>OX393580.1:41095311-42409369 GCA_947652605.1 Elmis aenea | reverse complement strand
GTAATTTTATGCGACTTCTGAACACTCATTCACAATTAAAACAAAAACACATCCTTAGTTTCTTGCATGATTTTTTTTAATAACCATTAAACTTCTACAAGTTGCTACAAGATAAATAAAACATGTTGCGCCCATTCTATTATTGCAACTTTAATTATATCCACCGTTTAATTACACAAATATTTTCCCATTCAATAAAGAACTAGTTTTATTACACAAAAGTTCCTGTACAAACGGCTAAACAAACCGACCGTAAACAAGTTTCACGTCAATTAGTTACGTTATTTTAATTTAACTTACAGATTTTGAACATCAAAATAGTGAAAGACAATTAGCGCAATAACGAACACGGAAACATCGTGAAAGTTTTTCCCATCGGGTTTATTTCCGAGATAATTGTTGTAAAATATCGAGTGTTTGACGACCTGTCGACTACAGTGGACTGGCCGCATCAAACTACAATCAAAATGTAATAATTGTGTGAAAATATAGAGCGCTGTCGTAATTTGAGGCAGACATGTACGGTTAATTGTCGCCTTTAGCTAATAAATACGGGCACGTACTAATTCTTAGCGGTTATTAATTTTTATCTATGGGTGGTCGTTATGAGCACACCTATTATTATGGCTAATGGTCTCCATAGATTATAATTTGAAGCTCGCACTTCTACTGTTAACGACGGTTTTTGGAAAGAACGCCGAGCTTACAGTGTGATCCGTTTGTGAAATGTGCATTCCTTAGCCATTTTAATTATTATGAATACTTAATTTCATCTTTCTTCGAGCTGATTCTCAACAGAGAAGCCAATTTTGTTGTAATCAGGATGTTGTAATAAGCTTGAAGTCTTTACAAGTAAGATATTATGAAGGTGGTGTAAGTTGTTGTTTCGAAAAACGTATGGGTTTGCATTTCAGTCGATTTAACCCTTCGTCAGGCGCAATGTATCTGTAAGATACGTTGCACTGCATTTTTAAGGTATCTCATTAGTTGATTTTTGTGAAACTTTAGCGTCCAGCTAATCCATTTCTGTACCTTAACTGACTTGTCCGAAAAGTTTCGACTGTTAAAGCTTGCCATCTCTTGCTGCATGAAGGGAAATATAGAGCTGCTATAATCTTGCTGACTTTGTAGTGAATATATCTGCAAAACCTGCCTCGATGGTAGAATGAATGGTTATTAATCTAGAGTAGAGTATGAATGTGAATAATTACAGTATGCGCCAGAATAAAAGACACTGAAAACCAAGGTTTTATTAAACATTAATGTAACAAAAATTTCAATAATTTAAAATAGAAATAAGTAAATTTTCTACATTTCTAAGGAATAAAACATGTTCCAGGCAGCACTCGTACTGTTTAGGAAGATTGTCAAACACGTTTGTAAAAAGAGGCTGCTGCATTCTTCTGGTGTTCGTTACAATCTTTTCACGAAGTATATCAATGGTTGCCGGTGGGTTATCTCGAAAAACGGATTGTTTTTGCATACCCCAAACGTAAACACCAGGCGGTATGAGATCAGGCGAATGGGCAGGATATGGAAAGTCCGTACGACGTGAGATTACGCAGTCATCAAAATTCTCATTAAGCAGATCAAGGGATGCTCTCGTTGTGTGGCAAGTAGCCCCATCCTGTTGGAACCATTGGGTACCGAGTCGAAAGTCTCTAGCGCGGCAGAATATTCTGAGATTTATCAGGAATGGTTTAAGAATCATTTCTTTATATCGCATTTGATTCACAGTAACAGCATTTCGATTTTCGTCTTCCACAAAATAAGGACCAGTTTGCCGTTAGCAGATACTGCACACGAAATTGTTACACGTTCACTATTAAGGGGTTTCTCTACGATGACGTCTGGCCGTTTAAAGTCAAGAAATCAACGTCTGTCTATTGATAAATTCAGTCAGATGGATGTGGCAACGTCAGAAAATCGTACATTCGAAAGGAACATTAGATCATCGTAAACCATTGCTAACATTGGAGCACTATACACAACTCTCGCCTGCTTGTCTGCATTATTCAAACTTTGTCCAATCTGTATTTAATAGGCGAAACCCCCAATTTTCTTAAACATTCTTCAGGTAGACGTTTGACTAAAATTCATCTACATAGACGTTCGCCAGAGACTTCTCGTTGGAGAAGTTCGAAGAGCCTTCCTTGATTCGCATTAGTTGTTACGGTAACTAGTGCAGCCTTTGCGTTGTGTTAGAACACTTCCTGTGCGCCGAAATTTTCCAACGACTCTTAACATATCCTTGTTACTTGATGGTGGCTTCTGAAAATTTTCTCTAAATTGATTGGCAACCACTAACAAACTAGGTCCATTCGACCGCGAAGTTCCATATGAGCGAAAATAATGCTCAACAATGAAACATTTTTCCTGCACCATTTTGAATCTTTTTGACATTACATTCGAATAAACATATTGTTGAGTTTCCATGACAACCATTGCCACATATATCACCTGATGCGTTTATATTTTAAAGGCTTCTAAATTTCAGTGTCCTTTGTTCTGGCGCATACCGTACCAAAGCCTAACCAGATTATTGGTAATAAAAACTTAAAGCGGTTTTTTATCTTATAAATAAAAATGTTTTCGGTAAACAATGGCGAAGCTAACAGCTATCTAGCGTTTAAATATTTATTTTCACCCATCTGCTCGTAGTAAATCTAACAAAAATCAAAAGTCGTACTTCAATTGTTTTTTGAAAACTGTATGCATTAGTTAAAAAAACAAATGAGGAATGGCACACATACTCGCACAAATAAACTACTGTAAAATAACTTAAAGAAAACTTAAAAAGTTTTGTCGGCAAAGTGAAGTTTGTGTTTCCAATGTGAAACATACTTTCGACACGCTCTGTATATCACTTTTCGTAGCTCTGCATATTGTCTCTTATCTATTCATCTCGCATTTATTACTTTAACACGCCTTCAGCGTCTCGAATGTTTGCTTTTAACGCATTTCACAGCACCTACGTGGCAATTTCGTCGTCCGCTACTTTACAATCAGAAAAATTGTCCTGCCCGGCCCGGAGAGAATAGTGAAGACCTTTCTATCTACAGGTCGTGACTTATAAAATGTTATGAACATCGACGTAATTTACGTTCTTGCGCTTGCGTTCACCCGCGCGGAACAAGTGCTCCCCCGCGTTTTAAGCGTTGCCAAGCAACGTCCTCGTAATTCCTGGTGGCGATAATGATTGGCGGCGCTGCGACTTACAATGGCTGCCTCGTCCGCACGCGATAACGACACTATTAAGTACGACGCCTTTTGCATATATCAACACTACCTGTAGGACTTCGTACGTATTAGGCGCAGACGACGCGTTAATTCATGTGCAAATTTTATGCCCGTTTGTTAAGATCTAAGTTACTAGCGTTAATTGCTCGAGTCGCACAACCAATTGCTCAGTAACATCTTGAGTTATTTGAAGAACATTGTTACGAGAGATTTATTTAAATATTAATTAGCGAATGGAAGTTTAAAGAGTAGTAAATAAGGAGTAAGAATATCATGGGACCAGTAACAGATCCTTGTGGAATTTCAATTAAGCACTCAGGGGTGGTGCAACTTTTTGGTGACCCTGAGAATAAACTTTTTTGAGCAACTTTTTAAAATGTTCAAATAAGATTCTATTAATATACAGTGCGTACAAAAATTTACGTTATGGATTAATATATCGTCTTGTGACAAGGTTTCATATAAAAGATGTTTGTGTTCATTTACTACATAACTTTAAATTATTAACCCTTATACAGGGTGTTTGAAATTCGAGTTTAAGCATGGGGATCTCGCTTATTATAATAGTTAGAGTATAGGTTTAAATTTGGTGCTCATTAATAATCCAAAGAGAAATTGGAAATATCTCAAACGGTATCCGAGAAAATTAGGAAAAACTGGCAAATACGATTTTTGAAAATCCAGAAATATTTTAAATGTGTAAAGACATTGCCCAAGCAACTATTCAAGCCGAATCGAATGGTGGTCACAAATTTTTTCTAGATCGATTCGTTTTTGTTTTATGACAACCAACTTTATTTTTTCTTATGGGCGCAATTTTTGCTATTTAAATAATCAAATAGCATTTATTTTTCTGAATCCATTGATGTATCACACAATCATGGTATTTTACTTTTTCTTTCATTGTCATATTTCAAAAAATACGTTTTAAACAATAACCATTATAAATCAGGTTGGCCGGTCATTGTAGTTTATGTTGTTTCCATGACAACCGACCAACAAACTGAAAGTTTTGAAGGCCTGTTAGTCGTAAAAATGAACTTTAATAACGAAGAAAAACGCAATATGCTGCCCATAACAAAAAACAAAGTTGGTTGTCTAAAACAAAAACGAATCGACCTAGGAAAAATTTGTGACCACCATCCGATTCGGCTTAAAAAGTTGCTTAGGCAACTTTTTTACACATTTAAAATATTTCAAACTCCAAAGGAGTTATAAACGATTTTCAAAAATGGACTTTCCAGTTTTTCCTCATTTTCTCGGATACCGTTTGAGATATTTCCAATTTCTCTTTGGATTATCAATAAGCATTGAATTTAGCAACTTTTCCAAATTTAAACCTATACTCTAGCTATTATAATA
Source organism: Elmis aenea (assembly GCA_947652605.1). Classification (NCBI taxonomy): domain Eukaryota; kingdom Metazoa; phylum Arthropoda; class Insecta; order Coleoptera; family Elmidae; genus Elmis; species Elmis aenea. The sequence continues at coordinate 42,404,767 of OX393580.1, read as the reverse complement.
AGCGAGATCCCCATGCTTTAACTCGAATTTCAAACACCCTGTATATCTGTATAAATGAGAGTTTTAAGCAAAAATATTTCGTACTATTTAAATTAAATAATTTTCCGTGACTTTTGAAGTTATTTGAATAAATTTATTTGTTTTTGTACCTTGCTCTAACAATATTTTTATTTGCAGATCGTACTCAACTCTATGCACAGGTATCAGCCAAGGATACATCTGGTAAAGTGGAAGGACCACTCAGGACCGATAACAGACTTAGAACAGGAAAAGTACAAAACTTTTATCTCCCCTGAAACTGTGTTTACTGCCGTCACAGCCTACCAAAACCAATTAATTACAAAACTGAAGATCGATTCGAATCCTTTCGCTAAAGGATTCCGAGATTCGTCCAGGCTAACTGATTTCGATAGGTAAGTCATAATAAGCAAAAAGATTAGATAATAGTATATTACATAACAAGAGTTGTAAGAAGCATATTACGCATGAGTGGAAAAGTTGCGCGGGGGCCGCGTAGCACGACTGCGTAATTGCTTTACAACTCGTGTTATGTAGCTTACTTTTTCTACGATCACATGATACCTACGAATTAACGGCTTTTTGGCTAATATACACACGTAATTACGTTGTCTTGTCAATTTTGACGTAAGCCTACTTTGACATTTCTAGACAAGTGTGCGTTTCGCTTACCGTGCGTTATAACTCACTTACTAGGCATGCAGGAAGTATTTGACGTAAGTCTACTTTATTATTCTTTAAAAAACCGGGTTTTTTGCTTACCGTGCGTAAGGACCCACTTACTATGCATGCAGGCTATACGACAAGAGTCATTTACATTAGTGGTCGTAGAAAAAACTATCTTATAGTATCGAGAAAGCTAGTAATGCTAATAGACAACTGCTTCGAACTTTCATAGGCCAGATAAACTATCATACATCTTTATTTTTCTGGCTAAAGCCGTGTGTGCGTTCTCGGAGAGCGGACTAATCCTAATTGCGGAAATTTACATTTTCATTTGAATATTTAACTTTGCAAAATAATGGTCGAGTGGGTGTGTAGCAATTCTTCCATTAACGTCTAAATTTGCTTGTAAACGAGCAAGTCCGCTGATTTAAGATTGCTAACTTAATTATAACCTACCACGATAGTAAATAAAACTTTCGCTTGCAGATTGTGTATGAATATCGTTTGTATTCGACGCTAATAGAGCCTGCCCCCATGCGATACTTGCGCTTCACACGCCAAACGCGGAATTTTGTTACAAACATAACGCTGAAGTTTGGTTATCTCGAGTCGTATCGGCATTTGGTGGCATAGATTTGAAAAGTACGCGCTATATTTTACGGAAAAATGTTGTTTCAGTTTTTTTAAGATGTAAAAAAAATTGGTATTTCGTTTTGATCTATTCAAAGGGTGTGCTTTTTTAATACTTGCACAATATGTAAGTGCTTACAAATAAGTTTTAAAAAGACCAAAATAATTTTCAAAATCGGTTTTTTTATCCTAAGCTAACAAGAACGGTCACGATATGTTTTTGCTAGAATCTGATCAGGCTGTGTTTATTGCATCAAGATCATGAAAAATAATTTTTTTCCGAACTTATAGGTTTTTGCCATTGATGATTTACATTGGAAAAATAGGAAAAAATTGAAATATTGAACAATAAAGGTAATTTTTGTGATCGCGTTGGCCATTAAACCGTCAAAGATTAAATCGAAATTCCTCTATTTACCGATGTGCGCATCAGCGCATCCTTTGCGAGTAAAATGGTGCAAAGTTTATGAAAATATCTTGAACGGTTCCGGAGACAAACGCGTAAAACGAGACCCCTCTTAAAGCGGTTTTCCCTAGAATAAACGCCCATGCAGGTCGCAAAGATTTAGTTATAACAGGTGTACCACAATTTCTCATGGCGCTCTTGTAGGGGTTTCGTTTTTGACGTTTTCCTCCACAACCGTTTAACATATTTTCAAAAACTTGGCACCATTTTACTTGCAAAAAAAGCACGCATTAGTAAACAGAAAAGTTTTGATTTTATCTCTGACGGTTTCATGGCCATCGCGATAGCAAAAGTGTCGTTTATTTTCAATATTTCGGTTTTTTCCCCGGTTTCCTCTGCAAATCATCAATGGTACGTATAACTACGTAAAAAATTTATTTTTGATGTTCTTGATGCAATAAACACAGTCTTGATCAGATTCTGGCGACAACATATGGTGACTCTTCCTTGTCAGTTAAAATATTAAAAATTATAATAATTTGGAGAAACTTCAGAGCATACCATAAAGCACTTTAAATAAGGGCAAAGGAATAAAACATAACTAATGCCCAAATTTTTTTTTCCAAAAGCTGCTTCGATTGCACACCGCCTGCTTTTTACGATATAAGTAAAATTTTCACGTAAGTATATTTAATTTTGATAAATTTTTTTACGATTGTACGATTCTCTACCACTTCCTTCCCTTAACACAAATTTTAACCCAAATACGTACATTGCGGGTCATCGAGTTTTATAAAACGAAAACCAGTTGCGGAATTTTCCAGAAAAAGGACGTTCCTCAATTCTCGCGAATAGTTACAGTCCGTCCCTGGTGACAATTCCACGCGTTAGCTGCATTTACACAAGAATTTATATTGTGTGCCTAAGATTTGTGACGTATAATTTATAGATAATTGTGAGTTCGACGGTATAACATGTGTTGGATGGTTTGGGGCGACGGCAAATTGAAGGGCTCGGGCAGTGCTACCAAGATGAGTGTTATGCCCTCCCATCTTCACCTTAACGCCAACCGCAGCACTCGGCATGTGTTATGTGGAGGCGACAGATGCCTAAAAGTCATCAGCTACTGTGCTGGTTTATGGACTATAAAAACTACTCACTAATAACAATAATATGTAATTACTCAGAAACTAATTTAACAAAAACCTGTTTTACGCCTGTACTCGTACGTCTGGAGAATTATTTCCAAATAAATGGACCATTTCGGATAATAAGTTTCAAATCTTTTTGCTTTATGGCTCTGCCGAAATAGCGAGTAAAAATATACAGTTGGCTGTGTGTCGACGTAAATAAATGCAATTTTCAAAATCGAAATAAACAATCGTTGCATGAAAAATTGACAAACATTAAAAAGATTTTTTTTTGTGACAGCCAAAAGTTATTCAGTATAAAATTTAGAAGATATTTAAAAGATTTATCAATAGATACAGTTTCAAATTAAAAATAAGAGCCCAAGCAATATAATTTTTACGCCAAAGCAGCGTTCAAAAACATCTGTAAAATCGAATAAAAAATCTTGAGGCATTTGTACATTTTTGCGTATGCATTGACCCCTATATAATGATTTCTTATCCTTTAGTTAAAATATGATAATGATCACTGGTTTCAAAATTCAAAGTCGAAAAAAATTTGTAAGCATCCCCTTTTTTTATTCCTCTCTCCTTATTTAAAATACTTTATTGTGTAGTCTAGTTTCTCCAAATTTTTCGAATTTTAAAAAACCTAACTGTACAGTTTTTGCAACACAGTGTGTTGTCACCAAATATGTTTTAAATGAACAACACGTTGTGGAAGTAAAAACTGAATATTTACCAGAAGATCTTTAAGGTTTTACTTAAAAAACTGATTAAAAAATTATTGTGTGTGCGTAACAGCATAATTATAGTAACTTAATTATTGGAGACCACAATATCAGTCAAAATTTAGGATTAGCAGTTCGGTTCTGTTACTTTGCAAATATTTTAAGTGTATAATTTTAAAATTGGTAGACTCTAGATAAACAATAAACATTTAAAATTTATTTATCATTTCTAAAGAAACCTACAGTGTGTTAACAAAGTATGAAATACCGCATTTATCTTCTAGGATATTGATTTAACAAAAAATGTTTTGTATAAAATTTGCTTCACCATCTTTTCTGCGCCGTATGGTGTACTCGATTTTGTTTTGTTTTTTACAGTTTATTTGCTCTATTGGATTTAAAAAATGACTTAATAATACTCAAAATTCAACGAATTCGATCAAAAGTAACAAACGCCCTGTATAAATTTCAAAATTCATCACACATTTCTTAAATGTTGAAATTTTTTTAAAGTAATACCTACATCGTTCAAAATTTTCGAAAACAAGTGAATACTCAAAAACGGTTAATTTTAGGCCTATATGACCTTGTACATTTTATAAAGTACATTCAAAGAGAAATCCAAAAATGTAATAACATACAGGGTGTTCTATTTAAAATAACTAAGTTGGTTGCCATAGCAAATAAACTGTAAAAAACAAAAGCAAATCGAGTACACCATAAGGCGCAGAAAAGATAGCCATGAATCTTTTATAAAAATCATTTCGATTTTAAATCAATATTTTAGAAGATAAAAGCGGTATTTCATACTTTTTTATATTAAAATTTACCTTTTTTTTATAAACTTTAAAGGTCTATAACTCGATAACCATCGAGTTTTGGAATTATATAACATTTATTGCTTAAATTGACTCAAGAAACATGCTCCTTAAGTTTGGCCGATACGTCATGCAACACCCTGTATATATAAATCAAATAATTAATAATATACAGTGCTAAAATTTTAATACATTATTCTGAAATTACAGAGAAACAGTAACATATAAAAACAGTTGATTATTTAGAAAGTGGTCTTTATTGGGGTCTAAAAGATTAAGATTTTTATTTAAAGTTTGAATTCCAAAATTGTTCAAGGAAATGAAAATTTCAAAATTTACCAAAAGACTTGTTAATATTTTTTTAAACTGGAAATTCTTATAATTTTTTTTTAAATAAAATTACATTTGTTTTAAATCTTTTGAATTTAAATACATAATAAACTTTTTTTTTGAAATTTTGTGGTTTGCAGGTCGTAAACACTTACATAAAACATTATTTTGAAATACCCCATTTACGTCACTTTAAAAAACGTCACCAACGCTGTTTACAAAATTCAGGTTGCTTTAAATGGCTTTTTTTATACACACAAATACAAAAAAAAATAATTAGCATGCACACACACAATGTATGCCGAGAGCAATTTGGTGCACACGCATATTTAGGCTACTTCTAAAGGGCCATCGTCTTAAGAACTGGTTTAACGTTTTCCACCCTCAGTCCGCCCCTGCCAACGCGTGTAAGTGTCACCACACGCAGCTAAACGCGGTCTATCGTCTATCTCGGTAATTTCCATGTCAAAGGCCCGCTACCCCGAGGCTACTATGGTAATTACCAGTGGTAGCAGCGCGGATACCTAAAAAAAGGAGCATTTAAGTTCGGCGGCGAGTTTGTCGCCTCCGTTTTAAACAAATCATAGAGAATGGGCTCGGGCGGAGCGGTCGTGAAAACAATCAATAATATTGAGACGGAACGATCGCGCGGTGAACCGATAATGAGAGGCCCGGGAGCCCCGCCTCTCACCGGGGGCCGCCACTTGGGGTCGCTAGATGCCCGCCGCCCTAATTACAGACAGGCAAAAACTTGAAACAAGAAAATAACTGGGAAAACACGGCTCGGGAGAGTATACCTGAGGTGTGAGAAAATATGTCGGGTTCATTATATCATCAAGCCATCGTCATGAAGACAACGATTGTCTAAAATTACAGAGCGGCTTCCACTTCTCCGCCTCTTCAACACCGCGCCGAGATTGAAACACGTAAATTAAAATCTATCACAACAGAAATGAACATATTCTTTGTTCATACCGAAACCACACGAATTATATTTATCACTTTCACCGTTTAAATTCATACCCCGACAGGAATAACGCTCGTATTTATTAGTAGGCGTTTCTTTCACTCATTCTACTTTTTAAATTGGCTTAATTAGTAGGGAAAAAAATACTACACGGACCGCTTTGGAGAAAAAATACAATCAAATCATCAAGCTCAACTTATTAAGAATAATTTTAAAACTTCAAAAAAATTAACATGCTATATATATTAATTAAATTTCACCTAAATAACAGAGCAATCTAATTTACTCTTCCGCAATAAAATTATATATCGGTGGTAATACACGTGCTTACTTTTTCACGTGTCGGCTAACAATGCCTACTTTTATTACTACCAGTGGTCCATTAAACGCCCTCAGCACACCCCAGGCCCTTTAAGAGGATACTGTACGGGTAGTATCCAAAAATGTTTGTAGTTCTAAAGGTGCATACACACCAAGCGCGCCGAACCCCGCGAACCGCGCAATACGTTCGCGAACGTTGCAGTTCGTGCTATTTTGAAGCAAAAGTACGCGGTTTGACGTCCAAATCAGTAGAGCATAAAAGTTTTGCGCTATTTCGAGCGGTGCGGCGCAGTTTGGTGCGCTTGGTTTGGACCACGGTTTGCTACATAGGTTAGAAAGCCTGTCAAAAAGTTGGGAACTTTCCACTAGATGGCGATGTCTAAGAACCGTTCGCCATAAATGTCTAAGAACCTGTGCTTGCACTAGATGAGATCTTAATTTTGAACAAAACTGTCTTAAAAATTCGGTTTAAACATTTTAATATACAGGGTGGTCCAAATTCGATGGGATTGCATGGGTATCTCTTGTTTATTTTTTGTTTTCATAGCCTAATATGATTTTCTTAGAAAAAAAACCTAAAAAACCTTCATAACTTGCGTATTATTAAAAATAAATAAATCGACCCTTATATATTTGGAATGAGAAAAAAATAAGGAATTTAAATATGTCATAGCCAACTATGGCTTCTATTTAAAAAAAGGTAATTTTGTGTCATAACTTTTTAACAGCGAGTGTAGAATTTTTTTTTTAGTATAATTAAATTAAACATAAAAATATCTAAAAACAATCTTAATAAATATTTTCGATATTTACAACAATAACGGAGATATGACACATTATTAATATGACAAAAAAACACTTTTTATTCGATAACTCGAAAACCGGAAATGAGAGAATATTTTTGAAAACGGTTCTGAGTTTGTCTCAAAAAACTGCACATTTTTGGTAATTTAACCGTTTCTCTATCTTAAATATTAACCGAGATACCCATGCAATCCCATCGAATTTGGACCACCCTGTACATCCTCTGATTGATTAAATTCGAATTTTGCGAATATTTAGCGAAGGGTTATAAATCTCGCTGACTATGTCAAATTCTTGTACACGAACCAGTTCTTAGACTTATTGCCATCTAGCGAAAATGTATGGCGAACGGTTCTTAGACTTATCGCCATCTGTGGGATAATTTCCGGAACTAGTTACCGGCCTCAGTCGGTTTTATATGGGAGTTTCCCAACCTGTGTAGTAGACCGTGGTTTGGACGTAGCAGCGTTTTCCAAATTGGATTACACGGAACTTTGGGGTTTTGCGGAGCAATGGAAGGGGTTCCGTTACAAAATAATAAACAAATCATTAAACTTAATTATTTGCTAGTTTAATACTAAACACAATACATCAATTTCGTCACTTTTATTAAGAGTCACTTACCATCAGAGACTGTAAACGTAAACGAAATAATTAAATTAACCGAAATTTTAATAAGAACCAAAAAGGAAACGAAATTTTATGTTCAATTTAAAATTGATTTTTTTTAAATCGGATTTAACCGATTTCATCACATTTTTATTTACAATATATTCTCATGAATGTTTAGTGAATTATCCATTGTATTTAATACTTTAATATTTTTAATTAATTACAGCGGAATTGAATTTAATTTGAATGCACAATTTTAGTATAAAAATTAATTTAAAACGGCGCTTCCTATATTATTAAACACGGATCTTGTACTCATTTTCTTTAAACAAATCGAGTTGCGTTTTAACACATGATAGGGGCGAAATTGTCTTCAATAAAATGCAAATCCAAAGATTGCTAAGAAACAGGAACAAGTATATAAATGGACTTAAAACTTATCACAAAAATTTTATTTCTACCACTAAATTCCCAAAGTATAAAACAGCCACCCCGCCAAATTAATTTTTATTAAATTGAAAATGGACCTTCTTCTGAATTGATTCTCCTAGTGCTACTCAGTGGCGTAGCTAGAGTTTGTGCCGCCTGGGGCGGTCCCTAAATTTGCCGCCCCTATAAATAAGGGTTGCTAACTTTTGATTTTTCCAAAAACAAGCAGAGATCGACACAAAAAAGTGGGGGGGAAACAAAATTTAATTCCCTGCAATTTACAAAAATATAAGGCGTATAGGGCTATAGGTAGGGTTCCCAACTCTCCCAGAATTCCGGGATTCTCCCGGAATTGAGCCCCAAAAATTAAAATCTCCCTGCTCTCGGAAGGAATTTAAAATAAATATTACTCTCCCGGAATATCAAGTTTCTCGAGAATATAGAAAAAAAGATTTAAAAAATCGATCAAGAATTAGATTCATATCAAAGAGTGTAATGTTTAGGTAGGTATGTGAAATATGAAACTGACTCAAAGATTTACTTCAGTTAAAGATTATGAAACTGAATCAAATAAATCAAAGAATCTTTGATTCATTTGATTAAATTCACTGAATTAAATCTGATTTAATTCAGTTTAATGATTCAGTGGTGCTGAATGAATTTGTTTTGTCTATACCTGTATCAAACGCTGCCTGCGAGCGTGTTTTTAGTATAGTATTCGATATATGGACTAAGGAAAGAAACCGTTTAAATGAAGAACATGTCAAGGCAGAAACGTTCTTCAATTTTAAAATGGACTGCAAAGATTTTTTTTAAATTTGTTAGTTCCAGACCAGATATTTTTCCGTACGATCAAATGCAAAATATAAGTTCAAAATAAAATAAAAAGTTATGATAATTGATATTGTTTTTTTTTTCTTCTCCCGGATTTTGACAGTCAAGAGGTGGCAACCCTAGCTATAGGGGTTTCCTCTTACAATAAGTTATAGGGGGTGCGACAGTCAAAATGAAACAGTATTAAAAGTTGAGTGGACATTAATAAAATTAAAAAAATTAAAGAATGTTACTGTTTCAACAGTAAAAATTGTAAATTATTGTTTTTATACTATTATTGGGTTCATTGTTTTTAGTCTGTTAATAACAAATACCAGCACATTTTCGCCTCCTTGTCTTATACGCTTCTTAAGCCAACAACTAAGACAAAATTTTGTTCCAGCTTTTATTCCAAAATTTTAGTTTTAATAATAAATAATGAACTAGCACTTACATACATAAATACCAACATATGTAACGTGCATCTGGGTGGCAAATAATTAAGGTTTCTGACAAAAGTTTCTCAACCCATAAATATGTATTCTCCACATATTGTACCAACAGTAGGTATTTATAAAGTCGTAGATTCATCGAGAATGCGGATGCTGTCAAAATACACGTCATTTCTTTGATATACGTGTTCCTATAACGTTCAGTAATCACCATTTCAAGATATGCATGTCGGAATTATTTAAATTTCTGTAATACCAGTATGCCGAAATTTGTTGATAAATTGTGCTGCCACTATAATGAAATTTAAATTAGATTATTCAGCGTAACACCCAAATTGCTTTAGTTGTGCAATAAATCAGTCAAATTTCGTTCTAATTTCTCTCATTACGGGATTTTTTCACATCAGTCCTAGTTTTCTTATTCTTGCGTTAAGAAATAATTCGGTACAACCAATAAAGCACTCAGACGGTATTGCAGCTCGTACATTAGTTACAAAATGTTCATAAATACCATTACCCATTCATTCATTTTTATATTTTAATAGCGCATTTCAAGATTGAATAACAACAAAAAGTTGCCAACTGATTTATATTCATTGTCGTTTGTTACTAAGACGCATGGAACAAAAGAACGAGATGACTTAAGGAGTTATTCTTAGGAATTAACTGCACGGACATTTGTGAAAAAAGTTACCAGCGTTTGTCATTTAAGTACAGTAAATTTGTGAACTAATTAAGGTGATGAAAACATTAAAATTTAACACGGGAACGGTGCGATTATCATCTTTTGTGCTTCTCAGCTCCTTTTGTTTTTTTTTAAATCATTATCTTGGTTATCTTTGTTGATCTATTCTGTTAATGTGTTCTTTGTATTTCTTTCTGTTTTTTTAATCTTTTCTCCGGGATCGTAAATTTTTAGTTCTTCTACTAGGTATATCTTGCTTTCTTATTTGGTCCTTTCCGGTACATCCTATTATTCTTCTTAGAAATCGCATTTCTGTTGTTTGTATTTTACTCATGTTTCGTTGTGTGGGGATCCAAGTTTAGCTGCCGTACATCATCATAGGCGTTGCGATTATTTTATATAATTTTATTCTTGCCTCTTTTCTTGTGTTGTTGTTAAGCATTCTTTTTATAGTGCCTCATATGTATTCAATCAAATATTTGGTATTTTTCAAGAGAACTTTAAGTTGGTGATAACAATATCTGGTGATATAAGTCGAAATTTTCTGTTTAAACGTTCATTAGAGGCAGGGGTTCTAAACCAGGGCTCCATGGACCCCGAAGGGGTACGTAAAGCTTCTATAGGTGGTACGTGTCAAATATAATGACCGAAAAATTTTATTGGTGGAAAGCAAGAATCAACAATTTTCGCACGAAAAATTTTACGTTGTGTGTTTTATGTATAAATAAACTTCTTTTGAAATAAACCATCTAATAAGGGGTACATGACGCTTCACAGTGAGACCAAGGGGTACATCGATGGAAACGGGTTCAAAACACTACCGTCAGACACCCCGTATAAAATACAAAAATTAGAACATTATTTAAGTCATAGTTCTAAAATTACCTGAAAACGTTTAGCTTACATAATTAAAGCCCTTTTCACAATTTAAGTAATAAACGCCCTAGCGTCGGTACCTCTTTTGCAATATATACCGCATATATGGATGATACCATAAAACAATACTTCTTATAGGACAACGATTCTTAACCGGGGGGCCGTGAAAGATTTTAAAGGGGGCCGCGAAAAATTTATTAAACGTTTTTACTTTTTAAAATATTAAAATTAAAAAAAAAAATATTTTTTGATGCTTATTTTACTCGAACCATCAGAGATGTGTTCTTAAATAAATCGCAATATTTTTGTTACTACAAACTAGGGCGTCGCGAAAATATTTTAGGATATTTAGGGAGCCGCAACTACTAAAAGGTTAAGAACCACTGCTATAGGATACAATAACTAGAAAATTATTTAAGTCATGATTCTAAAATTACCTGGGCATTTTAAGCTAACATAATCGAAGCCGTTTTTGTCAATTTCAGCAAAGCACGCCCAAGCGTCGGTACCTCTTTTGCAATATATACCGCATATATGGATGATTGCATTAATACCGTAAAACAATACTTCTTATAAGATACAATAACTAGAAAATTATTTAAGTCATAGTTCTAAAATTACCTGGGCATGGTTGGCTAACATAGTCAAAGCCGTTTTTGTCAATTTTAGCAAAAGACGCTCAAGCGTCGGTACCTCTTTTGCAATATATACCGCATATATGGATGATTGCATTAATAGGTACCGTAAAAAAAAACTCCTTATAAGATACTATAACTAGAAAATTATTTAAATCATAGTTCTAAAATTACCTGGGCATGTTTCGTTAGCATAGTCGAAGCCGTTTTTGTCAATTTAAGCTATATATGAATGATATCATTATAATCGTAAGATTGTAACACGGTGTTCTAAAGCAGGAGTCCATGAACCCTCAAGGGGAACGTAAAGCTTCTACAGGCAATATGGGTCAAATACAATGCCCGGAAAAATATGTTGGTGGAAAGCAAGAATCAACAATTTTTGCACTAAATATATTTTACACTGTTTTTTTAACTGGACCAATTGACAAGGTGTCCATGACGCTTCACAGTTAGCGCAAGGGGTACATTGGTGGAAACTGGTCTAGAACCGCTGATTTAAGGTAAAGCGTCAAATATTTATCTTTTCTTTTTGTTTCAGAGAACCAATGGACACCCTATTCATGGAGCAGCACTTCCTACGTAATTCTTTGCGCTTATATTCCGGTGCAGATCCCTTGGACGCCGAAAACAACAACGCCGGCTCATTATTCTCGGCTGCGATGATGGAAAAAGCGCGGGCCCACATCCAGATGTGGGGCAGAGCGGGCGGCAATCCTTACAATCCGGCAGATCTGCATGCTATGCTCTTAACCGGAACATCGGGACAATTTTTAGGCCAACGCGCCACGGTTCCGTTAGGCTTACCCAGCCAACTGTGGGGTCAAAGTGCTACGTGGCAATCACCCATACACGGAGCGCTACCACCCGGTTTGTTGGGTCCTCCACCGCCTCACAGACCCCAAATGACCCCGCCTCCTCCACCATCGTCGACGCCTAGTTCCTCATCCGGTTCTCCAAGTCCCACTACCGTGTCTTCCTCTGAGATACGTCTACCAAAAGCGCTGTTCCCGTCCGGGTTGCACCGTTACAGTCCGTACGTCTCCCCGTTGTCAAGACAACCCGCGTCTTCTCTTAGCCCGACGTCGCGGTCCTCCCATTGTTAATTTAGAATTCCTGGCTCCAGCCAAAAACTCAACCAAAGAAGTCTCTGACGAAGACAAAAAATGTGAAATTTCGTATCTTTGTATATACTGCGTGTATATTGTAAGTAATTTATTGTTTATAAATGTAGAAAAAACTATATTATGACGTGTATGTGGTATTATTGTACGGATGTGTCGAATTATTATGGCAGTATTACTTAATTGTACAATATATATACTGGGTGATTAGTATGTGGCCCCCAATGGGGTTATATAACCGTGTTCCTTGATTTATAAAATAAGTATGTATATTATAGTTCGGTGTGTATATCCAGTATATTGTATATTTTATTATATATATGATTATGTATTAGATAATAAGATATGGGAAATATTTAACATTTCTATTTGAATACATTAGAGCCCGAATTGTTGTTATGTACATAAAAATTCAGTGGACTGTAATATAATTATAAATAAAACACGTAAAATTATTAGCAAATGTATTTATTTTATACCAGTAATTCCCAACCTTTGGTACTAAAAACTTTGATGAAACAGCGAAACTTGCCACATTTTATCTCATAATATGACGAAAACTCTGGAATTACATTAAAACTGCAGTACTCTAGTCTATTTCTGATAAATTCTCATAAGGGCTTTTATATAGGGTAAGTCAAATATCTGAAATCATTGCTATAACGACGTAAATACAAGTTATAAAGAAAACTTTTACATGAGATGCTTCTAGTAAATTGTTGGTAACATTTTGACATACTTGAAATTTTGTAGCCTAACCATGTGAAACGTAATTATTTAAAACAGCAACCAAGATTTTCATGCTTTAATTGATAGAGGTTTTTAACACATATGTTTTTTTGTGTCGGAAAATACATTTTTATTAAAAAATTTAAAATGTTGAAATAGACTGCATTTTCATTATTTTAAAATATAATACATCCAACCTAAATTAAACTAGCAACTATCAACCAAAATTTTATTAGGTAACGAGATAAATGTTTAAATTGTTAGTCGTGCTTATTTAACTGAAAATTGCTGCCCAGCATTTAGGAGATATTCCGCTGGTAAGTTGGTGTTTTAATTATCCTTATTATCTGACGGCATATGGTAATTTTTTTATTAAACCCACAAAAAAATCAAGCGGGGTTAAGTCTGGTGAATGTGGGGCCACTTAATCTATATTCGTCCAATCAACGAATCTTGTTATTAAAGCATATTTCCAGGGCCGACGAAGGGTAATGGAGTAAAATTCCCCATGCTCGCGATTCACAGGGACCCGGGCATCATCACACGATTTTTTTACGCGCTTAGATCGTAGAAAGACGGTGCAATTTTTTTTTCCCTGGGGCCTGACGATGTCCCTCGACGCCCCTGCATATTCCAGGTAAGTAACAACGATTGATCTAAATTGTTTTAAAGATATATTTTGGAGGCACATGAATAATTTTTTGTCACACTAAAAAATTTTATTATAGTCAAAAATAAACCAAATATCAAGCAGTGTGCACAAATATTTTTACTTACAAAAAAAAAACGCTTTAATGTTAAAAAATATCTATCAAATGTTCCCAGACTTTTGGTCTACACTGTATAAAAGATTTTTATTCAATAAGCTTTTCAATATCAAAATTTGTTTAGTATAATTTTTATAATTTAATATTCGTTCTTGCTGGAACCACGAGTTTGGAACGGAGCACGAAACAGTGGAGCAATGGGTTTTTGCCCGGAGCAGGAGCGGAGTCTGGAGCAAATAATTTTGATTGCTCCACTGCTCCAGTTTATTATGTACAATTTGAAAAAACAAAACTTTCTTTTCGTTTTTTCAACATTTGAAGATCAATAATTTGCTTTTTCAAACATTTATTTAACTTCACTTGTTTGTTAGGGTCAAATATTGGTATTTTTGGCCAACTTCTACATATCCGATAAAATTAAAACTTTGTTTTTGAAAACAATTTTTTAGTCAAAAAACTTCTTTTAAAAATGTTAGCAATATTTAGAGCATGGAGTGGAGCTGGAGCAGGCATTTTGATGCCGGAGCGGAGCAATTAAAAAATTGGACTACTCAAAACCCCTGGCTGGAACTAATACATAGTAGTAGGTACTACACCATAACAATTGCCCTAAAAATTAGGATCATATCACCACAAAGCAAGTGAAAATAGCGTTTTATGCACCCTTTTTAAGGACGCCGGGCGTTTTATCAATGGCAATCTACACAAGATTTTAATTTCAATGTAATATATCACAAAGATATATGAGTATTTACTAGGCAATTCCCCATGTCTGTAAATGCTAACATATAATAATTAAAATTGTTTTTACCATCTACATTTTCCCAAAAAGATAGTCCTGTTTTAAGCCTTTTCAGGTCCTAAAACTGTAGAACCGGCCCTGCTAAAGATAAGCAAGTTAACAGGTGTACAAGCAAGCGGACAGTGACCCAATTTCTCACTACTTAAAGTCCAATTTTTTTGCAATCTAGGCGTACTACACAGATGAATCGATTTTTTAAACAATGCTTCTTGCATAAATTCCACGTACATTTCAACTTTTTCATTTTATAACACGCGTTTACTATTGCTTGGCATCGCGTACAGTCTTTTATTATATCTACAGTGACATTCTTGAAAGTTTCTGACTGCATTTTTCATAGCCGCTTATAAATTAATGTAAATTTACCGTCAAACAATCATTTATTTTTTTAAGTTCTCCTACCAGCGTTCCATCCGATAATTTATTAATGCAAATAGTCCCCGATAACTAATGTTGAAAGAAAACAACTAACATCTCGTCTGTCTACCGAATCCATTTGAAACGTTGACTGCTGCATCAATTTAAATCATGAATATTAATTAGAAAAACATTTTTCTTGCGTCCCGTGTTTGTAACGCTGCCAACTTACGGAACCTGTTTTTAAAATATCAACAGAACGCGGTTTAAGAGCCAGATATTTATATGCAACCAACGAATATTTTATCCACAAACAACGGCCGTCAATCAAAGAGACGGAACCAAGCAATTAACAAAAAAATACGCGGTACCAGGGCCCAACTAATGGTCGACTAAAACGTCAAATGTTATCATGTATACGCGGTAGACACGCTGTCAAACGTTTTCGTCAGGGGCTACTTGATATTCTATGCATAAATTATTAAGCTTATAGCTATAATACACGTAACTTGGAAATATGGAATGGCCTACTCGACGCTAAAAACAAAGGTGGTTTTTGTTTCGTAATGAGCTTCGTAACATTGACAGTCACTTGTCGCTTGTAATTTTCGAAAAAGTTTAACTCGCCGGGCTATTAAAATTTAAAAGTTTTAATAACTTTTTTAAAGTTAAATGAGTGTCTACAGTTGCTAGAGGAGTTTAAAAAAAATATGAATTATTATAAGCACACCAGGCCGTAGCTCTGCAGCTTGCATCATAAAAAGACAGCAAAAGATGACGTAATTAAATTTGAGTTTAATCGCAGCATATGGCAAATAGTTGCAAAACAAAAATAAATAACAAAAAACTTATATCTATTCATTTTACTTAAGTAAAATTTGTTAAAGTCGTAACAGCATTGCATTTCAATAAAACATTTTTTTATTTCCTTATTTTAAAGGCGGTTGGTTTCAACGACATTTAAAACAAGCGTTTGATAAAAATTATCTATACATAATTCGTCGGAATAATGTTAAACTGGTATGATGCCCAGGGCACACTAATATACCAGGGAACAAGGGCAGATCGCCTAGCCAAAATTGGCAGCGAGACACATTTCTTCGGACAAGAACCCGCAGATGGTACATCCTATGGAACAGCCAAGCGGTGTCTTAATGACATACTAATACAAGGGCATAATGCTCATTGGATCAAAGTTGCAGGACAAGTCCATTCCAAGGTTATCCTGTCAATGATCTTCAAAGAGAAGACAGAAGAAATGCTTAGGATGAGTAGAGCAGACATCAGAGCAGCCACAGGCTTAACAAACACTTCTACATAATAGGGCTCTCAGAGACCGATATATGCAGAGGATGTGGTGAACAAGAAGAAACTCCTCTTCACGTAATATGCCATTGTGAAGGATTCACTTCCTATCGGCTTAGACTTCCAGGGATGGAAAAAGTCAACCAAGAAGAGTTAAGAAAAACACCCTTAAAGAAAATCCTGGAGTATTTCAAAAACACAGGACTTCTTTAAGGGACCATCACCAGAGGGTACCATAGACCAATAGGTCGCAGTACAGGAACCCGAAAGGGGACCACCTCCGCGGAAATAATAATAATAATAATAATAATTCGTCGGATACTGAATAAGAAAACACAGGAAAGATTGCAAAGATGGGACAGGAAAATACCTAGAAAAGTTTTGGTAGGAAGGAAAACTGAACAAGGATATGAGAGAAGAACAAACAGGGAAATTTTTGAGATATACAAGGGACCAGCGAAAAGATTACAGTGGCTAATTCATATCGAAAGAATGGCAGGTGGACGAACACCAAAAATGATAGCCTGGAAAACACCAAATTACAAGAAGAAGAAAGGTCTACCGAGAAGACGGTGGAGAGAAGCAGTGCTATCAGACCTTAAAGAAAAGGGTGTAAGAGATTGGAAGACTAAAGCCAAAAATAAAAAAGAGTGGAAGAAAACCACGGAGCTGTGGGCCTAAACGGCCTATAAAAAAAGCTCTCTATATCATTCGTCCTCTTTTAACATTACGGTTCCTCGAAAGCGTTTCCACTTGTCTCCATGTTAGCTCTTTTTTCATGAATCTTGGCTCCCCATTCCAGATTCTTCCGGGCATCCCTCTTTTTCTTCTTTTGTCAACAACCTCTTTCTATACACTATTCTACAATCGTTCATTCTTGTGAAATGGCCCATCTACCTGACTTTTCAATTTTGCTTCCCGTAGTATCAACTTTGAACCAACCTCGTATAATTAATTATATTTTATTTAGTCGTAAGTCCCTTTACCGCCAGGTGTAGGACTGTTGAGTTGTGTTGTGCCCTTTGTTCTCATAGTTTTGGTTTTGTCTATATTTATTTTCATATAGATTTTTTCCAATTCCTGGTTAAGGGTTTCTAAGTTATGTTATCTTGTAGATTATTTTCTGATTCCGCGACTATGACCATGTCGTCTGCAAACATTACTTATATTAATTTTTTGTTTTATAATTGCTTAGGTGGAACGGTCTCATTTTTTGTTTTTCTTCCTTCATTAACCGATTTATAACTACTGAGAATAATGGTGGACGCATCCTTGTTTAACCCCCTTTTGTTTCAAACTCTGCCGATTCTTCATTCTGTGTTCTTACAATATTTACCGTTTTTTCATACATCGTACGTCATACCTCGTATAATTTTGTTGTTAATTATGTCTCTGTCCCTTCAACTTATAACTGCAGCCGTTCTTAAATATTTCATTTCACTTGCCTGTAATCTGTTTTTGGATATGTCATCTAGCACCCAAGTTTTGTGTGTAGTGTAGAAGCAAATACACTGTTAAATATTCTGGCTATTGTACCCATTTTTAATCTCTTTTTTTATGAAAGTTTTACTTAGAGATTGAATAAAGTGATTAGACCAAAATACGACACACGTCGAGCATTCAGTATTATACCGGGTGTATATTACGAAAGGATAACATAGCGATCTTAACCGTTAAAGATAGAAAGATAATGAAATTGGCAAAGCAGTGATTAGTAAGAATCTAAACCAAAAATGTGCAAATTCGCCCAGTTTTTTAAACACCTGAAATATCTGAAAACTTCAATTTCTAGTTTCGTTAATAACTTTCAGATACACCACCTAGTGCGCATTTCCCTCATATCTGGCTTATTGTTCAAAATTAAAGAAAAGTTTCAAAACAAAATTTGTTGTAGATCATGGGCTAGCTACATAACCTAAACTTATTTTCAGCTGTGTTTTGTTCCGTGCAACATTATGTAACTTTTTTAATTCAAATACAACACCCTGTATATTTTTCACTTTTTAGGTATTAAATTAAATTCCCTTTCGATTTTATTTGTGTAAAAAATCAATGGTTTTTGAGTGGTTTGCGTTTTTTGGACAATATTGTCAAATACAAATCTTTAACAAAATATTGACATTTAGCGTTTTAAACACGCCAGTGTTAAATAATTCCAAAGTTTTGTTAATAATAGTCTTATAGTGCCTTCTGAACAATTAAACTTCTAAAATAATACACAGGGTGTTTGTTTTACTCGGTCTATTTATCTGAGTTTTAAACAAGAATAAATCTTTTTTTTTAAATAGAACACACTGTATTTACTTACATTTTCTCGAGTTATTGCTGCTTTATTGATAATTTATTAGTAGTGTGCAATAATATATTAATATTATGAAACCATCGTAACTATTTAGATTAAAAATATACCGAGCCCGCCTCTGTCTAAGAACAGTTCTACGCGAATTAAATCGTTTTTAATTACCTTTATATAATCGAAAGTCAGTCGGTTTCTAAATGCAAAAACGTTGATTAGCATACGTGCTGACATAAAGATACAAACACTGTAATTTTGATTTATTTCCAAGCTAATTAAAAAAAATTGGTTAACAATTTATGCACATATTAATCATATTTGTTTTAAGACAAAGTAAAAATTTCAAAGGCCAGATAAAGAAAACGTGACAGGCGTTGTAAAATACAAATATTTTCTGATATCCTTGTGACCTCATGTGTCAAACATTTTATAATATAGAGTTGCCAAGTTTCATAACTTTAAAGATCAATGTTATACAAGAAAGAAGGCGATTATTTGTTGGACGTTAAAAATGTTCCAATCACAAACGCCTTGCATTTGTTTTATAACCTTACGTGTAACTCTTTTAAGAATATTCTTGTAAAGTTGAGTCCATAAACCACCACAATGTTGTGTCATTTTTGGGCTAGTTTTAAGGTTTCAGTTTACGAGCGCGCTTTAAAAGGAACCGAAGCAAATTGCCAAAAGTTGGAGAAGCGAATTGTTTGGGCTTTTATCGTTGCCACTTTGAACAGTGGCGTGCGGAGCTTTGCGTAGGTACGTGAAAATAAATAGCCAAGAAGGATAGTTATTGCATACTTTTAAAAAGTTAAAAAAAAACACCAAATTGGTATTTTTTGGATGTAATTATTACTTTTTATAGAAACCAATACTTTAACCAAAACAATAGAGTTTTTTGTTTCATAGCACACTAGTTTTTAATAACTTTTATATGTTTTGCAACAAAATATAAGTATAAATATTCAAAGTTTATATTTTTTAAAGGAAAAACAAGTAAGATTTTTAATAAGAGTACATCCAACTATAGTTTACATTTAAACAAAAAAATAGGACGCTGTGTTTTATCCTATAGTTTAACATTGCTTAAATAATTGATTGTGGCGTACACAAATATCTACATCTCTATCCTCAATTTTTTTTAATCACCAATCACGCGCGGATAATATAATTTGAACGATTTCAATGTTTCGTCTGCAATAGATAATTTAAAAAAAAAGAATAACCTATAATAGTAAAATTTTGTCTAATTTAACCAACTTTGTATATTTTGGCGTCATAGATCCTAATATTTGACGCACTTTGTATAGTTTCTAAAAAGTTAGTACATATTTGTCATTAGTTTTTGTTCAATAGTCAACTAAAACTTCGGTTGCTCGAATCTTCGTTAAAAGTTAACGGCCCGTTAAACGTAGTTTTCATTATAACGAAAAGGATGGAATAAACAAATATCAGGATTGGTTAAATTTGCCCAAGTGTAGCTGCTTTTGGTGATCAGCCAATCGTTAAAATAGACCGATCGAAAATAACTATACAAAAAGAAGTAAATTCTTTAGTAACAAAAATTATTTAGCTTGGATGTGAATTATTAATTAATTGTTAAATATTGATACAGGTTTTTGCAACATAAACAAACCATGGTAACCACCAAAATGAATCGTTTTATATTGCAATATTTAATGGTAAATGTTACTTATTTTATTTTTTCATGAAATTTGTAAGTTTTTCAGGAAAAGCTGTAGAATAAAAAAAGTTACATACCTAATAAAATATTTTAAATTAAAAATTTTAACCTACCATAAAGTTCTGATAAAAAAATCAACAGGGGTCTTACTTTTCAGCCCCCTGTGAAGGTGGCAGATGATTGAAAATATTACTATCAAAAACCTTTCAATAAGTTCAAAACATCTATTAAATATCATTCTCCTGCATTTATCCAAATCACCACCCGAATTTTTTCGCAATATTTAAGAAACATATCGTTAAATTTGCGTAAAATTTACAAGGATCGTCAGAACTAAACGTAACGCGACAATAAAAAAAAGCTGATGATGGTTCTAAAGAAGAGAAACGTTCGTTATTTTTAGCAGAAAACAGTTGCTTTTTGAGATTTATTGACATTTAATTTTAACAAATATTTTCTTGAATTATTTCTGACTTTAAAATGCATAGAGAATATTTTATTAAAGTATTTTTCAGTCAGAAATTGTGCTGCTCAATCCAATTTGCACGACAACACCATCCAAGAGAAATGATACCCAGTATATTTTTTAAATATTGATTCTGGTAAACGACTTAATATTTAAGAGCCAGTTTAATAGTTTTCTTAAAGTGATGATTTTTAAAACGGTTGTATTACATCATCTAAGAAAATAATTTCACACTTAGAAACCATTCCGTAATTAAAATACTGAACGCATTACCTTCAAAGAGCAGAATTTTTCTAGAGATTATATGTTATTATTTACTGTTATTTTAATCGGCGGTCAATTTAACGAACCTAATTTGGCTGTCAAACAACAAATTAGACCACGATTGATTGACTAATAGAATCCGATGCCACTTTCAGCTTATAATATTAAACACTTCAGTTTTTAGGAGCGATATATTAGCACTTCGGAACCGGTTCTTTTAAAATAATCCTCGAGTTGTGGTACGCTACTGTATTCTTGGCCGAAAATTTTACAACCTGTTGCCTTTGTATTCTTCATTGTTAGGAATGCATGCAAAATGCATTTACAAAATATTGACACGAGTATTGCAGAGGCCCTAGTTATTACTGTTGGCCACACAAACGTTATTCGCTTGTCAAAAGAAATTTACAACAGTGATTCTTGAAAAGGCGTTTTCTTGCATTCTTCTCGGCTGGCTGGAGATGTTAGGAATGTAAAAGGGTTAGCAGTTTAGGAGAGATTTGAGAATTGTGGACCCGTATCGATAACAGTTGAGCTTTTACTATTTGAAATGTGCATTTTTAAACAGGATTAAGTTATTGTGGGAACATGTAAATAACAAAATGTTGTTGTAAGTTTCTCGGTATCATTTAGCTTCAAGTTTAAACACCAAAAATACTATTAAGGGAGGGAAACGATATGTTGTCGCTAGAATCTGATCAAGGCTGTGTTTTAGGGTTTCTGAAACGGATAAATCCGAAACGCAAAAACGCGGTTTTCCATGCTAAAACCGAAACCGCAAAACCGCAATGAAAAAACGCGGTTTTCGGTTTCTTATTATGCAATAAAGAAAAAATTGCTGAATGTGTATTTTACTTGTGTGTGTACTAAATCATATGACTACATGTAACTAATGTTAAAAATAACATAAAAATCACCATACTAAACCAAAATGTTAGGTTTTGATAGCACTAGAAACCACTAAATCACCAGAAAAACCCATTAGATCTATTTCTTCCAGTTTCATTGTTTGAATTTTGTATTGTTTCTAGTCTCTACCATCTACGTTTATTTTTAAAATTAAAAAAATATCTATTGCTATTATATTTCATTCGTCTAGCAGAATTGTGTTAGATTTATTAGGTAGTTATAAGTTTTACCAATGATGTTGTTGGAACTACACACGATGGTGCCCCTATTATGCAAAAATATGGAAGATAATGTCTAGCTGAGCCTCAAATTTGTATTAACCATACAATTCATCTCGTTGTTTGCGACACATTTTACAAAACAGCCGAACCTGACAAAAGTTGCGATAGTGAAAATGATGATTTCTTTGTCGACGAAGAATCTGATGAAGACAATACTGATGTTAATGATGAGTATTACATTGAAAAAGATGTTGCAATTAAAAGCAATTTACAAATGGTTCGAAAAATTGTAAAGTTTTTTCAGTAAGAAACAGCTTCCTTCAGCGTAACGTAAAAATCCTTTTTGAAAAATAAATCGAATTGGCAGTTAAAATTAGATGGTCTTCCATTGAGTCAATACTGGAAAAATTTCTTTTGCTTAAAGTCCCAATAACAGACACATTAAAGGAACTAAACGCAGAATATTTAGTTGAAAATGTTAGATCACAATTAGATCACAAATAAAATAATATTTTATACCCACCCCAAAAATAACACATTTTACATTTGCATTGAAACTAATTTTAATAGTGTTTGTAAATTGTAACTGACAAAAAAAGCTTTATCACCAGATTTGCTGAGACATACATGCAAACCGGAAATTGCCATTTTGGGTACAAAAGCTTTTGTTTGATGGCTATCTTTACGTGAAAAAAAGCTTTAATAAATTAACCTTTATTTGATTTCCAACAAAGTTTAAACGTTTTTATAACGCATATTCTGAAATTTAAAACAAAAAGTTACAAGGAAATGCTACTGTTCAACATTCGCTTGAGGTTTAGTTAAAAAATCTAGCATATTTTAATAATTACTATGTTGATTACGTTAATTAATTCACTTCACTTTTAATTGCTGGGTTGTGCGAAACAAAAGAAATCGTAATAAATTACGCAAACATCCAAGAACATTTTAAAATTTTGTTAATTATTATTTGTACCTTAAGTTGCGTTAAAATTATAACAAATTACTCTGAATGCTGGGTGTTTCATGAAAGATATGCGCATGTGTAAGCCGGTGGAATATTGGAGGTCCGGCATTGCAGACTTAGACGGTGAATTATCTGTTAAACTGTTGCACTAATTGATTCCAAGCTACGCTGCCGCCGGTGTTCATTACGAATTAGCTAAGGTGCATTCTACAACGCTTGCCGACTCCATAACTATTCTGCAGGACCGTATTTAGGACCAAAATATTCATATTCTAAATCGGTAAAAAAATTTAAAATCAATGTAATTTTGAAAATAATTTTTTAAATCACACACTTGTAAAGTGGTATAACTTTGTTATATAAATATTAACACTGTGGTGTTTTGGCAAAAGTTGGTATGTCACTTTTGTTCTTACATTATATGTCGACATAGGCAATACCTACCAAGTAACATATCATATTTTTTCCACCTGACTTTTTACAGATTAAAACATATCAATATTTGTCAGTACCAACTCCGACTTATCAAATTGTTCCAACTTATGAAAACCCCTTTTTAAAAGACATCAACTGAAAACAAAAAAATTAAAATTTTGGACTAATCAACTTCTGTCATAACGCCACAGAACACAATTTTCGTAGCAACCACATTAACTAACAATTCACAGCAGCCTTTTAATACAAAAATCGGTTCAAAAACTTTTTTCTTATGAAACTAAAAACATGTATCAAGATATTTTTCATTAAGTAGTGACAACCAATTCACTTAATAAAAATTATTAACAAAATTCGTTGTGCAGGATAAAAGCAAAATAGAGTGTAAGTATAATTTTTAAAACTCTTGGCTATAACAGTTATTTCATCTCATCTCAAAAACTTTAAAGTTTTAATTTGTTTAAATTTACTCCAGTCTATTACCAAAAATCAGTTTTTTTTTTTAAATTTTAATGTTTTTATAAGTATCTATTAAAACTATACAACATTTTTATAAGGTAGGTAATTCTTTCTAAAAAAAATTGGCCCTAAAAACAAATTGCTATATTTTTAAATAAGGAAAAACTTTGAAGGAATGTTCGCAATTTTTTTTTCTCATAAACTTTAATAGTATCTTCTTTTTAATCGGTTGCTCTTATACATTTCGGTGTCCAGGTATGCTTTACAATTTCTGTATTAAGTTTCTCCACTCCTACCTGTCGTTCGCTAATTGTGAGACATCTCTCCAGCTGACTCCTTTTTCTTCTAGTCTCCGCCTCACTTCTTTTTACCATTTTTTTCTTGGTCTTTTTCTTAATCGGATCTTCTTGTACCTTTCGGTGTCGAGGTATCACAGGTCAAGAGCAATTATTACACAGTAAAAAACAAATAAAACAGAACAATTTAACAACAAATTCCTTTTTTCTTCGATCGTTAATTAATATATTTTATGTAATTTATATTCATTTATTTTTCGATGATTCGGTGAATTGCCTATGCAATGAATTGCGTATGCGGTGATATTCGGTGATCTGCAGCCGGTGAATTGCTTTTCGACGACTCTTCCTAGAACCACGGAATACAACTATAATGTTCAAGCAGTAACACTATCACAGAAATCTTGCAACAATTTTTGGTCAAAACTTTTAGAACGATAACCAATGGTTTGTTTCAATGAAGTTTCAATGAAGCAAGATGTGCCCAGTGCCAGAAGAGGTGTCGAGAGACGTCGCCGGGCCAGAGGGAAAAATTTACATGGGCCTCAAGTAAATAACTTATTTGAAAATTTATTTAAAAAAAAAAACTAATTGTGAATTGTGAATATTTAATACACCATAATTCCTGGGCCCTTAAATTACCTCCAGGCCCGGGGCTCAGAGCCCCCCTGGCCCCCTTTCATCGCTCTGCCCAGTGCAAAATATAATTCAAAGTTTTAATGCCAAATATCAAGAGGAATTGTCTCATCATCCTTACTCTTTAGCAGCAAAGATATTAGTGAACACTTGACAAATTAAAATAATATGAGAGGCACAGACCTCTAGGCTTGCGTAATCGTTTTAAGTAAACCTCAAATCCATGTTGCCAATGATAACTTAATTTACTTTAAGCAGGTAATTAGCACTGGGCAAGTTTATTCTTCATGTTAAATCAAAGCCATAACAATTGACTTATGTTCATAAAACATCAATTGTAAATTAATCATAGCTTTGGCAGGTTGGTAGATTTTTAAAGTATTACTTGCTGCCTTATCACTACAAACTAGCTACTTAGCTAGCTGGTTATTCACATCTCAAATCGCGTTTTAATTGTTTCTTTAATATTCCTCAGTAAAAGATCGTGTGTGTGAAATAAAATTTTTGTGAAAATTAAATGAGGCAAATATTTGTTTAAAATTCTAGGATCCGAGCTTATTTATTCAACACAAATGTGAAATCTTGACGAAGTTAGCAATAATTCCTAGTGAAAAATGTACTTGTTACAATCCTGTTTAAACGTAGGTAGTGAAATGTAGCGTTAAAACAAAACTATAGTAAATTATCGAGATGAAACATGTATAATTTCCATGTTGCCTTACAGGTAGACTACGAAGTGCCACAATGTGGTCGTTGTTTTTCAAGAACATCCGTCTTGCAACGACGTTCAGCGTCAATTACGCTTCTTGCTCTTAACGGTTCATTATTTCTTTGCTTAGCTAAACTCCCGTTGATTGTTTTATTCTGAAGTCGTGCTCAAAAAGCAACCAATCGAATTTTCCCTCAGGTCTGTAGGTTTAAGAGTACTGTAGTTAAATAAACATTGCCTTAAAAAATAAGGTGAACACGTAACGATAAAAAAAATCTTGAGATGTCGAGAAACATGTTGTTTTACGAAGATACAATCTCTCTATTAACGGAAACACGCAACTTATTACTATTCAAGATGTATAATTGCGCGGTTTTCAAATTGCTGTTTTAAGCAAGCCTATGCAATCGCCAAATCAGCAGTTTTGTATAATCACTGACGTGAAATTTGGCAATTAAAAAAGTCAACGTTTCTCTAAGTGGGGTGTATTGTCTTTAAAATGGGGGCGCATGAGGTATTATATGTATTTAAAATGTATTCTCTTAAGTTCGATAGAATCAAGAGAAAAAAGGCAAAGAGGGGCCTAAGCAAGAAAGGAATAGAAATAGAAACAATATACATAATAAAAGCGGTGTACGATAAAACGATAAATATTGTAAGAACTCAGAATGAAGAATCGGCAGAGTTTAAAACTAAACAGGGCTTAAAACAAGGATGCGTGCTCAGTCCATTATTATTCTCAGTCGTTATAGAAGGGGTAATTAAAGAAGTAAAACAAAATATGAGACCGTTTCACCTAAACAACTGGAAAATGGAAAAAATAAACGTAAGTAAGCTAATGTTCGCAGACGACATGGTCATAGTCGCGGAATCAGAAAAGAAACTACAACATAATCTAGAAACTCCAAGCCAGGAATTGGAAAAAATTAGTAAGAAAATAAATACAGAAAACCTTAAACTATGATCGTTACAACGGGGAACAAAGAGCATAATATTACTTTACACTGTAAAAAGTTTTTCTGTAAATTTACCACGATAATCATTGGCTTTATTTAGCAATGGATAATCATAGTAAATTTCCAACTTAAAATGTATATTTACATAAGTGATGTAAAATTACAAAAGTAGTGTAAAGCATTTTTACATAAAAACTGTAATAATTTACTTTTAGTTTATAGTAAATTTCCATATCAGAAAGTTAATGTTACTAATATTTCCATCTTATATAAGGGAACGTTATACGTAATATGTAAATATTATGTATTTTACTGTATAGTATAATCTGTATATTCACACCAATCTTTTGGGAATTTACAGAAACTTTTAGTGTTATTACATTTTGTGTGTGATTAAGTGTGTCAGAATCGAGGCCATTAGAAAGATTTGAGGCATAAGCAGTTTTTCCGATCAACAATGACTGCAATTTTGAATACCTACAATCAACGTTGACATACTGCTACCACTACAAACTTTTAATAATACATAATTATAAACACAGTTTTTTTACAAAGAAATCTTCAGTAACGGAGATGTTGTAGGTTGTGGTACAATAAAAATATTAAATTTGTTTAATATAAATTTTATTGACCTATAAATATAAAAAAAAACTTAGCCCTAATAATGACTTAACATAAAAAATACACATTGCTTTTACAAATGATAAATGAATAACTAAACAAACTATGATGAATGTTATAATAGTATAGACCTAAATCTAAATAATAACTTTAAGATAGGTATGTAATAAACATGGGATACTTTGTTTCCTTTATTTAAAGTAATTTTGGCAGGAGCAACATAATTATTATTCCGTTTATAATATTTTTCACCCAAATAATTTGTTCCTAATTTTTGATGCGCTAAGTAAAAAAGATCTTCTATTCCAATTTCTGACAATTTTTTAACAATAAATGAATTATTTAATTGCCTAATATCTCCGAGACAGTCTATTAACGTTTGTAACGATTTTTTTTGGTAAAAAGAACTTTGATTCCAATGTTAAATAAATAGAAGAAAATAACTTTAAACTGAGTAATTTTAAACTCTCACTACTTATTTCATCAGCAACACTTTCAAACACACTCAGCTCCAGATCTTCAGAATTATTAAGCTTACTGATTTTCATATTAGCAATTAGTTCAACTTGAAATCTTTTTTTGTAATAATGTTTTCTTACAAAATGAGACTGAATGGTAGATAAACTATCAAAAGAATTTTTTACATTGCAATATGCCTTCAGTGGACATTTAACTCGTTTTCCAGCTCTTATAGGTTTATAAAAATGACTGGTAAAAACATTTTTTTGATAACTTTTAAAATCACAGTTTTTCACATTACATTTATAAAAGAAATTATTTGAGATGTCAATTTCATAGTGCATTCTGGTTAGGTGCGTGACAAACACTCCGTATTTTCGGAATCCCATAGAGCAGCCATCGTGCAAACAATTAAAGCTGTTTGCAGTTTGTCGGTGCAAGTAATTGTGTAAATCGTATTTTCTTATTGTAGTAAATGTTGCGTTGCAGACGCTGCATTTATACATTTTTTGTAAAAAAAGAATTTTTATTCACCTGCAGTAAGACTGTAAATATAAAGTAATTTTACATAGCATTTTGTAATTTTAATTTTATATTGTAAAATACTTGTAAAGTTCACCAAAACTTAGTATTTTTACTATTAAACGAATGGAATAAGCCATTTACGTTGTTTTTGTGGTAATTTTTATGTAAACTTACATATTAGCACATGTAACTTAGGTGTATTTTTACATGCATTTTTTACAGTGTAGATGGGCTTAGGTTGGAACAGGAAGATAGCTTTAAATATTTAGGAGTGTTCATAGAGAAAAATAGGGGGATGGACAAGGAAATAAGTGAAAGAACAGGAAATGTGGGAAGAATATTTAACAGTTTAAGAACTACCTTTTTTGGAAATAGAGAAGTCTCAAAAACCAACAAAAATGGAAGTGCGGTAAAAAAGCTAGTAACCCCGGCACAGTTATACGGAAGTGAAACGTGGACACCTGTAAACAAAAATAGTAGCCGTGTGCATCCCGTGGAAATGACATTTCCAAAAAAATCTCAGAAAAAAACAAAAGAAAAACGAATCAGAAATGAAACATGTAAAGAACAATTAAAAATAAAATCAGTTAAAACAAAAATACAAGAAAGACAGTAGGTATGCTGGGTCATATTTATAAAATGAAAGAAGAAAGGTTTACCAGAAAGACCTGTAAACTTGTAAAGGAAGGTCACAGGGAAAAAACAAAAGAGGTAGAGCTAGAAAAATCTGGCAAGACGAAGTTAAAAACGCAGCAAGGATAAAAAAAATCAAATTGTAGGAGAGAAAAAAATACTAGCACAAGACAGAAAAACGTGAAAGAAGTCAGCACAACACAACTTAACAGTCCTACACCTAACAATACTAGGACTTATCACTAAATAAAAGTCTTAGTGCTCAATGTTAATTTTCCCTCTTCTTCTTGTAAGGAAAGATCATTGGGACTATTTCCAGATGGGTTCCTAGTCCGATTGAAATAATGGCAAAAAACGAGCAATGCCAAAATGAAAATTAATTGAGATGGGCGCTGGTCACAGGCTAACTAAAGATAAAAATTTAAGAAGTTTGTAAAAAAAAAACTTGAGAATCGCTAGGATACATATATATTGAATTGCAAAGTAAAAATAATAAAAGGAAAAACATTCTTAACGAAGCGGTCTTAAATATTTTTACAATAAAATTTTAGTTACTGCAAAAAAAAATTAAATCTTCGTAGTGTTAATTTAGGTTTAAGAAAATTAGAAAAATATTTGTTAAAACATGTAACAGACGCTGATAAAAAATCGGAAAAGACTTAAACAGCGAAGCTTTTACCATACATTATTATGTGTATTTTGCAATTTGCAAATTGGTAAACCAGTAAGTTTGAGTAATTAACAATATATTTTGGTTAGGTACTTAATCCTCATGAAGATATATTGTATTGTAACGTTAATTACCACTGAAAGTTTGCACTGGGATTCAAAATGCTGATGTGGGTTTAATAGAATGAAATTAACGTAACGTCGATTATAAAAAATATTTAAAAACGACCTTGCAACGGGTAGATACAGTTAAACTATCAAACTTGCTTGCGAACTACCTACTAAAAATATTGTCACAACGGCTTTAAGGCCTAAACCTTAAAGACATTGTGCGCTTGGGGGGTAGCTCGGGAACCATAATGAAGCTAATCGATAACTATGATTTATTATAAGAACCAGATGAACACATTCACAAACAGATCTTACGGAATGGTGACTTACTAGACCCAGGGTAATTACGGCCATTTTGGCCGGTGGCTCTATGACCGACTCTTATGTTGACTGTTGACTGTTGACTCCTGACTCTTGACTCTTGACTCTACTGTCTACTGTCTTCCTATAATTTGGGAAGACTATTTCTACCCATAATAATTACCCGAGTCAGCTAAAAGACTATGACGTATAACAAGGAGAAGGAAACACATAATGCCGTACTTTATTGCTTCAGCTCTATTTGCTTGTTGTTATAACATATTACATATTGCAAATTGAGCTGACTCTGCATAGTGTAACATGTAACCTAATGGGTTTACAATAACAAATCTACATTATTAAATGTTTATAAAATATTCGTGTAACAATATCGTTCAAATGTTCAAATTTCAAATAATCAAAAATCTCTCTTGAATCCTATAAAATGTCTTCGGAATTCACAAAACGCATTTCAAAAACTTAATATCCACTTTATACATTTGTAGTACCACCAAACAATGTAAAATTTAACGATAATATAGAATAATATTTTGTAATTGTCGATTTAGCGTAGAGCTCCCCAATTTTTAAATATTTTTAAGATCATTAGTAGACATCGTAATATTTGAGTTTAAACGGATATAGATTCAAAACGATACTGTCTACAGTACGTATGAAAGTAACCCAGAAAATATCTGTTAACATGAAAAGGGTTTATTTTATTATTACAAATAGATAACTTGGCTTTTTTGTCAAAATTCATTTTAAAATAGTTCTATTAAAATGATTAATTTTTTCAGAGTTCTATTTTCAGTCAAGCTAATCATTTACTATGCTGAAAACTCAAGCTGAGTTCTGAAAGTATACGCTTCATGTTTATTGGCTGCACAATTAAGGGAGTGTTGCTCGTATTCGTTGACATAGATTACAGTAGTTCGTGACTTATATAATCAGTTATTAGATGGCGTATTACTTAGTGCTAACCACACACTAACGCGATACGAAATTTCTCTGTTGGTATATTTTTATTATAATATCGCACGATATAAATACACAACGCTGTACGCGTATACAGGTCAATTTCTTATCATTAGGAAATTTATTTAAGTATTAGAGACGATAAAAATAAATAGCTAAAAATAAATTAGTTGCTTTGTATGAGTAAAGTTTGCAGTTAATTTCATTGTTTAAATAAATCAGGTAAACTAAATAATTTTGAACACTAATTTACAACATCAACATTTTTATTTCTTGATTGTAAAAATTTTGAATGATTTAATACATTTATAAACATTTCTTTTAGGACTTGCCAGGTTTCAAAAATTTCGTGACCTTTTTTATACCTCAAAAAAAATTGCAGAATATCAAAGAAATTTTACGATGCGTTATTTTTTTTCTGCTACTAGACCTTTTTGATCCAAGTAATTTTGATATTTACAGTGTATGGTTTACGGTTAATATAACCATTACTATTTTGTGTATATCCCTTAAATTACCTGACCAATTTTTAAATTTTTAGTCCATGGGATTTATAAATAACAGCATTTTCATATGAGTTTTAAATTTTAACAAAAACTTGTATAATTTCAAAGACAACGCATTTTAAAAAATCGAATTTTGTGAATTTTGGACAACACTGATTAGCGTAAGATTAATTATATGCTCGATATTTAAAAATTAAGTTCATGAATTTAATTTTCACGCATAATTAGTCTACAATACCCTAAATTTACAAAGGTGTTTAAATCAGGCGTGTATCGCTTTTCAGTTGTTATTTATGTTCTTTCAAGACCCATACATATTTAAAGGCCGATATTAGTCTTCTCGAATTGAAGATGTCTTAAATGACTTGGATATTGATGGGAGCAATCTATCTTTCAAAGGAAACGGATATTGAGCCGACATCTGATTGGGATAGGTCAGTAATTGTGCTTGGTAAGTCAATCAGACGGTGAAACAATGGAGAAATTACCCAAAGTCAGTCTTGAGCATCTCCGGTCGAGGCAGTTGCGTGTTTAAGTTTGTAACGAGAAAGATAGCGGATTGCTGTCAACCACTCATTACATCTGTGACAGATAACGCAATTTGTGTTCTGTTTAATTTATTTTGATCATACTTAAGTACGTTGAAACAAAAAGAAATATGTACTGGTAGCAGATTTTGTACTGACACTAATTGCTACACATCTGGAATTTTTAATAAACAAAATTGACGCCACTGTCAGTAGGATTATACAGTTCTTGGCGATATAATTACAAGAGCTTTCAAGTCTTTTTTTGTCTAAATATTAAACGAACCCTAAAGTAAAGCATCCCTTCGGTCTGTTATTAAAAGAATTTGTCTACATCATGCATGATCCTAAAATAAATATATTCTCCAATTTTGTTACGAGTTGATTCAATTCAGGCTACGCATAAAGTAGTTTGAAAAGTATTTGCTAAATATCTTGGGCACAATGGGAGGTATCGAAAATGTGTCACAAAATTACTACAAAAACGATTAT
This sequence comes from Elmis aenea, assembly GCA_947652605.1. Classification (NCBI taxonomy): domain Eukaryota; kingdom Metazoa; phylum Arthropoda; class Insecta; order Coleoptera; family Elmidae; genus Elmis; species Elmis aenea. The sequence goes on along the minus strand of OX393580.1, from coordinate 42,372,244 downwards.
TTTTTTAAAAATATTTGTGAATTTACGACATATATGTCAAAGAAATTTTCACAGCAGTACGTTTATTTTTGTTACTCTTTGTAACACACGTACAAAAGTTTGACAGACAATGCTTATTAATAAAACTTGAAACGTACGGAATCAGACGCAAATAAAAAAAAAGTTTGTAGATTATTTACATCTCGGTAACAAACTACAAAATTTAAAAATGAAACCTCAAATAAAACAATTAATAATTTAGGTGTCCATCAATGTAGTCTCCTTGGGTCTTTGTTGTTCATAGGAGAGACCGGGGATGAATGTAACACGGGTAGGTTGTAACAGTGCTAATAGTTTCTATAATTTTTATTATATGTCGCCCTAAGCGCTTGTGCAATGTTCATTTACATTCACCTCCCTACCTACATTGCTAGTTTTCATCTGCCACAGAAGTTAAGTTTTTGCCAGCCAGAGTCACTATTTTCCGCCTAAAAGTTAATGCGTTCTGTCACCGGTCGAGTGAATTTTAGGAGGTCTTTTAAAAGAGGAACAAAAAAGCACCTGAATTATTATGTTCTACATTTTGTTGGCTATTGGTAGATGCAATACAATTTGTCGTTGGAATCGTGGTTAATTGTGGATTCCCTCCAATTTGTTTTGTGTACACTTGGCGTCAAAAGTAACAGTGTTACAACCAACCCCCAATCAAGGTTTTCACTTGCAAATGTTCACTCTTAGCGTTAGCACATAATTGGTGGTTTTCTTCGTAGATGAGTAGGTACATACAAAACTTTTTGTTTCAAATTTTTGATTTTTTCCATTTAGCTAATGTGTATTTTGGAATCAAATATTAATTTTGTTGATTAATCTACTAATATATGTATTTACCCACTACTTATGAGCTGTGTAAATTATTTTGCCGTTACAACTTACCTCATTCATTGTTTTTTTTTTAGCTTCAACGTTGAGGTTGGAAGTAACAGCTGTCTTACTACAGGAAAAAAATGCTCACATATACTTTACGAAACAGATGAAATAAATATCTTGGAAGGAAGACAAATGTCCAATCTATCATTAAATCAACTTGGATAAAAACTTGTTATAAGTACTCTGTAAGAAATTAAATAAAATAAAAAATATATACTTTAATCCCCTGTCTCCCTACTGTACGTGAATGACATTGTAGCAAATGTCGGAAACAGCGTCATAAATTTATTTGCAGATGAAACTCTTAAATGTATTTGTGGCAATACAGCATGGTAAGCAAATTAAACACTGCAGCATGGTTAAAGATTAACAAACTGAAAATAAATGTCGCCCAAACAAACCACTTAAGTGATAAACAACAAGAATGTGCTAAATTAACAAGTTATAGAATTGGATGGTGAGCATTGAAGAGAGTTAATGAAATGTAATATTTAGGTATAATAATAGACGACAAGCTTAATTTTGAAAGTAATGCTGATTATACAGTTAAGAAGGTTTCTAAAAAAATAAGTTTTCTTGGTAGATTAAGCAGTAAACTTCCAGTCCTTACTAAAATTTGAATAAACAAATGTATCGTAGCACCCAATTTCGAATACTGCTCTAGTATTTTATATCTGGCAAATACTGATGATTTAGATCGACTTCAAAAACTGCAAAATATGACTATGACAATGATTTTACACTGTTCCAGATACACCAAAATTAGTCTAATGCTAAATATTCTACAGTGGCTTAGTATTATACATCAGATAAGTTTAAATACGATTATTTTCATTTTCAAAATTATAAATAACGGGCTACCAAATTATTTGTTAAAATACATAACCAAAAATTCTTAGATAGGTAGGGAAGTTGCCCTAAGAGTGCGCACTTAAACCAATTTCACCTCCCTATACAATATGTAATCAGATTTGTTTACTCTAATCAATTTAAAAATTAAAAGTCATATTTGTAGAATGAGTTTATGAAATAATTCAATAAAAAACTAAATAAATTTTTAGTATATAACACGTTTTACAAAAAATTACATTTGCGCACTCTAAGGAATGGATCGTCCTAAGAGTGCGCATTTTAAAACCTAAGAGTGCGCACGTAACAGAAATATAATAGTAATACAAAAACGTAAAGCATAATATGTTATAACAGAAAAAAGTGCGCACGTAACAAAAACAGAATAATAATACAAAAACATAAAAATATAATACATTATAACAGAAACTTAAAACAATTTTTTGTAACAAAAACAACCTGCTGCAATGTCATTTTGAATCTACTGCATCAGCGTCTCGTTAAAACGTAATTGTCGATGTGATTTTCTGACATAATCACTCATTTTAAGCCTAACAATTGATGAAAAAAGAAAATTATTTACAGAACGAATCATAATTATTGCTGAGTACGCGCGCACACTTGAGAAAATTGCAGCGCGCACTCTTAAGACGCATCTACATGTGTTCTTGTTTTACATTACTTTAGCTGCAACTTATTAAAATTAAAGCAAATAAATTATAAAATAGTGAAATGATACTATAATGCTTATTTCTACTATGTTGGAAACAGATTAAGACATAAACAAACTAAATTAAAGCTTATTGGCAAGCACCTCAATGTTATAGTTGTGACAGGTTGATCTGCAGCAATTTAAAACTTACTGGAAAACTGACGGGAATGACACCAAGTACAGAAATTTGTATTACCAACTAGTTATCTTATACAAGTAAAGTTTAAATATGTCGACAAAAGATGTCGAAATAGGCGGAAATTGAGTATTTCGTAACTTATTTCATAATGCGCACTCTTAGGAAATGCGCACTATTAGGACACTTTACCCTAGGTACATAATTATCCCACTAGAAATGTAAGTGACTTTAAATTACTATTAAGGAAACAAATTCACACCCAAATTGTCTATTTTATGAAGAACTGAACTTTTATAACGATTTAACAAGCGAATTTAAAAGTAAAACTAATATTTTTGGGCTTAGACGTAAGCTCAGCAGTTTAATTAAGGAAAAGTTTTAATGAAATTAAACAATATCGAAACAAATAAACGTTTTCATTTTACAGTGCCTAAAAAAATCTACCACTCTTTAACCAAACATATTTTTGTACCATCAAGTATAACCGAGTTATTACCGATTTAAAAACAAAATTCATTTTGATTTTTGTCTATTATCTAGCGTACCTGTAGAATGGGGCTACTTGAGACAGTTTCAACATTTAAAAGCGTGTACCACGTTCATTTTTTAATTAAAAACTTTGAATTTTTTTATGTTATTGGGTGAGGTGCCAATGAACAATATTCTATATATTATGTATAAAATAAATATATATGTATATACAGGGTGTCCCCGTTATCACCGCGAAAATTTTAAGTGGTGATAGAGGACCTCTTTCTAAGAAAAAATTTCAAGTAAAATTTTTTCCTAAAATCAAATGCTAAGCTGATATCAACACTTACTTGATTTTTTTACACTTCTGCATTTATAAGACTCCGTAGCCGAAAATATCAATTTCATCGTAAAATACCTTCAAGCTTTTTAATAGAACATAAAATTCGCTACAAAATTAGTTTTATTTATTTTTTGTCTACAGGCAATGGTTTGAGAGTTATAAAGCAGTTTGTACAAAAAAATGTAAAAAATTTACAAAATTTAATTGTTTCTTAGACTTTGCAACCGCTGTATCTTTAAAACGAAAGCTTGTACAAACAAACCGACGGCTCATTCCGGATAGCAAATTTTATGGGCTACAACTTTGGTCAAGTGAAATTTTTTGAAAATCCAACCGATTTTTCGGAAAAGCTGCAAATAACGAATAGAGTGCAAAAACAAAATTTCCTACAAATATTGTTTTGTATTTAAAAATGCTTTTAAAGAGAGTGCGATTACGTGATTGAAAATGATGGAGGTCATTTTGAACACGTATTGAAGTAATTTTGTGGTTACATGTTAATTTTATTGCGTCCAGATGGATTTGCATTGTTTTGCATTTTATCGTTTTCGAAAAACAAAAACTCCCGGTAATTGTGATATTTTGTATTTAAAAATGCCATAGCATCGGCAACATTCATAAAATTATGTATCTCATCAGTTTCAAAGCTTTCTATGAAGTTTGAAATTTTTCGGAAAACCACCCCTTATCATTTTTTTTTAAGGAGCTAACGAACAAATTTAACAAAAACTTGTAAAATTGCATATAAATAAGTTATGTAAATTTTTAAAAACGCCGCATCTTTTTTAACGAAACGTCGTAGAGCAAAACGGATGCCTATTGCGGATAAGGCATTTAACGGACTACAACTTCGGTAAATATGTTGTTCAATAAAACTAAATGTATCATAGAAATGTTTATAATAGTGAAAAAGGTGAAAAAAAAAAACGATAAAATGCAAAACAATGCAAATCCATCTGGACGCAATAAAATTAACATGTACCTAACCACAAAATTACTTCAATTAGTGTTCAAAATGACTTCCATCATTTTCAATCACGTAATCGCACTCTCTTTAAAAGCTGTTTTAAATACAAAACAATATTTGTAGGAAATTTTGTTTTTGCACTCTATTCCTTATTTTCAGCTTTTCCGGAAAATCGGTTTGATTTTCAAAAAATTTCACTTGACCAAAGTTGTAGCCCATAAAATTTGCTATCCTGAATGAGCCGTCGGTTTTTTTGTACAAGCTTTCGTTTTAAAGATACAGCGGTTGCAAAGTCTAAGAAACAATTAAATTTTGTAAATTTTTTACATTTTTTTGTACAAACTGCTTTATAACTCTCAAACCATTGCCTGTAGACAAAAAATAAATAGAACTAATTTTGTAGCGAATTTTATGCTCTATTAAAAAGCTTTAAGGTATTTTACGATAAAATTGATATTTTCGGCTACGGAGTCTTATAAATGCAGAAGTGTAAAAAAATCAAGTAAGTGTTGATATCAGCTTAGCATTTGATTTTAGGAAAAAATTTTACTTGAAATTTTTTCTTAGAAAAAGGTCCTCTATCACCACTTAAAATATTCGCGGTGATAACGGGGACACCCTGTATACAAGATACCAACAAAAAAAACTTCCTGTCCCAAGTAATACTTAAGACCGGGCAACCTGGGACACATATGAATTTCAGTAGTTTGACTCAAGTTTAGGCTATAAAGTCGTACTTGGGACAGTTATATTATATTTTTTATATTAAATTCATCTTTCACAATTATCCAGCATGAAAAAATATCCAAAATAAAGAAAATAAAACTTTAATTCGCAAGTTACAAAAATTTTAAACTAAACGATATTTTGATTGGAAAAATTAAAAAAATTGTACTACCTCTGTTCAAAAATGATTGTCTCATTTCTAAAAAAGTTGTTTAAAGCAGGATTCAATATATTCATTAAATTAAAAACTAATGAGACAATCATTTTTGAAAAAAAAATTCACCAAAACGGATTGATTTCATTTTTGAACATAGGTAGTATTAAATAAAAAAATGAGATAAGTTATTCAAGACTTAATATTAAACGTATATTTTCAGAACAAAAGTACAAGAGAAGTTTTAAACAGTTCTTAATTCGGCCATTTTATATTAATTAAAAAAATGGATGTAACAACTTACCGTCTTGTAGTAATTTCAAAAACTAATTCGTTTTTTTAAGCTTATATGATACTTTTAAAACTCTACTAAGCAACTTTGATTATCTCAAAAGTTGACAGTTGTAAACAAAATTTTTAGGTGAGAATATCATTTTGTCCCGAGTTACCCTACTGTCCCAAGTTGCCCTATTCTACGGTACCTTAGAACTGTTTTAAAACATTTAAGCATCACGGAATGGGTCTCAGAAAGGGGAACAATTTGTCTAATATAAACTTCTTTAGGAGATCCCAATAGTGGCCCTTCTATGTGGACCACCCTGTATAACCCAAAATTCTGAAATTCTCAATTATCCAACTAGAAATGGTAAAGACTTTAAATTGCCATTACGGAAACGAAATTACACTCAAAATTGTGTCTTTGAATTCCTTTAATATTGTGTAGTATACCTAAGCTCTAATTATTAACATTATGAAGTTATAGGACTGGGGTGTCTTTCTGGACCACCCTGTATATTAAAATTGTTCATTTCACAAGCTCCTTTTTCCCATTACCGGTTCTTGGAAGTGTTTTCTTTTAACGAAGTGATGTAATTTATTTTAATAGAGCTTTGTAAGTGTCCGACCGCAACATAGTCGGTCTAGAAGTTTAACTTGATGTTAACACAGTTCAAATTCATTTCAATTATACATCATTATTCTGTCAGCAACGACCATAACGTACGCAATATTACCTTCGGTCTGGTGTGGCAATCGCCTGCTTGTGTCCTTAAATTCAATTTTCCGGTTATTGAAGCTCTGTCGCCATGAGGCGGCTAGCCTTTAACATATCGACTGCTTGCTAATTTAAATCTCAATTTAAAGTGAGGCGGAACGACTATTACAATAAATCAGAGTTACACCCTCAACCAGCCGCCTATATTGTTGTACCCTCTGGTCAACGGCAGCACTTGTGAAAAAGTTCTGACGGCAATAGATTTATTTCAGTCCCACCTAGCGCGGGGTCGTAGCACCATCGCGACTAGCGACGTGGGGAGCGAAAAATAATACAGCAAAACAACCCCCCTGTACGGCCACCGACCGATTCGAATTGATGATTCGCACAACTTGTGTTTCTTTTAGTTAATATATGAGCCGAATTGTGTTATAACAAGTTTGTTATTTAGTTGGGGGAGTTGTACTTGGTTTAGAGAGCGAAACGATGTGGGGTTACAAATGAAAATGTAATCAGTGCCTTAGGAAAACGTTTTTTGAACACTGTTTAATACTGTCACTTAAAAAATAGTGGTGAAAGTTTGCCAGAGCTTTCTTAGCAGAACACTGTAGTATGCTATTCGTAGTTCCACAAAAAGCAGGTGAATTTCTTGATTTCGCGACGTCTTTTTATTAATTATCTGAGTAAAGGAGAAGACAGAATATATCGTTGATCTACCTGCTCCGAAATCAGCCTGTTCTTCAGCTCCCATGTCTTGGGTCTGCTGTTTTTTTTAAAGATTTTCCCAATTTTTTTACGGAACTAGGAACGCTTGTTATATGAAATTTTCTATCTACCTGTAATTTAAGTACCGTGAAACGGGGTGAAATTGATCTTGCGGGGTGACTTTCCAAATTATGCATATTCGAATTTGGCGCGCGTAATACGGACTTAATAAAACCGCCAATTTCGCCATTATTTTCAGAGTTAGCGCGCGAAGGAGAATTGTATTGTGCAATAGTATTTTGGAGCTGTTTTTATGCTTAAATTGGCTGCTAAAAGGATAAGTGTTTTTAACATAAATTTTATACCTCTGAAAATTTGTGTTGTACTTTCACGTTCACTAAATTAAGTCAAATTTTCTTAACAGAATCATGTTCATACATAGCTTATATAGTCGTAGGCTCATTTTACTGTTTCTGTCGTTCAAGGTTAGATTGCTATTTAAATTTTTGTTCCGCGGAGTAAAATTGATCACCAACATGGGGCGAAATTGATCACCATTATGGCGTAATATTAATCGTCAATTTTGAAGGTTTCACATTGAGTAAAAAAATATGACTCAGTCTATCGAGAGAAATATTATTGCTTTACCTTAATTTATTGATAATAATAGCGTTTTATATCCTACCAATTATATTTCAGATATTTAAATGGCCAACAGCATATAAAAGAAAGCTAGGGGCGCCCAAGTTTAGATATTACGATGAACAATGCGTTGAAAATGCTTTGCAGAAAGTTATTGATGATGGGCGTACACAGGGTGGGGGGCAAATGGGGCACTTGCCCCCCCCCTGGAATCGAGTAAAAGTATTACTTGTAAAAACAAATCACAAAAATTGAAAAATTTAATTACAATTTATATATATTATTGTTTGTCTCTATGCTTTGCCCCCCTGGAAAATTTTCTGCGTACGCCCATGATGGCTGGATCTTGAGAAAGGCTGCAAAGCAGTATAAAACTCCAAACGGCACTTTAACCCTAGGTTTACCGTTAAATTTTTCACCCTTCGTTTACCGTTAAGGTACCCGGGTACTTTCATCTATTTTGTGATGAAAATATAGTATTTTTCAAATGTTACTATAATTGTCTCAATTTTCATTTAGGAAAATATTTACTATTGTTTAAAATGTATTAATCTACAACATTTATTATTCAAAAACATTTGTTATTCATAAACATTTATTATTCAACTTATTATACAAAAACATTTTTATTCCAAAAAAATTATCTTTCTAAAATATTACAATAAAATTATTAAAAAACAACTAAAATCAACTCAAAAAAGTGCCCAAATAATGTCGAATAATATTTTGAGTGTGATTTCCAATAAGCAAGTTATAAGCAGAAATTAAAAACCTGATGTGTTTTGTTTTTCATCAATAGCGCAAAAACTATTGATTTTTTCGGAGTTTTTTTTTTATAGAACAGTTGCTCTTGAATCATAGATCATTTTGACCCATTTAACCAACTCTGTATCTCTTACCGTTTAAGAGATCCCCATGCTGTTCACTATATTTGGGACACTCTGTATATGAAGGGACACATAAAAAAAAATTATTATCGGTAAAAACGTTTTATCTAGGTCCTAAACATTCGATTTATGCAAAAATTAGCGAAGGCATACCTTGTGGGACACCCTGTATAAATTAATGAACATTCTTAACGAAAATGTGTAATTTTGCTAGAATTCTTAATAAAAATTGATTAGTGTAGCGTTACGTTGTATTTTTTAGTGTATTAAAAATTTGTTTTTATGTTTTACTTTTATTATTGATTAGATTAATAAATATATAAATACAATACCATGATATTTTGTTGTCATTATAAAAAATGAGGATGTATAAACTGAAATATAAGCTGTTTAATTGACGTTCACAATAATTCATTAATCCTAAAGGTGGGGTAAGTCCATTTGGGTATAAATTAATTTTACTTATCTTAAGTCAATTCTGATAGACTCTATTGGATCATAAATTTACATTATCTAACACCACGAAATATATAAAAGTTGGCTGTTAGTGGTTTTCAATATTTTTAAAATTTATTGAAACACAAACCCCTTAACTTATCATAATAACAAAAAAATCGACCCACTTTTAAAATAAACGGCTCAGCTTATGGTAAAAATAGTCCATAGACTTCAAAAAATTGCAGATGTATTGCCAAAAAAAAAAAAAAAAGACGCCCAAAATATTAAAAGATCGAAAAAAAATAATTTTTATCCCAAAGTCAGACAAATTTTTAAAATTTTTAAATGACCATGAACTTTATGAAGATTAAATATATCTATCCTCAGAAGCACTACATCAAAAATAAACAGTCAAGTAGTCGCAACGATTCATTACCATTACTTACAGTACTTACTCATTGCCAACATGCAGACGTATATCATATTGCAATTTATTTATAACTTTATCCAAAGGGAAAGCTTAATTAAGTGGATAATAAAGTAACAGACGCATATTAGAATGCGGGTAAAGCAATTAAAGGTATTCACTCCGTTGTCAGTTGTCTTGCAACAACTGCTAATTACATCAAAGGAGGCGTTGTGCCACTGTCAGAATGCACTTTTCATTCAAGCATTCATTAATTTCTGCGGAAGTTGCTTAACAAAGTAACGATTACGCCCGTCTTTTGTTTAATCTACAAAAGCAGCATTAAGTGAGATCCAGAGTAATTGTAAGGCAATTGTTTTGTGGTTATGTGGATTTAATGTAATTGACTATTATAATTAATATTAAAATTGTGTTTTTTTTTAAGGTAATCTTATAGAATATTACGGTTTATTGCATATTCTGTATTTCTTGTATTGCATACTTTTATAAACATTATTCGTATAACAGATTTGACCCCACAAAAATCACAAAACGACAAGAATTTTTAATGAATTATATGAGTCTTTCGATAGAGTATAATTAAAATGTAACGCAATTATTGTAAGCAAAAAATACGTAAGTGATATCGCGCGAGTTATTGCTGAGAGAGAAAAAAAATATTCTAAGATAGGTAACACAAAAACGCACGCATTAAGATAAGTACTAAATCTTTGGCCCTTCCATGTTTTGAAAAGAAAGCTAATTTGACCATAGGGGACAAGCAAACAAAATTATACCACAATTTTGATAAATCCAAACTACTCTAAATTTATTTTTAATATTTTGAAATGTAATAATTTATCTAAGCAAAGGAATAAGGCTTAGTTTAATTAATCAGTTTTACCGCTGCATCAATTAAAAATGTTGTTTGATTGACTCTGTAGCATCAACGAATATTTTTATTTCTTTTTTTAAATAGTGTTATCATGAAGAAAAAAAACTATTTTGACGTTTTAAAATTAAATCAATTGTTGTATTAGTCTGACGATGGTAAAAACACACCAAACTATTTTAAAATACTGTTTTATGTAAATAAATTATAATTTTTTTATCAACCTAAGTAAAAATTTTAACAAAATAATAACTCTGCAATTTTTTCAATCTATCTAAACCAAACGATTTTTTTAAACTGTTAGCTATAAAATACTATTCATTTCTTTTACATTTACTAAATTTTTTTTTCAAACTTTTAAATATAGGTAAAGTAATAAAAATTGTAATTAAAAGTCAAAATGCTAAAATGACAACTTGATTATAAAAAAGGGCCAAAAAGTCGTAGGAAAAAGATACCAAATTATAATTATCTTGTTTTTTGTTTCAATTGTTCCAATAGTACCGCTGTTTAACTTCATAGCTTTTACTTGAAAATATTACGTTGTCCTAATAATTAACAATAGAATCTCGAAAAATATCTACTGTAGGTAGGCTTCATATTCCTGAAGGACAATCAAATTTTCTACAAGGCTATGTAAAAAGATATGTGGTGTATTTAAGAAAAATTAGTTATTGATGTTTCACAAGTTTGACCAAGCGTTAAAAACGCCCTGTATAATATTTTTTACACGTAGCTAGAGCAAAGTGTTATATTGTCAATCTAATTTTCAAACGAAATTCTACTGCCTTTTCAAAGTTTTTGAATGTTGAAATTTTTTAAAAGAGCTGTATCGCTCAAAACTTTCCAAAAAATGTAAATTTCACTAAAACGGTTGACTTTAGACCTGAATAGTTTAATTAATTTTTTTAAGTAAATTTAAAGAGTAATCTAAAAATATAAAAACTACAGGGTTTCGTTTCAAATTGAACCGGAAATCGTATTACAACCTCAATAATTTCATCGAATTCAGAACATACCTACAATAATTTCATAGTAATAGCTTCATTTGTGTTCTAGATATTTGTGTTTCCACATATAATGTACAATTAAAGCATTTAAAAAATTATTAGGCATTTTACAATAAGCCGACAAAACGAACAAAATATGGCTTTCTCATGTTTTAACTACGCAAATAATAAATTAGCCGTAACTTTTTTTTTTAAATGAAAAACCTATAAGCTTCATATCCATAATTTATTTCAAAGAAAACCAACCATTAAACTGACCCTCTATTACCGACCAAATGAGTAAGGGTCAGGTTCAAGTTTTTTTTTTTGTTTGAAAACAAACGCATGACGTTTACGAAGAAGCCATAATTTGATCGTTTGCGGGTTTTTTATAAAATTCCTAGGCATTTTATAAAAAGCCCAATATAACACGCCTACGACATTATCTATGGCTTAGTCTTAGTCAAAGGTGTGATTGCTTGACGCTTTAATAATTGACACAGTCTGCTCAGTTTTCGAGATGGAATTGTCAACGTTTTTAGTTCTTAACGCATATCGGACCGGCACCGTTAATCTACGTTTCTCTGGGCCATGCACAATGGACCACTCACGTTAATTAGCGCCACTTAATCTTGTACCTGAGGACCGGGTAGTTACTATCTGACCTAGCGGGTTCCCGCATTTCTAGCAAGTATAAATTTAGAATATATGCAAAAGAAACACATTTTGAAAATAATTGGCATTATATTATTACATTATAAATACATATATATACAATAATTAGGTATATATTATACATACATGCAACATTACAACTATAAACTATAAAATATATCACTATAAAGTAACATTACAAATAATTTTTCATTTAACATAGGAAAGTATTACTCTATTATTTTTTAGAATTATATTCATAAAAACACAACCCCTTGTGTGAAGGTACCTTACAACCACCACATACGTAGGTATCTAGTGTCTTCTTAAATTGTTTGCTTTGCAAACTAGGCATCGTTTTTGTGGATATTTTTTTGCTATTTTCTTTAATTGTTTCCAAAATGTGAATTCGCAAATCGTCGGAACGATTTGGTGGATTAACAATAAATGATGATGTGTTATCCAAAGGTAAATTTTGGCAATTAACTTTTACAGATATCCAAATTTTTGCAACTTCTTTTAAAAAAGATTTATATTTTAATAATTTTTGGGGATTTAAGATTTTATACACCTTATATGCATTCACTAGAGCACAATTCATTAAAAACAACACAACTTTTTTTGTCCACTTTTTTGTATGTCTCAATATTGAACCATATGCTAGATATTGGTCCGATCTGTCAACTCCCTTCATGTATTTATTATAGTCTAAAATACATTTAGGTTTTATGACGTCTTCTCCGTTTCTGTTTTGTCTTACATAAACCATTGTAGAATCGTGAATCGTGGATATCATATTGACTTAACGTTTATCTCTCCATGCTTGTAATAATACATCACCTTTTCTGGTGAAAGCAAATTCACCTTTTTTTAATAATTTTCCTTTTGCTTTAAAAGCAACTGGTAAACCTCTGTTAGTCCGTATTGTCCCACACACTCTTACTTTCTTCTTTTTCATAGCTTCTGCGATATGTACACTATTGTAATAGTTGTCTTGGTAAACATGATGCCACACTCCTACGCATGGTTGTAATAAAGAAAATATCGTTTCTTCTAATTTTTTGCCAGTTCCAGAATATATTTCCAAATTTATTATATAGCCTGTATCGCTTTCGGAAAGCATTCTCACTAACAGGCCATATTTATTCAATTTTCCGGGATTGTACGTCCTAAACGATAGTCGACCCCTCCATGGAATCATTGCCTCATCTAAAGAAATATGTTGTTTGGGTTTGTAGACTTGTGTAAATTTGTTTTTAAAATATTCCAACACTCGTTGTATTTTTACTAATCTTCCGCTGTCAATACTTTGTGCTGTGTTATCATTGAAATGCCATGCTCGCCATATTTGCGAAAATCTATTCCTGCTCATAGAGCGTGAAAAAATCGGCGTTTCAATTAAAAGATCCCTCGACCAGTAATCTTTAATGTGGTCTTTTTTAATTTGACCCCTAAGAATAATTAGTCCAAAAAATTTCTTCATGTCTATAGTGGTAATATCTGTAAATTTTGCCGTTTTTGCAAACACTTTAAATTTATCTTTATTTTGATTGTAATATAAGTTGCTCTGATATGTTAACATATCAAAAAAATCTTCTCCGATAAACAAATTGAGTATACTTTCCACACTACTTGGATTATCTGGTATAATTTTTACTCCACAATCGCCGGCAAAAGATTCTACTGTTGGAAATTCGTCTATATCTAACCATGTATCTTCCTCTTCATTATCACTAGCTTCGGAACTACATTCACTTTCGGAAGAGTCAAGTTTCTTTGCAGGTCGTTTTCTAGTTTCAACAATACTTTCGTCACTATCACTGTCAAAGTTTGTGTCCAAATCACTTGGCGGATTTGATAAGTTGTCAGCAAACACATCACTTATATCTCCAAAACTGTTATTTTGTAAGGTCATTTTAATAATTATAAGTATGAATTTTATCTAAATAATTAAACTAAGAATATCAGCAAAAAATACGTTAACTTGGCAATATGATGTATATCAGGCCAAACGTAAACTAATGAAATGACAACAGTATTATTTTAACGCAATTAACGCACGTAACCGGTCCAATATGCATGGCAGGTATAAAGTTAATCTACGTCACCGGTCCCAACCTAAAAGTCCATTAAATTTACCGGTCCTTTGCACATATTTCAGGTAATTGCTGCCGGTCCGATATGTGTTAAGGGCGCATAATAACGGTTTTCATAACATATCCTTTCTCTAGATAGCAAAGAAAAATCATGGTTAAAAAACAGCTGTAAATTTCTTTTGATAAACTTACTTTTTCAAACACATCTTTTCAGGAGACAGTTTTCAGTGAATTCTCCTGCATTTTTATTCAATTTATTTTTACGTGCGATTCGTATTATGTACGACATTGTTCTCAGTATTATCTCATAAGTATTTCTGTTTTCCCCAATTACAGCGTTTTCCTATAATTATTCACCAACCCAAGGACGAACCTCATTCTACAACAGGAAGTACGGATAAACCTTTACGCTGTTTCGAGTAAAAAAAGCGAAGCGCGGTAACTTAAAAGCTCATTTGTCATATTCTCAGCAAATTTGTTAAATACGCAAATTATTTTTATTAACATATTTCTTGCAACAAACACGAGGCTGAAATATTGCGCCAACATGACAATGTGACAACAATTCTGTCCATCGCGATAATTACCAATGCCCTGCTGGAGACGGAAACGGGAGTCATTTCCTGTTGACTACGTATACACTTAACACATTAAAAAATATTTTTATACGCATACCCAATGATTCTCATTTAAACTTATAATACTCTGCAGGTTTATAGTTTTTATCTAGATAATTTATACGGGCCTATTGCTTCGGGCGGCGTACATCATAAATGTTGTTGGCTTCTACTAATAATGAGCGACATTATGCTGTATTTTAAATTGAAACGACCACAACGTTGAAAGCATGAAGTTTATAACTTAAAAATTACATCATACAGGCAGGTATCGACTACTTTTAAAAACGTTGTAATTTTTTATCGCCCCGAGCGATTTTACTTACATGCCCACATTATATGCTAACTTCTTTAAAGAGTTTTTTAACTCGATTAAGGAAATTTTTGCATAATTTACATATACACCCAAGAAATTATAAAATTAGGTAGTTTTTTTAAACCAATTATTTACTTTGCATAATTAATTCCTGTTCACAGACGATATAGTAATATTAGCAAGGAGAGAAATAAAATTAAAACAGAACATTAACATAATGAAGGAAGAAGAAGGAATGAAAATAAATGTAAACTGAACAAAAACAACGGTTTTTGCTTCAAAAGAAAAGGTACATAGAATCAAATTAGAAAAAGAACATAAGATTTCTTATAAAAATAGAAGGGAAAACGAAGAAAAATAATATAGAGAATGAAGTATTTACAAAAACCTTGCTATCGGTTGGAGCAAAAGTATAAGAAAGACAGCTGGGATGGTTACGACACACACAAAACGTTAGACAAAAACTAACGGTAAGAGTATATGACTACTAAAATGGCTTTAGACCGGGTCGATCCACTATAGATGCTGACGATATAGCAATCATAGGGAATACAAGAGAAAACTTAATAAGAGCTTTGATCAACTAGACAAAGAAGCAAAAAATCTGGGTCTGTAAATAAATGAATAAAAAACGAAATAAATGAAAATAGGAAGAGAAAATATGCACACACAGAACGATCTAAAAATACAAGAATATACTTTCGAGAGAGTCAATACTCTTAATTACTTGGGCGTGACAGTGGGATAAGCTGGAAAGAGCAGAGATAATGCTGAAAGGAAATCAGACATACGGCAAAAGCAAACTCCTACTAAAGAGTAAAACACCAAGTAAAACAACAAAAATCAAAATATACTAAACCCTGTAAAGACACAACATATGCGATGGAAACAGTAACAATAAATAAGGAAGAAGAGGAAGACTTAAAAGTAGAGGAGAGAAAAGTAATGAGAGCAATACTAGGACACCTAAGATAACAGGATATGGAGAAGTAAGACTAAGAAGCAACAAAGAAATAAAGGAGGAACTCGTAGGAGAAAATATAATTCGACATTAAAATACAACTATTACAATGAACAGGACACATTATGAGAAGGAAACCAAGCAAAATGATCAGGAGGATAACACAATGGATCCCTATTTGGTTCAGGAACAAGGCAAGACCAAGGAAACTATGGAGATACGCCTTGGAGGAAGATATAAAGGCTTGCGGAATAAATGACTGAAAATCTAAATCCAAAAATAGAAAAGAATGGAGAAAATTACTGACAAGGGAAGGTCACGATACGTTGTCGCTAGAATTTGATTCCGGCTGTGTTTATTACATCAAGGGCATCAAAACTAAATGTTCTGCAAAGTTATACGTGCCACTGGCCATTACCTTCGGAAAAATAGGGGAAAAACTGAAAAATTGGTACAAAAAGGTCATTTTGCGATCGCGTTGGCCATGAAACCATCAGAGATAAAATCGAAATTTTTCTATTTACCAATAGGTGCATCCTTTGCAAGTAAAATAGTGCAAAGTTTTTGAAAAAATCTTGAACGGTTCCGGAGAAAAACGTCAAAAACGAAATCCCTGCATAAGCGCTATGAATTTGAGAAGTTGTCGTATATCTGTATAACTATATCTATGCGACTTGCATGGGCGTTTAACATAGGGAAAACCGTTTTTACAAAGGCCTCGTTTTCTGCATTTTTCTTCGGAACCGTTTAAGATTTTTTCAAAAACTTTGCACCATTTTACTTGCAAGTGATGCGCGCATTGGTAAATAGAAGAATTTCGATTTTGTGTTTGACGGTTTCATGGCCAACGCGATCGCAAATATTACTTTTATTAATCAACTGTTCAGTTTTTCCCCTATTTTTCCGAAGGTAATGGCCAGTGGCACGTATAACTCTGGAAAACATTTAGTTTTGATGCCCTTGATGTAATAAACACAGCCGGAATCAAATTCTAGCGACAACGTATCGTGACCTTCCCTGGTGAGACAGTCAGGACTAACAACAAATTCTAAAAATCAGAGGGAGAGGACCGATCCACCTCAATACATGAATTACAAAACGCCTTAGCATTAGCCATAATCCTAAGGATTATACGGCTCAACGATGATGATATGTCACAAGGGAAAAACAGAAAAAGGAGATCAAAAAGAACATGGAAGGAGAAATACCATGGGAGAACAAAAGAAATGAAGCCTAAAATAAAAATTAGTTGCGGAGTTATACAAAAAATAAAAACTCAACTCAAACGGTCTTACTTATACATAATTAATCCTAGATCTTGTAATCGTGGAGTAGAACATTATTTAGGGTGAGTTTTCATTTATTAATTAAAGGCATGCAAAAAGCTGATTTAATCCTTTAGGCTTGGAAACTGGAAAATAAAAGGATGATATTTATCTTAAAATTTTCTTGCGATTTGGTGATACTAGTAGAATCAGAAGATGGTTTAAAATATATAAAAACTATTATACACAGGAAATCAATTACTCGTATATCGTATATACTACATAAGTAATAGCAATAAGCAAAGAAAATACTAAAACTATAATCAGCGCACAAGAAGTTGAGAGTAAATTAAGGCTAGATTAAACTACAACAAATGGAAAGCCAAAAATCCATATGGTTGCAACAACATTGTCATGGACAGTAAAATAAACGAACAAAATAGGTCCAGCCGCATGAAAAAAGGGACCACATTTATAAGAAAAGGTAAAAACTGAAAGAAAAAGCGGTCGAGAGTTATCAGTGTGTAGTCCTGTCCAATAGAGGCGAAAAAAAGTCGAATTAAAGGTTTTTACAAAAAAATTATTATTATGGATCCCATTATACAGGGTGTTTCAGACCATCCGTACCAGCACTTTTATCCGACAGTGCGACGTCTGGCAAAAAAGGGAAAAAATTATGACAAAAGTGCATATGCAAATCGACTGACGTTATAGCGGTTTTCGTGATTAAACCGAAGTGGCAAAATCCGGAAGCAACTTTAAAAACTTAAATAGAACCATCCGGTTTTTATTGCATAATTAAAAATATATTTTATAATTAAACACTTTTTACTTAAAACATTTTTTGATTATCAGTATAGCTTGTAATCCATTGGACCTAAATCATAACAATGTATTAAACCCTATTCGCATGTAACTCCGTTCTGGGCAAACCTCTTTTTTCTTTAGTTTCATATTTATTTTTCCAGTTAAAAATATATGCGATTTATAATTTGTTTATCTTCGAAGACAAGAACTATATACGATTTTGTATTGCATATCAAAGTAAATGCCTGAATGCATAGTAATTAAACATTTTATCGAACAAAAGAAAACCAAATAACAAATATAACGCCGTCACGGTGGTAGCTTCCAAGTTTAATAGTTTTTTTACTTATCTTTACAACTTCCTACAACATTTTTACCGGCGTATTCCATTAACATGTAAATTGATTTTTATCAATATATAAATCTTGTTTAATCTAACAAATTAGGAGGTTTAGTAAAGTTGATTAAAATTTTAATTAAAATGTAAACATAGTGAATTATCTTACTCGCAAGCTGACTTATAAATAGCTAGGTACAAGGTAATAAAAGTGACTAGTTTGAATATGGTTCAGCAGATTTTAATTATGAATTTACAGGGATGACTTAAGGGTATCCGGAACGCCCCTAGGCAAAGAAAATTTAGGCGCCCCTATACACTAAATTTAAAAAAAAATCGTGTTTTTGATTTGGCGTATCTGTAAATTTATACATCTGCATTGATTGAAGAATGAATTTCATACGATATAGATTTAAAAAACAATGAAATCTGAGATTATAGATCCTTGCACTTTACATTCTGTAATTCTTAAACTTTTTTTTATTGTTCTTGTTCTTGCAGCGAGAGCAAACATGATTATTAGATCTAAACAAAATATCGAGTTAACAAAAGAAACCAAAGCAAATGTAACATTTTACAGTGCAACTCCCTTTAAATTAAATAAGCATTTGTGATAAATTAAGTAGGTAGCAGTTAAATGAAACTCAAATTTCATAGAAAATCTTCTGTATTTTCTTAGGAATAAAAAATTTTAAAGTAAGGATTTGTCAAAGATATCTTTAGACACAATTCTCGCAAAAAACTCTATTTTAACCCTCATCCTACCAAGGTGTGCTTTTGAGGCACATTTGATTTTTATAACGTACTTATTTCATAAATTAACTTGTTGATAGACTAGAGGTTTTATGTATTCTCAATTACAGCTATTTAACATATAATGGTGTCAAATAAATTTAGAAATATTTTTTATTTTTTACAAAAAAATAATAAACTTGATTTACCAACACGTCCAACCAAGGTGTGCCTCAGAGGCACATATCTATTTACACACATAGTTGATGTAAATAACTGCGAAATGTAATTATTTTACTTCATTGTAGTTTATTTAGTAAACATACAAACAAAATATGCATATACAGAGAACATTATAAAATATTAAAAAACTAAAAATACCTACTACAAAATAAATTTTACTGTTGTTTTTGACAGGTTTTGCACGTAAGTATTATTACTGCATGCTCACCACAGACTGTTTGTTTACATGTTCCACAACATTGTGTTGACATCCTGCTCTTTTTTGAAGGGAAAATATAACAGCGCTTTCTTTTTTTTTAAATGTGGAACAGATAATTCCTGTTCTGGAGCTTGGTTTAGTATAGTTTGGTTCAAAGAAATGTAACTTTTATGCAATCCGCTAAGAATTCGCCTTCTAATATGGTCTATTACGAGTTCTGTTGCTAATTCACCTAACAAAATATTCCGAAGTTTATGTTTCTTGGAAATATTCCAATATGGATGGATATTTTTCCCGATAACTAGCGATGCTATCCCACAAGCGTCGATCATAATAAAAAAAAAGTTAAAGGCCTCCTATTAGTTTTTCTTTTCACAGTATATGCATGTGCCATCTGATCAAAAGTGTCGACTCCACCGTTTGTGGAGTTGTAGTACGTATTTATTTCAGATTTGTTTTTATTTTCCACATCAACAGTGTTGTCATGATGCAACGTGGATAATAGTATGACACAACGGTTTTTTTTTTTGGTACATAGGATACCATAGTCATTGCAAGACTGGAAAACACATCTAAGCCTAAGAAAGTCGTTCATAGGGAAAAGGGAGATTGCAGAGGAGACTAAAGTAACAGTATACAAAACTGTATTCGTACCAACACTCACTTTCGGATGTGAAACCTGGGTTCTAACACCGACCATGAAAAGCAAAATACAGGCCATGGAGATGAAATATCTGCGCAAAGTAGCTGGGGTCACCAGAATGGACAAAATAAGGAATACGGAAATAAGAAAACGATTGAAGGTCGAACCTATATTAAAAATAATCGAAGACCGACAGCTCAAATGGCTTGGACATCTAATCAGGCTAGGAAACGAGAGACCCGCTAAACAAACATGGAAAGCAAGAAGACATGAGAAGAGACTCAGAGGAAGACCTAGGAATACGTGGGACGATAGTGTGAAAAAAATACTAACAGAAAGAGGGATGAACATGGCACAGGCAAGGAATATGGCAAGAAATAAAAAAGAGTGGAGAAAATTTATCCATAGCAATAAAGAACACAAGGATACGATTTCACACCCTACACCTTCGGGTAAAAGGGTTACATTATAATATATATACAATAATATTTTAATGCTCTCTGTATATGCATATTTTGTTTGTATGTTTACTAAATAAACTACAATGAAGTTAAATAATTACATTTCGCAATTATTTACATCAACTATTATGTATAAATAGATATGTGCCTCTGAGGCACACTTTGGTAGGACACGTTACAAAAAGACCTTGGTAGGATGAGGGTTAAATTGAACACTTTTGTAACAAATTTCATATGAGCCGTTTATTTTGAAAGTGGCATAAGTCACTTTTTGCGAAAAATTAGTTAGTTTTTTTTTTTTTTAAATTTAAACCCTAGTAGAGTATATTATGACAATGCAGTCAGGTCTTTAAGACCAATAAGCAGTCTAATTCCAGCGTAAATTAATCATGTTCAAACTTAGTCTAAGGTTTACCCAATAGTAGTCAATTTGCTAATATATAAGTGGGCACACTAATTATTAACGTGCACACTACCGCACAGTATCTGCTTTAAATTTTTGCTTTCAAAAGGTTTCACCCTTTTGAGTCTTCTTAGTAATCCTGTAGTGTCCAGGAGCTGGATCGTCTACATGTTGATGGAGTCTTTCTTCGTGCCTCTTGGCAAACTTCCTAATTGTGTCGGTTACAGTGTCCATGTTGAGGTCCCGATGTATGTTATTATTTGTGCTGTACCAGGGTGCATCAACGATGTTCTTTAGTGTTTTGTTCTGAAATCTCTGGATGATCTGAATATTACTCTGTTTGGTGCATCCCCATATGTCCATACGGGTTTTAAAATTTGCTTGTATAGCAAAAGTTTATTACGTAGGGACAGAGAGGAATTCCTCCGGATTAGCCACTATATTTTTTTTATATTTGATGCCTATTTCTTCCCTTTTTTCTTGACATTAGCCTCCCGGCGTAGCCTAGCGTCCAATGGTAATACCTGCTGTGTTGGAGTATGGTATTTGTTTATTATTTAAGTTGAATCGTACATGTTCAATTCTCTTGTAGGTAAAATTGATATGTACTGACTTAGTTTCATTTAACTTTATGCACCATGTTTTTGTCCAGTTGTTGATCTGATTGGCAGCTACTTGTAATTTCTCGGATCATTCTATATTATTTCTTCCTACTGCTAAAATAGACGTGTCGTCGGCAAAGGTCGCATTAGTATTATTTTTAAACTTTGGAATGTCACAAGTATACACTAGGTATACATTCGTATGACCGGACCTAGTACGCTTCCTTGAGGAACTCCTGCTTTAATTTCTTTAAGTTCTGAATAAGTTTTTTCTTGCTTTATTCTGAAGTGTCTCTCAGAGATGTAAGACTGAAGAATTTGAGAGTATTGTTTTGGGAGAAGCGATCTTAGCTTATAATTTAAACCATCATGCCAAAGCTGTTTACGATTCTAAAAATGTATGGTTTTTGTATCTTTAAACATTTTTCTTGCAATTTTTTTCAGCATCATTACTATTTTGTCAATAGAAACTTTTAAACAGAAATACAAATAGATTTTTTTGCAATTGAAATAATGACGGATTTAAACTAAAGTGAAATGTCCGAAGACTGCATCACTCCTGTTAATGACAATAATTCAATACATAAGTAAACTTTTACATGATATACGTTATATAAATTACTTATGCTTACATCTTAGAATGTACTGATAAATTTACTTCTTGCTTATATTTCTTAAAAATATTAATGATAATAAAAACATACTTAAATGATCTTCTAATGAAGCCCATTATACAAATAACTTATGTTATATCATTAACTCATTAATTTCCTTAAATTACTGTCTTATCAAAACATCACTTCAGTAAAACACATTGGACAGAACCAACACAAGTCCATGGTTTTTATAAACTATTGATTTTGAAAGTGTCTTAGGTCACTACTTTACAGTAATAAAAAATAGCGATTCGTTAATGCCTTTGAGAAATTATGTATACTAAGATAAATACAACCGAGATAACAAATTAATATAGGTAAGTGAAATATCTCTTTAGTCAGGATAAATATTTGTATGCACATTAACATGCCAAACATTTGATACCTCAAAACATAAAAGTGACTTGATTGAAAAGTAAAAGTTATGGCACTTTCAAAATAAACGGCTCATATGACTTGCAAGAGACACTGTTCTTTGTCTTAATCATTTATTTTGATTTTGTTTTTAGTAAACTAAGAGCAACTTGCTCATAAATGATCCCTGGAAACGCAGATAAAAACTTGTTATACAGGCATATTTAGCTGGATAATGACAGTGGAATTGCAGGGATATATCACATTATAAAATAATATCCCATCAAGTTAAAAGGCGATAAAAAACGTCAAGCTACTCATGTAAAGTACAGGAAATTTGCAGCTCTTTTTATGCGGCAAGTATAATAACACCTCTGGATCGCACTTATCCGAGGAAAAAAGTCAAATAGGGACTAGTTTTTAGCTAAAAAGCCAGGTGGCGGCGAATCGCCCAAGCAGATGCTATTTGTACTGTACACAGCGATGCATCATAAACTTGAAAAAATTTAATTTGCGATGATTAACATTGGGACAAGGAAACGTCAGATCAAGTTATGCTTTATATGGACAAACAGTCTGTGTAATTAAACATAACGAACCAACAACCACTTTCTGAAGGTTGGACGTCGGTAAGTAGGTTATTAAATTATCGGTTCGTTTAAGTCTCGTGTGTAATAATAATCGGTCAAAAGCTTAAATGTGGAAACTATTATGCTTAATTCCGGGAAGCTGGTGTTTTAGATCATGCACAACATTATTAAGAATTAAGTGAATGCAAGCAAAACGCATTTTTTAACTTACTTGAAGTAAGTTACTTCAGTACAAAATGAATTGTGTATAGTAAAATTGTCAAACAAAGAACACTCATCCAGTAAATTTTTTCTCCGTTTCAAAATTCACTAACAAATAAACTTAATCCTGTGTCTGATTTTCCCGAAAAATGTACTTTTATCAATTTTTTGCATAATATATCCGTAACAGTTGCTGAAGGTGAAAAAGCTTTGAGTAAACTCTCAGAAATAAAGAGCTTCAGTAGATTTTCAATGCCGCAAAAAATGTTAAACAGCCTAGCTTTGGTATCAATTTATCAACAGAACATGGCCAGGCAATCAAAATTGACTATGATTAAGGATTTCACCATCTGTGAAATGGATGTTGTAATAAAAATTTAAAAAAAAATCTTTGTAGTTAATTGTTGTAGATATCGTACTGTAAGTTTTTGAAAGTAATGTACTAATGATCCGTTATTTTTAAGGAAAGGGCAACGGGCAAGTCACAGTCCGGTCACGGGTACAAAAATTCTTCTCGGCGGCCCTACGGTGAAAGCTCATTTACTTTACTTAATTTTTTAGCCTAAAAGTGGAGAAATGAAGCTTCCGTGTGAGAATATGCATTAGAGTAAACCCGGGCCAAAGTCCGCACTTAACGTTCTCAACTCCCTAAGTAAGTAAGTTTTATGTTTAACGGGTCAACATTTTTTTTATGAACACATTAGACACTTCTCATTGCATCATAAAATGGGTTGCCACCAAAAGTAACGAATTCAAATAAAAATATTTTTTTTTTATGGTTTGATGTAGATTGGTACTTTTGCCCCACCCTATGGGGCAAAAGTCCAAATTGATGGGGCAAAAGTCCATTCGCGCATTCGTCTAATTAAAATGTTTACATCTTTGACACATTAATATACGGTGTGTTATTTTATAAAATGAAAGTTAATTCTCTTCAAAAATACAAAATAAAAGTTCAGTCCTGTAACAAAATTTAAAAAAATATCACATGTAAAAGAACACAAAAAATATTTGACGAATTCAACAAAAATCACAGGCGAACTCGCTGGTTTCAAAATTTGAGCAACTTTCGTGCCACTAGTGGCATTTACTGCACAATCTAGTCCTCGACTGGTGGATCTTCATATATTTCTTAACAACCTGGGCAAACAATTTCGTTTTCCCCTTCTCTGGCATGGCTGTTCGTTAAATTATCGTAGAATCTTTCTATTTGGACTTTATTGAAACCTATAATCCTTCCGACGCTTGTCTTTTTGGGCGTTTGAAAGAAAATTTGTGTCGAGAAAAAAAAAAACTTTTGGTTCAGTCGTCTCCCGCCATTTGTGACTCCTTATTAAAATCGTTTACGATATTATTTTGCGAAGCAAAGTCAAAAGCCAACCGCCGAATTTTTTTTCTAGTAATTCCGTAGAACCTTACGTCCATCTCTCTATCTACAGTGATCAGCCAAACTTGCTTCGTGATCAGACGTAAATGTGGATTTGAATCTTTCCAAATTAAATAGACGGGACAAAAGCCCGTGTGCGGCCTTTTACCCCAGTCAAGACTGCGGCTTTTTGCCCCCATGCGTGCTAATTACGATAGAAGTAATATGACGGCATCTTTAGTTTAAGTTAGGAAACGTTTGGCGACATGATTGTGTAGCTAAAATGGAGGGTGTTTATATAAAAAAAGTTGCATGCCGGTTGTGAGAGACTTTTAAATATTACTGCCTAATAAAAGATCATCGAAAACTATAACAAGCCAAGCATTTTCACACTTAGCTCATTTAAGCAGCGGTTTAACTGCCGATCAAGCTAGAACTATATGTGTCCACCACAGATACTGTATCTCAACTACCTATAATAAAACCTATTCTCTCTTAATTCTCCAGTCCTTCCTATCCCTAATAGGACTTTTACCCCGGGTTTACTCTATCGAGATGAAGCATAATTCCCTACTATAGAAAAATATGGAAAAAGTATGATAATAGCAACGATAAGTAAATGGGAGGACAAAAGGACAAAATAAAGATAATTAAGTATAAGAACAGATTAAAACGTTAAAACGTTTACATAGTAGACAATGACCCAAGAGTAAAATAAAGAGGAATACAAAAAAAAATATCAGAGAGGAGGCAGAAAAAGAAAGAAAAGAGGGCAAAAAAGTCAGAGTAGCTTACCAAAAACTAATCGTAGATAATAACATCTGGTTATGGAATAAAAAACAAGAGGAGCTACAGCAATAAACACACCCAAAAAACTAAGGGCGGAAAACAAGTTACGGAACAAATGGCACGAACGCAACATGAAAACGGACATGAATAAGGAAAAACAGATATCAATTAAGGCATGAGATATTAAAAATGACAAAAATAGAGATAAGAAAAACAAAATAAGAATAGGTACTTGGAATACCAGAAGCATAAAAGGAAAAGAAGAAGAAGCGAACATGGAAAAAAGTCAGCACAACACAACTCAACAGTTCTAACCTAACAGTAGAAGACTATTGACTGAATTAAAAAAAAAAAAAACAATTTTTTACAAAAACAGCACTGACACCGACAAAATGACAAAAGAAAAATGACAATTTTATGAAATTTAATCAAAGATGACAGTTGTTAACTATTATATTTAACCCGGAATTTTAGTTTATGTTCGGAACGGTACAGCAATGTCAAAATTACAAACAGATTTGAAACCAGTTCAAAATTCTGCACACTTTTGCCCATTTAACCTGCTTCATAGCTTCCGAAATCTTAATAGTGAGAACATGGCAAGTCATCTAGATCAGCGATCTCCAAACTTTTTTGGACGCGCATCCTTACTTTAATGTAACAGGATTAGCGCGCACCCCAAAATAATAAATCATAAAAGGATCATTATAAAATTTGCTAAATTATGGTGTGGAAATAGAAATATTAATTTATTAAGAATTTTTCCGCGCACCCCACTTTGGAGACCTCTGATCTAGATATCGGGGTCCGGATGCAACAACTGTTTTGGGATCCCCTATAAAAATTTCATTCGGAATATTTTTACATTGAATTAATAAAATTTGAAATATTAAATATATACCTACGTTAACAATATAAAAATGTTTAATATATTAAGATAAAAAACTCAGAGTTGTTCTGATATCAAATATTTGGGTTTGAAATTTACTGCAGTACATAATAAGTTTATAAACGAAAATGAGTTTTTATTACAACACAGCACAACTACCATAATTGAAATATTTTTTAATTCTGTGGCTTTTATTAGTTTTGGACTTGGGCAATAAACAGCTCATTTTTAATTACATCTTCAAAGTCTGTCATTTTCGCTTCTGTGTTTTGTAAATTTTAAGATAATGTCGTTATTGAGTTCAGAAGATTGAATAGCTTATTCAATATTATAATAACTTGTTCATGTAAATAATATTTATCATATTAGAAAGTCTCACTGAAGAGTAGACTTAAAAATATAATTGTAAGTTCAAAAACAGTCATCAAAACCTGTTTTCGGCATTATTTTTCGTCCACCGTGTATATATTTGTTTTTTTTTTTTATTCATCAAGTTAGCTGTAAACCTTGAGCTTCTTGATTTCAAAACAATTGTTGCACAAACAAAAACCTCGTAAATTAAAAAGAGATTTATAAGGTTGTGACATTAACAAAAACGCGTCGCCTCGACTTTTTAAGGATTTATTAATTTCGTACGATCATTTTGGAGAAACGTAATTAAGTTGTTTCGTATAAGTCATCGTTTTATTTTTACGTTTATCGGCGTCACCTGCCTTATGTCAGGGTTTTAGTACATTATATTAAATTTACAACGGCCTACTACCTACCGTACCTAGTTACGGACGCGACAATAAATTATATTAAAATGTGACTGCAGAAGATAAAAACAGTATGGCCATATAAATTGTATTTCTAGCCAATTGATTAATTTAATAGGAGAATTTAAATACGCCAGTCTCTAATTTTATTATAGCAATTAGTTTCGGTTTTTGAATTGAATTCGATGATGAACAAAATATGTAAATCCGCCAATTGACGTGGAAGCCTACACGCGTTGTTTTTTTATATCGTTTTAACATGAAATATTAGCTTCTGAGGAGTAATTGCACCTAATTATAATTTTAAATTTGTTAAGTCTTAACGAACACACACCAAGATCTATTCTTATAAGTTTTTTTTACTACCCAAGTTTCTAAACAGAGAAAATTATACAAATGAATTAATTGTGTGTTTTTTAATTCCGTTTTTAACCTAACGTGCGTGTACAGAGCGTTCCACACTCAGGACCGGTCAGTAGAATTGACAGCAGTCACACATACAGGGTGTCCCAGATTACATTTCCAGCATGGGGATCTCGCTTATTATAAGAGATACAGGTTTGTTTAAATTAGATAAATTATTCCTTAGTATGAGAGGAGCTACAATAAATTTTTAAAAGTACAAAATTCGTCGTGCTTCAGATGTTATAGCAAAAAATATGAAAATGTCGAATTTTTTTTTTCTTTCATAACTTTTTTGTCTTAATCGTTAGAACAATTTTATTTGTACTTTCTGAAGGTACTTTTTAATGGAGAATGTAACTGTCATTTTAGATTTTTTTTAACACCTACCATTTTCGAGATATTACCTCTAATTTCATTTTTTCTTATGGGCCGCAAAGTTGGCTATGGAATAGTTGAATGTGCTTTTTTTTACTCGTTTAAATGAGATATTACTTGCTATACCTATTTTTATAAAGAAGTCACAAAATGAATAAAAATCGTATTTTATCCGTTATCAAGCTATCTATGAAAATAAAAACAAAAAACAACTAATTAAATGTCAAATGACAGTTACCATTTGTATGCGACATCATTTATTAGAATGTGTAGTATTGTTGTGTAATTCGATAGTTTTTGTAGCAAATTTGTTTCATATAATTATGGGCACATTTACAACTAATTAAAAATTTTTAATGTTAAAATGCTAAATTCTTTACAACAGAAACTGTGCAAAATAGATATTTGTAATTCTTTATGGATTTGTTTTGGATTTTTGGTTGGTTTTTCGAAAAAACCATATTCTTTTAAATTTATTTCCAAATTTCTGTAATTACACACTCTTCGTTGCCTTTTCTCAAGATATAGCTCAAGTATATTCGCTCAGCTTCCACACAGTTTTTATGGTAAAGAATGTAGCATCTCAACGTCAAATTTTTCGCTATTTTTAAATGTAGCCATCATTGTAACAATAATTACTACAAAGACTATCGAATGACACAACAATAAATGATACCACAGACAAATGGCAACTGTCATTTGACATTTAATTAGTAGTTTTTTGTTTTTATTTTCATAGATAGCTTGATAAGTCATGGGTAAAATACAATTTTTTTCATTTTGTGACTTGTTTATAAAAATAGGTATAGCAAGTTATATCTCATATAAACGAGTAAAAAAAAGCACATTCAACTATTCCATAGCCAACTTCGCGGCCCATAAGAAAAAATGGAATTGGGGGTAATATCTCAAAAATGGTAGGTGTTTAAAAAAATCTAAAATGACAGTTACATTCTCCATTAAAAGTACCTTCAGAAAGTACAAATAAAATTGCTCTAACGATTAAGACAAAAAAGTTATGAAAGAAAAAAGAAATTCGACATTTTCATATTTTTTGCTATAACATCTGAAGCACGACGAATTTTGTACTTTTAAAAATTTATTGTAGCTCCTCTCATACTAAGGAATAATTCATCTAATTTAAACAAACCTGTATCTCTTATAATAAGCGAGATCCCCATGCTGGAAATGTAATCTGGGACACCCTGTATATGTCCTTTGTAAGTCTAATAGCTAGTATTCCGGATTTCAGTGTATTTCCAAGTTTACATTAGCAAAAAAAAACTAAAAAATACATTTAAAAATAATCCACTCGATAAAAAATCGCTGCAATTTAATAAAAAATAATGTGTTTTGGCAGGACAAATATATTGGAAAGGGGCTTAATAAAAATTGATATGAAAAAAGAGGACGTAAGTACTAAAAGATTGAGGAATACCTCAGTATGGAATTAAACAAAAAGTCTGCATTTCAACTGTGCAATAAATAGCACCAATGAAAAAAAAATTAGGAGCGATGGCAGATGAAGAAAATTAAATACCATTTCAATAAACCTCACCCTTAATATTTAATATGCTTTAACAATTAAGCAAGACGATGCCCTATCACACCAATTTTACTTACAAATACACACGATACAAAAATGCTAACAAAATTATTGGTCAAAAGCAAGTAAGGCATTCCTATAAAAAAGAGTGGAGAAGCAGAGCTATGGAGGTTAAAAATATTAAATCCGAGGCTTATTGTTGTTGCTATTCTTGAAGTCTCAAGTATTGTTTATGCGAAATAGTTTCAAATCTCGTTTTCATCGCAAAATATGATTAATTAGCCACAGTAAATTGGCTGCGTTATGCTTTTGCAGAAGAGCAATAAAATAAAAAACGTGTCAAGTAACAAAAGTGGCACGCGCCGTAAATCCATTTTTATATTTACTGAAATTTTCCGTCCAATAAATTTATTTATTAATATGAAACACGCAACGACCACCAATTTATTGGCCACTCTATATATCAATGGAATTAATATCGTAACTGGTTATAAAGATTTACGGTGGAGAAGGATTTAACGCAAAAATTTCTATCACCACCGCCGCCTTTAACTAAAACGACACATTTGAAAGGCGCTTTAGTTGAATAACGAAATTAATTAAAAACGTAATAACTCCGGCTCGTAGTGTAAACCAATTTAATTGATTTCATTTTCTGTCGGCGTTATTTATTTTACCGATGATTTTAATGTGGCTAACGTGAACTGTTGCAGGCCACACACGCAGTTTTTCTCATTTATTTGTTCGTATATAAAAAAGACGCCGATAAAGTCGTTTGCAAGTGTGGGACAGAGACGGGACTTGTTGTGTAAAGACAGGCGCGATGTAAAAAGCGAGAGACGTATGCCGTGACAGATGAACTGTGAATCCCATTTCAGTAAATCATTTTCTCGTAAGCTTCCAGCGTAGTTCGGTTGACAGAAGTCCTATTTAATATGATATGTTTGTCCGACGACTTCAGAAAGGCATTTGCTGCGCAGAAACTCAATATTTCAGCTTTTGCACGGAATATATATTGCTTGTCTCAAACTCGAACACGTCAGGGCGTTTGAGAAACATTAGACTTAAGTTAAAACGAAGCAACAGTAAGTAGTTCGAAATTATGACACGGTTTTAATAGCAAAATAGGAGAAACGATTATATACCCCAAATAAAATACATACATAGAAACGTCAATGGTACAGAGCATAGGCGTCCTCAGGGGAGGGCAACTCGGCACTTGCCCAACTCCCCTGGAATCGTGTACTCAATTACTGACCAAATGAAAGAGGGTCAAGTTAAAAGTTGGTTAAAGCTATATTTTAATACATTCTTGTCGAAATCATTTGTGCGCAATTTTGTCTGCAAGCTTTGCTCCTCCCCTGGATAATTTTTATGCTGTGTAATAGCGCGTCATTGTGGCGCGACTTGTCATTTGACTATGTCAAACCAATGTGAACACCGTGTCACGCGACATAAGTTGTCGCGCGACGTAAGCGCCGTGCGCAAAGTTGCTAGTTTCGAAATGTTGGTGGACTTGGTAAAAATATTGCTTCACAAAATCGTATGGTAATTGTGGACAAGATTTCGCGTGATACAGAATATCATTCGACTACATTGGATCCTCAAACTTCGAACACAATCCATTCGTGAAGACGGTTCGACTTTTAAAATTTTCAACTTTTAAGTTCAATTTTCTCTTAAGAAATAATGTAAATTGAATTAAATTGCTCTAGCCACCAAAACTTACCTAATTTAAAACATTTTAAGTAGCTATTTTAAAAGATCATGTCAGTAAATAATTATAGCACAAGAATATTTAATTTCAATAATTAAATGTTTTTATCTATATAACTGTACAGGGTGGACCAAATTCGAATGTTTTATGGGGTATCTCGGTTACCGTAATAGTTAACGAAAATCTGATATTGGTCTCTTGGGCCAATTTTTAGGGAAAAGAACGCCTAAGTAATTAGATCTTTTATATGACTTTCCATTTTGGCACTACAACCGAAAGAAGTTCTAGTTTATTTATTAATATAGAACAAAATGTTATTAAGGTTTTTTATACAGATTTTCAAACATTATTTCAGAAGTTCTAGTAAATTTTGAAAAATTTTGAAATTTCGTTGTTCGTCTGTAGCATCAAAATGGAAAGCAATATAAAAAATTTTATTACATGGGCCTTCTTTTCTCAAAAAAATAGCTTAAGAGACCGATATCAGATTTTCGCTAACTATTACGGTTACCGAGAATCATTCGAATTTGGTTCACCTTGTTAATGAATAAAAAATGTTATATAATGATCAATAATTATAAAATTACGAATAGAAGGAATATTACTGAATGGGTGTTTTAAAAGACAATATAAGTATAATCAAAAGAAATAAATAAAACTCTTAAAAACTAATTTTTTGTGCGAGTTTCAGACCCGAATTTTCCTTGAATTTTAGCTCGAATTTTAAGTTGTTCAAACATCAAACCATTCGAAGTTCGAGAGTCCACTGTGCTGTGTCATTTCTATCAATTTAATTATTTTTGTGTACCTACACATTATAGTTCTGAAAGTTTGAAGTAGTTTTGGTGTAGTCACTAGTTATCTGCCAGTGTGTAAACCAGGGCTGTGGAGTCGGAGTCGGAGTTTAGAAGGAATTTCTGGTCAGTGGAGTCGGAGTCGGAGTCCGAAAAAAAAATACCGACTCCGACTCCGACTCCGAGTACAACAAAAAATTGCGAGGTGGTCCTCTGCCACAAAATTTTAAGTAATTTTTTTTTATATTTATTTTTTTTTCTTATATTACACACTATAAAATGTCTTAGTATTTAATTTTGTCGGAGTCGAGCTACTAAAAGTATCAGGAGTCAGAGTCGGAGTCGGAGTCGACATTTTTTTTACCGACTCCGCAGCCCTTGTAAACAAAAGAAAAATGGAAAATTTCGATGGTTTACTACAATTATTTTTTGTTAAGTGTACAGGCAGGTTAAAATTTGAGTTTCGGTATGAGAATTTTACTTAAGAAGGTTGAGTATAGTTTTAAATTTGGCTGAGTTAAAACAATGTTTAAAGTAAAATTCAATAATTTTCACACGTTGTTTCCATAATATATCTCCCAAAAGTACTTACTGTAAAGGATTTTAAAAAAATACAAAATAATTATGTACCAGCAAAAAATCTATTTCAATTTTAAATTTGGCCCACCCTATATAAAGTTGCAGCGAAATACAAACAAAAGTGTTAAGAAACAAAAGAATCTAAGCATACTCGTAAAAGTAAGCTCTACATCAGCGATGGGCAAACTTTTTTTGAAGAGGGCCAGTTTCCGCAAATAGTGTGACTAAAAGGGCCGCACTAAAAAAAAATATATAATACCAACTTATTAATTATGTGTAAGTTGGGAGCGACAAAAAATTAATGTATAAAAAAAGCTATACATACATATTATAGACATTTTTACTAATATAGTAATTCATGGAGGGCCGCATGTAAAACTGCCAAGGGCCGCACGCGGCCCGCGGGCCGCAGTTTGCCCACCGCTGCTCTACATCATATAAACTAAAAATAACAAAAATGTAAAGGAAGTAATTATGATATTGTGTATTGGTGTTCATGAAAAGCTTATGATAAAGAAGCTTTATAGACGAAATTTATATTAACGTTTAAAAACGAAGAAACCAAAAAACCTTGCGTCTGTGTTTTAAGGGCCTACAAGAAAAAACACTGCGTTTTTTTATCGACCAGTAGTCTTATATTCTCTGATAAGTAGCTGTGCTAAAAATTTGCGGTAATTTAAATGTTTCCTGGTCAAATTAAAATAAATAAGTCTGCTACTGATGAAGCAACGAGAATCTTAAAACTGGTCTAGCATTTTTATATCAGGTTCCACAACAAAAAAGTTATTTTTAATTAGACATCAATATTAATATTGCTGATATAGGTAATCTTAGCATTAAGAAATGTAAAATGTTTTAAGTTAAAATATTGTATTCGTTTGAAAATTATTAAGAAAAATAGTTTTAGCAGTGCGACTACACGTGTTTTTAATTGTATTCTGCTAGCTAAAGTAAGAAAAATAATATGAAAAAAACATTTTAAACTCGTGTTTTATAATTAAAAACGTTCTCCATAACGCATGCAGAGCACGCCTGAGGACTAAATGTTCATAACAATTTGCTGCTTTATGGAAACTCATATTCTCACTGTAAAATTATTTATGGCAGTGCCCCATAGAACATTAGGGAAGCATTTGCAGGATGACGGGTGTTTTGGGAGGGAAGTCGCGTTTTTATTGTAATAACCGCATTTGAACGAGCGGGCTGTGAAATGTTGAATGCGTGAAAGACACGTGCTAGGATGGAAATGGATATTTGAAATGGATATGTTTCCGCAGAGAACCGCAATATTTGCAAATTGAATTTATTCTAGTGACATCTATATTTCAATATGTATATATCGTATTTACCATGGGGACGCGATACACACGCCAGTTATGTTACGAATGTAAAAATGTACTTTTATTATTTTTACTTCATCGCCAAAGAACTTTAACAATTTTATTCAATACCGCCACTAACTTATCTATAGAGAAGAAGACTTAGTAAATAATTCTCAAAACACATTTGTTAACGTCATACAAGTAATAAGGAAAATCGAAATTTGAACGCGCAGTTTTCGATTTACGAACTTTCGGTTTTACGAATATTCGCTATAACAAGTCAATTCAAACAAACTTGTTTAAAAGTATTAAAAATACCCGCTCGCGATTATTTTTTATTATTATTTAGTCATGAGTCCTTCTACTGTTAGGTGTAGGACTGTTGAGTTGTGTTGTGCTGATTTTTTTCCATGTTTTTCTGTCTTGTGCTAGCCTTTTTATGTCTTTCCATTTGATGTATTCTTATTTTGTCTTTCCTATCTCTATTTTTGTCATTGTTAATATCTCGTGCTTTGATTGCTCTCTGTTTTTCCTTATTCTTGTCCGTTTTCGTGTTGGGTTCGTGCCATTTGTTCTGTAACTTGTTTTCCGACCTTAGTTTTTTGGGTCTGTTTTTTGCTCTAGCTCCTCTTTCTCTTTATTCCATAGCCAGATGTTATCATTTACTATTAGTTTTTGGTAAGCTACTCTGACGTTCTTGCCTGTTTTTCTTTCTTTTTCTGCCTCTTCTCTGATTTTTCTTTGTATTTCTCTTTCTTTTACTGTTAGGTCATTGTCTATGTAAACGTTTTGACCCTTTAATTTGCTCTTATTCTGCATTATCTTTATTTTGTCCTCCCATTTACTTATGGTTGCTATTGTCATGCTTTTTCCATATTTTTGACCCACCTCATACATCTGTTTGATATCTACTTTGACTCCCAAATTTTGTTCTAGAAATTCTTCCATACCTGCTGTCCCGTTACTTTTATCAAATTTTGCTCCCTTTATCACAATGTTATATTTCTTTTCTTTTTTTTCTTTTTCTTCTATTCTGTTTTCTAAACTGAGCATCTTTTTTCTAAGCTTTTCGTTTTCTTTTTTTGTTGCAATAAATTCCTCCCTAAATGCTTTTTGTTCTTCCCTTATCTTTTTAACTTCTTCCACCAATTGGTTAATTACTTTTACTAATTCCTCCATTTGTTTTTCTTCTGTTGACTGAATGTACAAATCTAAAGTTGGTTTATTTACTTCTTTGGTTTTTGTTTGGTCTGGTGATCTGATCACTAGTTTGCTCGTTCTGAATATTCCGCTTTCTTCTTTGTTTTTCTCTTCTTTGTCTCTTTTTCTTTTATCACTACTACCACTCGCTTTAAAAAATTTGTCCATGGATAATATTTTATTTTATTTTTTATTTATAAGATTCTATTTAAAAAAATTTAATTACCTACACAGTTATTAGTTTAATGTGCTTGCACTATAACTATCACGTGACGTCCTATTGAGTTCATTAACACGCTACGTCAGCTTTATCACCTCATATGCAGTTCTTTATTGACGTGTTAATTTAATTAATATATTTATTTTTTCTTTCTTTTTACAAAATACAATTATAACATAATATTAAATACAATTATGGTAAGATTTGCTCAGGATGGAAACTTAGCATGATAAAACGCCTACAGATACGGTATCATTAATCGCCACCCCACTATGCGAATATAAGAACAAGAGAACATCCTCAAAAATAAACTTCGAAAAAAAAAACTTCAGAATCATCGCGATCATGTTATTTTTGGGTCTAGGAACATTCTTTGCCCACAATTCTTCGCCGCCACAAATTTTCGCCGCATGCAATCATATCACAAATTTTATTTGTAAATGTGATTGTTTATATTTATAACGTAATTTTTACAGATTATTTTACATTAGCTTAAAGTAGTTTCTTGTATATTAATACTTCTTCTTTTAATATTAGGTTTAAAAATTGCTACATAAATAGCTTATGTTGTGATTTTTAATCTTTTTTATGTTATTATAGGATGAATAAAAATTAAATTAACCTAACCTGATGTAAAATAATCTGTAAAAATTACGTAATAAATAAAAACAATCACATTTACAAACAAAACTTGTGATATGCTTGTATGTGGCAAAAATTTGCGGCGGCGAAGAATTGTGTAGGCGAAGAATTGTGGGCGAAGAATGTTCCGGACACGGTTAGTTTTGGACCAGTTAAGCGACAAAAAAAAACAAATTTTAGTGAACTTAATATAGAATTTAATGTTTAGTTAAGTAAATATTAAATAACATTGACAAAAATGTATGGAAATTAGGTTAAAATTTACTTGAAATTAGAATTTGCAGCTTTTCATAAAAACAAACTTGTTTGCAAAAGGCTTTTGGAGTCTTTAAACGACCAAAAAGTTTAAATTTCAATTTCAATAATGTGTTCATGGGTTAACGTAACAAGAGACATAAATTTAAAATTATTATTCGATGTTCGTTTATGCTTTCAACATAATTAATTATTCTTATTGTTGCAAATCATTTGAGGCTAATCAATCGAACAAAACTATCTTAGCGTCTGTATAATATGGTATAACATTTTATATTAACCTTTTTTTCTAAATGAACAAGTTTCATACAAATTTGAGGAAACTTGCCTGCTTTTACAAATAAAAAACAGCAAACAATGGTAAACATCCACGTATATGTGAGTCGTTTATTTTGAAAGTGGCTTAAGTCACTTTTTTTTTAAAGATATTAAATGTTCTAAATATATATATGTATATATAGTAATTTCACTTATATTTATTATCTCGCTTACTTATATTTTTCTCAGGATACATAATTTCGCACAAACGATAACGAATCGCCATTTTTTATTACTGTAAGGTGACTTAAGCCACTTTCATCTTTTTCTTCTTCTTAATCGGTTCCTCTTGTACCTTTCGGTGTCGAGGTATGCTTTTCTATTTCTGTGTTATGTTTCTCCACTCCTGCCTATCGTTAGCTAATTGTGGCACATCTCTCCAGCTGACTCCTTTTTCTTCTAGTCTCTGCCTCACTTCTTTTTCCAATTTTATTCTTGTCTTCCTCTATTTCTTTTTCCCTCCATCTGCATTTTTCATTCTATTTGCGCTTATCTACTTTCTGGCATGCGTAGTAGATGTCGAATATTTCATATAAAAGTTTATTTATGTATTAAATCATTGTCATTAATGAAAGTGATAAAATCTTCGGAATGTTCACTTTGTTTTAAATTTTTTAAATAACTGTGGTAAATTGGGGGCATACAGGGTGGTGCTTTTTTCGATGCTTACCATTGCTATCTTGGAAACGGTAAGAGATACAAGTAGTTTCAGCAAGAAGGATCTGGTCCTCACAACGCTCGCATTGTAAAAGAATATTAATTTAGATGTACGCTCTCAAAATTCATGACTTGGTATGTTTGGTCCTGTTCATTGGCCTCCGCGATCGCCATGTTTAACGCCTTTGGATTACTTTTACATTGATGTTGTTTATGCAACCCTAACGGAAAATATTGAACATCTTCGCCGTATAATCAAAAATGCTTTCGACTTTATTCTGAGACAAACTATCCTAAAGGCAGTGGACGAAATGAATTTGAGGACTAACCACTACATCATACATAAAGGCGCGCACTTTAAACAATTTAAATAATTATTTATCTGGTGTTTTAAATTTATTGTCATTTCATTTTATTAGACCTATAAAATGTTGTGTCACTTTTATTTATATTATAATTTCAATTGTTTTTCTGAACATTCACGATTTTATAGATTGTTTATACAAATTTTCAAATTTCAACAAGTTTTTTGAAAGAAAAAAGGTATGTTGGTTACCATTCTGAAAAGCTAATTTTTTTGTCTGTCTGATGGTGTAAAAATCAAATATGGCGGCCATAAGAAATAAAAAAGTTGTCTATCACAACTTGAAATCTAGAAGGCTTAGAAAATTTCTGTTGACGTCATCAAACCCAGGACGGTCAAAAACATAAAGTTAACAAGTTTAAATGAAATAGCGACAATGGTAGGGAAGATAATAATACTTTTCTAAAATCACATTTTTCAGTTTTTTTTGTAATAAATCAAAAACGAATCAAAATATCCAGAATTTCTTTTCAGATTCTTAATGGCCATAAAAATGTGCAACTTTTCTCTAATTTAACCGACCTTGTATCAAAATAGCAATGGTGAGCATCGAAAAAAGCACCACCCTGTATAGGGAAGCAAATCCATCATTATACCATTTTTAAAATAAATGTATTGGAAATTCTGCTTAATAAAAAAAAATCATATTGACAAAAACAGTAATGATTTTGAAAGACATTTCACGTAAAACGTTTAAAGATAAAAATACAATACATTTTTGTAATCGCAAACAGCTTTAACTCATTTTTCGCAAAAAGTGACTTATTACACTTTTAAAATTAAACTTATTGTACACCAATATTTTACACCAAGAAGCTACTAAATTTCTTCAGTTTTAAGTCAAACTAAAACTAATGTTTCGTTAGGATTTTGAAAACATATTCCCGTTTTGCTACATCACATGTCCTAGGACACTGTATGAAGGGTATCCCAAATTCAAGGCTTAACATGGGAATCTAATTTCAAGGAGCAAATTTGGGACACCCTGTATATAAATTTGCAGAAGATATTTAAATAATAAAAAAAATGCAATATTCGAGATTGCGCTTTAATTTTTAAAAACGGATTTGCTTGAAAGAAATACAAAATACAATTCACTGTACTTACAATTAGATGCATTTTAAATCATCGTTTGACACGCGATGCCAAGCAAAAAAATCCATCCATTGCAGGTGTTTAGTGCAAATCTGCTCTAACTTCCTTTACTTAATGGTGTTCCTTTTCAACCCGGTACACCATTATATTCAGCAAAGATGTATTTATGTTTTATTAACATTTTAAACACCTTAGATTGTTGCAGTTTTGCAGTTTATAGACTTTAAAACATGCAATTTGCAAAATTTCGACATTACATCGCGTCCACTTTTAATTTTTGTTTCTATAATGATTTAAACTTAAAAAAACTAAAAAATGCTGTTTTGCCGAAAGGATAATTTCAGTTAATTTAAAAAATTATCCTTAATAAACTGTTACATCACGCTATATAATCAAGTAACCGAATCGAGAGCAGAGCAAGCCACTAAATATGGAAATATGATCCGTGTTCTCGTAAATGATCCAGTTGACGTACGGTTAGCCTTCTAGATGCTCGCTCGTAACGTTGCGTGGCCGATGCATTTCACAGGAAAGTTTAGCAGGCCGACAATATGCATCAGTCCGACCCGTAAGTCACACGTAGCGGAAACATGTCGGCTGCTCAAAAGCCAATTAGCTGAGCCCTGAGAACCAATAAATCGCTACTCGTTTCCGAAATAGGGTGAATTAGACCACATATGAAGAGATTTCCCAGGAGCTACTCGCGGTTTATAGATTCCTCCGGGATTTAGCTGACATCGATGTACCATGTTTAGGGAATTGGCGGGATTGAATTGTCAAGAAAATGGGTACGGGTGGGAACTTGGTATAACATATTTTTGAGGGTCAAATCGCTGCCGCAACAAAGCGCTATTCTATTTTAGATGAACAGGAGATAAAGGAGGCGAAAATTCTATATCGCGCGATACAATTTCCTGCAGCAAGAAACCCTCTTATTATTATATCATATACACTAAAAATAATTCGATAAAATAATAAGGGTTTCCTTTAAAAAATTTAACCAATAAAACAATCGTTTTCAACTTGTGGTTCTAGAAATCCCAAGAGTTAGCGATAACTTCGAAGAAAACGTGTTAGAGGCACAAAAAGTTAAGTATATTTCTCACTTAGTCGGTAACGTGCAAATTCATAATTAAATTATATTCAATTCGAAACATTAAACCATTCAATTATTGGATCTTCAATATTTCAAAAATGTTTAAGTGCTGAAAATTGCGTTTAAATTAATAAGGTTGTGGCTATTTGCACCTACAGTAGGTACGAATAATTGGCTATTTGCACCTACTGTATAGGTATATACCAGATGTAACTAAGGCCTGGTACACCTCCTTTTCTTCTTTAGTTTTAATTGTACATAAATAAACTTTTAGACATATGATATGTGTAAATAACCGGAATATTTGAACATATGTACTTACACTATTATCTCACTTTCGGTTTCGCCGGAAATTGCCCTAACTTTGTTATTTCAAATGGAACACCCTATATATATTTACATTTTTAGAAAGATGAGGCAATTATGAATTCAACTGCACTGGTTTGGTTACTTTTTTATTTTTATTTAGTCATAAGTCCCTCCACCGTGTAGGACTTTGGTTAATTTAAATAACCTTGTACTTATAATTTTTGAACAATAATTTATTTTTTTATTGAGTGAGCCGTGACCTGCAAACATTGAATTTTATTTTGTCAACAAGTGTCCGACAAAAGTTTTTGTAAATTCTAATTGCCATTTAGGTTACTTTAATCGGTTTTGAAGATTTCAAATCGGTTTTTTGACAAATGCAAATGCAGTAGTACATGAACTTATTTAAATACAGTATTTCCTGACGAATTTAACAATACCAATAACTTATATTTGTGTTGGATTGCTGCTTCACAGACTTAAAATATTATAAAAACTTGTTAAGATATCCTATTAATCGCAGTACACTGTGCCTAAGTGCCAACAAAACAAGTTATAGTTGTAACTAATATAGTTATTTAATACAAAAATTTAGTGATAATTTGTTGCAACTATGCACTATACTACGATTAATAGAATATTTAAATAAGTTTTTTATATTATTTTAAGTCTTTGAGGCAGGCAGCCTTTCAACACAAATATATGTTATAAGTCAAAAAATAGTCTGCAACCTTCAAAACCGATTAAAGTAACCTAAATGTTAATTAAAATGTACGAAAAACCTTTTTCGGACCCTTCTTGACATAATAAAATTCAATTTATGCAGGTAACGGCAAATATATATTTGTTCAAAAACTATTTGAGGTTATTAAAATTAATCAAAAGGTTGCAGTTGTATTCAAAATTGCCTCCTCTTTCCAAAAATATAAAATATACAGGGTAATTTCCGACGAAACCGGAATTGAAATAATAGTGTATGTGTTCATAT
Source organism: Elmis aenea (assembly GCA_947652605.1). Classification (NCBI taxonomy): domain Eukaryota; kingdom Metazoa; phylum Arthropoda; class Insecta; order Coleoptera; family Elmidae; genus Elmis; species Elmis aenea. The sequence continues at coordinate 42,331,203 of OX393580.1, read as the reverse complement.
AACCCAGTATTTACACATATCATCTGTATAAAAGTTTATTTATGAAAAATTAAAACTAAAGTAAAAAAGGGGGTGTACCAGAACTCAGTTACAAACCAATTGTTCATATCTACCTACAGTAGGTGCAAATAGCCAATTGTTCAAATCTACCTACAGTAGGTGCAAATAGCCAATTATTCGTACCTACTGTAGGTGCAAATAGCCAGTTATTCGTACCTACTGTAGATGCAAATAGCCAATTATTCGTACCTACTGTAAGGTGCAAATAGCCACAACCTTAAATTAATAGTACCAACTTAGTTATTCTTGGCTCAAAGCAATAAATAAACTTAAAACTTGTTATTTTCATTATTTTTATTTCTTTTATTTTCAGATTACATCTAAAAATGAAAAATTATTTTTCGAAGCAACTATATTTATTTCCTTTTTGCAGCTATACGTAATTATACGTGTCCGGAAAATTTTTCGCCCACAATTCTTGGCCCACAACTCTTCGCCTCCACAATTCTTCGCCTCCACAATTCTTCGCCTACAATTCTTCTCCTACACAATTCTTCGCCGCCACAATTTTTCCCTGCAACAATTTTTCGCCGCCACAATTTTTCCCTGCAACAATTTTTCGCCCACAATTCTTCGCCTACACAATTCTTCGCCGCCATAATTTTTCGCCGCCACAATTTTTCGCCGCATACAAGCATATGACAAATTTTGTTTGTAAATGTGATTGTTTTTATTTGTAATGTAATTTTTACAGATTATTTTACATATTTTAATTTAATTTTTATTCATACTATAATAACATAAACAAGATTAAAAATCACAACATACGCTATTTATGTATCAATTTTTAAACCTAATATTAAAAGAAGAAGTATTAATATACAAGAAACAACTTTAGGCTAATGTAAAATAATCTGTAAAAATTACGTTATAATCACATTTACAAATAAAATTTGTAATATGGTTATATGTGGCGAAAAATTATGGCGGCGAAGAATGGTGGCGGCGAAAAATTGTGGCGGCGAAGAATTGTGGCGGTGAAGAATTGTGGCGGTGAAGAATTGTGGCGGCGAAGAATTGTGGCGGCGAAGAACTGTTTAGGCGAACAATTGTGGACGAAGAATTGTGGAGGCCTAGAATTGTGGGCGAAGAATGTTCCTAGACCCATAATTATATTTGGTATGGCTCGTTTTGTCTATTTTAAACCAGCATTAAAAACGAAAAATTTCTTTTTCGTTCTTTGTTTCCACCCCAAAAATTTTGTTTTCCTAAACCAGAATTAAATAAAGGTTAATACCGGTTATAGTCAGGGACTGAGAACGAAACGAAAACGTTTAGCGAAATTAACCAACATTTTATAAGAACGAAAACGATAATGTAATTATTATTTTTCGTTTAAAAACAAAAACGAAATAAATAATACCAAAAAGCGGTTTTCAACGGTTGTAAACGGTTTTATCACTATTTCATTTCCATTCATTGAAAACAAACGTCAATTTACCTTCTATGCTGCGAAGACTCCCATAGGCAGTATAATTTTAACCGTTTAAAAACAAGACAATTGACATTGAAGATCTATGGTTTGACTAGTTGTGTTTTTGCACCTGGCGGGTGTTATACTAAATAAAATGCACTAAATTTCTTTGGTTATTATGTTAGATGTGTTTAACAATTTCGTAAATTTAATTTGGCGATTCGCTAGTCCAAATTATGCCGTCCATAATGATCAAATAGGTTACTTTAATCGGCTTTGCAGGTTGCGGAATAGGTTTTTTGTATCGATCTCTGCTTACTTTTGAAAAAATCAAGAGTTGGCAACCCTTATTTAGAGGGGCGGCAAATTCAGGGAACGTCCCATGCGGCACAAACTCTGGCCACGCCACTATCATCCAGTATATCTTTTGTTTTCAGAGATAAATGTGCAAAAACGGTTACTTCTTATTATGGAATGCTCTAAAATCAAAAGGTGGCGGCGTTAAATACTTTGTGGGTGATAGTCAACAGATATTTGTTTTTTTTTTTAATACAGAATTTCATTGAATGTAATCGGTACAAACGTACATTAGTGCTCTTTGAAATTGTTAGGTACGTAAAACATTCTTAGGCAGAAGCGGCTGAAGTAAACGACTGGATTTTATTTAATCTCCCATTCAATTCGAATCCCCGTATCAGATATCCCGTCCACAATAGTAATTGTACAAAGTTATTATGCATAATGCAGAGAATGGCCACGACTACCGTTTGCTTCTAAGTTATTAGACGGAGCGATGGCGCAAAGTGTCAGATTTCGACGTCTTAGGTGGCCGGTAGCCAAGTTACCTCTCTAATAATTATTATTATTAGCTGTGACCACGCGATGGTATCTCTTCGACGGCAATGATATATCGGACACCTTAGCAAGACCTCACCGCCCCACCTGTCAGCCACCCTGATCGATTCGTATGTACTTAGTGTAAAGTGTAACACCACCATGCGTATGCAGCGAGATAAAATCTTGACGTCTAGGATTGAAATGGTCCTTGCATGTGTTCTTATGAAGGATAGGCAGTTTTTATGAAATTTACATCGTTTATCACACACTTATAACTTGTCATACGTTATATTGAATCGTATCACGAACGTCGTGGGCTCGGATTACGGTTAGCTTTTCGGAATAATAAGCGACCTGGTACACTTTTCGAAAATAAGGCGATGATTACAGGGTGCAGCTCGGAATTCAATTTAAGACGGCGGTGGAAATTGCTATTGTTCTATAATTTGCAAGGGGCTGACCATAAATATTAAAATAACTTGGATTTTTTTTAGTTTTCCAGCATAACACGGAAACATTCAAAAATGTTAATCAGAGGTACCCACAAGAAATCAATTGTAATCAAAGATGATTTCTGCAAAAACATTTTTGGTTACTGGTTGTTGTAAGCTAATTGTAAATTCATAATTCATAAATTACAAAGTTATTTTCCCATGCAATGATAATGTTTTTACCTTCTAAAACATTGCGCAATCAGTGTCATGAAAACGGAAATAAAAATAAGTAAAACATTTAAGGTACCTAACAAGAAAACTATAATAGGTACTTAAAAAATTTATTGGTTAAGAACACGATGATATAAAACTATAGGTTTTGATTTATTTTTATGTAGTCATGAGTCTGTTAGGTGTAGGACTGTTGAGTTGTGTTGTGCTGATTTTTTCCATGTTTTTTGACTTGTGCTAGCTTTTTTATCTCTTTTCATTTTGTTTCTATCCGTTGCTGCTTTTTTAACTTCGCCTTGCAAGGTTTTTGTCGGTCTACCTAGAGGGTTCCCAAAGTTTTGACCAGGCGGGACAAATTGTAGACTCCAAATATTTGACGGGCCAAAAAAAAGAAGTATTTTTGAGACCTTGATTCGTGGGAAAATGTCGAAATGTCAAAATATGTAGGTATGCAGGGTGTCCCAAATTCGAGTAAATGCATGGGGATCTCGCTTATCTTAAGAGCTACGAGGTCGGTTAAATTAGGGCAAAGTTGCGAAATTAGATGCTCATTAATAATCCAAAGAGAAATTGGAAATATCTCAAACAGTATCCAAGAAAATTAGAAAAAACTGGAAAATACGATTTTTGAAAATCGTCTATAACTCCTTTGGAGTTTGAAAAATTTAAATGTGTAAAAAACTTGCCCAAGCAACTTTTTAAGCCGAATCGGATGGTGGTCACAAATTTTTACTAGGTCGATTCGTTTTTGTTTTATGACAACCAACTTTATTTTTTCTTATGGGCGCAATTTTTGCTAATTACATAATCAAATGCATTTATTTTTCTGAATCCATTAATGTATCACACATGGTATTTTACTTTTTCTTTCATTGTCAAATTTAAAAAAATACGTTTTAAACAATAACCATTATAAATCAGGTTGGCCGGTCATTGTAGTTTATGTTGTGTCCATGACAACCGATCAACGAACTAAAAGTTTTGAAGGCCTGTTAGTCGTAAAAATGAACTTTAATAACGAAGAAAAACACGATATGCTGCCCATAACAAAAAACAAAGTTGGTTGTCTAAAACAAAAACGAATCGACCTAGGAAAAATTTGTGACCACCATCCGATTCGGCTTAAAAAGTTGCTTGGGCAAGTTTTTTACACATTTAAATTTTTCAAACGTGTTTTAATATTAGATAATGTAGACTTGTAGAGTAACTCATCATCCAAAATTACAGTTTTACGGCAAAACCTTTTTTGATTTTTTTAAAATCAGATCCCCTCTCCCACGACATTATTTTTAACACTAGAGTTTAACACTGCATGGAATTTAATGCCAAAAATAAGTGAAATGTTCATAATTTTATTGAATGGTTGGTACCGTATCGTAAATTTTTTTACTTGGAATTTCTGTCGTTACAAGGGGGCGGGGTTTCAGTGTAGCCAGGTCGACTGGCCCGTTTTATGCTCCAACTTCGATAAGAATTTCTTTATTTTAAATAAATTTTTATGAATTCAATAACGCTAGTGCCGGTACTAATTATTATATCTACTGATCCTTCATTACGCCGAGATTTTAATTTTTACCCCATTTGGGTAGACTTAAAGTGCAGCCCCAAAAAAAGTTCCGCCGAGGGCGGACCGATCCCCCGCCCCCCTTAGCTACGTCACTGAATGTTACTAACTGTTTTTTTTTCGTGTTTTCCAAATAGTCTTAATAACAAAATATAAAAATTTTAAATTGTTTTAAAATTTGAAGTTAAAGAAATGTTATAGGTACTTAATTGTACAAGTGTTCCATTTAAAATGAATAAATATACATGGGTTTCACAAAAAAATGTTTGCTCTGAATATAAATACAGATGAGAAGACGAGAATCTCGAAACTGGTTTGATACTCTTCTGAAAACGATTTCTCTTAAAATTAAAAAATTGTTAAAGAAACTACTTAAAATAGTGCATTTTAAATTAGGTTTACACAAATTTCCAAAAAGAACAAGAGTAGGTATATGAAAAATCGCAAAAACTGTAGAAAACGCTCACCCAAATATGTTTTTTAAAAGACAGGCCCAATATTGAGCAATAAATAAAAAGAAATTTTAATTTCCCTATACGTAAAAGTTACATAAACACTTTAAACAAAATATGGAGGTAACCAGCTTTTATTTCATTACTTTCTTAAAAAATGATTGGTAATAATTGTGCAAAAAAGCTTAAAAAAAAAAAGAACTGAGTTAATATACACATTTAAAAAAAACTGGTCCGTTTATTTTAAAAACAAAAATAGTTTAAAAAATGCTACTTTTAAACTGTTATCAGATGTACAGGAAAGAATCATTTTTAACTACACTTTAAAATTGAAATTCTAATATTATAATTTTAATTACTGGGTAATTTTTTACTGAGGAGAATTGCCCAAAAAGTTTTTATTATTACCAAAATTCACCTACATTCTGTTTAACATTAATTATCAGATAATTGTTTCACTTATTTTTCTTTTATCTATAATTATAATCGAAGTGTCCAAAAATAATAATCATGCTATAATTGCGATGAAATTAAATGCCACCCAACTGTAAAATTACAACTTATTTTTTCCTTCGAGTGACATTAATTAGGCCCCACAGAATCAACTATCTTTAACACGGATGTAATACTTCCCGCAAATTAACACTTGAAACAAAAAACCAGTTACCAAACCAACCGAGAGAGCAATTATTATTAAATCTATTATAAAACATATTCAGAACGAAAACACTTGTAGAAGATAACATACCATGTCGATGTCAAAATATAATCTTAAATAAGTCATACATATCCGGAGTCAACATGTGTTACTTGATTAAGCTACAAGTTTAACTTATAAGGTTTAATAAAATACTAATACAATCAGAAGGATGTACCTATAATTGTTTTGCGGGCATTTGATGGCAAACATTTTAAATGTATGCTGTTGGAATTTTTTTGGTGAATTAAACGTTTTTAATTTTCATCTAGATCCGCTTACACTAGTTTACAGGCACGAATTTATTTGAGTATATTCTTCATGAAACATTTTCTTTAGAGTAATTTATTAATATTAATTTGTATTTAAGGTAATTTATTAACACAAAGGGATGAAGCTGCTTTTTGATAGTTTAAAAACAATTCTTTTGACATCTACACAATTTGTAATGGCGCTTTAGTTTTCGGAGTAACAAGCAGATTTATAAGTAACAAGATGATTTACCCGGCATTGCACGGGTGATTACAATTATTCTCTCTTATCAATCACAGACTGCGAGCGCGGCCGAGACTCTTGTCTCTTCGTTAGTAGCAGATTTACTAATTACTTTTTTGATTAAGCCCAATAATTCCAAATCATACACAAATGACATACTCTAATCAATCATCTTTTCATTTTCTCATAATTCCTTAAAAAATTATTTATTGCTTAAAAATTGAATAATAACTCAAATTTATTTTCTTTCATCTTGTTTCAATTAAAAATGTACTAATAAAAATAATACTTCATGTACATTTATTACTAATTGTATACAAAACAATCTTTACTTGTGAAATACACCGCGCCGTATCGTGTTATGGCCAGGTATTTGTCCACGTAAGATCGAATCCCGTCCAAGTAATCTTTTTTTTTTTTAATTGGTAATATGTGCTTGTACTTAAAGTTTGGCGTTAGATCTGCAAGGTCCTAAATAGTAACTGTGCAAAATTTGGTCCCGATCGGTCAACGGACCTAGGATTCTATAGCGAACAAACAAACAAACAAACACACAAACAAGCTCTTTTATATATATAGATAGATGAAATTGGCCTAAGACTTTAAAAAAACGCATTTTTTTTTTTTTACTGTGGTTGGAATCTACTTCTTGTAAAAGTCGATGCTCTGCTACTACGAATTTTGCTTGGTCATGTCAATAGCATCACATTAGTTTAGCATAACATTGAAAAGAGGAACACATAGATCTGACATGAATATGATTGAAGATATTTTGGTATTATAATTTCCAACATTTTTATTAAGGCACTGGCAATATTGTTACCAGCTCTTCCAAATGTGGCTTTGTGCCATAATGCACAATAAGTAATATTAACAAAACTATAATGAATACTTACCTTGTGGCAGTTAAAAGTTACGTTGATAGTGAAACATTGTAATTTTCGCTCTAGGTAAAGCAAACACATTCGGTAAATCAAAACAAATAAGGAACAAATTGTTTGAAAGTTAATTCTTAAATATTTTTTGATTTATTTTTAGTTATCCTTTGGATCAGGAACAAATAAAACGTACAACATATAATGTATCGACATGGAACAAATGAAACTGCAATTCGTCAACAGAGTTTTTGATATGAAACAAAGTTAGCACTCAGAACTTTGTTATTAGCCAAAGAGTTTAAAATTGGGTTATGTTGAACTATATGGAACACTTTTAACATAATATTGTCAATAATCAGTCTATTTTCCGCAAAAGGTGTATGAAAGAAAATAACTCTCAGGCGAAATTCGCGCATTACCGTCTTAAACCGCCCTATACCAAAATATAATCGTATGTTACAACATAACAAGAGTTGTAAGAAGCATATTACGCACGAGTGGAAAAGTCGCGCACGGAGCCGCGTAGCGGCGAGTGCGTAATTGCTTTACAACTCGTGTTATGTAGCTTACTTTTTCTACGCTCACATAGGCCTAATATACACGTGTAATTACGTTGTCTTGTCAATTTAGACGTAAGCCTACTTCGACATTTCTAGACAAGTGTGCGATTTGCTTACCGTGCGTTATAACTCACTTACTAAGCATCCAGGAAGTGTTTGACGTAAGTCTACTTAATCATTTATTTAAAAAACTGTGCTTTTTGCTTACCGTGCGTAAGGACCCACTTACTATGCATGCAGGCTGCACGGTAACAGTCATTTTCATTAGTGGTAGTTGAAAAAATCAATGTAAAAAACGCTACAATAAAAGTCTGTAAAACAACCAAATACCTAGATTTAAAATATCGGAAATAATATGTTGCTAGAAAAAAAGAGTGAATATATAAATTTTTCGACTAAGTACATAACTCGATTCAAAAAAAACTTTGGAACAGTTTTAACGAAACCTCACATTGACAGTTCGATTTTCACAAGTAAAAGCGATCAGATTTCGAAGTTCTATCTTCCCGTGATAGTTATAAAACTCCCATTTTCACGCTTTTTTACAATTTTTGGACTAGACTCTAACGGGGGAGCAAATGCAGGTTTTAAAAATTTGATGAGAATGCACGCTGTAAGAATACGTTTGCACCATTTCCCCGAAAGTGCACTTACGTGTGCATTGTTTTATTTCCCACTACAGGAAAATGTTTTCTTTAATAAAAGAAATTGCTGCAAGCTCTACTTAGATAACCAAAATTGAAAACATTAAAATTAATTAAATAGTGTATCACTTTCGTTTTTAGTTTTATTGACTTTTGTTTTGAGAGAAACATGAATGGGCACAAAAAAAGTAAATATTTCATACTGAAAATTTCCTTCACCTGTCAAATTTGCGTTTTCAACCAATCACTAATCTTAAATCTTCTAGAGACTACCAATGTGAGCATTATTACACGGTAATAATTTAACATTGCTCTGTCAGGAGTTGATCCTTCTGTCAAATTTGCGTTTTCGACCAATAACAAACTTAGATTTCCTAGAAAAGACCAATAAACATAATCATACACTGATAATACCCTTTTTGCAATTAACAGATTTTCATGCGTTTATTGGTCGTTTCTAAGAAATCTGAGTTTGTGATTGGTCGAAAATATAAATTTGGAGAGGAAATTAAATATTTTGTTCTTGATAATTTTTTGACGAACTTCGGCGACCAGTAGCGTTACTTTAATATAGTTTAAACCACACCCCTGACGCACCACACGCACCACAGCCAGTACTCGTAACATAACATACATTTAATTTGACAGGTAAGTTAGGTGAAGGAAATTTTCTGACAAAATATAACTCGTGCATTGCAAATAATCTATAATTTTTGACAAATTATCACTCATGCAAGTTGAATCAGAAAAAAAAACGTGTTTTTTTCAGCTCAACTTGCATTTGGGCATATTCTCAAAAATTATCGATAATTTTCAATGCACTTGTTATATAACTGCTGATAATACCTTATTGATTGCGGATAAAATCAATTACAAAGGTTGTTGCTGTTACTAAAATTGAATAAGAATGTAAAAAATTTAAGACGAATGTTTCAATAGACAAAGCAAAATCATTGGCAGTAAATAAAGAACCACAAGATACAAACTAGTAGTAGATAATACTATAATTAAAAAAGCAATGAAAATCAAACACTTATATGATACTTGAACCGGAAGTTAATTTATCGTTATAGTTAAATCATAATGCGCCTTGCATAACTAGCATTAACTGATTGAATTTCTTTTGTAATATATTTATTATCATATTTTTGTCTGTACTGTTTTGTTTAAGCGTGTAATTGCCTAATTTGTCTCTAATGTCATACTCAAATCATAATAGGCACATAAATACGGGGACATTATCGATTAAGTGCGCACAGTAGAGCGACTACATGTCATTTCACGGTAGATTAATATTGGATAAGTTATGGATAATTCGAAAGGGTGATAGATTTCCCTAGGGGGTAGAAATATCGGTGTGACGCCCTCGCCTGCGGAGTCAATTCCATCAAGTGCGCCGCGATGCTGCCGACACTTTCCGACGCTCTACGAACGCCAGCGATAGAGTGCAAAGTTGAAACCATTAGCGTCTTATCGCGCTTTCGCAAAATTGCCTCCGTATTTCTACGGTATCTCAATAATGCATCAGGCCAGGCGGGCTATCTCGGGATTGGCTCGCCCCGAGGCCGAGGTGCGGATCTGCAGAGCTACTTTCCGCTATCAGCGCTTCCAGGGCTGTCCATTTCTCCGGAAGCCGGGGAAAATGAGTCGTTGAGGAGCTCGAACGGTGGTGGTTTCACCCCTAGGTGTTCCGTAAGCGTCCCGTGATAAGCGCCGCGAGATAAATGTGGCGAACGTAAGTATCGCCGTTAAATTTATACGAGGTCTGTGGAGTGGCAATGGTCCGGCAGCTACTCTATAACTTGGCATCTGGACCGGTGATGTATGACGGAGCTTTATCGAGCACAAACACCATCTCTGGATTCCATTAAACCTGTGCCGTCAGGAGCGCGGTGATTAGGACAAAGTGTGACGGCGTATCGGTCCGCTCATCTGGCTGTGTATTGTGTTTACATGTCCGGTATCAGATACATTCACTAATGGTTGCTAGACATTGACACGGGTCTGCATACCAACACTGAACACCAACAATTAATACGAATTTGTTAAGAACTAGATAACGGACGAGACGAAAATCTGAATAATATGCAACGGACGACCGAGACTTTTTCTTCCATGATTTAGGTCGTCTGTCTATGATAAACAAATAATATCGCAAAATCTACTTTTTCATTGGCAGGTAGATAGTTACATACACCAATCTTCTGAATTTATTAGGAATCACCGCACTCCTGGAATATGTTTTCGTTAAAGTATATTTTATTAAAACATTTGTTGCTCTTAGATTGTAAATATTTAACCGCAAAATGGAGAAAGTTAAAAAAATTGTATTCTAGCATAATGGTTTGTTCATTTTTGTATAAATGTATACATTTAAAAAAGTACAATTTCTTACCGGCTTTGTTTAAAAATTTTCAATTTATTTTTCAAACAAATATCATTGATGATAAATGTGCAACGACGGTTTATGTAGTGACATGCAGCATAAAAACCACTAGAGAAAATTAAAAAAAAAAGTGTAAAAATGGTACTTTTATAAATACATAACTTTTTGCAGTAATGGTTTAGGGTTAACATATTTTGTAAAAATATATAAGGGACATTGGTTTTCAAACAAAAAAATTCAAGCTACTGTGAGCTCAAAAAACGTTCTTATTAAACGACTTATGAACACTATAATAATTATAAAAACTTTAGGCGTCATAATATTTAGCATGACTTTTAGCATTCTTTAAATTGAAGGGCTTGATGCAATAACCGGCTAAACGCCATTTTCGAACAAAATGAGTTTTGAATCTATTCTTGTATAGATTTTTTTTTAACATTGGTGTAAGAATCGTCCATGTATTGAATAAGAAATTTTATTTGTCATGAAACATAGCCTATTCTTCCCCAAACACAAGGATTGCAAAGAGTTTTTTTAGTTTTTCTCAAAACTACATAGCTGATTCTTGCACCAAACCGGTCAATAGCAAACACAATTATTTTATTTTATTGGGTTTATTCAAATTTTGGCACACCGTGTATAATAAATAATTTTTAAATGTTTAACTTGAATCGGGGTCTGTTTTAAAGTTTTAATACAGAATTACCAAAATACCTTAAGATACATTAATTTTGGGATGAGGCTATTTATACATATAGTAGGTGTGTATAAATAATTGACTATTTATACATAATTTTTTTTTAAATAATTGAGATAAACCAATGAAACTAAGAAATAGTTTTTCTTAAAAAAAAACTCTTATACCTAACCTTTAACCTAATTTAAAAAATATATTAAATAAAAAGTTGGGCCTTAGAAATAAGTTTATTGTATGTATAAATGGCCAATTATTCATACATACTGTACAGCAGCGATTTCCAAACTGGGAGGCGCGCCTCCCTGGGGAGGCGCGGACTAGTGCAAAAGGAGGCGCGAAAAGTTATACAGAAATGACATGTATAGTAAAAGTTGTTATTATTCTGTCACTGACGTTTTTTTTTCTGTTTTTTTTTGTTTTGATAAGTTTTTACCATTTTTCATGCATTATTTTATGGAATAAAGGGAGGCGCCAAAATTAGATTTTTTTTTAAGGGGGGCGTAACATCATAAAGTTTGGAAACCGCTGCTGTACAGGGTGGTCCAAATTCGATGGGATTGCATGGGTATCTTGCTAAATAGGCAAGATAGAGAAACGGTTAAATTAGCAAAAATGTGCACTTTTTGAGATGAACTTAGAACAGTTGTCAAATATATTCTATTATTTTCTGTTTTTCTTGATTTTTTTTGTTTCCACAGCCTACTTTTTGTTTTTCATCTTTAAAAAAATTAAAAAACCTTTGTAACTTGCGTATTATTGAAAATAAATTCATCAACCCTTATATATTTGGAATGAGAAAAAAATAAGGAATTTAAATAGGCCATAGCCAACTGAAGCTTCTATTTAAAAAAAGGTAAGTTTGTCATAACTTTTTAACGGCGGGCACAATTTTTTTTTAAATGTAATCAAACTTAGCATAGAAATATCTAAAAATATTGTTAATAAACTTTTTTGATATTTACAACATTAACGGAGATATGGCACATTATTAATATGACAAAAAAAAAGTTTTTCTCTAATATCTCAAAAACCGGAAATGATATTATATTTTTGAAAACGGTTCTGAGTATGTCCCAAAAAACTGCCCATTTTTGATAATTTAACCGTTTTTCTATCTTGTCTATTATGCGAGATACCCATGCAATCCCATCGAATTTGGACCACCCTGTATGTATAAATAGTCACATCCTTAATTTTGGGCCTCCGATGCAAAGTTATTAGTGAACACTGGACAAACTAAAAGACTAAAGAGGCATAAACCTCTAGACTTGCCTAATCGTTTTAAGTAAAAATTTAACCTATATTGACAATAATAAATTAATTTAAGTAAATTTAAACGGATAGCTGCCACTGGGCAAGCTTATCCTTCACGTTAAATTAAAGCCAATTTACTTATTGTTCATAAAAAATAGATTGTAAATTAACCAAAGATGCCATTAAAAAAAAAAAAAAAAATGTGGGCGTTGACTTTAAGATCGTGATTTTTATTTCTTGTAAAATTGAGTGTCATGTAAGCACATGTCGTATAACAAAGACACCTTAAAAATAGAACAAATAATATTGTTACTTTAAAATATTTTTTTCGTAAAGTTCCTTTTCATTTAGATGCAAATTAAGAATAAACTGTTGTGTTTGAACAATTTTAAATTCTAAACACAAAACAATCCCAAAAACAAACACAACTAGACTATGCTGTTTCTTTTAGTCTGCTTCATGATCCATTAACAAAAATCCCTTTTAATTAAAGAAAGGTGCTCAGACGAAAATAAATAATAAATTGGAATTTGTTTTAGTTTCGGTGTATGGGAAAATGTGTGACCGCAAGGCAAACGACTAAAGACAGACTAAACTTTGCTAACTACTACACCCTCTAAAACAAGGTTATTTACCCAACAGAGGAAATGTTGAAAACTTGTAGGTAAATCGTTTTTTAAAAAATCTTAAGTAGGTATCTAAAATCAGTATAATTTCATTTTATTGAAATTACATTTTCCGTCAAATATTATACTTTTTAAAACGAGTACCATTTTTATTGTTAAGGCTTTTGCGACCATTGTCCATGATCAGTCGTTTTGAAAAAGACCACGATATTATGGTCGTAACGACAACTTACAACTATAGAAGACGAGGTTCCAAACCCCGGGAACGATGATTGTATTTTGTACCATTATATTTAATTATTTTTGTGGTTGTTTAATTTACTAGCTGGATTCTAGTTAAAAATTTCTGAGTGCAAGAAAAGTTTGAGTAAATGGGATTACTTACAATCATCTTTAATAGCCAAATAAATCGGATGTTGACGAGTGCAGTTATCAATTATTGTTATCAATACCAAAACAAAAAATTCGAACGTTTCACCTGAATAGCTGGAAAATGAAAAAAAATTAAACATAACTAACCTAGTGTTTGCAGATAACATGGTCTTAGTCGCGGAAACAGAAAAGATTCTGCAATATAATCTAGAAACTTTAAGCCAGGAATTGGAAAAAATCGATAATACAGAAAAAAACTGAAACTGTGATCGTTACAACAGAAAACAAAGGGCATATCATCACTTTAAATGGACTTAGGTGGAAACAGGCAGAAAGCTTTAAATATTCAGGAGTGATCTTAGAGAAAAATGGAGGAATGAACAAGGATATAAGCGAAAGGACAGGAAATGTGGGAAAAATATTTAACAGTTTAAGAACAACATTTTTTGGAAATAGAGAAGTCCCAAAAACAACAAAAGTAGAAGTAGTCAAAAAGGTAGTAACTCCGGTACTTTTATACGGAAGTGAAACATGGGCACTCACAAATAAAAATAGTAGCCGAGTGAATGCAGCTGAAATGAGATTTCTAAGAAACATCCAAGGAAAAACAAAAAAAGACAGAATCAGAAACGAAACATATAGAGAAATCAGTTGAAACAAAAATACAGGAAAGGCAGCTGGGATGGTTGGGTCACATTTATAGGATGAAAGAAGAAAGGTTAACCAGAAGAGCATATGAAGCAAGAACACAGGGAAAAAACAAACGAGGTAGACCAAGAAAAACCTGGCACAACGAAGTTAAAAAAGCAGCAGCGGATAGGAACATCAAATGGAAATACATAAAAAGGCTAGCACAAGACAGAAAAACATGGAAAAAAGTCAGCACAACACAACTCAACAGTCCTACACCTAACAGTAGAAGGACTCATGACTAAATAATAAAAAATGTATTTAAAATGGCACAATTTCTTTACAAGAGAAATTTTTCTCAATTTCTTTGTTTTTAATGCTTTTTATTTTGCATGTTACTACATAAACCCGTTTTCGCCCATTCATTATGAATGAAAGTGTTTAAAAATTAATTAAAAATTAATTAAAAAATTACGAAAAAACGTGTAAAAATGGTACTTTTATAAACACATACATTTTTATAATGATGGAGGATACCATTATAACAGAATAATTTTTAGTGGATACACTTAAATTCGCTTATACAGGGTGCCCATTTTTCTAACCTGTTGTATGGGTAACTCCTTTAATATTAGAGATACAGAAACGTTTAACTTAGCAAATTTGTGCAGAATTTAAAGGAAAATCTGATGCCATTTTCAAATTTGACCTACGTCATCAACTTTTTGAAATATTTTGAAAAAACTGAAAAAGGTCGATTTTTTTAAACTTAAATAATTCCGGAACCATATGAGTTAGAACCAAATTAAAAATTGGCTCTTATAGATGTTTTTACGTAGATTTCAAATATGTTAACGAAATTTTCATAGCACTCTCGATTTCCGAGTTATAGCACAAACTTGCATTTTTTTAAATGGAAGTCATAGTTGGCTATGGTCTTATTAAAAGGTTTATTTTTTTCTCGTTTCAATGATATAAGGGTTGTTATGCTTTACTTTTGTAGTTTTTCTTTAAATAAGCAAAAATCATTTTACATGTTCACTGCCTACTAATAGATGTGAGTTATCCTGTGTTGATGTTCTTTTTTTTCGATGTGATATTTAAGAGTTGTCTCTTATCGTTAGTGTAGCAATTATTAGGCAGTTACAGCCTTTTCAGTTGACACCACATTCAAGGGACAACTCCCGGGTAGATGATGTTGGTTTATAATTTACGTATTCCAGGACTCTCTCTTCATCTTCTTGCTTAAATTTAATTTTCAAACCTTTGGATTTTGTAAATGACCTGTATTTTTTTAAATTGGTTTCTAATAACGAAAATAATTTCTTTCTTGGTTGCCTCCTTTCCATAAATCTTTGCAAATACATATCTCTTGAATTTCTACTATTTCTACTTATTACAAGCCTAGTAATAAAAAAGCATGTCGTTTCTTTCTTCATTAGAAAACATTGTTTTTGAAATTTACAATAAAGTCAATCAAAAATTTTGATCAACACGAAAGAGAGATTTTATACGTATAACAAACAATAAATGTTATTTGACAAATTATGAGGTTTTGTTTTTAAAATTTGTAACTGGCTAATTAACTGCTACACTAACGATAAGAGACAACTCTTAAATGTCACATCGAAAAAAAAAAAAGAACATCAACACGGGATAACTATAACTCCCATCTATTAGTAGGCAGTGAACATGTAAAATGATTTTTGCTTATTTAAAGAAAAACTATAAAAGTAAAGCATAACAACCCTTATATCATTGAAACGAGAAAAAAATAACCTTTTTAATAAGACCATAGCCAAACTATGACTTCTATTTAAAAAAATGCAAGTTTGTGCTATAACTCGCAAATCGAGAGTGCTATGAAAATTTCGTTAACATATTTGAAATCTACGTAAAAACATCTATCAAAGCCAATTTTTATTTTGGTTCTAACTCATATGGTTACGGAATTATTCAAGTTTGAAAAAATCGACCTTTTTCAGTTTTTTCAAAATATTTCAAAAAGTTGATGACGTAGGTCAAATTTGAAAATGGCATCAGATTTTTCTTTAAATTCTGCACAAATTGGCTAAGTTAAACGTTTCTGTATCTCTAATATTAACGGAGTTACCAATACAACAGGTTAGAAAAATGGGCACCCTGTATAGATATTTAGTTTAGGCACACCCTATGTAATAAACAAATCAAGAATAGGTAACTGTAAACATTATTTTTGAACGGTTAAAAAAACTTTTGGTAAACTTCTAGCATTTTTGTGATAATTCAATTGGTTAACATCGATTAATTCAAAATCCCCAAATGATGGTAGTTCCAAGAGTCGAACATAAACGAATGAAATTTTCTTTTATATAAGATTATTAAAGTTACTTATAATTTTAGTCGAACAAGCACCAGCTCGGGCTAAATTCATTTTAAATTGCTTCTGGTTATGACGTTTTCGCTAATTCATACCGAATGTACGTTGTTTCCACATAGTTAACAGGCCTACTTGATTCGACTGCAGATTAAATTAGTGGTTAACGATGAAATTAAAGCAACATGCTCTTTTACTTAAGATGTAAACTCCAGATGTATTAAACACGAACGTAAGAATTCTATGCCGACTAGGATATATTTTTTTTCGAAACGTCCATTTAATGCAAATTAATGATTATAATACTCCGCAACTGCTACTTTCTGCAAAGTTTTACATTTTTATATTAAATATTCAAGCACAAGATAATTATATCTTAATTAGCTTCTTATCTATAGCGCTAATAACGTTATTTATTACCTTTTTTTTAATGAAAACGTTAAGTATGTTCGGAGTACATTAAAACCACGTGTCGTGAATATGGTAACGAACTTAAAACATTAGAAATGTGCTATGGGTTCTTAAATATTTGCATGTTTAAAGACACTTTATATGAACTTATTGGTTTAATAGGCGTTGTTAAATCCTAAAAATTGGATATTTTAATACCTCCCTTTTAATTAGTCGACTAAATCGAGTCTAAATAAGTGTACCAAATTTCATTTAAAAGCCCAGAAAGTCAGATAATTTTGTGTAACCCTTTGAGCTCCATTGGGATATATAGATTCCAACGAAGTGTTCAACTTCTCTGATGTTCCATATAATAGAATATTACATAACAAGAATTGTAAGAATCATATTACGCACGAGTGAAAATGCTGCTCACGGAACCGCGTAGCGGCGAGTGCGTATTTCTACGAGTGCGTAATTGCTTTACAACTCGTGTTATGTAGCTTACTTTTTCTACGATCACATCCTACGATTTTATCGGCTTTTTGGTTATATTAGCTCATGTAATTACGTTGTCTTGTCAATTTTGACGAAAGCCTACTTTGACGTTAGTGTGCGTTTTGCTTACCGTACGTAATAACTCACTTACTAGGCATGCAGGAAGTGTTTGATGTAAGGTCTACTTTGATCATTTCTTTAAAAAAAAACTGTGCTTTTTGCGTACCGTGGGTAAGGACCCACTTACTATGCATGCAGGCTATACGGTAACAGTCATTTACATTAGTGGTCGTAGAAAAAGCCCATTTTACGCCGCATTATTATTTAACGGGTATTCTGTGTTACTGTGATTAAAGTTATCAACATAACTGTTACTATTGGTAGCCCTGTTGTTCTCAGTTGCTTGTCAAAACAGTAGAGAAACAAGTGGTTTGCATTTCTGAAATATTTTACACTATTTTCGGAGATTTTGACAAACAGTTTTTAATGAGTGGCAAGGTAAGTTTATTATATGATATGCTGAATAGGTCATACCCTTTTTTGAATTTAGTGCGCAATTTTTTAAGG
The DNA here is from genome assembly GCA_947652605.1 of Elmis aenea. Classification (NCBI taxonomy): domain Eukaryota; kingdom Metazoa; phylum Arthropoda; class Insecta; order Coleoptera; family Elmidae; genus Elmis; species Elmis aenea. The sequence continues at coordinate 42,313,161 of OX393580.1, read as the reverse complement.
AGTATTACATGAATTATTCATGTGGGATGTATTTGTTCCTTTGGGGTTTTTGAAAGATTATTTTCAGCATGCTAAAAAAAAGGGTAAATTCGGAAGAATTATAATATCTAGCCAACAATCTGGATGAAGTTTCTTCTTGTTATAAGTTAGATCCACAATCAGATATGTCTTGCGAAGAGAACAAATAGATTCTGACTCAGATACATCCTTGGAAAAGGATATGTGCATCCCAACAAATTTACCTGATGGTACGTATGTATAATATGTCCTACTACAAATTTGCCTTTATGTAAAAAGTAACATATTTATACAATATAAAGCATCTTATTTATTACCAACAAATTAAAATAGTACCTAAAAAAAAAGTTTGGAGAAGAAAAAAATTGGGTCCCAAAGAGTTTTAACACAAGTAATGTCTGTTAAAATGTAAGACTTTTAACTTTATTATTTAATTCGTGAAGAAAGTTTAACGAGGGAAATGTATGAATGCTTGCTTAGATTTAAAAAAATTATCTTAGGTTTATTTTTCTCATATACTGAAATCTATTATTTCCTTTGTTTAATGTTGAATATTACTAATAAAATTGGACGGGTTTTACCTAGTTATTTTAATATAATTCTTGAATATTCTGAGAATGAAAATTGTATTTTTGTGATAAGTAATGGTGTTCAATGATATCTATAAATTTACTTTTAAACCGAAAAAATTTAAAATATTATAGGCCATGCAATAGGATAAAGTAGCAAAGCTAATAGTTCATTTCATTTCTCGAATTTTAAAATCAGTTGAACATTCGAAATGTATATTTTTAGAAAGTCAATGAAGTCAAAAAAACACGTTCTGTATTTTTTTCGCATAGGTTGGTGTCTTATTCATAAAAATACATAAATAATTTTTAACTGTAAAATTTACACGCGCTGGTGATTAAATCTATACGAAATTTGATAACTTTAGGATTTAGGTAGGTGTTTTAACGGTTTTAAAACAACAATTTACAGCACATTTCTAGCTTCTGCGCTTCTGGGTGGCGTCGTATTATATAACACCTTCAAACATATAATTTTACTAATTTTCGAACGATGTTTCTCCACTGAACATGTCGAGCTCGCTTCAACACACGAGATGCTCGCAGACTCGTCTCCTTTTTTTGTACATCACCTCGTCAGATATGAAAAAAATTCCCCTCTCACATCCTGGTAGATGAAGCGTTCAGTGACATGGCATCACCGAAAGAAACACATAAATATTTGGCTATGATTAATGTTCCAAGTTTGTCCACGACGCTACAGTGTGAAGGGAAAAGAAGTGGTTAGGATAGAGAAGGTCCTTGGGATAGCGGGGGAGGAAACAGACAGACTAATGTGTGTTGTGATTGATGGAGACCACCAGATGAAGAAATGTCTTCAAGATATATATTGACTGGGGATAATTATCATTTCGTGTAGCTATGATCCCCGTTGCCACGGAGTCAGGTTCGAGTTTGTGGGTTTACCAACGTGATATCCTTCAAAGATTGGATTTGACATGGACACGGTGCGTTATCTTTAACAAGTGTTTTTGGTTGTAATAACGTTTTAATATCTCTGATAATGTTTTGTTTTTATAATTTGGTTTGGGTGCGGTTATAACGAACGAGTACTCAACCCTAAAGATTTATTACCTTAGAATTCGGTTCTAAAGCGTATTTTATACTGAGTGTATTAAAATGGTTTAAATAACGTGTGAAGCAATTTTCAAGTACATAAAAATTAAGATAAATACAATTTTTTTAATGAAAATCTTGTTGTTTAAATGCTACACCAGTTTTAAGACCCAGATATAAAATGTAGTATACAATACAGCGTGTTGACTGAGACTATCGTACATAGGACTTTACCATGCAAAGTAATGGTTGCTCTCCTGATTATTTTACGACAAAAGTGTAAATAAAAAAGTTGTTCAGATTCAAAAACTACGTAAAATTTTTTAGGTGGATTTTCAATTTGGTTAGCATTTTGCTTCCTTTGGGGAATTAAAAATATCGCGGTAGTTTGGTTTTCTATAGCTTTATATGGATTTAATGCACCACAACTGCGTTTTAAAAAGAGGATTCCTACAGCAGAATAATCCTCCGGATCCAAATTTTAGATGCTCGAAGTAGTGCAATGTTGCCAAAATAACAAAAAACGTAATTTTTCGAAAATTGAAAAATATGCGTTAAATCTTTTTTCTACTCATCTATATGAAAGTTGTAATTTTCTCACTGCCTACTCTACATGAAAGTTTTACTTTCGACTCTAGTGGCGAAAATAATGTCAATGTCAATATCAAATAATTGTAAAATTTACGATTGTTTAAAGCTTAAACTCATTATTAATTAAAATTGCGTTAATATTCTTCTGAAATAATTTAATTTTATTGTAGCATTTTATATAAAATCCCAAGAATGGTACAAAAATTAATATTAAATATATTTCGTTTTGCAGGTTATAATTTTATTTATGTCAATGTCAGTGTGGTGGTGTCGCTATAGAAATCAAATAATGAATTAAGACTTTAAACATAATAATTATCGTTTGGTTCGTTTACATTAACGTTCGTTCTATAATATAATTTTAATTTTGTAGAAAAAAATAGCATTTACTACTCGAGATGAAATCAGTTTTTTTCGTTCGTGAGATCTCACCTGACGAAAAAAACTGGACTTTCATCTCTTGTTGTAAAATATACTATTTTATGCGTAAAACCTAATAACTTGCTTATTTATTATCGTAGCTCGGCGATGTTTTTTGTTTTTAAATTATTCTCTTTGCTTGGCTGAACCGCACTGTGTGAAAAATTATTTTTCACGAGATTTAATAACTCTGTCAAGTTAGTTTAAGGCGCGACCTCACAAATTTTGGAAAGCGCGTGCAGCATAAAATGAAACATGAGAGAACTTTTTTAAATTATTAATAGTTCACCACTGTAGACGAAATTGTAATAAAATATTAACGAAGTTTTTCCAACAAACGGAACTTGAATATCCATAAAAGTTTGAGAGTTACGCTCTTTTAAATAAATGTTTTTGTGGCGTCCTAACATACAAACTTTTTTTTAACACTCTTATTTTCAGAATAATAATGCCAATATCACATTTAAAATTTAGATCGCAACAATTTTACCTTCTGCAACCTGCGAGATATAATAGCGCGTGTTCATCTCTTATTTCATATTTATGTACTAAACATTTCAAATAACAGCAGAAAAGTGTTTAAGTTTCCCAAAGAAGCGGAAATGCTAACCAAATTGAAAATGCAAGTGAAGAACCTTACGTAGTTTTTGATTCTTAACAACTTTTATATTTCCTTTTTTGTCGTAGAATAGTCACGGAAGCCAATTTTAGCCACTAATTAATTTTGCATCATAAAGTCTTGTATACAATATTCTCAGTCAACACCCTGTAGAACGTATACAGGGTGAATCACGACGGACGCGGCGGAGTTTTATGGAAAAACGGTATATATTTTTAAACTTTTGTCGCTATTAGATTATGTAAGTCAATAAGGGCTACATTTTAAAAATATTTTTAAACATACAGGGTGCTCCAAAAAAGAGTGGCATATCAAAGTTATACTTTTTCTTATGGAACACCCTGTATATTTTTACATTTGTGAATTCCTCTTTAAATTTAGTTCAAAAAATGTAAAAGGTTATATGGGTCTAAAGTCAACCGTTTTCGTAAAAATTGTATTTTCATGAAAATACAGTATTTTCAAAAATTTTCAATATTTAAAAACTTAGAGAAGTCTGAACAAATTCGCTTTGAGATAAGATTAACAATAGAGTATGTAACACTTTACGCCACCTACATTTTTAAAATATTATACAGGGCGTTTTTTACGCTTCGTCAAACTTTTGAAACTTTAAACATCGATAACTAATTTTTTTTAAATACAATACCCTATATTTTTTTACACCGTCTTATAGAAAATTTAATTCTCTTTCAAAAATATAAGGGCTGTTTTTCACCTAAAATTGATATTTTCCGAGATATCGCGATTTTATTGTTAATTATTAGGGCAAAGTAATATTTTCAAGTAGGCTATGGAGGTGGACAGCGGTAATTTAAAACAATTGAAAGAAAAAACAGGAAACTTATAATTTTGTCGCTTGCCTACACATTGTTGACATTTTTTTCTAAGAAAGTTGTACTTTTACCGTTCTTGCGGTTAAATAAAGGTTTCTTATCAGAGCCACAATATTTTTCATATAATTGAGTTTGATCGTTTGCTAAATCCTAAAAACCGATTGATAATGTATTAGGTACGCGAACGGAACGCTGATTAAAAAAAAATTAATACTGACTTGTCTAATTTTACGTTAAAAAAACATGAATGGTACTGTTTTCGGTAGAACCAAGTTTCGTATCGTAAACTTACAAAAAAAAGGTTTATAGGATTCAGTGATTCAGTAATTATCTTACAATACTGGTCCAATAAATAAATGCATAAATAATTTTAAGAAACCTCTATTTAAACGTAAGTATGGTAAAAGTACAACTTTCTTATAAAAAAAATGTCAAAAATGTGTAGGCAAGCGACAAAATTATAAGTTTCCAGTTTTTTCTTTCAATTGTTTTAAATTACCGCTGTCCACCTCCATAGCCTACTTGAAAATATTACTTTGCCCTAATAATTAACAATAAAATCGCGATATCTCGGAAAATATCAATTTTAGGTGAAAACAGTCCTTATATTTTTGAAAGAGAATTAAATTTTCTATAAGACGGTGTAAAAAAATATAGGGTGTTGTATTTAAAAAAAATGAGTTATCGATGTTTAAAGTTTCAAAAGTTTGACGAAGCGTAAAAAACGCCCTGTATAATATTTTAAAAATGTAGGTGGTGTAAAGTGTTACATACTCTATTGTTAATCTTATCTCAAAGCGAATTTGTTCAGACTTCTCTAAGTTTTTAAATATTGAAAATTTTTGAAAATACTGTATTTTCATGAAAATACAATTTTTACGAAAACGGTTGACTTTAGACCCATATAACCTTTTACATTTTTTGAAGTAAATTTAAAGAGGAATTCAAAAATGTAAAAATATACAGGGTGTTCCATAAGAAAAAGTATAACTTTGATATGCCACTCTTTTTTGGAGCACCCTGTATGTTTAAAAATATTTTTAAAATGTAGCCCTTATCGACTTACATAATCTAAGAGCGACAGAAATTGGAAAATATAAACCGTTTGACCATAAAACTCCGACGCGTCCGTCGTGACTCACCCTGTATAGTAGAGATGAAAAATACAGCCAATCGCCCAATTTAGATGTTCTATTTAGAAGAACAACGGCACTTTAGGACAAAAATATATAGAAAACCAACACGCACCGTCAGATAATTACATTTGCAATCAAATCATAATTATTAAATTGTAAATATCAATAAATTTTAAAAATTTCAGTTTGAATTTCACTTGAATTACGCTATGTTTTAGTTCAATTGTTTATAAATATGCACAACAAACCTAATACTATTGTTCAATTTCAATATGATTTCGTTTTTGCAAATTTTACTATGCTTCAAAGTTTGTTTTAATTTAAACTCGTAGAAGTGAGTATTAATATTAAGGGTAGTTCACATGGTGACACTAGCGTCGTGACATTGCTTGATATTTGGTGTCACGGCACTGGGTGTTCACACTTAAAATGATATATTTGAGTGTCGCGACATCAAAATAAAATTAGCCGCACTTCTAACTGCAGCAACGAATGTTGTAGAGCCACTAATTATTTTGAAGTCGCTATATTCGGGAATAGATTTGTCCCATAAACAAGGATATTGTTAATAATGCTCTAAAATCGTAAGAACATCTATTGGGGACACGATAAATTGGAAATCGATGACAAACAAATGTATATTATTTGTCTATTATGACAAATACGCGTTGTCAAGATATAAAAGTAGGGTCAAGTACCGTATTTTTATTGTCAAAAGTTGGCAGTTGATGTCAGTGTCACGACATCGCTAGTGTCACGGCACTAGCGTCATGACATCGTGGCATCGCGACAACAGGCTGTTCAGACGATGGCACTCTACGACATTTGATGCCGCGACATCTGGTGTGTCACGACGCTAGTGTCACCATGTGAACGAGGCTTTATATGACAAATATTATAAAATGGCCGAGTTTTACTCCTTAGCTTACTCAGTTTTTAATAAGGCTACGGGAATTGAACGTACACAATTTTTATTATAATTAAATTATTTGGATTAACTAACCCATTTTTTATTTGTTAAAGCAGAGTTTACCAAACTTAAAATCACCTCATTGCCCTTTGAGAGTTTAGTCTTATCGGCCTACTCTCTCGGCCTAAATAGGACTAGTTTTGGGTAGTCTTAAATAATACTATTTCATCTAGCTACAATAATAATAAAACTTCTGGGCTAAAAAAAAATAGCTTTAGTATTTGTCTGTAAATGCATGAAGAAGAAAAATGTTAACCTTAAATGTTTTTTTTTTATATATTGTATATAGGTTTATGCGCTGAATTTAAAAATCACTTCAGCGATTTTTTGATTCTTTTCTGGTTTATATCGTAATCAGATTTGCAGCTTCGAGCTTTGTGCTGTTTTGTCAGTCACAAAAAAAAACTAAATTATATTAAAAATGTGAACTATAACATTGTAACAAATGGTAACTGATATTTGACGTTAAATTAGTTGTTTTTTGTTTCATAGATAGCTTGATAAGTGATTCGTAAAATACGTTTTTTCTTGACTGTCTGACTTATTTATAAAAAAAAGATATAGCAAGTAATATCTCATTAAAAGAGGCAAAAAAAGCACATTTACCTGTTCCATAGCCAACTTCGCGGCCCATAAGAAAAAAATAACGTTAAGGGTAATGTTTAAAAAAATTTACCTAAGTGATAAAAAAAATTTAAATAACAGTTACATTCTCCATTGAAAAGTACTCTGAGAAAGTACTAATAAAATTGACCTAATGAATAAAAAACAAAAAGTTACAAGACAAAAAAAATATTACATTTTCATATTTTTTGCTATAACATCTGAAGTACGAGGAATTTTGTACTTCTAAAAATTGATTGTAGGTAGGTACTTTCATACTTGGGAATAATTCATCCAATTTAAGAAAACCTGTATCTCTTATAATAAGCGAGATCCCCATGCTGGAAATGTAATTTGGGCATATTTTTATTGTATTTTAGTGTCGTTGATACTATTAATTTATAGTTAAGGTTATCAATAAAATTATTTTTAGATTTAATATGGATCCTGGTGTCAAAAAACTTCCTTTAGCTGTTAGTTAAGGGTTATTGAGGACAAATAAAAACTCTGATTTGTGTGAATATTTATTAATTATTTATTTATGATATATAATTATCACTAAATCGACCATTTTTCAGACAACTATAGATAATTCTTATAAATATCCTTGTAAGCCTGCATATTTCTTCAGCAGTAATTAATAACGCGAGGAGGTTAACATTCTCCGACTTCGTTATCATGTCACTCATCAGCAGTTGTTTGGGACTGTCTTTTTCTAGCGAGAAATAAATAATGGAGCCGCTTAATGTAATAACTGTTGAGAGACATGACAGCGACGAGTTACATTAATTACAATAAAATAAATTATAAATATGTACAGACATACTGTACAAGTCAGATTTTTTCCATGGAGCAACTTTATTTACAATTTTTTACACACATACTTAAATCTATAAACAATTTGCTACTAGATAACAAAAAAAAACAAGAGATGCACGAACTAGGTTTGTAATGTACACAGTGCCCCACACAAAATGTCTTAAAAAAATTAAATACAAAAGTTCATTCTAAATGTAATAATACTTAACAAATTCTGTTATACAAGCATTAGAAAACGACAATATCACAAGATATAGGAGAATTAGCCCTAAAAACATGCCAATAACGGCAAGCAAAGCTGCAAACAATTGAGTAACGATAGCAGTGGATTATAAATGTTTGTCAACTGTTATTCAAGTCCTGGGCCTTTAGCAGTGCTGTACTTTTAGTTCATAGTAAAATGATTTAGGCAGAAAAATTTTTGAACAACAATTCAAAGCCTCATCTTTCACATTTTTGACTTCCTTGTATTAAATTTTTTGTTTGAAGGCTTACGTCAATCAATAGGGTTGGTTTCGTTTTTATTGGGGTGTTCAAAATACCACTAACCCGACCCTAAATACAATTACACGAAGTATTAGTTAGAAGTTTAAATTACTATTTTCAATTTTGTGTGACGTACCTACTACCTACGACGTACGACGTACGACAATCAGTTTGTTTAGATGAGAATTTAGGTGGACTCAGGGGCGGCTCATTCATAGGGGCTGCAGTCCCTTAAGATTTAAATAAAATCATGCATATTCTTCAAACTTGTTTACTTTTTTTTGTGTGTGTACTGCAGCTACACTGGATGGTTTACATTTTATAACAAAGGTTGTGTCTTACAAAATCAACACACGGGCTGCATTGTCCATAGCCCACAACGCCATCATACTATATACGAAGTAGCGAGTTGACATGGAGTGGGGATGACTGGTGATATACATACTACTGTTGGGGCTGTTTGAGACGTTCTACTCCAGATTTTACTATTTTTTGATTAAGAATATAATTAATTGTAAAAGAATAGTCACCGGCAAATTAGTAACCCAGAAAGAGCGAACTAATTTAAATATAAATAGATAATATAAAATATGTAAATAAAAGTTTTACACAAAAACCATATTTTTGCTTGAATTTTTAGTGGTAATGTGATTTTTTAACACCTGTCCGTATTAGTTATTTACGTAACAAGACTGGAAGGTGGTACTTTATAGGACGAGTCGACAGTTTTTGGACGAGCCGTAGGCCAGTCCTGAAAGCATACGAGTCCAGTAAAGTCACTTTACGGGTATGTTACCTACAATATTTTTTCTGCGTCCGCCACTGACACCAAAATCACTATCGTCACCATCCATAATTAAACAATAACTTAACAAACTACAAGTGAAAACCCGCTTGGTGGTATAATGACGCTTGTTTGACAGCGCAAATCAATAAAACAACTCATCGCCATGGCAACCAACTACTTTCGGGCCTAGGCCGGTAAAGATAACTCATTAACATGGCAATTAGTTACTTTCTGGCCTAGGCAAGTAACGATGTATTTTCCAGCCTAAAAATTGATCGGAAACAACTGATTTTCTGGACGGACGCAGGTTAGATTTGTCGCTACAGCCCCTCTGTTGTAAGTTCTTATGAGCCGCCACTGGGTGGACTTGTCATAAGTCATAAGTGAAAAAATAATTGATAAATGTCGGTAAAAACATTTAGGTCTAGTTGCTCAAAGCTCTGTTAAATTTTAACGCTCGGTTACTAAGCAATATCATTATTGTTACTATGGTAACGTTTGACGACTTCATTAACTTTAACTGAGCTCCTTGGAGCTAACCGAAACTCGGGCATGCTATGCAACATCAATTTTGTTACTATTGAAACAAAATTTGACGCCCCATTAACGGGGCTTTATGCATCCCGGTATTCCCGATACAAGATTTTTATTTTAAAATTTGCAGATGCGTCACTTTGTCTTTTTACAAATGTTCAGTAAGTAATAGTTTTACGGTTTAAAACTTTTTAAGGTAATTAAGGTAAAAAGAAGGAAAATCGAACTAAGTTGAAAATGTTTTAGTGAAATTTTTTCTGCGAGCGAAAATAAACGGCAAACTTATCGCCACAGTCAATCTCGAGACAGATTCCGACATCATTTCGACTTCATCGGGAAGCTTAGATGGTATCTTGAAGATGCATGATAATTGAAAGCTAAATGTTGCGGAAGAAATGAGGAAGCCCGGAACCCAAATAAAATTTTCCATATAACCAAACAACGACATACTTTGTAGTCTTTGATGGCCATTATCAAACAGATTTTTCAGTTTGTCCTGCTTTTCATTTACAAGGATCCGTTTTAATAATTCACTCGTAATACCGCTAGATTACTTTATGGTCTAGCAAAACGTCTCAATTTAAAAAAACGTCCAATTTTAAGCTATTCGAAAGCAAGGCATGAAGTTTTTGTTATTCAATTTACGTTTGCAGTCAGCTCGGCATATATCTCTAAAACGTTACATATTGGTGTATAGGAACGATTACCGCTGATAAATGGTTATTTTTTTTATCCTTTAGGCTTAGTTAGGTATAAATTAGGCTTCTATAGTCAACCTTGAGTTTTCCACTTCATCACAGCGATTGTTAATACCGCACCAGCACTGTCACTTAAGTTAAGCCGCCTTAAAGTTTTCCTCGCCGTTACAGATATGTTTTTGTTTTAGTAAATGAAATTCTAAGAAGGGCTACTGGGCGACTCGTGCCCTTCGCGTAAGCTAGTATCGGGAGAAGATCTAGGGAGCTGTGCGTAAGGGGAATATCGGTGTTGCGCTAAGGGTCTTGCTAAAGGGGACATGGGGGAGGATAGTTGGGAACTTCCGGCAGCTGCGACAGCCAATTGATGCTGATGTTGAACTGCGAGAAGTGAAGGGCCCAGGCAAGCCCATTGGCTCCAAAGGACTCCTGGTGGTATAGAACTGCCTTGCGAGCCGCTGGCACCGTACAGGTTTCCCATCAAGGGTGCGTACGGACCCGCGGCCGCTGCTGCAGCGCGCAAGAAGAGCTGCGATCTAGCTGCTAGAATTGCCTTTTCCTCCAAGGAGAGGTTGTTGTTGTGGGTGTCCAAGTCAGCAAACGGTCGAAGAGGAGTTCTCAAGTAATGCTGCTCGGCGAACATTGATTCCATGGTTTCTCTGTAAACAAAAAATATAATACAAATTACTATATTATTCCTCTTTCTATACATTTCAGTTATTATTTTCACCGAAGAGATCCGAATTAGTTGTTTATTTATAATGATTATTTGTTGTTTTTTCCACTTAAAAGAGAAAATTGGAGCACAAAGCAAGGACGGAACTAAAACGAAAACGCTAAACGAAATTAACCGTGGTTTTATAAACAAAACGGAAACGAAATTATCCTTTTTCGTTTTTTTTTTTTTAATTAAACACAAACGCGAATTTTCCGTCTATGCTGGAAAGACTTTCACAAGCCAGTATAATATCTCAGTTGAAACGAGTGAGCTTCTATTTTCTCCATATACAGGGTGGTCATTAGATCGAGATCGGTCGATTGTGGTTAAACGGTTTGAGATAGAAACGTTATTTCCTACAGTTTTTTCTTCCGAACACGATAAAAATATTTTCAAATATACAGGGTGAGTCACCTCTCTGGAACTAATAGCAACTTTTATATTTCAAACACAACACCCCATTTTTAATTTAATATTTTATACCGCCTTTATTTTAGTGCATCAATATCAAGTTTTAAGTCTTTATTTAAAAAATTCTCCTTAAGTTATTTTTCAAAGTACAGCTTTATAATTTGGCAAGGACATGCAGAAAACATTGCTCTATTCATTCGATATGAAAAGGTTAGAATCACGCGTTCATAAATAGGTTGCCACAACTTCCATGATTTTCAATTCGTCTTTAAGAGAGCTTCATTTTTTGTTAAGTATGGCCCATACCCAAAACTCATACTTTTCGAGATAGTCGACATTTTTTCTTCTAATCATTATTGAATTAAATAGAGTGCCTTGGAAATCGAAAAAAACTGATTGTTCACTTCACTACATCAAAAATTAATATTATTGACGTCATTTATTTCTTGAATTATTGCATTTCCACAATGAATTATACTTTACAAGGCCAAATTAATATCGTTTATTGCCTGGAAGAAGGTGAACGAAATCCTTTGCTGGCGGCAAGGATTTACGCACAACGATATCCTGAGAGACGCTATCCAAAACGAGACGCTTTTAAAAAAAAATTTCATATCGAGCGAATAGAGCAATGTTTTCTGCATGTCCTTGCCAAATTACAACGCAGTACTTCGAAAAATACCTTAAGGAGAATTTTTTAAATAAAGACTTAAAACTTGAAAAATTTTGAAAAATATTTTTTTTTTAGTGACAAGGCCGCATAGAAACCTGTAGTATTTTATATTGATGCAAAGCTAAAATAAAGGCGGTCATAAATATTAAATAAAAAATGGGGTGTTGTATTTGAAATATAAAAGTTGCTATTAGTTCCAGAGAGGTGACAATATTGAAAATATTTTTATTGTGTTCCGAAGAAACAACTGTATGAAATACCGTTCAAATCAACTTTCTATCTTCAACCGTTTAGCCACAATCGACCGATCCCGCACTAATGACTCACCCTGTACATTATGTGTTAACAACTGTATTGCTAATATGTACTTGCAATTTCGCGCAACACAAAAAACGGTACAGATATTCTCTCTCTCTAATTTGTTGATTGGATCATCAATAAATAATATACCGTTGATTGGACAACAAAAAGGCGCGTAATATTTTTTTAACAGTTTAAAAATATGACATTTAACGTTGGTGATCTATGATTTGTAAAAACTAGTTGTATTTTTGCTTCTAACGGGTGTTATACTAAATAAAATGCACAATTTTTATTTGGTTATCTGTTAGAGTTAGATGTGTTTAACAATTTGGTAAATTTAATGTCATCCATATTGATCAAAACCTAATAATCGGGGTTTACAATTTAGCGAGGGCCCAAGGATTGCTAAGAAACAGAAACAAAAATGTAAATGGACTTTAAAATTCGCGAACATTTTATATCTCACATTTATTTTCAAAAGTACAAAATAATCACGCAAAATTTGTTTTCATATAAAGGCAAACACTATGCTGATTTACTTTACTACATACGAGATATTTATAATCTGAATATTCGAATAATTGGTTTAATCTTTAACCGTATTAATAGGGTTGCAACACTGTCATTTTGACATTTTTGGCGATAGTTCTCTGCTCTGAATTTTGTAAAAAGAGGGTGGTGACTATTGACTAAGACAAAATAGGTTCGCGACTTGGTGACCAAAACCAAAACTGTAAAACCGGTTTAACCCGTTATTAAATTTTGGTTCACGAAAATGAAAACGAAATTTTATGGGTTGGAAAGTAGAAAAACGAAAACGAAATATTTTTCGTTTTTAATTCTTGGTACAAAGTGGGTTTTACTTTGTCCCTTTTAAAATTGACGAAGCTTTATGCTACCAGTAATGTCAGCGATAAGTATTAAATACCTAGTTTGAAGCTTCGCGCTTGCCCCATTTAGCGGTAGTGGTAAATTTTAAGAAAGAAAATAACCGTTTTAGTTTAAAATGAGGCAGGGAAATATGGCCCGGTCCAGCCCGGTCATTTTTAATGCAACTGTCACATAAACTACTTAACATAAGTGATGTCGTTCGTCATTTGTTTAACCGTACGCTCTAGATTTCAAGATGCATACCTTTCAAACTCTGTCAGCCTCGAAGAATCTCGGAATCCTTTGGCAAATGGATTGCTGTCAATTTTTAATTTGGTGATCTGTAACAAGAGAACACATATGTATAATTTGACACATTCCATAAATTATTTAAATTGATAGTTGTTCAGCTCGCGCAGTTAGAAACGATTACTTCTCACGTTGTCAAAAATAACTGTGTAAATCCCACAATTACAAATACGTATCTGATTTTTGCATACATATAAAACCACAAAAGTGACTGGAGGATATCAATAAAAAGCAAATCAGTAAAACAAACAGGATAGGACTCCTGGGGTGGGCCAATTATCTGTTCATGGGGAGTGACAGCACCCGATAGGTTATGCCAGGAATGCGGACTCCCCGCGCGCTAAGATATTTCATCCACAGCTTATGATGCATGAGACAGCTCGGGCTCACTAGATGACGCGATACAGGACCGGTCTTAGTTTTATTGCAGACGTATCGTTTTTTAACGATTCGCTGCTCAAACAAATTTATTGGTTGTGGATTTAAAATAATGAATTAAGGACACAAAGTAACAAAAAAAGGCGAAAATTAAATTGTTAAAAATAGTGTCTTAATAAAATTGTCCATTCATCATCTATGTTGAGAGGAGTAAGAACTTCAAATAAAATACATTTGGAAAGAAACTTAATGGTTAATAAAATACGTAGCGAAGAAAATTTTTAATGTAATTTGATAACTTCAATATTTAAATACAAAACCGATAAATTTGATTATATTGGTTTATTGGACGACAACTTTTAATACTTGATTAAATTTAAGATATGTGTTTTACGCTAGATGTTAATAAATAATACTTGCTTCATAACTTTTCACTGCTTATCTCCAGTAAAACATAAGAAATATATTCTTCGAAACCGTCTAAAAATCCTATTCCCCTTTCTCATAACATGAAATCTTATACAAACAGTTTTAAAGCCATTTCTGGCTACATATTTTTAGATCAAATAATTGGTCTGAGATCAAAGTAAGGATCTCATAAAGAAATCAGTTCTAGACTTACAAAGATGCAAAGTGGAAAACAGTGGACAAATATGCAAAGGGGAAAATTTAACAGCTGGGCGTCAAACAAGACAAGAATAAAATAACCACAAAATAATAGAAGGCAGAGTGGTAAGATAGATTGCCACTAGGTAGGAGAATGTGGGATGATCTGGTAAGCCTTAGAACGACAGTTTCTAGATAATAAAAACAAGCCACAAGCCTACGAAGGAGAACAACTAACAGAGAGCAGGAGGATCTTACTGAATTTGGATTAATATTTAAAAAAATATATTTCGACAATTAATTTTAATTAACTTTGTAGATCTATTTTACGTTTTGTGTTAATTAATATGAGTCTTCCACCAATCAATAATATTTCATTAGTGCACTGATCATTGACGCATATATAATAAATAAAACTAATATTTGTTATGTATAGAAGGACAAAACCCCTTTATGAAGTGAAATTAGGCAACACAACACAAGTAAATTAGTGTTCCCTTATTAAGCGCTTCATTCCGCGATTATTAAAACGCAAGTCTTTAACTGATGAGTAAGTAGTATTGTACATACATCTGAAATGTAATTATTAAGTAGTAGAGGATGTGGTATAATTGATAAAACCAACAATGATGCCCTGACAAAAAGGCTAGCAGTGGAAGGTACAAAGAAAATATTGGAAGTAAATCAACCAAGATGGTTGGAATAGAGGAATAACGCAAAAATGGATGGAAGGGACAAGAATTAAAGAAAAGCCACCAACAAAATGGTAAAATAAATTGAGATCGAGACGAGAAGAGGAAGAAGACAGTTTTGGAGAGGTGTCAGAATCAACCAAAGATACATGAAGAATAATCAGGGAAATATACTTTGATACTGAAAGGAACCAAAGGCTAATTAAAAAGAAGAAAGAATAAGGACGAATATCAAATCGTAACGTGAATGAGTTATATTTTAACTGCAGGTCTCAGATTATTACATAGGCACTTCATAACCCGATGTGTTTTACGTGCAATGTCCTCTTACCAGGGCTGGCACAAAGGTATCTGGCGCCCCTAGACAAAGCAAATTTGGGCGACCCCATATATTGTCTAAATGTGCGTATGTGTCTAAATACATGGTGATTCATAAATATTGCAAAAAACTTCGGGAGGTAATTCCTTATCAAAAATTGAGGGAGGCTTTTTCCTAAAACGGCTTCTTTCGTAATTACATCCCCCATAAAAGGGAACGGGGTAAAGGTAAGTTTTCATTTTATTGCTTAAATTTGGAGAAATGTAGAAAAATGACTTGTGGTAGACGTTTTTTACCTACTAAAAGGTTTCTCACAGTAATATTTTCAATCATCTACCTTTATGTCACCGTGTGAACTATCAAAAGTCGCGACTTTTAATGTCACTCAAAGTCGCGACATCGATTTGACAGTTCGGCATTTGACGTAAGCCTACCATACTTTTATATTTTGACATAACAGACAAATAGGTTAGGTTAACCTAACCTAATATACATTTGTTTGTCATCGATTTCGAATTTATCATGTCCCCAATAGATGTTCCAACGATTTTAGAGCATTATTAACAAATGGCAACTTCAAAATAATTAGTTGCTCTACAACACTCGATGCTGCAATTACAAGAGCGGCCATTTTTATTTTGAAGTCGCGACTTTCAATTTGGGTAGTTCACACGAAATTAACCGAAATTTTTTTAAGAACGAAAACGAAACCGAAAACGAAATTATTATTTTTTTTTGTTCAAGAACGAAAACGAAGTAAAAATTTTCCAAAACCGGTTTTAACCGGTTTTAACCGGTTTTGTCGCTATTTCAATTTTATTTGTTAAACACAAACGCGAATTTACCTTCTGTGCTGGGGAGACTCCACGAGGCAGTAAAAAATCTCACTTAAAATAAGTGAGCTTCACTTTTCTCCATATATTTACTTGAATATGTATTAACAACTTTATTGTTTATACTTGCAATTTCGTGTAACACAATTAACGGTACAGATATTCTCTATTTCTAATTTGTTTTTTAGATCATTAATATAGAATATACACTTGATTGGATATATATTATTAATGTGTATGTTTTATTTGCGTTTAGACATAATAATAGTAAAATTTATTTTTACTTCGAAAAGGACTAATGTAAAAGAAGATTTATTGGAAGATGTGTTGCTAGTAAGATTTAACGGAATGTGAAAATGTATATTGTATGGTATGTACAAACTATAAAGTATATTTCAAGTTAATATAAGTTTTTTTTAAATATATTTTTTATTTATAACATTTAGTAAATTATCCACTTGAATTCATTCTTTTGTCTTTTTAATAATTACAGCAGGATCTTATTTAATTCAAATGCATAGATTTTTAGTACTAAAACAAATTTAAAACAGCACTTGCTATATTTTCATATTTTTAGATAAAGATCGTGTGTCTAATTTAATCTAATCACGTTGTGTTTTTGCACCTTACGGGTGTTAAACTTAATAAAATGGTTAAATGTTAATGTGTTTAACGATTTGGTAAATTTAATATGGCGATGGTTCGCCAGTCTAAAATATGCTGTCCGTGAGCATCAAACCCCATCGTCATCGTTTATATTTTAGTTGAGACGCAAATATTGTTATCGTATTTATAGAGGGTTGTGTTGACTAAAAAAAAAATTGATTTTTTTGACGACAAAAAAAATATTGTGAAACCGGTTTTAACCGTTATTATTTCGGTTCACGAAAACGAAAAAAGATTTTTTTCGGTTAGAACGAAAAGAACGAAAACGATATATTTCGTTTTCGTTCCGAACAGAAACGAACGGAATTTTTTTAGTTTTTAGTCCCTGATTACAAGGGGCTGAAAAGTGCCACCCCTGTTGTTGTTTTTTATCTTAACTTTTTGAAGAGTAGGTATAAATGTTTTTGAAAGCTTAATTTATTTAGAATCTTTCTTAACTCCTTAATTTTTCGCGAAAAACCTACAGTATCAAAAAAATAGAACATGGATCATCAAATATTCTAAAATAAAATGATTAATTTAGGTGGTTACTATGGTTTGTACAGATTGAGTAAAAACGATAGGTGTTTTCGTGTTTATTTGGTAGTGCATGTTCACTTATTTTATTTTTTACTCAAAAACTGTAGGTATAGCGGAAACAATTTAGGAACAAACGAGTTTCTAAAAAAATCAAGGTTTCAAAAATTGTTTAACCCTCTTTGATAAAATAACCAACAGGGGTTGCACTTTTGAGTCCCTTGTAAAGGTAGCAGATGATTGAAAATAGTCAATAAAACCTTTACCAAACGTCATTCTCCGACATTTCTCCAATTTGAGAAATAAAATGTAAACTTACTTTGTTCGTTCCCTTTAGGGGGTGTAACTTCGAAAGAAGACGTTTTTGGAAAATATTTTATAAAAAATAACTTAATATTCGATTTGAAAGGAATTAACTCTCGAAGCTTTTCGCAATTTTTATGAATCACGAGTAGGTACTATTATTTATAAACATATTACACCATTATAAAATTTAATAAATTTTTAAATTAAATAACATTAATGCATTTGTATACATAGGTATATCATATAAATTTGACCCTTTTTCGTGAGAAAATCTGGCGCCCCCATAACCCGGCGCCCCTAGGCAATTGCCTAGGCTCGCCTAATGGTAAAACCGGCCCTGCCCCTTACAACAGATAAATTTAAAAAGCATGCAATGTCCTCTTACAACAGATAATTTTAAAAAACAAGTACAAAATTATGCTTCCTTGGTTTTATATTGAAATATTTATGCATGCATTTTGAATATTTTGATTATTTAAAAAAACAGCGATTTTTAATGCAAAATTTAATTACCTAAGTGATATACGCGCGGATTTTAAATCTCCAAACATCGTTCTAAAGTCAGCCGAAACATTGGCAACGTTATTTTCAGAAGCCAAACTCTCCAGATAATTTATCCATCCGCCAAAATAGCAGATACCACTGTGACAGTCCAACCGGTTATAAAAGACACAGTAAAACGTAATGAATTTATTCGATAGCGAGATTTCTTGCTCGTTAGTAGCTTCCTCACAAATATACGATGTTGTGAAATATGTCATGTATTCGTGTATTCCAGTCCCCCTGGTAATCCGTCACTCGACAAGCACATCACATCATGTGTCGCGCCACACACGCGCGCCGTGTGAAACGTCCTGTCTCATTTAAAAACTATTATTTATGTTTACTTTGGTCCGGAATGCTACTTTGCGAGGGCGCTTACTTTTGTTACGGCGTAGGTAAATTCAACATCGGCTTAATCGTCGCTTCTCAGCGTGAATCGCCGAGTTTATCCGCAAAAGTGGCGCTTTTTTTAGGATTAAAACTGGTTGCATGCGTCATTTATCCTTATATTGAGTTGAAATATTGTTGGTGGCGCAATTTAAAGTACATGTGAGAAATTTATGGGGTTGAAACTAACGTGGTGCAATGTTTTCAATGGATTCAGATGCAAATTGGGTGTTCTTGAGCGATTATAAGTGGATTTATCCTTGTTTAAAGAGAGTAAAAGGTCACTGGACACAAAAAGGTCCTTCAGAATAAGGCTCGCGCCCGTACTGTCATTTAAATACTTTTAAAATAAATCAATTTACAAGTAACGTATTGCTTAAATTTTTTTCTTATTTTTCTACGCCTATCTACTGTTAGGTGTAGGGCTTTTGTTACTTTTTACGTATTTGGCTTCTTTTATATGCTTCTCTTCATCTTTTCTAACTCTTGTTAGTTCTCCAACATTACTCCACTCGATACCTCTGTTTGCAGCAGCTTCTTTCACCTCCTCACTCCAAGTCTTCCTCGTCCTTTTCTATTTTTCCTCCTGTTTGCGCTTCAAATTCTTTCCTGGGCATCCTATTTTCTACCATTCCATATACATGACATGACCCAGCTATCTTAGCTGTACCTCTTGGATGTTTTTATGTATTGGTTGTATGTACTTTTGGGTTTTCTCTATGGGTTTCGTTTCTAATTTTGTCCCTACACGTTTTACCTCCAATTTTTTTAAAAACCTCATTTCCATACTTCTGACATGACTTTGTTGTTTTTTGGTCCTGGTTCAAGATTCTCAACAATAATATGTTAGAATGGGGTTTAACACTGCTATGTATCTCTACCTTCGTTTCTTTGAGTATCTCCCTAGTTGCTGAGCCTATTCTCTCGTTTATTATTAAACCAAGTTATCAAAAGTCTATCTATTACAGGGCCAAATGAGGAGGGAATATCATCTTAAGTATTTAAAGATTCAATGTGTGTAATAGGGAATAGGTTATTAGACAAAATTAACTTGTCGCTGAGAAAAGGGATCTTACCAGAAAACTGGAAAACATCAACTATTATACCAATTCAGAAAGTACCTAACACTAAATTATGTCAAAACTTTCGACCAATCAATACAGTGCCCGTTTACGAAAAAGTTTTAGAGCTAATTGTTAAAAGGCAAATTCTAGAATATTTACAGATTAATGATGTGATAGTGGACAATCAGTCGGGTTTTCGCAGTGGACATTCTTGTGAAACAGTGCTTCAGAATACTTATGATCTGTGGTTTAGAAACATGGAAAATAGTGAAATAACACTAGCCGTATTTTTGTATTTTCGTAGAGCCTTTGAGACGATTAATAGAGAATTATTAATTAAAAAATTAGAAAAAATAGGGATAAGTGAGGTAGCATTGTCTTGGTTTAAATCATACTTACAAAATAGACATCAAAAAGTTAAATATAATAGAACTATATCATCTTGTTTAAAAACCACACATGGTGTACCACAAGGAACCGTTCTGGGTCCTCTGCTTTTTGTTGTTTATATAAACGATATGGTTAAATACGCCAAACATTGTGAAATAAAAATGTTTGCGGACGATACAATGTTGTTTGTTAGTGGATTTAAAACGAGTGAATTAGTAGATAAGATGAATTTAGATCTAAGTAATATTTATAAATGGCTATGCGATAATAATTTATGTATTAATGTTGATAAATCCAAATTTATGATATTGGGAACTAAACACATTATCTATCATATAAAACAAATATTTATAATGCTAATCTGGATATAAAAATTAGCAACACTCATTTAGAAAGAGTAACCGAAATTAAATACCTTGGTGTTATATTAGATGAAAAATTAACGTTTAAGTTACACATAAAATACATGATGAACAAAATTTCCAAAAAGATTTTTCTCTTCAAAAGATGTAGCAAACACATGAGTATGTACACTAGAGTTTTACTGTATAAAACAATAATAGCTCCTCATTTTGAGTTTTGCGCTTCATTACTTATTAATTAAAATAAAAATTAACTTCAACAATTACAGAAATTACAAAATCGCGCCATGCGCAATATTTTAAAGTGTTCAATTCTTTCCCCTATCAAGGGTTTTTACACTTCAATTTATGAGTATTAATTAGAGAATAATATTTAGAACATTAGAGCTAGTTTTAAAAATTAAACTATAAAAAACACCAAAATATCTGTATGAAAATGTAAAATTAGTCCATGAGATACACAGTTATAAAACTAGAAATAGGCTTGATTTCGTTATAGAGAAATGTACTAAATGTCAAACTGCTCGTTCGTTATTTTATCAAGGTTTTAAAATATTTAATAATATGCCGCATCAAGTCAAAATATGTAATAATTATAAAAAGGGTATTAAATTAATTAAGGAGTACGTATTAGAACGCTATTAAACTGTTATCTTAGATATTTAGAATTTAGAAGATTTTTAGATTTTTATTTTATTTCATTCTATTTTTATTTTTATTATAATTATTATTACTTATGTAAATTATGTTACAATGTAATAGCAATTGCTAAATAAAGCTAACTTATTATTTATTTCCCAATCTATCCTTCCGTGGGAGTGTAGGTGTACTTCTATGTATTTATTTTTAAAAATAATCAAAATTTTTCTCTAATTAAAATCTTCTTAAAAAATCGTCAAAAATAATCTGCTAGCGAAGAGACTAAAGTTTGAAAACTAGTACAGCGTTCAGGAACACATTCTTCTTGAAGATGAGTAATTTCCTAATTAACATTAGGTTTTTTAATATTTAAAATAAATCGTTTAAATAATTCAAAAATATGTACCTACTATTATAATCCCAATACAACTTTTTTGTCGACAATGGCTGACTGAGAAATTGCAAATTTAAATAATTTGCCATGAAATATAATTTTAAAAATATGAAAGTATGTTACAATAAACACATTGTGGTACTCATTTCGTTTAGGAGGTTCTAACAGTTGTATTTGGTGCAATCTGTATATTTTTTATATTTTGTGATAAGGAGCAAATTTCTTAAAACCACACACAAACTTCACTAAAAAGAAACACAAGTTTTTTAGGCCCTATGAGCGTGAATTGACTGAGAATGATTCTGAGTTGCTATGCCTAAAGGAAAATTACTGCCTGGCTTATACTAAATCCACAATATTTGTTTTGCGATACGTTTTATTTCACTTTAAACAAATTTGTTTGGTTTTGTTTAACTTTTTTTTAAAGATTGTTGCAAAAATTTCTGATTTTCAGTTGGGTTATAAAATTTTCTAGCGGATTTTAAACCGTTTTGTTTAAAATAATTTGTTTTTGGCGAACTACATTCAGCTCAAAAAACACATAATATGAAGTAAACGTTTATTATTCTAATAGTGTTTGGTAACTTTTGTGAACAGGCAATATTGTATTTTTGCGAAAAATATGTAAAACTACTTTTACTTAATAACTTGATTACAACAACGAACAATTGGATACCTTATTAATTTCCATTTTTAATTTTAAGTTTATTAATTACGTGTAAAAGAAAAGAATTAGGTGTCTAAATGGTTTAAAGCAGTTTAGGTACAGATAAATATATATAAGGTTAAATTAAACGATGGTTTACTAGTTTTCAAACAGGTTTATTATATTTTTACTTAACATTCAACATGTTTCGTTGGTTTAGTTTTACCAATATCCTCAGGGCTTGTGTTCGTCGGTTTTTTCTAATCTTCTTTAAACACAGAAATATGGAAACAACATCACTGAACAACTTAAGAAAATACTAAAGGAACAAAGAAGATTAGCAAAAACCATAGAACACAAGTCCTGAGGATGCTAACAAAACTAAGTCAGTGAAACATGTAGGATGTTTAGACAAAAATAATAAACCTGTTTGAAAACCAGTAAACCATCGTTTAATTTAACCGTATATATCAAAAAACAAGAGAAACCAAAATTATCTATAAATATACAGGGTGCACCACGACCCTGAGATTCTTCGATAGCTCCTTTATTAATGAAAATATCAAAAAATGTTTAATACAAATATTGTGCGAACCTATTTTCTACATAAACTAAAATTATTTTCAAATATACAGGGTGTTTCGTTTGACCGGCAGATATAAAAATTTAATTTTTTTAAATAGAACACCCTGTATATTTTTACATTTTTGGATTCCTCTTAAAATTTACTTTAAAAATGTATAGGGTTATATGGGTCTTAAGTCAACTGTTTTCGTAAAATTTACATTTTTGTGAAAATTTTGAGTGATACAGCACTTTCAATTTTTTTTTTACATTAGTTATTTAAAAAAGCGGTAAAATTTCGTTTAAAATTTAGATTGACAATAGATTAATTAACACTTTGCGCTAGCTACATTTTAAAAATATTATACAGGGTGTTTTTTACGCTTGGTCAAACTTGTGAAACTTTAAACATCAATAAGTCATTTTTCTTAAATGCAACACCCTGTATATTTTTACATTTTCTTGTAGAGAATTTAATTGTCTTTCGAAATTATTAAGCATGTCCTATACCTAAAAATAATATTTTTCGAGCTATCTCGATTTTTATTAGTATTACTAAGGCAATTAAAATATTTTAAAGTTGGCCATGGACGTAAGTCGTAATTTTTCAAAGAATTTTTAAACAAAATAATAAAAAGACCTGCAACTTTAATTTTAGTCCATTAATGTACCCCTTTTCCCCGAAATTTATCGTATAAATTGTTTAAAATTATATCCTTGTTCATGTTCTACGCACAGCCGCAGATGTTGTCTCAAAGACTCTAGCACTCTTGATAACATTTCGGGGGTTATACCATTAAAAGCAACACAGCAAGTAATGTAGTTGCCGAACACAGAATATCCTAATAGATGGATAGGGCGAGGTAGACCAATCTCCTGGCCACCTACTTCACCTGATCTTACCCCTATAGATTTATTTTTGTGGGGACCCATAAAACAAGTGTATCAAGACCCCCCAACAACTGCTGACGATGTGCAAAACAGGATTCGTGTTGCTTTTGATGGTATAACCCCCGAAATGTTATAAAGGGTGCTAGAGTCTTTCAGACAACGTCTACGGCTGTGCGTAGAACATGAACATATTCTTAAACAATTTATACGATAAATTTCGGAAAAATGGGGTACATTTTTAGCCTAAAATTAAAGTTGCAGCTCTTTTTATTATTTTGTTTAAAAATTCTTTGAAAAATTACGACTACGTCCATGGGCGACTTTAAAATATTTTAATTGCCTTAGTAATACTAATAAAAATCGAGATAGCTCGAAAAATATTAACTTTAGGTATAGGACATGCTTTATAATTTCGAAAGACAATTAAATTCTCTACATGGAAATGTAAAAATATACAGGGTGTTGCATTTAAGAAAAATGACTTATCGATGTTTAAAGTTTCACAAGTTTGACCAAGCGTAAAAAACACCCTGTATAATATTTTTAAAATGTAGCTAGCGCAAAGTGTTAATTAATCTATTGTCAATCTAAATTTTAAACGAAATTTTACCGCTTTTTTAAATAACTTTAATGTTAAAAAAAGTTGAAAGTGCTGTATTGCTCAAAATTTTCACAAAAATGTAAATTTTACGAAAACGGTTGACTTAAGACCCATATAACCTTATACATTTTTTAAAGTAAATTTAAAGAGGAATCCAAAAATGTAAAAATATACAGGGTGTTTTTTTTTTTAAAATTAAATTTTTATATGTGCCGGTCAAACGAAACACCCTGTATATTTGAAAATAATTTTAGGTTATGTAGAAAATAGGTTCGCACAATATTTGTATTAAACATTTTTTGATATTTTTATTAATAAAGGAGCTATCGAAGAATCTCAGGGTCGTGGTGCACCCTGTATACAAAGTTTAAGCTAACCCCAGAGATTAAAGTTTTGATTTAGATGCAACTTTAACCTTATCTTAACTGGAAGTTTGTGAATAGTTTTAATAATTTGAACACCAATGGTGAACAATAATGACGGACAAAAACTGTTCATGCTCGTCTGGTAAATAAATGTGAATTAAAAAATATTTTACACACATTACTTATTTGCTTTGTCTATCAAATTTGAACTCTTGCTGTGTGAAATAAAATCAAAATCGACAAAATTTATCCAGGTATGGAAGCTTGCCCTACGAGTTGGGTGATTAGCCCAAATGCAAAAATACCCAGTTGAAATAAATCTACGATATTTTACATTTTTAATTGCTGTTGAAAGGCAATTAAACGCAAAAACAATTTTATCACTATTAGTAGGTCGAAGGTAAACATTTTTACAAAAAAATTGCTGGTTTACTTAGTAAGATGGATATTTCAGAATGAAATTAGCGGAAATAAAAACCACAAATGTCTTTAATTAATGGAGCTAAAATAATTTTTTGTAAATATAATCGTTAAGTAATTTTCTTAAGTAATTAAGTAGAAATTAAAATTGGAAAACAAGCGAATCTGATAAGCTACTTGTAATGCAAATCCATTTTTTTATAGTTTACTAAAAACTTATAATCCAAAAATATCTTTAGGTGACTTAACCCTAGCCAAGGACAACATTTTTGCATGTCTGCAAAAATGCAAAAATCTAGAAGTTCTTTATTTTTAAACACATTCGTTTGTTGCATGATTCACAATGCGTAGGCACTCCGTTGTTATCCTTAGTGGAGTTTACCGACTTCCACTTCTTGATGAGCGTCGGAACCAGGCTCGTAAAACACCTTCACACATGTGAACTGGCGCTACTGCTCTTTTCAGCTATAACTCACCCACCGTCTCTGTTGCTTTTACAGTAAATGTTATTCAGACAGAGATAAACTAGAGAACATCGTGTTTTTGTCGCGCTTAAAAAATGTTCTTAGTACTTCATCACGGTTAGATACAAAAGAGATCGTTTTAACTTCATGATTACACGTAATTTTTTACTCCGGGCGTCAGACTGAAAAAGAAATATTAAATTTGGCTGGCGCAGAATTTTCGGAAGTAATGAAACTGAACATAAGAACTGGTAGTTAAGAATGCATTCGGTTTTTGATGCAATTAAGTGACGTGCATGAACCTGTAGGTACAGTAAAATAATGAAACCGCATCGAAATTTCCCTTGCACGCAGATAAGAAACGGCATAAAATTGTTTATCACCGTCAATGTTTTTAAGTTTATGGTGTGTTAATGGCTGCTAAGTTTATTTATGAATTTATGAACTAGAGTCGCTAAAGACAGAAATTGAAATTGGTATATTTGATTACAAGTTGATGATACAACTAAAACAAGTGAAAAGATATGAATATCTACACTTTAATGGGAAGATAGACGAGGAAATGAACAAGAGAATAGAATTTTGAATTCGCGTTGTTCCTCTTGACCCTCTTAAGCAAAATGTTGTGATTGTTATTAAAGGTGGTCTAAAACAGAAAGTGAGAGGACAAGAGAAGAAGACAAAAATAGGTCAAGTAACAAGTTTATAAGAGTATATGGCGATGAAGAAACCCTACCCAAGAAAAATATCTAAAGAAACGAAGGTGGAGAACAACCACAAAGCGTTTAGCCTGGTCCAAACCTATACATTCAAACGATGGAGCATGTCCGAAAATTAAAAAAAAAAAACGGAGAAGAGGTATAGATATAAGGTTTTCATGAAACGCAAGACGCATACGACAGAATTAGGAACGAACCCATAAAGAAAACTTAAGAGTACAACCACTAGAACATAAAATTCAGGAGGTGCAACTAATGTACATTAAATGAAAGAGAATATGATACCCAGAAAAGCTTATAAAGCCCGAACTTAGGGAAAATCCGAAAGGGAAGGTCAAAGAAAACCTGAAATGAGGAGGTAAAAAAAAGTGCGACGAACAGAGGCATCACGTGGAGTAGGGCTAGAGAACTAAAGATAGAAAGAGACAAAATTGAGTCCTTCAAGCAAAGTCTACATACATAACAAGCAACAATAGGCAGAAGATGAAAGAGGAGAAGGAGATGAGGAAGGTGAAGGAGGTGAAGGAGATGAAAAAAGAGGATGGATAAGGAAAAGAAGGACAAAAGGAATAAGGGAGAGAAGAATAATAATGAGAAGAAAAAGAAAAAGAAGAAGAAGGCTGAGGATGAGGAAAGGAGGAGGGGAAAGAGAAGAAGAAAAAGGAGTGGGCGGAGGGGTAAAGAGGAGGATGAGGAGAAGAAGTAGGTCTTATTCACAATGTTTTCTTACGCCTCGTGATGCGTATACATTCGACAGAATAAAAAAATAGAGAAAGGTGTTACAGCTCTTAACCAGTTTATAAATTATTTCTATATTCTTAATTATTCTTAATTTTCTTCCTTGAGATTTTCCGGGATCTCCCAAGTCTGTTTTTTTCAGTACCGTAACTAGCCTCTGAAGTGCGCTGTGCTAGATATTAAATTTGGGCCCCCTATAGCAGTAGCAAAAAAAAATTGCGGATGAAACAATAAGCAAAAAATATATTTGTAAAGAAAACTATACCTATTCTTAATATATCTGAATACATGATCTAAAAAATAAAGTTTAGTCGCAGTTATAGAATCGTAACTTAGGACCTGGGATTTTAATTTTCAACTTATTTCGTAGGCAGTTTAAGTGCCCCCCTCAGGTCTGGGCCCTGTGCGGTTGCACCTGTTGCACCTGCCTTATTACGGCCCTGGTTTTTTGCCTTGTTGAGCTTCATTTTGTTATCTTTCATACCCATCTGTTCCTCTCCTCTCTTTGAACATGTTCGCACAGTTTTAGTTTTGTTTCTTGTGTGACGTTTAGAGCATATTTCTCTATCTCCATTCTTCTTCTAATTTGTTTGTAACTTTGTCCGTTTTAGCGAGCTTACATCAGAACGAATATTTCGTAGTCAATACTGGTTGGCATTTTATTAAGTATTTAATCAATAAAGATGGAAATTATCAAATTGGTGTTTACAAAATGAATCAAGCACACTTTTCTTATACTAAACAGTGCTTCGAAGATTAATTTTCAAACTCCTTCACTCAACAAATTAGTATTATTCGAAAAGTTATCAATCAGGTGTAAAAATAAACGTGGTTTAATAATTAACATAATTAAGTTCATGCAACTTTACCTGCGAGCAATTTAAAACTTTCATAGTCATTTAGGAACGTAACAGATATTGTTTTTTATGAATTGTTCACCCCATATAACTTATACAATAAAAACTGCCGGAATTGCTTTTAAACAGCAAAATTGCCAATAATTAAACTTCTAAGAATTAAGTTTTTTACTATTACGAGTTTATTGCAGGCTGCTTTTAAACAATTTTTTTATTTAGACAACCTAAGAAATAAACAACCATTAATAATTCCTTAACCGTTGGTATTTCTGAGAACGCAGTGACAATTTATTTTCTGTCCCATATATAAGTTAAATAACAATACAGAACTTTACAACTAACAGGTTATTCTTTGCTCTTGAAAGTTTATAAAACATTATTAATATATTTAATTAAATTACAGGCGGATTTCCAGGTAGGTATTGATGTCCGAAATGGCGGTAAAAAATGTGTACCTCAAAAATTATCGTATAGATATCCCATCCCAATTCTGTAATTTGTAAAAGGTCGATTCCAAGTTCCAGAAGAATTTCCATCTGATCGAGTAGGACATCATACTTGAATAATTTTTTTTACAAATTTTCCATTACTTATTAATATATTCTTGTCAAAATTTTGTATTATCAATGTCAATTTGACGTAGATCGACAGACTTTACACATTTGTACAAATCAAAAAACTCGAGTGCGTTGATGTCAATATATTGTCATAGAATGACGTCTGTTAAAATGACAAAACTGCACTCTACAAAAATGATTTTAATAAACCTCACTTTAAACGTGAAAATGATCAAATTCACATCAAATTACACTTTATTATAAAATTCATAGGGTAATGGAAAAGTAACTACTTTCTTGTTTTTAAGTTTATATTTATTTACTGGACCAGCGTGATAAAACAATTACTAAATTCTATAAACATTTTTTTTTGTATTTTTGCAACACGACGTTCGACTTAACTTCATGTTGTAAGTTTCACAAGTTTGACAAAGCGTTAAAACACCCTGTATAATATTTTAAAAGTTTATATAACGCAGTGTTGATTAATAATCTTTTTGACAGTCTAACTTTCAAACGAATTTCTACTGCCTTTATAAAGTTTTAAAATGTCGAAAATGTTTTCTACTTTTGGTACCTATATCAGTGTTAGAATTAAAATGTTTGTGATTAGTTTTAAAAACTATTTATACTCTTGTTTCTCTTTGTTAGCCATCTTTGGACCCCCGCTAAATTATAAACGACGATGAGATGGGTTTTGATTCTCATGGACAGCATATTTTAGACTGGCGAACCGCCATATAAATTTACCAAATGTTTTAACATATGTAACGTATTTTTAAAGAAAATTTATCCATTTTATTTAGGACAGCTTCGGGCCCTTCAGGTGTAAAAACACAACTCGATTTATTTAATGAAAATGTACCAACGATATACAGGGCGTTTCTTTAATATTGCGAAAAAGTTCGGTAGGTGATTTTTTTATCAAAAATTAAGGGACGACTTTTATATAAAAAGTTTTCCTTAGACGTCTCATTTTGGAGTTAAATTCCCCTAAAGGAGAGCGATAAAATTATGTTTTTATTTTATTTCTCAAATTTCGATAAATGTAAGAGAATGATATTTGGTATTTGGTAGATGTTTTGTACTTATTAGAATGTTTCCCATAGTAATATTTTCAATCATCTCCTACCTTCACAGGGGGCTGAAAAAAACGACCCCTGTTGGTTTTTTATCAGAACTTTTTGACGATTTTTAATTTTGCAGTTTTAAATTTCTTTTTTGAAACCTTGATTTATTTAGAAACTTATTTTATTCTCTAGTTTTTCCTGAAAAACCTAAAGTTTTTGAGTAACAAATAAAATAAGTAACTTGCTTCTTTAAATATTCCAGGATAAAAGGATTCTTTTTGGTGGTTACCATGGTTTGTTTTTGTTCATATTAGATGAATATAAACTAACTATGGCAACCACCAAAATGAATCGTTTTATATTGGAATATTTAATGGTGCAAGTTTATCTATTTTATTTTTTACTCAAAAACTGTAGGTTTTTCGGGAAAAACTAAAGAATAAAATAAGTTTCTAAATTAACCAAGCTTTCAAAAATAAATTTTAAATTGCAAAATTTCAACCCACCAAGAAGTTCTGATTAAAAACCAACAGGGTCGCACTTTTCAGCCCCCTGTGAAGGTGGGAGATGATTGAAAATATTACTATGGGAAACCTTTTAATAAGTATAAAACATCTTACAAATATCATTCTCCTACATTTATCCAAATTTGAGAAATAAAAACCTAATTTTACCGCTCCCCTTTAGGTGGGTGTAACTCCGAAAGGGACGTCTAAGGAAAAAAATTTATATAAAATATATATAATTTTTTATAAGTATCTAATAGCCTACCGATTTTTTTGCAATATTTAAGAAACACCCTGTATATCTAATAATGCAGGGAGTACCGTTTTAAATTTATTTTTGTACTAAAAAACCATAATTTAATTTAAATTCTACTCTAATTAGAAAAAACAAAATATGAAATACAATAGTTAATTCACTAATCGTTCATAAGAATGAATTGTGAATAAAAAAGTGATGAAATCGGTTAAAAACGGTAAAATAAATAATTGATTTCGTTTTCAATCTTAAACAGAATTTTTTTTTCATTCCCATTTGGTTCTAATTAAAGTTTCGATTAATTTGGTTATTTTCTTTACGTTTCCGTTCCGTTCTTAGTCTCTGACTGTAACTGACTCTTAAAAAAAATATAAGTAACGAAATTGATTTACGGTGTGTTAGAATTAAACTATCAAGTACGAGTAACTAAGTTTATTAATTTTTTAACTATTTTCCGATTGATCCCTTTTTATTGCTTTTCAGAAACCCAGGGTTCCGTGAAACGGTATTAGGAAAACGCTGCGAAAAAACTGGAGTCATATCACCGACAATAGGCATGTTCAATACATCGTTATGTTGATTTTTTTTTGTGAAATCCGCCTACTTCGACATTTTCACGTCTCAAGATTGATTATAGCGCACAATTAACCTCAAATTTGTACAGTTTTGAGTAAATACTTTGTTGATCTGGAATATAAATACGATAAAATAACATAATTACCCTTACGAATCGTTATTTAAGGCGTCGGATCAAGCACTGTTTTACCGTCTGTGTTTATATTGTGAAAAAACAAAGCTGTTATTACGAGAAAGAAATTAACATTCCAAATGGGATTAGAATATTGCGGTAATAAGAACAAAAGTAAAGTTGACCTCACACGTAGCATAAACCTTTTTCTGTCGTGTTTATTTAACCTATTAAATAAAACTGCCTTTTTTTTAGGTAATTAAGAAACTAAATGGTATTTTTTAGTGTGTAATTTGTACGAAATTATTGCGATGTAGCCGTTGTAATAACAAAAACAACTAGCAATTATGTTTCGATGGCGTTTTTGGATTGGACCAATACAATATCTCGATTTGGCGTTGAGAAATATTCAGGCAACGGTGCTGGTTTGTTATAATGTCATTTAGTTTTGAAGTAGAGGAACTTTTAATGCTTATAAGCCAATTAATGTTTGTATTACCTAAATAATTCTCTGCAGTTTTCTAAATTTTAAATAACGTCTGTCCACAAAATTTGGTAAATTTTTAAAAATATTAATAATAAAGCATTAACATCTTTTGATTCTTCATGTAAATACATTTAGTTGTAATATTCGAATGTCTTCAGAGATTTAGCTCCAAAAACTTACAGGTCATGCGTATTAACAATAATTATTTCGCCATTTCTAGATTTTTATTTGTACAATATACTACGTTTTTAAATGTAATTAGATTAATTTCCTAAAAAACTTTCATAACTTAGTGATACACTTTTTGATGATTATCTGACTTAAATTTGTTTCGTACAATTTTACCCAAAAAATAACTGTTTAACAGGATATGCCAAAAAAAAGTTTAAGAAAAATTGCAACATATGTTTGTCAGGTAAGGCTCTTAAAAATCAATTTGTGCCTATTTTAAAAAATGACGATTAACAATAATATGGGGTAAGATGTAAGATTTTAAACAGATTTATGCTAGCTACCAGCAGATCAATGCAAAGTCTGTCACTTTAAATGTGGCAAATATTTATGAAAGTGTTGTACAATTCATAAATAAAATTTAAAAAAAAAAGATTTTAGAGATATTCAAGAAGAAACAATAGCATTATCGAAAACAAAAATGTATAAAAGGGATTATTGAAGGTCCCAATGCCAAAATAGATTTTATGATGAATAGGAAACAAACAAAAAAAAAATTAATGGACGACAAAATTAATGTTTTTTATTCACTTAGTGATTAATTAATGTCGGAATTGTTATTTAGAGAAAAAAGCTGCAGTTTAATCAATACAAGCTTTAAAATATTGTCTTTTCATATTCCTTGTTCAAATATCAAAAATACTTCTACCATGACAAAGGAACTTAAAGATTTTTATAAAAATGAAATTGATAACGAAGACTGTGATAAATAAATTATTAAGTTTCCAAATTTAGTTTTTGGGAATAATGTGAAAACACGTTATAATTTTTATAAATTTATATTTAATAATAACATTACCTTAACTGTTTTGAATACATCTGTAAACCTTGGACAGTGTGCAAACATATTTCAAGGCGAACTGTACGCTATGCACGTGCAAAAAAACTATTAGAAAGAGATTTTAATTATAAAAGAATCTTCATAGCAGCGATAAAAGCTGTTGGCTCTTCGGAAATAATCTTAGGAGTTGTTTTGAACTGCACTTTACGTGCTAGGAAGCAGGAATAATGTAGAACTGGTATGGTGCCCAGGGCACACTAATATACCAGGGAACGAGAAGGGAGATCGCCTAGCCAAAATTTGCAACGAGACACCTACAGGAGCATAATACTCATTGGAAAAAAAGTAGCAGTACAAGTCCATTCTAAGGCTATCCTGTCAATGGTCTCCAAGGAAAAAAAAAAGAAGAAATGCTCAGGATGAGCAGAGTAGACAACAGAGCAACCACAGGACTCATCACAGGACACTGTGGGCTAAACAAACACTTCTACATAATAGGGCTGGCTTTCAGAGATCGATATACCTATGCAGAAGATGTGGTGAAAAAGAAGAAACTGCTCTACGTACTATGCCAGCGTGAAGGATTCACACACTATCGGCGTAGACTTCTGAGGATGGAAAAAGCCAAGCAACAACAGTTAAGAAAAACACCCTTTAAAAAAAACTGTTTTTCAAAAACACAGGACTCCTTTAAGGGGCTATCACCAGAGGGTACACTAGAGCACTAGACCAATAGGTCGCAGTACAGGAACCTGAAAGGGGACCACCTCCACGGAAATAAGGTTTAAGAAGGGGTGTTATTAGGTGATTTGAAGCCATGGTTCGACCCTGTGCTTAGGGCATCAGGTAATCTTAATCCTTCTCTGCTTTTTGATATCAATTGCTCACGAAATTTTTCTTTTGCTGGAAAATGTATTAGTGTAGTATTGTAGTATAAATAAATAATTGTATAATTTGCAGACTGGAAGACCAGACAGAGCCCATAGGTAGACATACAAAGAGAAATTACACTAATAGCATACCCTGATTTACTAGGTTTACAGATCTGAATTATTAATCAATACAAAAGAAATAAATACGAGCCTTTCTTATAATGTAAGTTAATATATTGTCTGACCTTCAAACACACTTATATGGAAACTTTACAATCAAAATTGGTTAGGACAGTGTTTACCAAAGTGTAGTGAGCGTACCACAGGGTGAACGCGGAAGGGTTTGAAGATGTACGCGGCAGATTTTTTCTTTAAATTTAGCATTTTTTGCTGTAGAAATGCAGCTAGATAAAAAAGTTTTATTCAAAACTAACCCAACCTTGTTCTATTTTCAGCCGATAGGAGTACGTCGACAAACTCTTAAAAGGAGTATAAGATGATTGATTGTAGGTAAGTATGGTAAACATCGAGTTAGATATATATTTTCTTAATAAAAAGATACGCCTGCCTAAGTGTTTTTTGCACTTTCAATTCGTCTCGGTCCGTACTTCACTTCTTTCATTTTCTTTAATGATTTGATAGTTAATATGATACTGTAGCTGAATAATATGGTTGAAAATTTCCTTCACCTGTCAAATTTGCGTTTTCAACCAATCACTAATCTTAAATCTTCTAGAGACTACCAATACGAGCATTATTACACGGTAATAATTTTACATTACCCTGTCAGATGTTGATCCTAGTGTCAAATTTGCTTTTTCGACCAATGACAAACTCAGATTTCCTAGAAACGACCAATAAACATAATCATACACTGATAATGTACTTTTTGCAATTAACAGATTTTCATGCGTTTATTAGTCGTTTCTAAGAAATCTGAGTTTGTGATTGGTCTGATTGGTCGAAAATATACATTTGGAGACGGAATTAAATATTTTGGTCTTGATAATTTTTTGACGAATTTCGGCGACCAGTAGCGTTACTTTAATATAAATTAAACCACACCCCTAACGCACCACTCTGACAGTAAAATTTGACATAACATACATTTAATTTGACAGGTAGGTTAGGCGAAGGAAATTTTCTGACAAAATATAACTCTGCATTGCAAATAATTTATAATTTTTGACAATTTTTCACTCATGCAGATTGAATCCGTAAAAATCACTCGTGCACTTGTGTTTTTTTTTTTAGCTCAACTTGTATTAGGGCATATTTACCAAAAAATATCGATAATTTTAAATGCATTTGTTATATTACTACTGATAAAACACATAGAACAAGGGCATAGCTTCGCTTTTTGTGGGGTATCATATACCTACCTACACGTTTTTAGAGGCAAAAATCACAATGGTTTCTTTTTTTTTGTTTAATTCAAAGTTTAAGTGTAATCAGCTGTACGTTTAAGGGGTCTCCTAGGGCCCTTATGCGAAGGCATACCTTGCAACCCCCTACTTATGCCACTGATTATAAGCTCAATGATCTTAAGGATAACAAGTTTTTGTAAGGATTTCTGGCTATAATGTCGCTACCTGACACTTTATTTCAGGATATCGTAAAACATTCGCAGCGCATTGTTCAGCAGTGCAGTGGTAAAAATACTAATTACCGTAGCATGCTTCTGCGTTCGGAGCAATTAGACACAACGTCTGTGGCGCTGTCGTAAATTTTCGTTTTAACTAAAGCCCAACTATTTCCGTCGCTAAACTCAAATGAACCGCAAAAAGAAAACCGTTGCATGTTAATGCAAAGTGACATTGACGACCTCCCTTATGTACGCCGATATATTCTGCAGCTCGTGAATTGGTAAAATTGTCACTATGACCAGCACCATTTATATAGCTATCAGCACTGGGCGCTGGGTGGGCTGACAGCGTTGGCGCGACGCCAGGCGTCGAAGCGCGAGCGCGTTAATTGAGAGATTGTTGTTTTCCCTACAATATTTTGTTTAGAACAAACTTAATCTGGCAATGGATAAATATTTGTCACGTCTACAAGTTGTAATTTAGATAAAGCACCTGTTTTTATGTCGTATGGACTTATTAACACTAGATATCGCATCGTACCGTGCCAAGAACATTATTATTTATTTCTGGTGGCTGACATTTAGGCCTCAAAACACTATTAATTATAAAGCGGACTGTCGCGACGTATAAATATTGGTGTGAATTGTCAAACATATCGTAAAATAAAACATAAGTTATTCATGGGGAATTTATTCACAGTTGTGAAAAATATAGTTTATTAAATAACTCAAAATATATCTGATTTTAAATTAACGGTAACAATTCTTAAAGAAATTATTTTCTAATTTGCCTTAAAACCAGGTTCTCTTAAAAAAAAAAACGGTTTTCATAAAATAAATGGTTATAGAGTAAAATGTAAAAAAAATTAAAGTTTTCATTTTTCTTATACAGGGTGAGTCATTAGTGCGGGATCGGTCGATTGTGACTAAACAGTTTGAGATAGAAAGTCGATTAAAACGCTATTTCATACAGTTTTTTCTTCCGAACACGATAAAAATATTTTCAAATATACAGGGTGAGTCACCTCTCTGTAACTAATAGCAACTTTTATATTTCAAATACAACACCAACGTTTTCTGCATGTCCTTACCAAATTACAACTCTGTACCTACTTCGAAAAATAACTTAAGGAGAATTTTTTAAATAGACTTAAAACCTTTAAAAAAATTTAAAATATTTTTTTTTGTGATAGCGCCGCATAAAAACCTGTAATAGTATTTTATATTGATGCAAAGCTTAAATAAAGGCGGTCATAAATATTAAATAAAAAATGGGGTGATGTATTTGAAATATAAAAGTTGCTATTAGTTTCAGAGAGGTGACTCACTCTGTAAATTTGAGAATAGTTTTATCGTGTTCGGAAGAAAAAACTGTATGAAATAGCAATTGAATCGACTTTCTATCTCAAACTGTTTAGCCACAATCGACCGATCCCGCACTAACCACTCACCCTCTGTATAAGTTATTCCTTTATTAATATACATTAAAGTCTTATAATATTGCAAATTAAGAAGACGAGAGTTTAAAAACTCGTTTCGCATTAAGGCAAGAAATCCTTCAAAATTATATGACAGTAAATTTACTTACCAATTGGTTTTGATATGCCGTAACGGCTGTGAACACGGTCTCTGGAAAGATAAACGTCTTAAATTCTTCATTTTCTAAGTCTACAATTTGTCCTGATACTCCATCGGGTCTTTTCACTATATGTATCCTAGGTTGATATTTGTGCATCGAATTCAGAACCAACTGCAAAGAAAAAATACAGTCAGAAAATTGTTTTTTAGAGGAAATAAAATACCATATCAGGGACTATCAAAATAATAAAAGCAATGTACGAAAAAACGGTAAATATTGTAAGAACCCAAAACGAAGAATCGTTGGAGTTTGAAACAAACGAGGGCTTAAAACAAGGATGCGTGCTCAGTCCATTATTATTCTCAGTAGTTATAGATGGAGTAATTAAAGAAGTAAAACAAAAAAAGAGGCCGTTTCACCTAGGCAACTGGAAAATGAAAAAAATTAACATAACTGAGCTGATGTTCGAAGACAAAATTGTCTTAATCGCGGAGAGAATCTGCAACATAATCTAGAAACTCTAAACCAAGAATTGGAAAAAATTAATATAAAATAAATTCCGAAAGAACTAAAACTATGATCGTTACAACAGAGAACAAAGGGCATAACATCACTTTACATGGGCTTAGGTTGGAACAGGTACATATTTAGGAGTGATCATAGAGAAAAATGGAGGAATGGACAAGGAAATAAGCGAAAGGACAGAAAATGTGGGAAGAATATTTTAACAGTTTAAGAACAACATTTTTTGAAAATAGAGATGTCCCAAAACAAACAAAAGTGGAAGTGGTCAAAAAGGTAGTAACTCCGGCACTTTTATACGGAAGTGAAACGTGGACACTCACAAATAAAAATAGTTGCCAAGTGAATGCAGCAGCAATGAGATTTCTAAGAAAAATCCAGGAAAAAACCAAAAACGATAGAATCAGAAATGAAACAAACTATTAAAGATAAAATCAGTTGAAACAAAAATACAAGAAAGGCAGCTAGGATGGTTAAGACCAGTGGTGAGCTGTAGGGGGTGTAGGGGGCTCGCGGGGTCTCGCGCAAGCCCTTTGTCAAATTATTCCTTAATTTGCGAGCCCCTTGTTCTTCTTGTTAACCATTTTCTCAAGAAAAAATATATCTTAAAATCATTGTCATTACATACATTTGTAAAGCGACCAAGTCATGCCTATCAAGCAATGGCGATTAAATTTAGAATAACCGGTCGCACAATAGAATTTTTTGAATTATGTACAATCACTGGATTATTCACGTTTGAATTTAAAATGCCATTTTTTTTTTCAATATATATTTAACATTATTTTTTTTGTTTTTATTTAACTATGAGCGAGCCCTATATTAAAAATTTCATAGCTCACCACTGGTTGACACATTATACAGGGTGTGTAAAAATTGGCGGAAGCGCTACACGTGGCGATGTTCTTCGTAAAATTTTAAGTCGAAAATCTTAATACGAAAATGTTGTACCATGCTTTCTGTGTCTGCAAGAGGTCCTCAAAGTTTTGACATTCAGTCCTTTGATAAGCTTTATTATTTAATACTTGCAAATGAAAAAGCTGCAATTTGGAATAAAAATAAATTTCGAATAATATTTTTTCCAACATATTGTGTTCTTCCTTTCAAAAATTGGTGTTGAAAATATATAAATCACTGATTTGAATGAAAATAATACATATGGCAACATCGTCATTAGCTGTCATCTCTGTTTTTCTCGTAATTATTTCTAGTTTGTGTTTTACGATACCCAAAAGTTTGCAGCTATGTTTACGAACTGAAGGCTTTCAGTTCGAACAAAAATTGTAAATACCTAAGTAAAAATTGCTGATAAAAAAATGTCCAAACGCAAATCAATGTATGCAATGTTTCTTTAAATGGTTCCTGAGGCCATAGGAAGCATGGTACAACATTTTCGTATTAAGATTTTTGACTTAGAATTTTACGAAGAACATCGCCACGTGTAGCGCTTCCGCCAATTTTTACACACCCTGTATAGAATGAAAGAAGAAAGGTTAACCAGAAAAGCCTATGAAGCAAGATCACAGAGAAAAAACCAAAGAGGTAGATTGTGAAAAACCTGACAAAACGAATTTAAAAAAGCAGCAACGGATAGAAATATTAAATAAAAAGGCATAAAAAAGCTAGCACAAGACAGAAAAACATGCAAAAAGGTCAGCACAACACAACTCAACAATCTTTTACACCTAAGAGTAGAAGGACTCATGAGTCATGACTAAATAAAATAAATAGGGACTACAATTTTGATCTTCCAAGTCTAAGTCATTAGCCATATAACGTTATCATTTACAAAATTTGAATTAAATTATAACTTTAACAAACAGTCATCCAAGTTGATACGAAATGTAAAAAAAAAAGAACTGAACAAATCAAATTTTTATCCAGCCAATAGCTCAAAAAATAATACAGAAAACACTTCTTTGAAAAGTACCATAGGTACATTTTAAATAATTTTCAAAACTTAATCATAATAAAAATACTTACATGACCATGTTTGTCCATTTCATTGTTGGTTAGTTTAACTTTCTCGAACGAAACCACTTGCTTCCGAAGTTGCTCCCCCGTGTATGGCGAATCTGGATGTGCGTATAACCTACAGGGAGCCGGGGGATCGGCTTTTCCAGCAACCAGCCACGACGACCGATGGTAGGCATAGTAGGCATATCGATAGCGTTTGTTATCAACAGGTACAATGTCCAAAATCACAGCGTATCGTTGCTCGGGGCGAACTCCCGTGAAAGACACCCTCAGAGTTGGGAACATCCGCCTACAACAATTAAAATTTCGGTTTTCAGTAGGTTTAAATGGAAACAAAAAAAAATTATAATATAATAATCATTTATGTAGCGTGTGGCAAAAAAAAAATTTAAAATTTGCCATTACGTTTTTATTTACTACCAAATTTTTTGCTAAAAATTGAACAAAAATATTAGGCTATTATTTAAAGATGTAAAATTATGAACGTCCGTTGAAACAAATCATGCTTTTTAAAACGGATTGGCTCTAAAATAATCCAAATTTCACCTCTCTAATTGTGTGATAGCTCTAACATTCACGATTATAATAAGCCATAATATTCAAAGTTTCATTTAAAACCTCAAAAGATACACAAAAAGCTTACATAATGATCTAACACTGTGATTATTAAATGTATGGGTTTTTAAACGATTGTATAGAAATGGAATTAGCTGCCATTTTTACTTTTTATTAATATTCTTGGCGTCTTACACTATAAAACTATAATTGCCACGCCTCGACATCCCAGTTGCAAGAGGCTTAGGAATAAGTAGGTAAATACGATTGATATGCATTCAGTGTTGTCATTTATAATTGCCACTGCTTGACGTTGTACTACGCCTTTTACAGTTCAACCAATTCATAACTACAGCGTAAGATGGTTAAACAAGTTATTAGTGATTCAAAAATTCTAGTTTATTAGACTCAAGGAAATGATACTATCACGATATTTTATAACTGTGGCAAATATTCATGCTACAAAAAGTCAGTAAAAATAAGTTAAGAGTTGCTATATAAAAAAGATTTAACAAGTGGCATACGAACGTAGAAATCACTGGTTTTTCAACACAATAGCCTACAATATTAATAAACATCCCATCGCTTATAGGTACAGTCCTTCATAATTAGTAGCATAGAATTTTTGACTATTCTATACTGATTTTAAAGCTTTTTGTCGTCAGATAAATGTTTGCAACAAAGACAGGCCACTTCTTAGTGTAGTAGAAACATTATATGAAAGAATTTAAGAGAAGAGATTAAGGAAACATTTCGAAAGAAATTTGGAAGAGGCGCAATGTGGATTTAGACTGGGTAGAAGCACGCAGGATGTAATTTTTACGTTAATACAGTTAAGTGAAAAAATAATGAAACATTCAAAGATGCTGTACTTGTGTTTTATCGATTTGTCTAAAGCCTTTGATAGAGTGGAAAGGAAAAGATCTGAAAGATATTGAAACAAAGTAGAACTGGAAAAGGATTGTTACACGCCATCAAGAGTTTATATAAGAGTAGTATAAATTATGTGCGAACCCATAACAGCAGTTCCTACGAATGTATAACAACAGTGGAAGTAAGACAAGGAGGCAAATTAAGTCCACTGCTCTTTATAATAATTCTTATGGATAAAATAATTATTGAGTGCAAAAAAAAAACAAAGTTGGAATAAACTGAAACCACAATATCCTTAACAGAACTAGCATTTGCAAATGATATAGTGATATAAGCTAAAAACGAAAAGTACTTGCAACTCAATATAGAAAATAAAAATAGAGGAAAAAGAATCCTGTATTTCTAAGAATGAAATGGGAATAAGAAGTGAGGCAGAGACTAGAAAAAAAAAGAGTCAGCGGGAGAGATTCGCTACAGCTAACCAATGGGTGCGTTCAGATAACCACAGCGAATAAGTTACAGCGTATAATGCACAGCGAAAATAATTTCTGATGGGTCAAACGAGCAGCACGTAACATTTGCTGTAACTCAGCGGTTACCAAGCGGGTCGGTTCAGAAATTTTGATGCTCAGCAACTCCAGCGCTGTGGTTATCTGAACGCGCCCATTGATAGGCAGGAGTGAAAAAACTTCATCCAGAAATAGAAAAGCATACCTCGACACCGAAAGGTACAAGAGGAACCGATTAAGAAGAAGAAGAAGAAGAAGAAGAAGAAGAAGAAGAAGAAGAAGAAGAAGAAGAAGAAGAAGAAGAAGAAGAAGAAGAAGAAGAAGAAGAAGAAGAAGAAGAAGAAGAAGAAGAAGAAGAAGAAGAAGAAGAAGAAGAAGAAGAAGAAGAAGAAGAAGAAGAAGAAGAAGAAGAAGAAGAAGAAGAAGAAGAAGAAGAAGAAGAAGAAGAAGAAGAAGAAGAAGAAGAAGAAGAAGAAGAAGAAGAAGAAGAAGAAGAAGAAGAAGAAGAAGAATAAGAAGAAGAAGAAGAATACGAAGAAGAAGAAGAAAAAGAAGAAGAAGAAGATATTGTTAGGAGGTTCCAAACAGGTAAAAGTCGTTTTAAAATTCTTCTGTGTATCTTGACGACAGGATTAAATGTAAGGTGCGAAATTGGTGATTCAATTTTGAAAATAAGCTCCATAGCCCAGCGCTCAAGAAAATTATACATACAATTAAAAAACGAAGGCAGTTAAAATAAGATAGTAGTCAAATTGGCAGTCTACTTCGAATCAATATAAGTACATTTTTTACTTTGGCTGTAACAGATCCATTAATAAATGTCTAAAACATAATAAATAGTAAAAAGTATAATAATAATGTATAATAAATGCTTAAATTATTTAAGGGATTAATTTATTAATACAAATAAATTAAACTAAAAATCACCTATTTATTTTAAGCAATAGGTATATTGTTAAAATCTTAAACCAGTCTCAAGAATCTTGCGTCTTCGACCCTAGTAAATAAATAAAATTGCTACTGACAAAGAGAAGAGGGTCTCGAAATTGGTCTGGCATATTTACAAGTGATTCTACATATAAAATGATAAGCGATGTATATTACATAATATTCCATACATGCATGTTCCTAGTAACAAGAATTTGCAGTCAAAAACTTCAGTCTTGATGAAGCTCAACTTTCTCAACCTAAATCAAATATGCTGACAAAACAAATGACTATCATGTTGCCAAGCAATATTAGTTCAAGGCTTGCCTCGTTCATAAATTTTAATTAAAAAACGTGGATTTTTTTGCTAATTAGTGTTAAAAAACTGTACGAAGGTGTTTGTAGCAGAAGTCTACCGGAAACCGTAATTATCTGGCACAAAACGTAATAAATGCGTTCTTTAGCAGCTGAAGTGCGACCATCATGCGTCATTTGGGATGTCGCTTGCTCTGTTGCTTCCAACATCTATGCTTTAATTAAAACATACGAGTGGAGCTGATGGATATACAAAGACCGCCCGCAATGGTCCGGTAAAGCGAACATATCTATAAAATTTTATTTATATCACCAAAGCGTAATGTAATAGACTCACTACAAGCTTTGATCTAACGTTTATGAATCTCTTGAAGTAAATCATGAATAACGGAATAAAATTAACTCGCGAAACACAGTTTGCGCGAACCAATTAAGCCTGATTGCTTTTGAGTACGACGTATATGCAACGGGATATTTAAAATGGGATGCATCGATAACGAACATTGGGGAATTGAGATCAAGAATCAAGTTAACTAAACCATAATACAAGTACTTAATAAAATATCATTGTTTATTTATTATTTACAATCACTTTTTTTGTGTAGTTGTTTTAAAAGGCTTTGATAAAGTTATCTTACAGGTAGCACTCTATAGGATGGGCACAAAGTCTGGACACACAGGCAAATATTGTTTACATACACCAGTGGCGTGGGCAGGAGGGTTAGAAAAGGTCAAAACCAACCCCTATGGGATAGCAATCTATTGATAAAGGGTGGGAGACCGGTCAATTTTTTGCTGAAATACTACAAAAAGCAAGCCAAATTAAGAATGATTAGCCCTCAAATAACTTCTTTTTTAAATGGGAAAATTGCAAAGTCTTTAAGTCTTTGCACTTTTTTTTTACAAAAAAGTCGATTCTTTTTTAACCAAAGCAAATGGCCTTAAACGTTATTTAGGGCCAAATTAAGGATTATTAGCCCTCATATAAAAGCATCAAGCATCCTGCTCCTAAACAAGAGACTAGTGACCTCGTCTCTTTTTGCGTTTATTAATCCCCCCATGAAGCTCCTGCCTACGCCAATGGTGCCCGACCTGTACAATGAGTAGGTACAGTATTATACAAAAACATAAAAACTAATTTAAGCTCACTGGTTAAAACTAATAAATAGTTATTTACGTAACAAGACCGGAAAGTGGTAGTTTACTGACGAGTAGACAGTTTTTGGACGAACCGTAGGCGAGTCCTGAAAAGATACGAGTCCAGTAAAAACACTTTTTGGGTATGTTAAGTACAATATTTGTTCTGCGACCGCCACTGACACCAAAATCACTATCGTCACCATCCATAATTAAACAATAACTTTGCAAACTACAGGTAAAAACTCGCTTGGTGGTATAACGACGCTAGTTTGACAGCGCAAATCAACAAAACAACTCATTACCATGGCTACCAGGTAATTGCCGGTCTAGGCCGGTAAAGACAACTCATTACCATGGCAACCAGGTACTTTCTGGCTTAGACCAGTAAAGATGTATTGTCCAGCCTAAAAATTGATCGGAAACAACTGATTTTTTAGACAGACGCATACAAATGTATATTACATAAATATTTATGGTCCATTCAGAGAAGAAGGGCAATTGTTTTTACAGTGCAATAATTAATATACTCCACATTTAAATCAAGTCTTTTGGGACACCCTGCATTTTATAAGCAAATACATTTAGTAAAGCAACTAATGTCTCAAGTGAAGACATTCTGAAAAATAAAGTATAAAGAGTTTTTTTAAGGTTTGTAGCTTTGCAACAATATTTTTTCTGTTGTTTTTAACAGCCCATAATTGGAAAAGTCTAAAGCCTATTACCTTAATCAAGATCACCTTTAAAAAAATTGTATTGATTACCAAAAATTTATAAAAACTAAAGTTGGTATGATTTTTTAATAATGAGAAAAAATAATAAGATTAATTTGGCCTCGTCCAATTTAGTACAAGAATTTACTTTAGTTTTTACGAATAAATAATTCGTTTAAAATAATATTTTTTTGTAGATAATTCATGAGAAGATAACGATTCCCCAATTTTGTTGTCTAATATGCAATAACTATTTGTAAACAACGCATTCGTAAAAGTTCTATGAAGTTGTAGTATTAGGAAACTTAATAAGCAACTAGGAATGATTAATTACATCGTAGTCTGTCCCGAACTAATTTTATAAATTTTTAAATAAACGCTATGTTAGATGCCGATGGAGATAAACAAGAGCATAAAAGGTGAAATAATCCTCACACCTTTCAAACTAGGTGAGTTATTGTAGTTTGATTTGTGTAGTAAGTTAGCCAGGACTATCGAGATCCTAAAGAGATACCGAAACAAATTAGCACTGAAATTATAGGCCTTTGGAAGCCGCTATCTTCATCGCTTGTGATTCGCCGCAGGTCCAATCGATTATAGTATTCGAATATCGATGATTACAATCCAAGTCCAGATGTTATGGCCATAATTCAAATCGTTATATTTATAAGTATTTGCGGTATCATAATTGTAAAGCGGCGCCGTTATCGTTAATGTTAATGATTCTAATAAACATAAAGAAAACGCTACAAAAATTTCAACAATTTATTTACCACTTTTGATGCTGTAACACTTTTTTAATGAAAACAAAAGATGTAAAGCGTACGACGAGAATCTATTTGGAAAACTTTGTTGTTATAAATTAGCTAATCAGGTTAAATTAGCAAAGTTAAC
This sequence comes from Elmis aenea, assembly GCA_947652605.1. NCBI lineage: Eukaryota > Metazoa > Arthropoda > Insecta > Coleoptera > Elmidae > Elmis > Elmis aenea. The sequence continues at coordinate 42,268,344 of OX393580.1, read as the reverse complement.
TAGTGTTGGGAACTTTCCGAGATAAACGCAAAATAATCTCCAAACGCTTAAATGATAAACAAAAAAAAAAAAAACAGGGGGAATCAGTTCTCACATTCACAACAGATTTTTGACAAAAAGTTTCCTATGTATGACTTTATTTTTAATGTATTAACTTTAAAAGATATCGTTATTAAGGATATGCCAACAACAAACAATAGGGTGAAATTTTAAGATCGAGATTTTGAAGATAATCGAGAAATTGCAGAACAATTTAATAAATATTTTATAAATAGCATTAAAGACATTTATGAAAGTATTGGAGTAACCAAGTTTGTCGAACCACCGATATTACAAACGAGGAAAGTATTTTCATTTAAGCCAGTGACGCTAAACGATATTAGTAAAATAATGGAAAATATAAATATTGGAGGTGGTACGGACGATGTATCTATACAGGTTATTCGAGATGCACTGCCTCTGATTGGAAACACAATTACAGACATAATAAATGAATCGCTACTTACCGGTGTTTTTCCCGAAAGTTGGAAAACGGCGTTAGTTGTGCCAATACCAAAAGTGAGACGAACCAAAAAATGCGAAGAATTTAGGCCAATAAACATACTACCTAGATATGAACAAATTTTGGAGTCTGTTGTCAAACGACAAATATTACAGTTTATAGAAGACAACAATATACTATCAGACGCTCAATCCGGCTTCAGAGCCAAACATTTATGTGAAACATCATTAAATCTTGTGCTAGCTGATTGGAAGCAACAAATTGAAAATAACAAATACATTGTGGGGGTATTTTTAGACTTTAAAAGAGCATTCGAAACCATAGATAGAAATAGGCTGATTAAAAAACTGGAACAATATGGCATACGAGGAATCGAAAACAGGTGGTTTGAAAGTTATCTAACAACTCGCTATCAAAAAACTAAATTTAACAATATAGAATCAGAAAAAATTATAAGCACACTAGGTGTACCACAAGGTTCAGTTTTGGGTCCTTTACTTTTTGTGCTGTACTTAAATGATTTGGAACACAATATAAAAAACTGTAGTATAAATCTCTTTGCAGATGACACTTTAATCACAGCTTCTGATAGCAACCTAGAGTCGGCTATTAATAAGATAATGAATAACCTACACGTTGTATCAGAATGGTTAAAAGTTAACAAATTAAAATTAAATACAGACAAAACCAAATTTATGATAATAGGAAACAGACCGAATGATGTAAGCATTAAAGTTAAAATAGGTAATGAAGAACTTGAATGTGTTTCGCAAATTAAATATCTTGGCGTTATGATAGACAATAAACTTAAGTTTAACAGCAATGTGGTTTACATTGTGAAAAAAGTTGCGAAAAAAATTAGTTTTCTAGGCAGATTAACAACCAAACTTAGCCTGTCAGCAAAAATTACAGTATATTATAGGTCACTAATCGCTCCACACTTCGATTACTGTGCGAGTATTTTGTTCTTATGCAACGAATGCGATTTGATTAAGTTGCAGAAACAACAAAACAGAGGAATGCGTGTTATTTTAAAATGCTCGAGATACACTAAAATAAGCGAAATGTTAAATACCTGGTTAAGTATACGTCAACAAATTACTTTTGATTGCCTTTTTTTAATATACAAGGCAATAAATAATTTTTTACCACGTTACATGACTAAAAATTTAATACAAAACTGTAACATTCACGAATACCAGACCAGGAACAAAGACGACTTTAGACTACCAAAACTAACGAAAACAAATACACAGAACGCCTTGTACTACAAAGGGCTCAAGATTTTTAATGAATTACCTGTGGAAATTAAACAAACAACTTCCATATCAAATTTTAAAAAAACTATGTTTCGAATATGTGAAAAATATTGTTAAGATTTAATAGTTAAGAAAATATGTACAAATAAATATAAGCAGCATTAAGATAATGTAAAATTAGCTAAAAGCTAAATAAAGATTTCTTATTATTATTATTATATTAAGAATACAATTCTTTATCACAGGAAATGTAATTAATTGATTTTCAATCAAGTGCAATTTGGAATCAAACGTTTATTGACTTAAGGGAAAATTTAGAGATTATTGAAAGGGAACGTTTGGAGGAAAAAATAAATAATAATGCTGAAAGCAAAATTATTAATGCCTGACAAACGATTCCAGAAGAGTTTAAATCTTTAAAGAAATTAGCGTCGGCTGTTTTCACAGATGAATTGGGTAAAAAGTAAATTCAGAAATACATTAACGGATTAATCTAGTTCAGCAAGCATTTTATATAAAGTAACGAAATACCAACCTGATATAAAAAACGTAGCAAAAATCATTCAACAACAAAAATCGCATTAAAAAGTCATATTTTAATTCTTATTGTAGGTATACCTACTTATTTAATGTTGTTTGATTAGTAAAAACATGTTGTGTACAATTATTATTTTTGTCTAATTATATTATCTTTCTATTGGTTGAATAACAGATTTTCTTTTTTAAATTTAGTTGTGTATCTTTAGTTTTTACAAATTTCTATTAGTAGTCAATAAAAAAAATCTGTTTTAAAACAAATATTGTTATATTTACTCTTCATCTCCTCACAACAGTACTGTTTTTTTTTCAATCATTGCAAAAGTTACCTGGCAAGCCAGCATTTTAAACTTTCAAAATTTTTAAAAATTGGCACACAGACATAAAAAGGTTTACCACCCCTGCTCAATCAGAATCAATAAAAAAAAGTATACTGTAATTTAAAATGCTGCAGTCAAACTAAATCCCCCGGTATAACATTTAAGGCTCTTAAATATTATATACAACTTAAGTACCTTGCAAAAAACTTTCTTTCAAAATAGCACCCAATATTCGATCTCCTACATTAAACAGTTTAGTAGACAGGAAAGTTTTACCTGCATATTATTTTCTAAATACTTTGACATATATCACCAACCGGCTAGTCACTTTTTTTAAAATTAAATAGGATGCTGTTTTTTTTCATTCATGTAGAAATTTTAAATCTGAATTTGAACATACACACCAAGATTTAAAAAAAGGTTTTGATGATTTGTTTATTTCCCAAAATCATAACCAGCTGTGTGATTCCCAATGTATATTGCCAAATTAATAAACAGAATTATCAAATTTCCCTTGGATTTACATGTTTTATAGCCTACGTAGTTGTTAATTTTTTTTTTTACATTTTAGGATGTATTAGGAGGTGCAAAATGTCAAAATTTATTTACTGCTTATAATTTTTTTAATTCCCATCCTAGTTTGGCAATTTAAAACTTAAAGTTTAGCTAACACACTGAACTAATATTTAAAGCAAAAATTTTTACTTCTTAATTTTACAAAAACATACCTATCAGCTTTCTAAAAAATTATTGTGCTGTCATCCACGATGCCCGACTGTTTGACATCGTAACTATGCCACTTTGGCTCAGCCATTTTAAAACCGAAACGTAAGATGGTTTTGTGCATGTTTTGCATTTATCTTGGAAACTACTAAAGCGATTCTTAATAACCTTGGTTTGCGTGACAGATAAATAGAAAAATTATCACACCTAACGATAGAGAGGCGTAAGAATAGGAAGAAGAAGAATATCAACGTAAAGATTACGTATAATTGATTTTGTTCTGCGTCACTGTTAAATAATAGTTATTTATGTATCAAGGCCAAAACGTGTAACTTTTTCGGCCGCGTCTGGTTTGCTGGATGAGACGTAGTCGAAGCCAGCAAACAGGCAAGGACGAAAAAGTACGTTTTGGCCGAGGTGCATATTACAGTTTTTGTGCGATCGAATTAAAAAGAATTTAAATTTTTTCATTTTTCAAAAACATAGGTTAAAAACTATGTGACATTCTGTCACTGACAGATGACGGCGTACGCTGTTAGCGGTGGAAACGTACTTGCATAATTCTGTACATAATTTAAATAACCTTTTTTATGCAATTGTAATGTTTTATTCATAAATTTAATATCATATAAATATAAATTACTTTAACGTAGAACATACGTAAATCAACACGAATTTTTTATTCAGTATTCAGTAACAGTATCAACACGAAAATATTAAGTTTTAAAATACCTGACAGTTAACAAGCTAAAGACCTCTACGTCACTACCCGTACCGGAGAAGCCATAATCTCAGAGAACATATTCAGACACGCACATGCGCTTTCCGTTCTGCTCAATGCAAATGATCTTTTTCGTACGCTGCAGCGGCCGAAAACGACTTTTTCGGCAGTTGCTAAGGATAGGGCCGGAAATCCAGTACTTTATGGTTGCTAACGCGTCCGTCAAACAACTGTTTCTAGTACGATCGCAAAGAAACAATATCTTTTAATTTTATCATTTATGTAGAAATTTGTTGACACTCTTGATTTTTTGTACGATTTGCTCAATTTCAATTTTTAATCGTCATTGTAGGTCTTCGAATGACTATGCATTAGCAAAAGAAAAAAATAAAAACTTTTTCTGGTATTTTTTGTATTCGTTTAGATTTTGGTTCTTAACAAAAACGCATTAAACTTTTCGAAATATAAGTTGTAGCAAGCTGCGATATTTGAATTAGTTAGATTATAAGAGGGTCGCTTATAAAACAGCTCAATTAATTATTCAGCCGTAGTCGGTCGCCAAGTATTCATCGGCGTCAAGTTAAACTGCACGCTACTCATTTCAAGGAGTTGAAAATAGTCGCACTTCAAAGGCTCGCCAACGTTATGGGACTGGATGAGTGTTGCTTTATAAACGAGCCAGTAACGCACAATTAGCTTGCCAGAAGCATGTTATCACGCTTCAATTCTTCAGGTGACGTTTCAGTCGACTTTCGGATCGAAATATCGCGCTCTTGTGTCGTACGTCGATTAATAACCAATTATCTCTCAACAGTTTCGGAATTTAATAGAGTTCAAAATAAAACTGCTATTTTTATGGGTCTTGAGAAATGTAGCGCTCATTATAACAGCGTAAGAAACAACTTGGAAGCTTACGAAGTGCTCCTAAATTAACGTTTTGGAACGTACAATTAGGACGTTCGTTCTGTGACTGTATAAATTTCCTCATGTGTTAGACGAGCATTGCCCAAAGTGGGTTCCGCGAAATTTCGGGGTTCCATGGAAAAAATCCGCGTGTATTTTTGGTGTTGCTGTGCTTGTCTTTACAGCATTTAAAACACACCCTTAAAATAAAGCATCAATTTTCATTTTCGATTTTTCCTTCCGTTCATACGCTTTCCTGGGCGAATGCGGATGATAGCATTATCATCTCCCATTCTAGCCATCTTAGTTGTGCCTCTTGCATGTTTTGTTCTGTTGGTTGTACTATTAGGTTTTCTCTATGGGTTTTGTTTCCAACTTTGTTCCTCCGCGTTTCACCTTCAATTTTTCTCAGAAAACTCATTACCATACTTCTGATACGACTTTGTTGTTTTTAGGCAGTGGTCCAAGATTCGCATCCATATTTTAGGATGGGGTTAAACACTTTGCGATATATCTCTATCTTCGTTTCTTTGGTCATCTCTCTTTTTCAAGGAACTATTACGTTCATCACGATCAAAGAAAAGAAAAATTACGCCTATATTCAGGTAGTGCCATGCATGAGCTGAAGAAATAATAAACAAACGCTTAATATATTCTACGGTTCTATTTTCAATATGTTTAAAGTAATGTTTTTGGCAATAACACACCTCGCCATTCATTGTTTTTACCCCTTAAAGCACCCAATCAATCTTGTTTTAAAAAACTCGGAAAATAATCTCGGACCGCTATTTTAATCTCGTCCTCCGACAAGAAGTATCTACACCGCAAATTTTTTAATCCCAAAAAATAATTATAATTCGTGCATAGCCAAGTCAGGAGAGTGCTATAAATGCTTTGTAAGTTTCATCTTTTTTTAGCCAAAAACTGGAGAGTTGAGTGTGAGAAGATTCAATAATGAAACATAATCCCCTTATCTGGAACTCTGTTGAATATTCAGGCATTCTTCTGAGTACCATTTTGTCTTCTTTGCATCTAACTTAATTGCATTGATCAGATCCGTACTCCTGAATAAAACTATATACGTTACTTTTCTCATTGTTCTCTGCTGTTTGATCATTGTCAGAGTTTGCACATCTTTGTGAATCCATAAACGATTCTCTTGGCAGGTAGGTAAGTTCAAAAAGGGCATACGTTTCGTATCTTAAATTTGCCCACTTTCCTCGACTAATTTATTTGTAATTACATAGATACTGATTAATAAACTTAAATTGTTTTTACAGTGACCAATAATAACCAAAGATACGTTACGACCTAGGTGGTGTTTTACCAAATGATATCCTTCTAACAACCAGGATATCACTATACTACATTCTGCAGTAACATTACCAACAGAAGTAATTTTTCTGTTGTTTACAAGTAAAAATGATTAATAAAAACTTCTTTTAAAAGAAGCAGGGGGTACCCATTTTATCATATCCTACTCAAAGCAATTTTTTGAATGTTATTAAAACTTTACCATTTTATAAGCTTCTTATAAAAACATGTTTTCTAATACGCCTTCTTTTTGTATCAATTAAGTTTTAAAGAATATTTTGGCATCCCGGCACCATTTCCAAAATTGATAGCCCTCTTCCGAACTAAATAAGCGATACACGTTGTAATTCTATTATTTAATTTTGCCGGCTACCAATTTCTCATTCTAAATTATCGCCTATACTATCTTTCTGTGTCTGGTCGAGGTATCTATGTTACAAAAAAATGATATGTCGGATTTTAAACGTCCCAAAACTGGTATAATTTGACAGGAACCGAGTCTTTTACCTGTAATCATAGTGCTGCTAAAATTTATGGGGTAAAGCCGTCCCATAATTTTATTTCTATCGACATGTTTTCGCTACCCTCCGAAAAAGAACCATCGGAAGTGTGAAGACAACGAAAATTAACTATACCGGGTGTAAATAATTGCAGATACTTTTGATAATTATATGGAATATGTCATACAGGGTACATTAATAACTATGTACATGCATCAAAGAGAAAAAAATGGTCATGGTGCATTCTGTGTTGCAACAGAAACAGACAAAAATTAAATAAAATATTATGAAATAACCTATAAGGCATGTTACCAACATAAAAATGTCTTAAACACAACTTTTTTTTGTGTGTTTAGACATCATATTTTAAATGAATAAGGTAACCACGACATCACTCAAAAGAGGTAGATAATAATTTATTATGAATTTTGAAGCCAAGTGTAACCTTAAATAGTTAAAGACCAAATTACAATAAATTTTGCTAACTTATCAGATAATTTTATTACCTGTTATTAAAAACACAAATAAAAATAAAGAGCATTATCTCTTGTCATCTTGTACAATGTTGCATGATACTCAGGTTTGTTGGGAACATATGTGCTAACTTAAGCTTTCGTTTTTGTCAACACCCCATTTTACTTCGTTTTATTGATAATTAAAATTAATGCACCTAATTAACACGATTCGATTTGACTATCCCAAGACCAAAAACAAATTTTTGTAATCCCACTTGACACTAATCGCTTGTTTTTTGTTTTAATAACGTGCCTAAAACAAGTGTACACGATTTCCTGTCATTTCTAATAAATCCAATCCTAAAATTCTCGAAACAATTAATTTTAAGAGCGGATTTCTCGAGCTAATTTAATTGATGCCATATGTTGGAGCGACCAATTTCTGTGAGGAAACAATTTTTTTTAGGTGGTTGGTAGCTTGTTAGACCCCGAAATATTTTTATGCGTGTCCCAGTTATAGATGTCGTAAACATATGATATGGCAGTGGTTAACGTGAACATGCTTTATTAGTAGGCGAGGTGTGTGGTCTGTCCACACATCTCTAGCACATGCCCCGGACTTGGGTCATGTTACCGAACACAGAGACCGTGATGTGATTATGGAGTCCAACCTCTGTGCACAGCCACATTCTGTACTGTAACTCCTCATACAGTTTGCAATTATACGTAAACGCTATGATAAACGATGAATAATTTTGTGCAAAATTTTGTTCACAAGAATAATGCGGGGGGGATCAAGGGTTGCCACATTTTAATAGCATGAAGTAGGACATTTAGAGGTACATTTTTACGGTACAGTTTCTATTGCATTTACTGTATTATTTTTTGTATATACAGTGTGGCTGATTTTTTATTGTCCAGCTTATATCTGCTGAAATATTAAAGTTACCAAAAAAAGTTAAATGAGAAACTTATTAAACAAAAGCTGATCTACAAAATTGTGCTAAAAATTTTATTCCATAGCCTACCAGTTTTTCGGAAAAATATCCAACTTTTGGTTTTTAAATAGAACACCCTGTATATTTTTACAGAATCACATTCTAAATCAATTTCTCTTCACAATGATATATCATAAGTACCATTTTGCTTTTAAATTATGCACAATATTTCAAAAAAAGAATTATTAAAGTCGGCTGTGATATTGTTTTGTTTATTGCAAATACCTGTCAAATTTTTTTACATTAGCAAACACTTGTCAAATCAGACAGAAATAGGTGTAATTATAATTAAGAAAAATGTACTATACAAATAATGAAAAAGTTGATATGCTGTGCTGTTTCCACAGCCGACTATAATAATTCTCTTTTTTTGAAATATTGAGCATAATTTAAAAGCAAAATGGTACTTATGATAATATCATTGTGAAGAGAAATTGATTTAGAATGTGATTCTGTAAAAATATACAGGGTGTTCTATTTAAAAAACAAAAGTTGGATATTTTTCCGAAAAACTGGTAGGCTATGTAACAAAATTTTTAGCAGCATTTTGTAGACCAGCTTTTGTTTAATAAGTTTCTCATGTAACTTTTTTGGTAACATTAATATTTCAGCAGATATAAGCTGGACAATGAAAAACCAGCCACACTGTATAACTTATATAATACTACTAATATATATCTACTTCCTAAATGAGTACAATTATTGTGAACTGTACTGTAAGTTTTGGTAATTTGCTCTTCAGCAGGATAAATTTAATCCACCGATGATAAAAACGTTTCGTAGTTTATTATTTGCAACACAAACTTCATAATTAGTCTGATGACGCAATGCAAATATGTATAGCAAAACCATGGTAATGGCAAGGATAAGATGATGTATGATCCAGATGATGTAGTTCATTAAATAAACTGTAAAAATGTGGTTTGTAAATGGAAAATAGGCATAAAATTTCAAATATTTAGTAACAATAATAGAGAACGGTTAATTGGAAGAAAAACAGAACAGCATAGCTACAGCGACAACATTTCACCACGCCAATAATGATTGATAAGATCTCAAAAAAAACTTAAGGTTTGTTCCAACAACGCTATGAACGATCCAATGTACTGTCAAGATTCTGCGCAGTATCAATATCGCATACCGTCAGTCTCTGACAGTTCAACTCTCAAATCAATTCGTGGACTGGTTTGCGGACGATCAGAACAGTCCATGAACAGGGGGACGAATAGTTGTCGGGATTTTACACGCATGCGCTGTTCATAACAAACGTGAGCTCTGGTAGCTATTCATCGCCCTCCCAATCCCATTAAGTACTGGATTCTTAAGGTGTTGCGCTAATTTCTATGAAACCGATAGATTTACAGTTAGGCCAGTCGTAAAAGTGTTCCAACAACAGCTAATACTGGGCAATACATTTATTAGTACATAGTTCACGCATGCGAATAAACCAGTTCATGTATTTATACATGAACTAGTTTTAAATTGTTTGTTGGAACAAACCTTAAGATGCGAGTATTTAATGCAGGATACGTACCAATTCTTATTTATGGTTCAGAAAGTTGGGCACTAACAAGAAAGCAAAACCAAAGGATACAGACGCAGGAGATGAGATTTTTGAGAAGAATAAAAGGATGCAGAGTAATTGATAAAATAAGCGAGAAAATCAGAAAAGCCTAGGAGTGGAACACATAAAGCAAAAGATGAAGACAAACCAAATAGATGACTGGGACATCTACTACGCATGCCAGACAGCAGGTGCGCAAAAATGGGATAAAAAATCGAGTTTAAGGAAAAAAGAAGTAGAGACAGATCAAAAACAAAATGGGAAAATGAAGTGATTCAAAGACTAAAAGAAAAAGAAGTCAGCTGGAGAGCTGTGCCACAGTTAGCCAATGATAGACAAAGGTGAAGAAACATAATCAAGAACTAGAAAAAATACCTCGACCAAAAAGGTACCAGGGTGGATTGATATATTTCCGGAATGGCCACCTTTTCTACAAATATTTTTATGTCGTTATATTGACGATTTTTTCATACGAATAAAGGTGCGTGAAATTAAGGAAGCTGTGGGCATCTCTCATGAACGAGTAGTACATATTTTACTTGATGAATTGGGTTCAAAAAATTTTTTTGCAAGTTGGGTGCTGCATCTGCTCAATCCAGAACAAAAACGCGTTCGAGCATTAACCTCGACCGATAATTTGGATGTGTTTAAGAAGGAGGCCAATGTATTTTAAAAGACGATTTGTGACTATGGATGAGACATGGATACACCACTACACATCGGAAACCAAAATACAATCTAAACAGTGGATTGGAAATGGTGAATCGGTTCCAAAGAAGTCAAAGACCATTCAATCGGCCGAAATAATGATGGCGTCAGTATTTCAGGATTCCAAAGGAATCTTGCTCATTAATTATCTTGAAAAGGAAAAAATCATTACTGGCCAATATTACGCAACACTCTTGGACAAGCTGAAATCCGCAATTCAGGAAAAACGTCCGGGAATGGTCAATAAAAAAGTATTATTTCACCAAGACAATGCACCCGTTCATTCGAGTGCAATCAAAAAGCAAAAATTAGCAGAATTGAGCTTCGATATCCTTCCCCATCCACTGTATTCACCTGATTTGGCTCCTCCGGATTTTCATCTGTTCCCGAAACTCAATACATTTCTGGCTGAAAAGAGATTTCAGTCGAATGAAGAGGTGGCCGAGGCTGTCAGCGACTATTTTGGGAACCTTGAAGAAAGTCACTTCCGGGAGGAAATCGAGAAACTGGAGAGACGTTGGACCAAGTGTGTTCAAGAGGATTATGTTGAAAACTAAAATATAACTTATATCAATCGTCTTTTGTTTTTACTGTCATTTCGGAAATTTTTCAATCTCTCCTTGTACAGGACGTCCCGATTAAGAAGAAGAAGTTTATTTCTGGACTGCAATTAGTACCGGGTTTCCCTATTTTTTGTCAGATATAACCATCTACGACAATAGCCCACAAATTTATTACAATTTTTAATGCGGTCCTTCGTCAAAAATAGGCCCAAAAATAGACTGTACATGGTATTAGAAGCAGCACGGGTACATAAATTTAAATGCACATATATTTTTGAAGTACAAAAGCATTAAGACTTCTCCATTAAAATAAAAAGAAGTTTATAAGATGAGACCTGCTACATTGCTGTTGAAATACTGACCCAATAAACTTAGTCCGTCGATAAACATGACATGTAATCGTATCGATTCAGAACTAATCGCGCACAAACATTTTTAAAATGTACTTTCCAATTAAGCCAAGTGTTATAAATGAGAAATAAGATTGAAATTTTTATTAATGACTTACATCATTCATAGCGAGCCACAATAAATTAATACTTTCATCGCAATCAGTCGGTTTAAATTGAATTTAGCCATTCGCTTGAGGCGAAACATAAGTACTAATGAGGTTTGGACGGCTCTCGAAAACAGACGCATCTTAACCTTTTTCGTTTCCGTCCTAGCTCATTAATTTACCGAGATTTACAATCTCACTACATCGCTTCAGAGACGTTTTTTGCGTTTCTCTGATGGAATTAAAGAACGGTAACCAACACTGGTGGAGAAAAAAAAACAACAACAAAACAATGCGTTACCGCGTCAAACTTTGTTGGCAATTTGAGCCTACTATATACCTACATACATAGCAGATGTTTGTAAAAAACCCGTACCGAAAAAGAACTCTGGGATAAAGAAAATTAATGACGTGAACAACGGTTAGGTTATAATTAGCGCCGTAAAAATATGGATAGTAAAAAGGCGGCCGTAATTTAGTTACCCCGAATTTTACGAATTGTTCGAGCGTGAAAAATAAAGTGCGTCACCTTTTACGGTTGTTTTCAGAGAAAAACGTAAACACTATTGGTGGTTTCGCTCTTTTATAGGAGAGCACCACCTGAAAGGACACTAAACACACAATGGGCAAAGAAACTGGTATATTTAAGATACGCCGTCAATTTTATATACGTACACAAAACGTTGCGCAAAAAATGGTTAACGTAATATTTCTTTGATTTTTTGGTAAGTTTGTTTACTTACAAGTATTACACTCAGTAGCATTTACAACAAAATATTGTATTCCAAATAGCAGTAACATTCATGCCCAGAAATAAATTGGTCCACCCATTCGCTTTTTTACCATTTGTGGTCGCAGTTTAGGAATTTTCTTTTAAAATGTACTTTTCTAGCCATAAAGCCAGTATTTTTTATGAACTCTTATAATATTTCCTACAGTACAATACAATAGGCCTACCATAATTTCCTAAAGTCAAACCGGGACACGACAAAGTTTTTTTCAATAATAAGAGGGGAAAAAGTGGGAGGGGATAAAATGCGCCGCAGGCGATTTTTTAAATTTGAAAAGTTCAAATGTATTTTACTATCATCCAAAATTACAGATTTATGGCAGAATCTTTTCTGTTTTTTTTTCAATCAGATTGCCCTCACCTTTTACAAAATTATTCGTGATAAAGGTAAAAAATTTCACTAATTCACTATTTAGATACAGGAACTATAATATAATGTTAACATGAATTTAAAAATTAACAACACTTTTCAGCCAAAAATTTTAAAATCACCTAAAAACATAAGCTTGTGCTTTAAATTTATTTTATTGTTGCTTTTTCAAATAGCTCAAAAGTTTATAAACAAAAAGCGTACATTACTATGAATATCTTTAATGGCATGCGTACAGCATAAACATTAATATTTTCCCACGAAAACGCGTATGTCCGCCCCAAAAGCGTGCAATTGTCAACCCTATAAAACCCGCGCAAAGACGTTTCACAACAAAATGACTGAACACGTTTTTCTTAGCTCCTCGCCCTTTTTTGTTACCCGCGCGGAGAGATTTCACAAAAAAATCGGTGCAGATTTTTTTTTTTCAGAAACCGGGCCAACAGCGAAACCGACCGGGACACCGGGACATAACCTCTAAACCGGACTGTCCCGGCCAAACCGGGACGTGTGGTAGATCTACTATACAACAATACATAATTTAAAATTTTGGCTAGGCTGCAGGCAGATTCATCAGATCTTGATAAATTAACAACCTCTTTTTGCAAATCTTCTAATACTGGTTGTAGCTTTTGAACGGAATCTCATATTTTGTATAATTTAACGAGTTTTTTATATTTCTAAGGTAATTTAGTTAATATCGCAGTTTGTAGCAATGAAATAGTAAAAATTAAAAGAATTTCAATTTTACTTTACAAATAAGTAGTCAATAAATTATTTCTCCAATTCCTAAATTGGAACATTTGAATCCTAAAATATGGAAATAAATAAATACATCTCATAAAAACAGTTTTTGATATACTTAATTAAACATATAATTTAAAAAAAAAACATATTTGAATTAAAGTGTTTATTGGAAATATTTGGATACATGCAAACTAATTGAAAGTAGGCGAACTGATATGATTTTGGGAATGTACCATGTCTTAAAAATCAAAGTGTTTGATAATCGAGCAATAGTTTTAGAGAAAAATAAACAAAACAGCAACAACTTCCATTATTAATCCAATCAAGTGGTCGGTTTGTTTAAATGGTCTACCATACACCTTCGATGGAAAAAAAACAGGATCCCAAGAAAACCTATAAAACACAAGGGGAAGAGAAGGTCAAGGAAAATCCAGAATGAGAAGGTAGAAAAAATTGCCACGAACAGATACTTATATTAAAAATAATAAACTTTGCAAAAGATAGAAACAGATAAAAAAAAACTTGTTATCAAAATTTAGAAAAATAGACAAAAATTTCAAACCTACCGGTAAACCGACTAGAAATTAAGAAGAAGTAAAAAAAAAACGAAGATGAAGAAGAGAAGATAAGGATGAAAAAGAAGTAACGTAATGATGTTTTTGTGAAAAACTGAAGGTAAAACGCTTAGGAACAAAATAGAAACGAAACCCAAAGAGAAAACCTGACAGTACAACCAATAGAACAAAACGTCCAAGAGGCACAACTAAGATGGCTAGGTCATGTATGTAGAATGGGAGAAGAGAGGATGTCCAGGAAAGCACATGAAGCGCGAACGGAAGGGAAGAGCAAGGTTAACTTGGAATGAGGAGGTGAAAGAAGCTGCCACAAACAAAGGGATCGAGGGTAATAATGTTAAAGAACTAACAAGAGGTAGAAAAAGATGGGGGAAGCATACAAAAAGGGCCACTTACATAAAAAGAAACAAACGCCTCAAACCTAACGGTACAGAAGAAGAACAAGAAGAAAAAGAAGAGGAGGATGAAGAAGAAAAACAAGGAAATAGAAGAGGAAGAAAAAGAAGAGGAAGAATAAGAAGAAAAATAAGAGGAATAAAAAGAAGAAGGAAAAGAAAAAGAATATGATGAAGAAGAAGAAGAAGTAACACATGCAAGCAAATTAATAATTCCGCTTTTTTTTTAAGTAACACTTATTTTAAATGTATCTTATTTCTAAATATGTATGTGATTTAAATGATTAATACCGTATTGGCCCGACTATAGGGTAACCCTGATTATAAGGCGACCCCTATTTTTTAATGTGCTTTTTGGCGAAAAACATTTCCCTCACCATTATAATATTACCCGCCTATTTACGTGTCGCCTTTAAAAAAAAAAAAAAAAACGCCTTGTAGTCGGGCTAATACGGTATGGTATTATTAAGTATCATATATCTGTAAAATGCTTTTTTATTATTCTTTTTTTAAATTTCTACAACGTTTTTCACACTTTCGTCGGCTCACAGGGTAAAAGTTTCTGTTTATGTAAAACTATTGTTATGTTTTCTTTTCGAAACTGTATTATTTATTTACACAGCGACGTCTTTAAGTCTCAACTTTGTCAAACAAGCCATTTTACCACTTTACAATATTAAAAGTTATATTACAAATTGCAATTATCTTAATGTGAGTGAATTTCATCAGCAATCTGATTACTGTTTTACCCCTTTGACATGACAAGTCCTCGGGGAGGCCAACAATACCTGCTCCGCAATTTCGGTGTTGCATATCTTTGTGGAGGGTTAAAACATAAACCTACTTAAATTACAAAACGATGTTCGAGAAGGGGGAACATAATACGATGACGTGTAGAAAATTAAATTTAAGGGTTGATTCAAGTGACGGCGTGTCAAGCGCTGGCGACGGTAAGTTGACTCCGAACGAGCAGCCCCGTTGAAATTGCAAGATCCTCGGGGTTTTAATAAATGAGGTTGGCTGAAATGAAGTTACTCCGAGACAGCGACAAAAACGACATGGAAATGAAGTTAGTAATAAGTATAGCAGATACTTGGTAACGAACTTGTTAACTAATTGCTGCGAATTTAAACGAACGAACTTCGAAGTATCATTGAGAGGAGTTAGTACGGAATTTTGAAGACGTTTCGAAATAATTTCAATTTGAAAAGCATTTGTGGGCTTTTCATTCTACGCATTCCTTTGTTTCACTTTAGGTAGAGATTTTAACAACCAATATGCCTTGCGATAACGAAATTAGTCCTACTCCCGTTTTTATAAATGTTCTTAAAATTGCAAATTTTTAATTCTGATGTAGTTAAACGTTGAACCAATAAATGAAGTATTTTGTAAATGCTGTACGTATCTTTTCCTTAGTCTAACGCAGTGTTTTCCAACGTGGGGAGTAGGCTCCACATGGGGGCAATTTGAATGTTTTGGGGGGCAAATGATTTACATAATGTAATATATAATTTTTACTTATATTTAAAGTATCTATTTGCATCCTCCGTTTTCGGAATTTGTTTGACTATTACGCTACAGGGGGCATTAAAATGTTTTGAGGCGTTGATGTGGGGCATGATTTAAAAAGGGTTGGGTAACACTGGTCTACCGGAAACTTATCTTAACTTTTCATCTTCTAATAAAGCACCTTGTATTTATTTTGAGTATTGTTTTTGAGAAAACTGTTTCTAAAACTTATAAATTAAAAAATTAAACCAGAACTTCAAATTTTTCAAAACATTGGATCCAGAAAGAAACCAATTTGTAAAGTTTTTCGTTTTTGGAGGAAGCATAAATATGATTCTTGGAAAATAAGTATAATAATAAAACATTTCATTATACGATTTAAAACTATTTAACATTAAATAACTAACAATTTAATTCTTAAGCCTCTATGGACTAATTTTTGGAAAGAGGGAATCATTTATTTTAATCGCACCTACTTCTTCTGAAACCTTAAAATCATCATGGGTCGCTTAAAATTCAAGCATTATTCTGCAAAACAAAACGTTATGTGACTATTAGATCACATTGAGACACACCGGTTCATATTTTGGTCGTAACATAATTTTATTTTTTATGATATGTATGTACAGGGTGTCCCAGATAACATTCCCAGCATGGGGATCTTGCTTATTATGAAAGATACATGTTTGCTTAAATTTGTTAAATTATTCCCAAGTATGAGAGGAGCTACAATCAATTTTTAAAAATACAACATTTCTCGTACTTCAGATGTTACAGCAAAAACTACGAAAAGGTTGAATAATTTTTTTTTCTCAAAACTTTTTTGTTTTATTCTTTAGATCAATTTTATTGGTACGTTCTGAAGGTACTTTTTAAGGCAAAATGTAACTGTTTCTTTAGATTTTTTTATCACTTACCATTTTCGAGATATTACCCCCAATTTCTTTTTTTTTTATGGGCCGCGAAGTTGGCTATGAAATAATTAAATGTGCTTTTTTTCCCTTTTTAATGAGATATTACTTGCTATAATTGTTTTATAAACAGGTCACAAAATCCAGAAAAATCGTATTTTACCAAGCTACCTATGAAAATAGAAACAACTAATTAAATCTCAATGACAGTATCCATTGTCTGCGGAATTATTTATTATTGTTGTGCAATTCGAAAGTCTTTGTTGTAATTGTTATAATTATTGGTACATTTAAAAATAACGAAACTTTTGACATGTACAGATGCTACATTATTTGCCATAAAAACCGTGTAGAAGCTGAGCGAATATATGATACTTAGAGCTGTATCCCGAGAGAAGGCACGAAAAACGCGTAATCACAGAAATTTGGAAATAAATTTAAAAGAATCCAGAAGAAATCAATGAAGAATTAAGGTAGTATTATCTGATTTCACACAGTTGCTATGCAAAGAATGTAACAGCTCAAGATGTCAATTTTTCATTAGTTGTAAATGTACCCGTAACAACAAACAAATTTGCCACAAAGACTATCGAATTACACAACAATACTATAAAACTCTAATAAATGATACCGCAGACAAATGGTAATTATTTAATTAGTTGTTTTTTGTTTCTTTTTTTTATAGATAGCTTGATAAGTGATTGGTAAAAATATTTTTTGATTATGTGACTTATTTATAACAGTAGGTAGAGCAAGTAATATCTCATTAAAAAGAAAAAAAAGCACATTTAACTATTCCATAGCCAACTTCGCGATCCATAAGAAAAATTGAAATTAGGGGTAATATCTTAAAAATGGTAAGTCATTAAAAAAATCTAAAATAAAAGTTATTTTCTACATAAAAAAGTAGGTACCTCAAGAAAGTACTAATAAAATTGATCTAATAATTAAAACAAAAAAGTTATGAGAGAAAACCATTTTAACATTTTCATATTTTTCTTCTAAAGTACGAGGAATTTTTTACAACAAAAACGAATCAATCTAGAAAAAATTTGTGACCACTATTCGATTCGGCTTGAAAAGTTGCTTGGGCAATGTCTTTACACATTTAAAATATTTCATACTCCAAAGGAGTTATAGACGATTTTCAAAAATCGTATTTTCCAGTTTTTCCTAATTCTCTCGGATACCGTTTGAGATATTTCCAATTTCTCTTTGGATTATCAATGAGCACCTAATTTCGCAACTTTGCCCTAATTTAACCGACCTCGTAGCTCTTAAGATAAGCGAGATCCCCATGCATTTACTCGAATTTGGGACACCCTGTATATTTAATCCTATTGCTGCTTCTTCTTTTTAAACACATAAATAAAAATTTAAACGATTTTATAACAAAAAACAAACCTTTATATTACAAAGAATTTAATTAGTATCATCTATGAAATTCCAAAAAGCAGACGTAATTGTAAAAATAATTATACATTACATTTTTTACACGTTACTTTAGGCACTTCTATACAACTTGGTCTTATCTGTAAATATCGGCCAATGCCCAAATTCGTATTGTCTTATTTGTTTAGTAGGAACTGAACTAACAGATTATCTTCTCTTCTCTTAACTAATATTTGGTTCCAGGGCTGGGTCTTCTCCTTTTTTTTCATTGATAACCCTTGTTTTCAAGGCAGAAACATGCTGCTGTAGGTATTAATTTTAAAATCTAAACGACTCGTTGCAGTCCTATTCAAATATTTTTTTACCTAATCCACAGTCAAAAATTGTATCTATCAGCAAATATTTTGTCGTTTTCTTTACCGCCAAGCTAATGAGACTCGATTTAGCACCACCCTGTATAAGTGAATGTAACCGTTTCCACTGGTCTTACACTGAATTGTCACAAAAACCGACGTTTACTTGCAATTTAAGTTCTTCCGTAGCAAATTGAAGGCAATTTACGCGGTATATCTATACAACGCAACGGCCAAGAAGGTAGGAACAATGATTTAGTAAGATTAATTTGCAAGCAAACAGCGTGTTGTACAAAATGACATTTAAAACGCAAGTTGCAGCCACACAGAGACGTTGACTAAAACTTTCCCATCACTCAAGATAATGACCATTATTTATCATCTCCGGCACAGGGGCAGATTATATTTAAAACGAACACAGCTTTTGTCCGAGTTTCGCCGCATAAATTACAACGCCCCTTCTATTTACATTAAAAATCTTAAACACATCTATTATCTTATAATTTAATTTTAATATTGACCGCTCTTTATTAATAGTTGCGTTAAATCAATCAGTCAAACTTGTAATAAATCAAGGTTCGATGAATGTTCGACACCTGGGCCCGATCACTTAACGCTTGCGCCCTCTAGATCGACGGAAAAAACGCAACAAAAAATCTAACTGGATCTTTTAACGTTAAATTGTGTAGTGAACTAATCATTATTGCCCATCGAACACCTTTTATAAATGGTTGTATTTCTTTTACCTGCCGACTACCTCCTGTTTTACACGTTTAATACAACTTCATTTACAATTTCGAAGTAGGCGGTGGGTTTTTAACAGGTATAACCGTTTTATATGTATAGCAGTTACAAAATTATACTAAAAGGTATTTATAATTAACATAAACGCATAATTATAGATAAATTAAGGCAGTTGGATTTAAATAAGAAGTAAAAATAAGTTTAGCATATCTCAAACAACAACGTTTTTAAAAAAAAAACAGTAGCATTCGTTATAACAAAAATATATCAATAACATTAAAAAAATCCTTATACCATAGTTACACTAAAGATTTGGTAATTAAAAAGTACATTTAAGCGCATCTTACAAATTAAAAATTGGTAAACATTTGCTGTTATGGTAAAACAATACAAATTTTTAGTTATTTGTAATTTTTTTCGGTATTTTTGGTTTAAGCTTGAAAAAAGATTATTTTACAACTTCCTTGATTTTATCTTGCAATTGTTTTAAAATTACCGCTGTCTACCTTCATTGCCTACTCAAAAATATTACGTTGCACAAATAATTTACAATAAAATCGCGATATCTCGAAAAATGTTAGTTTTAGGTATGAAACATGCGTAATGTTTTTGAAAGACAATCAAATTTCCTACAATATATAAATATATAAAAACAAATAGCGTGTTGTATTTAAGAAAATTGAGTTATCAATGTTTAAAGTTTCACAAGTTTGGCCAAGCGTAAAAAACACCCTGTACAATATTTTTTAAATGTAGCTAGCCCAAAGTGTTAAATAATCTATTGTCAATCTAATTTTCAAACGAATATCTACTGCCCTTTTAAATAACTTAAATGTTTAAAAAAAAAGTGCTGTATCGCTCACAATTTTCATGAAAATGTAAATTTTACGAAAACGGTTGACTTTAGACTCATATAACCATTTAATTTCCCAAATTAAATTTTAAGAGGAATCCAAAAATGTAAAAATATACAGGGTATTCTATTTAAAATTTCGAAGAGTGGGTCCGTTTTATTATGACTTTGTAAACGATCAAACTCAATTGTATGAACAATATTTTGGCCCTGATAGGGACCGATTAATTTTTGCCAAGTCGTTTGATACGAAGCGCTCAAGGTTTCTTCTCGGTCTTCTTGGGCAAGAGGACGCAGAACAGAAAACATTGCGAATTTATAAAAATTAACAAAATAGGGAATACAAAAATTTAATGGATACGATGCTCGAAATGACCATTTACTTCTTGGCAGTAGGCTAACCTATGCCAAAATTCCGTAAGAATGTTTAAAACCACATCTGGCGAGATTCTTCCAAGTTCTTTTGTTATTCGGTTTCTCAGTTCGCCTAAATCACCAAGTGGGTGTGCATAAACATTAGATTTTAAATGTCCCCAATAAAAGAAAGCTAATGGAGTTAAATTCGTTAACAAAAATGTCAAAAATTTGTTCGGAAAAGATAAATTTATAAGTTTTTTTTTTTTTTTCTTTCAATTGTTTAAATTAACACTGTCTTCCTTCATAGCCTACTTGAAAATATTACGTTGCCCTAATAATTAACAATAAAATCGCGATATCTCGGAAAATATCAATTTTAGGTGAAAAACAGCCTTTATGTTTTCGAAAGAGAAATCAATTTTCTATAAGAATGTGTAAAAATATACAGGGTGTTGTATTTAAGAAAAATGAGTTATCGATGTTTAAAGTTGTACAAGTTTGAACAAGCGTAAAAAACGCCCTGTATAATATTTTTTAAATATACGTTGTGCAAAGTGTTAGTAAGCTTATTGTCAACATAAACTTTAAAAAAAAAATTACTTGCAATTTCAAAGTTCTTAAATGTTGAAAATTTTTAACAATGCTGTATAGCTCAAAATTTTCATAAAAATGTGATTTTAACGAAAACGGTTGACCTCAAACATTTTTTGAAGTAAATTTAAAGAGGAATCCAAAAATATAAAAATATACAGAATGTTCCATTTAAAATTTCAAAGTTTGAGTCCGTTTCCGGTTGAACCGGAAGTCGTATTGCAACCTTAATATCAAATCCGAAAAACACCATAAGGCTAATATACAAATTTCATTGTAATACCTCCAATAGTATTCTAGATATTTGTCTGTTTCCATACTTTTGCGCAACCCTGTATGTACAATGTTGATAATAACTAAAACTGGAAACTGACTGCCACATGTGTGTTTGAAAAGATTATAAAATCTTTAGGTAAATGCGCCTACGACAACAGTATTCTTGAAACGTCGAAAGTTAATTTTTCTACAGGATAATGAAGCGATATTACTTATTCTTTCTAATCGGTCCCTTTAATCAGCCCTTTGCTAGTTAAAGTTCAACGCTGCTACGCCGCCCACTGTTTTTTAATTTACTGCTTTGAACTGTTAATTGCACATGCAAAATGACTTCAATTAATCTGAGTGTCACGTGTGTAAACAAAACTTTAAAATATCCTAGTACGTTGGAGAATAATCATTGCTGTCTTAGCATTGCATATTTTTCAAAAATCAGTATTTAATAAATACGACTGCAAATTTTTTTACAATAAAATATAGTCCTATGTAAATAAAAAAAATATTATTTTGGTAAACAAAGAACGGTGTAATCTAGTTCTAGATTTAGACAGAGGCGGCTCGTCCATAAGAGCTGCAAGGCTACACCCTCCCCAGATTTAAATAAAATTATGCATATTCTTCAAGTTTGAACTTGTTCACATTTTAACTAATTAACATTATTCGGTCGTTTGTATTGCAGCTACACTCGATATTTTACATTTTATAATCATGGCTGTCTTATAAAATTAATACACGGGCTGCATTTCCCGCAGCCCCACAGCGCTTTTATACTTTATATGAAGTGGCGAGTAGACATGGAGTGGGGGTGACGCGTGATATACATGCTATAGGGGCTGCAATCATTGCAGCAACAAAAGACTGGAGTATTTTACACGGTATATTCACCAATGGGGTTTCTTTTGAAATACTTTGGCTTATGACCCTTTATTTCCCAAAATAACATGAAACTGTATAACAAATTCTACTAGCTTAACACAAAACTCTTTACTAATAATTTATTCGTGAACTATTACCTTACAAACTACTTTCTACTGGACAAATCTACACACCGCAAAAAAAAAACACGAATTTCGTTAATGATATTTCGATAGGTAATTGCAGATGTAGTGTGATCAGCATGTTATTAGCAGGAGAAACTTTAATCTCGCATAAGCATTACGACATGTCTTGACATGAAACAAAACAAATTGAGAAAATTTAATTACCTATGCTGAACTATCTTGAGATTAAGTAACATTTATAAATAAATTGCAGTCATTACTGTTAACATTTATTTGAATGATGTTGTAGCATTTAATTATTAATAAATTAAAAGTTTCGTTTAAAAATCTGATCGTTTTGGTAGATTATCAGTTTGTAAAAATGGGGTCTAGGAACATTCTTCGCCCAAAATTCTTTGCCCACAATTCTTCGCCCACAATTCTTCGCCCACAATTCTTCGCCCACAATTCTTCGCCCACAATTCTTTGCCGCCACAATTCCTCGCCGCCACAATTTTTCGTTGCATATAAGCAAATTTTATTTGTAAATGTGATTTATATTTAAAGCGGAATTTTTACAGATTTTTTAACATTAGCCTAAACTTGTTTCTTGTATATTAATACTTCTTCTTATAATATTATGTTTAAAAATTGCTACATAAATAGCGTATGTTGTGATTTTTAATCTTGTTTATGTTAATATAGAATGAATAAAAATTAAATTTATCTGACCTAACTTGAACTAATGCAAAATAATTTGTGAAATGACGCTATAAATAAATACAATCACATTTAAAAACAAAATTTGTGATATGCTGGTATGCGGCGAAAAATTGTAGCGGCGAAGAATTGTGGCGGCGAAGAATTGTGGGCGAAGAATTGTGGAGGCGAAGAATTGTGGCGGCGAAGAATTGTGGGCGAAGAATTCTGGAGGCGAAGAATTGTGGGCGAAGAATGTCCCGGACACGTTTAAATCGTTTACATAAATAGTCTTCAAAGGGTAACTTTAACGTACAACACTTACCTACATCATTTGTGTTATGAAAAGAATGCATTTATACTAAATTGCAATATAAAAAACTGCTAAAAAACTGTTTTTTTGCTAAATTTTATGCCATTTTATTTTTTAGTACTAAAGATTGGAGGTATCTAATAAATATTGAAATAATCGAAACGTCAAATATCCATTTCAAATTTAATCAAAGGTATTTCTGTGTTTAAAAGCCATGGAATTTGTTCCTTTATTTATTTTTGAATATGAAATAAATATTTTCATCTTACAAGGCGTAAAAATATTTACAACATTTTCCCCAAAAATATTTTTGTACCATCAAGTAGAACTGAGTTATAAGCGATTTTTAAAAAAATGCCCATTTTGATTTTTTTATTATCTAGCGTGCTATGGAACTTTTTCAAAACATTATAGCATCACTAAATAGGTCCCAGAAAGGGAAACCATTTGTCTGATTTAAACTTTTTTGTAGCTCTCGCCGTTTACGAGATCCCAATAGTGGCCCTTCTATGTGGATCACCTGTATATTATTTTTTACATTTGTATTTTACAAAAAAAAAAATATTTCCTTCTTATAGGTTCATTACCAATATAAATGTAATAATTATTAAGACCGATCCTGGCCGTTAATTGGAATTAAATTTCACGACATCTGCTCAACATTTAGGTCCCACATTTATTTTTGTCGTAAACCCTATCCCTAACACACATCTTCGCTACCTAAAAGTACGCTTATTAATTACACTTTTAAGTACCAAGTGCTCATAAATATTAATGTCCGCAGAAGTAAGGTAAATCTTAACACGACATCGGGCTAAAAATGCATTCGCGACCGTTCATTTAATACTACTAAGTGAATTGTTGCATGAAGTAGCCGAAAATTGCGATAAATCCCAAACTAGCGATATAAAAACGTAATGTGCTTGCACCTGTCGTTTTTAATACGTATATATGCATGCTGTAGAGCGAGTTAACAGCCTTATTATCTACCGCGAGTAAGCTGCATAGGAAGATTTGCGGAGCAATTAATTTTGCAGGACGCGTTTTTATGATGGGAAGGTTATTTTTAAAAATCAAGTGACATTCGTAAAATGTACAACCGTACGCTGTTAAACAAATGAACAGCGTGTTGTTGTTCAACTGTTACGTGAAACGAAGCAATCAGGAATCTAATGCTTGCAGCAAAATACGGATTAATCTAAAAGGCAAGACGACAACATGGGGATAATAACGAAATTGCTCAGTTTAGAAAATAAATATCAAAAACAAAAAACTCATCAGTACTTTTTTACTAATGAAAGTAAAAGATTTTAAGATGAAACTATGCAAAATTAAAATGTACTAATCGAGACTCACTATGGTGATCCTTTACAGATACTAGGAGCAAAATTTAAATAATTATGAAGAATAAATGCATAAGCTGGTAAACTAAAAGAAGATCTAAATAGCAGTATAGCTGCAGTAACGAAATTTTACCACTCTTCTAACAAATGTTTGATAAGTAAGAAGGAGAACTCGAAAGACGCGAGTATTTTATGAAGTCTTCGTACCAATTCTTACTTATGTTCAGGAATTTGGGCGCTAACAAGAAAGCAAAATTAAAGGATACAAACGCAGGAGTTGAGGTTTTTAAGAAGAATAGAGGAATGTAGACTAATTGATAAGATCGGAATAACAAAATTGGAAGACAATATGAAGAGCCAAACTGAGATGACTGAGAAAAAAGTTAAGCGAAAATGGGATGAACAATCAAGATTAAGGAAAAAGAAATAAAGATAGACCAAGAACAAAATATGGAAACGAAATTAGGCAGAAAATGAAGAAAGATAAATCAGCTGAAGAAGTTCCAAATTTAGGTAGTCAAATGTAAAGAAACATACCTCGAACCCACGAAAAGTACAAGGAGAATCCGATTAAGAAGGGGAAAAAAAGGTCTAGACAAAAGTTGCCTATTTTCTAGAGCAATTTGACAATATTTTACTAGTCTAAAAATGCATGGCATCCCACATAAAATATACAGTATGACCCATTATAAAGGGAATCGCCCCTAAAAGTTTATTCATAGTCTGATTTTCATGAATTTTTTTTAACGATAGAGCATCAAAAACTGTACTTTGGTACCCTATTTTAAAATTCAGTTTACACTCACAAAGCCTACTATGAGTTTTTTTCAACGACAAAATTGGCCAAATTTGTTTGGCGATTTTTTAATCTAAAATCTGACTACACCAATGGATTCAGGGTGCTCTCATATGGGTTTGAACTAGTGATTGCAATACCGGACCAAAATTACGATACCGGTATTCGGTATTTATTCGTAAGTAATACCGGTATACCGGTATTGCTGTTTAAAAAAAAGTATTGATTTTGAAAACACAATATATTTTACACATATGTGCATATAGTGAGTATAATGTAAAAACACAAATTTACACAAAATAAAAAGAAAAAAAATGCACATGTAAAAATATAGACACAAAAAACTGAAGATATGTAAACAATAAATATATGTGTATTGTGTACAAAATAAAATTATGTTCTATAATTTACAAAACAAAACAAAAAATAAACAAACCTAGGTAGGTACATATGAATTTAAATATATATTGCCGTTTCAACTATTTTTAGAGTAATACTTTTAAAAGCATAAGGCATCAATTGTTTCATCGCTAAGCCGTGAGCGAACTTTGATACAAATTTTTCCTGTCGCAGAAAACGCTCGCTCCGATTCTACACTAACTTGTTGGTGGAATTGTTAGCATAATACCTATACTATTTCTAGGTTTTTTCCTCCGTCTTCTAATAATCTCATCTCTCTTTTCATTAACTTAAATACATCATTTTGTGGCACAGTTTTGTATTTTGCATTCAATGCATTTTTTAAAATTTACGGCAGATGCAATTATTATAAAATTATTAAAATCAAATTTAAAAAAAAAATACCGAATACCGGTATTAGACCATCAAATGAGACGGTATTTCGGTATTGAAAAATGGCACGGTATACCGGTATTCGGTATACCGGTATACCGGTATTGCAATCACTAGTTTGAACCTAATTTCTTGAAAAAATATTTATTATTTCAATAAAAGTTGCGGTTTTAATACTGATAATAAACTGTTGCCTATTTAAGAGATCTTAAGTCAAATAATTTTTTTTTTATGGCAACTCTAACTTTTGTTTTTTACATAGCATAGTAGGTACAGGTACACTGCGTTGCCAATAATGATATTAATATAATCACATATATTGAATTAATAATTAATCTCTTAATAAAAAATACTTTTTCATGAAATTTGGTACAAACCCATTTGAGGGCATCCTGAATCGAGTGGTATAGTGAGATTTTAGATTTAAAAATAGTTTTGTGAGTGTAAACTAAATTTTAAAATAGGGTGCCAAAGTAGTTTTTGGTGCTTTATCGGTTAAAAAAAGTTAATGAAAATCGGATCATAAATAAACTTTTTATAGGGGCGATGAATAAATATCGACCTGATAAATTAGTGCTCATTAAATTAACTTTTTAGCTTTTGCCAATGGATTGGATTAAGCCAATAATTTAATTTTTTCACCATAAATACCTGGCATTAACCAGATAGATTTGGCTATTTATTGTTATAAAAAACAGTAAAAAATAATGTAATTATTAGATGAATACTGTAAAAGAATTTTTGACGAGACATCATTCGATGGTGAAGAATGGAAACCTCCTATGTCAACTTTTGTCATTTTTGAGTTAAAGGTGTTAAAAAATTGATACAAATTTTACACATCGTATGCAAAAACCTTCTATGTATGTCTTAATAACACAGTTTAATACATCAAAAACATGGCCTTATGTAGCAAAGTTGACAATGTAGCTTCAACAACTAAAATAATAACAAGTTTTTTTGTCTCGTAATAAGTTTTTGGACATAAAAGGTTTCCATTCTTCACCATTCATGTTGATTCGCGTTACAGCTTTAATAAACCTTGCAGTTTAAGTACAATATTTTGACAAACGTATCACCAATCTAGTTTGTCTTAACATAATAATAAAATAACCGATTTATTATGCTTTATTTATTTGAAATATTGCAATACATATACACTGACATTTTCCTGAATAAAAATGTTGTGTAATAACAACGTTTTTTTTTTTTTTTTGTAAATGTGTATACTTGTGTGCGATTCTGAATAAGTGAGAACATTAATTCATTAAAAAATTAAGCCAACAAAAAATATGAAGGATTGGGTAATTTTTAAGGTATTTTAATATCAAATGTATTGTTGGTTACCTCAGCGTGTGTTATTATAATAAATATCCGGAATGCTGTGGGTCATTTGAGTTTAACCTGCAGTTTTTGCAATTACGTTCCCTTCACGGTCATATGCAATCTTCTTAATTACCATAAAGCCGTTTTTCGACCAAAATTATTATCAGGTACTATAAAATTTGTTGAAAGGAATAACTAAGTATTTATTTCCTCAGCTTTTAATCAACGTAAGTGAGCTCATTACGATGCTACAACGGCGTACGTGATTTTTAAAATGAAAACGTTTAACGTGTAGAGAAGAACCAGCACATGTTGTAATGGGGAAATAATCCTACGTTATTATTTTTATGCAAGGAGACTTCATTTCGAGATAAATATTAGCTTCTTCAAAACGGTAAACGATGGAACCATGAATAAATAGCACGCGAAATTAAACAATTAAGTGATATTTTATTGAAGATTAATTTTTGTCGCACTAAAATAATTCCTGCATTAATTAAACAGTCAATTTGTTAATGGCAAAACAATCTTGTAACTTTAAAATAAACACGCATGTCAACACTATAATAAATCTCTTGGAAATGCGCAATATGAAAAGGAAAGTTTGTGTAAAATTAATGTTGACATTGGTTATTTTAAAATAATCGAAAGTAAGCTGTCTGGTGTAAAACTGGCAGGGTTGTTAATGCTTAATTATTTATTTTGCGTGGATAAATAATTGATATCGATAAAAATATGGTGTGAAATATTCAATGGCCTACTGCGATTATTGTAAACATACATTCGTGTAAATATATAAACTGTTACTAACAGATGTGTAGAAAAATATTTAAGACGTGAATATGAAATTATATAAACAGATAGGTATAACATGGACGTTTAGTTATTAATTTTTAATTAAATCAAAGGGAAATTAATAAATAGCTGTGTATATGCGAAAGAATCCTTTAAGGCAAAAACTAATCAATTGTTAAATTTAAAGTTCTCCATTGATTTTCAATAATTGCAAAAATGCTGTCCACTGCAATTTCAGACAAGGAAATGTCCACTAAAGTTTAAAACGCGAATTATCCCAAGATTTATACCTAACTTCTAACGAGAATGACTAGTCACCATAGCGAGGTAAAAGACACTTTATTTTCTTAGTAGTGATATAACAAAAGCATTGAAAATTGTCGATAATTTTTGGTAAATATGCCCGAATGCAAGTTGAGCTGAAAAAAACACGAGTGCATGAGTGATTATACTTCCATGAGTGAAGATTTGTCAAAAATTATAGATTATTTGCAATGCACGAGTTATATATTGTCAGAAAATTTTCTTCTCCTAACCTACCTGTCAAATTAAATATATGTTCTGTCAAATTTTATAAGTAGTGTCAGAGTGGTGCGTCAGGGGTTTGGTTTACTCTATATAAAAGTAACGCTACTGGTCGCCGAAATTCGTCAAAAAATTATCAAGACCAAAATATTTAATTCCCTCTCCAAATTTATATTTTCGACCAATCACAAACTCTGATATCTTAGAAACGACCAATAAATGAATGAAAATCTGTTATTTGGGAAACGGATATTATCAGTGTATGATTATGTTTATTGGTCTTTTCTAGGAAATCTGAGTTTGTTATTGGTCGAAAACGCAAATTTGACAGGAGGATCAACATCTGACAGGGGAATGTAAAATTATTACCGAGTAATAGTGCTCCTATTGGTACACTCTAGAAGATTTAAGATGACTGATTGGTTAAAAACGTAAATTTGTGGAAGGAAATTTTCATTAATATAAGAAATACCGTGATATCAAAAATTATCTTGATCAATAGATTTTAAAATAATGGTCGAAGCTAGTATCGTGCATTTATGTCAACCTTTTTTTCATTGTCAACATTTGGAAAGCAGTTCTGGTTAAGTTTTCTTTGTATTGTAATCTTAAGCAGTTGTTGAATCATATGGTTTTCACCACAGAACTTAAAATTTACATGATTGAAGCCTATTTTCGATATGGTGTGCTTGCTAGCTTATGGAATTTGGGAATACAATCAGCGTTTATGTTTGGACGATTTTTGGGAGCACTTTCCAGACTTAGCAGTAATGCCAAAGGATTTTTATGCCTGTTTTACAAATTGTATTGGTGTGTTTCGCGAAACTGGCTCTGTGACTCATAAAAAAAGCGCTGGAAGGCCAACCGTTTGTACAGACAAGTTGTTAATGGCGTTCGTCAAGGTATGGAACAAGAAGCTACCAAAACCTTTAAAAGGTCTCTCTCAAGAAATCCGACTTTCTTATGGAACATGAAGAACGATTGTAAAGAAGGACTTGAACCTGCATCCATATAAGATGTAATCATATTAAGCCCTTTTGCTGGCAAACCACCCCAGATGTCTTGCGTACTACCACCAGTGGTTTGTCAATAATTTAATGTATGACGACCTGCTAAACTTAACAGCTTCTTCTGACGAAGCGTGGTTTCATCTTTCAGGGTAGGGGTACATCAATTCTCAAAATATGCGGATGTGAAACACTGATAATCCGCTTATAAAATCTCCAGTACACGCTCAGAAAGTTGGTGTTTGAATGGCAGTTTCTCGCAGCAGAATAATTGGGGTTTTTTTTGTTAATAAAAACCTTAATAGTCTTTTTATTTTAATTTTTAAACTTGTACTTAATTATTATTTTATCTCTAGACTTAATAACACATTTCCACATTATTGTAGATGATGTCAGTATGGAACGTAACTTTACAAACTTTGACAAAATTATTACAAAAGGATGCTATAAGCAGTTTTCCATTCCATGACCACGTTTGACCAAGATAAGTTTTGATATCGCGGTACATCGCAGCTAAGCTTGACATAAAATATGTTGGACTAGCTACCCGCTTAAGAAAATATAATTTAATGTTTTTTAACACAAAATAATCACACTAAATACATCCCTTAACAACATCTCACATCCTACCTTCCAGTCTTCGTTATAATCATTTCCGTCCCTAGATCATTAAACTTGTCCCAGAGATCTTTGGTCTCCAGATGGCATGTTACGTTCCTCAGTTCTTCGCAACTCCACCTCTCTTGAAGTAATGGATTTCTATGATGAGCTGGTGAACGGCGACCTCCGGAGTGGCAAGCAGCCCCGGACTCTGAGGTCGACGAGACATCTGCCGGCGATTCTCGCCCGCTTTCGATATCTGTAGGTTGTACTATTGTGCAGTCTATACTAACAGGTTCGGGGGTTGAGGCTACCGAAGACGCCGAAGTTTCTACAAATTTTTCTGGAAAAAAAATTGAATTTTAGTACCAAAAGAAAACTTAAAACAGATCATTTTTTGGTTAATTCTACAGCCCTAAAAGTTCCGTACGAATTAAAGATGTAGATTTGTAGATATAATATAAAAAGTAACAAGAAAATCACAGCTTTATTTATGAATACAAGCAAACACCGTTCTTACGATAAGTCGTAAGTCGAGGAATTCGCAAAATGATTGTTGTCTATAGAAAATAGTGCAGAAATCGTCGGCTGCTCCACACAATTAGGTGCAAACCGAGAGCCATTGTATCACTATAGCAGGTAAAGATATATGCGTTTTTGTGTTATGTATGGAAATTTTGAAAGTTTTTAAGTTTATACATGTTAAGAATTAATCCTAAAAAATTACTTTTAAACTCACGGTTTCGTAAAAAAATGTATTCCAGCATTACATGGCGTATAAATTTGTACAAATTCTAGAAGTAGGTACATGTTTTTTAAGGATCACAAACACGCTTGTCCAATGACTGAATTTATAGGCGGTCCAACTATAAAGTAGTGAACATAAAATATGTTTTCGCTGTGTGCAAGGAAAATTAATTATCAACAACTAGATCATCTAAGGTCTAAGTATACTACATAATTTTAAAATAAATTTGTGCCATCATCAAGTAATCTGAAAAAACAAAAACGGAAGCCGTTACACGATTCTAATTTTTCTCTTTTGGTTGTTGCGTTTTTAAGTTATAACGCGCGTTAGTTTCCTAGATTCAATGGTGAAAATTATGCAAATGTATTTAAACTGAAGCATTGTATTGGCGTTTTATGTTAATTTGTTGACTGGTTTTGTTAATTTATTACCGTGTAAGTATGTTAAACATTATCATGTAAACGCAATGGGCAGGCGCATACTGTTCATAAGCCTAGAACGTACTCAAATTTGTGTAAATTAGCTGTTCGTTACTTTTATTTCGCTCTCGTTGAATATAGACGTATTAGTGGGGTTTAAGAATGAATAGATTTAATTTCTAGAATTTGCAACGATGAAATATTGAAAGTAAACATACCTAATATATGAAATAACAGAAAACCTAAACTTTGCTTATTTAATTGCCTCGTAAGTTATGAATTATCGTTTGAGCTCTTATTTTCTAGCAACAAGTTTAACACACTGATATATTATTTAGTCGTGGGGTTTATTTAATTTCTTCATCGATAAATTTTTGAAAGTAGGTACATTAAATGTGTGGAGCCAAAACAAGATACGTATTTGTGTAGAATGTGGTAATCTTAATATCTATACGATTAGGTTTTAAAGTTTTCGGAATTGTATTTTGTTTAATTTTGTTATTTGCATTGTAATCAAACAATGGTTTTATACCACAAAATTTTTATATTTTCCTACATTTTGTTTACATTAATTCGAATTATTTGTATATCTCTTAGGATTAATATAAAACCTAATAGCACAAAGCTAACAGAAAACAACTTTGTAATATGTATATTATCTACAAATAGTGTTTCTATTGTATCAATTGACATAATAAAAGCGATATGCGAAGAAACGGTAAATATTGTAAGAACACAAAATGAAGAATCGGAAGAGTTTGAAACAAAAGAAGGCTTAAAATAAGGATGCGTGCTCAGTCCATTATTATTCTCAGTAGTTTTAGATGGGGTAATTAACGAACTAAAACAAAAAATGAAACCGTTTCACCTAAGCAACTGGAAAATGGAAAAAATAAACATAACGAAGCTTATATTCGCAGACGACACGAAAACAGAAAAAATCTGCAACATAATCTAGAAACTCTAAACTTGGAATTGGAAAAAAATAATATGAAAATAAATACCACAAAAACTAAAACTATGATCGTTACAACAGAGAACAAGGGCATAACATAACTTTAAATGGGCTTAGGTTGGAACAGGTGGAAAGCTTTAAATATTTAGGAGTGATCATATATAAAGAAGTCCCAAAACGAACGAAAGTAGAAGTGGTCAAAAACGTAGTAACTCCGGCACTTTTATACGGAAGTGAAACGTGGACACTCACAAATAAAAATAGTAGCCGAGTGAATGCAGCAGAAATGAGATTTCTAAGAAAAATCCAAGGAAAAACCAAAAAAAGAGAATTGGAAAAGAAACATATAGAGAACAATTAAATATATAATCAGTTGAAACAAAAATACAGGAAAGGCACCTGGGATGGTTGGGTCACATTTATAGGATGGAAGAAGAAAGGTTAACCAGAAAAGCCTATGAAGCAAGATCACAGGAAAAAAACAAAAGAGTTAGACCGAGAAAAACCTGGCAAGACGAAGTTAAAAAAGCAGCAACCGATAGAAACATCAAATGGAAATACTTAAAAAAAGACAGAAAAACATGAAAAAAAGTCAGCACCACTCAACTTAACAGTCCTACACCTAACAGGAGAGGGACTCATGAATAAATAAATAATATTATCTATAACGAGAACATTTTTACTACAGAATTTTTGGAAGAGACTGTTTTAAAAATGGTTGTAAATACTGATGAACAAAATAAAAATTGGCTGAAAATTCAAAAAAAAAACAGCAAAGTTTTATAAGACGTAGTTTTTTTTTAAATACGGTTTTGAAAATTGCACATTTTAACACGTTAAGCGCCATTTGTATCCATATGGATACAAATCATTTTTGCCAAATGGGCCACCTGTATCCATTTCGATACAACAGCCTACATTTAGATTCGGCTGCCTGTATTCTTAAACATAGGTACAGGTATTACATATAACTATACCAGAAAAACGTTAATGGCCCGCTGGACCAGAAAACCTTGGTGGTCACGATTTTTTTAACCCAAATTGATATTAAAAAAAAAAAAAGTTTTATGATTCAAATTTATTCACAAAAAAAAAATTAAAAACTGGTTAAAATGTTATTATTTTGTTGTGAAATTTTTTTATATTACTTAAGGGCAATTTAGAAACGTTAATTTAGAAAAAAAATTTGTGGCCAGAAAAACCTACTTTTTTTAACATGGTGGCGCTTAACGTGTTAAGTCAAAGAACTCTATTATATTACGGATATAATTTCGTGTATTTGACAACAATTCGTATGGACAGCCATTGTATCGTGTATATTGTATTAAATCATCATAGAATAGACTATTTGCAGGGTATCTGACTAAAAAGAAACACAGCCTTAACTTTTGTCTATATTTAATTATGAAAATGTATTCATATTTATATTAAATATAGGAACGCTCACCGTTAAGAAGACAAGAATAAAATTAATTTTAATAAGCCAACCAGGATTAAAAATTATAATGAAATTGTCTGCAGCCACGAATTTTCATATAAATGATCAACACATGCGACCCAGCACCGTAAGATAGCCGTCACAGAAACTGTTTGTCGTATTTAATGACCTGCTTCGGTAATGATCATCAAAAATATCCGTATGACTGCCCCGAGATCTATAATTCAAATAAATTACAACCGTATACAGATAGCTATCAATTTTAGTAATGCAGTCATCAACATGTACCACCCAACTGGTATTCGAATGTTGCTGGGCTTTGCGTAATAAACGCTGTTTAGATTCTTTGATACCTTGTAATTGTTTCCTGTCACTGTAATTTTCATAACACGATTCGAAAAACAAGATTTAATTGCGTAAGTTGATGTTTCAAGTGTTATCTCGGCTAAAAAACAAATCGTATTCCGCTTTTGTGTTGTTCCCGGTCTTTAATTGAACAATTTACGCCGTAATTGTTAAATCATCAAATATTAAGGTACAAGCTGTCGAGTTTTTCGAAAATAAGCCTTAGGTTCAACAGAAAAAATATCCAACACTTTCTGCTGCCGAACAAATTGCTAAACACCAAGGCAATTGCCAAATCCTGGTGATTTTTGTCAAAAAAACAATTTTTACTATGAGCGTACGAAGTATAAACATACGTTAGAGTTTGTCTCTAATTTTTTTTGCAAAATATTTAATTCTGATAACCAAAATAATTTAAACAAAATTTGTAGGTGTTTTTTCAGGTTGCAACCGCCCTTAAAGTTTCCTTTAACATTGGCGCAGCTATGGAGAGACTAGTGCGACTAAGCCCCCCCTGCGCCTTCCATTAGCCCACTGGTTTAGTCGAATGACTCAAAAAAGATATCATAATTTGTAAAACTGTAAAACTGAAATTTAAAAGAAAATGAATCCCGAAGAAATTCTTGCTGAATTAGTTTCCAGAGGAAACCGGAAGAAAATTTTTAACATATAAATAAGTCCACATTCAAACTGTGCTTTTGTTTGTTATGTAAGAACCCAGTTTAATAAGCATTAGGTATGTTTTAAATTTTCTATGCATTAATGTTTTTCGGTTTTCTTCACTTATAAGTACATATAACATCTTTTTTTATGCGATCGTACTAGAAACAGCTGTTTGACGGACGCGTTAGCAACCATAAAGTACTGCATTACCGGCCCTATCCTTAGCAACGGCCGTAAAAGTTACTTTTCAGGCTGTTACCCTTAGCAACGGCCGAAAAAGTAACTTTTACGGCCGTTGCTAAGGAGAGGGCCGGTAATGCAGTACATATGCCGTCATGTGTCAGTGACAGAATGTCACGTAGTTTCTAACCTATATTTTGAAAATTACTAAAAATTTAAATTGTTTTTAATTCGATCGCACAAAAAATGTAATATGCACCTAGGCCAAAACGTACTTTTTCAGCCTTATCTGTTTTGCTGTTTGCAAACCAGACGCGGCCGATAAAGTTACACTTTTTGGCCTTGATACATAAATAACTATTATTTCAAAATTATAATCCACTTTTTCTTGCAATAATTACAATATAGAGACAGTACCTAACTAAATAAATAGTAGAATTGGGCTATATAAGATAACAATAAATAAATATTAATCTAGGAGTACTAGATATCTATAAGGCATTCTTACTAGTTATTGACAATATTTTTATCACTCTGTAGCCGCACGATTTTAAAACGTAATAAATTGTTTTTAATAACTTGTAATAATAAATTACCACCGTTTTAATTTCTATAATTTATCTTCTTTGTTTAACGTTTGGCTTTTTATTAATTTTTATACTGATACAGGGTGAGGCATCACTTATGACACCGCCACTTATTTTGTTATTGGAAAGAGTTATAAAAAAAAGAGTTGTTTGATACAGAATTTCCCAAAATATTTTCATGTTAAATTTTTTTCTTTTCTTTTGATTTTTAGGAGTTACGACACCATATTTGTTATTTTTAAAAGACACCATACATATTTTTTATACGATTTGAAAGACGTTTTCTTTCTTTTTTCAATGCGCTAAAACTTTTATACCCCTAAATAACAAAATTTTTAACAAAATCGCAAAAAAACAATTTTTTATTAAACTTGTTTGAAAAGCGTACATTATTAATTAATTCACATTAGTAGGCTTTGAATATGATACAAAACGGTAAAAAAATAAAAATGAAAGTTAATTAGATTACAACGGTAAATACTAAACTACTGTAATAAATGTTAAAAATGGTGTCCTTCCTGCTGGAAACATTTTTGTAAGTGTTTCTTAAACGAAGTTACTGCACTACAGCCCTTGTTTTCATGATTTCTGCAAGATAAAACGAAAAACACAAAACAGTCAAACCATGATCCAATTATTGTGACATTACATGCATTTGTTTTTTTTGCAAAGCCTACTAATTAATTTATGATTAACGTTTAACAAAAAACAACGCAGTGTCCACTATTGTAGAAATTCTTTTGCTTGCGATTTTTGTTATGTACAAGTGTATAAAAATTTTACTGCGTTGAAAATAGAAAGAAAATGTCTTTCAAACCGTATAAAAAAATATGTTCCATTAAAAAAATAACAAAAATGGTGTCGTAACTCCTAAAAAACAAAAGAAAACAATCTTTGACTTGATAATATTTTGGGAAATACTGTATCAAACATTTTTTATTTGAAACTTTTTTTGATAATTCTTTCCAATAAAAAAAATAAGTGGGGGTGTCATAAGTGATGCCTCACCCTGTATTCATATTAAGTTTTAATGCATAAAACTACGCCGCTGTAGTATAAAAGGTAAATACTAGTGACTTGGGGTTGTAGCCCCCTCTAAATCTGGAGGCTAACTACGCTAATGCCTTTTAACTACGTTTCGTCCTCTTTTGTAAGGCACATCTTCTTGACTCTTTAATAGTTTACACTCTTAAGTAACCACTATTGCTTCTAAAATATAAATATTACCTCAACCAATAGAACACTAGACTGTTTTATATTGAAAAAAAAAACTTTACTATGTAATTGTCGCCCATATTAAGCTAGGTAATGAATTTATCGTCTTTTAATGCCTTTCCAAACACTTCCTCTTGTAATAAAAACCTTCTTATAAACATAATTTAATTCGAGTCACCTGTTAAAACGTCCTTATAACTGTCGAGTTGAGTTATTTCCCTGGATATAGGGGAACATCAAACTTTACTTAATAAAGTATAAGGCACAATGTCATTTAAACCTTCTATGAAGTCATAAAGTGTTATTTTGTCAGTTACTTATTACATTTTAATGTAATAAATTGTCCCAAAAGGGCTCGCCAGTCGCAAAAAGTGTCACATGCCTTAACAAAACGTTCACGGTTGTTGGAAACCGTAGGGCGACCAGAAGCGTGAACGAATAATGACATAAATATCAGTCTTTTTCTTACGTGACAATTTCCAGTATTTTATTTTACATCTACATATTACATTTTAATTTTTCTCGCACATGGTGTTAAAAATTATGACCGCGCTAGGAGCTTGGTAGGAAATCGTAAGGTTTTATTGCCTTAAACCTATAATTAAGGAGTTTTTAAGAAATAAAAGCACCTTTTTCCACTAACGAAATTATACAGTTTAAAATAGGTCTTTATAATTTATATTATTTATTTTTCCTGTGGACTATTTCCTTCGACATTCTAAAATAACTGTTTTATTTACTATAAAATTATTTACACCTCCTCATTATTTTCTTTCAGTAGTATAAATACCATTAAAAACTAAAATAAGCCCCTTTAACAATAAAAAATAGTGTGTTTTGTTAATTTACTACACATTCATAGCAATCTTAACAAAACTGGCGAGCTGAAGCGGTTATTTTGGACGTCATTAAATGGAATATAAGCCAATGTGATATATACCGGGTGATTCAGTTTGACTGTCGCACCCCTATAACTGTGGTATTTTAAGAGAAATCAATAACACAAAAGTACACTAGGTAATTTAAAAAAAAAAGTTGACAATCGCCAGTCTGACATATTTCATCGTAGAAAAAGCATTTTAGCGTCACTGGATAGAAAATTTCCTGCGAATAAAAAAAAATATAAGGTTTATAGGGGTTTCCTCTTAAAATAACAAAGTTATAGGGGTGCGACAGTTAAAGTGAATCACCCGGTATAGCTAAACGGTACTCACTTTCCGATTACGCCTCGTATGTGTACCTTTCAAAGTTCGCGTTGCTTGCACAAATCAGCAGTTTATAAATAGATTTATCAAAAATTTTAGAGACGAAAATCGCTAATGGGTACATTTTGGTTTGTAATTTTTTTAAATAATTAAAGGAGGGGAGGAAAGGGCGCACCTGGACGTCATACACCCCCACTACGCCTTTGCGTGCCTACAAAATATCTCTTTTTTATACATAAAATATTTTTAATCAAAATTACTTTTAAAAAAATAAATTTCAGTTTTTAAAATTAAGCTAACACTTGAGATTTCGATTTTGTAAACTGGGGGATGACTGTTTCTTTGCATTAAGACATTTAACCAGTATTTTTATTCTATTACGTGTGCGGGCAAATTATGACACTTTCCTATTTGACTTTATAATTCTGAAATACGAGTTTGTTCTGCATGTTTCGATGACGTGTTTAACGCCAATACGTCATTCGGGACGTATCTGTAAATGTGCTCGTTCCTTAATATGTACATGAAAAGATATTTATCCAAATGCTGCGTGCTTAAACTACTGTAATTTTCATGCGCTAAATCCAGAGCAATTATTTTCTTATACGTCATGTTTGAAGGCAATTCATTATTTAAATATGTACAAAAAAAATCAGAATGGAAATTCATTGGCTTTCGGTAAGCGTACAGGTAAAATTATACTTTTAATATTTTTTACCTCACAAATCTGTCGAGTTATGGAGTAAAGTTGCCTGAATTTTACCCTTGCGAAATTGTCATACATACAATCATACAATGATAATGTCATTTTTATGAAGTACTTATTATCTCATGTACGGATGTTTTGCAGACAATATAATTTGGAAACAATTAGAAGTTTCGAACTCCTACGATGATGGGGAGGGGAAAAACAAACTAATTAGCTACTAGCAAACAGAAGCAAAAACGCTGAAGCTCTAACAACGATGCTAAAGTCAAAAAAAGCTTTCAGGAAAGCAAAAAACAGAATTTATCAATGTATTCAAAATGTATTAATGTATGCAAAACTTGGATTCTAAATAAAGACCTAGAGACGAAACTGGAAGTATGGGAAAAAAGACACAATATGTACACGGAGACGTAAAATATAGAGAATGGTGGAGAAGAACGAATCAGGAAGTCATATGGCCAACAAAACATAACAATCGGTACATGAATACCATCTCGAAGGCTTTGAGGGTTGATCCTTAAAAACAACGTGCTCTTGGAAGTATAGCTTGGGATCGACTATTTTGCTAAATAATAATCAAATTCAGGAGCAAATTTATTATTAAACAACATGATAATATACCAAGGAACGAGAAGGCAGATCGCCTAGCATAATTGGCAGCGAGACACCTTTCTTTGGACCAGAACCCGCAGTTGGTACATCCTATGGAAAAGCCAAGCGGTGTCATGACAAGGGCATTATGCTCGTTGTAAAAAAGTTGCAGGACAAGCCCATTCTAAGGCTATCCTGTCAAAGGTCTCTACAGAAAAGACAGACAGGATGAGCAGAGTAAAAATCAGAGCAGCCACAGCACTTCACAGGACACTGTGACTAAACCAACACTTCTACATAATAGGGCTGTCAGAGACCGATATATGCAGAGGATGTGGTGAAAAAGAAGAAACATAATATGCCAGTGTGAAGGATTCACACACTATCGACGTAGACTTCTAGGGATGAAAAAGGCCAACCAAGAAGAGTTAAGAAAAACACCCTTAAAGAAAATCCTGGAATTTTGCAAAAACACTGGACTTCTTTAAGGGGCTATCACCAGAGAGTACAATAGACCAATAGGTCGCAATACAGAAACCCGAAAGGGGACCACCTCCGCGGAAATAATAATAAAAAACATGATGAATATAAGCACTTGAAGAATCTCAGGTTATTATTGAGAGAACAGTGGAACGCTGGACCAGGGTAAACGCTGCCATCTAAATTCTGAATCAACCATTGACCGACTATCTACCCATAATTAAGAGTATTATATCTATTCCTATTAACCCGGTTCGAACTGGGTCAAAGTTTCTTCATAACCGAGGTTTCGTGCTTCTTTATTGGGGACATCTTCAGGGGGGGACATCTTCAGTTGCTGTTTAACCAGCAACCCTGAAGATGTCCCCGATAAAGGAGGACGAAACGTCGGTTATGAAGAAACCTTCAACGCGGTTCCAACCCGGAAAACTTATACACATTGGACATCGGCCGCGGAAGCCTACAACATAGATTAGGATATGAAAGTGATTCAAAGAAAAAGTAAGTGATTTTCAACGGAACTTATTTGTAAATTGCGGACCCTTTGATACAATTTGGGCAACCGATCTCCTAAATTCTGTTACACGCAGATTTTTTGCTAAACCTCATTTTCAATATTTAATTTGTCGGTACGATTTGAAAGTCCGTTTTGGAAGACTCGAAAAGGTTACAAAGATTCAATGCAAAATTTTTGCACAAAAAAATATTAAAAAGTGATCCAACTTAGGCAACACCGCCCTAAAATGTTACGTTAAAACAGCTTTACCGTGGCCTAATTTTATTGATTATGAGATTATGACACTTAAATGCAATTTTTATTTTAATTACGTACATAAAATTTACAAAAACACCTCAAAAACGTTTAATTCACGATTTCTTTGGGAGCCGAATTTAAAACACAAACAATTGAAGGTGCAACAAAACAACTGCAATTCCTACAAACAAGTTTGCTCTTTTAACATGAAACAAGGAAGTAAAATTCCTAATTTAGAAACGGTAGAGACCGACGATTACACTCCCCTAAGGTTAAATTACATTTTTGAAGCTAGCAATTAGTTTAATTGATTTTTCCTGGACACGGCCAACTGTTGTGAATGAAAGAAATAACAAATGGCATTAATAGTTGAGTGAATTAAAACGAGCGTGCAACTAAGCGGCTAATGATCGCACTGATACACTGCCATAATGTAATTGTTAGTTTTTGTAAGCGGTTGGAACATTAGACCGGTGTAATTTACAGTGTCATTACACACATGATCCTCTTATCATGTCGATAACATCTCATCGCGATTATTAGACCATTGTTGTTGTGAACATTAGGCAGAGAACTTCCGCTCTACCTTTTATTTGCTTGTTGACGATTGTGGTGACAGTAAAAGCAACGCTGTTGGCAATTTTCGTAATTGTGTACAATTACTTGTTTATTTTTAAATAATGCACGCGTTATTACGGCTCGTCATTTTCAGCCGTGTAATTTCATCGCGAATTACGTCAATAAGTTAATGCATTTTGAAAAAGATAAACAATAAAATAAATAACACAAAAAGGTGTTTTTAAAAACAATAATTTAAAAAACACGACGTAAAAAAATACATATTTTGTAGAGTTAGTGGTGTTTAAATGTAGGAGAAATGGAGCGCAACAGAATACAGCCTTAATTTATTTATTTAGGTTTATGTTGATACACTGTCCAACAATCGGCCGCCTTTCCTTAAATATTTGTGTGTTATGTTATATTTTGTGGTGATTTTACAATGGATATGGATATACAGGGTGTGTAAAAATTGGCGGAAGCGCTACACGTGGCGATGTTCTTCGTAAAATTCTAAGTCGAAAATCTTAATACGAAAATGTTGTGCCATGCTTACTGTGTCTGCAAGAGGTCCTCAACGTTTTGACATTTAGTCTTTTAATAAGCGTTAGAAAAATGGAGGAATGGACAAGGAAATAAGCGAAAGGACAGGAAATGTGGGAAGAATATTTAACAGTTTAAGAACAACATTTTTTGGAAATAGAGAAGTCCCAAAAACAACAAAAGTAGAAGTGGTCAAAAAGGTAGTAACTCCGGCACTTTTATACGGAAGTGAAACATGGGCACTAACAAATAAAAATAGTAGCCGAGTGAATGCAGCAGAAATGAGATTTCTAAGAAAAATCCAAGGAAAAACAAAAAAAGACAGAATCAGAAACGAAACATATAGAGAACAATTAAAGATAAAATCAGTTGAAACAAAAATACAGGAAAGGCAGCTGGGATGGTTGGGTCACATTTATAGGATGAAAGAAGAAAGGTTAACCAGAAGAGCATATGAAGCAAGAACACAGGGAAAAACAAAAGAGGTAGACCAAGAAAAACCTGGCACGACGAAGTTAAAAAAGCAGCAGCGGATAGAAACATCAAATGGAAAGACAAAAAGGCTAGCACAAGACAGAAAAACATGGAAAAAAGTCAGCACAACACAACTCAACAGTCCTACACCTAACAGTAGAAGGACTCATGACTAAATAATTTAAAAAAAAAAATAAGCGTTATTATTTAATACTTGCAAATGAAAAAGCTGCAATTTGGAATAAAAATAAATTTCTAATAGTATTTTTTCCTAGATATTGTGTTCT
Source organism: Elmis aenea (assembly GCA_947652605.1). Taxonomy (NCBI): domain Eukaryota; kingdom Metazoa; phylum Arthropoda; class Insecta; order Coleoptera; family Elmidae; genus Elmis; species Elmis aenea. Next base: position 42,225,591 of record OX393580.1, on the reverse strand, counting down.
TCCTTTCAAAAATTGGTGTTGAAACTATGTAAATCACTGATTTGAATGAAAATAATACATATGGCTACATTGTCATTAACTGTCATCTCTGTTTTCCTAGTAATTATTTCTAGTTTGTGTTTTACGATACCCAAAAGTTTGCAGCTATGTTTACGAACTGAAGCTTTCAGTTCGAACAAAAATTGTAAATACCTAAGTAAAAATTGCTGATAAAAAAATGTCCAAACGCAAATCAATGTATGCAATGTTGTCAATGTTGTCAATTTTTTTTTTCTTTAAATGGTTCCTGAGGCCATAGGAAGCATGGTAAAACATTTTTGTATCAAGATTTTCGACTTAGAATTTTACGAAGAACATCGTCACATGTAGCGCTTCCGCCAATTTATACACACCCTGTATATGTCTTCCATTGCATATAAGTACGGTGACCATGTTTTCTTGAAGAAAATAAAGGACAAATAGAGCTACTTGGCGAAAACTTTTACCAAAATTACGTTGGATTTTTTCGTAGCAAAACAAAAAAAACTTTTCTTATTAACCTGAAAGTATAAGGGGTATATCTGAAATCAAACCAGCTATTGGAGATTGATGGATAACTTATTTAATTACAACGTACAAAAATTAACAGATTAAAAGCCTTTTTATGTCAATAACAAAAATTTAATATAATTGTTTTTACACGCAACACAAGTAATAGGTAATAAATATTTAATTTTTAATAACTCTGATTTTTATACTCCTATTACTTTAAAGTGTAGTTTTGGGAGAAATGTATTTTTTTTAACAGATCATTTTTATGTTTTGTGTAATCATAAAATTATATATAGACATATTATAATTACATATTGTGTAAATGCAAGCTTGCAGAGTTTCGACTTTTAATTGATTTTTTTTATTGGTCCAAAAGTTCTTAATGACAGAAAAGACCCTATCAGTAGCAACGTTTGAACCCGGCAAACATAAATAATATTCAACAATAATTAGCGACAGCTTTTTAAAAGGTACAAAATTTTCAGAAAAATGTTGAATTATTGCAACCCATTTTTCTTCAAAGGTTATTGCTGCCACTCATGTAATTTTTCTTTACGATTATTCTGAAGAAGGACAACAAACAAACTAAACTTTCTTATTTAATGGGAAATAACAAAATTTTTTAATGAACTATCAAAATAACAAAAACAGTCAGTGAGTAGAATTATGCAAAATTGCTTCCTTATTACTGCCAAGCCCAAGCCACTTTTAAGTCTATCTATATAACTTTTTATAGCGTTTGTTAACTTGTACGGGGAATAACATGAATTCAGCGGCAATGCTACTTTATAAATTTTCCAAATTGTTTGAACGATTTTTATACATCTTAGTCTTTGGATATTTCCCCAAAAATAGTCTAAAGGTGTTGGATCAGGGGATCTTGTTGGAAGAACAGCGATTTTCCAACTACTTAGTTAAAAAAAAAAATCGAGAAATGGCACAGTTTTTAAAACACTTTAAAAATTATTCCAAGAAATTAAATCTAAGTTACTAATTCTTATTTGTCGTGATTCAAACGTCGTTATTTATTATTTTTGGTGTAAATTATATCTTTGTAAAAATAAATTTTAAAAAACTAAGAAACCTAACTTGCTTTTCTAGTTTATTATTATTACAAAAAAAAAATTAATAATACTTAAAGCGAGTTTCAGTAGCTCTCTGTTATTTTAATAGTTTCTATCTTTGGTGATTAGTAATGAAACTAGATACCTACACTCTCATGCTCGGTTTGACGATTTTACACATTTTATTGCGAATAGAAAACGTAAAATACTCAACGATAAATTTTGCACAGATGAAGCTACGTGTTCACCAAATATTCACAGTCGATAGCCAACATTTCATGCACAGAAATTTAAAAATATGCCTGCACATGTAAAACAATTTAAAATTTTTTTTTTTTTAAACGCTATTGTCTTCAACGCCAAAAAACATTTTTTTATATCTAGGAAACTTTACCAACATTTTACAGTTATAACGATAATATTTCTGTGTTTAAGATTAAAACGATTAAAAACTGATAAAGTGAACTTATAAAATAAAAAAGCAGGCTTATCAATAGTGCTGTTCTTTTGTATCAGATTTTTAGACCAACTACAACTAATAAATCATCGTCACAAAGATGAAACACTTCGTTGCACAAGATTTTTGCAACCATGAAACCTTTTAACCTATTTGCAATTCCAATTGTTTTTGTTTAAATAAAAATTAAATTAAACTTTGAAAAACCCCTATTTGCAATTACTAATTCGTGGTTTGCAAAGGTCAGCATTCACAGTATGAAAATCGATTAGGGCTGAATACTCTAAACTCGACAAATAACGGGAGATTATATTACGTTGTGGTGTAGACTAACTTCTAAACTTTAAATCATATTTTATGGTTCGGGCATATAACAAGAATCAAGAAAGAAAGAACAGCAAAAGTGCTGTGTTAAGTCGAAACTGGGAAAAGAAAAAGACGCGGACGATCAAGGAACACATGATATGATAACGAACTTACTTAAAAGAGAAGGCATTACATGGAGTCAAGCTAGAAGAAAAGCTACAGGCTACAGATAAGAGAGAATGGAAAAAAATCATTACCTCGACACCTATGGTACAAGAGGTAGATTAAATTTTAAAAAATCATATTGAAAACAACAATATTAGTTTATACCTATAAAAGCACATCGATTTCAAATCAAAACCCTTAATATATTCAAGCAATAAAAAAATTAACCAGAAATTACAGTCAAAAATGTAGTTATAAAGGTATGCTTAGCCTCCTAGGACCAGACCGTAAATTAAGTGAAATAAACATGATGCATTGTCTATTGTTTTAGAAATAACTGAACGCGGTTTCCAGTTCGTCTTAAGCATAATACTTTGGAGGTATGTGGTAGCGCCGATGACTATAATCATTTTTTTGATTAATGTATTCGCCGTATCGCATTTTTCTAACAAGCGAGGCAGCTTAGATCTAAATACATAAATATAATACGTAGTTATGTAAGTCATCCTCTTACAAATCTCTCAAACGAATTGACATATAATGCTTTGTCCTTGCTTGGCCCATTGTTGCATTAGAATGTATAAATCTAAGGTGTGCCTGCTTCAGATCACTTATAGTCAATAACGTCCATAATAGGAAGTGTCCAGGCGTGCAAAGGCCGGAGTTGTACGCAAACACATCTAAAAATATATCTAAATAATATATAATTACAATTTTCGAAATATTTTTCTGATATTTAAAAGTTATGTGCAGTTTTTTTCATCAAAATCCTGTACAAAGTTTTCGTCAAGTAAGTATTAAAAATAATAATACCTACTTTGATTAATAGTTATGAAAAAGTTTGTCCGAAAAATATTTAAAAATTGAAAGTTATTCACTGTCATTTTCATCAGCTCCATAACCATCCATTTTACCAATAAAGCAGGTTTTGCAGACCATAAATGCATGTTTTAAGTAAAAATATTCATAACAAAGTCAGCAAGAATGTTTTTCATTCCTACAGCAAGAGATACGCAAGCTATAACAGTCGAAACTATTCTGACAGATCAGTTAAGGTACAGGGAGAGATTAGCGGAACGCTCAACTTTTGGCACGACTCGGCTAACGAAATACTCAGTGCAACTTATCTCACAGATACACTGCGCCTGAAGAACGGTTAAAGTATTCTACTTAGTAGCTTTCTACCAGGTTCTGTACTCAAAAATTTACCACATTCTCCAAATTTTTCGTTCCCACATAACCATCTTAGCATTAACACAATATAAAGTTTTAAGAGGCAATCATTTGAACCTAACATTAACAAAGAATTAATATATTTATTTAATTGCAAATTTGTTGTAAAACAAAATATGTCAAGTAAAGTATGAAACAGTTTTTACGTACTCAACTAAATAACACATTAAACTTGAATAAAGTAAGTTTTATTATTATTTACAGCATCATACGAAATAATAATGCAAAAACGTTGTAAATTGACACCAAGATAATTTTAAAATCAATAATTTTTTTGAAACTTGCATAGAACTTTTTAAAAACGATTGAAAATTATTTACACATTTTTCAAATTCGCTATGGGTAAGTGACTCCTTTATAAAAAATAAAAATAATTTAAACTTCTGGGTGACATTTAACAATTTATTTTTTAAGCTTTTGAAGCTTGTTTTATTTAATTGAAAATGTTTTAAACACAAATTTATGTAACAAATCGTTAAGACACTTCGAAACATTACAATCGCTTAACTTTTTTTTGCCTTTTGTCTTTGGCACTGTGCAGTAAACTTGAATTGCAAACACGCACGCAACAGTTGATAGACTGTTTCCGTTTCCTATGCGCTTTTTCACCTTTACGGAAGAAAAAACTACAAGAATAAATCTAAAAGCTTAGCCATGTAGAAAAAAAACTGGTCCGTTGTGTTTGTATTGACAGAAGAATATTAAAAATATGCAAAACGATTGAAAATATTACTATGGGAAATATTTCATAAGTAAAAACATTTACCAAATGTCATTCTCCTACATTTTTCTTAATTTAAGATATAAAATCAAAACTTACTCTGAAAGAAGACGTTCTCGGAAAACATTTTATAAAAATCTACTTTAATAGTTATACTTACTACATTGATTAAGTAATGATGTTTTATTTGTCCTAATATTAATAAGATTTATCAATTGATTATATAACATACTATTTGAAAAGACAACCATAAATATATTTAAATATAATGAAAACGTAGAAATTAGTTTTTCAAGTAAACCAAGTAATTTATGAGGCTTACGGTAAAAGTAATTAACAATAAATCGCACAAAACAATAATTTATTATGAATAAAATTACCATTTGACTATTAAAATAACCGAGAATTTATATAGAAACATTTTTACTTTTATTAGATTTGCTATACCTAGAGCCTTAGACCAGGGGTCTCCAACCCGTCGACCGCGATCGACAGGTCAATCGCGACATTCTCACCGGTCGATCTCGGGATTAATATTTTTAATAATACATTTTTGCCATTTATATTTTTTATGCTATGCAGTACTTTAACAAACTACACAATTTTGAGGAAATAATTTTATAATTCTTCAAAAGTAGATCTCGGTTACGAATTTGACATAAAAAGTGATCCTAGACCACAAAAATTGGAGACCACTGCCTTAGGCCAGTGATTCTTAAACATTTCCTTCAGCGACCTCTTTGAATCAGACGCATTTTTTCACGACCCTTCACTTAGGCCCGATTGCATAAAAGTTGAACCTGGAATTAACCCCGAGATTAAACCCCGTTAACCCCAGAACTAGGCAAAATCTCAGCATAGCTGGCGCTCATATTGCCTGGTTTCAGGGATTAACGTGTACTTATTTTAACACCAGTAGTATTTTGTGCAATCGGACCTTCATATCATAAATGCGATAGATTCTAACAATGCATATAGGTACCTGTTTTTGCGCGTACATTTAAGCATGTTCAAGCGAACTACTTTTGCGCAAAACCTTAACAAAAAAATTAAATAACTTAAATATAAGTACAGATATATATCATTAAAGAATTGCAATGACTAGAAAAATAGTGCATATTGTTACGATAATATTATTTAAATTGATGTGATACAGTTTATTAGACCCCGTTCAAAGGTGTTATAATTCAGACTGCGAACTTAACAGTATTCGCACATCCTATGTTGTAATCGCACAATAAGCGAATTCTATTCATTATGCACCATGCATTTTCCTGTTCAAATGTCAAGTTGCTAAGCCAGGGTATTTTGTGTAATAATCTTTTTTAACAGAGTTATCGTGTGATTCACAACCGATATGGTCGCGATACCCTGGTCCAGTAGTGTTCAGTAATATTCAACCAAAATTAATGTAAGATTCTTCAAATGGTTTAGTGGCTCATTATGGTTTCTTTTAATAAATCTGCTCCTCAAGTAATTTGATTATTATTTAAGTAAATTCTACGATCCCCAGCTACAACCTCCAAAGTGCACAATGGTCTTAAAGCTAACGTGACAATATAAATACTAAAATCTGGTGCCCTTGTATGATATATGTCTCGATAATGGTAGAAATTATGTAAAGAAGTAGATTAAGGTAAAAAAATCTAATAAAAATGACATTTTTTCAAAGTTATGGTTCGTTTTTTTTAATAACCAAACAATACTCACTTTACAAATACGCCTTGTAATTTAATTCAAAAATATAACAAGTATAAGCTTTGCATGCAACGAGACAACTAAGGATAAATATTGGGTTAGTTCATAATTACCTACAAAGCTAATTGACAAAACAAACCTTTATACGTCAAAAAACAATCGAATTAAATTAAATATATTATATCTTATTACATATCTTATTAAAAACAATTTAAAAAACTTTTAAAATATTAATGCAATTATTTGATAAGTTACTGCTCATTTACTTCAATTAATTTCGCGTCAAGGCAATTGTATAAATGTATGTGATTGACATAATAATTGATTAAATCAGATAAAATAAAATCAGCAGTATTTGATCATAAAATTAACAAGAGGCCTTTTATGGAAGTTGTACCCGTATAGCATAAATATTCTGAATATCAAAACCAACTCTAACGTGTTTCAAGACGCCTTGAAATTAAATTTAAATGATTTTGTGTACATTTGTAGCTATTTAGGCGAGATTTGTCGTTATTTAAATTTTGAAGAGTGTTCATGTCGTTATTAATCATAATTAGTGTTTATCTTAATGGAGCTTTTTAGTTACTGTATAGTTTAGATAAACAATAATAAATATTAGTGTATAACTAAAAGTATTATTTAATCAACTTAAGTTTTTGGGGCAATGGTACAAATTTTAAAGCATTCTGACAAGCTTAATTTTCACAGTTATAAGAAAACAAATATTTTCATTTAGTTAGAGAAATATTTAGGACTTGTAGATTTTAATTTCTTTCTTTTATAGTTGATTTTTTTGTCACCAAGTCGAGGACCTAATTTTTCTGAGCCACCACCCTCTTTTTACAAAATTCAGAGCAGAGAAGCTTTTAAAGAACGATCGCCAAATGTCAAAAAGATATTATTGGCAACCCTATTAATACGATGAATCACCAATTATTCGAATACCTATTCAATTATTCAGATTATAAATACCTCGGATGTAGATATTAATATGTAAATCAACATAGTTTAAATAAAAACGAATTTGGCGTGATTATTTTGTTCCTTTGGTAATATACAGGGTGCGCCAATAGTGCGATAAAGTCCATTATTGCCCTTAATGTCAACTTATTAAAAAAAAAAATTAATGAAACTTATAGTATTTCTAGACGTGCATGTTTTAAAATTAGTTTCAAGTATACAGGGTGTTTCATAAAAGTGGGGCGTCACTAAAGGTATTTTTTTTTAAATTGAACACCCAGTATATTTTTGCATAATCGAATTCAGCAAGAAAATCTCCATATGACAGTATTTTGTTTTTTTCATTTTTTTGCGACGTTGCCAATTTATCTCAAAAAATCTTTGAATTTCCAGAAAAACAGGGTACAATACTTGTCAAGAGCACAACGTTATGAATAATAATTGGCAAATGATATTTTGTACATACAAAGTCTAAAGGTGGTGTCATAGTCTAAATACATCAAAATTAGTTTATATTATACCGGGTGTGTTTTTTAGATGTGCCAACTTCCCAATTTCCAAACATCAATAACTTTATTTTTTCAGATGAAACACCCTGTACATTATTACGTCATTTTGTAGCATTTTTGTTTTTCTACAAATTTTCTTTATACTTTCCTATACCTAAAGTGAATATTTTCTGAGATATTTACATTTTACTTATTCTTATATGCGTTTTGTGGGAATTTCCAAATTTTTTTCGGAGTAGGCCCCGACTTTGATAATAGAAACAATAATTTCTGTCAGGGTGGATAAAAATCATGATTTTTTTTATTTAAATCAGATTTTTTTGATTTAAATCAAATGTACCATATTATCGAATTTAGTGAAATATTCACATGCTATTTCTGTTTTGTGCTAATATATTTAATAACCAATATATTTAATTCACTGGTGAATTGTTGTCAAAATGAAAAATTAAATATAATGATTAAGAATTTTGAAAAAATCAGTGCTAAATGGTGATTTTTAATTAATTATATACAGGTTGAGTCATTAGTGCGGGATCGGTCGATTGCGGCTAAACGGTTTGAGATATGAAGTTGATTCAAATAAATGCTATTTTATACAGTTTTTTCTAAACAACACAATAAAAATATTTTCAAACATACAGAGTGAGTCACCTTTCTGGAACTAATAGCAACTTTTATATTTCAAATACAACACCCAATTTATTTAATATTTTTGACCGCCTTAATTTTAGCTTTGCATCAATATAAAATACTACAGGTTTTTATACGGCGTTGTAAAAAAAAATTCTAAATTATTCAAGTTGTAATTTGGTATGGATATGCAGAAAAAAATTCTCTGTTCTCTCGATATGAAAAAATTTGAATCACACATACAGGGGTGTTTATAAATAGGTGGCAACTTCCATGATTTTCAAAAGCTCGTAATTCGATTTTTTCAAATGCAAACCCCTGTATTTTTTTATCAACGAATTCGTTTTTAAAAGACCTTCATATTTTGTTGAGTATGTCCTATAAGTACCCAAAACTCATACTTTTCGAGATATCCGACATTTTTCTTCAACTCGTTATTGAAACAATAGAGTGCCGTGGAAATTGAAAAAACTGACTGTTTACTTCGCTAACGTCAAAAACTTGTCATTTATTTTTTGAATGATTGCATTTCCACAATGAATATTACTTTACAAGAGCAAATTGATATGGTTTATTCACCATTTCGTGTATTTAATTACTAATAGTAATACAATTTTGTTTTATTATAAATATTATACTGTATCTATTCATATAATCTGTGATTTAAATTGATATTTTTTTTAAAAAAATCACTTGATTTAAATCAATGATTTTTTTAAAAAAATCACTTGATTTAAATCATGATTTAAATCGTGATTTAAATCAATTGATTTAAATCTGCTCAACCCTGATTTCTGTAGTAACAACTGTCGAACTGTCAGAGTTAATTGCTGTAGATTGTTAAAACATAAATAAAGACCCTAATTTAAATTTTAAAAAAATAAAGTTGTTAATACATAATGTATATGGAGAAAAGTGAAGCTCACTTATTTCAAGTGAGATATTTTACTGCCTTGTACGAGTCTTCCCAGCATAGATGGTATATTCGAGTTTGTGTTCAATAAATAAAAACTAAATTGTGATAAAACCGGTTAAAACCGGTTTTAGGAACTATTTATCTCGTTTTCGTTCTTGAACGAAAAATATAAACTTTGTTTTCGTTTTCGGTGTTATAAAAATTTCGGTTAATTTTGTTTAACGTTTTCATTCCGTTCTCAGTCCCTGCTTCATAGAGTAATTTAATACAACACAGTATTGGTACAATCCAGCTCTGCCCTTTCTATTTTAAAACCATGTTTTCCAAAATATTCACAGAGTGCAATAATCAAAAACTTCTTAAGCAAAACAAATCATGAATTCATAAATTTTTACATGACGCATTACGCTACTTCGAAAACATTATCCTATCTCTGATCGCATTACCAGGTCGTTAATTTTTAATGTTATATAAACTTACAACTGAGTCACAAAAAAAACACAAAAACCTGAGGTACGATAACATTATCGAAAGAGACCCATCGTTGACACCCGATATTTGTAGTTCGAACCCGATAGTGGCGCTAATGTAAAAATTGCATGTTCGGCATTATAACAAATAACAAAACACTCGATAAAATTAGAGAATAATTTGAGTGAACATTAAGTGTGACTGTATCTATATCCACCATATTATTAGACAATAAAAAGAGAAGGAAAAAAAACGATGGAAGCATTAATTCAATATCGCTTCGGGATACCTACGGGTAATTAGCGGCACAAAAAATACACAAACTCGCTTTAGTGGTGTTGCTTGCTAACATAAAACAACTAAAACTACCGTTACTTAGTATATTATTTGTAAAACTATCAAATGAATGGCTTTTAATTACACCACACAGGTAGTAAACATCGATGGTCATTTGTTTATTAGATATATGAATAGTGCAAGGAGGGAACTTAGTCTTTACCGGTACGAATAGAAAAATATGCCGCTCTAATGGAGTTGAAAAACAAAATTTATAACCGGTCATTAATAAACACGAGATAATTAGTGTTTAAAAGTCATCGCGTTTAAAAACCTACTCAAACAGTAGCTATAACGCTCAAGAAATACTATATACAGAGCGTACGAAATAGGGTTTCCCTAGCGGGGGATCCCGGACCGTTTTAACATACCTACTGTATATTTTCCGGAAAATACTTATTCCCGGGGAAATCCCGTAATATTTGATAATGCTATTGTGGTTGATTTTGTGTTAAGATCTTTGTAATATTATTATAACTTAACAGGATTTATTTTAAATATCTTTTTCTGAGTCCGGCCCGAAAATCACTTGTTACCGATCAATTTTTAGGCTGGAAAATACGTTTTTACTGGCCTAGGCCAGAAAGTAATTGGTTGCCATGGTAATAACAATAACAACTCTTTACAGGCCTAGGCCGGAGAGTAGCTGGTTGCCATGGTAATGAGTTGTTTTGTTGATTTGCGCTGGCGAGCAAGCGTCGTTATACCACCAAGCGAGTTTTCACCTGCAGTATGTTGAGTTTTTGTTTAATTATGGATGGTGACGATAGTGATTTTGGTGTCAGTGGCGGACGCAGAAAAAATATTGTACGTAACATAACAGTAAAGTGTCTTCACTTGACTCGTATGCTTTCAGGACTCGCCTACGGCTCGTCCCAAAACTGTCTACTTGTCCAGTAAAGTACCACTTTCCGGTTTTTTTACGTAAATATCTATTAGGTACTAACATTACATTATGAAAAACTTTATTCTTATTTTAAAACAGTTTTTCTGCTTTAAACAAATTATGTACACCCGAAGTATGAGTAAAGAAGTCTGGTCTCTATGACAAAGTTTAACTCAACAAAATTTGAGTAATCTGGTAACGAGAAGCAAAATAGAGTGATTATGAAATTTTGTTGATAAAAACGATGTCTCTGCTGCTGAATGCTCTTAACACGATTCCACCTACAACAATAGAGTCTGAGAGCGCATTTTTTTTTTCATGACTCTCTGTTAGTAAATTAAGAATAAGACAAATGTTTATGTACAGGGTGGTCCTCATAAAAGAGCCACTATTGGGATCTCATAAACGTAAAGAGCTACAAAGCAGTTTAAATTAGACAAATTGTTTCCCTTTTTAAGACCTGTTCGGTGATGCTTTTAATGTTTTGAAAAAGTTCCATGGCACGCTAGATAATAAACAAAAATCAAAATGTGCATTTTTTTGTAGTTAATAACTCAGTTATAGTTACTTCATGGCACAAAAAAATTTTTGGATTTTATAGTTGAAGATTTTTTACGCCTTGTAAAATAAAAACATTCATTTGTTTCAATATTATTTAAATTTATGGCACTCTATAGCTTTTTGATGTTTTTGTTTGTTTTTAGCCTAAATATCAAAATAAATACATTAAACCTTATATTATTGAAAATAATAACGGAGATATGACAAATTATAAATATGTCAAAAAGAACACTTTTTCTAACAAATCAAAATCGAATATGATAACACATTTTTCTCAAAAACTGCACATTTTTGGCAATTCAACCGTTACTTTATCTTTAATATTAAGCGAGATACCCATGTAATCCCGTCGTATTTGTACTACCCTGTTTAGAAAAAATGTTTGGATAAATAAAGCAATATTACACAGTTTATATACTAATAAGCTTATGCTATAGTTTGGTAATATTAACACATAAACAAAATTTGACATTTAATGGGGAACATTGGGCAATAGGACTTAATTAAAAACTTGCAAGCGATTATTTTAGATAAAAATAGCTTCCTTAAACGACTGGATTGTAAAAAGAGCAAGAAAATATAATACAAATGTTAATCACTACAAAATGTATACATTAGAAGAGGTTTCTTCTGCCTTGTTCGTAACAACTTAATGGCATTTATCTCTTAATGAAAAACTATACCTCAATGAAATTTTAGAAACAAATGTTAGGAGTTTAAACACACTAAAATGTTTAACTTTTTTTGTTAATTTCTATTAATATTTTGAGCAACAATTCTTTATAGTGTGTTTAAAATTTTAGTAATTCATCCAATAAGCATGATGTAATTACTTATATGGTTGCTAATGCCGAATGCTTGCAACTAAAATAGCTTGTGTTTTTCGAGTTTTTAACAATTCTTACACACAAGTGCCAATTAAAGTAGTACAATTTTTAAAATTATACAGGCGCTTAGTTTTTTCTTTAAGCTAATTAAATAATAAAACAAGGACCTACACACTATTTCTTCACAAATTAGTCATTCTTTCCTCATTCTTTTCAATTTTGCACGTATTTATTTTAGCACTATTATTTTCATTTAATTTAATAGCCACATCCAACAAAAAAACTCGCATTATTATTATGTAATTCTTCTTAATATTCTCACATTTTCAATTTTTATTATTAATAGTTAAAAATATTTAATTAGTTATTTGACTTTTCATGCTTATTTCGTAATTACAGTATGTTAGAAGCCGCTATGTAATTAAAGTCAATTCAATATAAACTATGCACATAATTAACTTGCAAAATGGACAAATATTCGCGCAATTAGAAGACTGTCGATATGCCTTTCATCCGCGGCTACTTGCAACTCCGCTTTTTGTTTTTATCCTGGTTCACAGGATAAAAACAAGCGAAGAAGCAGAAGCAACGACAAAAATATCTGCACTTAACATAATGCAGTAATCAATCTTAAAATTATGTTTTAAAACACAATGGTGTCTGCAGACAATGTGCAGAGGTAAATACACTAATTACTTAATTAAATTAACAAGTACAATATAAATTTTGCAATGTAGAACAATATTCACTGATATTGCAGCAGCAAGTGTTGGCTCTCTTCTGAGAGAACTTCGGAAATTTAGAAATAGGTGGCAAGATTTTTTTCTGAAAATGAATTGGATATACGAACGAATGACGAAGAGCGATAAAGAGCCAAAAGAACAAGATTGTGCAAATAAGGGTGATACACAAGAACATTTTAAAAGAATCTTATATTTTGTTATACCGAATACAATTATTTCCCCACTTTACAAACGTTTTACACCTTTAAAGAACATTCAAAATTTAGTTTCACTAATATTAAATTTTCAAACACTGCATCAAGAAAGAATTTCTGTCTGGTACAATATTTTAATAAATAAATATTCAAAAGACTTAACCTCTTTGAAACACGAAATTAATTATATAAGAAAGATTTATATAGCGACGTTTAAAGATGTTACACCAGGACTAACTTTATTAGATACCTACTATTTATGTATTTGAACTTTTTTTTAAATAATATGCATGGCAGAAAAATAAATATCAAACAACTAGGAGGTATCTGTTAAATTACCGATTGGGGAGACCGTGGATGAAAGTAACACGGGTAGGTTGTTACAGTGCCTATAGTTTCTTTAATTTTTGTTATATGTCGCCGTAAACGCTTAAGCAATGTTCATTTACATCCACCTCCCTAACTATATTGCTAGTTTTCATTTGTCATAGAGGCTAAGTTTTTGCCAGCCAAAGTCACTATTTTCCGCCTAAAAGTGAATGCGTTGTGTCACCGGTCGAGTGACTTTTAGGCGATCTCTAAAGAGGATCAAAAAAGTACCTGGATTATTATGTTCTACATTTTGTTGGCTATTGGTGGATGCAATACAATTTGACGTTGGAATCGTGATTAATTGTGGATTCCATCCAATTTGTTTTATGTACACTTGGGGTCAAACGTAACAGTGCTACAACCAACCCCTATTAATGTTTTCACTTGCAAATGTTCACTCTTAGCACATAATTGATTGTTTTCTTCGTCAGTGAGAACATACAAAAGTTGTCGGATTAATTTTCCAATTTGTTGTATTTTTTTGTTTCACATTTTTGAATATTGCTAACGTGTATTTTTTAATCAAATATTAATTTTGTTGATAACATCCAATATATTCATCCACTACTTATGAGCTGTGTAAATTATTTTGCCGTTACAACTTACCCCGATCATTGTTACTTTTAGCCCCAACGTTGAGATTGGAAGTAACAGCTGTCTTACTACAGAAAAAAAAAACAAATTTCTCACATAGGTATGCTTTACGAAGCATATGAAATAAATATCTTGGATTAAGAGGAACCGATTAGGACGAAGAAGAGAAGAAGAAGAGAAGGAGTGGGAGGAGGAGAAGAAGAAGAAGAAGAAGAAGAATAAGAAGGAGGAGGAGGAGTAGAACGAGAAGGGAAAGAAGAAGAAGATATTTCAACTTCATGATGTTTTCCAGAAAAATATACTTCCATCCGTTTTTTTCACAATATTAGTAAGAGCTGCTGAAGGTGAAAGAGCTTTTAGTAAAGTTTCAAAAAGAGTAGATTATCAATGTTGCAAAAAATGCTAAAACGGTCGATATTTAAAAAACAATTTAGTACAGACAACTTGACTTTCCGTGTACATAAAAGAATTCTTTCGCAAAATTTGGCATATTACGCCATAAAGTTGTTTAAATTATTGACATTTCGTCGCATAATGCATGTATAAGCAACACATTAAGCTGTCGGAACAGCCATTATACAAAAATTCATTACTAGATAAAAGTCTCTATGCGGTATTTATAGCTTGCAATATTCAGAAAACATAATGATACTCAGGAGTTAGAAAGTATTCTAAATATCTTCGCAGATCGTTAGTATCCGCGGTAATTTATGGTTGCTAGTGAATAACTGTAATAATTTGTATTAATTATGGCCACGAGTAACTCTAGAAAATGCATAATTGTAGTGCACATATGTATTAAATCGGGCTGCCACGGGACATTAAATCTAAAAGCAGACACTTATTTGATACTGGTGGTTGCAAAACCGACTAAGAATAATAATAATTTTTTGCTTAAATTTGCTTAACTTACTCAAAACATTGCATTGAAACATTTCCAAGTTTACGTTTTGGGAAAAATTGTCCGTTTCATAGAGTTTCGTTCGGCAATTTTTGGTTGTTTATAAATGTTGTAGTCTTCCCAACAAAATAAAAAGCTTGTTATTTCTAATAACATTATTTAAATCAGTGTTTCTCAAACTTTTTGCTTTGAGGTCCCCTTCCAAAATTAAAAACTTACAGAGGACCCCAATGAATTGTTTGGTAGGCAATATTGTTGCTTGAAAAAGAAATTTGGACGATTTTCGAACACCATGAAAAGGCTTGTGGGGCTCCTTAAAAGAGATTCAGGGACCCCCAGGAGTTTACAAACCACACCTTGAGGAACACTGATTTAAATTATTCATTTTACACATAATTTTAAACAATTTCAGTTAAAAAAAACTCATCTTGAAAAATATGTAGACTAGTTTCGAAACACTCGCCTCTTCATCGATAGATTGTTTATTTATTTGTTTGTTTAAACCAGGGCTGCGGAGTCGGGAAAAAAAAAGTCGCCTCCGACTCCGACTCCGACTCCTGATAATTTTAGTAGGACGACTCCGACTCCGAATCCGGCTCCGGCAAAATTAAATACTAAGACATTTTATGGTGTGTAATATATGAAAAAAAGAAATAAGTATAAAAAAATGATTTAAAATTTGAGTTTTAATTTTGCGGCAAAGGAACACCTCGCAATTTTTTGTTGTACCCGGAGTCGGAGTCGGAGTCGGTACATTTTTTCCGACTCCGACTCCGACTCCACTGGCCAGATATTCCTCCTAAACTCCGACTTCGACTCCGACTCCGACTCCACAGCCCTGGTTTAACACAAGCAGCTGCCATAGCAATAATTATCGTTGGGCAACAACGTTCATCTAAAAGTATATTAATTTAGTTGCATGAATTTCATCATTAAAATAGCATCTTCCCATTTTTGTCTAAAATAATAGCTGCCTCGCTATTTTTACAATCTTAAAAAGGTTTTCTACCACCACTAATGTACTCTTACCGTGCAGCCTGCATGCATAATAAGTGGGTCCTTACGCACGGTAAGCAAAAAGCTCAGTTTTTTTAAAGAAATGATCAAAGTAGACTCACGTCAAACACTTCCTGCATCCTAGTAAGTGAGTTATAACGCACGGTAAGCAAAACGCACACTTGCCTAGAAATGTCAAAGTAGGCTTACGTCAAAATTGGCAAGACAACGTAATTACATGTGTATATGAGCAAAAAAAAGCCGTTAAAATCGTAGGTATTATGTGATCGTAGAAAAAGTAAACTACATAACACGAGTTGTAAAGCAATTAAGCACCGGTGGAAATACCCACTCGCCGCTACGCGGCTCCGTGCGTGATATGCTTCTTACAAATCTTGTTATTTAATATATTATAACTGTTGCAAAAAAATTAGATAAGGTTAATAAGTTACTAGTTAAAAAGTTAAACTAGTGCAAAGCACTTACAAAGTTATTATCAATCAAACATTCATACAAAGTTTAAGTGTCATTATCTGACAGTCCTTAAATATTCTAAGTTGTAATAATAGTAAATAAACAATTTGTTTAAATAAACCATTAAAATAAGAAAAAAATCAATAAATCAATTATGAAAATTGCCCCCCATTTACTCTCAAGCAATATCTAAGGCTATCTCTTAAACTTTTTATAGCGCTTGCTAATTTACAGGAAGACAGTTAATTTATAGTTCATATTAAACTGTACATTTTAAAGAGAAATTTAAAAATATCATATTAAGCGATATTGTTTATTTAAAATAAGACAGTTTGTTGCCATAGCAAAAGTATACCGGGTGTAACTAAATTCTGGTAGATGCGACAATAAAATACAACAAACACTTTTTAGTAAAAATTACATTTCCGATTTAACCATAAATCACCTTAACTTTGTTAATTCAAAAGGAACACCTTGTAAATTTTTAAATTTAGATAGTAGAAGATAGATAGTTAAATTTAGATAGAAGATAGAAGAAAGAAGATACAATTTTTAATGCAATTGGATCATGTTGGTTTATTTTTATAACCTCAAATAATTATTTGACCAAAATTAATTATTTTATTGATTGTGCCATAAACTGAATACGTTGAATTTTGTTTTTGTAAATTTTTTGGTTACTTTAATCGGCTTTAAAGGTTACAAAATCGTACTTTTGACATCAAGTCAAGTAGTTTTTAATTGGTACGAAAGTGGCTCATGCAGTTATTTAAATATAACAAAACCAATTAAAGGATTTATTTATGAAATTTAAAAAAAATAACAGCTTATTCAACTAAACTTTTAATGTTTTTTTGGTGTTGTTTCTAAAAGTCTTAGTTAATTTCTTAAGCAAAATTTCTCAGAACACTATTTCAGTTGCACAAAAATTTAAATATTTACATTAACATGATCATCTTTCAACAAATCGGATCATACTTTTTCTTTGGTACTTTGTAATCCCATTCTTGGCATATATTGAGAATTTTTAAAACAAAAAATCTATAATTATAATAAAAAAACACACCAATTAGAACCGAATTTCAAATTTTATACGTTAGCTGTGAACGTACATTTTAGGAAAACCACAAAATAGTGGGAAAATATGATGTTAATAACAAATGGCCACGAATTATGTTTTCCATCGACGATACGAACAAAAATGCTGTAGTTAAACTGACACCGTTCATTTAAATGCCAGATTAACACAGACGTGCCACACGGCTCTAACATCGGCACACTTTTTTCTCCTAATAAGGATGACCTACTGCTTTCTACTTTTCGTAAAAATTCTCTTCGTGCTGATAAATTAAAATTCTAATATCCGATAGTTATCAGTATCTGAACCGTGTCAATAATTTTTCAAAGACAATGAAAAATAAATACGGGCAATTAATCCTTGTCTTATAGCTGTTCGATTTTTATTTATGTTACATCAATTTATCCCAATTGGAAAATGAGGAAGAAAATTGAATTCTAACAGTTTCAATCTTTCCCTGAAGATAAAACTAAAAATCAAATTAATTTTTCCACGTTCCTTTTATAAAGGAATCAAATTTCGAACAAGAAAATAATTTGCAACTCGTATATATATTATTTTTATATAAAAAATTGTTCAAAACACTTTTTTACAATGATATAAGGTAATTTCGTCAATGCTCAATTTTTTGTTTTATATTACTTTTTCATTTTTGTCAAATAGGTATTGATTCAAATTAATACTGACACGCTATGATTTCAATACACAATTAAGACCAAAAAATTGCAGAGAAGGCAAATAAAACAAATTCTCCAACAATAAATACAACCGATACATATACACACATATTTTGTTGTATATAATTAGCGGATTTTGTTTATGGCTGTATCAGATCCTAACTTGATAATTTCTCTACAACACACGTTTAGAATGACTAATGATCCTAGAAGTAGATAGCATTTGTTTAAGTCCACAATCAGGCAATCTACAGATAAATAAGCTACAAATTTTCCCACGATTTTATTACTATATTAACGGATAATATAGACTTCCTTAAGAAATGTTTTAATTATATATTTAAACATATACGTGCATGTTATACAATTGGTTCAATTGCAGGTTATTATCAAGTGTTCCTGTAAGCTTGTACGTTATAATTCGTTAAAATCTAGTAAGCTTTACTTGCGTGAAATTGTTTAATGGGCGACAGATGTTTTGTATCATTTGTTTTAATTTTCTGGGAGTGGCCACGAAAGAAATTACAATTAAGTAAATGTGGAAGGAATAAATACAAATTTTTTGCATGGAGAACAGAAAACATATTTTTGAAAAATTGTTAGATCGGTATTTTTTAGTTTTTCAAACATTTAAGCCGATTAGCGTTTGAGTTCCAAGCATTAAAATTTCGATTGTTATTAAAGATGCAGGTTAAGTATAAATTCGGCAAATGTGCAAAATTTTATACTGAATAATTTAAATGGAAGAGGTTTCAAATATGTTTATTCGTTCTTACGGAAACTGATTGTGCTGAAAATATTGTTCAATTTGTTACTTTTATAACTTATTGCAACACAATAAATATGTTAAAAATGCAGGTCAAACTTATTGACAAAGTTATTATAAGAACAGATAACCGTATACCATGTATTTCTGGAAATAATGTCGAAACTTAAGTAGATAATACAAACTTAAACAATTAAAAATTAAAATCCATATTGCTTAAAATAAAATATACATGGTGTTTCTTAAATATTGCGAAAACATTCTGGAGGTGATTCCTTATGAAAAATATGAACATAAACAAATCATGGTAACCACCAAAATGAATCGTTTTATATTAGAATTTTTAATGGTACATGTTTACTTATTTTATTATTTACTCAAAAATTGTAGGTTGTTCAGAAAAAAAAACTAACAAACAGGAAAAGTTTCTACACAAATTAAGCTTTCAAATAAAAAAAATTTATTTGCAAAATTTCAACCCACTAAAAAGTTCTGATAAAAGAAAAAAACAGCCAATTATTATTATCCTACATTTATCCAAATTTGAGAAATAAAATAAAAACCTAATTTTATCGCTCCCCTTTAGGGGGGTGTAAGTCCGAAAGGAGACCTCTAAGGAAAAAATTGTATATAAAAGTCACCCCTTCATTTTTGATAGGGAATCACCTCCCGAATTTTTTCGCAACATTTAAGAAACACCCTGTAGATCGTTTTCTGATATTTTTGTAAAACCTGTCCAATGCTTCTCCAAGACATTTAAAATTTTGTCCTAAAACTATATTCTATAGGTTGATTTCATTAATTTTTTGTTCAATAAATTATGAGAGTTAAAAAACATTTTATATCGCTAACTTTAAAACACTAAAAATTGAAAAACAAATTTAACCAAAGTATATGCTTTTGTTTTTCCTTTTCAGAGGAATCTTCATTGTGTAAAATCGATTTATTTGTCTTTGTTTTTGTATAGGTATAATCATCATCGAGTGAATTAATTTTGATATCAGAAAAAATACTCAGCAAGCTATGTAAAAATCAACCATGATGCCCATAAGAAAAAAGAACGTTAATGTCAAAAAAAAAAAATAACGATTCGACTTAGCAAAACTTGGATAAGATCACGAATAGCAAAATAAAAATTTACTACAAGAACGTTGTTATCGAATTTTTGAAATTCTCGTCGAAAAGACAAAAAGTCAAATTTTCTGATTTTTAGCATAAAATCGGTTGCAGATATGAGCCGTACATAAAAGTGGCACTTCTATGTTATTTCGAGATTAAATCCGAATTCATCTTACTAACAATATTTTCAGATCCTCAAAACAGGTACTGTAACCCTATAAATTATTTTCGACGACAGATTTTTCCTCTATTGGAACATTTACCCCGTAAATGCGTACAAACCACAACAAAAAAAAGTTTCTAACAAACTATAAGCCATAAATATTGTCCAAGCAGAACTACGATAACGACTGCTGACATTTCAAATGGCTTTTGTTTCATTGGATTATTTATAGATAAATATATCAATAACAAAAATATAAAAACACCACTTAAGCCGAAAGAACTATCAAACATGTTTTACGGAAAAACCGCAATAAAAAGTAAATGATAAAATTTTAAATATAGGTTTAATAGTAGTTACGAGGTACTAGGAACTATAAAAAAAAGTAGAAACATTCTTGGAATATCGCAACGTAGGTAACATTATCGTTGATAAAAACACTATATGTTTAAACAAAAGACAGGAGGCTGTGTAATAAGGCACAAACAATGTCGTTAAGGAACGATAAAAATAATTACTTTCAGGTGGCAAATTAGGAAAGTAACAGTTACTTATCACTCGATATTTTTTAAGTACTCTCCTATCTGTAATTCTTTAAAGCAATAATTAAGTGTTTGCAAAAAGTGACAAGCTAATATCTTTATAATTGTGAAACATATCACATTTTTTTAAACTTTATGTAAAATGCCCATATTATTAACAGCGCATTATTCTATCAGCAAATTAATTACCACGACTTGATAAAACTGAGTCGCATTTAGTAAAAAATGGAGTTTACGTTTGAATAGCTTACAAAAACATCCATAATCGAACGAATACTGACAAACAGTAAAATAAAGGCCAAACATTTTGGATTATTCAGAATGAAATTCGACAGGATTTGTATTAAAATATTCTATCAATTTAATAAGGGAAATCGAGTTTTTCAAATTTTTCATGAAGAGAATTGCTTTCTACAAATACTTTTATATTGTAAAATTGATCTTATTGGAAACGTTCCTAATTTCATCTAATCACTATTAAAATTTTACAGTTGATTGGTCCATACTCCATAATATAAAATCTCATTGCGATTTTTATTAGCAATACACGTTATTTAAATTGAATTTATCTATTTCACTTTGCAATCTTTTTTTTAACAAAATAGATTTAACTTTTAAAAAAATGATTCTTCATATTTATAAGTCAACGTTTTTGCTAGAGAATTTATTGTAACATCACTTCCACAACAGAATTCGATTCTAATATTTTATCATAGATAACATGCATTAAGGAATCGGCAAATTATAAATATGCCTTGCTAAAATCTTCTCCAAAAATAAGGGGATTTGTCGAGTTACAAAAAATATTCTTTAAAAAGCAAAATAAACTTCCAAACTGTAAAATAATTAAAAATTGGTGAACTTAAAATAGAGGGCAATCTAAGTATATACAGGGTGTCCCCGTTATCGGCTCAAATATTTTAAGTTGTGATAGAGGGCCTATTTCTAAGAAAAACTTCTTCTGCATTTAAAAAACTCTGTCGCCAAAAATATCAATTTTATTGTAAAACACCTTCAAGCTTTTTAATAGAACATGAAATTTTCTACAAAATTAGTTAGGATTATTTTGGTCTACAGGCAATATTTAAAAAGTTATAAAACAGTTTTTACAAAAAATAATCAAATTTAAAAACTTTTGTTTTTTGGACTTTGCAACCGCTGTATCTTTAAAACGAAAGGTTGTACAAAAAAAAACGAACGGCCCATTCCGGATAGCAAATTTTATGGGCTACCACTTTGGTCCAGCGCAAGTTTCAGAAAATCAAACCGATTTCCCGGAAAAGCTGAAAATAAGGAAGAGTGTAAAAAAAATTCGAGAAATAATGTTTTGCACTTGAAATTACTGTAGCATCGGCATTATTCATAGTATTATGCTATTATGTATATCGTCATCAGTTCAAGCTTTTTTTTTAAGTTTGAAATTCTCTACAAAAGGGAGCTAACTAGCAAACGTAAAAATAAATTGTAAAATTGCATATAAATAGGTTATGTAAATTTTTAAAAACTTTGGTACTCTTCTTTGAGGATACCTCCTTTGGTATTTCCTTCTCGCTGCCAATGCACTACCACTACAAAATCCATACAAAAAGTGAATATCAGCGTATTCCCGACTTGAATATAACATGTTTTGACAACAAAGTGGTAACAAAACAAACGTTATTAAAACGACATTTGGTGTTATTAACAACACATAAACAACATTAGCACCAGTAAGGCAGTAACACTGAAAACGACACACAAATTAAGTTACTCGGGTAGCCATCACCTAACTAGAAATGGCCTTCAAAAAAGTTATAAAGTTACCTACGATGTTTTGTTTTTACGTTTGCTAGTAAGCTCCTTAAAAAAAAGATTAGAGGTAGTTTTGCAGAGCTTTTCAAACTTCAAAAAAATAGTGCCGATAATATGGCATTTTTAAAAACAAAACATTGTTTCTCGGATTTTTTTTACACTTCCTTATTTTTAGCTTTTCCGGGAAATCGGTTTGATTTTCCGAAACTTCCACTTGACCAAAATTGTAGCCCAAAACATTTGCTATCCTGAACGGGCCGTCCATTTTTTTGTACAACCTTTAGTTTTAAAGATACAGCGGTTGCAAAGTCTAAGAAAGAATGAAAGTTTTTAAATTTTTAACATTTTTTGTAAAAACTGCTTTATAACTTTCAAACCATTGCCTATAGACAAAAAGCAATCAGAACAAATTTTGTAGAGAATTTCATGTTATATTAAAAAGCTTGAAGGTATTTTACGATAAAATTGATATTTTCGGCGACAGAGTCTTTTAAATGCAGAAGTGTAAAAAAATCAAGTAAGTACCTATCTGCTTAGCATTTGATTTTAGGAAAAAGTTTTACTTGAATTTTTTTCTTGCAAAAAAGTCCTCTATCACCACTTAAAATATTTGGGCCGATAACGGGGACACCATGTATATAAAACGATAGAGAACAAAAAACATTATACAAAAAAAAAGATGTTTTCTTTCAAAGAAACCCTAATATAGTATTTTTGGTTAAGTTTATAGTTGAAGAATTGGTCGTCAATTGTCTACAGTTTTATTGCTTTTAATTTTTTATAACGTTTTGTTCTGTATTCAGCATGTATTATTTTACAATGCAGACATTAAGAAAGTATTATTTTAGTTCGTTCATAAAATCAGGACAAACCTAATTCTTCTGTGATTATTTTGTTTGTCCGGTATATAACTTATCACACTCGTTGCAAGAGATTTTGTACATACACCACTTCTTTGAATATATTAAATTCTATGAATTCATCCTGCTGTTGTATAATTCATTATAAAATTATATCAGGAAAACTTCGATGGGAATTTTTATACAGAGTATTATACTGAACTAATAAAATATGTACCTCATTATTATTTATCATTTACGCAATATTTTATTAACGAAATTAAAATTATTATTACTGTTTTAAATTGTAATGAATAAAAGTTTTAAAAACAAATCCATCAACGCTTAATTGTATTAAATTTTAATTAGTAATTGACCAAAAAGTCGACAAACACATTCAACTTCCATTGTTCTTGTACGTAATTTTTAATTGATTGTGTTACAACAGTTTACAAGCCATAAATATGCCACAAAATTGTTTTCACTCATGCCAATAAAACACCTACCTTGCTTATTAAATAAATTAACAATTATTCCACTGCCAATTGTAATTCGCTCGCATTTAAAAAATAATAAATCATTCTCGTATTTGCAACGGTTATACTGAATTTTTCCATTTTGATGCGATAAGACGCGTTAAATGAGCAAAAAGGTAGCGTGTTTTAATCCACTGTTATGAAAAAATCCAACCAGCAATGCGTTTCTCAAACCAATGATTAATTTCTTAAACGGTAGTTTTGCCAAAATACAGGCAGTTTTTTAAATTTAATTTACATTACCTGCGATTTACCGAGAGGCGGATTATCCGGGACAAGCAATTATGCCAGATATTGATAAAGTATTCATTGCATTTAACGACAATTTGGTTGTTTTTGTATTTTTTTTTTATAGTTTCATTAATCATTGCGTTACCGGTTACCATTAAAAGTAAAATCTACGATTAGATTTTTTTATCCCATCGACAGTCTAGCATTGTAAAAAACGTTTGTGGTAGAGAAAAATGTGAAATCTTTACCAGCCTTTATTGTTTTTGTTTAACGGTCACTTACTTCTATAAGCGATTACATATTGTTACAAATTAGTGTGGGACGCGTCTTGTTTGAAGCATTAAAATGAAGATGAAAAAACACGTAATGAACATATTACCTATAAATTAAAAATAACTGTTCTTAGTAGGGATGCGCCGATAAGCAAATTGGCCGATAACCGACTACCCATTAATCGGCCTTAGCTTATCAGCCGATTCCCGATTAATCGGCCAATATTGACTTTCACATGTTTTATTAGCTTGTGGATTAACGCACTCATAATACACTTTATTGTCATTCAGTTTTGATAATAGTTAGCTTCTTTGTACTTACTACTTAATCCATGGCCTATCTACCCTCACGGGTGTAAGGCATCTTTTTCCTTTTCCTTTTCTGGCGTTTTTTTCTGGATGGAGTTCTTTTTATGTTTTCCTCTTTTTTTAAATTTCCTTTCGTATGCCCTTTATCATTGCTTGTGTCATTTCCGATGTCCTCTTGTTATCTTTTCTTATTTCTTACTGTTTTAAATTTATTTTCTTTCTCGTGTCTTTTTTCTTCGCCTGTATCGTTTTCCTAATATTTCTGTTATTCTTTACTATCAGTTTTTTTGGAGGTTGATGGTTTGTTGTTGTTTTATTTTCTTTTAACTTGTCCTGCTCCGTCCCATCTCCATTCTTTTCCATTAATTGTGATTTTTTGATATACTATTTTCGTTGTTCTTCTTTCTGTCTCTCTTCTTTCGCTATTTGTTTTAGCTTCTTTTGAATTTCCAGTTCCTCCTTTGTCATTTCGTTGATTATATATATATATTATTTCTTGGAGTTGTTTTAACTTATACTTGTTTTTCATTACCTTTTCTTTTTCTAGTGGTTTGACTAGTTCTAACTTACATGCTTTTGTTCCTATCTGTATGGCGTTTTTAATCTGAACTTTTATACCTGTTCCTCTTTCAATAAGGTGTTCAAATTCATGTATAAGGTCTGCTTTGTTAACAGTTTTTATGTCCAAGCCTGTCACAAGGATATTATTTTTGCTTCTATCTTTTTCCAGTCTTCTAACTCTATCTTCTACGGATTTCATCTTCTCTTTTATTTTCTTGGTTTCATTTTTTAGCAATTAATTTTTCTGTTTCAGTTCCTTTAGTTCCTCTTGATATGACCTCTGGTCATGTTTTATTTCTTTTATATCTCTCATTACTTCCTTGATCATCTTCGTAAGCGTATCCGTTTTATCTTCTTTCTTCTTTCTCTCTTTTTGAGGTGTCCTGTTATTCTTTTTACTCTCTTTTGATATGTCTTCTATGTCCTGTTCTCTTTTTCTTTTCGAATCCTCCGACTTATACTCGTCACTCTCGAGATGTTTTTTTTTTTTTTTTCATATCTTTCATTGTTTCTTTAATCATGTTCGTAATCATATCTATTTTTTTCAAATCTTCTGACGTATATTCGTCGTTCTCACATCCTACAACACCACGCACAATACACTTGTTACAACTTTATTACACTATTTATTATTGTATCCTCTTACAATTATTTATTTCATCACACTCGGTTTTAATTCGAGTTTCTTGTATACCTATGTGTAAATTTATAAGACAATTAAACAAAACATTTAATAACAAAAAAGGCTAAAATGGAGACACTTTTACCTTCTCAGATTATAATTGATGAAATACACAATTGGATTATATTCATTAAAAATGTTTTTAGATATTTCATTTTTGTTTTAATATTTCAGCATGTTTTTTTCTTATTTGTAGTGTGCACATTAAAAGCTATCAAAATTATTTCCCTACTTTTATTTGTTGTATCAATTAACAGCCAGACACTAAAAGTTAGGATAACAGTTAAAAAAATTTAACTTTTTACGTTACTTAATCCAAAGTGAAATTAAATTAAATAAGAACCGATTAACCGGCAAAGATTATGTACCGATTAATTGAGGCATCCCTAATACTTAATAAAACTCATATCATAAATCAAATGTATTTAAAATGGCAATCTTTAAATATCTTTGGAAGAGATATCTTTAAGGCTTCCTTGTCGTGATTTAAAATGTTTATTGGCTGATATAATAATTAATTTTAAATGGGTTTGGTCAAAGCATATTTCTAACATAGTTTTTTTACCAAAACCTTCAAGTTTTTCAACAGATTCGACCATCAATCTCCTGTTGATATAAATACTATTATTTTAATGTCATAATTATCATTATTTAATCGTAATTCAAAAGTTTTAGTCGGCATTTTTCACAAAATTTTTCTTTATGCAAAATTTGACATTTATATAACTCTACACATAATTCAGAATTATAACTTTATTTGGTAATAAAAACTACGCTAAGTTAAATGCAGTTTGAAAAACCTTACGGAACTAAATACTTCACACCATAAACTTGTTTAAAAATGATATTTTAATTTTAAAGTTCAACACAGGAGAATGTTAAACCACAACTTAATAGTTACTATTTTTTAGTGCCCCGCTAACGTTTTTACTATTATTGTATTTACTTTATCGTTTTCGTGTATAATCAGTTATAACGGAAGTCGTTTATTACTGGAACATGACGTAATTTTGGTTACTTAGGCATAGCTAACAGGTCATTAATTTTGTTTTTCGGAAAAACATTAATTTTTTCCTCACCAAATTTAATTTACAATAGGCAATAAAGACATATTATATGAATAATGGGTTTGTTGAAAATTTATGAATATGTTGAAATGAAGTTTGAAGATCGTATAATTTTTAGGAAAAAAATGTGAGATTTGGCCTGTTCTTCCGCCAAAATGACCACCCAAGTTTTAATTAAGTATACACCGCGTGCCAAAAAATTGTGTGTTCCAATTTTTGAATTGATTTTAGATATAACAAATATTATTGAATTACTGAAATATTTTTGGGTTATACAAAGAGATGTTTTGCATGTTGTGACTACAATTTCGAAGTGAAAGTCCTTAAAAAAAAAGTGCCTTGAATTAAATGGATAATCTGCGTTAACTTGAATATAAACAATAACGTTTTCATTAGAAGGAATTGCAAAAAAATCGTTTTTTAGATTTTTTTTTCTCAAAAATTCAATTGATTTCTTTTCAATATTTGTTTTTAAAATTTAGATCATTACATTCTGGTAAACCATTTCAGTAACAAAACAACACATTTTAAACAATTTGCGTTTAATATTGCGAAGGAACGGCTTACTTAAAAGCAATGCAAAAATAATGAATGAAAGCTTCATGTTTTGGGCTTGGGTAGAGTAAAAAACGGGGTTGATGATAAAAACAATTTATTGAAGTACGTTTATTTTTAATGATTCGGCAGAAATATCAATTTAAAAAAGCAATTTCTCTTGAAATACAAAACTTAATACACTAAAATATGTTTAAGACTTACTGATTACATTTTTTGAAAGCACAATCTTATTATAATCTCCTTCATACCTTCGAAATTGTGGTGCATTTTTAAAAACAAACGCTTCCGCGTCACATTCTTGTCACATCAATATTTTGGAGAATTTCAAAACGCATATATTTTCAGGACAAAAAAAAATAAACGCACATTCAGTTCAGGTTATACCGGCAAAGAAAATACATGGAAATACTTGCAAAGTATGACTTGCTATGCTTTGATTGTTTTGACGTTTAAAAATTCACTTTTCCGAAAACAACTGAAAATTTAGATAGAGCGCGGCTCATTTGTTTTCACCCGATTTTCGCAATTTTTTAAAAAATGCTACAAGTATTTACTGATTGTGGTTGAAGCAATTGTGTTTGCAAGGTATTTGTCGTGAAAAATAATTTTTAATTGTTCGCTACGGATATGTTAGAAGCTAGTGTCAAATATATACTTACCAAGGGGTGAAATACTATCCGGCGGATCGCGTTCCCGACACCGCGACGATGTCCGCGCCCGCCCGTGTCTAGACATAATTGCTGCTATACTAAAGTCTGTGGCGCACGGCCGCATCGTGCAATTTTCCTCCATCACCTGCAGGTCACCATCACAGACAAATACTTTGACAAAAATCGTTCGCAACTGGACGTAAAACCTCACTCAAAAATCACAAAGAGGAGCGTCTCGAGAACGCGATGTGACTGGAAGCGGTATCAAAAATTCGGTTTAAACTGCATGTAAACATCATCGTCATTGTTGCAAAATCACATTGTTCAACGTCACGTAACAAACCACACGCGCATGGAGTCCTTAGACTGTGAAAGTGCCGCCGGACTAAAGGGGTGAATGGCAAGGGGCAACTTCCGAAACTAGATCACTCGGAACTTTCACTGCGTAGAAGGTGTGATGTAGTTTATACACCACAACAGAAGCAAGATGTTTTGACAGAATGAATATTTAGAATCTTTTGCCTCACATTTAACAAGATTAGTTTGATAGTAAGCGAGAGCATAGAGATTGGTCGCTCCCACTTCAAGAGGCGTTCCGTGTGCAGCTTCACGCTGTTGTTATAATTGATTTTAAACGTCGTAATTCCGGAGCGACTCCGGGTGCAGAGATCGAGAACACGAGATAGCGTCCGCAGAAGTCGGCGGTTTAACGCGACTGACCACACCGTCGAGACGCTATTCAGGAATGTGCGGCGCCGACAAAGCGACGGTGATTCTGCCATTTTTTGGTGGAAAATGCCCCCTCTTACGTCCCCGACAGTTTGATGACAGCGAACTACAGTTTTGTGCCCCCGGAGTTCTCCCTTTAATTTCCCCTCTCGCCCCGGAGCACCTGGGCGGGCGTAATAACGCATGCTGGGATCCTTTATGCTCAAGCTGTTTGTTTGATCAAACAAGCTTGACGCGGGCGGGCCCAAGGGCGCCACTCCCCTGGGTGGAACCGTAATCTAAGTCCTGCCTTTTTATGATATCAAATGATACTCTACCTGTGTTTAAAGACAACGCTCCAGTTTTTAATTTTATTGTCACCTTCTTTCATTTTCTTTTATACTTAAACAAAAAATCCTCATCAACGGAAAAAAAAATTAATTGCTCGCTACAAGAAATTTTTTACATGAATCCATAAATCAAAAATGCGCATTAGTATGCAAAAATTACTCTCCTCAATTACAATTTTAATTAACAAGTTTGTAAGACAACTTTTATAAATCATGTGCAACAAGGGACATTATGCGGGCCAATTTTCTCTATTACCATAACAGTTTAACAACAAATCCTTCCTTATAATAAATTGCAACTGAGATAACCCACAGCGACGAGCACGTTAAAAAAAAACAAATCTGTGGTATTTAAAATCAATATCATGAAAAATCTTTCGGAACTTAAGAAAGTTGTGCAAAGAAGCTCAAATAAAGAGCATCACAACAAAAACACTAATTCGCTTCTTTTTAATTTCAGTTTTTCGTACGAATGTGGTTTAAATTTGTCTAGAAAATCAATAATTCAAAGCAACAGAGAACCTGCAATCATTTAAAGTTAAAATACAAGCAAAAACTAACGGCAGGGCCAGGAAAAATATTTTTAAGAACTGTTTTTAAGATCATTTACACCGTTTAAAAAAAAAACAAATTGTTACCCAAGTCACCATTAATTCTTCATTATTTGCACGTAATTTGTTAGTTTTTTTGCGTGGTATAACTGAACAACTCGATTATTTCTCACAAGTTCCTAAAAATGTTATTTAAACTTTCGATATGTATGCAAAATCGATTGACTTCTCTTAAAATTGAAAGTAACAGAAAGTTTTCAATCATCTTTATCACAGTAAACGATGCGGACCAATCTGCAGTTTAACAAAGTAGGAATTAATTGATACTTTGTATGTGTTTCAAGAAGAATTGATTAATTTTTGCAACTTCTATTGTTCCTGCTTCGAAACAATGTATTATTTTTTTGGATTCGTATCAACTTCGTGACCAGTTTCGCGACATCTAGTCTCTTCCGCAATCGTTATTGTAGTTTTACGGACAATGAAATGAGACTGCAAGATAATATTTCTTGTGAATTTTGCAAAAATAAATTAAGTTAAATCTCCCAACTCTGTGAGCATAATTTGTTGTTGAGCAAAATATTAAATTTAAAATGAAAAAGTTAAAACAGTCCTTAAGTAAATCGATGATTCCTGGCTTATTCGATTTCAGTTAAAGACGTTGTTTTAAACCTAGCGGTTTATTTTGAAGAAAAAAACCAAAGCAGTCAAAAATAGCTTTTTTTATATGCAATATAAATTTATAATTTAATACACAGTTTTTCGGCCGAAGAATTGACCTCTAACGAAATTTTATAATACTTTATTCGCTAAGTAATGTTAGTATTTACATTTTTCTTCGTTAAGGCCTAACAGAAAATAAATTTCTCCTTGGTTTTTTTAAGTAGAAGGAATATTTGTCCACAAATATTGTGAACGAAGTATTTCCCTTCATTATAGCTTCATCGAAATTTTGTTTTATTTACAGACTGACAAAGTTGCTATTACGTAGGCTCGTAGGTATCCAGCAAATGATTTCCAGTTAGAAGCAAGCAGAAATCAATACGATTTTTTAAATTAAATGTCCATCTAATTATTAATTTAAATCAAATAAAACTCTTTCTATGTTAACCATGATGCAACGATTTCGGGCCAAAATTGTAAACCAAATAGTCAATCCATTAGGTAGGAATTGCATTGACGATGTTACTGTTACCGGTAAAGTCGGTAATTTAAAGAGAATTGCATTTGATACCGGTAAAAAAATATTTTGAGTATTTGTGAATTTAAAAAAAAAACAGAATTAGTGCACCAGCCTTAACGTACAGGCTAGAACCATTGAGAATGTAGAAATGGAGCTCGCAAGAACACATTGTTGTAATAATATTAATTAAATACAGAATCTATCATCATTATCAATAAGTTTTGGGCTTTTTTGGGCCCTTTGCGTCACTCTTTGTGTGTTCCATTGCTTATATGGCCTTCCTATTTTTCTTTTGCCTCTTAGTTTATATTTGTATATCTTTGATCTGAAATTGTTAGTTTTGTTCGGGTGTTCTTTTCATGCAGTTCTATTATTTTTTCGTTAATGTTGTATATTTCTAGTTCTTTACGTATTTTGCTGTTGCATTTTCTATCTGATAGCCTTTTTTCCAATAACGTTCTTAAAAATCTCATTTAACTGCTTTGTATTCTGTTTTCTATTTTTTTATTTATTTTTTTTTGTTATAGCCATGTTTTACTACCATACAAAAGTGTTGGAGTAGACATGACCTTATAAAATTTCTTTAATTCATTATTTTTCTGAACTTTTTTCTTCAGTTTTCTCTAATTGCTCCATTTATAAAGTAATATTTTTCAAATTTTTTTCGATTCCAACATCTTTGTAGGTATAGAGTAAACCCGGGCAAAAGTCCGCACCGGGGTAAAAGTCCTATTAGGGATAGGAAGGACTGGAGAGTTAAGAGAGAATAGGTTTTATTATAGGTAGTTGAGATACAGTATCTGTGGTGGACACATATAGTTCTAGCTTGATCGGCAGTTAAACCGCTGCTTAAATGAGCTAAGTGTGAAAATGCTTGGCTTGTTATAGTTTTCGATGATCTTTTATTAGGCAGTGATATTTAAAAGTCTCTCACAACCGGCATGCAACTTTTTTTATATAAAAACCCTCTATTTTAGCTACACAATCATGTCGCCAAACGTTTCCTAACTTAAACTAAAGATGCCGTCATATTACTTCTATCGTAATTAGCACGCATGGGGGCAAAAAGCCGCAGTCTTGACTGGGGTAAAAGGCCGCACACGGGCTTTTGTGCCGTCTATTTAATTTGGAAAGATTCAAATCCACATTTACGTCTGATGACGAAGCAAGTTTGGCTGATCACTGTAGATAGATAGATGGACGTAAGGTTCTACGGAATTACTAGAAAAAAAAATTCGGTGGTTGGCTTTTGACTTTGCTTCGCAAAATAATATCGTAAACGATTTTAATAAGGAGTCACAAATGACAGGAGACGACTGGACCAAAAGTTTTTTTTTCTTGACACAAATTTTCTTTCAAACGTCCAAAAAGACAAGCGTCGGAAGGATTATAGGTTTCAATAAAGTCCAAATAGAAAAATTCTACGATAATTTAACGAACAGCCATGTCAGAGAAGGGTAAAACGAAAATGTTTGCCCAGGTTGTTAAGAAATATATGAAGATCCACCAGTCTAGGACTAGATTGTGCAGTAAATGCCACAACTAGTGGCACGAAAGTTGCTCAAATTTTTGTTGAATTCGTCAAATATTTTTTGTGTTCTTTTAAATGTGATATTTTTTTAAATTTTGTTACAGGACTGAACTTTTATTTTGTATTTTTGAAGAGAATTAACTTTCATTTTATAAAATAACACACCGTATATTAATGTGTCAAAGATATAAACATATTAATTAGACTAATGCGCGAACGGACTTTTGCCCCATCAATTTGGACTTTTGCCCCATAGGGTGGGGCAGAAGTACCAATCTACATCAAATCATAAAAAAAAAAAATTTTATTTGAATTCGTTACTTTTGGTGGCAACCAATTTTATGATGCAATGAGAAGTGTCTAAGTGTCTAATGTGTTCATAAAAAAAATGTTGACCTGTTAAACATAAAACTTACTTACTTAGGGAGTTGAGAACGTCAAGTGCGGACTTTTGCCCGGGTTTACTCTAGTGCAATGTGGCAACCCAACAGTTAAAAATTATTGTTTCCCTGTTCTGTCGGTTTATCTCACAGTATTATTTTTGATTTCATTATTTCTTTGCCTATATATGCCATTTTTTTTTGTTGTTTCAGGAGATATTGCTAGGTTATCGGTGAAGAAGGTTAGGAATATATTAGGAATTAAAATTTATGCTAAATGAATTGCCCTTAAAACAAAATAGTACGATAAGCTGCACTTAAAAGAAAAATTAATAAAGATAATAAGATAAATGGGAACTTATTACTTAGATCTTTTACAATTTCTCCACAACGGTGAAGAAAGCAATAAAAATAATAAATAAAGTTTATTTAATACAATAGCAAGTATTACTAAATCTAGAACAAAATTATAGAAATAATAGGATGACTGCATGAAAGCAACGAAAATTTAAATGTCCTCAACCGTAGCAATGACGATGATGATATTGTCGCCATGTCCGTAACAGAAGATTCAGTAAATACAACTTCGTTAAAAGAACGTATTGACCAGATAATAAAGGGGCGATCCCATCCAAGCAAAATTAATACACACGATACAAACATATTTCTAAAGAGATGCGAAATGAAATAAAAACATTTTCTAATAATAACATACCTACGTGGTAGATATTTAGATCTAATTTACATATATAATCACTTGTTAACAATTAAACCTAGAAGTGTTTTTTTCAAAGAGAGCATTTTGTGCTCCAGGCTTATTTTGCACAAAAATTTGATCACCACTAGACGACTTGTCATTAAATAATTTGTGTATACTCATCTAATACATTTATTCCATCAGTGCTTTCCCAAAAAAAGGTTATCTGTTTGTTTTATTTAGCTAAATTAATAATAATCAAGTTTAAAATTCGGACGTCTCAATAAAATAATCCAGTCAAAATTGAAAGCAAATCAAGTTCCATTGCGTTAGATGACAGATCAAAAACAGTTCTAACAAGTAATTTTATTTATTTAAATGAAAAATTATCGACTCATTATTTTCTTATAGCGACCTTTGCGACGACACGCCTATTTTAGCACTAGGAAGAAACAATAAAGAATCATCCGAGAAATTACAAACAGCTGCCAATCAGATCAACAACTGGACAAAAACATGGCGTATAAAGGTAAATGAAACTAAGTCAGTATATGTCAATTTTACCAACAAGAGAATTAATTGAACATGTACCAATCAACTTAAATAATAAACAAATTTCATATTCCAACACAGCAAAACACTTAGGTATTACACTGGACGTCTAGCTACGCTGGAAGGCTCATGTCAAGAAAAAAAGGGAAAAAATAGTTATCAAATATAAAAAAATGTACCTACGGGCTAATCTGTAGAAATTCCTCTCTGTACCTACATAATAAACTTTTGCTACACAAGAAAATTTTAAAGCCTGTGTGGATACAGCTATGGGGATGCACCAAACAGAGTAATATTCAAATCATCCAGAGATTCCAGAACAAAACACTAAGGAACATTGCACCTTGGTATTGCAGAAATAGTGAAATATGTACATCAGCACCTCAACATGGACACTGTAACCAACACCATTAAGAAGTTTGCCAAGAGCCACGAAGAAAGGCTCCATCAACATGTAAACGTCGAGGCGATCCAGCTCCTGGACACTACAGGATTAGTAAGAAGACTTTAAAGGGTTACAACTTTTGAGTTCGTTTAAGCAAAAGTTTAAAAGCAGAGACTGTGCGGTAGTGTGCACGTTAATAATTAGTGTACTTATATATTAGCAAACGAAGGACTACTATTGTGTAAACCCTAGACTAGTTTAAACATTATTAATTTAGGCTAGAATTAAACTGCTTATTGGTCTCAAAGACCAGATTGCATTGTAAAAAC
Organism: Elmis aenea; assembly: GCA_947652605.1. Classification (NCBI taxonomy): domain Eukaryota; kingdom Metazoa; phylum Arthropoda; class Insecta; order Coleoptera; family Elmidae; genus Elmis; species Elmis aenea. The sequence goes on along the minus strand of OX393580.1, from coordinate 42,190,533 downwards.
TCTATTAGGGTTTAAATTTAAAAAAATATAAATTATTTTCCTTCGACAGCAATTCACACAATCTTACAGCTTCCTACTGGTTCATCAGTAGAACTTTTGTTCTGATCATTAATTTACTTAGAAACGTATAGAAATTAAAGTTGAATGAAAATACCACTAGCAACGGATTTTTAATTAAAAACAAAATTAAATGCATGAATTATTTCAACGTGAATATCATGTATGTGTGTATTAAAAGTGTGTAGCTATATCAAAAGCAAAAAAAAAACATTTCATATTTTTGCAGAATAGGCACGGTATTTATTAGCAGTAATCCTGTAATTTTTTGCTAATAGAAACAATAAGCATTTCTTGCTATTTATCAGACGGAAACGGTTTCAACGGAAATACTGATTAATCCATTATTCACTTTTTCAACACCATAACACATTCAAATCATTTTTTCATCAACCACAACAGTACAAAGCAACCTAACCATAATAACAGCTATCTTATTCCAACAAGGCAATCAACAATAATAGGTACCCTAAGTTATCGATATAATGCGTTCCATCATAACAAAGATGTGCCGGATATCCGCTGGCAGCTAAGTGTAAATTAATGTAATTGTTATGATTTTTTTATTAGTCTTACCGACCAAGACAATTGTGTAATTAATGTAATTATTATCTTTATCTAAATTAATGGCGCCTTATGAAGATTGCAGTTGTTCAGACAATAGGTACGTTGAAAACTTTGTGGATAAATGACAATCATCGTTCAAACTTGTACAGAAAACAACTGTATTTTCTGTTCTGAAGCTTGGCCCTTACTATTTCAACTTTGATTTAAGCCCGTAAGAAAACCATTGAGGCTAATTTGAACTCCTTCCAATTTAATGCAACAAAAATTAAAATAACAAAATAAAATAATTGAAAGAATCGAAATATAACAATTGAGCAACTATGATCAAAGAACATTTGAATGTAGGTACAAGTTGCTTGGATAAATAACAGCTTACACAAAATATTTAAGTTGTTTTTAATTATTTTTTGGAATTTTACATAATAATAAAATATGTATGCTAACGATAGAGAAAATTAAACTAATATTTGTTTCTCGTTTACTGCTTATATTTTTCTCAGTGTACATAATTTTGCACAGACGTTAACGAATCGCCATTTTTCATTACTGAAGTAATGTTTGATAAGACAGTAATTTAAGAAAATTGATAGGTAAATTTTATAATATAAGTAATTTACATACCTATTGTATTTCATTAAAAGTTAATTAAAGTATTTTTTTATTATCATTAATATCCAAAATATATATATAAATTTATCTAATTTTAAGTAATTTATATTATAAGTTTATTCAAGTATTTTTTCATTATCATTTATATTTATAAAATACATAAGTAAATAGTAATTTCGCCAGTACATTTTAAATATAAATTTAGTAGGTAATTTATATAACGTATTTCATAAATAAACTTTATTCATGTATTGAATCATTGTCATTAATAGGAATGATAAAGTCTTTGAACATTTCATTGTTTTAAACTTTTAAAACAACTGTGGTAAATTGGGGGTGTGTAGAGAAGCAAATCCATCATTATGCCATTTTCAATATAATGTATTGCTCTTCTGATCAACAATAAAACTTTTATTGACGAAGATAAAAATATCATACATTTTTGTAATCGTAAACAGATTTAACTCACATTCTGAAAAAAAAAAGAATTACTTTACTTTCAAAATAAATCGCTGATATACCATCTACTTATCATGAATGCTTTAAAATGCTCAATAAAACTCAAAATATAAACATAAAATAATTTAAACGAAAATGTATTATAATTTTGTCGGAATTCTTAATAAAAATTAATTATTTTTTACTGCATTTAAAAAAAAACAAATTTTTCTTTGTTTGACTTTCATTTTACCTCAAATGAATAAGTATTTAAATAAAATAGCATAACTGTTCGTTGTTGTTTTTAAAAATAGGGATTAATAAACTGAAATATTATCCATTTAATTCGTGCTTACAATCATTTATTAATTTTGAAAGTGAGGTAAGGCCATTTTGATACAACAGAATGTTTATTTTTTTCAACCATCACTAATAAAAACTATTGAAAAATAAATTTACATTATTTAATACCATAGGTTTGTTCTAACAAGTCCACGGACTATGGGACGGACTGTCAGGATTCTGCACAGTATCATATCGCGTTCCATCACAGTCTCTGACAGTTCACCGGACGTTCCATCACATCTCAAATAAATTCACGTACAGTTTGCGGACGATCAAAACAGTCCATGAACGAAGGAAGAACTCTTGCTTGGATCTTTACACGCATGCGCTGTTCATAACTGAGAGCCCTGGTAGCTATGCATCGCCCTCCCAATCCATTTAGTACTAGATTCTTAAAGTGTTTACTCTTACGATGCGCACATTCTATGAACCCAATAGACACAAATGTCATTAATTTACAGTTAGGCCAGTCGTAAAAGCGTTCCAACCACGGCTAATACTGGGCAATACATTTATTAGTACATAGTTCACGCATGCGAATAAACCAGTTCATGTATTCATACATGGATTGGTTTTAAATCGCTTGTTGAGACAAACCTCATAAAATACACAGAAGTTGTCTAGTAGTGCTTACCAGTATTTTTAAATCTATTGAAACGCAAACCTTCAAATACCTATAACAAAAAATTGATTTACCCCCCTTTCAAAATAAACCACAAATAGCAATTTTTGTTTAAAAAAAAAACTTTGCAAATAAAAAAAGTACAAGTATTGTCTTAATTAGGCCCACTTTGAAAATAGAATGTACATTATCACGTTATTGCGTTTTAATTCAGATCATTTAATAATAAAAAACACCAAGTCTGAGTTTTATAAAACTGTCCGTATTAAACATTTTGATTATTCTTGATTCTCTCGGTCCACATCACATCGAATAATCAGAACTATCTGTTTTTGTGTTTCAAAATTAGAATGTTTTCTGAACCAAGGCTTTCAAAATATTACTAGATTATTTATGTTCCCAATAGCCACGTCTGCATTTCGTAAATACACCTTTAAATCGGTGATAAAAAACTTCGTTTTTTAAATTATTACCTAGTTTTGTCCCAAAAAATTCATATTCAGAACAATGATTGCCAATTATTTTTCACAATCAAACACCACCAGTTTTTAATCAAGTGCGTAGGCCGAATTCCACGGTAAGATTCCCTCGTCAGATCCATTCGCAATATATTTTCAAAAATATGGACACATATTATATTAAAGAGACTGCTTCATAATGACCGCGGATTATTTATTAATAATTTTCAAGCTTAATATTTCCGTTCGTGGACCGAAGAAACGGAACAAAATCAAAAATGAACTCACCATCTGTAGGTAGTTTAGAAAAAAAAACATATTTATGCTGACAGGAAGCCATCGACATAAAAATTAACAATTAATAAATTTGTAAAGGATCTAGCCTACCGATATAATAAATAAAACGGCAGCGGCTGCTGGCATTTCCAAATAGATCCCGAATTAACATATTTTAAACATAAATACGCCTACACAAAGGCGTGTTGCTTTGAAAACACTGACAAATTAAAAGATTTATATTGCTCCTTGTTGTATTCTTATAATCCTTTGTCAGTTCTGAGTCGAACCACACAAGGCCGTAAAAAATTATGCTAAATTACTGGACGATATTCTTTATTCCGTACATTTTTGCTGCAAATAAATTCGGATTACAAAAAGTGAAAAACGAAATGTTGAAGGCGATCCTTTGTTTATTGGCAATTTATTGTTCGACTTGTTTGCGAAACAATATTAAATACGGATAAATAAATTTTGTTTATATGCTTTGATATGTTTATACAATAAACTTTTAAGGCAGTTATGTAAATAAAATGGCTTTTTTGTCGCCTTTACGTTAACAAAAGCACACGTTGAATTGTGGTGGGTTAGATTTAGATCTTCCAAATTTATTACTAAAATGCAATACAAAAACTATTTTATTCTGGGAAACCATTGTGGTTTTTGTATGTATTGTAATTTGCCTTGTTTGTCCAATAAAGAGTATTCTGTGTGTACCTAAGTCTGTATTATTATTAGAACAGTTGAAGAACGTCTTGCGGCGGAGTCTGGTGGTGCCCTTCTTCCATTCCTCTCTATTGTTTCATTGTTGATCTTTAAGATCACCAACACTTATAGCTTGTAACTCCTTCTTTCCACGTTTTCTCGGGTCTTTGTTTTTTCTGGCGTCCATTCTAAAATCTTCTTAGTTAACCATTTTTTCCCTTTTGTTGCACGAGACCAGAGAATACCAGTTTTTTGCCACTCTTTCTTTATAATCATTATATTTAGTGTTCCTTCTATTCCCATACGGTGTCACACTTCCTTGTGTATTGTTCCATTCAAGCTTGATATTGTTTTTCAAAACACATCTATAACAACTGCATCAATCTTCTCTTATGCTCTTCTGAATTTCATTATAGGACTTATAATCCATACAACAGTCTTTATCATTAAGTTGAAGAAGTTAATTTTTCTTATTTTTCCAAGTTTACAAGCTACACAAATTAGTTTAGTATCTGAAATTACAGAAATTACTCCGTATTGACCATCCAAGGACTTTTGAACGTGTTGAATGCATCAACCCTTTATACGGTATCTGTATTGACGTTATCATCCTACAAGTGCCTGCTTTGACAGTGCATAGATAGTAATAATTTTGTAGATGACGGATTACCCAAAAAAAAAAAAACAAGAGGCGTTAGATCTGGAGACGTGGGTGGCTATTTAGCTGGACGCTGGACGTCGCGTCGCCTCGTGCATTTTTACAGTTACAAGAAGAAGAAACAAAGGCGAAATGGATCCAGACTTTTGGTACACAGAATACATTTTTGAAAAGAAAAGAATAGAGCTTCATATTTATGATTAAATACATATTATCCTTGTCTTTTAAAATCACAAAATTAGCTGTATTATGATAGATATCAATGCTGCTAGGTAAAAATTTGATTGTACCATCTTAGTAGGACTTGAAAGAAAAACAAATAATCTTTATTCATCTCTCATCTGCTAAGAACGTAATTCAAAAAGATAAAAAACACCCTGTACGTGTAATATTAGTACATATTTATAAAAACATTTATTCTAGGTGTTTATCGACATTGTTCTACAACACGATTTTGTAGCAGAATTTAACTTTTTTTTGTGAGTCAATCAGTAAGATTATTATTGGAATATCGAATATTTGTAGTATCACTATGTTAAATTTCCAGTCATAAAAGATGATATAAGTAAAACTAAACAGGGATAGGGTAAAAGTTGTTTGGTTTAATTTATCTTATCTTAAAATTGAACCCTCATAGATTTTTTTTTTAATTTAATTTTTCTCACACAGTAGGTAGTATGCTAAAACAAATTAATCGATTTTAGAATCTCATTCTTTAGAGCATCTGTTTATTCTGGCATTCATTTAAATACATGTCTTTAGGGGCAAACCGTTTCAGAACCTGTTGACATTTAACACAACCATGTTAGCAAAAAAAAAAAAAAATATAACTGTAACAATACTTTCTTCATACTACGTATGGCGAAAGTAAAAAGATTATAAAATTAATTTTCTTAACTACCACTTAAAATTTAAATAATCTTGTTATAGTGAAAATACGAATAAACCTCCTCTAATAACAATATATGTATATTTTTAATACTTAAGGTAATTGGCCTTTGCGCGCTATTTTGCCAACTAATAGGTAAAATTTTAGAGCAGGATAGTAAAAAATGGGTTTTCATTTCAAAAGGCACAACTGAGCAAATAACTGAACGATTCGTTGTAGCATCTATGTTCATTGTAGAATCCTGATTTTATTGATAACAACTTCGTGGCAAAATTTTTCGTTAGAATGTCCCTTTTTTATCCAACTCTATGGTTTTCAAAAGATAACATTTTCCCGTTATCATTATTGTATTACGTATGTCTAATCTAATTATTCGTTTCCGTCCCTCTTTTATGTCCTTATTCATTTTTTACAAAAACAGCACTGACACTTGACAGAATGACAGAAGAAAAATGAAAATTTTTAATTTTCAAAACTTAAAGGTGACAGTTCTTAACGATTATATTTAACAAGAATTGCCAAAACAAAGCTTTAACAATTCTTGTTCCGCGTTTTTTGCAGAATCCAAATTACACATATTCTTGCTGGTATCCTTGTTAAAAATTACGGTTAAAGATATTGCTAACCAAACATTTTCCTACGTAGTGAATCGGGCTGATTGTGTGGTGTATACCAAAAAACAAGCCCAAATTAAAAAAATAAATTTAATTTTGTATAAAAAGCGCCGACGCCAATAATCTTTAACTTTTTTCACGATACATGAGTGAAACGTTCGATATATTCTCATATACGACCACCATTATAATTTTCCAAGACCACAGCGCGTGAATTTTCGTCGCCATTGTATTCTCCTGCCTGCACTTAAAAACCATTTAAGAACAACAAGGAGCAACTGACGGAACTAATGATAATACCACGTTATTAAAACAGCAAATACGACTCTATCTTCACCACACATCTAACATGGTACCAAAAAAATGAAAAAAAAAACCGTTTTGTAGTTGTTTCAACGGAATACGCATGAGATTAAAGTATTAGAGTCGCCATAATTCCAAAACTGTATTGAAATTGCAACAAACGAGTTACTTAGTAACGTATCGGATCCCAAACCTAAATTAATTTCAATCATTGACTTGGAACAATCGAATAATTTCCCATCAACATAGTTCGTGATTCAATCTTAATCAACTAACATGAATCGAGGAAATCCCGTGTCTTGAAAATCTAACGGAATTTTATAGTTGGTCACATCCCTGTTACTTATAGAATCTAGATAGCAAAGGATGGGGAACGGCCCTCCAGATGAGCACCATTACGCGTCCCCAGGCTACTGCGATTAGCGGACAAATCACGCTACTCTGGGGAGAAGACTTATGTGCTTGTCCTGAACAATCAATGCCCAGACACTCGCGTCGAAGTTGTTTTAGGTTGTTTTTACGCCAACGACTCGACTTTGAAGAATTTATTTGTTTGCTCTTTCTAAAAGTGTCTCGTTCTGCTTAATCGGCAGTTTGACTTAATGTTGTCAAAGCTTCCGGAGTTCTTATATCCGGCATGAGTAAGCTAGAAAAGTTCTACTACGGGTTAACAATAGTCCATAGTAAAAACAAACACAAGCTAAAAATAGGCAAGTAGGCCGGCAGATATAAATCCCCCTTACGTCTTTAATGACACACCCGAAACAAAAAAATAAATGAAACAACTGATGTCTATGAAGAAAAAAAAAGTTGAAATGAAAGAAACAAATGAAAATAATTTAACAAATGAAAGCTTAAAATAATCGACATACGTAAAACAAATGAAACATGAAAAAAATAAAATGAGAAATTATTAGTTTTAAAAATTAGTGACCAAGTACGTTACAAAAACTTTACTATTTCTAAAGTGCTTAGAGTTTAAAAATTATGAGCAGCAAATGACCTATGTATGTTACTTAATGTTAAATTGGGTCGAGATTGCCCGTAATTATCTGACTGCCAGCGTGGTAGACTTATTAGAATGCTAAGGGGTAGATTGTCGTTTATTCTGTCTCAGTAATATGTGGTTGCTGAATGCTGGTGATAGATTGAGGTGCTTACAATTGTCGACATAATACTGGGGTTCAAAGATTTACTGACAATATCGACGGATAAGTATAATGGAGGCAAGGAGTTTACTAGAAAGATTGACTGGATGAAATATAGCCATCAAGACTTCTGTTGAGAAAGCAATTTTAACTTTGGACTTTAAATTTTCAGTTTTTTGTTTAAATAAACTTTAAAGGGTTATGAGATATAATTTATTTTGCGTTAAATATTTGTTAGAATAAATGAGCTGAGGAAAGAATTTCGAGATCCTATGAATTCAGATTCCTCAAAGGGACCTTTATAACCATTTTGCATTGGGCCCATTATTTTTCTTACTCCACTGCATGTGATTTGAAAATTGTCTAAGAAATAAACGGTACCTCAGATTTGAATTTGGTAAACCCAAAAATATTGAGTTTTTAGAATGCTTATTAAAGAATCGAGTGACAAAAATGTTTATTTCCCTGGTTTAAAAAGGTAACAAAATATCCTGATTGGCGGTTTACTTTTGTTTTTAGTCCTATAACAATAAATACTTAACATACAGGGTCGCCTTAGCTCTATTCTGAATTCCTAGGCAAATACGTAGATGTACATTTAAGGACACCTGTTGGAAGTTTTTTAGCAAAAAAGTTCTTTAGTAAAAAATGTATGTGTGTATTGTGAAATAAGGTAGACTGAAGTCACTCAAAGGAGTCGAATTCTTTAAATTACTTTGTTATGTAGTAAAAATTGCATTAGCAAAAAAAACGCCTTGTTAACATGGGTATGCCTTCGCTAATTTTTGCATAAATCGAATGTTTAGGACCTAAATAAAACGTTTTCACCGATTCAATTTTTTTTGTATCCCTTATACAGGGTGGTGCTTTTTTCGATGCTCACCATTGCTATCTTGGAAACGGTAAGTTATACAAGGTCGGTTAAATTAGAGAAAAGTTGCACATTTTTATGGCGATTAAGAATCTGAACAGAAATCCTGGATATTTTGATTCGTTTTTGTTTTATTACAAAAAAACTGAAAAATGTGATTTAAAAAAAATATTATTATCTTCCCTACCATCGACGCTATTTCATTTAAACTGGGCAACTGTATGTTTTTGACCATCCTGGGTTTGATGACGTCAACAGAAATTTTCTAAGCCTTCTAGATTTCAAGTTGCGATAGTCAACTTTTTTATTTCTTATAGCCGCCATATTGGATTTTTACACCATTAGACAGACAAAAAAATTAGCTTTCCAGATTGGTAACCAACATACCTTTTTTCTTTCAAAAAACTTGTTGGAATTTTAAAATTTTTGTAAATAATTCATAAAATCGAGAATTCTCTGAAAAACAATTGAAAATATGATATAAATAAAAGCTACAGAACATTTTATTGGTCTAATGATAACGAAATTAAGATTGTTGGAAACATATTTAGAAGATATGTTAGGCGAATTGCCATTATTAACAATCCAAAATCATCAGTAGTTTCAGCAAGACGAGCTGGTCCTTACAACGCCCGTATTGTAAAAGGATATTAATTTAGATGTACGCTTTCAAAATTCATGACTTGGTACTAGGGTTTCTTTCCCGGGATCCCGGTCCATTTTAAGCTATTTTATATTTCCCGGGAAATGCTTTTTGTCCCGGGAATTCCCGGGATTTTAAAAAAGTGTTGTTTTCGTTTATTTTGTGCTAAGATCTTTGTAATACTATTATAACTTATCAGAATGTTATGCTTAAAATGTCTTTACTAACAGTAAATTATGGAAAAACTTCAAAATAATTTTTCTCTTTTAGTATGGCGCAAAGAAGCCCGGTCTCCATTACAAAGTTAATATCTTCAAAATACTTTTACAGTTTTATTTTTGTGTACACTGATAATTCAAAGCAAAATAGCTTATAAATGAAATTTTATTGATAATAACGAAGTTTCTTTGCTGCTAGATGCGCTCAAGACAATTCACCTACATCAATAGAGACAGAGAGCATTTTATGCAGCAGGACTTTTTGTTAATAAATTAAGAAAAAGACTAATTGACTGAAGCACAGATCACCTTCGTTTTCTTAAATCACATTACAAAAATTCATTGTAAAAATTATATTATTGTATTCATAAATATGAAATTGCAATAGAAAGGTTATAATTCCCAAATGTATGTTTCTCTCACCAATATTATTGAATTATTTGTAATAATCATAGAGTAAATGTATTACATATATGACTTGGAGTTGTTTTTAAGTAATAAACCGCTCCCTTAATTTTTTGGGTTATTTATTTAAAAATTATGACATAATTTATTACATCCCGGGATCCCGGGAAATCCCGGGACAAAGGCCGATTTCTTCCCGGAATCCCGGGACAAGCAAAATGGTCAAATATGAGAAACCCTACTTGGTACGTTTGGTATGTTCATTGGCCTCCGCGATCGCCACGTTTAAAGCCTATGGATTACTTTTACATTGATGTTGTTTATGCAACCCTAACGGAAAATATTGAACTTCTTCGCCGTAAAATCAAAAAAGCTTTTGACTCTATTTCGAGACAAACTATCCTAAAGGCAGTGGACGAAATTAATTTGAGGACTAACCACTACATTATACATAACGGCGCGCACTTTAAACAATTTAAATAATTATTTATCTGGTGTTTTAAATTTATTATCATTTCGTTATTTTATTAGACCTATAAAATGTTGCGTCACTTTTATTTATATTATAATTTCAATTGTTTTTCAGAACATTGACGATTTTATAGATTTATTTATACAAATTTTCAAATTTCAACAAGTTTTTTGAAAGACAAATGGTATATTGGTTACCAATCTGTAAAGCTATTTTTTTTGTCTGTCTGATGGTGTAAAAATCCAATATGACGGCCATAAGAAATAAAAAAGTTGACTATCGCAACTTGAAATCTAGAAGGCTTAGAAAATTTCTGTTGACGTCATCAAACCCAGGACGGTCAAAAACATTAAGTTACCAAGTTTAAATGAAATAGTGTCAATGGTAGGGAAGATAATAATATTTTTCTAAAATCATATTTTTCAGTTTTTTTGTAATAAGTAAATCAAAAACGAATCAAAATATCCAGGATTTCTTTTCAGATTCTTAATCGCCATAAAAATGTGACTTTTCTCTAATTTAACCGACCTTGTATCTCTTACCGTTTCCAAGATAGCAATGGTGAGCATCGAAAAAAGCACCACCCTGTATACCTTAAGAGTGTTCCATTAATCGCGCACAGCATGGAGATATCGTAAACGGTTAGATATACAGAGTTGGTTAAGGGTCAAGATGATCTATGATTTAAGAGCAACTGTTCTATGAAAAAAATGTTGAAAAAAATTAATAGAATTTGCGCTATTGATAAAAAACAAAACACATCAGCTTTTTAATTTTTGCTTATACTATAACTTGCTTAATTGAAACCACACTTAACATAAGTTTGAATATTATTGAAGCACTTTTGTAAGTAGATTTAAAATTTGTCCACAAATTTTACTAACCTTCATTTGTTTTTGTTTTTCGACACCAACTTTTTTATTTTAAATAAAGCTTATGTTAAAATAACAAAAACAAAAAATCAATAGCGCAAAAACTATTACCTATTTTTTTTTATTGAACAGTTGCTCTTAAATCATATACATAATTTAGACCCATTTAACCAACTCTGTATCTCTTACCGTTTACGAGATCTCCATGCTGTGCACAATTACTGGAACACTCTGCATATAAGAGATACAAAAAAAATGAATCTGTAAAAACGTTGTATTTAGGTCCTAAACATTCGATTTATGCAAAAATTAGCGAAGGCATAGGCCTACCTTGTGGACACCCTGTATATATGGGCAATTGTAATCGCAATAATTAAATCTCACTACCACTCTGCATTTTTAATAGTGCTTCGTAGTCAATCGGCTTGCACTTGTTTTGTCTAATGAGTTAAGAGTTAGTTCGCGCAAAACTTTGTTGATTAATATAGTTGTTTACGATCCAGCCGCACTAAGATTAATTCTATAACAAATTAATCATAAGTAATAAATTTTATGACAGTGTGTGTGTATGTAAGCCGTGTACGCCCCTCGATTAACTTACAACACTAATAGTTCAACTTCTTGATTTTATACACTATTACATGTTAATATTCACGCTGTGCCGTATATGGCGAACAACATGGCGCCCCAGACCTCACACGGCTTCATTTACATCGGGGCATATGCAATTCAAATATTTTACCGTCTCTAGGGTTTACAAACTGTAACAATGTAATCTGTAATTCAATGTCCGATTCAATTCTAAAGAGTTCACGTGTTGTTGGCTCTAATTTGCTAGCTGTAGACGCTACTTCTGTTCTGTTCTCATTGCAAGTTTTTACATAAATTATTAGTTATTTTAAAGTTAGCGCTAGCCGAGCAAGATCGTATCTTGTTTCTATTTGCTAATACAGTTTTGTTAAAAAATTAACAGTTTCACCATCTACATAAGTTTAAGCAATATCAGAATACGAGAACAAAGCTCAATTAATTGAGGTATTTCTTTCTTCTTAATCGGTTCCTCTTGTATCTTTCGGTGTCGAGGTAATAATAAATAAATAGTATTAAAAACTGGAAGACCGTAAAATACAAAATCTGCTCCTTTATATTATTTAGTTCTTCAACTTTAATTATCAGTAGTAATATAACAAGTGCTTTGAAAATTATCGATAATTTTTGGTAAATATGCCCGAATGCAAGTTGAGCTGAAAAAATCACGAGTGCACGCAGTGCACGAGTGATTTTTTCTGCTTCAACTTGCATGAGTGAAGATTTGTCAAAAATTATAGATTATTTGCAATGCACGAGTTATATTTTGTCAGAAAATTTCCTTCACCTAACCTATCTGTCAAATTAAAATGTTGGTTAATTTAGATAAATTAAAGTATACCTACTACTTACTGCGATTGTTATTATTAATAGATCATTTATAACTAATTTTTAATTCAAGAATTATATTTTAATAAAAATTAATGAACCAAATAGTATTTAGGTACATACAAAATCTGTTATGTCAAATTTTACAAGTACTGTCAGAGTGGTGTGTCAGGGGTGTGGTTTAATCTATATTAAAGTAACGTTATTGGTCGCCGACATCTGTCAAAAAATTATCAAGACCAAAATACCTTTTTCCCTCTCCAAATTTATATTTTCCACCAATCAAAAACTCAGATTTCTTAGAAACGACCAATAAACGCATGAAAATCTGTTAATTGCGAAAAGTAAATTATCAGTGTATAATTATGTTTTTTCACTACTAGTAATATAGCGTAGCATTATGACGTATATTAGAATGCCGTGAAATTCAATTTCTCTACCTATGCATGGTTACAGGTAAACAATTTTTCATTATTAACCACTGGTGAATAATGAACAAATTTATATTTTTTGATAATGCTGTTGTAGTTTTAAAGAAAAAAAAATTATAGGACGATTTAGTATGATCAAGAAATTCTCTTTATTGGTATTTTAGCATTTAAAACGTTGTTTAAATAAATTAATTTAATTTTAAAAACTTTGGTGTATTTAAATAACACGACTTTCGCGCCGAAATAAATGACGGCTGTCAATATCCACACCGTCGATTGACACAACGTAAAAAAGAAAAGTTTTAATAATGTCAGTATTTTAGATGAAACCATCGCTTAAAAACAATGTTTTTTAATAACAATAGTGATTTAGCAAGATGAGTAACACGCAGATTCAATATTTCTATAGAATAGATAGGTACTTAACTTTTTATATTTTAGGTTAGAAAGTGCTTACATAACATAAATGGGTTTGTCTTACTAGTAGTGAAAAAAATAGTATATACACCACGGTAGAGAAGTCTTATAGCCTTCGGGCCCTTAGATCCCTCGGCGCTTCGCGCCTCGTGATCTAACCTGAGCCCTCAGGCTATAATAGTTGACTTCTCTACCTTGGTATATAATATACTATTTTTCACTACTAGTAATATAGCGTAGCATTATGACGTATATTAGAATGCCGTGAAATTCAATTTCTCTACCTATGCATGGTTACAGGTAAACAATTTTTCATTATTAACCACTGGTGAATAATGAACAAATTTATATTTTTTGATAATGCTGTTGTAGTTTTAAAGAAAAAAAAATTATAGGACGATTTAGTATGATGGAGAAATTCTCTTTATTGGTATTTTAGCATTTAAAACGTTGTTTAAATAAATTAATTTAATTTTAAAAACTTTGGTGTATTTAAATAACACGACTTTCGCGCCGTAATAAATGACGGTTGTCAATATCCACACCGTCGATTGACACAACGTAAAAAAGAGAAAAGTTTTAATGTCAGTGTTTTAGATGAAACCATCGCTTAAAAACAATGTTTTTTAATAACAATAGTGATTTAGCAAGATGAGTAACACGCAGATTCAATATTTCTATAGAATAGATAGGTACTTAACTTTTTATATTTTAGGTTAGAAAGTGCGTACATAACATAAATGGGTTTGTCTTACTAGTAGTGAAAAAAATAGTATATACACCACGGTAGAGAAGTCTTATAGCCTTCGGGCCATTAGATCCCTCGGCGCTTCGCGCCTCGTGATCTAATCTGAGCCCTCAGGCTATAATAGTTGACTTCTCTACCTTGGTATATAATATACTATTTTTCGCTACTAGTAATATAGCGTAGCATTATGACGTATATTAGAATGCCGTGAAATTCAATTTCTCTACCTATGCATGGTTACAGGTAAACAATTTTTCATTATTAACCACTGGTGAATAGTGAACAAATTTATATTTTTTGATAATGCTGTTGTAGTTTTAAAGAAAAAAAAATTATAGGACGATTTAGTATGATAAAGAAATTCTCTTTATTGGTATTTTAGCATTTAAAACGTTGTTTAAATAAATTAATTTAATTTTAAAAACTTTGGTGTATTTAAATAACACGACTTTCGCGCCGAAATAAATGACGGTTGTCAATATCCACACCGTCGATTGACACAACGTAAAAAAGAAAAGTTTTAATAATGTCAGTATTTTAGATGAAACCATCGCTTAAAAACAATGTTTTTTAATAACAATAGTGATTTAGCAAGATGAGTAACACGCAGATTCAATATTTCTATAGAATAGATAGGTACTTAACTTTTTATATTTTAGGTTAGAAAGTGCGTACATAACATAAATGGGTTTGTCTTACTAGTAGTGAAAAAAATAGTATATACACCACGGTAGAGAAGTCTTATAGCCTTCGGGCCCTTAGATCCCTCGGCGCTTCGCGCTTCGTGATCTAATCTGAGCCCTCAGGCTATAATAGTTGACTTCTCTACCTTGGTATATAATATACTATTATTGACCGTTTAAAGGAAATCTGAGTTTGTTATTGGTCGAAAACGCAAATTTGACAGGAGGATCAACTCCTGGCAGAGGAATGTAAAATTATTACCGTGTAATATTGCTCCTATTGGTAGTCTCTAAGAGATTTAAGATTAGTGATTGGTTGAAAACGCAAATTTGACAGGTGTAGGGAATGTTCAAAGTCAAAATATTGTTTAAATCTTTTAATTTCTCAAAATAGGAACTAGTGAACAAATAGCTACAATTTATCGATTGTGTAGGAATGTGAAACGAGCATCAAAAGATCGTCTTCCTACGACTTCTACCAGAAAGCATTGCTTAAGATAAGTGATTATGACAATGCAAACCACCAGAGCCGAGACAAGGTTGAGGCAAACAAGGCACTTGCCTCAGGCGAACGACGAGAAACGGCGCCAGATTGATGAAAAATGAAAATTAATAATTTAAAAAATTTAAAAAAAAAATAGAATTGTCTACAGATTTTAAAAACAAAGGAAGCAGAATTATTAAATTAGATTATCAATCTCAGCAATCAGGTCCTTGTTATGATACATATTTATTAGGGGAGAGCGGAGTAATGACGCTCAGTGGATAATTGCGCTCACCGTCATTTTGCGCCAGTTTTCAAATATTTTAAAGTGAAACTTAGCAGCCACCTAGCTCTCGTTCTAATAAAAACAATGCCGTAAGTAAACAAACGTATTTCACCATATAACGTAAGTTATGTGAACGTGTGCCATTTTTTACATTTTCTTATAAGAAATCGCCGACCAAAAAATCCGTTTAGTAGTTCAATTAGTTTTGTTTGAGTTTGTGCTTTGGTCTCCTATGAAATTTGTGTCATTTTTAGCAGGAGTGACCATATAAAACTACTTTTTAAATTCAAGGCTAGTTTAGTAAAATACCGAATTTAGACAATTGTGTAAAAGGGGGTAATGGCGCTCAATTAGCTACAGTTGTACCGCTCAGTGAGCGGCATACCCTCATTGATATTTTTGTATAATTTAATTTATATTTTAATTTTTCTCATAGTAATTGTGCACAATGCCTCGTACAAGAAAAAGAACAACTAGTAAAGCATCCTGGAATATCAATATCCAAAGCTATTTACAAATAAAATAGGTGAGCGCCATTACCCACTAGCATGTGGGTAATTCCGCTCACTTACATGTTTTAAATTTTTAATAAGTTTTTGTTCTTTGAGGTTCAATCAAATTTGACTTAACCCGAACACTAAGTAATGTTTTGGCGACAATAACCTCAAATTACAGCGTAATTGTTGTTACCGTTTTGAATATATGAATTATTTTGCTTAGGTGGGCGCCATTACCCCTCCCTCCCCTAACAGTAGAAATGAAAGGAGTAATATATATTTTAATATCACAACTTATATGGCGATATGAAAAGCTATATGGGATTTCGTCTGATTTCGAATTTTAAACAGGTGAAAAATTTAAGTCGATGGATACAATTTTTTTTAAAAA
The DNA here is from genome assembly GCA_947652605.1 of Elmis aenea. NCBI lineage: Eukaryota > Metazoa > Arthropoda > Insecta > Coleoptera > Elmidae > Elmis > Elmis aenea. Next base: position 42,174,010 of record OX393580.1, on the reverse strand, counting down.
GCAGCTTGTGATTTATCCAGTGGTGAGCTGTAGGGGGCTCGCGGGGGCTCGCGAGAGCCCTTTGTTAAATTATTCCTTAATTTGCGAGCCCCTTGTTCTTCTTGTTAACCATTTTCTCAAGAAAAAATATATCTTAAAATCATTGTCATTACATACATTTGTAAAGCGACGAAGTCATGCCTATCAAGCAATGACGATTAAATTTAGAATAACCCGTCGCACAATAGAATTTTTTGAATTATGTACAATCACTCGATTATTCACGTTTGAATTTAAAATGCCATTTTTTTTCCAACATATAATTAACATTATTTTTTTGTTTTTATTTAACTATGAGCGAGCCCTTTGTTAAAAATGTCATAGCTCACCACTGGATTTATCCCTTAAATATCCAAACGATATAAGTTCTGTAGAATTCTTATCAGAAACGATCAGTTATAAAAATCAGGCAATAACGTTCATTCCAGACCTTAAAGCAGCTACAATTTTAGATCTTTTAAAAACGATTCATGAATGTAGTTTAGTTCAGTCCAAACCAAATTTGGAAGCTGCATTGAGAATATTCCTAACACTACCTGTTACTGTAGCTTCTAGCGAAAGAAGCTTAGGAAACTAAAAATTGTCTAAACATGTTTAAAATCGTCACTTGCTCAGAAAAAGTGTTTAAATATGGCAATGTTATCAACCGAACAGGAATTTACAAAACAAATTAATTTTTATAAAATAATTGATGAATTTGCTACACTAAGAGCAAGAAAAGTAAAACTTTAAAAAATGATTTTGTATTGGGCATTTATTTAATTAATTATTCATCGTAAATTGTAAAAATTATTTTAAAAACAGACAGTGCAAACACTAGAGCAATCCTTTTAAAATCGTTTACTACTCCATGAAGGTGATTTCCAACCTAATTTCAAGAAACGCTGCTTTGCTTATTACTGAGTGATTCACATAAGTTTATTAACAATTACGGTACGATCATGATTATTCGGACTAGGTTGTAGTTATCAGAACCAAATTTTATTTATTACCTTGCCAGTTCATTTGGTCACTATTTACTCGTACCTCCCTTGTTTGATTCAGAGGTGTGCAAAAATAAGTGTGTGTGAGGCGACTACTAATGGTACCGTTTCGATGGAATTACTTAAGAAAGTGGCAAAATAATTTTTGAAAGCTTTGAGTAACAGACTTTTTAAATGTTTTAAAATCCTTGTTTGCTTCCCTGTATAGAATCAGTCCAGTGTTACTTTGTTTATTTTTGGATAACTTGGCGTTACAACCGGGGATGGGGAGTTGGATTCAGAGTCAGAAGTCGAGGAGAAAAAGCTCGTTTGAGGGGTCAGAAGACGGATAAACTGTCGACTTCCGACTCTTTGATTTAGTGCTTGTAAAGAATGAGAATAGAATGAAAACGGAAACAAAATAATCATATATACATATAATCCATTCCCTTCCTACCTACAGGGTGTAAGAGTAGAGTTTTTCCATACATCCAAAAGTTTTCTTTATAAAAAAATTCCAGTCCTTTCGATTTTGTACTAGATTCTTTACTTCTTTCCACGTTTTCCCTTTTATCTTTAAGATTTTTCCCAGTGGGTTGTCCCAAGTTTCTTTTGGTCTTCCTCTTTTTCTTTTACCTGGCATTTTACTTTCCCATATTCTTTTAACTGGTATTAAGCTGTACAATCTTTGTAAGTGTTCCCATCATCCAAGTTGTCTTTGTTCTATCAATTCTTCTATGGATTCTATCTTTGATCCTTTTCTTATTTGGACATTTTTAATTCTTTTTTTGTTACCCCTTGCACCTTTCTTAAGTATTTCATCTCGGCTGCTCTAATTTTACTCTTGTCTTTGTTTGTTAGCACCCATGTTCCGCAGCTATATGTGAGAATTGGTCTGTAAATTGATTAATATACTTTCATTTGTGTTTCTCTTGAGTTTCTCTTTTGTTTATGAGTCCTTTACTCAGTGCATAATATACTCTATTAGCCTTTTGTATTCTATTATTCAGTTCAATGTCTTCTTTCCTGTTTCTTCTAACATAATGCCCAAGTATTGAAAGCTGCTAACTTGTTCCATTAGTTCTCCTCCACTCTAATTTGTATTTCATTTTTTTCGTTTGATACTACCAATTTTAGTTTTATTTTTGTTCATTTTTATTCCATTTTCCGTTAATACTCGGTTCCAGATATTTAAGTTTTCTCCTAGGTCACTTTGACTTCCTGTTATAATAACTATATCATCTGCAAATGCGCATTCTGATATAATAATAGATAAGTTCTAGTTGTCTCTATCCAATATAGATGAGTTTTGTTCTTTGATTCTCTACTTAGTTCATCCATATAAGTTATAAATAGCAATGGGCTCAACCTTCCTCCTTGTCTTACTCCTCGTGTTGTAAAAGCCTCTGACTGCATGTTCTTACTTATTATACAATTTCTTGTTTCTTTGTATCGGCATTTAGTGCCTCTGATTAAATAACCTATTAATTTTTTAAAATTTATTTTTTGTTCAAGAACGGAAACGAAATTAAATATATTCAATATCGGGTTTCCTTTATGTTCTCCAGTGTAGTAGTGCACTAGTGAAATGCTGAAAGGAGTCGGAAGTCGGAGTCGCTTTAAAAAAATACCAACCCGAGAGTCGAGATTCGGGAGTTGTTAATATTTTGGCTGGCCCCCATCCCTAGTGACAACAAACCGTTAGTACGTGCATGTTTATAAAAACCGGTGTTTTTTTAAATTTTTTTGGTGCGCTGCACTCTTCGTTAAGTGGCATGTAAATTTTATTTATGAATAAAATGCAGATTAAATTTGATGTCGGTAATTCAACGTTATCACCGACGTAACTTCACCGAACCGCAGGAAAATGTTCCATCACCTCGGTGAATGCAAGGATCCGGCAATGATGGAGCGGTTGTCGGGAGCAGCAAGGGTTGTTCGGCAATGTGCTAATGAGAAGGCCTCAGTAGTGACCCCATCCGTCACCCCCGACACCTCCACCCCGGCACCCGCCCACCCACACCGCACTAAACGCGTTAGCGGCGCTACCAGAGCTCCCTAATAAATTCTGAAGTAACAAACACCCGAGCGCGCAGCTAAGCGGATTGTAATCTTTCCCACTGGTGATATTTCACTACCCAGGCCTGGCTATCTATATCAGTGTGACAAAGAAATATCACCCCCATTTTATATTTTGAATCTATAAAATTGCGTTTATATCACTATTGTAAAGTTATACGACTGTATTTTTCAGCAAATGCGCCGTTTTGCGGGTCTCTTGTTGTGTCAATCTTATTTTTATCGCGTTTTATTGCCTGTTTGCTAACGGAGACGTTTCGCGAATCAACTGCTAGATTGTTCAAGACAGTCTATTGCAGAATTTTACTGTCTACATACGATACACAACTTCCATGAACAACAACAAACTTCGTGACAGTTTCAGTAAACTTCATACAGTAATGATAGTCTTAATTTACAAGTAATATTAGATACATGCGGTCCACAGTATCAAACATTCAGGAAACAAAACAAATGTGTTCAAAATTGGGGAAAATTTTATAATCAGTACATACAAATAAAACTCTTAAGAGTGTTTCACGTAATTTTGTTTTTTTTTTTAACTTTTTTATATTGTTGGGTTATGGTTTATAGAGGGATGTCAAAAATTCGTAAGGAAAAGATAAAATTACAACGTTCTTCTTTTTATCTTTCAATTGTTTCAAAATTACCGCTGTCTATCCTTATAGCCTACTCGAAAATATTTCGTTGCCTTAATAATTTGCAACAAAATCGCGATATCTCGATAAATATCAGTTTTAGGTATAAAACACACTTAAAGTTTTTGAAAGACAATAAAATTTTCTACATGACTATGTAAAAACATGTAGGGTGTTATATTAATTCAAGAAAATTGAGTTACGATGTCTAAAGTTTCACCAGTTTGACCAAGCGTAAAAAACACCCTGCATAATATTTTTAAAATGTAACTAGCGCAAAGTGTTAATTAATCTACTGTCAATCTAATTTTATAACGAAATTCTACTGGCTTTTTATTGAACTTAAATGTTTAAAAAAAATTAAAGTGCTGTTTCGCCCAAAATTTTCATAAAAATGTAAATACAGGGTGCGTTTTATGTTCCAAGCCGATGTATTTTTTGAATAACTTTTAAAAGAAACACAATTTTATGATTTATATTTTATTGATTGATTATATGGTCTTAAACATTATGTATGGAATATAATCTTGGTCAGGTGGCCGCCTCTGGCCGTGGCGCAAATGCGAGCTCTTTCGAGCATATTTTTCATAACATTTTCGCAGACTTCTGGTGTTATTTCAGAAATTTCTTTTCGAATGTTGTCCTTAAGCATCGGGATTGTGGTTGGTTTGTTGGTGTACACCTTTCCCTTCAAGTACCCCCATAGAAAATAATCGGGGGCGGTCAAATTAGGGGATCGTGGAGGCCAGTCGATATCACCACTTTTTGACATTATTCGGCCGGGGAAAGTTTCTCGCAAAATTTGCATCGTAGCACGAGATGTGTGTGATGTGGCACCGTCCTGTTGAAACCACGTGCTGTAGGCCCAATCGATCCAATTCGGGCATAAGACAGTTTACCAACATGTCACGATAGCGATCACCAGTTACTGTTACAGCATTGCCTCTAGCATCCTCAAAAAAATATGGTCCAATGATGCCACCGGCCCAAATGGCGCACCATACAGTCTTTGGCTTTATCTCTCAGTGTATACAAACTTTCAAAATTATTTATTACACGCTGAATGGTTGACTTGCTTGGCACATGATTAACACCAAAAAAATCAGGCAGTTTTCTTCGCGTATTTACAATTGAACGATTATTTTTAAAAACATGTTTTAATAACTTCAACACGTTGTTGCGGAGATAGATGTTCCATAATAAATTGTTATCGCCCACTCTACACGCCGGTCAAATATGAACTGTTAAATGACAGCCAAATTAAAATGGCGGCCGAACAAAATCGGCCTGGAACATAAAACGCACCCTGTATTATGAAAACGGTTAAGTTTAGACCCATAAAGCTTAAGACATTTTTTACATACATTTTAAGAGAAAATTTAAAAATGTATTTTATTTAAAATTTCAAAGTTTGGGTCCGTTTCCGGTTAAACCGGAAGTCGTATTGCAACCTCAGTATTTTCATCGAAACCGAAAAAGACGGTAACGCTTACATACAAAATTTCATGGTAGTATATTTAATGATGTTTTAGATATTTGTGTTTCCATACTTTTGCGCATCCCTGTATAAAGCAGCCTTGCACAAATATCAAAATTTTTAGTTGATTGGTTGTCAATAATACGACACAAACTACAACGACCAGCCTGATTTCAGTGGTTGTTGTCCAAAACGCAATTTTACAAATTATTTACTGAAAACAAAAATACCCATGCCTAAATTTGAATTTCAAAGACCCTGAATACAGATTATTAATTTCATGTTTCTGGAAAAATTTATCGTAAGAAGTATTAAACTGTTGAGATTAGGGATTGTAATACCGGTAAACCGGTTTACCGGTAAATCGCAGAAAATGCTCTTGAACTTTTACCGGTAATTTGCCAGTTTTTTACCGGTAATTCCGGTAACTTTACAATATCTTTCTAATCATGATAAAAATCTAAATCAAATAATCGAAAAAAAATTGACGTATTTTCAAAGAGAAAAAAGGGGAAATCATACAAATGGCATATGATTGTTTACTCACTACACGACTAGGGATTGTAATAAATCGCAAAGAATGCTTTTCAAATTTAACCGGTAATTTGCCAGTTTTTTACCTGTAATTCCGGTAATTTTACAATATCTTTCTAATCATGATAAAAATCTAAATCAAATAATCGTAAAAAAAATCGTATTTTCAAAGAGAAAAAATAAGGGAAAAGCATTCAAATGGCATATGATTGTTTGATTGTTTACTCACTACTCGACCAACAAGTTAGTGTAGTAGAATCCGAAAAAGCTTTTCCCCCCGCGGCTGGATTATTTTGTACAAAAATTAGGTCGCAATTAGGAGACGATGATTAAGATAAATTATATTTTCTACGTGGTTATTTTTTAAGAAAAGTTTAAAATAAAAAATTATGTTAATAGTTTGACAACAAAGGTATATTATGTTAATTCATTTTATATTTTATGTTCAGAATAGTTTTATTTTCATGTGTTTTTTGTAATGCTGGATTATATTTTTTGTAATATTTTTATTTTATATATTATATATTGTCATTTTATATTGTGTTATACTAATATTACATAAAAATATATTAGATTCGTTAATGGCTGTTAACTAATATATTGTACGAAACTAATTGAGATAGATTAGGCGTCAACTATCTCAATCAGTTCCATAATAAATAAATGTATATAAATATATTTATTTTTAATATGGTTTTCGGAGTTTATCCGGGTAATATTTAAATTGGCTCGACGTTTCGGCAAGCTCTCACTATAGGGGAGACGCGGATAAACTCCGAAAACTACATTAAAAATGTTAGTAACCGCAAAAAATCTAAAAAGAAACAATATAATATAAATATATATAATAATATGATTTACCGGTAAATTACCGGTAAACCGGTTTTGATTGACAGTTTTACCGAATTACCGGTAATTCAAAAAGTCGGTAAATTTACAATCCCTAGTTGAGATGTCCAAAATGATCATTTACTAATTTTAATGTTTTTTAAATCCAAATACAATTTTAAACAAGTTGAACGATGTCTTCTTAAAATACATTTAAATTTCTAATATATCAATGCTATTGCTAGTAGTTTTTTTCGTTATCTAATTATATATGGTGTCTGTGGTCTTTAGGGACTATCGCTGAAAACAAACGAAATAATTGAGGTGGTAATGATATCTAGGACAATCTGTATTGTCCTTAAATTAGGCTACTTTTATAAAAATTACAGATTTGGGATTTAAACACTAAAATTTTGTATAAAAAAGGAAAACAAGAGATAAAACAAATCTTCAAAATAAACCAACTAGAATTCACCCAATTTTGCTAAATTTTGGCTAAAAATTATTTGATCCTAATTTCCATATTCTGAATGTAAATTTAAAATGCAGAGAAATATAAAGAACCCCAGGGCTATTGCCAATTTGCACATTCGATTGACTTTTAGTCATCCTTATATTAAAATTTTTGCATGACATTTTATCAGTACTATCTATATAAGTATCTATCATTTCATACGCTTTTTTGCACCTAAACTTTAACAATTCGGTTTTGAAACGCGATTATATGTTTTACAAACCCGCAAAGCCAAGCTCGTATTATTTGTGAAGTGGTTTGTTAGTAATAAATACGGTGCTAAGGCCGTGTCTTTCAAGGGCCATTGTCGTTGAACAAAGCCTTCATTGACGGATTCTCCTAAATGATGGGTCAGTTTATGTCTGCCTAATGGTCAGCAATAAATCTATACCTTCGTACCAGCAGCATCGATTTTAATACACGTTCTATTTGAAAGCGAGCCAGATGACTTCCTAACAGGAGGGCGTGTGATGCTCAATGATAATAATATCGTTTAATTTCGGTTTTTGAAAGAGTACAGGACCGTAACAAGAAGCATTTGAAAGATACACATAAAAATTAAAAATAATTTTTTAGTAGATATTATTGTTTATATTCACACTATTTCTGTTGCTTACAGGTTTCATTTTAATATAATCAAAATAATACATATGAGGTAAGTGCGTGGTCGATTCTAGAAAAAATATGCATTAAAAACAATAAAATCCAATATTTTGTACCTTTAAACAGTCTATTTAAACTGAAGAAATATTAAAATAACACGCGGTTAGTCAAGTACGTAAAACATTTACGCTCTAGGCAAAAATTAATAAACCCCCTCAACTCTATTTTTATTATTATTAAATTTTCCGTGTAAAACCATATGTAAAACTCTGGCATTATTATTTCGTTCCTTTTTAAATAGTTAAGAATTTCTTATGACTTACATGAGGAGCCTAAATTTATTGTGGACATTGCTTACTCTTCCTATGTGGTAGCTACATCCTTGCACGTGCTCAAACTATAGGTACTTCATCGCATAATTATGTACGCTTAGAGTACCTTTTTAACCGTAGTTTGTCAATAATTAGATGTAACTAAGCATTTATTAACAAAAAGGTGTAAAACAAGAGGATTCACTATCCCCAAGCATGTTTAACTTAATATTAGAAAGCGTAATACGAAGAGCGAAACTAGATAAGAAAAACATTATGATTAACCAAATACAAATAATAGCGTATGCTGACGATATAGAGAATAGAAGAGAAGACATAATAAGAGCGATAGATCAACTAGACAGAGGCAAAAAAAATGGGAAGAAAAAACCAAATATATAGGAAGGTTGCCGGGATTGGACCGGTTCCTCAATTGGACCACTCCTATGAAGCTAGAAAGAGAAAATATGCACACACAGACCAATCTAAAAACAAAAGAATACACCTTCGAAGAAGTCAATACTTTCAATTACTTGGGCGTGACAGTAGAACAAGTTGGAAAGAAAAGATTGAAGGAGATAATGCTAAAAGGAAATCAGGTAAACGGCAAACACAAAACCCTACTAAAGAGTAAAACAACAACAAAAAAATATACAAAATTCTGATAAGACCCGTCATAACATATACTATGGAAACAATAACAATAAATAAGAAACAAGAGGAAGACTTAAAAATAGTGGAGAGAAAAGTAATGAGAGCAATACTAGGACCTAACGTAACAAGAGATGGAGAAGTAAGACTGAGAAGGAACAAAGAAATAGAGGAAGAACTCGGAAGGGATAATATCATTCGACACATAAAAGCACAACGACTACGATGGGCAGGACACATCATGAGAAGAAAATTAACCGAAATAATCAGGAGGATAACACAATGGATTCCTATTTGGCCCAGGAACAAGGGAAGACCAAGGAAAAGATGGAGAGACGCCCTGGAGGAAGATACAAAGGCATTGAGAATAAATGACTGGAAATCTAAATGAAAAGATGGAAAAGAATGGAAGAAAATTACGGAGGCAGCCAGGACCAACAGCAAGCTTTGAAAAATCAGAGAGAGAGGACCAATCCACCTCAATAAAAGAATTTAAAAAACGCCTCGGCGTTAGCCATAATTCTAAGGATTATACGGCTTAATGATGAATGATGATGAAGCATTTATTTTAACTAAAAACTAAATAAAATATAAAATCTTAGGTACGTCACAACCTCACAACGGAATTTAATTAATTTTTTTATGAAATTAAAAATTTGTTTATGATTATTTATTCTTTTTCAAAATTTTGGATCAAAAAAGCAGTATTTTTTAAGATTCCTTAGACTTAGAACATATTGGAACATATACCGAAACTACAACAAGTTTATAATTTGGTGAATCTGTCACTCAACTAGACCTATGTCAGCGGTTTTAAAACCATGGTAATTCATTATAAATATGACCTGATCGAACATTTATGTAGAGAAATTTATATACCTACCACTGAATTTGCATATTTAGCAACATTTTTTTATTTAAAAAAAAAAAGATTATTTTTTTATCTGCTTTAAGCCTATTTGTTTTCCGTATGAATTTTTTTGTTTCGTTTGTTATACTTAAATTTTACTTAATAGAAACCCCAAATAAGTATCAGAAAAACTTAAACCTCTTCATTAACACTTAGAAGTTTAAACATTTATAGAAAATTATAAATTAACAATAATAAAATCAAAATCTATGATTAATTACTAAAGGACATGTTCAAAATTTACTTGTGAAATATGTAAAATTATTCAGTCATATAAAAAGTCAACCGATGTTTCTATTTAAACGTGTTTCTCCATTGTTAAGTTTTTGTTTCCCCAACCTGCTAGATCGTGTATTTCATTCCCATAAACAAACTAACCGACGAGTCACTGGTTGGCTACCATTATTTGTTTTTATACAGATTATCTCACATTTGTCACTGTGGAAACCGGTGGAGCGTTGGTAACTTCCCATTTGTCTCACCCTGGAGGCCAGTTCAGTATTTTTTGTTTGCAAAGCATGCTTGTATCCTAAAATTGTTAATGATATAAGTTTATCTTGATGTGAAAATATTAGGTCGAAAACGTTTACATTTCTATACATCAATTTATTTTACTGTTTGGGATTGTGATCGATATTTTTCGTTTGTTGTTTGAATACTTTACCATTGTTTGACAAATCCTGATAAGATAATTGATAAATACTGAACAATTGTGAAATAACCTTATAATTTAGTTTAAAGATAGTACACATAATATTAATTAGAAAGCCATAACTGTAAATGATATTCAAATAAATTGCGAAATGACTTCGTCCTTCAATAAAAACAAAGTTCTAACGAGTCAAACACTATACTCTTGGCAAGAAGTAAACTCAGTAATTTTTTAATAATGGAAAAAAATTTGCAGGTACACGGTGCATTCCATATGTGCTAACTGAAGACAACAAACAGCGACGTTTCGATACAGCCGTGGCTAGGAATTGTCTAGAAAGGAAAAAAGAATTCCTGTATCAGCTTGTGACTGGCGACAAAAATGGGCTCTGTATGTAGGTGGCCATGAGCAGGCATCAACATCGCTTGCAAAGCCGAATATCTACTCCAAAAAGGTGCTTCTTTGCATTTGGTGAGATATAAAAGGGTACACTGTTATGAATTGCCGAATCCAGGTGAAACAGTCACGGCGTTACCAGCAACAACTCCTCAAGATGAGTGATGCGTTGGAGAAAAAGAGGACATTTACTGGTCAAGGAAGCCTCCAAGTAATTTTGCTGCATGACAATGCTTAACCACACATTACAAAATGGACAAAGGACGTCATCTTTACTCTGGGTTCGAAAGTTCTCCCCCTCGCAGCTTACTCACCAGATTTGGCTCCTTCTGATAACCACCTATTTCAGGCGCTGTAGCATCACTTTGCAGACAGCCACCTCAAGACATTAGAAGAGGTTCAAATTAGCCATAACAACTATTTTGATTCCCAAGCCAACAAATTTTTATCATTATGGGATTTGAAAACTACCTTGAATAAGTGAAGTAAAGTCATCAACACCAATGGCGTTTATTAAGTTTCTTTTAGTTATTTTACTTATAAACTTTGATATTTGTTAAAAATGCACCAAATTATTTTGTTAACCTAATAAATAACATCATCAAAAATGTCTAAATTTTAATAGAAACTGACTTTACATGTAAAGAAAAACAGTTTTTGTCCTATTTAAGTCGCTTAAGTATATTAAAAACACTGGTAGGTATAAAATACACCTTTATTGATAAAGTTGGTCATTTTATTACTTTCAGTTCAACGAGATTTAACAGCTACAGTGATTTAAAAGTTCGTTCTTAAAGTAATAAAGTTGTTAAGTGTATGGGACAATGAAGTATAAAATATAGGTCCATCCCTGTGCACTAACAAATGTTAAGGTGACACAAAGTAAAAATAAAAAGTAGCCAACGTTTGACCACCCTGTTAGAAGGGCATAAATAAGGCATTATATGCCGTAAGTACCTATATTTGCACAATTACCTAAGACCGGTTGGACGAGTGGGCAACTTATCAATTGGTTCAGTGACAGCCCACAGCAGCGAGCTATTGGAGATCTAGTGGCCTTACACCAGATCTAGCGGTATAGGGCAGATGTCCGCTAGACAGCTAAGATCGATTATGGAAGCCGCGGGATGTCTTTCAGGATGACCACTGGGCATTTAGGGCATTGTTAGTGGTTTGCAATTCGAGCACGCGTTATCTGAATGAGTCATCAAACATCAGCTGCTGGATCTGTTAATAACATGTTCGGATTATTGAGAGATCATCCCCGGGCAACTAAGACTTGTAAATTATGTTAAATATCGAGTATTATTGCTCTAAACGTAACATGCCAAGTTATCTCAATACGCATATTTGAGAAGTAAATCGGATAAAAATTAATAGTGGGCTATGAACGTTTAATAGTTTATGATGGGAACTTTAAAACGAAACAAAGCGTAAAATACCGCGCTATTGTTCTTTAGTTGAGGCAAAAATACGTGAAGTAAATATTTAATTAATTAACGTTTGTTAATGTTTAAATAGTCAATGATTATTTTTCGCGTTTTTTTTTCGGAACCGTTTAAGATATTTCCAAAAACTTTGGATCATTTTACTTGCAAAATGTGCGCGCATTGGTAAATAGATATAACTTTGACGGTTTCATAGCCCACGCCTACGCGATCGCAAAAATGACCTTTATTCCCAATTTTTTTTCTGTAAATCATCAATGGCACGTATAACTCTGCAAAAGATTATTTTTGATGTTCTTGACACAATAAACACAGCCTTGATCAGGTTCTAGCGACAACATATCGTTAGATTTTTTATTTTCTTTAGCCACGAAGCGAAGGTTTCAGAACGGGGTTGAGAAATGTTAAAAAATAGGAGAAAATAAAAAATTATGCCCTACAGTAACAAATTCGCTGGCAAATTTTTTAACCGGGCGAACTGAAAAGTAAATCGAAATACATACAGAAAGATCGACAACTTGGGCTACTTATACTTATTATCGATGAAGAACAAACTAACTCTAAAGAAGAATTGGAAATTACTATAGAGCGAATTAAATGGAAAGAGAAGAACAAAAAAACAATCTAAAGGATTAAAATTTGGTGCCACAGATGTTTCCAATAAAGAACAAAAAAGCGAAGAGTAATTAAAACAACAAAATAAATTTTGCAAAGTTTCAAAAGATTGTGGTACAAATGCAAACCATTATAATTATCCCAATTATATTGCATTATGGCCAGTTAATTAATCTGATAAAAGTACACTACATGATAAGAATCGATCCTGCTATAAAACTATTTCCGAATCTAATTTTTATTGAATGAAAGCTATTGGCACCAAAAAATAAGTCAATGGTTACTTTTCATGAACAAGTAATTGTGTCTATTGTTATGTGCAGACCAGGGTTGAGCAGATTTAAATCAATTGATTTAAATCACGATTTAAATCATGATTTAAATCAAGTGATTTAAAAAAAAAATCATCGATTTAAATCAAATGATTTAAAAAAAAATAATATCGATTTAAATCACAGATTATATGAGTACAATATAATATTTATAATAAAACAAAACTTTATTACTATTAGTAATTAAATTCACGAAATGGTGATTAAACCATATCAATTTGCTCTTGTAAAGTAATATTCATTGTGGAAATGCAATAATTCAAAAAATAAATGACAAGTTTTTGACGTTAGCGAAGTGAACAGTCAGTTTTTTCGATTTCCACGGCACTCTAATTGCTTCAATAACGATTAGAAAAAAAATGTCGAATATCTCGAAAAGTACGACTTTTGGGTATAGGACATACTTAACAAAATATGAAGCTCTCTTAAAGACGAATTCGATGACATAAATAATACAGGGGTTTACATTTGAAAAAATTGAGTTACGTGCTTTTGAAAATCATGGAAGTTGCCACCTATTTATAAACACCCCTGCATGTGTCATTCAAATTTTTTCATATCGAGCGAACAGAGAAATTTTTTCTGCATGTCCATACCAAATTACAACTCTGTACCTACTTCAAAATAACTTCAGGAGAATTTTTTAAATAAAGACTTAAAACCTTGAAAAATTTTGAAAATGATTTTTTTTTTACAACGCCATATAAAAACCTGTAGTATTTTATATTGATGCAAAGCTAAAATTAAGGCGGTCAAAAATATTAAATAAAAAATTGGGTGTGGTATTTGAAATATAAAAGTTGCTATTAGTTCCAGAGAGATGACTCACCCTGTATATTTGAAAATATTTTTATCGTGTTCGGAAGAAAAAACTGTATGAAATAGCGTTTTAATCAACTTTATATCTTAAGCCGTTTAGCCAAAATCGACCGATCTCGCACTAATGACTCACCCTGTATATAATTTATTAAACATAACTATTTAGCACTGATTTTTTCAAAATTCTTAATCATTATATTTAATTTTTCATTTTCACAAAAATTCACCACTGAATTAAATATATTGGTTATTAAATATATTAGCACAAAACAGAATTTTTTTTTTAACTTTTTAAGTTATATTTGCAATCTGCTTATCATGAAGCAATAGGCAAATTTGTTGACAATATAGACATGAGAAGATTTACTGTCCAGTGACAGCAACCTAATATATTTTACTTAACTAACTTATTACTACCTTAATAGTTTAGAGCAAAACAGTTAGTTACAAAACAGAAATAGCATGTGAATATGTCACTAAATTCGATAAAATGGTACATTTGATTTAAATCAAAAAAATCTGATTTAAATCAAACAAATCGATTTTTTTTTTAAATCATGATTTTTATCAACCCTGGTGCAGACTGTTTGCCAAATTACAAAAAAAAAATTGAAAAGGATTCAACTGGAGATATTTAGTCCGAAGCTTAAAAGATCACGAATCTTCCCATGCTTTTCATATCAATGTTTACTCTTCAAAAATGATTATTAGTTTTTGATAACACGAACATAGTAAAAAGACTCAAGAGGAAAAAACCCTTTGAGTTGGTATAACGTGACATTACTAGTGTATTTAAAAAAAAGGAGAGTCAGTGCACAGTGCACAGTCTCCTTAATGTTAGAACAACTAGGAAACGTCAGTGAGTGACTTCTAGATCTTACCTTCTTTAGAATACTGGGAATAGAACTAACAATAAGTTGTTACTTTTTAATCTAAGACTAGATGGTAACATTAAATTTGAAAAATTATCTTGACTTTTTGAATTGAGAAAAAATAAAAACACTTTTTTGAAGCATTTTTTAATTCTCTATATCAGGGGTGGCGAACCTATTGGCACGCGGGAGAAATAGTTGCTTTTCTGAAATGTTTGGAAAATTAATACTTTTTTTAAATAATGAATTAATAACACCAAATTATATTTATTCAAATAAAATACATGTATTTTGTTTTGAAACTTTGCGAATTTCAAACAAATTTACAAGTATTTAAACGAGATATTGCTTCTCATGCTTCAAATATTTTCCAAATTTTAAATTTTTTAAGGAAAATCTGACATGTCAAATTGAAATAAATCATATTCAATTGACTGAAGATTTAAGCACAGATGTGGAATGAATAATAGATAGATTTCCTTCGCGATTTTCTCAATTTAAAAATTTCGAAGATATTTCAAAATTCTTATTTTACCAAAACATAATCAAAGTTAATGAACTTGATTTAGAAATTTTTGAAGGGTTAACATTTGAAAATTTTGAAATGCAATTCATTGATTTTCAATCAAGTGCAATTTGAAGGCAAAAGTTTATTGACTTAAGGAAAAATTTAGAGGTTATTGAAAGAGAACGTTTGGCGAAAAGAATACATATGACGCTAAAAGCAAAATTATTAATGCCTGGCAAACGATTCCAGAAGAGTTCAAATTAGCGTCGGCTATTTTAATTATATTTTCTTCCACATAGGTATGCATGTGATTCACTGTTTTCACAAACGAATTTGATGAAAAATAAATTCAGAAATACATTAACGGCTAAATCTAGTTGAGCAAGCATTTTATTAAAAGTAACGAAATACCAACCTGAAAAAATTTAACAAAAAGCAATAAACAACAAACATCGCATTAAAAACTCATATTTTACTTCTTATTGTACCTACTTAATTAATGTTGTTTAAAAAGTAAACCCATGTAATGTGCAATTATTATTTTTGTCTAATTATATATTTCTATTGGTAAAATATTTAATATTTCTTTTAAAATTTTGTTATGTATCTTAAGTTGTTGTTTAATTACAATTTTCTATCGGTAGTCAATAAAAAATATTCATTTAATACAAATATTGTTATATTTCCTCTCGATCTCCTCACAATCAGTTTTTTTTTTCATTCATTGCAAAAGTTGCCTGGCGCATTTTAAAATGTGAAAATTTTAAATAATTGGCTCGCGGACATAAAAAGGTTCGCCACCCCTGCTCTATATGCTGCCCCAATTAGGTTTAGATCAAAATTCGCAACTTTACACTAATTTAACTTACTTTTAATAACTCTCACAATAAGCAACATCCCTAATAAAACAAGTGAATTGATTATTTTAAAAAAATACTGCTGCTGTGCCAGATAATTTTGTGCTACTTGGTCCTTAAAAATTATCTTCTGTAAAATCTGAACCTCTTTCATATAATCAGAGTGTGTTTTGCTTCCCATTTCCTTATCAAAACTTGTAATATGTTACCACTTAAATACCGCAAAGATATTTTTATAAAAATAAACCGCAGAAAGTAAAATTCGGCGTCACGCACCGAAAGAGGTAGCAGCCGATAACGAAAAGTGGCGATAATATGACAGCTTCTGTTACCTTCGGCCCTTTGGCGCATCTCGTCCATCCGAACAAAAATGTATTAAAACCCATTCACTCCAGATAACACCCCCTAACAGATGTCTAGTACCTCGTAATTATTTCCATAAAAAATTCAATATTTTACAACCTGAAATAGTGACATAAGCTTCCGTTGAACTATAAATTTCATTAATAAATTGTTAAAGGGCAGCGTGACCTTAGGTCAGACGCATAAACATGGCGTCTAAAACTAATCATTGAGTATAATTTCATAATGGAGCGAATCGGACCGGTTCTTTTGACAAAACTTCCAAGGGGCGTACATGGCAACTTTACGGGGTTCGTTCTGAAAACTAAATTAATGCGAGAAGGATTTGATTGATGGCCGTTTTATTTGATATATTTAATGAGTTTGGAGGGGAGAAGATGTATTTTAATAAGTTGTGGTTAGGTAGGTATATCAAGTCCTCGTGAAAGCAACGAGATATCCATCACTTTAATCGACGACCAGCGCAAACCACTGGACGATTGATAGTGGTAATTATAATTGTATATCGTTAAACCGCAGTTGACGGCGGTTTATGCCAGACAAAAATATTAGCAGCTTGCTTTATAATGGTACAAAAACATTGAGAGGTATTGTTGCACGAAAAAAATTAATGTGAAGATTTTGTGCAACGTTATTAATTTAACCACCGTATGGTACACCGCTAAAGTTCTTTTAAAGTCGAAGAATGACTTTGTACTAAAATACTCGACGCTGAATACAAACACTTAGTTGCATTTTAAAACCAGTCAAAATCGTAAAACAGCAGATCTCGCTATGGTCACTTGTTTTTAAAATGCGCAATACGGTGCTATCTTAAACTATCGCTAATCTTCATACGGTTAGTGATAATTTTGCTTAAAACACAATTTTGCTCATCTCCTCAAAAGGATAAGAATTTTTTCCAAAGCATTTCCTAGAAAGTCTTCTTCTTCTTAATCGGTTCCTCTTGTGCCTTTCGGTGTCGAGTTATGCTTTTCAAATTTCTGTATTAAGTTTCTCCACTCCTGCCTATCGTTAGCTAATAATTATGGCACATCTCTCCAGCTGATTCCTTTTTCTTCTAGTCTTTGCCTCACTTCTTTTTCGCATTTTATTCTTGGTCTTCCTCTATTTATTTTTCTTTCTATCTGCATTTTCCATCCTATTTTCGCGTATCTACTTTCTGACATGCGTAGTAGATGTCCAAGATGTCCAATTGATTCATCTCCATCTCTTTCTTAATATCTGTTACTCCTAGGTTATTTCGAATTTTTTCGTTACTGATTTTAGCGATCAGTCTACATCCTTCTATTCTTCTCAGATATCAGATCTTCTTCCAATTTACCATTTTCTGCAATTATTGTTCCTAAATATTTAAAATTTGATACCTGCTCTGTCTTTTCTTGGTCATAATAATTGTAACTGGTTCATGATTTTTCGCTATTACCATAACCCTTGTCTCTGGAAAGTAAAATGTTATATTAAGAAGGATCTCCTTAAAAATGTGTATAGAATAAGAGCATAATACTCTGAATCCAAAAAATTTTGGAGTTTCGTTAATTTTTTTCAAATGTTTAGGATATTGCAGGAATTTGGTTGAATATGCATATTTTCATTCTCATCCTCACCCTCATCCACCATAGGTGTAGAGGAGACTCTCTTTTTCCAATTACTTCTATTTATTGCCTCGCGTTTTGCTTCAGTCCAGGTCAGTTTTCGTTTCTTCAATGCATCTGCCACTCCTGTATTTCATTTTCTTCTGGGTCTACCTTTCCTTCTCTTGCCGACTATTTCCATTTTCCACATCTCCTTTACCACTCTCTCTCTTCCATTCTCACCAAATGTCCGGACCATCTTAATTGTTGTGGTTCTATTTTCTGAACTACACTTGTTAGTTTTAAGTCTTTCCTTATTACATCACTTGTCAATATCGCGATTTTTCCAAGTATTTTCATCTCACATGCGTCGAGTTTTTTTTTTAGTGTTATTTCTTTTTTGTTGATAAAAAGGCTTATACAAGGTTCTATAGAGCGTCATGTTTTTTTGTATCCTGCTTAGTATCTCCTCCTTAAGTCTTCCATCTGGTCGCGTATATGTTCCTAAGTATTTTAATCTGCTAGTTTCATTTATTTCTTCCCCCATTAGTTGTATCTTTATACCGTCTATCCTGTTTGCAATTTCTATAATCTCTGTCTTCTCCGTGTTTATATTTAGCCCAAATTTTCTCATATTTATACTCCATTATTTCATTATCTCCTGTAGGTCTTTCTTATTGTTTGCAGATTAATCTAAATAGATGGGCAGGTACATTAAGTAGATATAATATGAATATTAATATAACAAAGACAAAGGCTACGGTTCCAGCGAAAAATTATGAACGAGTTACAATTATGCTAGACCAAAAAAAGATGGAGCAGTTAGCAAATTTTAAATATATAGGAACAATAATTGCAGAAAATGGTAAATTGGAAGAAGATCTGAATAACAGAATAGCGGCAGTGACGAAATTTTTCTACGCCACTAATAAATGTTTGATAAGCAAGGAGATATCAAAAGAAACGAAGACGCGAGTTTTCAATGTAGTGTACGTACCCATTCTCACGTACAGTTCAGAAACTTGGACAGGAAATTAAATTTCTGAGAAGAATAGAGGGATGTAGGTAGACTGATCGATGAAATCAGTATCGAAAAAATTTGAAATAAGCTAGGAGTAACAAGATATTAAGAAAAACTTGGAGACGAATCAATTATGGCTTGGACATCTACTACTACGCATGCCAGAAAGTAAATACGCGAAAATAGGATGGAAAATGCAGATGGAGGGAAAAAGAAATAGAGAAAGACCAAGTGAGGCAGAGACTAGAAGAAAAAGGAGTCAGCTGAAGAGATGTGGCACAATTAGCTAACGATAGGCAGGAGTGGAGAAACATAACAGAAATAGAAAAGCATACCTCGACACTGAAAGGTACAAGAGGAACCGATTAAGAAGAAGAAGAAGAAGAAGAAGAAGAAGAAGAAGAAGAGGAGAAGAAGAAGAAGAAGAAGAGTATATGACTCAGTACACCTCCCTGTCTTACACCTCTTCTTGTTATGAATCTATCAGATGTTTTCTCGGTTACTCGTCCTGCATTTTCAGTTGTTAAGTATAAACTTTTAATAACTTCAATTAGCCTTCTGTGGACGCCTCTTTTATTTAGGGTTTTCCAGATCTCTTTTCTTTTTATACTATTTAATGCCTTCTCTAAATCCACTACTCCTGTGTATATAGGAAGGTTAAAAGGAAAGTTATGTGCTTTGCAGGAATCTAAACTAAACATATGCATTTTGAGAATAAGAATGCATACATTGAAATACACCCCATAATTGAACCTAAATACTGTAAAGTTAAAAAATACTGTTTGTTAAAAAGAAACGCTATTTATATCTTTCAAATTTTACATGTTGAAAAATACAGTTTAACGGTTAAATAGTTTTCTCTTAAAACTTTTATTCTAAAACCGTCATCTTTGAGTTATACAAGTTCACTTTTAAATAGTCAGCTTTATTGGTAGTTAATTTTTTGCTCCTATTTTTTATTATCCGTGTTTGTAGCACTCGAGATGTCGGCACGAGTAAAGGCAATAGTGTAACCTTCTTAATTTGCGTCTGGCTTTCAGATTATCGAGCGGGTGAGAAGATTTAGTAGTAGGTAGCAGGAAGTATGTTTATATTTAGGGTTGTTTTGGTTCACATTAAAAACATAAGGCCCTTACTCAACTGATTAAAAATTATAATCAGGCAATTTGTCTGAAAATTAAAAAAACAATGTATCGCAAATCTAAGTTGTTGCAACACATTTCGGAAATTTAATGTTGTAAATCTTAACTACTCGGCTTAATTTGTTTTGGAACCACCACATGAAAATAATTTTGTGGAGGTTTTTGTCTAATGAAATAATTTACCAACTCAAAGAAAGTGTAAGCGTTAAAAAAAGTTACTAATTTCAACGTGCAAAACTTTACCCCACAAAGCGTTTGTTTAATTTAGATAACATCTTTAAATATTAGCTATGAAGTAATTAATATTCGCCATGGTTAATATGATTTAGTACAGATTAAAGCAATCTTTTTGTATTAAGTAAGTTAATTACATAACCAATAAAGTTATTTTATTTTTATGACGTTATTTTAATCGATTGTGAGTGTTAAATAATTGGTTTCATTATAATGTTTGGAGGAGTGTAAATGTGTTTTTTTTTTCACGATCACCACCTTTGAATTGCCGTACCTTATCTGAAATGCTTAATGAATTAATTCACTTAATTTAGATTTCTAAAGACAATTAATACGCTAATTAATTTTTAATTTTTAACTGTTAATTAACTTGTTAAGTATATAAATTGCTGTGCAAAAATCTTTGATCGCCAAAACCTATAGGTACTTTGCTGTATCATAGATGTAACCCCTTTAGTAATTTGGAACAAAATTCATTCAAAAATAACGAATATATTTTATTTTATTTAATACAAAAGTCATAGAAAATTTAAATGCCCTCAACAATAACAACAACGATGTTAACGAAGATATTGTCGCAATGCCCGTAACTAACAGAAGAGTTAATAAATACATCTTCGTTAATAGAATATTTTCATCATCATTTTCACAATCTGATTCCAACAAAATTAATTTACATAATACTAAAAATAGGTGTAAAACGGTGCGAAACAAAATAAAAACATTTTCTAATACACTCGGGCATGCTACAACGACCGATGGTAGAACGAAAAGTGTTATAACGTTATAACGATTATTTTATTATTAATAAAACCATGATTCTATTAGGAACACGGATGCTACAACGAACCGTTCAGTTATCTGCTTATTTGTGACTTTATCAATGAAAATACTATTTTTAATTATCCGGCTATAAAATGTTTGCTATGGGCCAACAAAATAGAGTAAGAACAATGATTAACTCAACCTTGAAAAAAGTACTAATTTTATTTTTATTAAATGTTTGTTTGCACTCTTACTAATCAAAGAACGTTTATGTGTTTTTAGTTTCAGGTCAATAAATTAATTTTATATTATTGTTACAATTATATTTTTGATTTTGTATTATATTTTTTTTACTAAATCGTTGTGTTGAACTGTAAATTTGCTCTAGAGTAGGAAGTGATTGGAACGAACTGCCCCTAAATACATAAATTTGAATATATGCTGGAACGAACAAATGCTTTTAAAAATGAGGTTCTATACCAATTAATTCGTTCTAGAATTCTCCATTATAGTAATACGATATACGTCGTAGATATTAAGATTCAGTTTATAATTATTTGTTAACAACTAAGCCTAGAAAAGTTTGTTCAGATAAAAACAATTTCTGCTGTAGGCTCATTTTGCACCAAAATACGATTTCGACTAGAACACCCAACATTAAATAATTTATGTATATTATGAGCGCAATTTAAGACACAAAACGAGTAAAATATTACATATATTACGTTTTTTTATATATATATACAGGGTGGTCCACATAGAAGGGCCACTATTGGGATCTCGTAAACGGTAAGAGCTACAAAGAAGTCCAAATTAGACAAATTGTTCACCTTTCTATCTATTCAGTGATGCTTTATTGTTTTTAAAAAGTTCTATACCACGCTAGATAATAAACAAAAAACAAAATAGGCATTTTTTTAAATCGTTATTAACTTGGTTATACTTGATGGTACAAAAATATTTTTGGGGAAAACGGAGGTTATTTTCAAAATATACTCTAATTTATTTTATTATTGTTGAGTATATTATTATTAAAGTTAATATACCTACTCTTTAAATATTTAGTTTAAGTTAAATATTCGATTTAAAAAATTACAAATTTCATCTTTATTTGTTTTTCCTTGAACAAATGCGTAAAATAAATTAGTTGTAAAAATAATTTTTTAATACTTAAATGTCGAATTTTGCGTTGTTTTTATTGTATAAGCATTTTGATTAAGATAGTCTAGTAAATAAAAAAGCTTTTTAAAAATTAATAAATCTTAATTTATTTTTGATTTAACGTTTTACTTTTACACTAGTTAAAGTTTGCGTTAAATGACAAAACTAAATTGTCTTTTGTTTCATGGCACTCTTTAGCTTCATAGGGACTTTTTGATGAATTTTATTTGTTTTGAGCCTAAATAATAAAAAAAGTATGTTAAACCTTATATTATTGAAAAGAGGAACAAAATGTTTTTTTATGAGGTCATAACCAACTATAGTTTCGATTTAAAAAAATGCTAGTTTGTAATTTATCTAAGAATTTAAACAATATTGAAACAAATGAATGTTTTCATTTTATCGTGCGTAAATAATCTACATCTTCTTGCCCAACAAAAGTCCGCACTTAACGTTTTCAACTCCCTAAGTAAGTAAGTTTTATGTTTAACAGGTCAACATTTTTTTTATGAACACATTAGACACTTCTCATTGCATCATAAAATGGGTTGCCACCAAAAGTAACGAATTCAAATTTAAAAAAAAATATTTATGGTTTGATGTAGATTGGTACTTTTGCCCCACCCTATGGGGCAAAAGTCCAAATTGATGAGGCAAAAGTCCGTTCGCGCATTCGTCTAATTAAAATGTTTACATCTTTGACACATTAATACCGTATATTAATGTTATTTTATAAAATGAAAGTTAATTCTCTTCAAAAATACAAAATAAAAGTTCAGTCCTGTAACAAAATTTAAAAAAATATCACATTTAAAAGAACACAAAAAATATTTGACTTATTCAACAAAAATCACAGGCGAACTCTCCGGTTTCAAAATTTGAGCAACTTTCGTGCCACTAGTTGTGGCATTTATTGCACAATCTAGTCCTCGACTGGTGGATCTTCATATATTTCTTAACAACCTGGGCAAACAATTTCGTTTTCCCCTTCTCTGACATGGCTGTTCGTTAAATTATCGTAGAATCTTTCTATTTGGACTTTATTGAAACCTATAATCCTTCCGACGCTTGTCTTTTTGGGCGTTTGAAAGAAAATTTGTGTCGAGAAAAAAAAAACTTTTGGTCCAGTCGTCTCCCGCCATGTGTGACTCCTTCTTAAAATCGTTTACGATATTATTTTGCGAAGCAAAGTCAAAAGCCAACCGCCGAATTTTTTTTCTAGTAATTCCGTAGAACCTTACGTCCATCTATCTATCTACAGTGATCAGCCAAACTTGCTTCGTGATCAGACGTAAATGTGGATTTGAATCTTTCCAAATTAAATAGACGGGACAAAAGCCCGTGTGCGGCCTTTTACCCCAGTCAAGACTGCGGCTTTTTGCCCCCATGCGTGCTAATTACGATAGAAGTAATATGACGGCATCTTTAGTTTAAGTTAGGAAACGTTTGGCGACGTGATTGTGTAGCTAAAATGGAGGGTGTTTATATAAAAACCGGTTGTGAGAGACTTTTAAATATCACTGCCTAATAAAAGATCATCGAAAACTATAACAAGCCAAGCATTTTCACACTTAGCTCATTTAAGCAGCGGTTTAACTGCCGATCAAGCTAGAACTATATGTGTCCACCACAGATACTGTATCTCAACTACCTATAATAAAACCTATTCTCTCTTAACTCTCCAGTCCTTCCTATCCCTAATAGGACTTTTACCCCGGTGCGGACTTTTGCCCGGGTTTACTCTATTAACGATTTTTAAAAAAATGCTTATTTTAATTTTTGTTTATTATCTAGTGTGCCATGGATCTTTTTAAAAATATTAAGGCATCACTAAATATAGGTATCAGAAAGGGGAACAATTTGTCTAATTTAAACTTCTTTGTGGCTCTTACCGTTTTCGAGATACCAATAGTGGCCCTTCTATGTGTATATTAAATTTTAATGTTAAAGAATTTTAAATCGGTTATAATTAAATAAATTTTTTAAGATGGTTATTTCTAAGTACCTATCTTATTTATTATCGATATTTACTAGCGAAAAGGATATTTTTTTCGGTTATACCAGTAATAGCAAAAATCAGTAATTTTACGATCCCTACCCCTGGCTCTAGAGTTCACATAATATTGTTCAATCAATTTATTTAATAACGTAAGGGCAATCTCGATCCATAAGAGTATAACGAACGCGGATTTCAGAATACAGGAGGGATATTTAATATTAATAGATAACTGTTTCAAACAGCGGCATTACAGCTGATGTTGGCTATCTGCCGTTTATACAAGAGCACGACATAAAACATTAATAGAGATAAAAAGCGTCCCGAAATAAATGCCGGAACAGAGCTGTAAAATTACCAACTCAAATTAATGCGTTTCGACGATGACAACTCTAGCTGGAGCCGTGCAATTTTACAGTTCCGATAACCCTGCTCTTTACTCAAGTTAATTGCGTCTCCGTTGCAAAGCCCCGAGCATATCGGATAAACAAAGGACTACAGAATAAGGGAGAGAATTTGTATAATACCCTATCAAGCGCCATTTCAAGTCGGGAACCAAGTGAGAAGTTTTATCTACCAAACAATCCTTCTAGACAAGAAACTTTGTCGCCATCTATTCTGTCTCGAAGCAGAAGACAGTTCAACACTAAACCCACCCTTGATGAAGTGGAAAGCGCACGGCTCGAGTAAAAGCGGGAAAGTTGGTTCCCGACACGGTGTTTTCCTCTCGGAATCGTTTTCGGCATCAGCAGAGCAGCATTGTGCTAATGTGATGTTCGCTTCATCGCTTCTACACTTGGCCGCTTCTCGTTTCCATTTTCCGGGGCTTTCCAACTTCCCATGGACGCATATTTCATGCTCAAATGTGCTCCCAGGCAATTTGAAGATTATTCAACACAAAGTAGAGTTTTATGGAGAATATAAAACGCCAGGTTATTCTTTATTTATGCGAGGACTAACAAAAAGGTGTAAAATAATACCCGAATCTAACTGAAAATATCCGGATACCGATTCTAAACGAATTCCTGCCAATTTTATATGCAAAATAAATTATTTTTAGATTCGATTTAACAAATGTTCGCATGCTAGATTAAATCACACACAAAAATAACAAACAAGCTTCTGCATAAACATAACACTATCGCTTTAAAACAATTTTAAACGTAATAATTTTTTATTTTATTAAATTAATTTTGTAAGATACACGAATTTCAATAATTTTCAGTCTAATTTTCTGTGTTATTAAAATAAAATTTATTGCCGCTCTGTGTGAAATATTTATCTGTAACTACATTTACACATAGCTTGCATTTCAATAATTACCGGGCATAATTGATGACAAATTGCAAGTTAATAGGCAATAATTTACAATTAATTTCAATCTAGTTTTGTAAATTCCGACTTAATACATTTGAATAATCCTATAAATAAGCTGTGTCTAAATACGGTTAGCAATTTACAGTTTACATTAACGTCGGGATATAAAGTAGCAGGTTTCTTAAATTATTTCCACTGCAGGTTGCCTCTACTGCAGTTGCTACGGTCGTGCGTTAAAAATGGTGAGATATAAGGAAATGACTGAAACCCGCGAGGCTAAACAAAAGAGAAACAATTTATTGTCGTTGCTCTTCCGTTATACGAGTATTATTGTAATTTTTACGAGATTTAGATTTGGGACATGTATGCAGCCCAACATTTTTCAAAAATTTTAAATCGACATGGGTAGTTCATACGGTGACATTTGATGTCGCGACATCAAATGTCATCGTGTGAACTACACTTTATTCTTTCGTGTTATGTTGCAATTATCTACTGATTATATCTACCACAATTCACTTGATGCTCGATAACTCTTGTAGTTTAAAGCAATATCAGCATTTTATAGAATTTAAAATTTTGGATGAAAGTAGATTTTCCGCGTTAATTCAGTTTTATAAAATATTTATCAGGTATCTCAAATTTATTGTGATAGGTCAATTTCATAAAATGCGTCTATAGTGCGTTATAGGTATAGGTACCTCAAAATTCATAATTTTTAGTCTTCTTCTTTTTCTTCTTCTTCTTATCCTTACGCCTCTCTACCAGTAGGTGTGAGACTTTGGTTTATTTTTATGTATTTGGCCTCTTTTTGTATGCTTCTCTCCATCTTTAGCTATCTCTTGTTAGTTCTCTCTCGATCTCTTTGTTTGTGACAGCTTCTTCCACCTCCTCATTCCATGTTTTCCTTGGTTATCCTTTTCGTGATTTCCTCCCGTTCGCGCTTCATATGCTTTCCTGGGCATTCTATCTTCTCCAATTCTACGTACATGATCTAGTCATCTTAGTTGTGCCTCTTGGATGTTTTGTTGTATTTTCTTTAAAAAATTCCGACTTTGATGCTTTTTGGTCGTGGTCCATGATTCGCAACCAAATGTTAGGATGGGAAGTCCTACGCCTAACAGTAGAAGGACTGATGACTAAATAAATAAAATAATGTTAGAATGGGTTTAAACACTTTGCGATAAATCTCTACCTTCGTTACTTTTCCTCTCTTTTTTCAAGGAACTGTTTCTTTGTCGCCATAATAGCCTAGCTGCTGAGCCTATTCTCTCGTTTTTTTTTTCCTATCTTTCCTTTGCATTGTAGGTGCATTCCTAGGTATTTATAGCTTTCTTCTTATTTTAGTTTTATCCCATCCAGGCTTGGATTATGTTTGATCTTCTCCGCGCTTATGGCCATGGTTTTGATTTTGTCTTTGCTTATTTTCATTTTATGTTTACTTACTTCCCTGTGTATGAATTTCATATTGTGCATTAGAATCTACTCTAATTTAAGACTACCATCTAATGATGAGATGATGGTCTTAAACGTCTGATACAACAATTAATTAGAATCGCATACAGAATATAAAAAAGTATCTACTTCGAGTCAAGTTTTTGTATGTAAATATCTCTAAACACAAAGAAACTAATACGCAAAATTGGAAACCCTTTTTTCCTGACTAAATTTTTAGCTAAGAGGCCACGGTAATTTTCAGTTTATTTTGAATCCAGCACCAAAATACAAACCTTGTTGCTTGCTTTTAAGATTAAAAAAAATTAAAATAACACCAATTGACGAATGGATTAAAGGAAGGAGGTAAGAATAGAATGAATGATTAAAAACATATCTACAAGTTAAAGAAGGTAGGACGTCCACAACAGAGATGCCGTAAAAGCCTTTAAACAAAAAATTAACTAATACCAAACTTACTGTTAGCCTCAACAAGGGAAGAAGAAGAACAATATGATGTACCTCGTATTTAGAATACCCTGTACATAATAGTATATTACATAACAAGAGTTGTAAGAAGCATATTACGCACGAGTGCGTAATTGCTTTACAACTCGTGTTATGTGGCTTACTTTTTCTACGATCACATAATACCTACGATTTTAAGGGATTTTTGGCTAATATACTCATGCAATTACGTTGTCTTGTCAATTTTGCCGTAAGTCTACCTTGATATTTCTAGACCAGTATGCGTTTTGCTTACGGTGCGTTATTCATATAGGTATATAACGCACTTACTAGGCATGCAGGAAGTGTTTGACGTGAGTCTACTTTAATTATTTCTTTAAAAAACTGTGCTTTTTGCTTACCGGGCGTAAGGACCCACTTACTATGCATGCAGGCTGTACAGTAAGAGTCATTTACATTAGTAGTCGTAGAAAAATTAATTCAAAATTTACTTATCTTATTCTAATAAACATTGATTTTTGAATAAAATATGTACCAGTTTAAAGACTTATCCTCCTCTTTAATAAATTATTTTCTTACTTTTAATTAAAATTTCATACATTATCGTAAATATATGCAATTATTGTGTATTACTTAAATAATTCAGATATTTATTCCACATTTCAATATTCAATTTATTGTTGGAATGAAAATTGTAACAATATAATATGTTGAACTCAGCTCTTTGCAAAACCTTGTTATTGAATATTATTTAAAATTGCAAAAACAGGTGAATTTAAGACGTTATTTAACATACAAATACCGTTAAGAAAAACTGAAACGCCCTTAACAAGAACTTGTATATTAGCAGCTTAAGAAATATGCTTAAAACTGAAATATGGATTCATATTACAACAGAAGCGCATAAAAAATTATACACTAGAGTGTTATTTTCGGTTACCCTAATGTAAAAAAATATATCTAGGACAATGTAAGCAAATTATAGATGTCACAGGCGCAGGTGGCTCTGGTACAAAGTAATCCTCCCACGTTCTTGGGAACTTCTTAAGCGGGCGACAAAAAAATCCCTTATTAAAATACTGCTCCAAGATCCCTCGGGATGAAGGAAACTGCGATAGTCATTCTTTTAAACTCATTTTGTAATTTTGTGCTTACAACAATATTGCAGTTTTATATGGATTTTGTATAAGCGGCTTGGCTGGAAACTCGTCAATTTCAATCTGAATTTAATACTTGGAGGGATTACAGAGAAAAATGCAAATACAAAGTACAATCGCTCGCGGGTTTCAACGCAAAATATTCAAAATTAGCTTAAAATTAACAAGACCGCGTTATCAAATTTCATACACGAAGTTTTTTTACCGGATATTGGACGCTTACTTAATAACACATTTATCATTTCCGGATTTCAAATTCCTTCAATATAAAACTTTTAAAGTATAATCCTTTGGAATAAAAGCTATGCCATTTTGTTAGCAAATATATTTACTAAACCTACACAAATTCCTTACTCGACAGATAAATGTATCAATTTGGTATTCGTACTGATGCCACCTGCAAACTCCGTTTATTTATTCGAAAATTTATGGATTTTATTGAACTTAAAAGTTTTATTGCCGTATAATTTTATAACAAATGACAAAATCGGTTTTCAAATAATATATTGTAAACTATTCTAGCATTCATCGTAAAAGCAGATAATAAAAAGATAAAACTGTTATTGAAAAATCGTGTTTTATTCGCTAACACGTTTTGTCATTGTACTATATCCCTCATCAAGTTTATTATGTGGATGAGATTATTTTTATTGAAAATATCAAAAAGAGATATAAAACATACAATATGTTTTTCTTTTTAAAGGTTTCATAATTTTTGTGTTACTTTATTTCGGCTAGAAATATATACAATATATATATATAATCAAATTACCTTCTACCCGTAGGTGTAGGGAGGTGTGCACATCTATGTATTGTACATGAATTTTCGCCACTGTTTTTTGTTCTGTGCCATTTCTTTCGCTTCGCACCACGATTTTCCCTTCTTCTCCAAGGTTTTTGCTACTGCCTTTACCCATGTTTCTCTCGGTCTTCCTCTTTTCCTCCTTGTTTGTATTCTTGCTTCCCACACTCTCTTTACCTGTCTTCTTGTGTCCATTCTTTGTAGATGCCCCCACCAGCTCAGTTGCCTAGTTTCTATAAATTCCAGAATAGATTCTACTTCCAGTTCATTTCTAATCTGTTCATTTCGTATTTTGTCTTTTCTTGTTCGCCTCTTACTCTTCTTAAAAATTTCATTTCAGTCGCTTGTATTTTACTTTTTTGGCTCGATGTTAATGCCCATGACTCGCACCCAAATGTCAAAATTGGTCTATATATCGCACGGTACACGCTCATTTTTGTTTTTTTGGTGACTTCTTGTTTATTAATAAAGGTTTTGTCTATGGCGTAAAAGGTTTTTATTGCCTTTTCGATCCTCTTATTTATTTCTAATTCTTGTTGTCCTGAATTTTCAATCGTTACACCGAGGTAGTCAAAATATTGTAAGGTTTCTATTTTTTCTCCTTCAATTTCTATGCTTATATTCTCATTTTCTTCGTTTATCGGCTAGAAATTATTTTTGTTTTTTTATTTTGTAGATTGTGTAGTCAGTCAACATTATTTAGATAGCTTCTTTATGATTTTTTCACCTTAAAGTGCTGTAATGGTCTAAATATATACTCCTAATAATTAAAATGTGTAAACTCACGCAACATAATCTAGAAACTCTAAACCAGGAATTGGAAAAAATATATGAAAATAAATACCAAAAAAACTAAAACGTTGATCGGTTGGAACAAGTAGAAAAATAGATATTTAGGAGTGATAAAAAAAATAATGAAGAAATGGACAAGGAAATAAGCTAAAGGACAGGAAGTGTGGAAAGAATATTTAACATGGTTGGGTCACATTTATAGGATAAATGAAGAAAGGTTAACCAGTAAAGCCTATGAAGCAAGATAAGAGGGAAAAACAAAAGAGATAGACCGAGAAAAACCTGGTAATACGAATTTAAAAAAGCAGCAGCAGATAGAAAAATCAAATGGAAAGACATAAAAAAGAAGCTAACACAAGACAGAAACACATGGGAAAAAGTCAGCACAACCCAATTCAACAGTCCTACACCTAACAGTAGAAGAACTCATGACTAATTAATAAAATAAACTCATGCAAATAAGGTGAAAAAGTTGATTTAGCAATAAAAGCTTTGGATTTTTTTACTTGAGGTTTGCTGTAGCTTTTTTAACTTTAATTTAATTTCTAAATATCAGTAAGGGGACATTAGGCTAAAGGGGGACTTATACGTTATACCAAATAAAGCAATATCTTAGGTTTTAAGATATCATTCCCTTTAATATAAAATAAAGAACTGTAAA
The DNA here is from genome assembly GCA_947652605.1 of Elmis aenea. Taxonomy (NCBI): domain Eukaryota; kingdom Metazoa; phylum Arthropoda; class Insecta; order Coleoptera; family Elmidae; genus Elmis; species Elmis aenea. Next base: position 42,143,078 of record OX393580.1, on the reverse strand, counting down.
CGATTTTTGGATATCAATTTAGTAATAATAATTCAGAAATATACAAGTTGAAAGAAATACATGCCCGGTCTTACCCTTTAGGTGGGACAAGATGGGGTACTATTCTTTTTCAGTAATATAATATGAATTGTAACTTTTTCTCTAAAGGAAAATTATTTTTACAATAAACACAAATGTGTACAGCATCGTCTTCATCATTTTCAAGTCCCGCACAAGAGCTGCGAGCCCATTTTAGGCAAGAGAAACATATTCATCCTTCTTCAGAATAATCATGACAATATAGGCATTCATCTTTTTTATCAGTTTCTTCTCTGTAACTACATGATGGAGTTATGGGACGATTTGGGGAATTAGGACTACAGGTTATGCTAGCTATTTCTACTGACTATTGTATTATATTTGTCACAACCATTTTATTGAGAAACTTAGGAACATTACCGTTAACCAAAAAAATAAGGATTCAATTTCAACCAAATATATGATTTGTTTAAATAAAAAACACAATAAAATCTTTTCTTTTCCGTCTCCAACATTGTTCTTGAATAAGTTCACTTTATTTTGGTCAATGTATATTAGATGGGGCGCTTTTGATGAAGCACGCGGTACAGCTAATAAAAAGTTGTGTGAAAACTATTTTCTATCTTCATGAGAATCCGAAAATCGTAAAAAAAGCCCCTATTTAAAAAATGAATAAGGAAAAACAAATGAACTTTTCGATCAACCGCAGTACAGGGTGGGCAAATTTCGATGTTTTCATAGGGAATCTCGGTAACTATAAGAGGTATCAAAAAACGGACCTCGCATCCTCGATCTCTTTTTTCGAGAAAAAGTTAATGGTAAACTTCAACAATTACAGAAATTGCAAAATCGCGCCATGCGCACTATTTTAAAGTGTTCAATTCTTTCCCCTATCAAGGTTATGTTAAATACACTTCAATTTATGAGTACCTATTAATCAGAGAATAATATTTAGAACATTAGAGCTAATTTTAAAAATTAAACTACAAAAAACACCAAAATATCTGTATGAAAATGTAAAATTAGTCCATGAAATCCACAGTTATAAAACTAGAAATAGGCTTGATTTCGTTATAGAGAAATGTACTAAAAGTCAAACTGCTCGTTCATTATTTTATCAAGGTTTTAAAATATTTAATAATATGCCGCATCAAGTCAAAATATGTAATAATTATAAGAAGGGTATTAAATTAATTATGGAGTACGTATTAGAACGCTATTAAACTGTCATCTTAGATACTTAGAATTTAGAAGATTTTTAGATTTTTATTTTATTTCATTCTATTTTTATTTTTATTTTTAATATATTTACTATTACCTATGTAAATTATGTTACAATGTAATAGCATTTGCTAAATTAAGCTAACTTATTATATAAAAACTAAAATTGGTTATCGTCTTTTGTTTTCGAGTTATCGCCGATAACTCGATTTTTCGACTTTTCGTTTTATGACTGTATCTCGCTTGTTTATGAAAATAAACAAAAAAAATTTTAACGATCTACAGGCACTTTTTTGATAGGTATGCAGTGGCGTAGTCAATTTAAAAAAAAAATCGGAAATTTGAGTTGTGATTTAAAGTTGTATTTTTTTAAACAGAACTCATAGTTGGCTATGACTTATTTAACTTTATTTTTTTGTCATTCCAAATATATAAGGGTTGATGTATTTATTTTCAATAATACGCAAGTTACGGAGGTTTTATAGGTTTTTTTTTAACAAAATTATAGTAGGCTGTGAAAACAAAAACAAAACAAGATGTAAAACCTTTTAAAACTCATTTGGTACAAGTTACTAAGGTTTTGTAGTTTGTTGTTGTGATAAACCATTTTTTAACATTCAGTGTCTTACGGCTCTGTAGCTAACCACTTTTGACCAAAACCACATACATTGTATTTGTAAGACGAAATGTATACCTCTACAGTCTACACTACAACTTTTAACTTCGCCTACAGGCTGCAGTATGTTTTACGCGAATTATTTAAATTAAATACTTTAAAAAAATTAAGTATTATAATTCTCAGCTAAATGCATTTGACTGCGAAATTAATTAATTGTTGTTTAACCGTGAAGTACTAGGTATCACAACTTTTCTATTTATTATAAACCAAGATTAATAGCGCTATTTATTTATCTAAGCTAATGCGATTGTCAAATATGTTAATCCCAATTACCATAATCAACAATAAATTAGAATTAAACAGTCATCGACTTATTTCAAAGTTCCAAAACGTCCAATAACAAACTATTCAGGAAAAGTCGGATAATATAAAATCCGTTGGCGTAACGATGCACAGAAATAAATTAAACATTTAATGGATCCAACGGTATTTTTGGCATCGCGGCTGATGGAATATGGCAATAATGATATAAGGCCGTAGGTGCAGCAAATCATAAAGAATACTTTTACGGTCAAGCGCGTTAAATTATATTTTCTACTCTTCGTTCTCTCGTAAACCGGTAGCCAAGTGTCGCCGTGAAGCTGTGAATGGGCGCTTCTCGCATGAAATGTGTTTACGACTTGTGGTTACCCGGAATGAGATGTCCGGCCTCTCATGAATGATAGCAGGACCATAACAATTCATACGAGGAGATTGTTATTGCAGCCACCCCGGAGATTCTGATTTTATCTCGCGCGATAGAACACATTTCTAAAGTTTATGTCCGCTTGTTTTTGACCACCGTCCAGACTTCTTTCGTAATGTTTTGTACTCGGTATTTATTTGAAAGATTCAAGTAAATTCATATATGAACACCTACGATGTACTGTCTGGGTAATAATTAATGCCATCAAACAGCCTTTAACCTTACCATTAAAATAGAAAAATGTAACTTTAAAATGTACCAAAAAGTAATCCGATATAAGCAATCATAAATATTTGTTAAGTAGAAAGATCTCAAACGAAACTATCGCGAGTATTTAATGCAGTGTACGTACCAATTCTTACTTATAGTTCAGAATCTTAGGCACTATCAAGAAAGCAAAAACAAATGATACAGACTCCAGCGATGAGATTTTTAAGAAGAATTAAGAAATGTAGACTAATTAATAAGATATACGTATAAACAGAATTCTGCAGCTGTCGTTATCTCCCTTCTCTCAACCGCTGTCTCCATGTGTCTCGATCTTGCGATTCTCCGTCTTGTAAGCTTCTTCTTTCCATCGATTCGTCCAGTTCATCCCTCCACGATCCTCGGCATCTACCTCTTTTCCTTCTACCTATAGGACTCCATTCAGTAACATGTCTATCCATCTATTTCTGTTTGTTCTTCTAACACGGGGGTCGGCGAACCATGGTAAATTACCCCAAGTGGGGTAAAAATGAAATTCTCAGGGGAAATGAGGACTCAATAGACATAAATAAAATTATATAAAAAAGATATCCTCTTGTTTCATAATGAGGATATTAATTTATTTTATTGCACTTTGATACCTACTTATAAATAAATTCTAGGTACAAATAAATTCAATAAACCCTTTGAATTTAAATAATCTATGATATTCTTCCTTTCAAATCAAGGTTGTAACGTCGGCGTAAATAAATATATTTTGGGGTAATAGGTAAAAAAGTTTTCCGACCCCTGTTCTAACATGTCCATACCAGGTCAGTGTCTTTTCTTCCATGTAAGTGAGTACATCTTTTTGTAGTCCCATTATTTTTTTGATTTCTTCGTTGCAATGTCTGTCCATCCTTGTAACTCCACAGCTCCTTCGCTAATTTTCCATCTCCGTCGCAGTAATTTTACTTCCGTTTTTTTTTATTCATCACTCAGTTTTCAGCTCAATTTGGTTTTATATATCCTTGTTTTAGTATTTTTTGTAATATTTCCATTACCACATCTTTATTTATATAGGAATTTTTTTTAAGTTAATTTTAAATGGTAGAACTCCTCAGTTCTTTTCTATTATACAATTATACAAAACAATGACACCTACAAAGTTTGTCATCGATTAGATAGATACCATTAAACCGTGCCCCATCGACCCTAAATTCAAATAAATTTATATTTTTTTTGTGTCAATTATAAATACCAATTTTGTGTATACAGGGTGTAAATGCATGGGGATCTCGCTTATCTTAAGAGCTACGAGGTCGGTTAAATTAGGGCAAAGTTGCGAAATTAGATGCTCATTAATAATCCAAAGAGAAATTGGAAATATCTCAAACGGTATCCGAGAAAATTAGGAAAAACTGGAAAGTCCATTTTTGAAAATCGTTTATAACTCCTTTGGAGTTTGAAATAGTTTAACCCTTTCAGCCCTGTAGGGACATATAGTCCCAGAGACATTTTCACATATACTAAACATGTATTAAATGCTTACAAATGTATAGGGATCTGGGATTTTAGTATTTTATGGTCAACATCACCAAAGACAGTCGTGACAAGTTGGATTGAACGAATAAATTTGTTCTGTTTGGCCACAGGCGCTGAGAAGTGCACATGGCGAACACTGTTGGGACGTAAACGACCCACTGTTCTATACTGTTGGGACATAATGTTCCATTGTATATCTTTATAATTAAAAATTACTCCTATTTAATAGTTTTATAAATTTTAATTTTTTTTTATGTTCTTTGGTGTCACAGAACATAAAAAAAATTAAGTAGATTGAATTAATATTAAAATATTGAAATTAAAAAAATCGTATTGAAAGGGTTAAATGTGTAAAAAAGTTGCCCAAGCAACTTTTTAAGCCGAATCGGATGGTGGTCACAAATTTTTCCTAGGTCTATTCGTTTTTGTTTTAGACAACCAACTTTGTTTTTTCTTATGGGCAGCATATCGCGTTTTTCTTCGTTATTATAGTTCATTTTTACGACTAACAGGCCTTCAAAACTTTTAGTTTGTTGATCGGTTGTCATGGAAACAACATAAACTACAATGACCGGCCAACCTGATTTATAATGGTTATTGTTTAAAACGTATTTTCTTAAATTTTACAGCGAATAAAGAAGTAAAATACTATGTGTGATACATTAATTGATTCAGAAAAATAAATGCTACTCCTATTTGATTATGTAATTAGCAAAAATTGCGCCCATAAGAAAAAATAAAATTAGTTGTCATAAAACAAAAACGAATCAATCTAGAAAAAAATTGTGACCACTATTCGATTCGGCTTGAAAAGTTGCTTGGGCAATGTCTTTACACATTTAAAATATTTCATACTCCAAAGGAGGTATAGACGATTTTTAAAAATCGTATTTTCCAGTTTTTCCTAATTTTCTTGGATACCGTTTGAAATATTTCCAATTTCTTTGGATTATTAATGAGCATCTAATTTCGCAACTTTGCCCTAATTTAACCGACCTCGTAGCTCTTAAGATAAGCGAGATCCCCATGCATTTACTCGAATTTGGGACACCCTGTATACTTATAACCTATTTGCTTGCTTGCTTTTATCCTGCACAGTCTGAATAAAAAAGGGAGAAAATTCAATTATAAAGTACAAAAAGTTAATTATACGATCGACGACTAGCATACCTGTAAAACAAATTGTTTTTGAGATTCGTATTTTGTAAATTTGGAGCAAATTTTTTTCATTATTTCACACCTCTTTCAGCTGTATCATTTTCCACTCTTAAAGATGTGATTACCCTTCCTTTTAGACTTTCCAATGCATAGGATCTAGTTGTAGAAAGTCTAGGGAAATTTTAAACCTATCAAATAATTTCTTCAATTTATTTGTAACTGTTTGTAAGAAAAGATCTTTATTTAGGGAGTATTCCAAATCAACTTATTTGATCTGCAGTTTGTTTTTAGTTTTTTCCGCTTCATCTGTTTCTCCAGTCCCACTTCATCTGTTTCTCAGGTCAACAGAGTTTTTTGTGCTATATTTCTTCACCTTTGTCACTTATTTTTTCATCAAATATAGATTCTACGCTCAAATACCATAAATGTTTAATACATTTTTTGATTGCTATTTCTGCAACTAATTGGTCGTCGATTTTGTAAACTACCAATTTTTTTATAGACATTGATAAGAGATTAAGAGGAGCCTCAATCGCAGTTGCAGCCGAGAACCACGCCTTTGCATAACACTTTATTATGGAACAATAATTTCGCCACACGGCATTTTTCTCCCTTTTGGTTAATTGGAATTGCTGCCTGAATTATATGCTCCAGGTTTGCAGAAATGTATTTCTTGCAACGGCGACTTCTCTTAGAATATTATAATTAATTCCAACAATTCTCGATAATCATCACGAAAAAAAATCGTTATTTTATTTTTGGTCAAAAGTAAAATCTCATTTTAAAAGCTGTTTTACGTTGGGAGCTGTATCTATGACTGGAAGTCGATCAACATTGTTTTATCCAGTAATGTCTGGAAGCATTTTGGAAATCTTATGGAAAACCACAAAGTCTGAATTAAATTCGTTGAATGTTGACTTGACATCCAGTGAAATATTTTTATTAAATCTTAATCGAGCTCTCTTAATGTATGTACGATTAATGACAAACTCATTTGGATTTAAATGAACGGCATCCCCATCACTGATCTTACACCTGTCTAGAGCTGCTGAGAGTCGAGTAGTCGACATACCTTTTCTAGCTCTTCTGTTTTTCGACACTTCACTTTCTTTTTCTGTTTCTCTATATTCCTTATTTTTTGATGTGCCGGGTTGGCTAAGAAAATACAATTGCGTTACTCACTTTACAATTTTTCACTTAACGCAGTTTTCAGAAACTGTTTACCGACGCTAAGCGAAGAAAAACTGTGCTTCGGTAAAATTTTCCATAATTATAATACAATTTTAGTATAATTAAGCTTTATCGGTGTGTACTAATTATTTTCAGGACTATTTAAAACGCGTATTTTCAGAAAAATCTCTCTGCTTTTTGTATTTTTTTAACTAAATCATATTCGATTACGATGAAGTATCTTTTATCGCATCTCTACATATATTTTTAAAGAAAATGAATTTGCAGGTGTGGATCTCCACTTTAATTTAATACCTAACAAATTATGTTCAGTAACGACAGTGATTTGTACATTTCCTGCCATTTATTTGATGATCGTATTCAGATATCTATCGCTCGCTCCCTAACGTTGCAAATACAAAAAGTCCAAGTCAAAATAGCTGCAGTCAATTCTCAGGCAAATACGAAGCGTTGATCTTTGTCCTGAAAATGTTCGCTCTTCGGATTTCCACTTTTCGAGTGGAGCAAAGTATGTCGGATGTCGATATCGTAGCACTCTATCCAATTACACGGTCCGCTGGATGAGGTCGCGACAGCTTCTCACTGCCAGTCTCCCGGCTTGCCACGTCGCTCCGCCACTTATTGCCCAATATTTATCACGCTCTACGCGCCCTCTATCTGAAACTCATGGCGCTACCCTAAACCTGTTCGCCATCGCCGATGTGCCGGCTCTGATATACGCCGTTTCATTTAAAAAAGGGATTTTTAATCTTCACCCAGATCACGCTTCGTATTTGTTGTATTTCGATGGAAGTTAATGCTTCTCTGCTTCGGTTAGCTTAATCGTATTCCATACGTTGCTTTACATATCGTGAATTTTGCTCGTGATTTGTTACCTCGGACGTATATAATAAAATACGTTTCAGAAATTGGGTTTTTAATACATTTTAGACCCTCGTATTTCAGTTACGTATACTGATTTCGTTAAAAAAATCCTAAAAGCAGAGAGATTTCACTGGATATGCGCGTTTCAGGTATTTCCTGCAAATATTTTCCACTCACCGATGTCCGGTTTAAAATTTGATTGTGGCAAAATTGTAATATAATTACGGCAATTCAATAGCTTTACTTTAAGTAAGTTGTCTTCCCTTGCTTAAGGTCGTTAATGGGTTCTGAAAACCGAGAAAAAAGGAAGCTTTAGAAAGCAATAAAATTGCACGAAAAAACTATTAATGCATTTCTTTAGCTAAACCAACCATTACCAAAATTAACAAAAGGACCATCCTTACACCAAAATAAAAAATGTAAATCTTAATATTTTTTTTTAAGTAATAAAAATTCAGTGTATTAGTAAATAACATATATTACTTGTTTATTTTGAAAACATTTTTAACCAAATAGTTTCCATTTAAAAATGGTTTACGTATCCAAAATTAACGTATTTCGGAAACATAAGAACATTTTTCGCTAAATAATTAGTAAATAAGAAAATGCATAAATCAATAAAAACTCAAGCCAAGCGGATGATAAGTAAGGTACGACTGTATGCAGGATTGATGACGAAGAACATGAAGATTTAAAAATCCGTTAGAAATAGAAGGACGAATAAATAAGCAGAGAAGTGTATTTTAACGTAATTTATAGGGATTTAAAAAATGTGCTTATTGCCAAAGAGTCAGGGCTGGCTTTATATATACAGGCACTCCGTTGCAAAATTATTTGGAGGAGTCCTCCTTCCCCATTTACCCAACACAATTTATCGATGCTCAATTTTTCACTTTTCATTTTTCCTAGCTGTCATAGAAAGCTTTAGCCCAGAAAAAGATCTTTCTCCACTTGCCACATAAGGGAAAAGTTAAAAAAGCAAAAAAGGCCATAAAAAGGTTTGAACTTTTTGATGTGAAGTTATAAAGACGAATTAATGGAATGCAAGTAAGGCAGATACCTGAAAATACGGAATGATTTCAAGAACAACGCACTCTGAGAGTTAAGTGTATCGTTTCGTAGAAAAGACAATTGGGATAATCTCTTCCAAGGAGCAAGAGGACACGCGCGTGCTATCCAGAAGAGCCTTCTTGGAGGAGATCGGCAGATCTTTTAGAAAGAAGGGTGCAGATGTAGCAATAACTGCGCTCCCATGACCCTTCAGCGGTTTGGGTTGAGACTGGTCGGCCTTTAAAGTGAGAAACTTCTTGTGGGTAGTTAGTTTATCCTTCTTTTACGTAATTCTGGGTATTTATTTTATCCTTATTCTGCGTACTTCTGGGTATTTAGTTCATCCTTCTTCTGCTTACTTTTGGGTATTTATTTCATTCTTCTTCTGCGTACTACTGGGTATTTAATCCATCCTTCTTCTGCGTACTTTTAGCTATTTATTCCCTCTTTCAGTGCACTTCTGAGTATTTAATCTATCCTTCTTCTACGTATTTCTAGGTACTTATTCCATCCTTCTTCTGCGTACTTCTAGGTACTTATTCCATCCTTCTTCCGCGTACTTGTAGGTATTTATTCCCTCCTTCTGCACACTTCCAAGTATTTATTCCATCCTTCTTCTGCTTACTTCTGGGCATTTGATCCATCCTTCTTCTGCGTACTTTTAGGTAGTTATTCCATCCTTCTTCTGCGTATTTTTGGGTATTTATTCCCTCTTTCTGTGCACTTATGAGTATTTATTTTATCCTTCTTCTGCGTACTTCTAGGTACATCCCATCCTTCTTCTGCGTACTTTTAGGTATTTATTCCATCCTTCTTCTGCGTACTTTTGGGTATTTATTCCCTCTTTCTGTGCACTTTTGAGTATTTAATTCATCCTTCTTCTGCGTACTTCTAGGTACTTATCCCATCCTTCTTCTGCGTACTTCTAGGTACTTATCCCATCCTTCTTCTGCGTACTTTTAGGTATTTATTTCCTCTTTCTGTGCACTTCTGAGTATTTAATCCATCCTTCTTCTGTGTACTTCTAGGTACTTGTTCCATCCTTCTTCCGCGTACTTGTAGGTATTAATTCCCTCCTTCTGCGCACTTCTAAGTATTTATTCCATTCTTCTTCTGCGTACTGCTGGGTATTTAATCCATCCTTTTACCTGCTAAGTTTTCTGAAAAATTTTCAGCTGTTGCAAAATGCGTCGTTGAAATATTATTTCGGAAAGAACATTGAAAAACAGATGCGCGAGTCATTGGGATTGTCGTAACCGGGGCGGCCCGATGCTTTGCTAACCCCGCTTACCGCCTAGAACCGGCCCTGCCAAAGAGGTATTCGCTACTCTTTCGAAGTAATTCTGTTATTAGGTAGTGCATCAAAATATTTTGCTAAGACCCTCGAAGAACCACAAAAGATATTTCTGATTGACTTTAATCAGAACCTGAGGCTAATTCGCCTCTAGCTCATGTTCAGCCCATTATTACAAAATGAAAAACAGTTACATGCCAATGGATTACGATTTTTCACTAGAATTAATGTGCTAAGACTAACGGCACTTATATATTTTACGAATAGTTTTATGGTCTAATGTAATAATTTTCTTAATAAGTTTCCGTCAGTGTTTGCATATACTTATTTAAATCACTGTAAGTGTATTTATGCACGGTAGTATACTTGAATTAAAGCGTAAAGAAATATTAAATAAAATTAACTAACCACCTACGTTAACATGAGGCAGTCACCTACCGCCGAGTGCGCAATTTGAAAAAGAACAACAAAGCTACGCTGTTCGCTACATCGTGGCTCGGCCAATCGCCGTTATGAAATTTGATTAACATGACCGATGCTTAATCGATTTAAACCTGATTTTATTGCAAGTGATCTTTTCAGTAATCGCTAAATTTGTACAGCAAAAGTAAGACAAAACAAGAGAATGGCGTCAGCTACAAATTGCACTGTCGCTTTTTGATATACAGGGTGGACTAAATCAAATGTTTTACGGAAAGTCTCAATTATTATAATAGTTAGCAAACATCCCATATTGGTCTCTTGGGTAATTTTTTTGAGATATACAAGCTTGTTTTATCACTTTCCATTTTGGCATCACAGACGAAAATAAAATTTCACCGTTTTTGAAAATTTAGTGTGACTTTTTTATTCATTAAAATGTTATATGTTTGTTATTACCATTTTTATGCTTAATTTAAAAACGAAAATAAAAAATGTTAACGATGAATTTTGAGACTTGAAAATAACTTACATTTTTAAAATTTAAACCCTAGTAGGGCATAACTTTATATGAAGGAGCAAGTTTTAGCTTTTTAAGAATATATTAATTTATATACAGGGTGATTGAAATTCGAGTTTAAGCTTGGGGATATAGGTTTAAATCTGGTAAAGTTACTAAATTTGATGCTCATTAATAATTCGAAGAGAAATTGGAAATATCTCAAACGGTATTCGAGAAAATTAGGAAAAACCGGAAAATACGATTTTTGAAAATAGTCTATAACTTCTGTGTGGTATAAAATATTTCAAATGTGTAGGTAAAAACATTACCTAAGCAACTTTTTAAGCCTCATCGGATAGTCATCCCTTATTAATGTAGGTCGATTGGTTTTTGTTTTATGACAACCAACTTTTTTTTTTATAGGCGCAATTTTTGCTATTTACCTACATAATCAAATAAAATTATTTTTTCTGAATTCATTAATGTTTCACACATGGTATTTTACTTCTACATTAATTGTCAAATTTGTAAAATTGCGTTTTCAAAAACAATCTCTATAAGAGAAATAATTAGCAATAACTTGAGACTTTCCTATTATCAAGTCCTTAGTGTCTTAAAGGAGGAATATAAACACCCTGTGTATGTTGCAAAATATAACCGGAATATGGCTAATTTAGTAAAAATTTTATCATCAAAGTTTGTCATGATTTCGTAAACAAGTGATGTTTGCAATTAAAAAACAAGTAAACGTCTTTCCATGGTTTATTTATTCAGTTTGTTTAGCGTATTCTATTGTTTATTAATTTTTAATTTAAATGTTAACTCATATCTGATTGGAATGCGTTTTATCATTTTTTAAAATCTCAAAACCATTGTTGGTAAATCGAAGCCTACTTTGACCACCAGAAAGAGTAGATATTTCGTTTAAGGGCAAGGAAACAGTTGCCGCTCGCCGTTATAGCACATTACCGTAAAATCAAACAAACGAGAGCGCTCTCGCATAAAACGCATATTCCAAAAACAATCAAGTCCCCTCTTTTTGAATCGCGAGCGCAATCACATCTATACATTATTAGATCCGCACAGCTAACACGGCTAACGATAATGGATATCGGGATTGTCGAGGATCTGATTTATGGCATGGAAAACAAATCTTGGGGTTGGCGAGCAAATTGAATCAGGTCAGCTGTCATGTCGAGTTTACACGGGTGCCACCGTGTGTCGTTGGCCGGTAATTGGCTAGACAGTGGCCCTTTTGTTTTATGACGGCCAACTTATTTTAAAATGTTGTCTGATACGGTGAAGTTGCTGTCAAAACTAACCAACGCCACCTCACTCGCGTGAAAAACACGTGATTTTATTAGTAAAATTGCATGTTATGTGAATATTTTAAAACGCAGGCTCCTGTAAATGGACTATTTTTTTACCTAGTTGATCCGAGGGCTTTATTCATATAAACTTCTTGTATCGGGCTCTCTTTTTTGTCAGACTTTCATCTTGTCTATTTTGAACCGCCATCAATTTTATTATTTTTTATAGTCGCTATATTGGGTCATATTCAACCCTCATATTTCACGTAGTTCTGAAAAAAATATTAGATATATAGATATATAGAGACGGAAGACTGAACAGAGAGGAAACAATACTAAACAAAAGTCACCAACTCATAAGTTATGCCGATAATGTGGCTATACTGGCAAGAACTTTGAAGGAACTGGGAGAGATCACAGGCAGAATGGCAGAAGCAGCACAAAAAATGGGATTAAGGATAAACGAAAAGACCAAGCTAATGAGAATAGGACAACAAACAATAGAAGTGGGGGAATTTGAGGAAGTAATTGAATTTGTGTACTTGGGGACAGTTCTCACAAACAGAATGGAAGAAGAAAAAGATATGAACATAAGAATTCTGAAAACCAATAAAAGTGGAGGAGCTTTAAATAACTTAATAAGATCAAAACAATTATCTAGGAGCACCAAACTACGTTTGTATTAAACAATACTGAACGCTACAGCGATCTATGGGTGTGAGACCTGGGTACTGAACAAAAATGCAAAGAAGCCCTAAGAAGATGAGAAATAAAGATAATTAGGAGAATAGTTGGAGGAAATAGAACAGATGAGAGATATATAAGAAGAACGAACGAGGACGTATATACAATTTTCAAAGAAGCAACCATAGACAAAGTAATAAATGCCAGAAGGATACAACAGCTAGGTCATATTGAGAGAAGGGAGGAGAGTAGAATAATCAATAGATAGCGTGAAAAAAGCCTACATTCAAGAAAAAAAACAGGAAGACCCAGAAAAAAAAAGAGAGAAGCTGTGGAGGCAGAACTAAGAAAGAAAAACATAATTAATTATAGGAAGAAAGAGAAAAGAGTGTGGAAGAACATTACCAAGCTCTGGGCCTAAATGGTCTACAAAGTAGCTTTTATCTACGAGTATATACATTGGGTCAAATTATATAAATTAAAGCATTAAGTGTTTTTGATCTAAATCCCATACACTTGTTTCGTAATCTGCAATCAATGTCTTGGCAGATTTGAAATAATTCTATTTGTATCAGGCATTTTTGAAAGACGTAGAGCTGAAATATGCTTCCAAATTACAAGATTGTGTTCTAGAATGTTTTTTGTAGTCTTCTTTTTCTTATTCTTACGCTCCTCTACCGTTCCGTTAGGAGTGAGGCTTTTGTTCCTTGTTATGTGTGTGGTCTCCTTTCGTATGCTTCCCCTCATCTTTTTCTATCTCTTATTAGTTCTCTAACCTTACTCCACTCGATCCCTCTGTTTGTGGCAGCTTCTTTCACCTCCTCATTCCAAGTTTTTCTTGGTCTTTCTATTCGATTTTTACCTCCCTTACGTGCTTCCTATGCTTTCCGGAACATCATATCTTCTCCCATTCTGTATAGATGACCTAACCATCTTAGTTGTGCCTCTTGGGATATTTTGTTGTATTGGTTGTACTTTTACGCTCTCTTTATGGTTTCATTTTTAATTTTGTTCACCCGCGTTTTATCTTCAATGTTTATTCAAAACCTTCTTTTCGTCCTACTGATACGCCTTTGTTGCTTTTTGGTCGTGGTCCATGATTCGTTACCATATTTTGGTAGGATGGCGTTAAATACTTTGCGTTATCTCTACCTTTGTTTCTTTGGGTATCTCTCTTTTTCAAGAAACTGTTTCTTTGTCGCCATAAATAGCCTAACTGCTGATCCTATTTTCTTGTTTATTTTCCTATCTATTTTGCCTTTACAGTGTAGCGGGTAGATGCATTCCTAGCTTTTTACTTGTTCTACTTGTATACCATCCAGATTAAGATAATGTTCAATCTCTTCCGCGCTTATGACCATGGTTTTGGTTTTTTTCTTTGCTTATTTTTATATTTTGTTTACCTAGTTCCCTGTATAACATTTCCATATTACGCATTAGATTTCCTTAGGATCCCCCTAGTATCGCCATATCGTTTGCGAAAATCAATTCATTAAATACTATTCTATTTTCCATCATCCGAGCCCAAAGGTTATAATATATAATATATAATATATAATATATGCTGTCTGCATGTTTTATTACAGCATGCATTACTATCGAAAATAACAATGGACCGAGTTCGCGTCCCTGTTTTACTCCCTTTGCTGTTTCGAAATTTGCCGAGTATAAACTTGCTCTTAAATTCTCGACCCTCTCAAAAAATTCAAAAAATGTACTTACAAGGGAAGGTCACGATACGTTGTCGCTAGAATTTGATTCCGGCTGTGTTTATTACATCAAGGGCATCAAAACTAAATGTTCTGCAAAGTTATACGTGCCACTGGCCATTACCTTCGGAAAAATAGGGGAAAAACTGAAAAATTGGTACAAAAAGGTCATTTTTGCGATCGCGTTGGCCATGAAACCGTCAGAGATAAAATCGAAATTCTTCTATTTACCAATAGGCGCATCCTTTGCAAGTAAAATAGTGCAAAGTTTTTGAAAAAATCTTGAACGGTTCCGGAGAAAAACGTCAAAAACGAAACCCCTGCATAAGCGCTATGTATTGAGTAGTTGTCGCATATCTGTATTACTATATCTATGCGACTTGCATAGGCGTTTAACATAGGGAAAACCGTTTTTACAAAGGCCTCGTTTTTTGCGTTTTTCTTCGGAACCGGTTAAGATTTTTTTAAAAACTTTGCACCATTTTACTTGGAAAGGATGCGCGCATTGGTAAATAGAAGAATTTCGATTTTGTCTTTGACGGTTTCATGGCCAATCCGATCGCAAATATTACTTTTATTAATCAACTGTTCAGTTTTTCCCCTATTTTTCCGAAGGTAATGGCCAGTGGCACGTATAACTCTGGAAAACATTTAGTTTTGATGCCCTTGATGCAATAAACACAGCCGGAATCAAATTCTAGCGACAACGTATCGTGACCTTCCCTTGTTAGTAATAAAGTACTTTAACTAAATCCATCTTCTGAAACGGGTATCATACCGGAACGAAACCCGAATCCGTCAGTTTACGAACCGTAATAGAACCGATATTTTAATGTGTCGCAGATTTTTTTTAAAACAATTGATTAATATAAATATGTTGTCGTATGGAACTTCGGATGGGGTTTTATTAATAACATCCCGTTGACGAAGAATCGCCTGTCAACTTACTTAGGAATTTGAATTAATAAAAGACACAATGAGTATGTTTTATTTTTATTTTCCCCGTTATAGAAAAATAGTAGATCGTTACTATACACACACACATGAGTTTGCCTTAAAGGGTCATTCAATAATCTAAGAGCTAACCCAAAACTGGTTAAAAAATTAAAACTTTATGACAGAGTCAAAGAATGCGTACCCGTAGAGTCTATTACCCAAAACCCACTGGATATCTAAAATCAAAACACATATTTGGAATTTTGAATATAAATTTATCGAAATAAACGTGTTGATAAACTAGACGTTCAAAATTCTCATTTAAAGCTACTTCTTAAAATATAAAAATTAAGGTAGAATTTATAACGACGAAGACTAAAGCCACTTTTAAGAAATTTACGACATTGTGCCACGAGAAACGAGTGGGCGAGTCAGTAAAACCACAAAAATCAGCTGTACACACATAAAATTCATTGAGAGATTCAAATCCGAGAAGAGGACGCAAGCCAAAGAATGTCGTTACACCTGAGGTAGTCCCTGCTTCATGAATGAGCAGTAGCTACAAACGTCCACCCGTCCAACGAAATATTGACCAGTCTGGCCATAAACGGGTTCTTTACCAGCATGAAAATAATGTGATTTATAAAACCCGTAATTTGTTTATAATAATTGTGTGGATACCTGAATCCACATTGTCAAAATATTTGAATAAATTTCAATAACTCGTAAATTCCTAATAATGGTCCTGAAAAAACTGGAATCATTTTATTTTATTGGTAGCCGTGGGGAGTGAGCGCCCCCCCGCGGTGTCCGATCACACTTGTCGCTTTCAACGGATATGGGTTGTTTATGGTCTGACGTCGTCTGCATCGCCCAGCACGACGTCTGATTACTTGCTCAATTTTTACAGTTTATTCTGCCACTTTATACTACTATTATACACATACATAACTCATTTTAAATCCTGTTCATTGAAAAAACCAAACAAACCCGTTGTTGCTTTATCCACCAGCATTTACAAAACAGTTAATATCTCGCCATGAAACAATCGCAAACAAAAGTAACACGACGCGAAATAAATACCACCACCTTTAAAACCGCAGTATTTTTATGCTATCTTTAATAAATAGATTCCAATAATAAAGAATTTAGGGTTCCCAATTCAGTTCTAATTGTATCTAAGTACCATAAGCCAAAAATTGCTCGTATATTACCATTCCTTGAAAATTGGTTTATTTCTTCAAGATTTTATTAAATTTGTGAAATTTTTTATTAGCGTTATAATCAGCGTAGCCCTTCGGGCCATACTGAACGGGCCAGGCCCCAAAACACTCCGTCCATTGGCAGTGCCGAGAACTCTACGCCTGTTGTTAATATACAGGGTGTTTGAAGTTCGAGTTTAAGCATGGGGATCTCTCTTATTATAATAGCTAGAGTATAGGTTTAAATTTGGTAAAGTTGCTAAATTCGATGCTTATTGATAATCCAAAGAGAAATTGGAAATATCTCAAACGGTATCCGAGAAAATTAGGAAAAACTGGAAAGTCCATTTTTGAAAATCGTTTATAACTCCCTTGGAGTTTGAAATATTTTAAATGTGTAAAAAAGTTGCCCAAGCAACTTTTTAAGCCGAATCGGATGGTGGTCACAAATTTTTCCTAGGCCGAATCGTTTTTGTTTTAGACAACCAACTTTGTTTTTTGTTATGGGCAGCATATCGCGTTTTTCTTCGTTATTATAGTTCATTTTTACGACTAACAGGCCTTCGAAACTTTTAGTTTGTTGATCGGTTGTCATGGAAACAACATAAACTACAATGACCGGCCAACCTGATTTATAATGGTTATTGTTTAAAACGTATTTTTTGAAATTTGACAATGAAAGAAAAAGTAAAATACCATGTGTGATACATCAATGAATTCAGAAAAATAAATGCTATTTGATTATGTAAATAGCAAAAATTGCGCCCATAAGAAAAAATAAAGTTGGTTGTCATAAAACAAAAACGAATCGATCTAGAAAAAATTTTTGACCACCATTCGATTTGGCTTGAAAAGTTGCTTGGGCAATGTCTTTACACATTGAAAATATTTCATACTCCAAAGGAGTTAGAGACGATTTTCAAAAATCGTATTTTCCAGTTTTTCCAAATTTTCTCGAATACCGTTTAAGATATTTCCAATTTCTTTTTGGATTATTAATGAGCACTAAATTTAGCAACTTTGCCGAATTTAAACCTATGCTCTAGCTATTATAATAAGCGAGATCCCTATGCTTAAACTCGAATTTCAAACACCCTGTATAACTGATACGCAGAATGCCAAACTAAGTTTGCAGTGTTTTTATAAAACTTACTTACCTAATCCTAAAGCCTATCTACCTTCGAAGGTATAAAGCTTTTTTTTTCTTTTCTGGCGTTTTTTCTCGAGTTGAATTCTTTTTGTGTTTTCCTCTTTTCTTTTTATTTCCTTTCGCATGTCCTTTTTCATTGCTTGTGTAATTTCCAATGTCCTCTTGTTTTCTTGACTTATATATTTTTTTCTTTCTTTCTCGTGTCCTTTTTCATTACCTGTATCATTGACCTAATATTTCTGTTATTCTTTACTATCAGTTTTTGGGGGTTGATGGTTTGTTGTTGTTTTATTTTCTCCTAAATTTTCCTGCTTCCTGTCCCATTTCCATTCTTTTCCATCAATTGTGATCTTTTGATGTCCTATTTTCGTTGTTCTTCTTTTCTGTCTCTCTTCTTCCGCTATCTGTTTTAGCTTCTTTTGAATTTTTAGTCCCTCCTTATTATTTCTTGGAGTTGTTTTAACTTATATTTGTTTTTCACAACCTTTTCTTTTTCTATTGGTTTGATAATTCTAACTTATGTGCATTTGTTCCTATCTGTGTGGCGTTTTTAATCTGAAGTTTATACCTGTTCTTCTTTCATCTTATAAAACTATTCCTTAAAAATTATCAAGTAAATATGAAAACAGAACACATACGATGCAAGCAAAGGTTGGCTTTGTTTTGATTGTCTGGGAAACCGAACTACTGCCCAAAATATTAGGCAGAAATCTGAACGAAGCTAAGCCCTGAACTGTCTATCTTCTAGATCCATAGGTAATCAAATCTGTTTTTAATTTTGCCAAACTTAAACTTTAATCAAAAACACACTTCTTATCAACTTGAAACGGCAACATTTCAAACAAGTTTTTTATCACTGCAAACTGCAATGTACTAAAACAATTGAAGCATCAGAGCCGTAGTTACCTACTAAAAAGAGTTTTTATTTTGCAGCAATGATATTCTCGATAGAAACCTCCGAAATCGCACCACAAAAATATATTTTTATGAACTCTAAACCGAAAAGAACTAAGTTTGTTAGGTTTAAGGTTCTTACTCAGAAGCATTCCTCTAAAAAAATATTTCGAACATTTGTTTTTAAAGATAAATAAATCATCGATAAGAAAAAAAGGTATAGAATATGCTATATATCTCAGTAAATGTCCACTTAAGGAAAAAAATGTTTTTGTTGGAAGTAAATACTAAACAATTAAAATAATTTGAGAGTACCTTTTGCGTTTTTCTCAAAAAGTTGCTTAAGTAAGGGTACTAAAGTTTTGCATCAATAAAAAGAAAAATAAATCTCTATAAAATGAGTATAATATAGGAGTATCTTGCCATTTAAAAATTATTGTTTTTGATTGCGCTTTTATTATTCGAAAAAAAAAATTAAATGTTGTCTTTTGGTGGAAAACTAAGTAACTTTTATTCAAAACATTTTTTCTATAGTGGATTATGATGAATCTCAGTCGGAAAAAACAGACAGCATAGAGCAGGGTTGGTTGGCATGAGAACAAAATAGAAAAAATAGTAACAAGAGAGATATATAACATATTCCATACATTTTGTACACACCGTATATGGAGTCTCATTTTTTTTTTAATGTCTTATTAGTGTTAAAAGTTAGGCCAAATGGACCAGTCATAAAAAAACGCCCCGAGGATTATTTTAAAATTTTAACTTGTTAGCAACTACTATGACACTATATTGTCAACTAAGGTATCAAAGGAATTCGTATCGGCGTTGCTATTTTGCTAAGTTGTGAAATATTAATATTCCTGTTCCTGTCAACATTTTCTAGAAAAAACTTTAATAATTCAAAAACGATTGATTTAAGTTACATTAAACTTTATACATTAAAAAAATAATAATTTTAAACCTCTAAACAACGCAAAATATACCTATAGAGCATTCCATTTAAAAGAACAAAGTTACGTATCGGTGCGCAAAAATAAAACACATTGGATAATTAAAAATAATGTAGTAAATTACCACTTTTATTCGAAACTTTTTTTTTATAAAGTTATCACAAGACGATATATTGACGCGTAAAGTTACTTTTTGTACTCAATGTAAATGGGATGAGATGGGTATATAGATGTGAATTAGAAAAGAAACAATATAAATTAAAAGACGAAGATGGTATGGATGGGTACATGATACGGAAGATGAAAGACAAAAATCTATGATATTGGGTGCCACCACAGAGAAGAAGAGGTCGGACAAAAAGAAAGAAGTACAAGAAGCAAAGTCTGCAAGAAACCTGAATGATGATGACTGGAAAAACAAAGTACAATGGAGAAAAAACGACAATCGTAACCCAAACTGCCTATTGATAGATGGATCCTTGAAGTAAAATCAAATTAAATCCTATACTTGTGCATTCGAAGATCTAAAATCCGTTTTACAAAAAAAGGCGACGAAGCTGAGCTTTTAGCGGTTAGAAGTCGGAAAGCTGCAAATTGTGTGGTTTGAAGAAAGGGACGTCGAATCGCGATCAATCATACAGTTATGACAGTTCGCTTTTGTGTCGCTCGCCAAATGAAATTGTGTAATACGCTCATTGACACTGTTTATATCGCTAAGTTGAGAGCCGGGTGGCTGATATTGTGCAGATTACAATGAGTGTCATCTCTTGACATGCGTTAAACTGTTTGTGGAGTTTAGGAGTTTACCACTGAGTGACGGGGGTTTTAGGCGGCTTCTATGCTTTATTTACGCGGTTTTGTTAATGTGTTTAGTTGTCTGTTATGCTGTGAATGCCTTAACAACAAAACTGAAAGGATAAATTCATGCACATTCGAAATAGTTTACACAACATTTTTCCTTACAGTTTACGTAACGCTGGCCCGGAAATGTTTTGAATTTAAAATATGATAAATTTTTTAAAAGGAAATAAGGTTCTCAAAAGTTAAGAATATTAAAATTAATCACATGTTACGTCCATGTACATATTATATTCAAATTATAAGATAACCATATAATGATCTGGAAAACAAAAATATTTTTAAATTTACCAATCGAAAATTTTGTGAAAGTTTTATAAGTTTTTAACTTAATTTTGTTACTTATAAAATAAGTAGATAGTGTTATTTTTTATAAACTTTTAAATCACAGTTTGATGAAACTTCATCGGCATAATTTTGACTAAGTGCAATTAAAAATGTTACAACTTATCTATCTTAATTATACAGGGTGTGTAAAAATTGGCGGAAGGGCTACACGGGCCGATGTTCTTCGTAAAATTCTAAGTCGAAAATCTTAATACGAAAATGTTGTACCACGCTTGCTGTGTCTGCAAGAGGTCCTCAAAGCTTTGACATTTAGTCCTTTAATAGGCGTTATTATTTAATACTTGCAAATGAAAAAGCTGCAATTTGGAATAAAAATACATTTCGAATAGTATTTTTTCCTAGATATTGTGTTCTTCCTTTCAAAAATTGGTGTTGAAAATATGTAAATCACTGATTTTAATGACAGTAATACATATGGCAACATTGTCCTTAGCTGTCATCTCTGTTTTTCTCGTAATTATTTCTTGTTTGTGTTTTACGATACCCAAAAGTTTGCAGCTATGTTTACGAACTGAAGGCCTTCAGTTCGAACAAAAAATGTAAATACCTAAGTAAAAATTGCTGATAAAAAAATGTCCAAACGCAAATGAATGTATGCAATGTTGCCAATTTTTTTTTCTCTAAATGGTTCCTGAGGCCATAGGAAGCATGGTACAACATTTTCGTATTAAGATTTTCGACCTAGAATTTTACGAAGAACATCGCTCCGTGTAGCCCTTCCGCCAATTTTTACACACCCTGTATTTACAATCAGTTTTTTTGAACAATTTGTGTGCCCCAGGTAGGGTTAAAAATGTAAATCAACTTCCTTTTTCAGCGGTAAAATTATACTTGTTTTTAACATATTGAAATAATTTAGAAAAAAACATTTAACATGTTAATGCAGTCTACTTTTTTGTGTCCATTGTTGAACTACCGGCTTAACGCATATACGTAACAATGCTAAATTTCAAACAATTTAGCGACCTTTAGGCAAAACAAAACTGGGAAATGATCTATTTAAATTTCAAAATATTTAAAATAAGACAACCCTAGTACACCAAGTGTTCCAGTTTTGTATTTACACCCCTATAAGTACTAAACCATGTAACTAAAGATAATGATAATTATTGGCAGGTTTTTATAATAAACAATTTAACATATTTTGGCACTACTGCGACATGTATTTATTCATTTGTTTTTCTGTTGTGCCGCCATCTTTAATTATTTCAAATAACACCATGGGTCATGTGGAGCATCATTTTAAAGAGAATTTCATTCTTAAAACAGCAGTGCAAAAACGTCAATTTGTTACACAGAGTTTTGAAAAATTGCATATTGTCATAGGACAAAATTGCTAATTATTTGCTTCCAAACTTTTGTTTTGTTTTTACATTGGGAAATTTTTGAAAAAGACATAGCAAACTGTCTCAACCCATATAAACTTGAACATTTTATTTAATTCGTTGCATAAGTAAACTATAAATAAATAGCGGTCATCTCTTTAAACATTGTTTCATTATTTTTAAAAGTGCTTTGCTCTTGCAAGTTTCTCGTGGAATTTAAAAACTTTTAATCAAAAGAAGTAATATGGTTGGAGACAGTGTTTCTCAACCACCGGTCCGTAGGACCGGTGCCGGTCCGCGGGAAAATGTTACCGGTCCGTGAATAAATTGGTGAGTGATCGCATGTAATTTCAAAAATATGAGAAAAATTTAATATAAGATGTACTAATGATTTTCCAAAGTGACATCGTAATAATTTGCAATATCTGAATGTAAATATTTTGATGAACATCAACATGTGTTACTTCATGCAGACGTAAGATGGCTATCGCGAGGAAAAGTGCTTGGAAGACTGTATGAATTAAGAAGTGAAGTGGAGATATTTTTGGTTGAAAAACAATTTCCGTTATTGAAATGTTTTTCCAATATGTATTGGGTTGCTAAATTGGCATATCTGAGTGACATATTTGCTTATATAAACGAGTTGAATTTAAGTTTGCAGGGACGTATGACAACAACTTTTAATTTATTTAACAAAGTTGATTCGTTCAAGAAAAAACTAAAATTTTGGATTAAAAAAATTGAAGAAAATAGTTCTGAAGTATTTAATTCCTACTACGAATTCATTTCCACACAAAATGAATTAGAACTTAGTGATCTAAATTTACTAATAATTCAACATTTGCAAGCATTATATGATGGATTTGAAAAATATTTCCCTACAAACGTTGACTTGCAGGAGAAAAATGTATGGATAATAAATCCTTTTATCGAAAATAATATTAATAACATAAATTTAAATAATGCAGACTATCAAAGTCTGTTGGAACTAAATTCAGATATTACATTAAAATCAAAATTATCGAGTGTGGATTTAATGAAATTTTGGATTTCAATAAAAAATGAATACCCAAATTTGCATAATAAAGCAATGATAATGCTCCTTCCATTTGCGACTACCTATTTGTGTGAAGCTGGATTCTCAGCTATGACACTTCTTAAAACCAAAACAAGGAATCGTTTATCAATAAATTCACCTCTTCGATTGGCATTAAGCAATATACAACCCGACATTGAAACAATTTTGCAGAAGGAGCAACAACAAATTTCACACTAACATTTGCAACTTTATTAGTAATTTTTAATTTCTGTTTTTTAATAATGTTTAAAAACACTACTTTATTTTTTGTTACGTACTTTTTAATTTTTGTTTAAATTTTGTTGTTTATAGAGAAATACGTTTATGTTGTCGCTTAAATATATAAATAACTTAATTGCTAATAAAAAAATATCGAAAAAATCTTAAACCAATATTTTTTTCCAGTTGCCGGCTCTAATTAAAAATAAGCCCGGTCCACGAAATTATTTCTATAAATTTACCGGTCCGTGGGCCAAAAAAGGTTGAGAAACGCTGGTTGGAGAAACGCTGAACATGTAATTGATGCGCAGAGCTACTATTTTGTTAACATTCTCCATAAACTAAAACCACTTCCAGTTTTTCTTCATTTAGATACACATCTGCCATGATTGACACAAAGTTGCCACAACTACAAAATAAAAAAACAAAATACTTGAAGCAAATTAATAACCTACCTTTACCTAAGAAGTCGTCAAATGACATTTTACAGTTTTTTTCAAGTTTCCCTATATAACACTGCACTGCTGTATTAAGAATTAAATTCTCTTTAAAATGATGCCCCGCATTATCCATAGTGCTATTCGAAAAAATTAAAGATGGCGGCACAACAGAAAAATAAATGAATAAATACATATCGCAGTAAGGCCAAAACATGTTACATTGTTTATAATATAAGTGTACGAGTACATTTTTCATTATCCTAAATTAAGTGGTTTAGTGCTTATAGGGGTACGAATACCAAACTGAGACACCCGGTATACTGTGTGGTCCAGATATAAGGGTCCCTATTGGGCAGGGACTAAAAACGAAAAAAATTTTGTTCATTTCTGTTCGGAACGAAAACAAAATATATCGTTTTCGTTCTTTTCGTTCTAACCGAAAAAATTCTTTTTTCGTTTTCGTGAACCGAAATAATAACGGTTAAAACCGGTTTTACAATTATTTTTTTTCGTCAAAAAATCAATTTTTTTTTCTAGTCACCACAACCCTCTATAGATACGATAACATATTTGCGTCTCAACTAAAATATAAACGATGACGATGGGGTTTGATGCTCACGGACAGAATATTTTAGACTGGCGAACCATCGCCATATTAAATTTACCAAATCGTTAAACATTTAACCATTTTATTAAGTTTAACACCTGTAAGGTGCAAAAACACAACGTGATTAAGTTAAATTAGACACACGATCTTTATCTAAAAAATATGAAAATATAGCAAGTGCTGTTTTAAATTTGTTTTAGTACTAAAAACCTATGCATTTGAATTAAATAAGATCCTGCTGTAATTATTTAAAAAGACAAAAGAATGAATTCAAGTGGATAATTGACTAAATGTTATAAATAAAAAAGATATTTAAAAAAAACTTATATCAACTTGAAATATACTTTAACTTTATAGTTTGTACATACCATACAATATACATTTTCACATTCCGTTAAATCTTACTAGCAACACATTTTCCAATAATTCTTCTTTTACATTAGTTCTTTTCGAAGTAAGAATAAATTTTACTATTATTGTCTAAACGCAAATAAAACATACACATATCCATATAATATATCCAATCAAGTGTATATTCTATATTGATAATCTAAAAAAACAAATTAGAAATAGAGAATATCTGTACCGTTAATTATTGTGTTACACGAAATCGCAAGTATAAACAATAAAGTTGTTAATACATATTCACGTAAATATATGGAGAAAAGTGAAGCTCACTTATTTCAAGTGAGATTTTTTACTGCCTCGTGGAGTCTCCCCAGCACAGAAGGTAAATTCACGTTTGTGTTTAACAAATAAAATTGAAATAGCGACAAAACCGGTTAAAACCGGTTAAAACTGGTTTTGGAAAATATTTATTTCGTTTTCGTTCTTGAACGAAAAATAATAATTTCGTTTTCGGTTTCGTTTTCGTTCTTAAAAAAATTTCGGTTAATTTCGTTTAACGTTTTCGTTTTCGTTCCGTTCTCAGTCCCTGCTATTGGGATCTCGTAAACGGTAAGAGCTACAAAGAAGTATAATTTAGACAAATTTTCCATTTTTTAGATTCGTAGGGACTTTTGATGAATTTTATTTGTTTTGAGCCTAAATATCAAAATAAATATAATAAACCTTACATTATTCAAAAGAGGGAAAAAAATGCTTTTTTATGAGGTCATAGCCAACTATGGTTTCCATTTAAAAAAGTGCAAGTTTGTAATTTTTATCTAAGAATTTAAACAATATGAAACAAATGAATGTTTTCATTTTATAATGCGTAAAAAAATCTACAACTTATTTCCCAAAAATATTTTTGTATCGTCAAGTATAACCGAGTTATTAACGATTTTTAAAAAATGCTTATTTTGGATTTGTTTATTATCTTGCGCGACATGAAACTTATTAAAACATTAAAGCACCACTGAATAGATCTCCCAACATGAAACAATTTGTCTTTTTTAAACTTCTTTGTAGCTCTTACCGTTTACGAGATCCCAATAGTGGCCCTCCTATGTGGACCACCCTGTATGTAGTATATTTTTTACAATCTGAAGATCATAATTTTCACCTTAAAGTTTGTGAATACACAGTATAAAAATCTTATTTGGCGCTAATAAAAAATCAGAAAGGTGACCATAGCATTTTAGAAACTAAGCACCTCATGTCAATTTTAATTAATGACTTATGATTAAGGCATTTGCTTCAACTATGTATGCAAAATTTTTAATTTTTACTGTTGGTTTTGAAAATGTTTGAGATATTTCAGGAACTGGATGTATCATGCACAATTTAGTTGAGACTCTTACTGGGCAAGTAAAAACACACTTCTCTAATAATTTAACCATTCTTCTATCTCTAACGGTTTATGAGATTCCCATGTTTTCGCGATGAATCATACGACCTATATAATTCAAAAATTTTAACTAAGCTTACAGCTGATACGCTGGATTAAACATTAATTTATAATATAATTTGTTACATCTATGTTAGGAAAGTAGCACAGGTAAAAAATTAAAACTCCCTTCGAGACCAAATTAATAATTATGCTAATGCGCACTGACGAATACAATTCTGCACAAGTTGTCAATCCGCAAACCAGCAGTCGTCATACGAGAGCGGGCACTTTTCACGATTATATATTACGGCAAGCCCGGAGGTCTGTGTGATGACCGATCACTCTTCACTATGACAGATGGCAGCGACCGCAGATACCAGACAATACAAAATGTTCTCATTCATATACACATAAACGGTGCGTCCTATTTATATTTCGGGTATTTATCATATTAAAAAGTTGACTCGCTTGTAGTCAGTTTCACGCTAAGATTTCATTTAGATAAAGCGGGCTGTGATGTCCTATGACATGTGCAGGTAAATGGGTATGCGTGCATCTCAACAATGAGCATTTTAAAAGACCATTATGTTAAGTTTTAGTGTAGATTCTTCTCGAGATGCAGATCGTTTCACATGACATTAAACCGTTTCGGTGGTATTTGATCGATTAGAAGTCAACATCAAAATGTTACAACGGCGAATTCCTATCACGTTTGGCTTTGTGAGGCCTTGATTGGCTTTTTAATATATTGATATGCAAATGTTACACGTTTTTTACGGCGATATCTTTGTTTGTATCTAAAATACGAGAGATATATCCAATAATTAAATAAATAATTGTTTTTGGTAGTCGCTCAAAACTAACTCCATTTAAATATCAGAGATAAGCGCAGCAATCCTTAATATAATCATATTCTGGTCAGTTTCTCTAGATACCTTTCAACGCTTTTTCAACATATATTTTAGCAAAAATCGAATTTTCCTCGCATGGCCGTCTGCAGAAAATATTCCGGAGGGAAAGCAAAGCTTACAGACAAAATCTCTCACAAATGATTCCGTCAGGAATGCATTAAAATAAAGCTTTAACCAACTTTCAACTCGACCCTCTTTCATTTGGTCAGTAATAGAGGGAAGTGCCCCGTTTGCTCCCCACTGTGAACGCCCATGTTTCCATGTATGTAAAGTCTATTTTAAAGGAAAATCGTCTTCAAATAGAAGTATGATGGTGTTTCTATTCGGCTTGTATAAGTTTTGAAGTTTTACTTTTTCCATGCCTGATTTAAAAACATTTTTGTCAAGAAAATATTTGACTTTAAAATTTCAACATATTTGAACACATACGCTATGACTTCCATATGTTTGTAATTAAACATGCCTGATAAAATACAAAAATTTAAACTGTTGTATTACACCGTGTCCGGAACATTATTCGCCCACAATTCTTCGCCCACAATTCTTCGCCCACAATTCTTCGCCCACAATTCTTCGCCCACAATTCTTCGCCCACAATTCTTCGCCCACAATTTTTCGCTCACAATTCTTCGTCTCCACAATACGTCGCCCACAATTCTTCGCCTACACAATTCTTCGCCGCCACAATTCTTCGCCGCCACAATTTTTCACCGCTACAGTTTTTCATCGCATACAAACAAATCACAAATTTTGTTTGTAAATGTGATTGTTTTTATTTATAACGTAATTTTTACAGATTATTTTATATTAGATTAGGTCAGGTCAGGTCAGGTTAGGTTAGGTTAATTTAATTTTTATTCATACTATAATAACATAAACAAGATTAAAAATCACAACATACGCTATTTATATAGCAATTTTTAAACATAATATTAAAAGGAGAAGTATTAATGTACAAGAAACAACTTTAGGTTAAGGTAAAATGATCTGTAAAAATTACGTTATAAATAAAAACAATCACATTTACAAATAAAAATTTGTGATATGCTTGTATGCTGCGAAAAATTGTGGCGGCGAAGAATTGTGGCGGCGAAGAATTGTGGCGGCGAAGAATTGTGGCGGCGAAGAATTGTGTAGGCGAAGAAATGTGGGCGAAGAATTGTGGGCGAAGAATTGTGGGCGATGAATGTTCCTACACCAGCATAAAGAGTAAGAACTTCCATTTCTCAAAATTACTCTTAATAAGTAATTAAGAAACTTGAGTAAAGAAATGTTGCCTTTGATCCAAATTACAAAAAGTGTTAATACATGAAAATATATCTACTCTGTTTTGGGTCTGTTATACATCATTTTTTTATTGGATACGGAATTAAAACCTCGTTTTAAAAGCTTAATTTTTTAATTTTTTGCAAACTGATACGATTTTTTTTTCAGTTGTCTTAGTATTAATTAAATAATAGTATGCTGTAATTTTTGACCCAGATAAAAATAATTTTTGTTTAATAATTTTTGCCGATAAAAATGTTTGAAGGAAATAGGAAAGTAAATTTAAACTCATTAATTAGTAACCTTTTACTAAATCGATTTGGTTTTGTTTTTTAAGATTGACTTTCTTATTTCATTTGGGTGTCCTATCTGTCTTTCATTCATAATGGACCAGGTTTCTTTTTTCTGATTCCAAAAATGCATCGCTTTAATATATTTACATTAATCAAAAACATGGTAAAAAATTCTTTAAAAAAAACTCATATCGTGTTATCTTGATTTGTAGCTTTTTTACAAATAACTTCTTCGTTGATATAAATGATATGATCAGGTTATTTATTTTCCAAATCAGAATAAGATCCTAGTTAGCTACGGAAGAATAACAAATTACTCGCAAAAAATTAGAAAGTCAAAGACAATATAGCATCGAATACGCGAAAACTTCATAAAGTCGATAAATGAAGAATAAATAGTGGTTCAAAAAAGTTTATACGAAATTTAAAAATATGTTACAGCGAAAAAAACAAAAAATACGTGTTTCGTTATTCTTCAGTTTTCATAAAGAAGTTGTTGCTATATGTATTAATATGATTAACGCTTATAATAAACGATTTTTTGTTGGAACAAGAATTTCAATCAGATTATCTACACAAAGAAATGCTTTTATTTAGAACACTATATTCTATATTTTTCCGATTAAATTTCGTTTAATCGATCGTTATGCGTTTAATATAGGACTTATTATAGTTTTTTAATTGATTTTTGAAAGTATTTTGGAAGACTGCTGTGATTTGGTTGCTAAGGTACTAGCATGATTGCTAAGATATTTATTTTTGTATTTCTGCCAACTAACCATTACTAATAAACGTCCTATTACGGAAATTAAACGTGATTTTGACAACTAATATCAAGATAAATTTAATCTTAACATTATTATGTTGAGTACAAAGCCTAATCCTTGGGGATGCTTCCAAATTTGACGAACAATTTTTTGGCAAGTATATTATTGCGTAAAATAAAGATATTTTTTACACTCGACAAACTAACTTGTTGTTATATTGCAATAACCTCTCACCTATGAAAAGTACCGAGTGCTGTTATGAAATCTCTTCGGTATTGCTTCTGTCAAACTGATTTTGTAATGTTAAAGTTATTATTGGCTGTGATACCTGTTTCTCTGGTCCAAGCCAAGGAAACTTCTAAGTTAGCCCCCAAGGTAACGTCGGGTTTGATCCAAGATATCAGAGCCAACTTAGAATCGGGATGACTCGCAACTCCTACTCCATTCATCCTTATCACTGTCAGAGTTAAGCAGATTATGTACTAGCGACGCGTGAAACCTTCTGTAATCCGCACTGACGAACGTTACTTACGGCCCAATCAAACGGCACACGTGGCGGAGTGTTGGGCTGGAGTGCAGCTCTAACCATTGTCGGTGAGTGCCTCCGGGATTTCCTCGGATAATCTGGTTGTCGCCTTGCTTTTACTAATTCCGTATTATTGGAAATTGCAACTTGTAATGCTAATTTGATTTAGTTTCAGTTTCAATAGTTCCCTCGGAGGGATTTCAGTCATGGAGGATGGGATCATCGTAGCTGTATGTCGGCTGCTCCACTTAATATTGCGACCTCATGTAATTCCTCTTATTTCAACACACAGGGTGTCTCAAATATCGTTAACATCTAGAATCTAGATTACCGCGTCTTTTGTTATATAACCCTAACAAACTGTATGCACTATAAAGTAAAACTAAGTTACCTTCGGGTTTTGTTTTTCCGACATTAACAATTATTTTTTAAGCCACCTATATTGTATTTCTCATAGATGGCTGCAATGTATTTTTCTGACGTCAATAATAGGTCACTCGACTGAAATATTTACAATAACAGGGAGGATATTGCAAATAACTCTAAAAAAACTAAAGATACTGTGGAAGGTCCCTATACAGGGTGCCCATTTTTCTAACCTGTTGTATGGGTAACTCCGTTAATATTAAAGATACAGGAATGTGTAAATTAGCAAATTTGTGCAGAATTAAAAGGGAAATTTGATGCCATTTTCAAATTTGACCTACGTCATCAACTTTTTGAGATGTTTTGCAAAAACTGAAAAAGGTCGATTTTTGCAAACTTGAATAATTCCGTAACCATATGAGCTAGAACAAAAATAAAAATTGGCCGTTATAGATATTTTTACGTAGATTTTAAATATGTTAACGAAATTGTCATAGCACTCGATTTTCGAGTTATAACCAGGGCATGAAACCGGTTTTTTAAACCGGTTGAAAAAACCGTTATTTTTTGTCAGAAAAAGTGATTTTTAACCGAAACCGAAACCGTTATTTTTAAAGGCAAAAAAAAACGGTAACCTTTACCAAAATAATAAAAAACCGGTGTTTTTAACATCTTTTTTTAATAAAAATTATAGTGAAAAATATAAAATCTGTAGTAAATGCGATTAGTTTACCAAAAGTCATTACTGAACTCTTGATTGTACATTTATTATTAAATTATAAATAAAGAATATCTTTTCATCCTTTGCATTCCTGATCTAAATAATTTTAAAAACCGGTTAATTTAACCGGTTTTTTAAACCGGTTTATAATTTAAATCGGTCTTTTACACTAAACCGGTTTTTACGAATAAAACCGGTTTTGTAAAAAACCGGTTTTTCAACAAAAACCGTTATAAAAATAAAGTTCTCGATTTCGGTTAACCGTTAACCAAGGCATTTCGCAACACTCTTGTAAAAGTTCATAACAACATAATCAAAAGATACAGAATGTGTTTGCAAGCCAACGGTAACCATTTTAAACATTTAATTCAGTAATATAATTATTTTTGTACCAATATTATAGCCTACTGTAAGTTAAGTTTCTAATTTTAATTTTTTGTATAAACAAAATTTGTTCAGCAAATATCTCTTTATTAAAAAAATTATGACTCTACTTGTGTATTGCTTTATGACTAAACGGAGACACTAAAATGATTTTTATTAATTTAAATAAAAAGAACAAGACGAATGTACATACAAAAAACCATAATTGTGTCTATATTTTTCGCGTTCACTAGATTGTTTTAACTATTTTTAATAATTTTAATTAATTTTTGGGTCAAATTTCAAAGTAGATGAATCGAGTGATATAGGTATCATTGAAACCAGAACAAAATAACCTTTTTAATAAGGCCACAGTCATTTATGACTTCCATTTAAAAAAATGAGTTTGTGTTATAACTTATAACTCGGAAATCGAGAGTGCTATGAAAAATTCGTAAACATATATAAAATCTACGTAAAAACATCTATAAAAACCAATTTTTATTTTTGTTCTAGATCATATGCTTACAGAATTATTCAAGTTTGAAAAAATCGACCTTTTTTGGTGTTTTCAAAACATTTAAAAAAATTGAAAATGGCATCAGATTTCCCTTTAAATTCTGCACAAATTCGCTAATTTAAACGTTTCTGTATCTTTAATATTAACGGAGTTACCTATACAACAGGTTAGAAAAATGGGCACCATGTATACTTTTGGAAATTACATTGCAACTTTACAAAGTTAAACTTATTTAAAAAAAAACTTATTGATAAAATCTTTAAATGCGAAACAAAAAGCTTCTTTAAGAAAGTTCCTATGAATGTTTATAATGTATACAGGGTACAATAATCTACATGTATTGTATGGGTAACTTTGTCATTATAGGAGTTTCATAGCCGTTTCAACTAGCAAAGTTGGTCAGAAAAGACAAATTTAATGCTGTTTTGACATTTGACCTACACCTTCAACTTTTTTTTAAATATATTGAAAAAACTAAAAACAGACAATTTTTTTAATAGTAAATAATTCCATAGCCACCTATGTTAAAATCAAAATGTGAAATGATTCCTGTAGATATTTTTACGTAAAATAAGAAAAAATATCTAAAAAGTCATTGCACACTCTTGGCTTTTTCCAATGGCAACCATAGTTCGCTATAGGTTCATTAAAATAAGGTATTTTTTTTCTTATTTCATTGATGTATGGCTTGTTAGGTTTATCTTTAAAAATAAGCAAGTTATAACAATATTATTGTATTTATTAAGATTGATCCGAGTGGCCATTGAAAAAAAAGAGCACATAAATTAGCTAGCGGCACTTAGTTAAACACAAAAAATTTAATACTTAAATAATTTGAGATATTTTTTACATTTCATAATGATTTTTGATTGTTCACTTACTATTGCTATAAAAACTAAATTATAACATGCGTTCAAAGTGTAGCCTACTCTCCATGGGCAACGCAAGTTTAAGATGTACACCTTGTAGATAATGATGGTTTTCCAGAAATATTACTTTCTATTTGATGAACTGTCCTTAAAATAACTTATCTTAATTCATTAATTGTATTCAATTGTCTTTTTATATTTGGCTGTTTTAACCCCTATTCTCCGAAATTAAGAAATATTTATCAAAATGTTTTGAAATTCAATCCGTTGTTTAAAAATGTCCATAGATACATAAAAAATCACTTTTTATTAAATTACAGGACGCAGGTCCTGACTTAGGAGCTGTCGTTATATGACGACGCTAGGGGAATATGAGTACAAATAATAATAATATTGGTATGTTTTATAACTTCAGATTTATTTGTGAAAGTATATTACAATGTAAATTAAATTTGAGACATATAAACTATAAACTTATAAACTATGATAAGGTTGAAAGCAAGGTATATATAGGATATTGGTCTAGCAAGTAAAGCACTGTAGATGAACATTTACCAAATTTACTCTCCATTATTTCATTTCCTCAATAAGTTTTTCCTTGGTAAGGATCAAAGGCGATTAGATAACCAGATGGTGAATTTTGACACCAAATCTTGTATCCAAATCGTATTGGTTTATTTCTAATCGCTTGCTTACATCCGTGCCTGCCGAAGTATTCCACCATTGCCTCAGCAAGCGATATTGCTGAGGTGGGTGTATAATTTTCCATACATTTTTTTTTGAATATATGAAATTAATGGTCGTAATTTGGAAAACTTATCGAGCTTGTCTAAGTTTAAATTTGATTTAAAATGAAGAGATTTCATGATATTATCAAATCTATCCCTCCGCATAGATTCATATATCGCAATGTTGCGCAAATCACTACATGTACTCCAATACATTGCTTTTCCTGGCAATGGATTGTACCCAGAAACAATTAAAATGGCAAAAAATACTCGCAGTTCCTCTTTGGTTAATTTTATATCTGGCCAGTTTTTTGATAAGCAATATTCGGAACTGGCAGTAATAATTAATTCGATTAAAGTATCATCAAAAAACCGTTCAAAATATTGAACAGCAGTGACTTCATCAATATTTTCTTCTGCCATAAGATGAAATTGACTAGGTTGTATATGTATAGTTTTACCGCCACTGCTCCATATAATTTGATCTTTTTTTGATTTTTTGGTGATCTTTGGTATTTTATAGGTTGGAAATAGTTGAAACTTCTTTTCTGGTCTGTTTTTTCTCTGCCGGTGCCATTAGTTGATTTCTGGATAAACAGTTTATATTCGTCCCTTCTTCTTCATCTGAATCTTCGTCTGTTAGCTCATTAACTGCAGGTGGTTCAATAAAAATATCTTGGTCACTATCATCATTTTCTAACAAATCCATCATTTCGGCTACACTCAAAAATCTAAGGACAAATAGGGTATGTTAGTACATACATTCTCCTAGCGTCGTCATATGACGACAATCAAATTTATAGCGAAATAACTCCCTTATAAATGTTATTATAAATAATTACATTTTATATAAAAAACACTTGACTATTATATATTCAAAATATGTAAACAAATAAAATATTTTTACCGTAATTATATTATTTAGTACTTACTTTTTTGACGACGTCATGGTTTTCGTGTTCTCTCGTAAATTGGTCACTTTTAACAATTAAATATGTTCGAAGTCTGCAACTTACTGCGATGCAATGGCTACATTTATGAAAACAATTGTTTACCTGATTAATTTAACTTAAGCTGACAGGTTTAAAATCATCAGGTACCTGACAATACACCGTTATTACAGGACAGGTAAACGTCGTCATTTGACGACGCTAGGAGAATAAGGGTTAAGATTATTTTATCGAATCAAAAGTAATTTGCTTAGGAAAACATTATCAAGTACAAAGTACAGATCTCAAAATTGTATTGCCCATAGAAAGAGGGCACCTTCTACATAAGACATGTTATAAATAAAATTTTATAATAAGAGTAAATGAAGAATCATAAATTATTAGGAAATGTAATAAAGATTTTAACTTAACTAAGTTTTCAATTTTTTAAGTGCTACTAGTTTATTAATGTGTTTTTTTTTCCATAGCCTCTTATTAAACTTAATAAATAAAATAATATTGTTATAAATTGCTTATTTTTAAAGATTAACCTAATAACACGTACATCAATAAAACGAGAACAAAAATTTCTTTTTAATGAACCCATAGCCAACTGTAGGTGCCATTTAATAAAAGTCAAATTTGGCTTATATCTCAAAAATCGAGTGTGCCATGACTGTGTATATAATGTTTTCTAATTTTTTTTAATGTTTCTCCATTGAACTAGTACTTTATTATTTTCAAACTATAAAAAGATGCCTAATAAGTCTTATAGCATAAAATTCTTACTATTTAAAAAAAATATTGAGTACCTAACGTCTTTTTTAAATACACAAAATTGTATGACATCGAATATAAAATTTTCCCCCATTGTTGAGACAAAGATATGTAGTTATGATTTCTGGGATACCTCTTATCAAAGCTACAAGTTATTACACATTCTTTAACCTATAAGAAAACTATAGAAATTAATAATAGATACTTTATTTAAGGCATATGGCAACAATTTTTGCCTAAACTTAAATACGGTATAATTCATAATTTAGATAACCTTACAAAATATTTGATTTATATAATATTATACGTAGCAAATATACAATTATTTACCCATTCACCAATTAATTATACTTTAAATTTATTCATATAAAAACGGGTTTTGCCACGGAGTATCTAAGCAAAGTTATACTAATTCACATTTCACACTTCTAATTGTAACACTTGTTTTTCAATACGTCCTGTTAAAATTAACATGTAATCGTCCCATTTTCCAACTTTCTGAATTAAACCTTACCATCTTAAGACTTAAACAGTGTTTAATTTAAAAAATAATGTTTTTCTTACATCTTTTTTGTAATGAAACCATTAAATCCGGTATAAAAAGCAACTTGAAAATTACTTAATTTCGATAAGCCGGGCTATAAAAAGTTGTAGGTTGGTTTTTATTCACTTTTTGTTTCTAGGAAAGCAAGTAGCCACTTTGCGCTGTAAGAGGCTATATTTAAGTACTTATTCGTATTAATTATGGTGGTTATTAAATAATCTCCTACATGAAGAGGAAATAACAAGGATGCAGTTGTTACAATGGAGTTTATAGTCGCTTTAGAGTGGATATTAAAACCGAAAATGTGTTACCAAGAAAAATAAGGACACAGACGTACACAAAATTGATTTTGACTGAAACAAGTTGTAGTAGATTGTTTAATAATTAATAAATAAAAATCTAGTCCTTTAATGATAATGCTTGAATGCACAATCAAAAATGTTCAGGCAAAAAAAATAAGAACTAGAATTGTGTAACTCTACTGAAAAGCATAGTGTCGGTCAAAA
Organism: Elmis aenea; assembly: GCA_947652605.1. Lineage (NCBI taxonomy): Eukaryota > Metazoa > Arthropoda > Insecta > Coleoptera > Elmidae > Elmis > Elmis aenea. The sequence continues at coordinate 42,106,692 of OX393580.1, read as the reverse complement.
CGCAACCAGAACAGGCCGTATTGATGACATGAAAGAGTCTATTAGAAGAAACCTGTCCAAAATAACATTTACGAGATTTATCGACCGCAAAAAGGTTTTTTTTCTTCTTTAAACTAAAGACCCAAATTTTAAACAAATGAATTTAATAATTTTAAAGTCCTATTATAAATTATTACGCATTTCACTGGATTTAACCAGACTTTATCAAATGTGAACGAACTCTGCTCAAAATGATCTATAACATAATCCAACTGGAATATTTAATAATTTAATACGCTAGATGTTATACAAAAATAGTTAAAAAGTTATTGCTACAGATTACTGTTATCATCACAACATCTCCAAGCAATTTATTACCTTGATTAATAAAAGAGGTCGTCAAACAATGGTGCTGCTTGTCACACCTAGCATTTTACTTTATATGTTATATCTACTCAGTAACACAATATTTTAACTACAATAAAAATTTTACTTTAAGAATTATCTTCAGTTTGTAAAATAACAAAAAGTTACAAAAATCGGTCGTTAAGATCAACAATTTGTGTACCAAAATTCAGATTTAATTTAGGACCAAAATTAATTCTTTAACTTCTGCTCTAATCTAAAAACGTTTTAACCCTGAGTAAAAAAAGAACTTTAACTTTTCACTGCACCTTGTTGTGGCAAAATTGTTAAAAAGGCGTTTTGCAGATGTTACCACAAAATTGGTTCAGTTAAAATAACTTTTTAAACAACAACTTTATATCATGTTTAGCATCCACCAGACATTCGCATTAAAAAACAGCGTTTTTTTAAATCTGCGCCTTCGGTATTCTAAATGTTTTTGACTGCACTTATTTTGTGCAGAAAAAACAGTTTGAGCTGGTTTAAATACAATAATATGATTCCTAAAAAAAGTTATTGGAGAAGGCGAGGTAAACGGCACGGGGACCATGATAAACAAGAGCCACCAACGTTTGGCATATGCAGACGATGTGACCAACCGATAACAACAACAAAAACTGCAGAGGATGACTAAGATTCCACAAGCAACGACAAGAAACATGAAATGGACAAAAACAAAATATATGCGTACGAACACTGAGTCTCAAACAGACCGTAGAAAAGGACTTGGGAGAAAAGTTGTAAAGTGGCAGAACGATGGAGATAGAAGTCCAAAATTTCGTTATCGAAGGACGGAAACAGGACTCCTGAAATTACAGCAGGAATAGTAAAAGGCGATTGTTATGCAGGAGCATGGAGCACGCCCTTAATGTCAAAGAGCATATCACAGAAGGTAAAACAACAGGTGCACACGGAGATACTCTGACCAACAGTCAACAGTCAACAGTCACCTATGGATGTGAAACAAGGGCTATGAACCACAAAGATTCAGGAACACTAGGAAGATATTTGGAGGCAAGAAAGACGGCGTATGGGAAAGGAATAATAACGAAAAGTCAAGACAACTGCACGGTGAAACGGCAATAGCTCATAAGCTGTAAGAGACAACATGTAAGACTGGTTGGGACATGTGGAAAGAAGGGAAGAAAACCGTATTATTATTTCCGCGGAGGTGGTTCTTTTTCGGGTTCCTGTACTGCGATCTATTGGTGTATTCTACCCTCTGGTGATAGCCCCTTAAAGAAGTCCCGTGTTTTTGAAAAACTCCAGGATTAAAAGTGTTTTTGTTAACTCTTCTTGGTTGGCTTTTCCCATCCCTAAATGTCTACGCCAATAGGGTGAGAATCCTTCACACTGGCATAGTACGTGAAGAGGAGTTTCTTATTCTTCACCACATCCTCTGCAAATATCGTTCTCTGAGAGCCCTATTATGTAGAAAATCGGATAGTAAAGAGAGTTGTGTATTTAAAAACATGGTAAATAAAAAACAAGGACCGTCCTAGAATAAGATAGATGCAAGCCATAGAAAGAAATCTACAAGAAAATGTTATCCGAAACTGGAGAGTAAAAGTTTGAAACCGCGAAGGGTGTAAAAGAATTACCAAGCTATGGATCTAAAAGAACTGTCAATTCACTTCGTTTTAAACAGCTTTAAAAAAATATGAAAAAACAGTAAAACAGCTAATATTGCTATTTTAAATTTGGCGAGTAACCATTTTTTCCAATCTGTCACATTTCATCTTGAGATAAAAATGCAGCGCATAAAACACACACCGCAAGACAAAAATTAATTTTGCCTTTTTAGTTTGCTGTATGAATACATGGCAGGACGTGTGATGGTACATAATCACAAGTTGTAGAACCACTGTCTTAAACAATTGACCAAGCTACAACCTATGATTAGAGAACAAACTATTATTACGGATTCAAATAAGTCTTCAAATGCAAAACACGTTTTTATGTATCCAACAGCCGAATTCTTTAAGACCACCGGCGTTAAAAAAATGACATTTAATTTGACTTGCCGTGAACAAAACAGCATTCTAATCGTTCTCAATCTACTTAAGGTAATTAATTTTTATATTAATCGCTTTCTTCGGATAATAATTATTGTGTGTTCTGCTTCGGTTAGTGCGTCCGTACGAATTATTCAAATTTGAATAATATTCTCACACTGGATAATCGGACTGGAAGTGTACGCCAAATTGAAAAGTTTAAAATTCACGCCTTAAATATAAAAAAAAACTACATTCTGAACGTGAATATACAAATAAAAAAACAATAGCGTTGCAGTAATTAATAACATGCCATTACGGTTTTTTTTTAAAGCAAGTGCTAGACAATTTTAACATAAATAAATCCGTTTCTATTATAAAACGTCAAAAGCTTACATTTATTAATTCATTATTTAATTTGCGGTTTGCAATTTAACCCTTTCCATACTGCTGGTATACAGGGTGGTTAAATACTAGAACTGTAATTTATCATTGTGAATGGTTCTGATATGTACCAGTCAGTTTTATAGGTCTACCTAGTGTCAAATTGTACAGTTTACGCTGCAAGTGCGCCCCCTGAAGTATTTTACACAACACAACAAGAGAATTTGGTTTTGTTAGACACTGGTGGTACTTATATATACCACACTATAACCACATATAACCCTAGTGGTACATATATGTACCACCTTCTCCAACAGAATCTGTTTGAAAAAAATATTTTTTTTGCAATAAAGCTTCTTTTTATACTTTATTAAGCCAAAATATTACCGAAAATATTTGAAAACCTTATTCTTCAAATACCGTATTGAAAGGGTTAAATCAAAAATTCAAAGTAGGTAAGTAGAGTTTATTAATTATTTAGACCAAAATATACTGCTACAATTTAACTGCCTATTCTAGTTTTGATAAGATTACTTATTGTGTGCATTATGGCACGAAGCCACAGCTAAAAGACCAGGTTACAATATATCCAGTGCCTTAATAAAAATTTTGGGATTTATATCAAAATACCCTCACATCAATCATATTACTCTCTTGTTAGTTTTAAGTGTTCCTCTTTTTAATTTTAATCGAAACCAATGTTAGATATACCATTGAAATTATCGTGCAAAAATTTTCAGAAGACTTGTACAAGAAGTGGTTGCCATCCACAGTAAAATAGAAAAGCAACTGCATTATGTTAAAGTTTACAGACCAATTTCATTAATTAAAATTCTTCTCGGAAAACTAAAGCGCTATTACAAATTATACATATGTCTAGAGAAATGCTTGTAAACTATCAAAAAGTGGCTCCATCTCTTTGTTTTAATAAAATACCTTACACACAAATTAAAAGGATATTTTACAACAACAAACTTTTTTAAGTTAACAAAAACATCTGATGAAGAATTTACTTAAATAAATTTGTTCCGAGAATCTGCAAATGGATCTAGAAAAAAATTAAAATTTACAAAAATATTAAAAATGCGGGCATAAGTTTGCTTCAATTGACGAAAATAAGGATATGTATGTATATTGTCTATGTTAAAATATATGCCAGACATGGGCGTTCGCAGGCGGGGGAACAAACGGGGCACTTGTCCCCGCCCGGGATCGAGTAAAAAATACTACTTGTAAAACAAATCATAAAAATTTAAAAATGTACACATTTGTTTCACTTCCGGTTTTGCCAAAAATGACCCCAACTTTGTTATTTTAAATGGAACACCCTGTATATTTTTACATTTTTGGAAAGAGGAAGCGATTTTGGATACAACTGCACTATTTTTTCTTAATAAATCTTCACAATGAAGTTTTTGAAGCGGACTCAATAAAAATACAAGTTATTGGTATCGATGGATTCGTTAGAAATAACCGCTTGTACCACCATAGTTCCATTTAAAAAAATTGACTTTTTGTCAAAAAATCGATTCCGCAACCTTCTAAGCCGATTAAAGTAACCTAAATGTTATTTAAAATTTACTAACACGTTTTTAGGACAATTGGTGACATGATAAAATTCAATTTATACAGGTGACGGCACCCTTAATAAAAAATTGAATTTTGTTTTAAATAATTTTGAGGTTATAAAAATTAACCAAAATATTGCAGTTGTATCCAACATCGCTTCCTCTTTCCAAAAATGTAAAAATATACAGGATCATTTCCGGCGAAACCGGAAGTGAAACCAATGTGTGCATGTGCTCAAAAAGCCCGGTTTTTGGCACATATCATATGCCTAAAATTTCGTTTATCTAAAATCAAAACTGAAGAAAAAAAACGGGGTGTACCACACTTCATTTACACCCGGTATATTGTTTCACAGTTTTTTAATAAGAGAATATTAAAATTTGAATGTAAAAATTTTTATTTAAGAAATGGTTTTTAATTGTATTTTATAGATATAATTTGATATTTCCTCAAATTTAATACAAAGCTCATTTTCTTAAAATGTGTAATCGCATTTTAGTTACACTTATTAAAATTATTCTAAAATAATTAAAATTTTATCTAAATACTATAAAAAATAATATACACGGGGAACAAACTCATACAAAAAAGTATTAACCAGCTTTGTATGTTATTTCATTTCCACTTTAAAATTGGTAGTAACTCAAACTCAAAATTTCTCATAAAATTTTCATAATTTTGAATTTATCATTTAGATAATGTATAAGCTTAAAGCTCGTTCGGAAAAATTAAACGCATATTTCTTTTTAGCAGACTGCTAAATCAGAAATTTTAAAGTTTTAAAGTAGATTTTCTCAAAACGATCTACATGTAATATGGAACAAAACAACTCTAGGGCGATGATATGTAGACATGATTAAAAATAAGTCTGAAATGAATAAAAATATAAAAATTCACTGGCTACTTAAAAATTATTGTTAATACCATCCGATAGTTTTAAATAAATCAACCGAAATCTCCTGAAATTTCTCATCACATATGATAAGAAATTTCAGGAGATTTCGATATGACAGTCAATTATCCGAAAAAAACTGTGTTCGGCGTTGATGATCCTATGTAGTTTATAAAATTTTAATTTTCAACCAAAGGCACTTTCATATTATAATAACAGATGACGCCAAGTCATTTTTTAAATAATAATTACAACACAAAATTCTTTTCTACACTTTCTGTTAAGTTCAAAAAAAAAATCGGAAACAATCCAATGTTCTACTAATTTAATTGAATTACGTTTTAGCAAATCTTAAAAGTTTCTAAACGCGATAAACCGATTCATGCCCTATAAAAATCATAAAGGAACGTAAAAACGGCATTCAAAAATAAAACCGTTCTTCCGCAATGTAAGCATCTAATTCCCGAGTGGTCTGGATAGAATTGCGGGATTACCATTTCAATTCAAGATGCACCATAAAATTGTTAGTTAATATGACAAAGTCGACTGCATCTCGAGAAACGAGCATTTAATCCTATGATTGATAGTAGCGAGTATGCTCGGCCATAAGTCGATCCGTCGCAGTCCATTTAACCTGATGAGCTGCATGACTGTTCCGCATAACATTATCAGGGGGCTTGGGGGGGACCAGGGCACGTGTACTTAACATGATAACAACGAAACCCGCCCCTGTAGTTAGAGGGAGCCACGCGACAGACGCTGGTTTATTAGCGACGCTTCGTGACGCGACGCATCGATAACAAATTTATTTAAATTTACTTTATTATCCCCCCGCGTGATAATAGCAATGAAACGGTAAGATAATGCCGGACCAATTACGGTAAATGTTTCCGCCGCAGATAAAAACCGTTTAAATTAAAATCCGCGCGCGAATACGAGAAAAATAATTCGCCGTGCATCCTGTAAATTATTAATAACTGCATTTTTTCAACATTAACTTCGAACACAACGCCCATTCACGGTAAAAATTGCTTAAGTATACCTCTCCGGATAAAAATTCAGTTTAGCGTTACGTCTAGTCTCATTTTAATCACCTACATGAATACAAATGAATGTGTTTAGTAAATAACAGCGAGCTTTCACCGCTAGCGATTGTTTTAGATTGTTTATACACCTCACTTGTTTACAAACACCAAGTTCGTTGGTAATATATTAAAACAACCGAGAAACCTTGCCTAACTTATATTAATAAAAACCATTTTATTTAACATTAATTAAAATAATTACCATGTTTGTGAAGGAAAATTATATATAGAGAGCATCTTTTATAGGCCCATAGCTCCGTGGTTTCCTACCACTCTTTTCTATTTTGACTTTGGTCTTCCAATCTCTTATACCCTTTTCTTTAAGGTCTGATAGCACTGCTTCTCTCCACCGTCTTCTCGGTCGACCTTCTTCTTCTTGTAATTTGGTGTTTTTCAGGCTATCATTTTTGGTGTTCGTCCATCTGCCATTCTTTCGATATGACCCAGCCACTATAATCTTATATATCTCATAAATTTCCCTGTTTTTGTTCTTCTCTTATATCCTTGTTCTGTTTTCCTTTCTCCCGAACCTCTTCTAAGTATTTTCCTCCCCCATCTCTGCAATCTTTCCTGTGTTTTCTTATTCAGTATCCAAGTTTCGCAGGCATATAGTGCTGTTGGTCGTAATACTGTTTTGTAAAGGCGGAATTTAGCAAATCTAGATAGCTGTTTCGCCCTTAGTTGTTGGTTTAAGGCTCCAGCACATTTATTTGCTTCTGTTAATATCGCCTCTATTTCTTTTTCTTCCTCAGAGTGTTTCGTTATTCTGGTACCCAGATAGACAAACTCATCCGCTTCTTCAAGCCTCATGATTCCCAATGTCGTAGTAATTTCTAGGATTGCATTCTGCTGACTTCCTCCAATAGACATAACTTTACATTTCTTCTGGTTTAATTGCAACTCCATCTTAAACATCTCCTCCACCAATCTGTTTGTCGCTATATTTCTGGCTATAATGGCGATGTCGTCTGCATATAACACTATTTGATGGCTCTTGAACATCATATCTCCTCCCCGGTTCAGACAGCTGCTTCTTATTATCTTTTCTAGTGGTATGTTGAACAGTAAAGTTGAAAGGGGATCCCCTTGGCGTAATCCAATTCTTTATGAAGAATAAAAACCATTTTATTTAACATTAATTATAATAATTACCCTTTTTGTGAAGGAAAATTAAAATAGCAATAATAAAATAGAGACAAAATCGAAATTCTTCTATTTACCAATGCGCCTATCTTTTGCAAGTAAAATGGTGCAAAGTTTTTATAAATATCTTGAACGGTTCCGGGGAAAAACGTGAAAAATAATACCCCCGTAAAAGCGCTATGATTTAAAAAATGATGTCTGTTGTAACTAAATCCTTGCGACTTGCATAGACGTTTAACACACGGATAACAGTTTTTACAAGAGTCTCGTTTGTAGCGTTTTCCTCTGATATCGTTGAAAATATTTTCAAAAACTTTCCTCCATTTTACTTGCAAAGGATGCAGGTATTGGTAAACAGGAGAATTTCGATTTTATCTCTCACAGTTTCATGGCCAACGCGATCGCAAAATAACCTCAACTTTTCAGTTCTTTCCCTATTTTTCCTATGTAAATCGTGACCCTCCTTTGTAAGTGGTTTCATCAATTAATGTGCAAAAGATGTACGGATGGAGACGCTCTAAGGCAGTTCACGATAACCCGTAATCAAGTGTTGGCGAATCATCAGCAGAATTGGCCAACAAAATCCACAATTGGTCGACAATTAAGGAAAATTGATTTAGTTTACAAAAAAAGCTTGAATAGATCCTCATGATTTTACCGATGCAAGAGCTCAACGAAGAATTAGCATTTGTGAAGAACTGTATAAAAATCCCAGAGACGATCACTTCTGGAAAAGGATTGTAACTAGTGATGAGAAGTAGGTTTTTCTACAAATACAGGCGAATGATAAAAGTGGTTCCACGAGCAGATACAGCGCTTCCAGTGGTTCGTCGAGACAGTTTTGACCATAAGGTAATACTGCACGTTTGGTGGAATATCGAAGGCGTTTTTCTCTTTGGACTGGTTCCTGAGGGCCCAGCTATAGATGTAAGATTTGAGCTGCTGGATAGAATTAAGAGAATACTACGTACTCGTTACTCCGAATTAATCAACAGAAAGCAAGTTTTGATGCAACATGATAATGGGGTCCAGCACACAGATCCCATTTGGTGCTAGAAACATTTCGAAATATGTAAGGAATGGATTTTGCCTCGCTCAACATACTGTCCAGATCTTGCTCCATCTAATTACAGCTTGCTGTGATGGCACATTTTTACAGGGCCGACAATTTAATAGTTTTAAAGAAGCAGAAATTGGATATCGATAATTTCTCGCCTTCAAACCAGCGAAGTGGTGTCAAGATCAAATCAAATTTTTAGCTGATAATGGAAAAAATGTTATTCATGACAATGGATTACATTTCGAAATACAACTGTTTATTATGTTCCAATTTTTTTTAAATAATCTCTTATGCATTATGCCTTATGCACAAAGACTTATGGAATAAACTAGTAATTACATGACTGAAATGAGAGAAGAGAAGATATTAGAAACTATGGATTCTCGGCATAATCGAACATATTTAGAAAGATTTAGTTGGGAAGAAATAAAAATCAGTCAATGTTGAACTTGAAGTACTACAGGACGAATAGATTTAAATTCCAATCTAGCTCATTAAACTTTTTTTTACTAAGTTACAAAGAAGATAAATGAAGTCAGTAAAGCTAATATGGGATATTCTTCGTTCAATTGTGATTAGGTATACTTTATTATTTTCTTTAATTAGAAACTGGTAGGTTAATATTTATATTATTTAATTAACAGATCCAGAAAATCAAGCTCTAACTTGTTAATTAAAACATTAAAGGTGGCCTAAAACTCTTTCGCAGACTGTATCAGACTTCAGGACAAAAATCCACTGTAAACAATAACTATCTTAATGTTTTTGTTCTAGTAAAATGTTGTAAAACTATGTCACTTTGCAATTTTATAAGACATAGCCGATCAAATAATCAGATAATAATTTAAATTGTACTTAAACCAAACGGCGTTATAATAAATTGCTCCAAAATAATTAAGAAGTTATTTAAATTTTAATAGCGCCCAAAATTTATGGGCCCGGGTAATAATTTTTGTGTAAATTTCGGCAAATTTTAAAGGCTGGTGAGTCACTTGCCCTTAATGTTGCAGATGAGAAACGTTTAACAAAATACCTGCAACGAACAGGTGAGCAGATGTAGCCGGTAGTGTGAGTAGCACCGTTGAACGGAGATATGGTAATTGGTTGGTGATGGTAATTTTATTCGAAGTAACACAATGTTACCTTGTACTTTTGATAGCCGCCCTGTAATATTGAAACCGCTCTCTCCTCATCGCTATAATTAATAACTTCGCTACTCTGCACGTTCTCTGTTGAATATCGAACAGATTTTATTTACAACGACGATCTTTCATTTAATTCGACAATTTAAAAGTTGTTAGAAACGAACCTCACCTGCGATGATGTGAAAATAATCTGTAATTTGACTAATGTCGAACGTAACTGTTTATTCATTTGTTTTTGGGCGTGTTTTTAATTTCGAAATTATAACTAACTGTCCGTTTTTGTTGGACTGTACAGGGTGGACCAAATTCGAATGTTTTACGGGGTATCTCGGTTACCGTAATAGATAGCGAAAATCTGATATCGGTCTCTTGGGCTATTTTTTAGAGAAAATAACGCCTATGCGATTAGATTTTTTCTATCGGATTCCATTTTGGCACTACAGACGAAAAATGAAATTTCATCCTTTTTGAAAATTTGCTGTAACTTCTTTATTTATTAAATTAGAACAAAATGTTGTAAAGGTTTTTTATACAGATTTTTATGCTTAATTTAAAAACAAAAGTAATTTTTTCATAGCTACCTTGACTTTCGAGATATGGAGTAAGCTTACATTTTTTTAAATGGAAACCCTAGTTGGCCATGACTTTATGTGAAAGAGTATTTCTTTAGCTTTTCAAAAATATATAGTTTTATATTTTTTTTGCAAAAAATAACCAAGATTAGCCAATTTTGTAAAAATTCCATCATCAAAGTTAGCCATGATTTCGTAAACAAGTGATGTTTGCAATTATTAAACAACTAAACGTCATTGCGAAGTAAATTCTGCAGCAGTCGTTACGTTTTTATCACTTACAAAGTAATATTTTAACATATTAAACTTTTCAAAGAGTTCAAATTTAGCCATGTTCACAATACCACAATAAACAGTTATAAAATACAAAATAATACACGGATTTGCTTAAATGTTAAAAAATTTACTTCGAAATGACGTTTAGTTGTTTAATAATTGCAAACATCACTTGTTTACGAAATCATGGCTAACTTTGATGATCGAATTTTTACAAAATTGGCCATATCTTGGCTACTTTTTGCAACAAATATACAAAACTATATATTTTTGAAAAGCTAAAAAAATACTCTTTCACATAAAGTCATGGCCCACTAGAGTTTCCATTTAAAAAAAAGTTTACTCTATATCTCGAAAGTCAAGGAGGCTAAAAAAAAATTACTTTTGTTTTTAAATTAAGCATAAAAATCTGTATAAAAAACCTCTATAACATTTTGTTATAATTTAATAAATAAAGAAGTTGCAGCAAATTTTCAAAAATGATGAAATTTCATTTTTCGTCTGTAGTGCCAAAATGGAATCCGATAGAAAAAATCTGATTGCATAGGCGTTATTTTCTCAAAAAAATAGCCCAAGAGACCGAAATCAGATTTTCGCTATCTATTACGGTAACCGAGATACCCCGTAAAACATTCGAATTTGGTCCACCCTGTACAGCCCTTGCCACTTAACATGTAAGATAAAGATTTGGTTAAATTAGCAAAAAGTCAGGGAACATGGGGCACAACAGGGTACAGCCTTTCTTTTGTCCGGAAGTAGCGCAGTTTTCCGAAACGATTTAGAACTATGTTGATACAGGTTGGATCTGCTACTGTACAAAAATTGGGCACCATTCCTCAAATATTTGTGGATTATGTTATAATAGGGTGACCAGAATTCGCTATGCCCAAAGTAGGACACTTTGTTTCAAAATAACTAAAGATTAAAGATCATAACCAAAATATTATTAAAATAACAATATACACTATACAGGGTGATTCAGTTTGACTGTGATATCTATAACTTTGGTATTTTAAGAGAAAACCCCTCTAAACCTTGTATTTTTGTAAATCGAAGAAAATTCTCAATCGAAAGATGTTCAAATGTTTTTTCTATGAATGAAATATGTCAGACTGGCGGTTGTCAACTTTTTTTATGAGAAAAATGGTATACTTGTTTTTATTGATTTTGATAGAGAATTAAATTCTAAATCCGATAGTGCATTAAAAAAGTAACCGTACATCGAAAAAATTTTGAGAAAAATAAGTTTAGAAGTTCTTTACTATTTTTCACAAAATCGTGTTTAACTAAACAAAACACGATCGCCTTAAATACCTACACACTCGTAGAAGCAAATTGGCAGAAGGTCCATTTTCAATTAAATGCTCAACAAAAGAACGAAAATAATAAAACTGTCAATCGCTACAGCGATTGTGTTTTATTTAGTTAAATACGATTTTGTAAAAAAGAATACATAACTTTAAAACTTATTTTTCTCAAAAAGTTTCCTGTGTATGCTTATTTTTTTTTAATATACTATCGAATTTAGAATTTAATTCTATAACAGAGTCAATAAAAAAAAGTACCTATACAGGGTGGACCAAATTCGACTGTTTTACGGGGTATCTCGGTTACCGTAATAGATAGCGAAAATCTGATTTCGGTCTCTTTGACTATTTTTTTGAGAAAATAACGCCTATGCAATCAGATTTTTTTTATCGGATTCCATTTTGGCACTACAGACGAAAAATGAAATTTAATCATTTTTGAAAATTTGCTGTAACTTCTTTATTTATTAAATTAGAACAAAATATTATAGAGGTTTTTTATACAGATTTTTATGCTTAATTTAAAAACAAAAGTAATTTTTTCTTAGCCTCCTTGACTTTCGAGATATAGAGTAAACTTACATTTATTTAAATGGAAACCCTAGTTAGCCATGACTTTATGTGAAAGAGTATTTTTTTAGCTTTTTAAAAATATATAGTTTTATATATTTCTTCCAAAAAATAGCCAAGATATAGCCAATTTTGTAAAAATTCGATCATCAAAGTTAGCCATGATTTCGTAAACAAGTGATGTTTGCAATTATTAAACAACTGAACGTCATTTAGAAGTAATTTTTTTAACTTTTAAGCAAATCCGTGTATTATTTTGTATTTTATAACTGTTTATAGTGGTATTGTGAACATGGCTAAATTTGAACTCATTGAAAAGTTTAATATGTTAGAATATTACTTTGTAAGTGATAAAAACGTAGCGGTTGTTTCAGGATTTACTTGGCAATGACGTTTAGTTGTTTAATAATTGCAAACATCACTTGTTTACGAAATCATGGCTAACTTTGATGATCGAATTTTTACAAAATTGGCCATATCTTGGTTATTTTTTGCAAAAAATATATAAAACTATATATTTTTGAAAAGCTAAAAAAATACTCTTTCACATAAAGTCATGGCCAACTAGGGTTTCCATTTAAAAAAATGTAAGTTTACTCCATATCTCGAAAGTCAAGGAGGCTAAGAAAAAATTACTTTTGTTTTTAAATTAAGCATAAAAATCTGTATAAAAATCCTCTATAACATTTTGTTCTAATTTAATAAATAAAGAAGTTACAGCAAACTTTCAAAAATGATGAAATTTCATTTTTCGTCTGTAGTGCGAAAATGGAATCCGATAGAAAAAATCTGATTGCATAGGCGTTATTTACTCAAAAAAATAGCCCAAGAGACCGAAATCAGATTTTCGCTATCTATTACGGTAACCGAGATACCCCGTAAAACATTCGAATTTGGTCCACCCTGTACAATGATTTGTCAACAAAAAAATTAACAATCGCCAGTCTGACATATTTCATGGTAGAAAAAATATATGTCCGTCATTTGGTAAAATTTATAGAGGGTTTCCACTTAAATTAACAGAGTTATAGGGGTGCAACAGTCAAACTGACTCACCCTGTATGTTAACTTAATCTGTAATTAAAGATTTGTTTAAATCAACAGTATAACAATAATAAAATAAAGGTTATATAGAAAAATAGACAGTTAAAATTTTATAAAACATTTGATATTTTGCATTGCAATTTCTATTGAATGAAATAAATTTTATTATTTTAATTTTTATTGGAAAACTATAAAGTAGGACATTTATGCTTTTTATTTTGGGGAGGTAGGACAGAGGACAAAAGGTTTAATTGTAGGACGGTTGGTCACCCTATGTTATATGTTGTGGTGATTTTACAAAACTGGATACGTCTTCCATTGCATGTAAGTAAAACTGAGTTACGCTGCTATGCCCTGTGTGGGCTGTGTATGCCTTTAAAAAAAAAAAAAACACTAAAGTTGGCAAAACCTGCAAACCTAATCCCCCAAATTGCTCAATAACTCTATCATGTAGTAACAGGGAAGAAACTGATAAAAAAAAAGATGAATGCCTATATTGTCCTGATTATTCTGAAGAAGTATGGATTAGAGGTTCCTTTTGCCTAAAATGGGCTCACAACTCTTGTGAGAAACTTAAAAGTGATGCAGTACACTTTTGTGTTTATAGTAAACAATGATTTTCCAGTGAAGAAAAAGTTACATGCCATATAATATTACTCAAAAAGAAAAGTAATCTTGTCCCACTTATGGGGTAAAACGGGGCAAATTTCATGTGTTTCTGTCAGCTTGTATATTTCAGAATGATTATTACTAAATTGTTGTCCAAAAATCGTTTCCAGTTCTTTAGTTGATAATGAAGGGATTGATATCACAAAAATGAAAATACTGTTTCATTTAACATAAAATATAAGCCCAGAAACGTTAAATACCCCATTCTGCTCCACGTTCTCTTACATACAGGTATGTATAATATAATGGAGTTTAATTTGTAGGTATGTTCAGATGGTTCCTTAATTGAAGCAAAAACTTAAAGTTATCAGAGTTCCTAATTAAATTTTTTGATGTGTCTTCAAACAAAAAAATTTAAACTTTGAGTCTAAGTGCACAATAAAAAGTTGCTAGATGATAACATGCCTGATCTAGAATAAGACTCACTCCACCAGCGATTTCAACACGTCATTTTCAAATTTGACTGGTCGTCCACTCAGGAAACTTTTTAAAAAAGTCGAAATTTTTGTTGTTATCGTTACTTATATCACTGTTATTTACTAATCAGCATAAATTTTTGAAAGTTTACCAACGGTCAACTGCTTATACTCTTATAATAAACGTAATATCAATAATAATCAGCCTTTTGTACTATCCAATAGGGGTTTGAGAGCTTCATATCTTTTACTTTAAACAATATTTATGTATTACCATTGACGAACCTTCTGTAGGTCTTATCAAAAAACAAAATAATCGTCATTACAGTATTGTAGGTAAAACATTTTAAAAATACAATAACAACGTAATATATAATCTGGTTTGTATCCAACCTCGTTAAAGCCAATTCTCAGTACTCGTACAAAATATTTAACTGTAAACATATTTTACGATCTCAAAAGTAATATAAGCGCATAATATAAAGTAAAATATAAACAACACACTTTGGAAACACGTGTATTGTGCAGTAGCACCAGAGCAGATAATAAACCTTTAAAACAGACCTCTTTGATGTTATTCAGATCCTTTACTAATATTTTAATGGTTCAACATTAGATAACAGGTTGAGAGCTCAAAGCTGCGGATGTGGCGACTACACCGTTCGCCGACCACTTCAAACAGACAGACATCAGACAGACGCCTACACATGCGACATCACGTCCCTCTTCAAACATCTCCTCAAGATTAGCTTATCGAATCCTTCTTTTAATGTTTTATGCGCAAATGGCACGAGGCCGAGTATAAAACGCGTTTACGATTATTGAATATTCATTAAATCGTAATAAAATTAATGGACATTTGCATTCGATTGCCTTTTTTACTACTAATGGCCATGTAAGATCGTGATATCGATCATGTTTTTGTGTTGTACTTATTTATTCAGGTCTTTGGGCGACAAAACAAGCAAAAAACATTTAATAATATACAGTAGCAACATATTTTTTGTTTGGAGATTACAAGTGTTGACCATTCGTTGTATTTCTCCGCCCAACATGGCTCATACCGATTGTCATTTTTTTTTTATCATCGTGGTGAACGTTTTATTTTTACTCCAGGCACTAGGTATTTCACACAAAATATAGTGCTATCAAATTTTTTCCTACAAATTCCAAGCACATAACTAAAACAGCAACACCTGGCCATTTATTTCAAAAACAATTATTTATTGATTTTTTTACACTAAGAATATAACGGCTGATTTAGTTTAACTATCGCACATTTTAAAAAGAAACCCCGCCTATTCTTGAACATTTTATCGGTTTCTCATTCATGAAATTCACGCAAATCAGGAAAATTGCTTTTTAAACCAACTCTTAGAAACAAAGATGGAGATTCATCAAAGGCAATCAACCTATGTATTACTTATGGATGCTTATCATATATACAGGGATGCGCAAAAGTATGGAAACAAACAAATATCTAGAACACTATTAAAAATATTTCAATGAAATTTGGTATTTGACCGTTATCGTATATTCCGGATTCGATAAAAATATTGAGGTTGTGATACGACTTCCGGTTCAACCGGAAACGGACTCAAACTTTGAAATTTTAAATGGAACACCCTGTATATTTTTATATTTTTGGATTCCTCTTTAAATTTACTTCAAAAAATGTTTGAGGTTGTATGGGGCTTAAGTCGACCGTTTTCGTTAAAATCACATTTTTATGAAAATTTTGAGCTATACAGCATTGTTAAAAATTTTCAACATTTAAGAACTTTGAAATAGCAAGTAATTTTTTTTTTAAGTTTATGTTGACAATAAGCTTACTAACACTTTGCACAACGTACATTTAAAAAATATTATACAGGGCGTTTTTTACGCTTGTTTAAACTTGTACAACTTTAAACATCGATAACTCATTTTTCTTAAATACAACACCCTGTATATTTTTACACATTCTTATAGAAAATTTAATTCTCCTTCGAAAACATAAAGGCTGTTTTTCACCTAAAATTGATATTTTCCGAGATATCGCGATTTTATTGTTTTGCTTAACGTCCATGTTTCGCACGCGTTTGTAACTATTGGTGGTATTGCATATTTTTATCTATACTTTTCTAGAAATATGTTTATTCCTCAGTACTCTGTTTAGTGCTCCTAAACGTCGGTTTCCAGCCATTATACTTGCCTGTATCTCACTACCTACATTTGGAATTCTTGAAAATACAGCTCCTGGGTACGTTTTCCCCCCTTCAAATTTGTACCCTTTTCCGCTTTCCGTGGTAAAATTCAAGCAGTTTCCTCTTTTAAATTCTCTATCTTTCCATTTCATATACTTTGTCTTCTCTTCATTTATATATAAGCCCACATTCTTCGTCTTTTCCTCCAGTATTTTCGTTATATTCCTCAGCTCCTCTTCACTTCTCGCCATTAACACAAGGTCATCTGCAAATGCTAAACATTGGCGTCTTCTTCTATACATAGGCCCACTTCTGTTAATATGCGCTTCTCTTATTGCTTTTTTTGGTACGATACTGAACAAAGTTGCCGACACTGGATCTCCTTGCCTAACTCTTTCTTTGCTTTCGAAAACTTCCGATGTTCTGTTGCCTATTCTAACCAAATTTCCCTTTCCTCTTAACGTTATTTCCACCATTCTTATAAGTTTACTACTAACTCCCATTTCTTCCAACGTTTTGTACAGTGCCTCTCCTTTTACGTTATCATAAATGCTTGTCTAAAGTCGACAAACAGAACCAATGTCGGTTTCTCGTGCTCGTAGCTTTCGGCTTAATGTAAAAATGTGGTCTGTGGTGCTCCTGCCCTGCCTAAAGCTGCATTGGTATTCTCCTATTTCGTTTTATGTCTACCAAATTTTTTAATTTTTTATGTACGTTGCCATTACTTTATACGTAAAATTTTGTAGGGAAATACCTCTGTATTTATGGTATTCGTTTTTATCCCCTTTTTTATATAATGGGCATATTATTGTTTGCCCCCATTCTCTTGGTATCTCTTCTTTCTTCCAAATTTCTTCTATCAGTTTTTGTAATTGTTGGATTAAGTCTTTGCCATGCTTAATATGGACCATTAAAATATCAAAAATTTTGAACTAGAACAACAAAAATTATGTTTATAGGAAAACTTGAAGGTAAAACACATAGGAACATTACAGAAATAATAAAGAGAAAACTCTCAAGTCGAATTAAGTACATGGATAAGGCACAGTAAAGATGATTAGGGCATAAACATAGATCAGGAAAGTGGCCCAGAAAAACCAGGGGTGAAAAAGAAAACGGAAGACCATGAAAAAGAAGTAACCATGAATAGAACGATTGAGTTGAAAAGGGTAAGAGACTTGGAAAAGGTATAGATTAGATGGAGAGAGACTTTAACAAACAAAATACACACATCCATTAGCATAAACAGCACTCTCTCAACAAAGTTAGTACTTAATCAACATAAGTAAAATAATAATAGAACAATCAACACGCCTTTCTTTGCACAACTACCTATAAAGTTTATGAAAATCAATAATTAGTTATTGTTTTTGGAAATTAGACACTTCGGTGTTAAAGCCATATTTCGCAATTAATTTTAAAAAG
This sequence comes from Elmis aenea, assembly GCA_947652605.1. Classification (NCBI taxonomy): domain Eukaryota; kingdom Metazoa; phylum Arthropoda; class Insecta; order Coleoptera; family Elmidae; genus Elmis; species Elmis aenea. The sequence goes on along the minus strand of OX393580.1, from coordinate 42,088,571 downwards.
AACAGATGAACACAAATTTATGAGTTTGCACTAATTGCATTTGTTTTTTAATTAAAACTCTGTATTAATGTATAAATAATTATATATTAAGCTTCAAGCAATTTAGTTTATTGTTGTGTACTTTCAAATCGTGTATACAAACAATATCGCAATTCTAAAATTGATGAAACGGTTTATTAATTAAAATACAAACAAATGTAAAACTACAACGGCATATTTATGCAAAAAATGGACATTTTCATCGTTCTGTAGTACTTGGCAAAATACATTTGAATTAAACTTTGACACTATGAATATTTTTCAAAATCCTTCCTCAATCGTACTACCAAACGATCTTCTAAATCGTACCTCTTTAAGTTCACAGAAGTTGCAGTTACTTAAGAAATATTCAATATTCTAATGAAAGTAAAATCTAACCAGACTCTGACCAATCCTAACCTGACCTAATGTTGTCATCGGCTTACAGAAGGCTCTGAACCTGGACCGATCAGTAATTCGTCATCTGCTAAGTTAATGGTTACAACTACACAATTTTTTTAATTGTAGTGAAACTGTTGTCAGTAATTTCAGTTTTAGTTTGAAGAAGTACAGGGTGGTCCAAATTCCATGGAATTACATGGGTATTTTGCATAATAGTCAAGAGAGAAACGGTAAAATTACCAAAAATGTGCAGTTTTTTAGGACAAACTCAGAACCGTTTTCAAAAATATTTTAACATTTCCGGTTTTTGAGTTATTAAAGAAAAACTGTTATATTTATAATGTGTCATATCTACCTTATTGTTTTAAATATCGAAAAAGTTTATAAGTGTATTTTTAGATATTTTTATCTAGATTTTGATAGTACTAAAAAAACTTTATACGCTCGCCGTAAAAAAGTTATAACACAAACTCACATTTTTTTAAATAGAAGCTATAGTTGACTATGACCCATTAAATTCCTTATTGTTTTCCCTTTTCAAATGTACATATAAGGGTTGATGTATTTATTTTCAATAATAAGCAAGTTATAAAGGTTTTTTATTTTTTTTAACGATGACAAAAAGTAAGCTGTGAAAACAAAAAAAAAACAAGATAATCGAAAATGATACAATATATTTGAGAACTGTTTGTCTCAAAAAACTGCACATTTTTGGTAATTTAACCGTTTCTCTATCTTGAATATTAAGCGAGATACCCATGTAATCCCATCGAATTTGGACCACCCTGTACTAACCAAATTATAAAATATTTGCAAACAAAAAATTACGTCACAAAAAAAAGTTTTCATGATATCGGTCGCAGATATGTTAAATCTATTTTGATATTAGTACCTAATCAACGTAACATTTAGCAACTTTGTTTTTTCAAACCTATAATTTATCTCCAATAATAAGAGAAATACCTGCAGTTTACCTCGAATATTTATTGGTCAAAAAAAATTAGATTAAAATTTATTTTATACATGATCAAAACGCAACTTACTGTGTTTTAGATAATAACTCATCTTGTCACGAAATTCTGTACAGCAATTTTATTGTGAATTCTCAAAAACCTACGCAATACGTGTTCATTGGCGATCATCATCAATATTACCATACTTGCACCACTTAAACTCAATTACAATTCACTTTCCGTGCATTTAAAGCTTATTTCACTTGATTGTAGTGAATGACTTTAACACATGCAGAGGCCATCATATTACCTGCCATTATAATATTGCCGAGGGGCTCCCACAGCAACAAAACTTCCAATTTCACTAAATGACAACTTAAACTGAAAGCACTTATTAATTAATTCGATAATTCGTCACGTTTACTGTAATTTGTTTGCTATGTAATCAAACCGGTGTTCTTGCTTACCTAATCAATCAAACTTTTTATTTATAAATGTTTTCCTACATTTTATATCTTGTCTTTACAACTAAACTACATTAAGTTCTATCTTTATATTAGTCTAGGAAAAAGGTAGACGAAGTGGAAGGGAAGAGACAGTCTCAACCTGACAAAAAATCAAGGGTGATTAGGTCAGGCAAACATGAAGCAAGGCAAAACTTAAAGCTTTATCTGTTCACCGATCTTTGAGATTTTATTAAAGTATCTGTTAATTAGTAAACTCGATTAATCACATGTATTTAAAATGATCTGCAATAATATCTTTTATTAATTATGTAAACGTTTGCTTATCTAAAATCCTAAATGTGTAATAGAAATGCGCTTCAAATACCTCGAAATTATTCATACTGAACAGTAGAAACCAAGAGTTGTTACATGTGTATATTTTGGCAACTGATAATAAAGAAATGTATAAATTACTCATGTGAAACAAAGCAGTCATCATCAAACATATCCGAGTTTAATTGCATCTGGAGCGTAATTAATATGTCGGTGTTTTTAATGTGGCATTTTATTAGACGATTTTTAAATATTTACTGTCATAACTTATTTATGATGCACTTTGATGTTATTAAAATAGCAGATTGACAAATAATGTTTTGGATGTTTAATATTAAACATTCCTATACATTAGTTCTTTGATAGTGTTATGATAGTGTTGAAGCTTTACATCTGTAGCTAAATGATGATTTTAAAAAACTGTTTTTAAACCATGACACGGAAGTCTTTAAAACTTATTTGCCAACAAAGCCATTACTGTATCCGGATGAACAAATTTGTCGTTTATAACAATAACGTATTTGTATTTTTAACACTGAAATTGGTGGTACCTACGAGGCTGTATTTTATCATCTTAATCATCATGTATAAAGCTGTATTAAAAATCACCCAAACTGTTTAAATAACAATTATTGTTCAATTTATTTGAACATTAAACAAAACAGTGTAATTCTTAAAGTTTGTGGCCTGGCTTATAGCTTAAGAAAAATCTTTTTACTATTTTGTGTTCATATTTGAAACTACCTAACGCATTTTTAAAAACTTTTTTGGCAAACCCTATATATTTTTATTTTTACATATTCTTGTAGATTATGTAATTATCTTCTGTTCTTCATTAAATCTAGACGTAGCCCAAGCCTTTGAGAGTATGGCTCGAAGGGCTAGTACATAAGCTAAACAAATCTCTACCAAAGCAATATTATGACATTCTAAAATCAAAAAGTAATAATCGTATATTATGTCTAAATTATTTCTCAAGTTATTGCGGTTTTCATGATAATTTTCAGGTATACACAAAATATTTTATAGAAATTAATTAGTCGGCTTTGGAAATATCTGGATAATTTGTTTTAAATGTCAAATACAATTTTATTTTTATTTTTAAGATTTTCATTGGTATAAGAAACAATTTAAAAAATAAAGACGAACATAAAAATCAAATTTGTTTAATCTATTTAAAAGAGTTATAAAGTTTTATTGTTCATCCTTGCTAAGAACATAAACTGCATGATTATTTTAATGGTTGTGGCTATTTGCACCTACAGTAGGTATGAATAATTGGCTATTTGCACCTACAGTAGGTACGAATAATTGGCTATTTGCACCTACTGTAGGTAGATACGAATAATTGGCTATTTGCACCTACTGTAGGTAGATACGAATAATTGGCTATTTGCACCTACTGTATATAGGCATATACCGCTTGTAACTGAGTTCTGGTACACCCCCTTTTTTACTTTAGTTTTAATTTTTCATAAATAAAGTTTTATACAGATGATATGTGTAAATTACCGGAATATTTGAACACATGTACACTATTATTTCAATTCCGGTTTCGTCGGAAATTACCCTAACTTTGTTATTTCAAATGGAACACCCTGTATATTTTATATTTTTGGAAAGAGGAGGCAACTTTGTATACAACTGCATCATTTTGATTAATTTTAATAACCTCAAATAATTTTTGGACAAATATTTATTTGCCGTTACCTGCATAAATTAAATTTTATTATGTCAAGAAGTGTCCGAAAAAGGTTTTTCGTACATTTTAATTAACATTTAGGTTACTATAATCGGTTTTGAAGGTTGCAGACAATTTTTTTACCAATAACATATATTTGTGTTGAAAGGCTGCCTGCCTCAGACTTAAAATATTATGAAAACTTATTTAGATATTCTATTAATCGTAGTATACTGTGCATAATTGCAACAAATTATCACTAAATTTTTTATTAAATAACTATATTAGTAACAATTATAATTTGTTTTGTTGCACTTGGGCACAGTGTACTGCGATTAATAGGATATCTTCACAAGTTTTTATAATATTTTAAGTCTGTGAAACAGCAATCCAACACAAATATAAGTTAAAAGATATTGGTATTGTTAAATTCGTCAGGAAATACTCTATTTAAATAAGTGCATGTACTACTGCATTTGCATTTGTCAAAAAACCGATTAGCAATCTTCAAAGCCGATTTAAGTAACCTAAATGGCAATTAAAATTTACAAAAACATTTGTTGGACACTTGTTGACAAAATAAAATTCAATGTAGGTATGCAGGCTCACTTAATAAAAAAATAAATTATTGTTCAAAAATTATTTAAGGTTATTTAAATTAACCAAAGTCCTACACGGTAGAGGGACTTATAACTAAATAAAAATAAAAAAGTAACCAAACCAGTGCAGTTGAATTCATAATTGCCTCCTCTTTCTAAAAATGTAAATATAGATAGGGTGTTCAATTTGAAATAACAAAGGGCAATTTCCGGCGAAACCGAAAGTTAAATGATAGTGTACATATGTTCAAATATTCCGGTTATTTACACATATCATATGTCTAAAAGTTTATTTATGTACAATTAAAACTAAAGAAAAAAAGGAGGTGTACCAGGCCTTAGTTACATCCGGTATATAGATATACAGTAGGTGCAAATAGCCAATTATTCGTACCTACTGAAGGTGCAAATAGCCAATTATTCGTACCTACTGAAGGTGCAAATAGCCAATTATTCGTACCTACTGTAGGTGCAAATAGCCAATTATTCGTACCTACTGTAGGTGCAAATAGCCAATTATTCGTACCTACTGTAGGTGCAAATAGCCAATTATTCGTACCTACTGTAGGTGCAAATAGCCAATTATTCGTACCTACTGTAGGTGCAAATAGCCAATTATTCGTACCTACTGTAGGTGCAAATAGCCAATTATTCGTACCTAGTGTAGGTGCAAATAGCCACAACCTATTTTTATTAATACAACTGACAATGTTCACGTAACATTTAAAAACTATTAATATTGATTATGTATTTACTGCTCCAATAAACAGAAAATTTTTAGTCACATGACTTCATTAAAATATACAATATACGATTTTTTCGTTGCTTTTTTTACACTAGTCCCACAAATAATGTTTCATATAATTAATACAAATATATTTGCGTCAAATGTAGATTTTTGTACAATTAATTTTTAATCCAATGAAAATATATCTTCAAGATGAAAATAGAGTTGTATTTGACAATTGAAACTAATTTTCGAGATTTTTTCATAGCCTACTAGTTTCATTCTGTCAAATAGTCTTTATGTGCACAAAAATTATCATAAAAACCGCAATAACTCGAGAAATACTAGTTTTAGATATAATATACACTCATTACTTTTTAAAGATAAGAAAATGTAATAATATATAGGGTGTTCCATTTCAAAACTAGTCAGCAATCACTAAGACACTATTGCCAACTAAAATATCAATGGAATTCGTTGTGACATTGCTACTTTGTGAAAATTAATATTTTTCTAGAGTCCTGTTCCTGTCAATATTTTCATAAATCCTTATTCGTTTTTTTTTTTATATATATTGATACAATTCATAACAACCTGAGATCCCAGAAAATCCAATTTCGTCCCAGAACTCGGGATAAGCAAAAATGTGCAAAATAATTAACCATACTAAAAGAATTATCGTAAAATTATAAAATTTCAATAATTACTCACATTATTTTAGAGCCAGCGTTAAATTATGTGAATGAACGAAGTAAAATGTCAATATTGTGGCTAAAAATTAAGTTGAAAAATACAAAAAAAGTAATGATGTTGTTTATTTTTGTCCACCCTGCATGGAATAATGAGATTTTTAGAGAAGTGTACCTATGTCAAACCTGTGCCTAAATGTCGTATGTTCTAATTTAGTGCTAATTTATTTATAAATCGAGTAGAGCCCGTTTTTATTATAAATGTGAAAAGCAATTTAGTTTCAAATTTTTGGCGAATTCTTCGTGAGCATAAGTAAGTCTTCTTGGTGTCTAAAAATCCAATAAAGGGGACGCCAAACCCATTACACTAGCGTCGTGAATTGATGAACAAATTCCTATTAAATCTGCGCCAAACTTCTTTTATATTGAATAACTTTTAAACGATTTAAAAGTACGAAGCCGCCAGCTGGGCCGGATTAAGTTTACAACCGCGGCCGCCTGCGATATTATATCATATTACCCCATGTCATCTTTGCCCCATCTTCTTGATACTCCGCCGATATTCCCTATCTTTTTTAATAGAGCATTTGCCCCGTCATATTTTTATAACGAGGCCTCTAAGCCTCGATTAATTTGTTTTCGCTGGGGGTTAATGTATGAACAATTAGTAAGTGTAAATAATGACATTTTTAGTTAATCTTCCTTGGGACAATCAATTATGGACCCTATTGCGTAAATGTCATACGCTAATATTCGTTAATTTATTGCTTTTAGCGGGATGATATGAAAGGGGTTGCTAATTGCAAATACTACCAACGTTACAAGCTTTACAGATATGAAAACTGTTCAATAGAAAACTTTTAACGATAATTTATTGTAATTTCTTTATCGGCGCTCATATTTTTAAAACTAAAACCCTTAAAAACTTATACAGGGCGTTTGAAATTCGAGTTCAAGCATGGAGATCGCGCTTATTATAATAGCTAGAGTATAAGTTTAAATTTGGCAAAGATGCTAAATTTGAAGCCCATTAATAATTCGAAGTGAAATTTAAAATATCTTAAAGGGTATCAAAGAAAATAAGGAAATATAGAAAAATACAATTTTGGAAAATCGTCTATAACAGGGGTGGCGAACCTATGGCACGCGTGCTACAGCTGGCACGTAAACAAACTTTATTGGCACGCGGGAGAAAAATATTTGCTTTTCAAAAAAAAAAAAATTCATACTTTTTTTTTAATAATGAATTAATAACACAGAATTATATTTATTCAAATAAAATACATGCGTTTTGTTTCGAAACTATGCGAATTTAAAACAAAATTACAAGTCTTTATACGAGATATTGCTTCAAATATTTTCCAAAGTTAATTTTTTTATAGAAAATCTGATACATCAAATTGAAATAAATCAAATGCAATTGGCTGAGGATTTAACCACAGCTGTAGAATCAATAATAGATCGATTTTCTTTGCGACTTTCTCAATTTAAAAATTTCTAAGAAATTTCAATTTCACAATTTACCCATGCATAATCAAAGTTGATTGACTTGATTTGGACATTTTTGAATGGTTAAAATTTTGAAATGCAATAATTGATTTTCAATCAAGTGCACTTTGGAGGCAAAAGTTTATTGACAAGGGATAATTTAGAGATTATTGAAAAGGAGCGTTTGGAGGAAAAAATAAATAATAATGTTAAACGCAAATTATTAATGCCTTGCAAACGATTCCAGAAGAAGTCAAATCTTTAAAGAATTTAGCGTCGGCTATTTTAACTATATTTTCTTTCACATATGCATGTGAGTCACTGTTTTCACAAATTAATTTGATAAAAACTAAATTCAGAAATACATTAACGGATGAATCTAGTTCAGCAAGCATTTTATTAAAAGTAACGAAATACCAACCTGATATAAAAAACTTAACAAACATGTAATGTGCAATTATTATTTTTGTCTAATTATATCTTTCTATTGGTAGATACAATATTTAATATTTCTTTTAGAATTTGGTTATGTATCTTTAGTTGCTGTTTAATTACAAATTTATATTAGTACCTAGTCAATAAAAAATATTCATTTAATACAAATATTGTAATATTTACTCTTCATCTACTCACAATTAGTAATGTTTTTTTATTCATTCATTGCAAAAGTTACCTGGCACGCCAGCATTTCAAAATGTGAAGATTTTAAAAAATTGCCACGCGGACATAAAAAGTTTCGCCACCCCTGGTCTATAACTAAAAATATATATAATATATAACTATATAATATTTTAAACTAACACATTGCCGGAACAACTTTTTAAGCCGAATCGGATGATAATCACCAAATTTTTCTAGGTCGATTCGATTTTGTTTTATGAGAACCAATTTTATTTTTCCTTATGGTCGCATTTTTTGCTATTTACATAATCAAATAGAATTTTTTTCTGATATCATTGATGTATCACACATAGCATTTTACTGCTACATTCATTGCCCAATTTGTAAAATTGCGTTTTGGACGACAACCATTACAAATCAAGCAGCCCGGTCGTTGTAGTTATTATAATAATTGATCCAATATTTCTGGTAAAAACAATAAAAAGTATACAATAAATACATAAAGGGATTTTTTGAGTGTTTTGCACCTAAATAATTAATGCCGAAAGTATTAAGCTGATTTAAAGATTTAAAAAAAATTAACGTATATTTACATTTATGAAAATTGTTAAATATTTTACATTAAAAAAATAACTACATCTGCTGAATCTTAAATTTTTATTTTGAAACCATTTAACCCTGGAGTAGTCGCGCGATGTCGAAAAGACAGCGCGCTTTCTATTTTAACCCCGAAAACGTGTTTTCACACTTGCTACCACCCCGTGCTTCCGTGCAACCTAAGATAAATATGTGATAAAACGATTGAACCTATATTTGTCCTAATAAATCACGCCTACATTAAATAATTTGCTGATTACTACTACTCAACGCAGACGTCGAATCGACAGCGCGCGCCCGTATGTTGAATAGACATCGCGCGAGCAGTTTTGGTTATTGGTTTTTAACAGTATACGTCGAATCGACTTCGCGCGCCTACTTGTGTTTGTCAAAACTATTATAATTTTTTCCAAAAATGAGTGCTTTTAGATTAAATGACGCTAAAATAACTTTTGGCTGAAGTCGACGACACTCAAATAGATTTAGCACGAAATTATAAGCTGTCCATTGTTGGTACAATTCGATCAAATAAAGAAGAAATTCCCCTTCCCTCATCACTACAAAAGGCAAGCCTGAATATTACAGCATTTTTGGCATTTCCGATGTCGGAATATTAGTTTCTTATGTACCAAAAAAAAAAATATCTCAAAGTTGTTTCGCTTTCTACAGATCAGCTGAAATTGATGAAAGCTCAGATCCATCGATCATAACATTTTATAATCAAACGGGGTGTTGATGAAGTGGACAAAAAAGCATCCTTATACAGTATGTCAAGAAGTGTAACCATTGGCCGCTGAACGTATTCTTTCAGTTTCTGGAAATCTTTGCCATAAACGCCATAGTAATTTTGAAAACAAATAATGTTGACATAAAAAGTCTACGAATGTTCCAGAGAGAGTTTGGTAGGGAACTAATAAAAAAATATATGGAGAAAAAAACAAACAATTCCAGTTTGCCAAGAGGACTTAAAAAGAAACTAATCAAATACATTGGTAATGATGAAAATACGGTACCGAATACTTCAGCTGAAGATAACCCAAAGAGGTTCATGCAAGATATGCCCATTTTACAAAAAAAATAAACTCAAAAACTCGTTGCGTATCTTGCGACAAAAATATTTGTTGAGACCACACAAAATTTATTTGCAGTGAGTGCTATGATGGGGTCAATACGTCAGACACAGAATGAATGAGTGAATTAATATTACAACGGTGATTTTGATTAATTATTATGATAAAATTATTTTTTTAAGGATTGGAAATTGTTTAAGTTTATGTTGTTTAAAAATAAATGTCAATAGCTTTTGTATTTTTAATTTTTATATCGCTTTTAACATCAATATGTCTAAAAGACGTCGCGCGACTAGATTTGTTACAACAGGGTGTGCGCCTACTCCAAGGTTAAAGGAAATGCAATTAAACCAATACTCCACGTTATATCTAAAAAACATTTCAATTAGACTTTTAAAACAGTACAAATCAAAAATAATATCGACAGCTTTGCTAAACTTCTAAGACAGATGAAGAGTGATTTTTGTAAATAATTAGCTTTAAAAACAAATAATACGACTACTTGCTTTTTTTTTAACGACAAAACATAATACCCTAACCCCTAACTTATAGAAATAACATATATTTCGAATACAAATTTGAAAAATATCCAATAGTATGCTCTAAAAACAGTTAGGTACTTAAAAAATTAACATCAACAGGATTTTTAAGCTACTCTTGAGACGTAAAGAAATTACAAATTGCAATACAAAAACAGTTTTTCTACGACCAGTAATGGAAATGACTCACCGTACAGCCTGCCTGCATAGTAAGTAGGGCTTACGCACGGTAAGCAAAAAACACGGTTTTTTAAATAAATTATCTAAGTAGACTCACTTAAAATACTTCCTGCATGCCCAGTAAGTGAGTTTATAACGAACGGTAACCAAAACTCACACTTTTCTAGAAATGTCAAAGTAGGCTTACGTCAAAAGTGACAATACAACGTAATTGCATGTGTATATTAGCCAAAAAGCCGTTAAAATCGTAGGTATTATGTGATCGTAGAAAAAGTAAGCTACATAACACGAGTTGTAAAGCAATTACGCACTCGTGAAAATGCGCAATTTTTCAACTCGTGCGTAATATGCTTCTTACAACTCTTGTTATGTAATATACTATAACGACTAAAGTGAGTCTAAAAAAACTATTGTATGACAAAATTATAATTAAACCCACAGCCTTAATTATTTGATTTAATGTGGCAGTCTTTATAACCGAAGCCAAATCGTAAAATTTTAAAATTATATAAAGAGCATGTAAATTACCAAACGTTAGGAACGATGAGCAATCAGCTAATCGCACTCAAAGGTAATTCTCAAAATTACAGAAAAACAGATAAAATGAATATGGTTGAGTAATAAAAGGGCAACAACATGCAAACATAAGCATTAGTATAATAACTATGATTGTTTAAAACTCAAGGGAGCTATAATTATATATCAATTATTTCCATCCCTCTTTGCCCATGATGATGGTCCTAATAGACACCACAAATAAAAATCTAACGGCAGGTGGTCTCCCTACCAACCAACCAGCCAACATGATATATTACTTTAACATAATGTGTTTTTCGATATACAAAGTTGTATAAAATATACCGATAAAGCAACAGGGAAACTTTACAAGTATATCTGTACCAGAACGATAGGTTAACATCACATGCAAGCGATAATTACCCAAAAAGAATGCATTACATTTTAAATTTTTACTTACGCTAAGAGTTTTTTAATTTAACCCATTAAGGCCCACATTTTTTTTTTGTTTTTTTTTTAAGATATTTTAGTAACTTACTTCTATGGTCTATATGAGCATATTACAATAAAAAAAATAATTGTCAGAATAATAGTTGCGGAGATATAGGCCGTCCTCATATGAGGACGCTGGCCGCTGAGAGTAGGTACTTGCGATAGCCGATAACGATGTATAACAAATATAACAACAACATTGAGCTTTAGAGAGTTCGCTGTTCCAGTAAGTGTTAGCTGCAGAAGTAACTGGTAAGCACATAGGTCGACCATGTGCCAACCGTGCTCCATGTCCTTTTTTCAAATATGTCACAGCTATTTGTCTTCGAAAATCCTTGATGGATATTGAGATACTGCCGTGCACTAGTTTGTACAACAACCATGCCTATCAAACGGGTGAACAAAGGCCAATACCATTTTTTTTTACCTCTGACAGCAATGGTATGTTTTTCTAATAGCCGTCATGGTGATCCACCAGTCCCATGAATTTGTTGTAAGCTTGAATGGCCGCAGGCTGCTGAACGTTTATAGTTGTTTTTTGTTCGCGACTCTAACGCTGGACTTTCACCGTTGGCTTTACTTTATCAAAATTGGTTGCTAGTGTTACTGAATTGTTATCATTCCATCTTATTATAAGAATTTCATTTTTTTTTTTAATCGAATTGATAGTCTATAAATCCTCTAGCTTGTTTTTGCATTTCTTTAGGTGTTATAAGAGTACATTTTGCAAATCTATTATTCCTTATTGTTCCGCTGCGCAAATTTTTTTCTCCCTTAGATATATTTAGATAGAGTTGGTCATCATCTATAATTCTATACCTTATTCGTCGGTTAGTTCATCTACTTCTGGCGGTAAAGCAACAATGTCACATTCTATTTCTTCAGAGATAAGATATTCAAATGCTTCTTGGACAGTTTTGAATATATTTTTATTCATATTTTCTATGGGTTGAAAAGTACGATGCAAGATCAAAATATACATGTAAGCACTATAAGTCATTCAAATATTTTAGCACAAACATGTACACTGCAATAAAAGTGTCCTCAAAATATAAAGCTCTAATTTAAAAAGATGTCACAATGCCCAGCGTCCTCATTTGAGGACAGGGAGATTAGAGGGTGTATAATTTAAAAACAATATGAACAGACTATGCAAAATGTGTCTTAATAAAATTTAGTATCGTTTTTGATTATAACTATAACAAAATTAGTCACTTACTTGAAGTTTTGAGACTCGAAAAAGAAAAACGTAACGAACGGTATCTGACTACTTAAAATCGGTCTGATTTGAACCAGTGCTACTCAACAAGTATTCAAACTAAATGTATCTAATATGATTACCTGTCATCATTGGTACTCCATTTAACGAATAAAATGAAAAGTAATAGAAATTACGAAGAAAAAAAAAAGTTTTGGAGCAAATATACGCTTGTCCTCAAAAGAGGACGCTGGGCGCTAATGGGTTAAATCAGTATACGTAAGCAGACGAAGCTTTCAAGACCAAACGCCCCAGCAAATAATTAAAATCTAATTACAATATTTTACAGTAACTAATGAAAACGTCGTTAAAAATATTATTTTATTTTAATTTCCATAATTATATTATTTTGAGTGTTTAATTTAAATATTTGCTTATCATTTTGTTGCCTCTGATTGAGATCAAAGATGTATATGTACAATACAATGCGCCTAAAATTGGGTTGTGAACAGTCTGTCAAGACATTTAAAATTTAAATTCGACACTGATAACTTTGGCATGGACCTGCTTTATATTTTTTTTCAAAATTTGTGCTAGTTATAGTCAAATCAAGAATCGTACATGTCAAATAAAGCTAAAAACGCCAAATCAATAAGCCAGTGATTCTCAATCGAGGGTACGTGTACCTCTAGAGGTTGTGCCAGTGGGTATGCCTGACTTTCAATATAATATGGCAAAAAAGCTAAAAATGTGGATGGTAAACTTTAGGGCAGAGGAATAAGATAAGATATTAAAAACAAATTTAGTTCTTAGCTTCTAAAAAAAAATTCGTAGATTCTAATTAAAAGAAAGCAATTGTTCAACATCTTGCAAAATAATCAATCTCATTAGAAGAATATTTCCTAACGATACAAAAGGTTATATTATAGGTGGATAGCTACCAACCCTCTTTTAAAATACGAAATATAGATGTCTTAACTACAAAAGAAGAACTATTGGATATTTCTTGTGATATGACATACCAAGAAAAATTTTCTGGGGTATCTTTATCGGGGTGCGGAAAATTGCTCGAAGGAAAACTGCTCGAATACAATTGCTCGAATGGAAAATTGCTCGAATAACAATTGCTTGAAAAAATGAAAAATATAACATTTTTATAAATACAAAATAATTAAATGTACTAGAAAAGTTGTTTACATTTGTTTACAATTTATTACAGTTTATTTAAATTTATTTACAAATATATGTACATGTACACTTATTCAATTTGTTGTTGAGATAAACACTTTAATTTCCAGATATGCTTGTTTTATAATTTGAATACACAGGGCGTTCCACGTAGAAGAGCCACTATTGGGATCTCGTAAACAGTAAGAGCTACAAAGAAGTTTAAATTAGACAAATTGTTCCCCTTTCTGAGAACTATTCTGTGATGCTTTAATGGTTTAAAAATGTCCCATGGCACGCTTGATAATGAAAAAAAAATCAAAACGTTTTTTTTTTAAATCGTTAATAACTCGGTTATACTTATGGTACAAAACATTTCTGTGGTAAAAATTGTAGATAGTTTAACGCAATGTAAAATGAAAACATTCATTTGTTTTATATTGTTTAAATTCTTAAGTATATTACAAATTTGCAGTTTTTAAAATGGAAACCATAGTTGGTCAAAAAAGGTCAAGTGTTTTTTTCGCTCGCGCGGAGACTGCTATAGGGGGTTTGACCTCCTCTTCAGTCGTTAGAGGTACAAGGATAATGGGTAGGGATGTGGATAGTCAAAGATGGGTAAGGATAGGTGGAAGTACTGCCACAGCATTTGCCTTAACTATAGAGGAAACCACCTGAAACCTCTACAATGACAGTCGGCCCTAGGAATCGAACCCAGGACCTCCCGATTACAAGTTAGGTTGTTCTACCAACCAGCCATCAAGCTCGGTACCATAGCTGGCTATGACCTCATGATACGCATTTTTCCCTCTTTTTAATAATATGGTTTAATGTATTTATTTTTATATTTAGGCTCAAAACAAATAAAATTCATCAAAAAGTCTTTATGAAGCTATAGAGTGCCATGAATTTAAACTATATTGAAACAATTTTTTCCCCAAAAATATTGTTGTACCATCAAGTATAACCGAGTTATTAAAGATTTAAAGAAAAAGCTCATTTTGATTTTTGTTGATTATCTAGCGTGCCATGGAACTTTTTTAAAACATTAAAGCATCACTGGATAGGTCTCAGAAAGGGGAACAATTTGTCTAATTTAAGCGTCTTTGTAGCTCTTCCGTTTACGAGATCCCAATAGTGGCCCTTCTATGTGGATCACCCTGTACAATCTACTACAACTTCTGTTGCTGTCATTAGTTAATTTTCGATTTTTTGTTGTTTGTACCACAGCATATGTACAAAAACTGTCGGCATTTCATTATCTCAGTCAGCAATCTTAAAACTTGGCGCGTGTGTAATCCATCGTACTAATGACTTTTTTAACCGTAATAAAGGAAACGCATATGGAAGTAAAACAAATTTACAACTTTTTTTTCGTTGTCAACCTCCCACACACGGCAACCTGTAGCTATCCGTGGCTGTCGGTGGGCGTGAAGTCATAGAAAATGAGCAGTTTCATAGAAATTGAGTTCGTGAGACAAAACAGTAATTGAAACCGCACCTGAGTGCGGCTCGATGATTACAGTTCTCATTTCGTGTCAATTAGGCCGCTCTGTCATTATCCGGGACCGTCACCTCAGCAGACACCTTCCTGCAACAGCCACTTACGCGGTTTCGCGTCTCAGCTTAGAAAATGGCGGCACTATATCAAGCAACCTGTCGTGTAACTAAATTGCAGATTTCACTCTAAAAATTGACTGAGAGTTGTGACTGAGAGTTGTGACTGGTTAGATGATAATGCAATGTAATTAATGCTTGGATTTCGTATTATTGATCGCAGAATGCGCTTTCTACATCAGTGGTTATGTGATCGTCATCATCATCATCGCAACGATTTAAATTGTAAAGTTATATGTATTGTACAAGCTTATGAAAGGTCTAAAACAAATTCTTATGTTTAGAGGTTTACTATGTTGCTTTGTTTATGTACACAGTCACAGAGTGTTAGCAACTAATTCGCATAGCTCATCACAATATAAGTAAAAAATAAAGATAAAGAATAAGATACTTAACGTTTCAAGACTTAAATTTTATATCGAATTAAGCACTTTTAATAACCTATAAGGTTTGTTAGGATTATTTCTAAAAACACGTAAAGCAAAAAGAGTTGGTAATAATCTCTCAGACTCTGCATTCCACGTCAAAATCCCATTAAATCACCAACATTTCGTATATTGT
Organism: Elmis aenea; assembly: GCA_947652605.1. Taxonomy (NCBI): domain Eukaryota; kingdom Metazoa; phylum Arthropoda; class Insecta; order Coleoptera; family Elmidae; genus Elmis; species Elmis aenea. Next base: position 42,072,677 of record OX393580.1, on the reverse strand, counting down.
GGTTAACAACCCTATCATTCACATCGACATGCGTCATTAGTTACATTAATTGTTAATTTTTTGACACAAAAACCTCGAAACATCATCATATTTTTCAGATTAATGCACCACCTTTTTATCTCGTCCGTAAACCAACCCATTGTTCCCTACTAATTGAAAGCAATACATCACAACTAACCGGTAAATCACCGGCAATTTGAAAATTTGAGAGCTCATTTTTTAGTCCAACTTGTGTGGTCGAACATCGCGCGTTCTAGGGTGTATGTAGATAAGTGTAAATAATCGACATAATAGTGATTGTTAACCTAATCGGACAACGTTTCTGCGCTTTAGCCCGTGTTTATGTTGGATTTTAGGCATATAATACAACTGGCGACCTCCCGCGGGTCCTACTCCGGATCCCTGCGGCGCTCCGGATGTCTTATTGTATCGTGGAGAGACTTGAAACATTGACAAAATCTTGAAAAACGTCGTTAGTCAAATGTATTTATCTAGCAGGTGTTATTTATCGACCAGTAAACGAACAGAATACGCGTTTTAATTCACGATATTTTATAACCAATTAAAATATACAATGTTTTTGTAATTAATATTGTTGCTACTTCAACTATGAAGAGACGTATATGGTAAGATTACGAAAACGTCCGTACAATTAAAGGTAATTAATGTATTTTGGATGTGAGGTTTTGAATGGGTAGTGTGTAACAGAAGCTTGTTAAATAAATTAAAATTAATTAGTTTAGGAGATGTTTACACCCACTGCTGATTAAAAAAACGCGAAATTAATTTTATTAATTGGTTATATTAGCTATAATAGTTTACAATTTACAATAAATATGATCTATAAAAATTTAATTGAGATGTTTGTCGCACCAAACACTAAATAATAAATCTGCGGAATTGAAAAAGAAATTGGATTATATTAAGGTTGAGCTAATTGTGGTTAAGACGTTTTTGACAACCTCTACCAATAACAAATTGCTAATTTAAAAATTACTTTGAATTAGATTAATTTTTTTTGCACTTTAATATCGTCAAAAACAAAATCAAAGTTTGATTGATTTTTATTGTATGCATACATAGTCTTGCCATAAGTTCTGTCCCTTATTCAAAGACGCCTAATTTATAGAGGAAATAAAACAAATGCAAGTTAATATTAGGTATATAATTTATTCTTTAGTTACCAAACTATATAAAAAATATTAAAACTACTTAAAATGTCCACCTTTTGCCCTCACACACTTCTTCAAACGTTCCGGCCACTCATGTATCGCAGCACGAATGACCAACTGGTATCGAAGCTGCTGCTTTCACCAAATCTGCTTTTAGCGCCTCGATATTTCGAGGGACTTTAGAGCAAGCCTTTTCCTCTAAAATATTCCACAATCGGTAGTCCAAAGGATTGAGGTCTGGACTTCCATAAGGCCAATCTTCAGCAGCGATAAATTCTGGCAAATTAACTTCTAACCAGCGTTGTGTCGTCCTGGCTTTGTGTGCCGGTGCTGAATCTTGTTGGAATATCCAGTGCTTTCCTGCAAACAAAGTATCGCTTAAGGGCTTCACCACCCGCTCCAAAATGTCGCTTTGGTAGTTGACTGCGCGTGTTTTTACTCCCTGTTCAAAGAAATGCAATTGTGTGCCGTTCTCGTACGATACTCCCCACCAAACCATCAAGGAAGCCGGGTGATGCCCTCTTTCCACCTTCGGAATTTTTTCGGCGGCTTCCCGAGAGCTGTGAGCATAAATTCTATCGTTTTGCCGGTTAAACTTTTCTTCAACAGTGAAAATTTTTTCATCTGTAAAAATAATTTTTCGATGATTACTTTTCGCGTGTCGCTGATGTAATCTCTGCTCTTGTGGCTCTTGTTTGACGTAAAGTTGCAGTCAACAGCTGACCTATCCTTCTTCGAGAAGCACCAAGTCCAGGGTCTTCCTTAATAATTCGTGACATGGTTCTTGAAGGGATTTTTATTTCCCTTGCCATGATTTTTTGCTTTCGCAGCGGATTTCTGGGAATTCTTTCGGCGACCGCTTTGACAATCGCTCTAGTCCTTGTCTCACGTGGCCGACCGCTTCTTGGTCTGTCATCGACAGAAGACATCTCATTGAATCGATTTATGGTTCGATAAATAAATTTTTTTGTTATTTTCAAAAGTTTCAGCAAGTTAAAAATCTCACGTGGTGTTTTATTACACTTGTGCAACGCGATTACCGCAAACGGTCCTCTTTGACATTCCACTCCATGTTTACTGTTTGACATATCGAGATAAAATGTTTTGTTTAAAATAGTTTAGGACCAACTTCAGTTATGATTTACAAACAAATACAAAAAAGTCAATTGAAAATTATGTAGAGGTCTTTGAAAAGTAGGGACAAAACTTATGGCAAGACTGTGTATACATAGGCCTACCCGGTTTGGCCGGGACAGTTCCGGTTTAGAGTTTATGTCTCGGTGTCCCGGTCGGTTTCGCGTTTGTCCCGGTTTCTGAAAAAAAATATTCCGCACGTATATGTTTTGTAAAATCTGTCCACGCGGTAACAAAAAGCGCGAGGAGCTAAGAAAAACGTGTTTCAGTCATTTTGTTGTGAAAAGTCTTTGCGCCGGTGTTATAGGGTTGCCAATTGCACGCTTCTGGGGCGGACATACGCTTTTTCAGGGGAAACAAGCAACAATAAATTAACTTTAAAACACAAGCTTCTGTTTTTACGTGTTTTTAAAATTTTCACTGAAAAGTATTGTTTTTTTAAATTCATTTAAATATTATGTTTATAGTTCCTGTACCGAAATAGAAATTATTAGTGAAAGTTTTTACCTTTATTACGAATAATTTTGTAGAAGGTAGAGGCAATCTGATAACAAAAAATCAAGAAAGATTCTGCCATAACTCTATAATTTTGGATGATGGTAAAGTACTCTAACTTTGCCCATTTTGCCCCCCCCCCCACTGTTTTTGACCATCACTAATGATTTTAAAAAAAAGTTCTCGTGTCCCGGTTTGACTTTACGGAAATATGGTAGGCCTAACCATACATTACTTTGATGTGTTTTTGTGTACTGTCAAATACTCCTATGTCGGAGTGTTGTCATGGTGAACATGTAACTTATTTTGATGGTACCCTTTTTTTATGTTTAATTGGAGCATGTTCAAGAAAAAGTTGGTAGAGTACTTCTGCTGGAAACAAATATACAGGGTGTCACAGCTATCGTGAACAGTGTGGGTATCTCGTAAACGGTAAGAGACACAAAGTTGGTTGTGGGTCAAAATTATCTATGATTAAGAGCAATTATTCCATGAAAAAAATCTTTAAAATTACTAATAGTTTTTGTGATATTGATAAAAAAACAAAAGAATTACGTTATCAATTTTTGCTTGCAACTTACTTATTTGTAATCACACTCAACTTTTTTTGGCATTATCTGGGCAATTTTTGAGTACATTTGATATTTGTTAACAAATTTTACATATCTTCATTTGTTTTTGTTATTTTAACATCAACTTTCTTATAATTAAACACGGGTTGTAGTTGGCTATGACACCATTAAAAAGAGAGTTTTTCTCTGTTTTATTAATCCATGGGTTGTTAGGTTTATTTTTAAAAATAAGTAAGTTATTACAATATTATTGTATGTACTAAGTTTAATCAAAGTGATCAATAAAATAATAAATTACATAAATAAGCTAACTACTTAATTAAACCCCAAAAAAAAAAATATTTAGATAATTTAAGATAGACTTTTACGTTTTATAATCCTTTATGATTTTTGCTTATTATTATTATTACTATCAAATCTAATACAAATTTGACTACTGCGTTTAGTAGATAATAACGTTTTCCTAAGCATATTTCTTTTTATTTAATAAACTGTCCTTCATACAGCTAATCTTAATTCATCAATTATATTCAACTGCCTTTTTAAAATTGGCTGTTTTAAGAACATTTCATCGAATAAACCGTAATATGCTTAGGAAAACATTATGTTTAATTAAGTTCAACTAGTTTATTTTTCAATGGCCACTTTGATTAAACTTAATAAATATAATAATATTGTTACAACTTGATTATTTTTATAGATAAGCCTAACAACCCATACATCAATGAGACGAGACAAAAATTATCTCTTGAAAGGTGCCACAGCCAACTTTAACCCGTATGCAAAATGTGAAAATTTAATATTAAAATAACGAAAACCAATAAAGATATGTAAAGTGGATTGACACATTTTACATCTACGCAAAAAAATGTCTTAATAATGTCGAAAAGTATTTTGAGTATGATTTCAAATAAGTAGCAAAAATTGGCAACATCAAATTTTTGTTTTTTATTAATAGCGTCTAAACTATTAATTTTTTAATATAATAGTTGCTGTTAAATCACAGATCATTTTAACCCACTTAACCAACTCTGTATCTCTTACCGTTTGATCCCAATGTTGTTCACGATAACTGGGACACCCTGTATAGCATTCCATGCAAAATTTAATTAGATAGTAGCGCTAGATTTTAATCTAGTAATTTTATGGAATGAGATTTGTCGTCCAAACAAACAAAACAACCGAATATCGAGAATTGCTTTTTTCAATTGTTAATTTTATGTGGCGTAAGTTTAATATTTTATTTTCCATGTTGTAATTCACGCTTCGCGTTTGTTTCATTAAGCTAAAACTAACTTCACCCTAGTTCAACGGAATCTATGCCCTCACCATTCGGTTTACATTGAATTATCTACATCACGAAGTTTACATTCGTTGGACACACCTATTTAAAAATATCAAAGCGAGCTTCCGCCAACATTCAACTGCTTGTTTCGTTGTTTCTGCGGCCTCCCTGATCCGTGTTATTTTTGTGTCAAGCAGTCCGTGGCCGCTTAGCATACACACGACACTCGCGTGACACATACACCCCCGCGCCATCCCTGTTCAATTTAATTCCAAGTTATAAACCGTTAAATTAAAGAGGGTCCCCCGGGATGACCTCCGTGTAACACACACTTGCGAAATCAACGTTAGCCGTGCATGCTCGCTGGCGTTCACAAATCACGAAATGGTCTTTTAAAAATACAATTTGTAATGCCGTTTAGAAAACGCTAGAGGGTTAAATTGTATTTTGCTACCCTCCCGCCGCGTCTGCCTTCGAATACATTTGTTTGAGTTATTGGCAAAGAGAAAATAGGAAGACATAAAGGCGGTCTCGAAATTTGTCGCGATAACTACGTTGTCAAAAGTAATAGAAAATCCAGAGACTTGTTGAACGAAATACGTTTAAAAATATTTACCTACCGTAGGGTGACCAACCATCCTACTTTGGGAGGACATGTCCTACAATTAAATGTTTTGTCCTCTGTCTTACCTCCCCAAGAAAAAAAGCGTGAATGTCCTACTTTATATTTTTCCAATAAAAATAAAAATATAATAACTCATTTCATTCAATAAAAATTGCAATGCAAAATATCAAATGTTTTATCAAATTTTAACGCGCCTAACTGAGGAAACCTCCTATATAAAGTTTATTTTACCGAATGACATTCATATGTTTTTTCTACAATGAAATATGTTAGATTGGCGATTGACAACATTTTTTTTTGTTGAAAAACATGGTATCCTTTTTTTGACTTGATAGAGAATTAAATTGTAAATTCGATAGTATCTACATTATAAAAAATAATAAACAACTTTTAAACTTTTTTTGCTCAAAAATTTTCCCATGTATAGTTATTTTTTTTTGCACTATCGGATTTAGAATTTAATTCTCTATTAGAATCAATAAAAAAAAGTATACCATGTTTTTCAGCAACAAAAAAGGTTGACAATCGCCAATCTAATATAGTTCATCGTGGAAAAAATATTTGAATGTCTTTCGATTGAAAATTTTCCTCGATTAAGAAAAATACAAGGTTTATAGGGGTCTCATAAAGTCAAATAAGGCGACCTCGGAGAAATGTCAACTTGTGTATGCTAACTTATCGGCCGATCATCAAAAACCTTGAGAAGAAAAGCTATAGTTTCTCGTGTCGTATGTGTTGTTGCACCGTCCTGCTGAAAATAGCCATGTTGAAATTTATCATCGTGTACTTATTGAACAAGTTCAGTCAAAATTGTTTCTGTACCTCTTAGCATTGACGGTGAAATTAAAACAATACAGGCTCATTTAATCTTCTGCGAGAAACTCATTCAAACACCAATTTTCTGAGTATGTAGTAGAGATTCGACAAAAATATTCGGATTATCAGTGCTCCACATCCTCATATTTTGAGAATTGACGTACCCCGAAAGATAAAAGCACGCTTCGTCAGAAAAATATGTTAATTTTAGCTGAGATTTTAGCAGATCGTCATTCATTAAATTATTGACAAACCACTGGCAGTGCGCAAGACGTCTGGGGGGGGGGGTTCTGCCGGCAAAAGGGTTTGCGATTGCAACTTACATGAATACATGTCCAAGTCCTTCCATACAATCGTTCCATAAAAGTCTAATTTCTTGAGAGACGTTTCAAAGGTTTTTTGGCTCTTGCTTCATATGTTGACGACTTCTGAACGATCGATTGGGCTACCAGCACTTTTTTTTGAGTCAGAGCCAGTTTCGCGAACACACCAACACAATTTCTAAGGCATGCATAAAAATCCTTTGGAATTACTCCTACGTTTGGGATGTTCCCGAAAATCGTTCAAACATAAACGCTGACTGTATTCCCAAATTCCATTAACTAGCACAGGAGTAAGCAAATTAGGGGGTGCGCCCTTATTTGGGGGCGCTACGAATGATGCGGGGGGGGGCGCAATGACAGCCATGATATAATTTTAAAAGAATTTTTTTCACATTTCATATTTTTTGTTTACTATGTTCTATTTCTCTAATATTTCGTATCGGTTGATAGAAAATTATTGATTCCTGCTAACTTCAAAGCGAAAAAAAATTGTGGGGGGCGCAAGTTGACATGCTGAAAAAATGGGGGCGTGGCATGAAAAGTTTGCGCACCCCTGAATAGGGAAAACCCGTTCGAAAATAGGCTTCAATCATGTAAATTTTGTGCTAAAAGATTTAACGGCTGCTTAAAATTACATTTCAAAAAAACTTCACCAAAACTGCTTTACAAATTTTGGCAATCAAAAAATGATGACATAAATGCACGATACTAACCGACAATTATTTTAAAATCCATGAGCACCTTTGACCACGATAATTTTTGATATCATGGTAGATTCATAAATGTGGTCTATTTTGAAGCCAAAAAAATATCTTTGTGTAACATTTTGTAAGAACCTAATAATTACACCAAAAATTTTCACTCGATTTGTTTTCCAAAAATATTCCAATCAATTTTAAGTACCTAGTTATAAGTCAGTTAACCTTTTTTAATACAATGCCGTTGTATTCTTGTATTCACTCATCTGTGTAGTATGAGAAAATTCTTGATAATTAACTATTTTGTAAGGCTGTTGTGAAATGGTTGGCATGGCATGGAAACAGTGTGCATGCTACGATAATTGTGTTGATATATTGAGTTGACCGTTGGTACGCAAAGTAAACATAACTTGAACAGTTACGGTCAGCTTAGATTATTATCGTCTTGGGTACAAATTTGAAAAGTCGTTTCGTGAATTAAATGGTAACCATACCGTGTATGGCCTTTTATGTTGTCTTTATTTTTGCACATGGAACTCAAGTTCTGATCATACATAAACACATTTTCTTGAATCAGCACTTTTTAAAAAACACAATAAGAGATAAATGACGATAAGTCAACATTGTCTGCTCATGAGACGTTCAAAATAATTGTTATTAACTATTTTTAAATTGTCAATGGACAGCACAATGAACGATTTTATGCCACAATCAAAATCAGCATGTCATTTAGTAGCGGGTGTTTGTTGGGTTTCTCACGGGCAGGGGGTCAGGTTTAACTACAACGGGGATCGTACAAGATGTTTTTAAGGGCTGGGGGCTTAGGAGTGTCGCGATGCTCTGCAGGGGGCGCGCAGGTGCCGAGAGATATCACCATCTGAATGATGAGCCTCATTGTCCAGCGTTCCCAGTCAAATTATTTTGATATTTATGCCATTTCTCAATGTCTCCAATAGTAATAAATCCGTGTGTAAGTATGGATGAAAGTTGAAAGTTAATAATGGGTATTTTTACTGAATTTATAATTTAACGGTTTTTACATAACAAGTTTTCATGGTATTAAATTGCCCGTGGAATTAATTGTTCATGTTCCCTTAAAGATCATTTTACATACAAAAAACTGAGGTAGTATTTTTTAATGAAGTATATTTAATTTATTACCTTAACACAGAAATCGTCTTGCACAATTTACAGAAAATTGATTGTTAGTTTTTTTATAGAGCATCAGAAAATACGGTTACGAAAAATTGTCCTTTAGACATTTTAACCGTTCTTTAGGCGCATTTTGATAAACTTTGCGAAACTATTTATTGTCTTTGTGCATATGCATGGTAGGTTGTAGAATATAATTATTACCTATAATATAGAATTTTTTCTACGACCACTAATGTAAATGACTCTTACCGTACAGCCTACATGCATAGTAAGTGGGTCCTTACGCACGGTAAGCAAAAAGCACAATTTTTTAAAGAAATGATCAAAGTATAGACTCACGTCAAACGTCGTGCATGCCTAATAAATGAGTTATAACGTACGGTAAGGCAAAACGCACACTTGTCTAGAAATTTCAAATAGGCTTACGTCAAAATCGACAAGACACCGTAAGTGCATGTGTATATTAGCCAAAAAGCCGTTAAAATCTTAGGTATTATGTGATCGTAGAAAAAGTATGCTTCAAAACACGAGTTGTAAAGTAATTACACACTCGTGCGTAATATGCTTCTTACAACTCTTGGTACCTATGTAATATACTATAATGGTACCGTAAATAAACCAATACCAATTATTATCTTTTTTGTAATCTTGTTTTCGAAATGAGGTTATGTGAAAAAAATTTCAAGCGTAGTGAGATTTTTTGGCCGTATTTTGGACACTTCCACAAAAACATTTACTGCTATTTTGCTTTTGCGGGTAGATGTGCTTCTAATTTTTTGGTAAAGATAATGTAATCAAATTGTTTGGAAAATGCATTTTGTAAAAATTTGTACACGTTTTTTTCCAGAAAACTTGTAAGTTTTTAAATCTTCTTAGCTTATATTGGAAAAAAGTTCGTCCAAAATACTTAAATTTGTTTAAAATTACAGAAAAATGGTATTGGATATGTTTTACTTGTTGTATATCTTGGAGTGCATTATATATAATTTTGAGTGTGGATTGTGTAAAATTGTATCAAATTAAGAAAAAATATGTAATTGTTCAGAGTTGTCAATTTGTTGGTCGTTAAAAAACTATCTGTGTTTATTGCATTATGAACATCAAAAATAAATGTTTTGTAGAGTTACATGTGCCAATGGCCATTTCTTTCGGAAAAATAAGGGAAAAACTGAAAAGTTGAATAATAATTTTTGCGATCACGTTGACTATGAAATCGTCAGAGATAAAATCGAAATTCTTCTATTTACCAACGCGCGCATCCTTTGCAAGTAAAATGGTGCTATGTTTTTGAAAAAATCTTAACCGGTTACGGAGAAAAACGCGAAAAACGAGGCCTTTTTTAAAATGGTTTTCCCTATGTTAAACGCCTATGCAAGTCGCATAGATATAATTATACAGATGTACCACAACTTCTAAAATCATAACGCTTATGCAGGGGTTTCGTTTTTAACGTTTTTCTCCGGAACCGTTCAAGATTTTTTCAAAAACTTTGCACAATTTTACTTGCAAAGGATGCACGAAATGGTAAATAGAAGAATTTCGATTTTATCTCTGACCGTTTCATAGCCAACGTGATCGCAAAAATTACCCTTATTATTCAATTTTTCAGTTTTTCTCCTATTTTTCCGAAAGAAATGGCCAGTGGCACGTAAAACTTTGCAAAACATTTAGTTTTGATATTCTTGATGCAATAAACACAGCCTTGATCAGATTCTAGCGACAACATATCGTGACCTTCCCTAGTCAGCATGTCTGCAAAAAATTACCGTAAAAAAACTGATGAACATGAAAAATGTATCTTCATTGCATCTGATATAGTTAAATGTCAAAATTTTTTCTCTTAGTCATAGAACCTGACTTGACAATTTTTTGTTCTGAATCTAGGAGTCAATAAATATATTAAAATGTAAAAAAAAGCTCAACAAATATAAATAGTATGTTCAAAATGATTTGGTAGAATCGCTCGACTGTTAACCAAACATGAAAGACTGAAATAAATTTTGTCGCTCTCGTATTCAAAGGCCACCAATTTTTTTAAAACTATAACAGTATTTGACGCAATTCTTTTAAAAATATTTCCTAGAGTATTGCATTTCGAATTGCCCAACATTCTAATTTTAAATTCTTCGCTCTGTTCCATATTATAATTTGCCATGCAGAGAACTATGTCATTAAAGTTTGGTTGCTTTTTCGGCATAAGATAACGCTTTGTTAATTATGATGTTTAGATGAGTACGTTCAATAAACGACAGGTGCCATATAATTCAATGATTGGTAATAGTGGTGTTAGGTCAGATGGTAATAACTATTCTTTGAGGATGCGGTATCCCCTCCGTTTAGGTACAAACCGTATTGTGGTCGAATTTTTTCTACACACTGACAAATTAACAGGTAGAATTCTTTCACAACCTCAATTAGTTTTGGTTTTGTTTATAATAATTTTATTTTGACCGATATTAATGTTGAAACGTTACTTCACGCTATAAGGATTTCGCTTTATATTATATATTATTTAGTCATGAGTCCTTCTACTGTTAGGTGTAAGACTGTTGAGTTGTGCTGACTTTTTTCATGTATTTCTGTCTTGTTAGCTTATTTTTGTCTTTCCATTTGATGTTTCTGTCCACTGTGGCTTTTTAACTTCGTTTTGCCAGGTTTTTCTCGGTCTACCTCTTTTGTTTTTTTCCCATGATCTTGCTTCATAGGCTTTTCTGGTTAACCTTTCTTCTCTCATCCTATAAATGTGACCCAACCATCCCAGCTGCCTTTATTGTATTTTTGTTTCAACTGATTTTATCTTTAATTGTTCTCTATGTTTCATTACTGATTCTATATTTTTTTGTTTTTCCTTGGATTTCTCTTAACGGGCTCATTTCTGCTGCATTCACCCGGCTACTATACTTATTTGTGAGTGTTCACGTTTCACTTCCGTACAAAAATGCCGGAGTTACTATCTTTTGACCACTTTTGTTTATTTTGGGACTTCTCTATTTCCAAAAATGTCGTTTTTAAACTATTTAATATTCTTCCCACATTTCCTGTCTTTTCGCTTATTTCCTTGTCCATTCCTCAAATTTTCTCTATGATCACTCCTAAATATTTAAAGCTTTCTAATTGTTCCAACCTAAGCCCATTTAAAGTGATGTTATGCCCTTTGTTTTCTGTTGTAACGATCATAGTTTTAGTTTTCGGTGTTTATTTTCATATTATTTTTTTCGAATTCCAGGTTTAGAGTTTCTAGATTATGTTACAGATTTTGTTTCTGTTTCCGCGACTAAAACCGTGTCGTCTGCGAACATTAGCTGAGTTATGTTTATTTTTTTCATTTTCCAGTTGCCCAGGTGAAACGGTCTAATTTTTTGTTTTACTTCTTTAATTGACCCATCAATGACTACTGAGAATAAAAATGGGCTGAGCACGCATCCTTGTTTTAAGGCCTCTTCTGTTTTAAACTATTCCGATTCTTCATTTTGGGTTCTTACAATATTTACCGTTTTTTCGTACATTGCTTATGTTGATGGTTTCTTTTTCTATTCCCTTCCTTCTTAGGCCCCTCCATACGTCTTTCCTTTGATTTTATCGACTACATAAATATTTTTCGTTGTTTTTCGTCAAGCTCTTCTCCTTGCTCTGCTGAAACCGTATTGGGATTCTTCTAGTGTGTTTTCTATTTTTCCTTATCTGACTTCCATTACTCTTGCCAGTATTTTCCCTGATACACTATTTAATGTTATTCCTCTAAGTTAGAATAATCTCTTTTGTCCCCTTTCTTGTATAACGGTAAAATTATTCCAATGTTCCAATCCCTTGGTACTTTCCTAGATTTTATTACTTCGTTCAATAAAGCCCTTGGTGCTTCTTTCCCTAATTCTTCCATGTTAATCATTTACGATGTAATGCCATCTTTACCTGCGGCTTTTCCGATCTTTAATTTGACTATTGATTTTTCTTATTCTTCCATTGTAATCTTCGTTGTCTCCTTACATCCTCTGTCCCTTCTTACTTTTGTTACTTCGTATTTTTGTATTTTTTGTTTATTTCATCTGTCTCCGCTAGCTTTTTAAAGTGTTTTCTCCATCTTTCCATTATTTTTTCCTCGTCCGTAATTATGTTACCATTTTTATCTTTTATGTTTTTCAGTCCATATTCTTTTTTCTTTCTTAGCTGATTTAAGGTGCCATACGAGATAAATATTTGGTTAGATGAGAAAAAGTTACGTACATTTTGGAGCAATATTCTGATGTTTAATTTATTTATTAAATGTGTATTTAACTTGACAAATAATATAAGAAGCTTTTTGACAGCCCCTTAGCTGTTTACCGCATCCAAATCTCCAACCTATTCTCTTTTAAGCGTCTTCTTTCAAACCTCTTCTGTGCATCGCTAGCTTTATGCTATCTGCTCGTTTTCTTCAAAGACTTCCATTTTCCTTCTTCTGCCCGGGTTCCATTTCTATGTTTTAAAGATAATCTTTCGTTTTCTAAGCGTGTGTCGTCTTCTGAGTGGTCTCTCCATAGTACAAGACTGATCAGGATTATTTTTGCATTGAATTTTTTTGTAAATAATAAGTGTAGTCCTTCATACTTATAGGCTACTCTATCGTTGCATGCTCCCCTAGTCGGGAGGATTCTGTTTTGAGAACGCAAAAAGAAGGATTTGCTGGTAGAGCTTTTCTGAGAGTGGGCTTTAACTAATAACTGGGATATTATATTATAACACTATCTTATCGACAACAAATTGTATAGTCAGTATTTTTTGCCATATGCATAACAAAGAGCTAGAGGAAAAATGTGTATTAAGGCTTTTTTTGTATATTTTGATGAGTAGCACATAACTTTAAAGTTGGGGACCAATTGTTACTTAACACCTTGTATTAATATTTATATAACTTCAAATAAAATTGAAACAGACGGCAGCTAACAGACTGTTGGTGTTGTCGTACTAACATTGATATTGTAACTATAATTTTATAATTACTTTTTAATTACTAACTAATGCTAAATTGCTGTTCTGATAAATGATCAATAACCACTTCGTTTCACATTAAAAAGTTTTTATTGAGTATTTTATTACGTATTGCGGTTACAGAGGCGTACTTAGTGTAGGTGGAACAGAATGGGGCAATTGCCGTCAGGCGACGTTATTAAGGGAAGTTGAAGTTGCCGCATTATTGTGATTAGTGTTGCCTCGAGACGAGATTTATCCATTCTCGATCTGGATCTCGAAAATTCTCGAAAGTTGATTCTTGATCTCGATCTCGAACGTGCTTTATCGATCTCGATTCTCGCATTTTAAGTACATGCAAACCGAATTGATACACTTGCAAAGCCTTAACTGAGTGTCCTTGATGATATACAGAAAGAACACTGTTGTTTCGAGTTCGGTATTTCCCCTATGTAAGCTAATAATGTGAACGCATATTATTAGATGCTACTGTTACATTTATTTCTTTACAATTAAATAGATATTAGCTAACATCGTGTGTTATAAACTGTTTACAAGTTTAATCAATATATAGTGGTGTTAGTTATTGCCGATTATAAAACATTAGCCTGAATACGTAAAATATTAGTTTTTAAATATGAAACGCAGTACAAAATTAACCGCAAAAAGTTCTTATGCTGGAAGCGATACTAGTGTAGCAGAAGACTATGATGATACGGTGAAAGATGCAGATTATAAGAATAGTGGAAGTGAAGATACATCGAAAGATTCATCAACAGAGCCTACAGAAAAAACTTGAAATTTTAAACCATAAAAATAAGCCTTTTAGAGCAGATGAGTGTTCAAGTAAAGCTTATTTGTCTCAGAACACTCTTTCATCGACACCACATTCAGGAATATACAAAATCATTTCCCCCCAAAGGAATTTCTAAATCACGGGCTGACATGATGATAACACACTTAAAGGTAGGTACAAGATTGTTATTATGCGGACAGAGTAGTTCAAATTCGATGAGATTACTGTCGAGATCGAAAATCCCAAGGATCTCGTCTCGAATATTCGAGACGATTGTTAATCTCGTCTCGAATTTTCGAGACAAAAAAAAAGGTCAGTCTCGATCTAAAATGTAAAAATTATGAAAATGTAATTTTTCAGGTTTTAGCTTTGGTGTAGTTTTGAATTAATTCATCTTTATCGATTGTAGATGCATTTTCATGCTTTATAGATATATAATTTCTAGACCTAGATGTTTCAATTTAAAAAAAAAAAACTCCTTTCTGAGCTTGCTACCGATACTGGGAATGTCGCAAATATTCTCAGAGCCATAAACACATTTGGAACATTGTTTTCTAAATTATTTTTGCGAATGTGCATGTAGGTATATAATTATTAGGATATTTAATGACAAAGTATTTTCTGGGATTCGCCTTGCTATTATTTGTAATTCACTCACAAATGTGTTCCGTCTAGAAATATCATGTTTTAAGTAATTTTCCAATGTCAAACGGTTTTAAAAGTTATTTTTTGTAATTTATATGTACCTATTGGAAACTAAACTAAACTTTCTGCTATTGGTAGACATATGCTTGATTTTTTCAAACAGATGCAATTGCGTTGTAAATAATTAAAAAAATAAAAGTATATACTTTAAATTTTTGTTTAAAAGCCGCTATGATTTCATCCTCTACCTATAGATTTTCTTCAAGAAGAGTTTTAATTTTACAAATAGGGTTTTATATGATTTTTTCGATTAATTCTATAATATTGTTCGTCTTTTTTTACCACAAAAATCTAAAATCTTGCACAAGTTAATCTTTTTTCGTTAATTTCAGCTTTTTTAAATACTAAAATAGTAGGTATAAGGTATAATGATTAAGGAAATAGCACAAAGACCGTTAAATGTTGGTATATTTAAAGTAAGCAATTTGTTTTTACTTAATTATAAAAATTACATACAGATTGTGTACAGATAACGACAACTGTATACGTTATTGTTTGTTTTATTAAAAAAAAAAAAATAATAGAATAAAATGGGATAATGATGTAGACAGTTATGAGTTCTGTGAAAGCCATTCGAAAATTGTCGAGCACAAAGTAGAAAATTTTTACTTATCGTGTTAATCTTAATTCTTTTGCAGTCCCATTAAGTTTCACAATAATAACTAAGGTAATTATAGTTATTTTACAAAATGTCAACATTTTCGGAAGTGACAGCAAAACAATGTAGTAATTTTCATGGTAACTAATTATATATTTTGTTGCACATAATGACACCTTCTGTCCAAAATGTTATTTTAATTTTATAAAGCCATTTGTGATGTAACTGATATGTCTAAATGACAAAATTCTTAATTACTTCCTACTCTGAGGTATCGTGATTCACTTCTAATGCATTTTTAAATTGACCAACACGACCACAAACAAAATGGAAGTTTCTGAGCGGCTCAAAATTATTTTGTATGAAATCGAAACCGTATTTAACGCGAACAAATATACAGGGTGATTGACTAGGACCGGGCATTAGAAATATATGAAGAATGAAAAAGGGTGTTATTCTGAAATTTTGGTTATGACAGTTATGATCATACTGGCATCTGACCTGTTTATTGAAAATATTTTCCAGATTGCGACATATCCGGAAATACCGGAAGTTGACATCCACTTTCTTCTTTTAAATGTAATGGTTTAGTTTTTATTGCATTTTTGGATTTAACACGTTATTTAAGAGTCACTTTTGATAGCATTTCCTATACCTAAGTACAGGTTTTTTAGATTTTTAGATTTTTTGAAATTTTTTTGATTTTCATCGTGATGCTTAATATTATCTACCTTTCTTTGCTTGTTGATTTATAGGATTTTTATTAAAATAAATTATATTTCAAAACGAGTTATCCTTACTGTGCCGTTAAAATCTTGAATGTCAAAAAGTGTTCCACAAGAAAAAAAGATTGAGAACGACTGCTCTAGCAGCTAGAGCAGTGGTGCGCAACCCGTAGCTCGCGAGCAACGTGTTGCTCGTGGCACCTTTTGATGTGGCTCACGACAACTTTTGATGTGCCTCATTTTCTTTAACATATTACAAATTTTTATTGTTTGTGCATTAAAACGTTTAAAATTAAAATCAAAATATATTATATGTGGCTCGCCTAAAATTTTTAAATTCTAAATTGGCTCGAGCCCAGTTAATGGTTGTGCATAGGGTTTGTCGGTTTTTAAAAATCGGTTTTGAAAAACCGGTTTTTTTGAAAAAAATTATGTATTCGAAAAACCGGTTTTTTAAACTAAAAAACCGGTTTTAAGCCTAGATTAGACACGTAAAAAATAAATATCTACATAAAAATCTGTACACTTCTGCTTCATTTGCAAAATCCTAAAAACATTGTTACAAAAAAATCGAACGTATTTCCGCTGGCTTTAAGAACCGATATAGTCAAGTTTTCGGAAAAAATATTATCTAGAATTTACCCAAATTCTGCTATAGAATTGGAAACAAATTTCGATGAAGATGAAGATATTATTAAGGGTTTTTGGATTTGCTGTTTTTGTTAAAGGTTCCTCGATAAATCTAAGAATTGATTTCTCCATCTCTTCTTTCAAGACATTGTTGTTTTCATTAAAGGCAGAATTTGCAGTATTTGAATCAACTAATAAAAGAATAAAGAATTTGGGCACACTGTTTGAAGCTTTAAAAACAGTAAGACCCAGCTCAATAGTCAGCGAACCAGTGTTTTCTGTATCTGGTAATTTTGTATCTCAAATACGAACCAGATTAAGTCATGATTCCGTAAATGTTTTGTGTTTTTAAAATCATGTTTTCTAAAAAAAAAAGCAAATTTAAAAAAAAATGCTATTTATGGTTTGTTGGAAGTTAAGAATTTAATTTTTATTTGTTATCTTATGATTTGGTTTTATTTGAAATTTGTTTTATATTTTATAAAATTATGAAATATAAATTATTTCATTACGTTTTAATTGTTTTTTTAAAACTATTCGAAAACCGGTTTTAACCGGTTTTTTGGAAAAACTGGTATTCGAAAACCGGTTTTTCAAAAGTCGGTTTTTGTATAAACCCTAGTTGTGCACCACTGAGCTAGAGTGTAGCTGAAAAAAATATAATTAATTTAAATATTTTCGAAAACTGATCCACCTTTATATGCCTTATTATTACAAAGTAAATATAAATTATAGAATTTTTAATAGCTAACATTGCCAATAGATCTTATCCACAAAAGTTTTATACGAAAATTGTCCAACTTCTTAATGTTTTATACTTCTCTCTGATAAAAGCGACATAAAACGAAATTATATCACTTATTCAATTCGTTTGGGTCTGCTCAACAAAAAATAGGTTTATGTTTATTAGGGCTCTTCAGTTTTACGACAAATTTTCGCGATTAAATATATTCGTTTATAAATTGCCGAAGCTACCGACACCGTAACTATAAAATTCACTTTTAGCTTCTTTATCGATATCACAATTCACATTTATTCTTTTATTTTTACATCCGCAGCTGTAACCACTCTTTTACTAAGCCCTGTTAATAATAATAATAATTCAACTGTTTTATAGCTTAGTTTATAACTTTTGGAGGATCCTTTATCCTCATATTTTATTTCATTGTTGTAATTAAATCGGGCTCTTGAGTCGAATCTCGTAAATAAATCGATTGAACTCTGAATTAGCAATAAATGCTTGGTTAAATCATTACATTCCTAGTCGCCCCAAACGATTTTAAGCTCACTAGATCAGAAAATCGAAAACAGTGAAATCTTTTTTGTATCATTTATCCTTAAAAAACTTGTTTGTAATTATTAAATAAATAATGACAACCCCTGTGGATAAATAAATGCACCATGAAAATGTAAATTAGAGAATCTTCATTAGAGTTACATTACAATAGTTGGTTTGTGTTTATATAACTAGTTAAAATTAAATACTCAATTAAAGTGGTTGTTGTTTCAATTTCTGCATCTTAAAACAGGGTGTACACATTCCGAGCAGGCAATATTCAAAGTAAAACCTTTCATTCTAATTAAATCCACTTTGTCTTCGTTTCATTAAGTTTACAGTTTAATCAACAACGTTGTGGCCTTTTATTACTTTAATACAGCTCGCAACACGTTTCGGGATCCTGTAAAATTAAAGGAAAAAAATCAAATTTGTGTAACGGCATCTTTGGGAACAATTGAGAGCAGGCGTTATAAAAACAAGTGCCTTTCTCGAACGCCTCAACTTAACGTTTCGGAACAAATTCCCGTTTCGTCGGTAATTAGCCTTCTGTAGCTTAGCGATTTTTAATTTGATATCTCCGGGAGGACACAAACGGATGGTGAACGCTTCTGTAGAAAAAATTAAGTCGGTTTTATGTTTGCCTTAATTAGTATTGTTTTAATTGCGTGGCTAATTAAAGATAACGACGTATTTGTGATGGAATTGTTTCATTAAACAAGTGACTGGCGGATTTTCGTTTGTTCACGTGAAATGTTGTCGTTGCTTCCGAATTCTGAAGAAAATTATGTGTGAGCACGGGTAGGATCAGCAACATTACTGTAATTTTTCATGAACTTACTTCCCATCATAATATAAGTTCACATTTTAACCATATTTCCTGTAATTACCAACAGTAATGGTCTTCTAACCGAGTTAAAAAAAAGTTTTTAGGTTATAGAAAATACCATCAGAATCATATTTTTTAAGGGCCAATAAATTTTAATAAAAATCATCAATTGTTTTCGTATATCCAGGGTCGGTTTTACTTTACCATAAGGCGAATCTAGACAATTCCCTAGAGGTGCCAAAACACGGGGGGCGCCAGCCTTACTCTTAAAAAAATATGAAATGATGATGAGTTTGAAAAATTATTAACAAATGCGTAAAACATAGCGGAGGTCTAGGTGTAATGCCTAATTTTGAACAATAAAGAGTTCGAATACAACACTTTGTGTATGAAGTAGCCCCACCGATTACAAGACTCTCGTCTCTTCCGCAATAGATTTCTTATTTATTTACAATGATTCAAAGGCAGATTTTACTTGCAGGGAAAATATGTGCTTTTTAAAATTAAAGCTACATACAGGATGTCTAACCAATGCGTATTTCCTCCATATTCTTTCATATAATTTAACAAGAAATTTTTTGGAGACAACAAAACCTAAAATCTAGCGCTGATTTATAGGTTAAAATTCATATGTAAAAATGCGGTATTTAATAGAATTAAAATGGCAGTTTTTGATAAATTATTAAAAACATTATTCAGAGTATAACGCATTTCAATTTCACTTTTAGGCTGTACATGTTCATTCTTTAATATTCTTCTTTACTTTCAATGTTTTTCATGGTTGTTTATTATAAATCTAAGGAGACAAAAATTATTTATTTATTGAAACAAAATTATTAAAATCGATACTGAAAACATTTGATATATTTTTTTTGTTAATAAAAGTATCTGAAGATGAACTCTCCAAGATTTACAAGCTAACAATACCGTATGTCTACTGCCCCTAGGGATGATTTGTTTTTAACATATAGCTGTAAAATATTAGTACATTTTTAAAAATGGGCTTATTTTTGTTAAAATTTAAGATGGTATGGTATTCCACACTTTTTTGCCATATTTAAGCAGTAAATAGATTTAAAATAGTATGTTTCTTAAATAATTTGGTTACAATAAAAATTTACAGCCTCAGTGAAACTGAAATTAAATGCGTTACTCTGGAAACACTTTTTAATCACTGCTTTAATCAAACATCGATTTCTTACCAATAAATTGTCGTTGAAACAGCAATACATCGAAAAACATTTGTTTTACACATAAAACTTTGCCTATCTTTATCAAATGCAATTAAGTTTTTATGAGAAATTGTAAAAAAAAACTTATAGGGTGTTCCATTTAAAAACATGGCTTATTCGAGTTTAAGGTTTAGTAAAATGGATCTAACAAAACAAATACCCTGTGTATTATTTTAAAAACTTTACTATTTAAAAGCCACCATTATTATTGTTATTATTACTGATAAAACTTCCAAATTATTTTACAATGGCATTGTTGTATTGCTAAATATTAATATTTTGTTAGAGATCTGTGTACGTCAATAAGTATTAAGCATTTTTAATGGTAATTTTTTGAAATTTAAAGATTGAAAGTTAAGTAATCGGAAACAAAACACATGGAAGAGCTAAAAATAGTTTTGATTATGTGGCTCATGATCTTCAACAAATTTTTTATTAATACATTTGGTTTTAAATAATAAAACAGATATGATGGAAATACACCCTGTATAATGTCAATAATGATTATATTATGATCTTGAGCATAATGCCCATTTATTGGATTCAAAAGTATATTATCTTTAATTAAATGTACAAAGAAATCGCAAATGTATCTTAATTTGTCTTATAAAAATGCTTGATTTTAATTTTTAGGGCAAGTAAAAACAAATCCCTTGTTCTATATTCAATAAAACTGATGAAACTAATTGTTTTTATAGCTATTAACCTTTTTTTTTTAAGTCCAATTGTTTGACCACCACAGAATGTGATGCAAAAACTTTCAATTTCATATGTACTTTTGGCACTACAGGTTTTCAAAAACATTGGTTAATTTTACATTCAGGAAGAATTAAACTACAATCGCTTTAAAAGTTTTTTTTTCTTTAAGAATTGTTGATAATTTCAGAATCAAGGGCTTTTAAAACAGGAATTTTGAGATATTTATATTTTGTAGAATAAACAACTACAAATTCTGATGTCTTAAATTATAGCCTAATTGTTTGGCTATAATTTATCCATAAACCGCAAAAGACAATTAAATATTTAAAAAAACAATACTTTTTTGGATTGCAGGGTAGGTATATTTAATCTAAATCTAAATGTTTTCTATTAAAATCAAATATTTTGAGACAACAACAGTTCGCAAGAGTATAACTCCTCCAACAAAATATACTCCTTAATCATGTATCCTACATGTCCTTGTTTACCAAATATATTTTACAACCAATGCCGGACAACGCAAAATAAAAACTTTCAATTTTTCAAAATTGAAGGAAGTCAAACAGACTTTTTTCCAACAACCTTAAAATACACATATTTAACTTCAAACTACTTACCTTGTATAAAGTTCTTTTTTATTTCTGGTACATCGTTTCTAGCACTTCTTTAGTAGTCAAAGATTAAAGTTTTTGGAACGAAGCACATAAAACACAAATAATGTAAATAATGACCAATTTCTAGATTACAATGCAAAACAATTACCTACTGTGCAAATTATCACTCGATTAAAAAGATTCACGTTCGTTTAAAACAAAAAACTATTTCATTTTTATACAACAAAGTATGTTCAGAAACGCAAACGTTCATTAAATTTAATTATGCCAATAGGACTATTAATAATTTTCATTGTTACTCTATTTTTAGGTATAATTTTTAATATTCAAAAATTGTGCAATAATCTTCAGTTAATTAAAGTGTTGTATTAACTATAATCAATTCACATGAACCATTATGACGTTTAGAAACATTTTCAGTAGTTAATAGTTCAAATTTCATTTAAAATCGTTTTGCCTCCCATATAGGTACATACAAAGAAATGTATAAATGCCATACCTAATAAATTACCCAAAAACATTCAACAGTAGGGTACCTATATCCTTATTCAAAATTAGAAAAGTACATGCACGCGCCATCTACCAACCAATACCTACGGTCCAAACAATTGAAGTTTCAAACCAAGCACATCATTGATCCGTTCAAATTTAAACATGACATTTCATTGGTTCACTCAAAATTGAACAGTAAATTTGAAATATGAAACGACTTGCAACAAAAAACAATTAAGTACAAATATTCTTTATTAACTACACAGCTTTTTGGCCAAATACATGTAGATAAACACGTAAAATTGTTAAAAATCGTGATTATAACACCAAAATTCAAATTCACTGGTTTTTACAATAAAACATAACAAACTATTTATTTAACATAGATTTAAAACTACAACAAATACAGTTTACTTACAAATATTCATAACACTAATTAAATATTTCATTTAAACAACTCAATAACATTCGATTCTGTGCTAAAACAAATTAATATTTGAAGTGGAATATACAAGTGTTCCGTGTTCTGTACAATTGACATTAAAACACTGAGCAGGGTTCGTATTCTACAAATTGAACCTTTTTTGTATAAAAATATATTTTTTTTATGGTACCAATATGCAGTATATTTACAACAAAAATCAATGGAAACAAAATGCTGTTAATGAATAGTAAATTAAATATTAATTTAATGTACCTATCCACGACATCAAATTAAATTGCATCAAGAACATCATAAAATTAAGTATTGCATAACAACCAATGACTTTTTTACTTCTGAAACTAGTATGATAACACCGGAGCCCGCTCTTGTATAGCCCGAGGGACTACGCTGGTATGATAACAATGGTAAAATAAAAAGTTTTCACTTAAAATGCTAAAATTAATAAAAATACTATAATACGAATGTATGAAGCATTTTTTACAAATCCCAATGAGTAACAACGACGTTGCTTGCAGTATGTATTTAAAATAACAGAATTTAAAGCATTCATAACGGTTTGGTGAAAATTGCTCGAATTCAATTGCTCGAATACAATTGCTCAAAATACAATTGCTCGAATACAATTGCTCAAAATACAATTGCTCGAATACAATTGCTCAAAATACAATTGCTCGAATACAATTGCTCAAAATACAATTGCTCGAATGGGAAATTGCTCGAAAGGTAAATTGCTTGAATGACAATTGCTCAAAAGGAAAATTGCTCGAAAAAATTTAAAAAATATTACATTTTTATAAATACAAAATAATTAAATGTTCTAGAAAATTTGTTTACACTTAAAAAAATGTATTTAAATTTATTTACAAATACCTTTACACTTATTCAATTTGTTGTTGAGATAAACATTATAATTTATAAATATTTGAAATATTATACAGGGTGTCCCACAAGGTAGGCCTTCGCTAATTTTAGCATAAATCGGATGTTTAGGACCTAAATAAAACGTTTACAATTTTTTTTTTTTTCGTGTGTCCCTTCATATACAGGGTGGTCCAAATTTGATGGGATTGCATGGGTATCTCGGTTAATATTCAAGATAGAGAAACGGTTAAATTAACAAAAAAGTGCAGATTTTTGAGAGAAACTCAGAACCGTTTTCAAAAATATTCTATCATTTCCGGTTTTCGAGTTATTGAAGAAAAAGTGTTTTTTTGTCATATTAATAATGTGTCATATCGAAAATATTTATCAAGATTATTTTTAGATATTTTTATGTTTAAAATGATTACACCAAAACAATTTTTTTTACACTCGCCGTTAAAAAGTTATGACACAAAATTACATTTTTTTAAAATGGGAACGATTGTTGGCTATGATCTATTTAAATTCCTTATTTTTTTCTCATTCCAAATATATAAGGGTCAATGTATTTATTTTTAATAATACGCAAGTTATGAAGGTTTTTTAGTTTTTTTTTCTGAGAAAAAGAAACTAAAAAACCTTCATAACTTGCGTATTATTAAAAATAAATACATCGACCCTTATATACTATTTGGAATGAGAAAAAAATAAGAAATTTAAATAGGTCATAGCCATCTATCGCTCCTATTTAAAAAAAAGGTAAGTTTGTGTCATAACTTTTTAACGGCGAGCGTAAACATTTTTTTTTTTAGGATAATCAAATTAAGCATAAAAATATCAAAAACAATCTTAATAAAAATTTTCGATATTTACAACAATAACGGAGATATGACACATTATTAATATGACAAAAAAACACTTTTTATTCACTAACTCGAAAACCGGAAATGATAGAATATTTTTGAAAACGGTTGTTTGTCTCAAAAAACTGCACATTTTTGGTAATTTAATCATTTCTCTATCTTAAATATTAACCGAGATACCCATGCAATCCCGTCAAATTTGGACCACCCTAGGGTGTCCCAAATATAGTGAACAGCATGGGGATCTTGTAAGCGGTAAGAGATACAGAGTTAGTTAAATGAGTCTGATCATGATCTATGATTTAAGAGCAACTGTTCTGCAAAAAAAAACTGGAAAAAAATTATTAGTATTTGTGCTATTGATAAAAAACAAAACACATCAGGCTTTTAATTTTTGCTTATAACTTGCTTATTTTAAATCATACTTAAAATATTATTCGACATTTTGCGGGCACTTTTTGGCATAGATTTGTAATTTGTCAACAAATTTGATCTATCTTCATTTGTTTTTGATATTTTAACAACAGTCGTATTTATTCAATTTTTTGTAAATAAATTGAAATAAATTTTTTTAAGTGTAAACAAATATAAACAACTTTTCTAGTACATTTAATTATTTTGTATTTATAAAAATGTTATATTTTTTCATTTTTTCGAGCAATTTTCCTTTCCAGCAATTATTGTCATTCGAGCGATTTACCTTTCGAGCAATTGTATTTCGAGCAATTTACCTTCGAGCAATTGTATTTGAGCAATTTACCACACCCCATTCATAACAATGGTTACGTTCAAAGTTAAACCACCCTATATATACATTGATATGTTTAATGAATCAAAATTGGCTACAAACATTAAAAAATTCTTAAAAATTAAAAATTGCAGTACACAAACAATTATTTGTTAAATTCTCAATCACTAAATAAAATAAAATAAACATGAACACAATAAATACTGCGCAAGCATAACTAAAACTAAAATATCAAAGCACAGCTTCACGATATTAAGATAAAAACCAAATAATACAAATTTCAGTTGTCACAATGTAGTCAAATTTCTTTGGTTCCATTATTTACAATAACATTCTTCAAGGCGCTATTTTGGCAGCTTACATTAATTTTTATTTACAGACTACCAAACACGGTAACATAACAATTAAATACTTGTAAAGGAACAGTCAACTAAGTCATCAAAATATGTAAATAAAATACCGCTAAATGAAATTGTCTTTACCAAAAATACTATCATGGTACATACTGAAATAAATAAAATTAAAGGAGTTTAGATAACTTGGACTCAACAAGATTAATGGCATCTAGTAAACTTAGACTATCATTGAAATTAATACCCTGTCGTCGCAAATCTAGAAGCCTGTTTTCTAGAGAGTCTTTGTTACGTCCCATTTGCCACCAAACCTTTATACATACTTGTAACAGTGGCATATACAATTCGAGTAAGTCGCTATCGCTGACACCCTCGTACCGATGTAATGCTATGTCGGCCCATTTGGATGCTTCTGGCGATCCTGGAAGAGATACGCAACATCCCAGGAGTCTACATAACGAGAGGAGAACTGCTGGTGAACGGTCCGTGTACACCTAATTTCAGTATCACATTTTTGAAAATTGCCAATAACGTAACAAAAATTCTTGTAATTCATTATTCATTTCAATAAAAGAAGAATTTTTAATTATAGGATTATTGTGCTTATCATTTCGATGTTTAAAAGGCCCTCAAACATAAAATGATTACAAAAACGTTTAAAATAATAACTACAAGAAATTTTAAACCATATTGTAATTTAATAACACTGCACATAGATATCCCATTGTTTATTAAAAATCCATGACTCACTAGATATAGCCCAGTAATAAAACAAATGAGGTACTTTTGTTTTACAGATAAAAACAATAGTTAAAAGTAGGCGTCCTTAAAGAGATAATTTTTTTTGCATTAATACATATAAGGTTTGACGAGGTCAGTTTGAAAATTAACAAAGATAACAGAAAATGAATATTTAATGTAAAGTAAAATATGAATCGCCATGAAAAACAAAAAACGTACTTAAATTCTAATAATAAAAGTGGTTTAATATAGGCTTTATATAAAACAAATAATTTTTTAATTCAAAATTCTGCACGATCATATTCCATTATCGAATCACACTGATCATTAGAATTCTTTACTTACTTTATTTAAAAGTCGAAAATTATTTTCCAAAAGTGGTATGGCAAAGGCATACTGCTTATCTTCTATGAACTTTTTGGCTTTGGTCAATTCCACATCTTGTAAAAACTGTAATAAGGCAGGTGATGTCCTTAACGAAGGATTAAGCGATATATGTTTCAACACAGACTCGAATCCTGTACTTCTTGTCGAGATTAGTTTGTTATCAAAATTACCCAGCAGCACTTTCTTGGGAAAAACCACTGATGACATCAACTGGGATTTCTCCTTCCGCAAATTCGTGTAGAGATTATAAAAATCAGTGTATCTACGTTCTATTGTTGCTGGGCTTGCATCGTCTTTTCCTGATAAACAACGCACTTGCAAGGTATACACAACATGCTTGTTATCTTCTTTATCTTTGTCCGATATGTACGCAGAAGTAATTTCAAACAATAGCAAAGGAATCCCACTGGTCCATGTTTCTGTTAAATAAAAAAAATCGAATGGAATTTGTCGCATTTTAACGTTTATAAACAATAAACACTCACCTGCTACTTCAGGTTCGTCGTTAGATTGCATTCTGTGAATTTTGTGACCGAATCTTAGGTTATGTACTCGCTGTTTACCTTCGCAAAACTGTCGTGTGATTTCTGTAACCTTTACCTTCTAAAATTAGCACGATAATTTGAACAGTCATGTTTATATCCGATTCATTTAGTTACATAAATATGAATCACACGCTAAACAATAACAACATGGGTACTAATTTTTCTGATTAAACTGTTCGTGCGCAGTAGACGCAGCGTGCGATTTGTGTTGTCTACATTCAATAAAAGATAAAAGAGGAAGGTCAACAAATTGGAAATTTTAAAGAAATCGGATATTTTTTTACAGTTAGTTTGACCATGATTTGTGTAGATAACGAAAACCCTTAAAAAATATCTTCTATACATTGACGGTGTTGTAAGCGGAAAAAAGGGGGCAATTACCCATATTCGTCTGCTAAAATTACCCTTAACGTTTACAGGACCAACGCCAAAAGTCTTGAGGGCCTGTTTTTATCATTTCCTTAAACGAAGTGTTAAAATTCGTCTGTTTGTTCACATTTTCATTTTTATGACTGATGATAAAACAAATCATTTAAACAATTTTTTCTACCTTAGTTTATTTTTCCCTCCATTTCTCGCTTTCGATTCAAAAATTTTACTGTTTAATGGTTCCCAGAGACGTTGATCCTTTCTAAAACCTGATATCCTCCACTTGACTAATGTCATCTAATCAACATACAAAAATTCATGTAAGCAAATTAAACGAATTTTTTTTTTACAACCCCAACTGTAATTTTTTAATTTTTTAAAAATATATTGGGTAAAGAACTTGTAATTACATACGAAAATATTAAGAAAACCGCTGTTTGCTTGGTCTCATTATTTATTTGAATTTTTAAAATAAAAACATGTATAAATAAATAAGTCAAAAAGTCTTGGTCTCTTAATACTAGACAAATAAATAATAATAAACAAATGATTAAGCTTCAGAAAGTTTTTGCATTTCATCTGGAAATGTAACTTCCATCATGTTTTGACATACTTCTGTAATTTTTTTAACCCATTTATTGTACCTCTCGGGTTTTGATTTCCATTTCACGCATACGTAATACACAGGAATGCCTAAAAACATTATGCATAAATTAGATAAAAGGTACCAACACGAGTCACACACATTTAGGCAACTGATAAAATTTGTGTTGTATAGCAAAACCACGTAGCGTCATCTAGATTTGCTATAATTAGCGGGCGCGCTGCGCACACACCGCGCAACCGCTACTTATTAATGAAAAATTATAGTTTTAAACATAGCAAATTTAAAGTTAAGGAAATTTGTTTACCTGAGAGAGTTATCGCCACTCCAATTAGCGCATTCCAAGGATTTGATGGTATAGGGAACAGGACTAAAAACGCACAAGCGGCGAGAAATAAAATGGGTACGATCAAGTTCACTTTAATTGGCCGCGACATTTCGGGCTGAGTATGCCTCAACCACAACATACCACCAATACTTGCAGCAACCGAAAACCACAAAATCTGGCTATAATAGTTGATCAACACGAAGACATCGCTCACAAGAAGCATTGTTAGAGAAGCCACGCACTAAAAATTGAAAAACATGGATATTTTGCCGGTGGAGTTTGTTTTTTCAAGAAATCTTACAGTGAATAATAATGAAGGAACGGGCGTCAACCTTCGCACGTGAATGAAAGAGAACAGAAGTGGAAGATGGCCTTCTTGAGATCCTGTGAGGAACAGACGGGCGGACGTGAACAAAATTCCATTGACACCACCAAATGTAGAGAGCGCCACGAAAATCGGCACGACCCAGTTCCATTGGCCAAACGTTCTATTTCCAAAGGACTACGAAAAATTTATTTGGATAGGTTCACTTTTGGACAGAAAAAAAAGTACTTACCACAGCAACTGCCGCCGAGCTTAACATTTCCATTTTCGGAAGCACAGCAAAATATGCCACATTGGCCAGGACGTATACGCCAGTTACCATGGGGAGTGCTATCCATATCGCCCGTGGAAGATTTCTGAAAAAAAGTGAAACTATACTTCAGGTCCTCCACTTTGGTCTAGTGGTTAGTTGAGTTTCTAGATCTGCATGAATTTTGTACAGTTTAAGTATAAAATTCAGACAATCACCGTGTCATTTTCCAGATGAAATATATATCCCTACATGCGAGAGAGGGGTTAACCTTTTCGTGCTATACCGTCAGTTGAGATAAAAAAATATTACTTGACTTCCAAAATCGGTTATTCGGCCAATGCGAAACACAATCCAATATAATGTAGTTGATTTTTTTTTTTTAATAATACGAATATTATAAATTTCGATTACCTACCTAATAATAAGCACAAAAAAAAAACGATACGGCCGATTACTGATTATCTACTGATAAATTGGTACATCCCTAGTTTCAACCAACCCAGCGACCAAATCGAAGCACAGAAATGCCAATTTGGGCATCACCCTCTAAGAAAAAAGGGCGCGTAAAAAAAGCACCAATTAGAGTTTCCCCTCTAAAAGAAAATCCCCAAGGAGGCGCTTATATTACACCTTCTATCAGGTGCAGGTCACAGTTCTGACCTACAATAATTGTTCTATAAGGGATCCACAAACAAAAAATGTCAAGAGACAAAAAAAATCACAAAAACATAAATATACCTTCCATGACTATGATCTATTTCAAACAGCGTAAAGGAAGTTGTAAAGTGAATTATTTTTAACAATGTAAATAAAAATTCGAACTGAAAATAAATTCTGAGTTTTCATGTAAATTTTTGAGCGGTATCAAGAAAATCGGTCTGAAAAAAACATAAAACTATTCATTAGCCCATTTAAGCGTCCTTGATTTTGCACCGAGAAATCCTGACATAAGATTTTACGTCTTTAGATCAGCGTTAACGATACAAAATGTTCACTCGACATTGTCCATTGTCCTACTTTTTTCAGCAAACAAAAGTCGTTCAATTGTTTCATATCGAGTAACTCAATCGTTCCAGAATCACGTTCAAAGTTATTGACAGTATTCCTCCCACGGAAAACGAGAACACTGAAACCATCTCAACCTCTTTCTATAACCCACGAACCTTGATATACTTCGATGTTTAATTCAGTACATTCTCATTCATTAAACATTGGCTAGAGCTTTTATCTCGAGAAAAGTGGGAAGCCGGATTTAAGCTGGAAATTAATCTTGCTAAAAGAACTGATTAAATAAACCTTTATTTAAACAAATGAGAACAAAATTAAATTAAAGTTTTTTTACCTTTCGCTAGCTTTAAAGGACAAAAATAATCTCAAATGCTTTTTACGACAGTATTTTAACACCTATCTCATACTTTTAAAGTAAAAAATAATGTCTATTCTAAATTTATCCTTCATTAATTAACATACGATCAATTTTATTTTAACATTGCAAAACAAAAACGTAGAACAACTTTTTTTGTCGAATCCTGCAACATAATAATACTCCAACACACTTGTAGTCAATAACGATAACAAACTAACGCATGGCCAGCTCGATACGGCAATCGAAAATTGCGATTGGGTAATTTCAGTAGTAGTATAACAAATTATCGATAATTTTTGGTAAATATGCCCGAATGCAAGTTGAGCTGAAAAAAACACGAGTGCACGAAGTGCACGAGTGACTTTTTCTGATTCAACTTGCATGAGTGAAGAGTTTTCAAAAATTATAGATTATTTACAATGCACAAGTTATATTTTGTCAAAAAAAAATCTTCGCCTAACCTACCTGTCACTTGTATGTTATGTAAAATTTTACAAGTACTGTCAGAGTGGTGCGTCAGGGGTGTGGTTTAATCTATATTAAAGTAACGCTACTGGTCGCCGAAATTCGTCAAAAAATTATCAAGACCAAAATATTTAATTCCCTCTCCAAATTTATATTTTCGACCAATCACAAACTCAGATATCTTAGAAACGACCAATAAACGCATGAAAATCTGTTAATTGCGAAAAAATATTATCAGTGTATGATTATGTTTATTGGTCGTTTCTAGGAAATCTGAGTTTGTTATTGGTCCAAAACGCAAATTTGACAGGAGGATCAACATCTGACAGGGGAATGTAAAATTATTAACGTGTAATAATGCTCTTCTTGGTAGTCTCTAGAAGATTTAAGATTAGTGATTGGTTGAAAACGCAAAATTGACAGGTGAAGGTGAAGGAAATTTTCAGTAATAAATACAAACGCTAAACGAATGGACAACAAAACCTATTTCTTATAACCATTAAACACATTTGGATTCGCAGGTTTCAAATGTCATATTACTCATCAATTTTTTTATCGCTTGCAATGCGAACAGATCCTTAGTGTGCGTTTTCATTACAAGCGTATTCGCGCGAATGAGCTTCGCGCGTACGCGTCCGTATTCGCGCGACTGAAACAAACCAATGCAAGCATATAAGAGCGGTTACACTACAAGCGAGAATTCGCTCGAAACCACTCTCATATGCTTGCATTGGTTTCTTTGATTCGCGCGTATACGGTCGCATACGCGCGAAGCCCATCGCGCGAATACGGCTGTACTGTAACCGCAGCCTTAACATTAGTTGCGTTATTTCTTAATTCATCCTCGTTCTAAAATGCCACGCGTTCTGGTTTAAATAAAAATTGAATAATTCCCTAAATGAGTACATGGCAATTAAAGAAATGTACATACATTTCTGCAGTAAATAGACGTCCTCGACCTTTGTAGCTTTCTTATTAATTCAACCGACGGAAATTTAAATTAACACAGCTATTCATTTACAAAAGCAGTCAGCATACTTAAAACATACTGTAATGTAATATTAAATAGCATTTCACGTACAATTTAACTCGATATGCAACTCAACAGGCAATTAATCACGTATTGTGCTCTAAATGATTGTGAAACACAATTAAGATGATCATCAGCGTAGCTTATATACAGGGTGTGTATAAATTGGCGGAAGCGCTACACGTGACGATGTTCTTCTTAAAATTCTAGGTCGAAAATCTTGATACACAAATGTTGAACCATGCTTCATATGGCCTCAGGAACCATTTAAAGAGAAAAAAAATTGGCAACATTGCATACATTGATTTGCGTTTGGACATTTTTTATCAGCAATTTTTACTTAGGTATTAACAATTTTTGTTCGAACTGAAAGCCTTCAGTTCATAAACATAGCTGCAAACTTTTGGGTATCGTAAAACACAAACTAGAAATAATTACGAGAAAAACAGAGATGACAGCTAATGACAACGTTGCCATATGTATTATTTTCATTCAAATCAGTGATTTAAATAATTTCAACACCAATTTTTGAAAGGAAGAACACAATATCTAGGAAAAAATACTATTCGAAATTTATTTTTATTCCAAATTGCAGCTTTTTCATTTGCAAGTATTAAATAATAACGCTTATTAAAGGACTAAATGTCTAAACTTTGAGGACCTCTTGCAGACACAGCAAGCATGGTACAACATTTTCGTATCAAGATTTTCGACTTAGAATTTTACGAAGAACTTCGCCACGTGTAGCGCTTCCGCCAATTTTTACACACCCTGTATAGTTTAAATCGCTAATTTTCAAGTCCGCGTACAGAACTGTATTAAATGCTGTTTTCACTAACCTGTAAGGATCTTGTAGTTCTTCTGTAACGAAATTTAGGAAATTCCATCCTCCAAAGGCAAAGAGACCCGAGTAAAAAGCAACGGCTATCTCAGTTGGACGATAATTGCCCTCGAAAGCGTTGTCGAAGTTTTCTGTTCTTCCTGAAAATAAATTTACACATAAGATTAAAAAATAAGTGCAATTAAAAACTGAAATGTATTCGAGGTGTAGATATGTCATTTCCATTTTGGTTCAATGAAAGTTTGTTGGCGGAAAATTGCTGTTCTGAACTAAAATTGATGTTTGTAGAAAAATAAACATTTTTAAAATAAAAACCGCAATTTTTACACACTCTAGAATAGCCTAAGATTATTTTTAGGCCCTAAAAATAATCTTAGGTCTAATGTGCATAGTAGATTCAACTTTTTGACTTTTTTTGAACATTTATGTCACATTAAAAAAATTGTTTTTGAGAAAGGCTTAAACAGTGTGTCCAAAAGGTATGGAATATACTATAAATATTTCAGTAAATATCCACTTTAGGAAAAAATGTTTTAAATAAAAGTTGTTTGGTACTTAGTTTTCCACCATAAGACAAAATCTTAATTCTATTTTTTCGAATAACAAAAGCGCAATGAAAAACAATTGAATTTTTTTAAATGGCAGGGTACCCCTATATTATACTCATTTAATAGAGCATTTTTTTCTCTTTTGAATGATGGCGTCACCTTAAAAATTAAGTTTATGCTAAGAGGCCGGAGAATATCTAAAATTTGAAAGATCGTATTAGAGAAATTACACCTGATATGGTTGGGAATGTTATAAACGGGTTTAAAAACCGAGTTTATCATTGCCAAGCTGTAAATGGTTCACAGTTTGAACACTTATTGTAGATTTCGTCAAAAAAATTTAGTTCTTATGATGTTTTTGTTAGAAATAAATACTAATCAATTAAAATAATTTTTGCGTTTTTCTCAAAAACTTGCTTAAGTAAGGGTACTAAAGTTTTGCATCATTGAAAAGAGAAAAAAAATCTCTATTGTCTTATGGTGGAAAACTAAGTACCACACAGCTTTTATTCAAAACATTTTTCTCTAAAGTGGATATTTACCGAGATATTTAGCATATTCCATACCTTTTGGACACACTGTATACATTTATTTAATTTTCAGTTAAAACATCAGAGAAATTTTACCCAAAAGAATTGCAAAAATAGCCAACATAATCTAAAAATTGAAACGAAACTAATTCATTTTGACCGTATATTTGATTAACATATTTAAAAAATAATTCAAATTAGAATAACAAAAGTTAAAACTAAACTAAGTTCATTTTTAAATACATGAATTATTAAAGTGATTCATATAACAATATACAAAAAAGTTTAATTTATTATCAGTTTTTCGGAAAATATCCTTTAGAAATATCAAGTATTAAGACTCTCGTCTCTTGGTCATTACTTTTTTTTTTTAATTTTTACTATACTTATTTATATTATTTTTATTGTTTCTTGATATTTTAAAAATAATTAAATAGCTAAAATGTAAACGAAAAATATTAAATGTTACCACAATAACTTCAAGGTTTCACATAGTTAATTAAACAATACGTGCATATAATTAAAATTATCTACAAAATACCATCCACTTTTATAATAGCCATATAAAATTATCGATAAGTCTAGCAAACCTGCAATTCTAACCAATTCCTGTTAAATATTACTTTTACTGCGACCAAATGTATTGACCTCACCTTCATTTACATCGCCAAGCTAATATTTGATCAACTATTAATCAACGTTATTTATAGCTAGAAATATCTAAACTTATCACACAAACATTTAAAGAAAGAAAAAATACTGAATGCGTCATTTAAATTTATAACGCATTAAAATGTTGTATTTAACCCTTATGTCAATAACTTCACTTTTGGTGAAGTTTTTTAATGTTTTAGTGTTTTTTTAACCTCCCAGTTCGAAGCGATTTTTTTTTATTGTTGACCCGTCCTGGAACCAAAAAATGTTTTGCATCAAAGTTCACGTAGTAATTGTTCTTTATAACCGAATACCCGGGTACCCAGCTGTAGAAAAATAAGATTTTAATTGCAAAATTTCAACCCACCAAAAAGTTCTGATTAAAAAACCAACAGGGGTCGCACTTTTCAGCCCCCTGTGAAGGTAAGAGATAATTGAAAATATTACTATAGGAAACTTTTCAATATGCATAAAACATCTACCAAATATCATTCTCCTACATTTATCCAAATTTGAGAAATAAAATAAAAACCTAATTTTATCGCTTCCCTTTAGGAGGGTGTAACTCTGAAAGGAGACGTCTAAGGAAAAAATTTTATATAAAAGTCCCCCATTAATTTTCGATAAGAAATCACCTCCCGATTAATTCGCAATATTTAAGAAACACCCTGTATAATTACGGGGATGATTAAATGAATGAAAACTAATGTCTATATGCGGAAACACAATAATAATTATTTATTTAGGCACTTTTTTTGCATTTTGTAATTGCTTGGCATGCTCGCAGACAAGTTTTTCGCATGGCATGCAAGAATTTTTAGTTTTTCTGCACTTTTTTATTGCTGCTCTATAGCACAGGTGACCTGAACCAGTAATAATTATGACTGTACAAGTCTACATTTATTTTATCAATTACTGATTTAGAGGTTTTCTTACAACTGTATAAAAATCTTCAACATCTAATTTTACAGAAAATTAGGAGAAAATTATTCTTTTGCGATTGTTTAAAATCGAAAGTAATTTGTAACAACACAAATGTTTAACAGTTGTTTAAAATATAACGAAGATGGACAAATTTTTACAATAGGGTGTTGCGCTAGAATCTAGCTGCTAGATGGTCGTTTTGAACTTATTTAAATATGTATATCTGGTTTGCTTATTACCTCATTCAAAAGTAAAAGAAATTTTTCGTATATTTGTTACAGGTTTTAGAATTTGAAATTCAAAACGGAATGATTTGACCAATCTGTCTTTCTATTTACAAAAATATATAAAACTCATAGCTCATAGCATAGGTTTGTTATAAAAATTCTGTAAGTGGGTACCCGGTCATTGACATAAGGGTTAAAAAAAATAATTTAAAAAAGTGCGTAATTTTATCAGTAATAAATTTGATAACTACTTGAGTCGAAGATTATTAACAACAATCAAGTTCTTTATCATGCAACATTTGTGTACAGAAAGGCTTGCTGTGGTTTTAAAACGTATGTGGACGGTAATAATAAAGGTATTTTTTCCATTTGGTAAACATGTTATTTGATAAAGCAAACCGTCCAGATAATTAGTGACGTACACCACGAAACCTCGAAAGTGCGTCTCAAATTACCGGACAATTTACGGTTCATCACGCCTTTTAATCCCTTCAATGCAACGTGCACTCCCTTTAGGGATTGGATATATTATGTAAAAGAGAATGACATAAAAATAAAGTTACCAACAAATAACGCATACGCGGATGACATTTCTGAACAAGAACAAACATAGCAGGAGTAAATATAGTCCAGTGTTTCCCAAAAAGTTGTTCGCGGACCTCTAGGGGTCCCTAAATTTTCCTGAAGGGGTCCTCTGAGCCTTTTATTATGTTCGAAAATCATTCTTATTTATTTGCTAGACTAATTAAAAACAAACTACTGTGTACTAAGCAATTCATTGGGATCCTCTGTAGGCTTTTAATTTTGGAAGGGGTTCTCAAAGAAAAAAGTTTTAGAGACACTGATATAGCCAATAGGCAGGAACGGAACAGAATCAGAAGAAAAAAACGAAAATATGGGAGAAATAAAAATACAAGACATTAAACGACAAAATATCAGTAAAAGACAAAGGATAACAACGACAAATTTTAGTAAAAGAATAAGCGATAAGCGAAAAAAAATAAGAAAAACAAAACCCATAAAATTAAAAAACAAAATAAACAGAAACAATATAACAAAAAGTGTAAGAAAAGAAAAGAGCCAGCCAAAAAAGTTGCTTATCATGCCCGTGATAGGCCAGCTTGAAAAATTTAAAACGATATGAGATGTACAGAATCAAATTATATTCCTAGGAAACGCAACCGAAACAAAAAAAAACTTCCAATCTCCTTGTTACAAGAAAATGTAAAACACATATAGAACACATAAGAAAATGAAGAAGCATGACAACATTCTTAGTTAAAAAAGACATTCCGGAAGAGACGAAAGAAGTGGTATTCCAAGAAGTAGCGGTCTCAGTTATTACATACTCACTAGATGCATGGACGACAAGCATCAAACTCGAGTTAAATAGAACGAACATTAACAATAGAATCAAATTTAAAAATAGTTTTAAAAAAGGCTCGTAAAGACCATAACCAAAAAGAAAGTTTTGAAATTAATGTAGTTGATAACGAAGAATCATGTAACGGTTTTAATCCAAGAACGGATAGAGCAAGTATCAAATTTTAAATATTTAGGAACAATAATTGCAGACAATGGTAAATTGGAAGAAGAGATGAATAACGGAATAGCCGCAGCGACGAAATTTTACCACGTCACTAATAAATGCTTGATAAGTAAGATGGGGATCTTAAAAGAAACTAAGACGCGAGGTTTTAATGCAGTGTACGTACCCATTCTTACTGAATGTTCAGAAAGTTGGGCTTTAACAAGAAAGCAAAAACAAAGAATACAGACGCAGGAGATTTTTGAGAAGAATAAAAGGATTTAGACTAATTGATAAGACAAGCAACGATAAAATCAGAAAAAGCCTAGAAGTGAAAGACGTAAAGAAAAACAAACCAATTAAGATGGCTGGAACATCTCCTACGCGTTCCAGAAAGCAGGTGCGCCAAAATGGGATAGCAAACGAAGTTTGAGGGAAAAAGATGTAAAGGAAGACCAAGAACAAAATGGGAAAACGAAACTAAAAGAAAAAGGAGTCAACTAGAAAGATGTGACACAGTTAGCCAATGATAGACTAAGATGGAGAAACATAATCAAGAACTAAGACACCGAAAGGTACAAGAAGATTGAGTAGAAGAAGAATTTGATGAAATACTAATGCAAGGAGGACAATCTACATGGTTTGGAAAGACAAACGAAACACGCAGGTCCGAAAAAAAGTATATGAAGCAAATGCACTAGAATTGAAGAATACATACTTAAAAAAAAACTGGCGTAATAATATAGGTGTTAAACAAGAAAACCAGTTTTTAAATTTACATCGTTGCTAAGAAAGGGTGTACCGTTGTATTTGATTTCATAATAATCGTTGCGTTGTTTTAACAATAGTTATTTATGTATCAAGGCCAAAAAGTACATTTTGGCCGAGGTGCATATTACATTTTTTGTGCGATAGAAATAAAAACAATTTAAATTTTTAGTATTTTTCAAAAATATAGGTTAGAAACTACGTGACATTCTGTCACTGACAGATGACGGCGTATGCTTTAATGCATTTACTTTTTCGTACGCTGTAGCGGCCGAAAAAGTTACTTTTCAGGCCGTTGCTAAGGGTAACGGCCGGAAAAGTACTTTTGAGGCCGTTATTAAGGGTAACGGCAGTAATGCAGTACTTTATGGCTGCTAACGCGTCCGTCAAACAGCTGTTTTTAGTACGATCGCACAAAAAAGTATTTCCGGCCCTATCCTTAGCAACGGTTTTTTTTTTTACTGATTTATTTTACTTCGGCATGTTTTCGCTGCTATGGCCAATCATCAAAATGGAAGAGAAGGGAACTAGGATTAGGTGAGTAAGGGTAGAGGGTAGGTGGAAGTACTGTCACAGCATTTGCCTATAGTAGGTAGGGGAAACCACCTGAAACCCCTACGATGACAGACGGCCGCGGGATTCGAACCCACGCCTCCCGACTTTACTCGCTAGGTTGCATACCAACCGGCCACCGAGCTCGGTTTAGCAACGGTTGAAACAGTCTTTTTCGGCCGCTACAGCGTACGAAAAAGTAAATTTGCATTAAAGTGCATGTGCGTGTCTGAATATAATTTCTCTGAGATTATGGCTTCCCCGCTAAGGGTAGTGACGTAGAGGTCTTTAGGTTGTTAACTGTCAGGTAGTTTATAACCTAATATTTTCGCGTTGATACTGTTACTGAATACTGAATAAAAAATTTGTGTTGATTTACGTATGTTCTACGTTAAAGTAATTTATATATTTATATAATATTAAATTTATGAATAAAACATACAATCGCCCAAAA
Source organism: Elmis aenea (assembly GCA_947652605.1). Lineage (NCBI taxonomy): Eukaryota > Metazoa > Arthropoda > Insecta > Coleoptera > Elmidae > Elmis > Elmis aenea. The sequence goes on along the minus strand of OX393580.1, from coordinate 42,034,153 downwards.
AAGGCCTGTTTGCTGGCTTCGACTCAGACACGGTCGAAAAAGTTACACATTTTGGCCTTGATACATAAATAACTATTACCGATTAAGACAAATAATCGTCTTGTGCTTAATTGATTAAAAAAATGTACCAATTCCTTATTATTTTGTTCATAAAATGAACGACAATCGTAAAGCGACGTACGCTATTTCTCTTTACACTGCCTTTTAAGAGACATAAGTACGATATAGTAAATAAATATGTGCAATAATTTGAAAGAAAATACGACCTTCACTTATTAACCTCAAATAATTTAAATGCCCTGGAATGACAAAATTAACTCTCCAAGTTCGCTACATTCCAACAAAAGTAATTAGGATCCATTTAAAACCAATTTACTTTGCAACAGTGCAATTATCTTCCCACCAAAATTGTTTCCGATAACAGTTTCGTTTTACCGAACGCCACTGGTCAACCAGATAATTATTCACTGTTTGTTTTGCAATTCTCCGAGGACCCACTTTTAGCAAACCGTTATTTCATGAAACTTTATCGCGATATTGTACACCTACGCACATAACAGTTATTAAAATAAATAAACAAACCAAATGATACCAGTACGTAAAAACGATAAGTATGCAAAGTGCACTTTAAAATAATAAGATTTTTTATGCTGCAAATGTTGTGGAAATGTATTTAAATATATGTGAAACAAACACTGTTTTTACATCATTTATTAACCTCACTATCATGTTCTGCTGTTTATTTTTAGATTAGATAAGACAATAACATAGTTTCCGGGTGTAGTGTTAAAAATACTTCCCGGAATACATTACCAAAAAACAATATGCAAGAGTCGACTTTAGTGTTAAGCGCAACAACACAAAAAACATAAGCAGAGTCGGTTTAAACTTAATATTCAAATTTATTTCCATTGCATTTTTCTGTTATTGCACCAATTTTTTTAAACAAATGAAATATAGCATTAGTTTTGGGAAAAATATAGCGTTTAGTTGGTTAAGTTAATTAGGTCAAATATGGATAAAAATCTGATCCAAAAAGTGGCTTCGAACCACAGTTTTTTGACGTGTGTTCTCGAATTCATTTGTTTATCCAATGTTTTGATTTCAAATCGAAAACCAAGCAACTCTTCACGTATTTAAAATCACAATATTTCGAAAGATTTTTTCATAATAGAAATATTTAGAAGAGGTTACCAAGTAAGGGGTTCCCAAATTTTTAAGGTATGCATTTAATGGATGGACAAGCTAACGGAAACACTATAGAGACGGCTTAACCAAGATGCTTATCCAAGTCTTAAAAGGCCTAGCAGGAACATCTTTCCACCAAACTCCAATAACGTTTGCGAAACAGGAAAATTTGAACCGAATGTATTTAAATGGTAGACCATGCCCCGTTGGCACTCCTAAATTTAGAAAACAAAATACCAGAAAACCGAAGAAAATTCTGGAACTCTTATGGAAGGATCGTTTTCCCAGATGGAATAAACAGCCATCATATATACTGGAATATATTATTATTCCATATCATTTTCAAGCAGACGTTGCTTTTTGTCAATGGTTTCTCGATAATGCGCTCAGTTACCACAATTATTATGTAATATTTGAATTATTGACGATGTTTTGTTCAACAGGTATAAAATAAGCAATTTTCATTGTTTGAGCAGATGAAAATTCTTATACAATTTTGGTATCAAGACATCAAAATATATTTTTTTAAAGCAGTTACCCTTAACTCCAAAAGCAAAACCAAAGGTGTTGGCACCGATATTTTTTTTATTTCGATAAGAAGTACACGCTTTTAAAATATGTGATCACCTATCCTGTATATTATTATCGCAAGTTACTTACTTACTTAACACTAAAGACATTGTTTACCATTTCAAGTTTAAGGCCACATTCTTTTTTTTTCTGGAGATTGTTTTTGGGTTTTTTCTGTAGTTGAGTTCTTTTTGTTTTCTTTTTTTTTCTTTCGCATGTCCTTTTTCATTGCTTGTGTCATTTCCGATTTCCTGTTGTTATCTTTTCTTATTTCTTTTTTTTTTTTCTCTTAATTTATTTTCTTTCTCGTGTCCTCTTTCTTTGCCTGAATCGTTGTCCTAATATTTCTGTTATTCTTTACCATCAGTTTTTTGGAGGTTGATGGTTTGTTGCTGTTTTATTTTTTTTCACCTTTTCCTGCTCCCTGTCCCATCTCCATTCTTTTCCATCAATTTTGATCTTTTGATATCCTATTTTCGTTGTTCTTCCTTCCTGCCTCTCTTCTTCCGCTATTTGTTTTAGCTTCTTTTAAATTTCCGGTTCCTCCTTAGTAATTTCGTGGTTTTTATATATTATTTCTTGGAGTTGTTTTAACTTATACTTGTTTTTCATTACCTTTTCTTTTTCTAGTGGTTTGTCTAGTTCTAACTTACATGCTTTTGTTCCTATCTGTATGGCGTTTTTAATCTAAACTTTTATACCTGTCCCTCTTTCAATAAGGTGTTCAAATTCATTTATAAGGTCTGCTTTGTTATCAGTTTTTATATCCAAACCTGTCACAACGATATTATTTTTGGTTCTATCTTTTTCCAGTCTTCTAACTCTATCTTTTACGGATTTCATCTTCTCTTTTATTATCTTGTTTTCATTTTTCAGCAAATCATTTTCCTGTTTCAGTTCCTTCAGTTCCTCTTGATATGACCTCTGGTCATGATTTATTTCTTTTATATCTCTCATTAATTACTTCCTTGATCATGTTCGTAAGGGTGTCTGTTTTATCTTCTTTCTCTTCTTTCTCTTTTTGAGGTGTCCTGTATATCTTCTTACTCTTTTTACTCCCTTTTGATGTCTCCTTTGTCCTGTTCTCTTTTTCTTTTCGAATCCTCCGACGTATACTCGTCGCTCTCGAGATGTTATGTTTCTTTCATATCTTTCATTGTTTCTTTAATCATGTTCGTAAGCATATCTATTTTTTTAATCTTCTGACGTATATTCGTCGTTCTCACATCCTACAGCACCACTCCTCCTCCGCTGTGCCATAAGTTATCGCCCACCTTGTTCTGCCTGTATATTAGAAGCCTCTCGCACTTATTACACCTTTATTACACTACTTTTATGAACAAAATCCGTGAGTTCAGTTTTATTTATCCTATTATCGCAAGTACTAACCCCAAAACAGAATTATTGGCTAATTAACCTATTTGAGTTGTAACTCCCCATTTAAATGTTTTTCTCATTTCCACTTTTCCACAGGACTCTACGATCCCCAACTCAAATCAAAATAATTTTATGAACCCGAAACGACCCTGACCCCAATTTATTTTAATATCACTGAACCGGTATCGAACCGTTTTTTTTTTTTAGTTTTCCCATCCCAGCATACAGCAAAATTAGAGCTCAATCATTCTTTTAACAAAAAATCTGAATTACCTGAGAATATGTAATATAGGCCAACCAAAATGATGATGCATAGTGCCAAAAGTTTCGCAGCTGTGAAAACGCTCTGGATTCTCATCGCCCATCTAACGCTGAAACAGTTGACGGCGGTCAGGAGACCTAAAAAAAAACAATACGTTATCATTCGCTTAAATTGAAAATCAATACTTCGCATCATTACTCTGGTAAAGTACTCATAAATTATTAGGGAATGAATATATCGGTTTTGTCGTCTTTAATTTGACAAAAGTATTCTCATCAAGTAAAAACATACAAATAAGAGCCCACCAGCACATATTAGTATTATGAATTAAATAATTGCAATATTTTTTGGCAGCATAAACTAGTACAAAAATGTTTTTTTAAGATCTTAAGACATGAGAAGAAAAACGTTTTCACAAAAACTTTTGTCCTGAAAAAACTGCTGAAACACAGAAATCTGCAACAACAATAAGAACAAGTAACACTTAAAAGACAAAAAATTTATTTAACACCAATGTTCTTTTTAATACATCCTTAAAATTTCCTGATTTCTCCTCTGTAAGAATAAATAAAATGTATTCATTTTTTCGACCCACAACGTATATGCGAGCACATACAGACATCCAAATCTATACAGGGTGTGTAAAAATTGGCGGAAGGGCTACACGGGGCGATGTTCTTCGTAAAATTCTAAGTCGAAAATCTTTATACGAAAATGTTGTACCACGCTTGCTGTGTCTGCAAGAGGTCCTCAAAGTTTTGACATTTAGTTCTTTAATAGGCGTTATTATTTAATACTTGCAAATGAAAAAGCTGCAATTTGGAATAAAAATAGATTTCGAATAGTATTTTTTCCTAGATATTGTGTTCTTCCTTTCAAAAATTGGTGTTGAAAATATGTAAATCACTGATTTGAATGAAAATAATACATATGGCAACATTGTCATTAGCTGTCATCTCTGTTTTTCTCGTAATTATTTCTTGTTTGTGTTTTACGATACCCAAAAGTTTGCAGCTATGTTTACGAACTGAAGGCTTTCAGTTCGAACAAAAAATGTAAATACCTAAGTAAAAATTGCTGATAAAAAAATGTCCAAACGCAAATCAATGTATGCAATGTTGCCAATTTTTTTTTTCTTTAAATGGTTCCTGAGGCCATAGGAAGCATGGTACAACATTTTCGTATTAAGATTTTCGACTTAAAATTTTACGAAGAACATCGCTCCGTGTAGCGCTTCCGCCAATTTTTACACACCCTGTATATATAAAAATGAATGTATGTTTGTTTGTCCTTTATGCATTCCTATACCATTCATCCGATCCTGACCAAATTTGGCACAGACAATCTATAGGACCATGGGAAGAAGATAGGCTATATAAGAATTCCCAAAAGTTCCAAACCCAAAAGAACCAAAATTCCCAAAAGATCCAAATATCACAAAAGTTTCAAAATTCTCAATAGATACAAAAATTCTCAATAAATACAAAAATTCCCAAAAGATCCAAAATTCTCAAAAGGTCAAAAACGTCCACCGGGCGCGAGCGCGAAGCGCGAGTAGTCTGTGATTGATAAAAAAATTCACCGAGCGAAGCCGGGTCACTACGCTAGTAAATAAATTAACGTAACTAATAAAATAATCAAATTAAATTTAGAGAAACTTTAAACTTTTCGCACAGAACTCTGCACTTTATTGCTCTTTAATTTAATTTATTGTTCAAAAGTTTCAACTTCTAAGCAATCTCCTGACACTTGACATTAAATAAAACGCAACAAAATCTTATATTCATTCCCATAGAATTATTTTATATTATTACTCATTAAAATCGATGAAGAAATCAGAGAAAGAAGAACAAAAGGAGGAAGATTATTTAATAGTATTAAAAACAATTTCCTAGGGAAAAAATAAATTTTGAAAGAAGTAAAAATAGAAATACATAAAAAAAAGTAGTCACCCCTATGCTAACATATGCCTCTGAGACATGGACGACAACAGAAAAACAGAAAAAGGCTTTGAAAGCAAAAGCAACCAAGATGAGATTTCTGAGAAAAATAGAAAATAAAACCAAATTGGTTAAAATTAGAAATACAACACACAGAGAAAATGTAAAAGTTAAACCAATAAGAAATAAAATAGAAGACGGAATACTACGATGGTTCTGACATGTAAAACGTATGGACAACATAAGGTTAACAAGAAAAGTGTTCGAAGCGAGAAGTACGAAAAAGAAAACGAGATGAGGCCTAGGTAAAGGTGGCAGGTAAAACAAGCACTGGACAGAAGAGGAATAAAGTGAGAGGATGTAGGAAATAAGATTTAAAACAGAAGAGAATGGAGGAAGATATGGAAGACTCCAACAAATGAAAAATGAAAACTCAACTCCATTCAATGCCCTACACCCGTGAGGTAGATGGGCGAAATGGATTAAGTAAGTACTTATTAATACAAATAAATTTTAAAAATATGTTTTAAATTTATTTATACATATATAAACTATTTTATAATTTCCATGACATGAGAACTTTTGTTTTCTCTAAAAAATTTATAAACAGAACTAGATTTATTCCACAAATATTCTCGTTAGTTCAAAAACAAGAAAACTAGATTATAAACTTAATACAATTTTTTTATGGCCTTCATAATTGTTATCCGAGATGGCCACGACGTGCAAAGCATTATGATTCAAATCCATCCAACTGGAAAAATATTTCTTGCAAAATGAGGGATCAGTAGCGTCTACTACAAGTAATAGTGTGACTAGCAATAAGCAGAATTATGTTTAAGCTTTATGCTTGTTATAAGCGTAAATACAAATGTTATAAAATAACAATTAATCATTGCAAACAAAAACCTTGGCTTGGAATTAATAAAATAGCTTGTAATTGAAACGTTGTATCAACGAATCAAGTTAACAGCCTTTAATTACTTTTCACAATTAATCACAATTTAGCTGCTTAAACAAATGAATTGCCCATGAATACCAACTTAGCTTAATCATTTACATTAAGGTACATAAAACGTAACAAAAACAATGAAACAAAGAACTAATTGTAGTACAAGTTTAGTTAAAAATCACTTTTTTATTATTTGTCAAAAATCTCTTTTGTAGAAATAAACTCCAGTCTCTTCTTCTTAAAGCATATTCAAGAAGGTCACTGATTTAAGAGACTAGAGATCCAAAGCTGGTCTATTTTTTCTACATAACCGATTCTTTATGGAAAAAAAGACAAGCGATTTTGAACTACTATTATTAATATTACATAAATAAATCGCTCCAATTAAAAAATATATACAGAACTAACCGTTTTACGTGCCTGGAGCCCTTAAAATTAATTTACCAACATGAAAGAATGGAAAATTGATTACCACGAAGACGCATTGTATAAACAAATGAAAATTTTGAAAAAATAATGCAGTTTTGAATACACTTTTTAATGCTAGGCTTGTTAAACGTTATCATTAATTTACTCTGCTTCGATGCAAAGTTTAGGTAATATTAACTATAGGGTGGCCTATTTTCGATGCCCATACAGGGTGTCTCGGTTATTATCAGAGATAGGAAAAAAACTAAGTACGTAGTCTCGATTTCTTTTTTCGAGAGGAATTCATTGCCGTTAACAGATTTTTGATATCTTTTTTAATTTTTGAAATACAGGGTTCTCGTTTTTCGAGGGCCACTATGGGGATCTCGTAAACGGTAAGAGTTACGACTTCGGTTAAATTAGGGCAAAGTTGTATATTCAGGTGCTTAATAATTCAATGCAAACAGAACTTATCTAGCTCTTTTAGTTTTTGAGATATAGGGAAAAAAGTAAAAAAGTGGATTTTTGTTTTTTGCCCGTAACTTTTTCATTTGATGTCGAATTTAATTTCTGTAAAAACCTTTTCACGGCCACTTTTTGCAAGGAATCAAATTCCCCAATTATATTTTCCGTGCGACGTTTCGTTTTTTTAAAACCATCATCACGTCAATTTTTTCTCATGGACGCTATATCCGATTTTAACGCCAATTTGTAGAGCATTTTTTTCTGAATTCGACAATGTATAACAGTTAGCAATTTATTGAAACAATTGTTGTTAAAAATGGCAAAAACAAATATTTAATTTAAAACAAATCCTAATCGGCATGGTAAATAATTGTCTTAGTCCCTTTTCTTGGAAGCACGTAAGTAAACCGCATGAAATTACTATTAAAGGGATTTAATTAACAAAATAGGTATTAATAAATATGTTAGGAATGCATTAACACTGTTCACTTATTAGCAAATATTTTTAGAATATTTTCTTTGGTTAAATAATAAATTTCTCTAAAATGTGTATTTAATCCTTATTTGGCATATGTAACAAAAAATAACCAGTTATGCCTTTTATCTGCGTTAGTGACTTCTAATAAGCAAAAAGCGTAAACAGATTTCTGGACGTTTTTTGTAAACTATGAACACTTACATTATTTGATTACGAAAATTTTGTTACAAATAATTGTATGTCAAATAAGGATTAAATACACATTTTAGAGAAATTTATTACTCAACCAAAGAAAATATTCTAAAAATATTTGCTAATAAGTGAACAATGTTAATGCATTCCTAACATATTTATTATTACCTATTTTTTAATTATATCTCTTTAATAGTAATTTTATGCGGTTTACTTACGTGCTTCCAAGGAAAAAGGGACAAAGACAATTATTTACCATGCCGATTAGGATTTGTTTTAAATAAAATATTTGTTTTTACCATTTTTAACAACAATTGTTTCAAAAAACTTTTAAATGTTATACATTGTCGAATTCAGAAAAAAATGCTTTACAAATTGGCGTTAAAATCAGATATAGCGTCCATAAGAAAAAATTGACCTGATGATGGTTTTAAAAAAACGAAACGTCGCACGGAAAATATAATTGGGGATTCTGATTCCTTGCAAAAAGTGGCCATAATAAAGTTTTATCAGAAATTAAATTCGACATCAAATGAAAAAGTTACAGGCAGAAAACAAAAATCCACTTTTTTACTTTTTTCCCTATATCTCAAAAACTAAAAGAGCTAGATAAATTCTGTTTGCGTCAAATTATTAAGCACCTGAATATACAACTTTGCCCCAATTTAACCAAAGTCGTAACTCTTGCCGTTTACGAGATCCCCATAGTGGCCCTCGAAAAACGAGAACCCTGTATAGCCAAAAACCGATTTTTGGCAATTTTCAAAAATGTTAAATATCACGCTTAAACGAAAAGAGAGAAAATCTTTAAAGATATTTTTGGCATAGTTTTTAGTCCTTAATAAGATAGCGACATTCAATTTTTTTACTCATACCTTGACATAAATATAAAGCTTGTTTTCCTCTTTTCAAAAATATTTAGGTATGCATATTTATTGCGCTATTTCGTCTCCACATCATTAAAAATAAATAAAAATGCTAAAAGAAAACTATCATAAAACAAATAATAATTTGGTGTTGTATTTCAACTCACAGGGGAAGATCACGATATGTTATCGCTAGAATCTGATCAAGGCTGTGTTTATTGCTTCAAATGTTTTGCAGAGTTATACGTGCCATTGATGATTTACAGAAGAAAATTATGCAAAATACTGAACTATTAAAGAATAGAGGTCATTTTTGCGATCGTGTTAGCCGTGAAAAAGTCAGAAAAAAATCGAAATTTTTCTATTTACCAATGCGCGCATCCTTTGCAAGTAAAATGGTGCAAAGTTTTTAAAAATATCTTAAACGGTTCCGGAGAAAAACGTGAAAAACGAGACCCTTGTAAAAGCGGTTTGCCCTATGTCAGTGATTCTTAAAGTGTGGTCCGCGGACCCCAGGGGGTTTCTGAACCCTTCTGAAGGGGTCCCCTGGGCCTTTTTATAATGTTCGGAAATCATCCAAATATAACAATACAACAAAAATATTGTCTAAAAAACATTTCATTGGAGTTTTCTGTAAGATTTTAATTTTGGAAGAGGTCCTCAAAGTAAAAAGTTTGAGAAACACTGCCCTGTCTTAAACGCAAGACGCAAAGATTTGGTTGTAACAGATATACCACAAATTCTCAAATCTCAGCGCTTTTGCAGGGGAATTCGTTTGTCACGTTTTTCTCCAGAACCGCTAAAGGTATTTTTAAAAACTTTGCACCATTTTACTTGCAAATAATGCGCGCATTGGTAAATAGAATGCCGATTTTATCTCTGACGGTTTCCTGGCCAACGCGATCGCAAAAATGACCTTTATTTTCCAATTTTTCAGTTTTTTTCCTTTTTTTTCTCCCTAAATCATCAGTGGCACTAATAACTCTGCAAAAAAAATTATTTTTTGTTCTTGATTCAATAAACACAGCCTTGATTAGATTCTGGCGAATTTTATATAATACATTAAAATTCTATTTGTTGTTAATTATTGTTTTTAATTTCTTGAATCAGTGGTGAAAATCGCATTATAATTTTAAAATCACGAAGCTCTCTACAATTTTTATTTCAAGAGGCAAAAAACATCCGATTCCATCTAATTAAATCTAAAAAATAAAAATAAAATCGTTAGACTACAATTTTGATTTCCTTGATTTAATATTTATTCAATCGATTTTACTGACAAATGACGTGGGATCGCGAAATGTACCTCTCTCATGACCCGCTTTCTACGACCCTGGTTAAAACTGCAACAACAGACTCGCGGCAATAAACCAACCGCGAACGTTCGACATACGTACAGCTTGCTACAGTTTATTTGGTTGCATTGCATAACACCACGTGTACAGTCAAAGAGAAACACACCACAAAATTAAACCGCACAAAAAATACAACATAAGTATCAACAAAAAAAATCAAATAGAACATTCATATTTTTCCATGTCGGTTACACGCAAGAAATAAATAAATTTAACGAGCACATGAGCAACAAAACGACTTAAAAATCGCGCATCCGCGTGCTTCCAGCTCGATTACAAAATAGAAAAACAAAAGCTACCTTGATGTAAACAAGTAGGAGTATTAAATAAAAGTCGGTCGTTCGCTTATTCCTAACGGGATTTTCCTGTAAGAAACTAAAAATGTAATGACTTACACAAACAAACAGCAGCTAAAAGTCGAACAGCGTCTTGAGGTGGCTCACAGTTTGGAAAAAACGGCTTAGCGGCATAATGCGCGAAGGTAAGCGCAACAATTGCTTGGGTGGTCGGTCTTATAATCAAAAGTGCTACCCACAATCTCAAAAATGCAGCAAGTGGTCCAAAAGCAACGTAGATATACGCGTAATCTCCCCCCGATCGCGTAATAGACGTCCCCAATTCAGCGTAGCATAAAGCCCCTAACGTTGAGAAAACTCCTGAAAGACACCAGACAATAATAGAGGCCCCGACGGACTCGGTGCTTTGATACACTCCCGTGGGAGAAACAAAGATTCCACTGCCTATGATCGTCCCTGTTATTAAAGCGACACCGTTGAGGAGGGTAATTTTCCTCTTCAACACAACTTTCCCTTCTTGCGCCTCCTCAGCCGGCGTCCCGGCGACCCCATTAGTACTTTCCGCCTTCCCGTTCATATCACTAATTACGCACTAAATTTATATCTATATACGTATCTCAAAATATTTTGTTTATTTCCGGTTTAATTTGTTTTAAGTCACATTTTGTTAAATTCGGAATGATGCAACAGACGAATACTGCACGTGTGGAATTGTGAACGCGTGTCTCGTGCTTCGAGTATATACTTGGCGCGTCTAAATCAAGCATGCGCATATGGGCGTCTGAAGGCGATCCCCTTTTGTTCGATTGAAAGGGAACGAGATGGACAGACGCTCATTACAGAAATTCAGAACGAAACAGATTTTATCTCAAACGTGGCTCATGTTATAGCGATTTTGAAGGCAGTTAATCGCTTTAATAAATATATTTATCGCTATCCCATCATAATTTAAGCGATAAAGCTAATCCCGAATTTCTAGATAAAACGTTTTCCTTAACGTCTGGAGTTGCGTCATCGCTTCTCGATTTGGAAGTAGGGCAGTTATTATGGGGAAGTTGTAAACACCTCGCCAATTTTACGTTTGTGTAGTTAAAATCTCACCCTAACTTCAAGCAACTTAAATCAAGCAACACACAAACAGATCGCAGTGGGCTTTTCATTCATACGTAACAAGTGACTATTGATTAGTTTAATTCGTCATGCAATGCTCATGTTTTCGACATATAGAAACAGTACGTGCCAATTCTGGTTAATGTACACACAGAAACAGTAGGTGTTAACCAGTAGACAAACCTGGCGCCCGCAAGGGATATAACAACGTAAGGGGGTACACAGGGCCGGATTTAGACTTGATAAGGCCCTAAGCTATTTGAGATATGGGGCCCTTTATGTCCAAATATTATATGTCAGCGCCAAATATGACAATTGCTCACTCGGACAATTTTTTTTGGGGGCCCCCAAGAAAGTGGGGGCCCTAAGCTATAGCTTGTGTAGCTTATAGGTACGTAAATCATGCACTGGGGGTACACAACATCATCATTTGTTTCAAATATTTCATCTAAAACTATCGTATTGTTGCATAGGCTTAACTCCAATGACATTACTCTAAAAGTCCACCAAAATAAGTAAAGATTATGAGATTAATCAACAAAAAAATGATTCATCGTCTTTTTCAAACGCTAATAAACCATGACATAATCAAACGACCCCGAAAACTGATGTTCCATTTGATATTCGCCACCTTTTTTTAAGACATTATCAAACGTTATAGACATTGATTTCATTTTGTTTAGCATATTATTATCATTGATGAGAAAGATTAATCTTTCCGATTTTGATTCTGTTTCCGTTATTTTTGGTCCTTCGAAGTTCTATACGGATCAATAGTAATGTAAAATATGATTTACCTATGCGATTTCCAAATTTTATGAGACCATCAAACGTCTTTAAAAGCTGAGATACATCTTGACAACGCGATGCCTCATTTTAAGGCATCAATAAGTTATGAACACTTCGTTACTTGTTTCCTCTCGACAATGCGCTGACTCAAATTTAACATATCAAAATTAAATAGCCATTTATTGAATTAAGATATTTTCCCGGATAACCATTTAAACAAAATAACCAACATTAGAATTTACCAAACGCCACTTTTACCCCAATAATTGGGTGCATTGTTTAAAACAAAACAGGAAAAAAACAGGGAAACCCCCATTAGTCTGTGCTGATTTTAATTCGATTTTCTGTTTTATTTGATCTTTCCTAAAAGTTTTATGCTTTACGTAAGTTTGCACCTGTTGCTCTTCGGTTAGACTACTTCCTGGCGTTCTCTCCAAGTGATGGTTTAAACTTCCTACTTTTTTCATTATCTAAGTTGCCCAGAAATGGTGTTAGGGAAAGCATCAAAGAATGCAAATAAATTTGCAGACACTTAGTCGTTTTAATTCCAACCACTTAAGACGACAAGACTAATAAATAACCTCAAGTGATGTTCTTGTCAAAGTCCATCTCGAAGTTACCCCAACAACTAAGCACATATTTATTAATTCAACGACCTAAAATTAATTATGAACCAGAAACTCTCCTTCATTTGATTGCATTGAATCCTAATAAATATGTCAATTCAGTTACATCTTTTATTGCTTCGTTAATACGGCGTTCGCTTTTCTTTTTTTTTTCTTTTTTGTTTTACTTCATAAACATAATGGTCATTTTTCTTATGGACTTAATTCTTTCCATTTACATATTTAAATACAATTTATTTTTCTCAATTCATTGATGTATCACATACGGTACTTTACTTTTAGGCCGTTTTCACACACGACGGCAAAACCGCTGCCGTCGGCGTCAGCGCTGCCGACTTCAATGTAATCAAATGGGTGCTTTCACACACAGGCGCGGGACGGCAAATTGCCGTCGCCGTCGACGGCAGCGGTTTGTGCAGCCGTCGGTGATCTCGACAATTTCGGATGCCGCCGTACTTGTTCTCATTCAGTGTTTCCATATAAGAACTGTTTTTTTCAAATAAAAACTAATCTAGGGTGTTTTAAATGACAAATATAGAAAACTGTAATAGATAAAAATTATTTGTTTATGTAAAATTGTAGTCTCACATGTATGTTATATAATATATAAGTACAGGGTGGCCTATATTTCGTGAACAGATTTTTAATATCTTTTTTAATTTTAGAAATATAGCCAAAAACCGATTTTCGTCAATTTTCAAAAATGTTAAATATCTCGCTTAAACGAAAAAATGGAGGAAAACTTTAGAGACATTTTTGGCATGGTTTTTTGTCCTTAATAAGATGGCGATGTTCAATTTTTTTTTGCTCATACGAATGTTGATATATTACACCTAACTTTCTTATTTTAAATGGCAACCATAGTTGGCTGTGACATAAATCGAAAGCTTATTTTTTGCACTTTTCAAAAATATATAATTTGCTTATGGTTGCCATTTAAAATAACAAAGTTAGGTGTAATAAATCAATATTAGTATGAGTAAAAAACAATTGAACATCGCTATCTTATTAAGGACAAAAAACCATGCCAAAAATATCTTTAGATTTTTTCTCTATCTTTTTGTTTAAGCGAGATATTTACCATTTTTGAAAATTGTCGAAAATCGGTTTTTGGCTATATTTCGAAAATTAAAAAAGATATCAAAAATCTGTTTACGGCAATGAATTCGTGTCAAAAAAAGAAATCTAGACCACGTACATAGTTTTTTTTTCTATCTCTGATAATTACCGAGGTATGGGCATCGAAAATAGGCCACCCTGTACAATGTACATATATGTTGGGGTCTATGAAACATTCTTCTAAATATTTTTGGTAAAATTAAAAATTACAAAATACTTTTAAAACCCCCTTTACAAGAACTGTTTGTTTATCGTAAGATTTCCCCTAGGCTGGAAAATAGCCACATTAACAAACGACACCTTCAATTATTCTAGTATCCTGGTGCTTAATACTTGTTTGTAATACCTAATTGCACCAGAATATCAAACGTATTGGCACTCATTCGAAAGTAATTAAAGAATTTTGATTGATCTTCTCTAAGTTTTTTAAACAAAGTATAAAAACTTCCTTCCAAATATCGCACGCTTAAAAGGGGATGAACCCAGTATTTTCTTTTATTTTTATTACATCTGTACTTCCTAAGGTAAATTAGCCCAAGGAGATAACGTGTGTTGACAGCAGCATACATCTTTCTATCGTCACAACTAAAAACAAACTATTCAGCGGCAGCGGTAATGCCGTCGTGTGTGAAAGACTCGGACTTCTGATGCCGCTACCGCTGGCGGAAACGGCAGCGGTATTGCCGTCGTGTGTGAAAACGGCCTTACAGTCATTGTCAAATTTGTAAAATTGCGTTTAAAATCAGGCAGCCCGGTCGTTGTAGTTATGTCGTTACCATGACAACCAATTAATAAACTAAAATAATATTTAATTATTTAATTAAGCTTATCTATTTTAATGAAGGAATTACTTCAATTTTTTTAATTACTGCAAAACTTGTATAGGTATATAGGGTGTTTCTTAAATATTACGAACAAAATTGGGAGGTGATTCCTTATTGAAAATTAAGGGGGGTCTTTCATATAATTTTTTTCCTTAGACGTCTCCTTTCGGAGTTACACCCCTCTAAGGGGGAGCGGTAAAATTAGGTTTTTATTTTATTTCTCAAACTTGGATAAATGTAGAAGAATGATATTTGGTAGATATTTATACTTATTAAAAGGTTTACCATAGTAATATTTTTCATTATCTTCCACCTTCACAGGGGGCTGAAAAGTGCTACCCCTGTTGTTTTTTTACCAGAACATTTTGGACGCTCAGAATTTTGCAATTTAAAAAATACACTTTAAAAACCTTGCTTTGTTTAGAAACTTTTTATAACGACAAAATGAATAACATCTGTCAATCCTATCCAATATGAACATAAACAAACCATGGCAACCGTCAAAATGAATCGTTTTATATTGGAATATTCAATATTTGATGGTTCATGTTTACTTATTTTATTTTTTACTCAAAAACTGTCGGTTTTACAAGAAAAACTAAGGTATAAAAAATGTATCTAAATAAATTAAGCTTGTAAAGGATATTTTTTAAATTGCAAAGTTTTGATCGGCCAAAATGTTCTTGTAAAAAACCAACAGGGGTCGCACTTTTCAGCCCCCTGTGAAGGTATAAGATAATTAAAAATATTACTATGGAAAACCTTTTAACAAATATAAAACATCTACCAAATATCATTCTTCTACATTTATCCAAATTTGAGAAATAAAATAAAAACCTAATTTTACCGCTCCCCTTTAGGGGGGTACAACTCCGAAAGGAGACGTTTAAGAAAAAATTGTATATGAAAGACCCCCTTAATTTTCGAAAAGTAATCACTACCCGATTTTGTTCGCAATATTTACACCCTGTATATGATATATTGTGTAATTATGCTTTAAAAGCTATCAAAATTACATAAATAGTTATTTTAAGATATCATTATATATAATGAGGTCGATGAATTTCAATTGTTTGCCATAACAAATTGATTAACTTTTTGACCGATACTTAACTAAAGCACAGAACTGAATACGCCAGCAAAAATCTGATCTAACTGTATTATTAAATGTCGGAAGAAATTTTGCTCTTCAGCATTGCAACAAAAACGTGTTAAAAAAGTTAATTAAATAAAAAATTGTCTTTTTAAGAAATTTTAATTCCTTAAAACTAATTATAATGAAAAAAGGCCACCAACGAGTTTTTTTTTGTTTTTGGTAGGTTTTGCAATTAAAAGTTAAATAAAGACAGTACATGGGCGTCCACAGGGGAGGGCAAACGGGGCACTTGCCCCTCCCTGGAACCGAATGTTCCATTAATGACCAAATGAAAGAGGGTCAAGTTAAAAGTTCGTTAATATTTTACTGCAATCTTTTGCAAGCTTTGCCTCCCCTTGGATAATTTTCTGCGGACGCCCATGAGACAGTACAAAAGAAATGAGCAAAAAACGTTTTAGAAAAAATTATAAAGCCCTTATTGAAAAAATAAGCAAATGAATAGGTCATGCCAAAATCGGATATTTTATAATTTTGTTATCTAACATAGCAATAATTATTGACTTTCCAATTTAATCTGCCAAAGAATGGCACGTATCTATTGACAGTTGTGATGGATCCGTCTCCTTGCAACTGTTTTTTTAACGATTACTTGATTAAACCATAAGTTCAAAAATAATATTGAATGTTTATCTTACAGGATAAAAATGTTACAAATGTTTGCTTTTTTTTAATGCAGTTTCTTTCGAAAGAAAATATTGCCAATAACAATATAAAGTAGTGTTTTACAACCTTTTTCATTTACATATTTTGTACCTCGAGATGTTCTAATACTATTATTATCCTGAACTAAGATCACCAAAGTAGAATTGGTAAAAAAATATTAATAGAGTACGAGTGTAATGCAGAATGCTTATAAAATGCATTCTTCTTTTGATTAATAACATGTTCATTTAATTAACAGCAATGACCCGATAGCACAGAATAGCATTGGTTTGAAAGTACAAGTTAATCCCCAAAATCAGGGCAAGAAACAGGTTTTTTAAACCGGTTAACCGTCATTTTTTGTCCGTAAAAGTGATTTTTAACCGAAACCGAATCCTTTATTTTTAATGGCAAAAAAACTGTAACCTTAAACCAAAATAATTAAAAACCGGTTTTTTTACATCATTTTTCAATAAAAATTATTTATAAAAAATACAAAATCTGTATGAATGCGATTAGTTTACCAGAAGTCATTACTGAACGCTTGATTGTACATAAATACATTATAAAATTATAAATAGATAATATCTTTCATACTTTGCATTCCTAATCTAAAACCAAATAATGTCAAAAACCGGTTTTTTAACCGGTTTTTAAAACCGGTTTATAAGTTAAATCGTTTTTTTTTTACAGAAAACCAGTTTTTTACGAAATAAAAACCGTTATGAAAATAAAATTCTCGATTTCGGTTAACCGATAAACAATTTTTTTTTCGTTTCGAGCCCTGCCCAAAACTAGGCAATATCAGCGCCAACTAAGCTGCGATTTTGCCTAGTTCTAGGGTTAACGTGGTTTAATCCCAGGGTTAATTTTACTTACATTTGTTATCTCAGTTACTTATATTTTTCTCATGATACATTATTTCGCACAAACGACGAATCGCCATTTTTCATCACTGCAAAGTGACTTAAGCTCAGTGGTGAGCTATGAAAATTTTAACAAAGGGCTCGCTCATAGTTAAATAAAAACAAAAAAAATATGTTAATGTTGGAAAAAAAATGGCATTTTAAATTCAAACGTGAATAATCGAGTGATTGTACATAATTCAAAAAATTCTATTGTGCGACGGGTTATTCTAAATTTAATCGTCATTGCTTGATAGGCATGACTTGGTCTCTTTACAAATGTATGTAATGACAATGATTTTAAGATATATTTTTTCTTGAGAAAATGGTTAACAAGAAGAACAAGGGGCTCGCAAATTAAGGAATAATTTAACAAAGGGCTCACGCGAGCCCCCGCGAACCCCCTACAGCTCACCACTGCTTAAGCTACTTTCAAAATTAGAAGTTTATAACAATTACGGACTTAATGTTGATTTTGTCTTATGTGTTTTACTGAAGTGATGTTTGATAAGGCAGTAATTTAATAAAATTAAGGAGTAAATTATATAATATAAGTAATTTATAAAATGTACTTCACAAGTGTTTTGTCATTATTATTATTATTCATAAACACATAAGTTTTAAGTAAATTCATCAGTACATTCTGAAATATAAGTATAAGTAATTTACGTAACGTATTTCATGTAGGTTTATTCATGTATTGAATCATTGTCATTATTAGGAGTGCTGAAGTATCCGCCATTCGCTTTGTTTTAAATTTATAAAATAACTGTGGTTGATTAGGGGTATATAGAGAAGTAAATCTATCATAATGCCATTTTCACAATAAAAGTATTTGCACTTATATTTAACAATAAAATTTCTATTGACGAAAATAGTAATGATCATGAAAGAAATTGCGAGTAAAATGTTTAAAGATAAAAATACCATACATTTTTCTACTTCAAAAATAATTGGCTCATAAAAAAAATTGTTTAATTTGATCGAGATTTCTAAAATATTGTCGTGCCATTGCTTAATTCCATTTGATAATATACAAGACTTTTTGAGTTTTTTTAACAACGAGATCTTCGAAGTGGTCTGCAACACGCTGTCAAGTCAATAAAAAAGTAAAATGTCTATTTGCAATACATTTATTGACAAAGTCGCAAAAAAAATTAAATTAGACGCAAATTTTCAAAAATTTTACCAAACCCTGTTGTTTAAACATTTTGTGTATTAAGTTATATCAATTCTGAGCGTGTTAAGCTTTGAATCACTACAAAATATATCAAAACATGAGTTTGTCACCTATGCAATGGATGCCAAGAATATATTTATGCCCAATTAATATCATTTTTAAAATATCATAGACAAATTTACGACAACCTTAATCTACAACTATTGTTAAACAAATTAAAATGAAGAACAGGCGACATTTCAATACCGTTAAACATTTAAAAGCGAATAAATTATAAAAGACGCACATGTTTTTTGTTGCAGAGCTTTTTAGGCGAGTTATAAAAATTTGACCGGTTGTTAATTAATAAATAGCGACCCATCAAATAACACTTATAAAGTTTTTGACTCATCTTAAAATAATGAAATGGAACAATTATAAAAAACACGACGCAGGAGACTGTTCTCAAAATAAAACGCTTGCAGTAGAGATGTCCCCAGATCAGTACTTATTGGTTTAGTTGCAACCTTACATAGATAGTGTTTGTTTAGCTTTGGCTTTACAGTAACAGTTAAGTGATTTAAATCCACCACAAAACGATCCATTAGGTAATAACTTATTTTAATTAACATTTAGTACAAAAATAAAACAAAACGGTTTACATTCATAGACGAAATTTGTTCGCAACATGATCATGTTTTTTATGACTCATCTAGATTTATTTGTTGTTTGGAGCTCACCGTGCTGCCTAGCACTTGTAACTTGATACATTTACAGCACATATTGTCTACATACATTCCATGTACATAAAATTCTAATACAGAATTCGTTCGGCAAATTACAAGCGGTTTAATTCAATTACAGGACATGTTTGGCAGCTCCCATCTTGTTTTCTACTCTTACCTAACACGATATCATGTTAATGCTATTTTTGTACGATTTTTCCTTAACGGATATATTTTTGTGTATTGTTGATCAGAAATGGACCAAAGGGTTGTCGAAGGTATGCGAGAACGCTCACGTAGGCCAGTAAGAAATAAAAGATACAACAGGTTAGAACTTAAAAATATTGTATGAAGAAAACATAGCACGTACGAGAGGGAATAATAATAGTTTTGTGTTGTAGTGCGACTAACCAACTTGCATTTTGAACAATTTTTAATTTTTCGTAAACGAGTGCTGTTTTTCTGATCAGGTTTGCTTGTAGACGCCCTTATACCGAAGAAAAACGACCTCCAAAGCGTCTCTTCACGCCTGAAATTAAACGTTTTCTCAAAGACTGGCTTATAAGACGCAGAGACAATCCGTACCCAAACAGGGATGAAAAAAAATCTTTGGCAATCCAAACGGGCCTTACCTACATACAAGTAAGTAAAAACAATAAAAAACAAAATTCCAAACGTACCTACCCATAAATGATTTCACTTTTTCTAAACTTTAATTTTGCAAAACATTTTTATTTTCTCCAGCACTTTTTAATAAATCTTCATTTTTGCTTAAATTAAGAATGCCCTGTTTGTTAAATTCAGCTAATATCCGAGCAAAAAAATCGTCTAGCCTTGTTCTGCCATTACTTTATTTTAAAACGAAGTAAGTAGTTTGAAAAGGTGGCAGCAACGCTTTGGATAATAACGGATATGGCAATTTTTTCCATACGCCTTTGATTCTTTTGTTAACTGTTACGTTATGTGCTCTTTTTTGCTACAAGCTTGTGCAAATATTTATCAATCCGATTTTGCCTCAATTGAAAATCTGATCGCAATAGATAATGCTGGTTTAGTTATTATTCTACACCTCCAAATTAAAGATTCTATTAATTTTGAACGAGCACTTAACAACCCTAGAGCCTAGAGCTAAACCCTAGTGTATATTTTTCTATCCATATTTTTTGCCAGATTATTATTGTGAAGTAATATTACAAAACCTCTGGTCAGAGTGGAAGTATTTAAAATATCCCAACAACCGAAAAAATGAAATTTTAAGTAAAATATTTCGATTTTTTACAACTTTATTTTTAAAATTAACACTGAGATTGTTAGCTCTAGAAACGCCTTGTTTTGGATTGGTCTGCCTTTTCCCCACATGAAAAACGTTATTTTTTCTGTTTAGATTAAATAGGGAAACCATTTTCATCCTCCCTTACAAATCTACGGCAAAATATTTGTTATTTATATCGAATCAATGGATAAGACTATGCTTTCCCACTTTAGTCAAAAAAATGCACGTTAAATCCAAATCCATTATCCTTTCGTCTTTTAATTTTTTTAAATCCCCTCTCCCCTCTGCATGGGCCTTTAATAATATCGTAAGCTCCTGATCACCTCTTCACAGTATACAGTGGAACACCTTTATTCGCCAAATCCAATATTCGTCACATTTTTTCGGCAAGAAATGCCCCGATATTCATCCAAGAATCCAATATTCGTCACAAAATTTAAAAAACCAGAAAACTTTGCCAGTAAATCGTTGGGAAAGGAATAAAAAATACATCGATCACAAAAATTGGAGTAACCTGATGTTTTTAAATGGAGGCAACTCCCTTTTAAACAATCATTCATTTTCTCCTCTTCAGCTCGTGCCATAATCGCTCCTCAGTAAATGTAAAGTTGTGGTTAAATTTTTATTTATTTATTCATCAGACCGCGGCTGAAAACAGATTATTCCAATTTTATTAAATTCTTATGAAAAACAAATTGATTCTTTATTCGTCCGTTCCTGAGAAACAGATTAATGACATAGGCAGGGGGTTGGAGGGGGTCAGAACCCCCCCCCATTGGTTCGCAATAAGTCGTTATAGAGCTGGACAACTGTAAATTTTGTGCTAAAAAAAAAAAAAGGTCTTCGGCTCTTTTTACCGTTTATTAACCCCCCCAAAATGAAACCCTCAAACATCCTGCAGCTAAAAAACTAAAAAAGAGAGCGGTGACCTAAAAAATTGGTCCTCAGCTCTTTTTGCGTTTATTAACCCCCCCCCATGGAAGCATCTCGCCTACGCCACTGACGACGATTATAGAGGTTCCACTATATCTTCAAGATCTACTTCCACGTTAACTCTATATTCAATCAATCTTACACTTTTTCATAAAAGATATTAAAATTGTCTTTCCATGAATTTCTCAAGCATATACTGGCGTTTTTTTGACATCTTACACATTACAAAAAACCATGTTCTTGTAGCCTTCTCATCTTTCGTTAATGTTCTTTCATTAACAACGTCCGAAATTCATTTTTTTATCAGAATAATTAAAAATTAAGGTAATTTTGTTGACGTTGGTAATCTCAAATATTAATAATCTTTAATTTCAAAACACAAAGTGAGAATATAATTGTTAAGTTGCTTAAATTAACTAATAATAAACAATTTTTACCAGGTATGCAACTGGTTTGCGAACTGGCGACGGAAACTCAAAAACGCCGGTAAGGAACCTCAAAGAAAAACCTGGGGTCACCTAATTAAAACATACAATAACCAGGTACAAGGCAACGTAGAACATTTCAGCATTTCTTCCAACGACAGTATATGGCATGAGCCCGAAGCTTGCGAATCAAACAACCCCATGGTGCACTACGAATTAAGCTCATCAAACAACAATCCCATGTACCAAAACCACGATTACGAATACAAGACGACCAATTACAAGCAAAACGGCGTCGAAAAATGCTACATCATGAGTGGAAACGGCCTAAGCAAAATGTGCATCTCCCAACAAACACACCCGAATGAACTCCACCCCCAAAACGCTTACGACAACGATCTGGAAAACAACCCCTTCTCCCAACACGCCAACAAGTACAAAAACCACATCATGGAAAAATACCTACGCGACTGCCAAAAACCGGAAAATTATCCAAGAGACGCAGAAGACTGCAACGACCTGGTCAAGCCTTCCATGATTTCGAAGTGGATCGAAAGTGCTGCGAATTTCAGACCTAGTGAGAACAGTTATTTAGGGTGGACTCTAGCGAAAACGCAAAAGAAAACGAACAAAAAGCCCAATAAGGTCGACGAAAATGTTAATAACCTCTTCCAGCAACATGGAAGGGAAGAATTAGATGCCGCTGAGGCTTTAACCAGGTTGGCCAATGCTCATGCCGCGCTGAAATTATGACAAATGTGAGTGAAACTGCTAGGGTTGCAGGAAAACTCAGGTGGTCCTGGAAAACCCAAAATTTCCTTGAAAAGGTGTTCACGATTTAATTGCTCATTAAACATCCCTATATTTTGAGACAAAAAATATTTTACGATTTTCTTTCCACAAAAATAATTCTTCATAACATTCATACAATCTACAAATAATTGTCGCATTATCAATTACATCTGTGGATCTAAAAAATAGACTTGTTTAACGTACAAAACTTGTTCGTAATTCGAGAACTGCTCGTGTTTCTTCACTTTTAGCAAAAAATTATGCACGCTATTGAATATTGCGTTTTAACAACAGAAAACAAAATTGGCTCAAATTTACATCTTTTTAACTTTAACACTTTGGTCACCACGTTAGCCGTATATGGCTCTATGGCTGACACCAGGACACCACTAAGTTCTTCGAGCGCCATGTCAAACATATACAGTGTTTCTTAAATATTGCGAAAAAATTCTGGAGGTGATTCCTTATTGAAAATTAAGGGGGGTCTTTCATATAACATTTTTTCCTGAGACGTCTCCTTTCGGAGTTACACCCCCTAAACGGGAGCGGTAAAATTAGGTTTTTATTTTATTTCTCAAATTTGAATAAATGTAGGAAAATGATATTTGGTAGATAATTTATACTTATCAAAAGGTTTCCCTTAGTAATATTTTCACACATCTCCCACCTCCACAGGGAGATAAAAAGTGCGACCCCTGTTCGTTTTTTATCAGAACTTTTTGGTGGGTTGAAATTTTGCAACTAAAAAAATATTTTTTTAAATCTCGATTTCTTTAAAAACTTTTTTATTCCCTAGTTTTTCTCCTAAAACCTACCGCTTTTGAGTAAAAAATAAAATAAGTAAACATGAACCATCAAATAATATTCCAATATAAAACGATTCATTTTGGTGGTTACCATGGTTTGTTTCTGTTCATGTTGGATAGAATTGACGGGCGTTGGCGCGTTGTCGCCGCGTAAACGTCAAAATGAATTACACCCGCCAATTCTATCCAATATGAACATAAACAAACCATGGTAACCACCAAAATGAATCGTTTTATATTAGAATATTTAATGGTGCATGCTTACTTATTTTATTTTTTACTCAAAAACTGTAGGTTTTACAAGAAAAACTAAAAAAAAAAAAAATCTACATAAATCAATCTTTTAAAAAAAAAAATTAAATTGCAAAATTTGAATCCATCAAAAAGTTTTGATAAAAAACCAACAAAGGTCGCACTTTTCATCCCCGTGTAGGTGGGAGATGATATTAGTATGGGAAACTTTTTAATAAGTATAAAACATCCACCAAATATCATTCTCCTGCAGTTATCCAAATTTGAAAAATAAAAACCCAATTATATACCCGCTCTCCTTTAGTGGGGTCTAACTCAGAGAGGAGAAGTTTTTTGTCAAATTGGCTTGGCGATGATAGTGTTAAACACTAAGCACGCGATTTGATTAGCACAACTGTTTTTTATACAATTCTTACCATTAAAAAAAGACGAAGCGTTTCGTATTTCAACTACTTAATATCACAAAGAAATTCAAAAAATTTTCCTTTTCACGTCAGTTTCATTTTTTATAGCTTTAAAATCAATTAAAACATTTCATAATACACTCATTTTTTAAGCAAAACTTCACAAATGTGGACAACAGTGTCACAAAAAATAGGAAAAGGTACTATCCCTCGAATTTCGCAAAATCTTGCTCCTATAAATGTCTTCGAATATGGCGGATGTATAAAGTAATATGTAAATTTACTATTAATAATATAAGTAACGTTATTACTTGCTGTGCTTAAATATAGTAACAACAATGTTTAATTTCTGTGATTTAATTTTTAGTGCTGTTTTGAAAACAATTGTTATAAATATAAATAAAATCGGATGTTTTTTTTAACTTCCCAGAAACAACATCGGCACACAAATAAAACACTCATTGTAATAAATATTTTATTTTATTTTTTAAAACATAATCACTCAAGATATTTAACAGGATGTTTTGATAAACAATGTTTTCACTCATTATTGATAACAATATAAATTTTCTGACAATATTTATGTACACAAAATAAATTAAACTACAATAAAGTGACTTAGTACCAAATTATTTAAGAGCTAGCAACGCGGCAAAAAATCACATGAGAAACAATCAGATAAAATATATAAATAATTAACATTCGTTTTGAAGTCTTTCAACTTAATATAAAATCAGCAAAACTGCAATTAAAAAATACCCAAACCCTAAACTGAGAAACAATTGAAAAAAAAATGCCTTCAGTGTTGGGATAACAAACAAAAATTAAGCGGCATTTTAACATACATATTTCAAAAATTAAATAATTTATTAAAATTTTTTAAAAAGGTTTATTTAAAAAAAAACAATTTATTATTCCTTGAACTTAAAATAGCATTGTGGTTATTTACTGTATGCAAGTAAACATTTGCCAACTAATTAAAGGACACTTTTATATAATTTCATTTACAAATAAACAAAGCCCAACTTAAAAAAATTGAAGTAAAATCAAGTCAAAAATTATTTTTAAACGTTTTTGAGTCACAATTTTAAATACTCTTCTATGTTTAATAAAAACAATTGAAGCCTGCATCAATTCTTGAGACTATGGGTATCTCTCTTAATATATGAGATAGAGATTTGGTTAAATTGTTGTATAAAGCAATCTGAAGTTAAAAGACTTAAAACAGTTGTAAATTTCAATGTAAAACTCTCTAAAAATCAACACTAACTAATTTTCATCACACAAACTTCAACTAGAATTTGAGCTTTCTTCTTTTATTACAGTTTCGACGGTCGCTAAAGCATTTTCAACCTCTTTGGGCAAGTTTCGACAAACTTTCATAAGATGTCTCCTGAGATATTTCATTGCTTTAAAGGCTTTTAAACAATATTCACAATTAAATGGTCGATCTAAACTAACTCTGTTCTTGTGTTTTTTCTTATGTGTGGCATACGCTTGGGGTATGTTAAATTTCTTGCCACAATCTTCGCATTCGTACACGGGACGTTCCCTACCATGTCTATTCGTGTGTCGAAATAAATCGGTTTTATCGTAAAAATTTTTAAGACATATCGGGCAGCTGTAATGTTTTATTTTGGTGTGGGTTCGGTTTATGTGCCGTTGGAGATCTGAATTGGTACGGAAGGATTTTTGGCATTGATCACATGTAAAATCACGTTTTCCCTGATGGATTTTTTTGTGGGTACATAACGAGCCTTTTGTTGTGAACGTTTTGTCGCAAAGTGAGCATGACCACAACTTGAGCCGCTGTATACAAAGGCTGTTACGTAAATGATGGTCTAACTCACACGCTTCAAGGAATATCGATCTACAGTTTTGGCAAACGCAGTTACCCTCTTTGTTTCTATAATGTTCGGCGATATTGTGCTTTTCGAAATCTCTAAGCCTTTCAAAAGTTTTATTGCAGTGCTCGCATTTGATGAGTTCCTTTTCGTGAAACTTGGTGTGGTTATTAAGGTCTTTTAGGTGTAAAAAAGGCTCGTGGCATTTTGCACATTTGTGTGGAAGTAAATCTGGGTGATTCTGGGTTTGATGTCGATTTAGAGACTTCTGGGTCTTGAAAACAGTATTGCAAAATTCACATTTAACTTGATTTACGCTTCGTTTCTTTCTACTGCGATTTCGTTCTTCTAGTAGCTTGTTCATAAATTGCTTAGTAGTGAATGCGTTAAACGTGTCTTCTAAAAGCTTACTTATATCCAGAGAAGGAATAATTCTTCTTTCATCTACGCTTAGCATTACTTTTTGATAAAATATAAACCCATTAACCTACATTTCACTTCTTCCACTTATTTTTCCGACATCAACACTCGACAACTGACCCATTTTTAATTTATTTTATTGTTACACAAACAAATTTAAGATTGCCTTCATTTTGTATTAATTAAGAAGTATTAAATACTATTTTGTACTTTTTATCACATCAGCTCTCATTGCTGTATTTGTCAAAAATTGAAGCTATAGCCAACATAACTAAAATAGATCCCTAATATTTAAATAAGAAGCAAATTCATATTTAATAAGATTGGGGCAGATTTTAATTATTCTTTGCACCAGAAGTGTGCAAACGTGTTAGAAGGAATATAACAATTGGAGCACTAAATTTTGTTACAAATAAAGATCAAAATCTGAACATTATATTTTACTTATATTAAAATAAATAAACGCATTTTTATACAGTTACAACAAAGATTTTTTGGTAATCTTGGTTCCAATGCTTCGCCAAATTAACCATTTTGCCTAAAGCTAAAGCTACTGTTTAATTTAACCAAAATTGCCGTATCACAACCAAGGGCAGAGTTTATAATGTAAATAAGCGCGCCTTATTCACACGCCATCTGTGGTCGCACAGTAAACTAGTTTGGTGGCCGCGGGAAGTTCAAATTTCGTAATTTTGTCCAGACTAATGGAAGTGCCGAACCATCAGTTGCCGGAAAATCGGTGTTGCACCTTTATTACAAATGGTATGCCTTCATGCCATTAAAGGTGAGTCCCTCAGAAAACTTTAATAAGATAACTCACCTAATACTACAGTCACTATCTTCATTAACAATTTGGGTCCATATTATTTGATTATGAATCACTTTAAATTAAAAATACACTTCGTTTATTCTCCTTCAATTTTTAATTCAACATCTTCAGGTGTACCCCAAAGTTTAATAGTATTAACACATGCAGTCAATAAAACATTTTTGTTTGGATGAACGCTTAAGGAATTTAAAACTTTCCCAGGTGTGTGTAATAATTTTTGAACAACTTTGCCACTAACTAAGTCCCAGCACCAAAGGTCCCCCGATACTGATCCTGATAGAACACGATCGTCACTGGTAATTATAGCACTTTCTATGTTCATATCATCAGTACGATGTCCTACATACCTAAAATTAAAAAGATATTGTGGTTTTAGGACATAAAATATTTTCTTCATTACATATATTTGGTTTTTAACAATTAAATCACTTACTCTCCCAACATTTCTCCTGTCGTTTTGTCGAGCAATCTTACAGTACTGTCAGCTGAACCAGCTAGTACACATTGACCGTCACGGGAGAAATTCACAGAAGTTACAGCAGCTACAAAAAAAAATATTTACAACCATACTACACACTTCTACAACCAACATACCACCAATAAAGTCTACTTGACAGCCTCCGTTTCGTATATCGTATCGTCGAACCGAACAATCAACTGAACCAGTTAAAATTTCATAATCGGTGACTTCTATAGATGTTATACAATCTTTAGCTTCGTTTAACACTTGAATGGGGTCATTTCTTCTGGATCTTACATCCCAACACATGACCGTGTTATCTAAACTTCCAGATATGGCACAACTTGATTCCTCATTGAATTTTATGCACGTTATAGAACTGGCATGTCCTCGCAATCGTCTTAACGGCTGGCCTGTCGATACATCCCAAAGAATTACTGATTTATCTGACGAGCATGATACTATCTGACTGCTGTCACAAGATGCATCTGCGTCAAATACTTCATTTCCATGACCACCGTAAGTTTTCAGTAAAAGATTCCGGTACGGGTTCCACAGTTTTATTTTTCTGTCAGAACCACAAGTTAAACAATAGGAACCATCAACTAAAATTTTTGTAAGTAAATTAATATTAATTATACAAATTAAAAATTACTAACAAAATTATAACCTCAAAATACTTACCATTAAATCTAACTGCCCTAACAGCACCCTGTTTGCAGTCTATTGTGTTTAAGCAACACAAATCAACGCTCGTTTTACTCATGTTTTAATCAAATTGTAAAAAGTAGAAAAACAATTGAATTTAAACTCAAAACACAAGCTCAAACCATGCTCCCAAACAAAACACACACTACTTTTTATTGTTATATTAGTTACCCGGGTGAAGCCAGCCACGCGCGTTTATTTTTCTAAGTATAATGCCCTTTGTCTCTCAACTATTTAGAAGTCTAATTTACAAAATTATTCAAAAAATTAAAAATTTTGAAAATTTTGAAATTTTTTTTCGAAAACGGCTCGTTACATTTTGTTTAAATTTTAGCATGTTATAGAGTTTATTTTTCTCAGTATAATGCCGTTTGTCTCAACTATTTAGAAGTCTAATTTACAAAATTATTCACAAAATTTTAAAATTTTAAAATTTTAAAAATTTTTTTCGAAAACGGCTCGTTACATTTTGTTCAAATTTTAGCATGTTATAGAGTTTATTTTTTTAAGTATAATCCCGTTTGTCTCAACTATTAAGAAGTCTAATTTACAAGATTATTCAAAAACTTAAAAATTTTGAAAATTTTGAAAATATTTTTCGAAAACGGCTCGTTACATTTTGTTCAAATTTTAGCATGTTATAGAGTTTATTTTTCTAAGTATAATGCCGTTTGTCTCAACTATTTAGAAGTCTAATTTACAAAATTATTCAAAAAATTAAAAATTTTGAAAATTTTGAAATTTTTTTTCGAAAACGGCTCGTTACATTTTGTTCAAATTTTAGCATGTTATAGAGTTTATTTTTCTAAGTATAATGCCGTTTGTCTCAACTATTTAGAAGTCTAATTTACAAAATTATTCAAAAAATTAAAAATTTTGAAAATTTTGAAATTTTTTTTCGAAAACGGCTCGTTACATTTTGTTCAAATTTTAGCATGTTATAGAGTTTATTTTTCTAAGTATAATGCCGTTTGTCTCAACTATTTAGAAATCTAATTTACAAAATTATTTAAAAATATAAAATATTTGAAAATTTTTTTTCGAAAACGGCTGGTTACATTTTGTTCAAATTTTAGCATGTTATAGAGTTTATTTTTCTAAGTATAATGCCGTTTGTCTCAACTATTTAGAAATCTAATTTACAAAATTATTTAAAAAATTAAAAATTTTGAAAATTTTTTTCGAAAACGGCTCGTTACATTTTGTTCAAATTTTAGCATGTTATAGAGTTTATTTTTTTAAGTATAATCCCGTTTGTCTCAACTATTAAGAAGTCTAATTTACAAGATTATTCAAAAACTTAAAAATTTTGAAAATTTTGAAAATATTTTTCGAAAACGGCTCGTTACATTTTGTTCAAATTTTAGCATGTTATAGAGTTTATTTTTCTAAGTATAATGCCGTTTGTCTCAACTATTTAGAAGTCTAATTTACAAAATTATTCAAAAAATTAAAAATTTTGAAAATTTTGAAATTTTTTTTCGAAAACGGCTCGTTACATTTAGTTCAAATTTTAGCATGTTATAGAGTTTATTTTTCTAAGTATAATGCCGTTTGTCTCAACTATTTAGAAATCTAATTTACAAAATTATTTAAAAATATAAAATATTTGAAAATTTGTTTTCGAAAACGGCTGGTTACATTTTGTTCAAATTTTAGCATGTTATAGAGTTTATTTTTCTAAGTATAATGCCGTTTGTCTCAACTATTTAGAAATCTAATTTACAAAATTATTTAAAAAATTAAAAATTTTGAAAATTTTTTTCGAAAACGGCTCGTTACATTTTGTTCAAATTTTAGCATGTTATAGAGTTTATTTTTTTAAGTATAATCCCGTTTGTCTCAACTATTAAGAAGTCTAATTTACAAGATTATTCAAAAACTTAAAAATTTTGAAAATTTTGAAAATATTTTTCGAAAACGGCTCGTTACATTTTGTTCAAATTTTAGCATGTTATAGAGTTTATTTTTCTAAGTATAATGCCGTTTGTCTCAACTATTTAGAAGTCTAATTTACAAAATTATTCAAAAAAATAAAAATTTTGAAAATTTTGAAATTTTTTTTCGAAAACGGCTCGTTACATTTTGTTCAAATATAAGCATGTTATAGAGTTTATTTTTCTAAGTATAATGCCGTTTGTTTCAACTATTTAGAAGTCTAATTTACAAAATTATTCAAAAAATTAAAAATTTTGAAATTCTTTTTCGAAAACGGCTCGTTACATTTTGTTCAAATTTTAGCATGTTATAGAGTTTATTTTTCTAAGTATAATGCCGTTTGTCTCAACTATTTAGAAATCTAATTTACAAAATTATTTAAAAATATAAAATATTTGAAAATTTTTTTTCGAAAACGGCTGGTTACATTTTGTTCAAATTTTAGCATGTTATAGAGTTTATTTTTCTAAGTATAATGCCGTTTGTCTCAACTATTTAGAAATCTAATTTACAAAATTATTTAAAAAATTAAAAATTTTGAAAATTTTTTTCGAAAACGGCTCGTTACATTTTGTTCAAATTTTAGCATGTTATAGAGTTTATTTTTTTAAGTATAATCCCGTTTGTCTCAACTATTAAGAAGTCTAATTTACAAGATTATTCAAAAACTTAAAAATTTTAAAAATTTTGAAAATTTTTTTCGAAAACGGCTCGTTACATTTTGTTCAAATTTTGGCATGTTATAGAGTTTATTTTTCCAAGTATAATGCCGTTTGTCGAAACTATTTAGAAATCTAATTTACAAAATTATTTGAAAATATAAAAATTTTGAAATTTTTTTTCGAAAACGGCTCGTTACATTTAGTTCAAATTTTAGCATGTTATAGAGTTTATTTTTCTAAGTATAATGTTGTTTTTCTAAACTATTTAGAAATCTAATTTACAAAATTATTTAAAAATATAAAAATTTTGAAATTTTTTTTCGAAAACGGCTCGTTACATTTTGTTCAAATTTTGGCATGTTATAGAGTTTATTTTTCTAAGTATAATGATGTTTGTCTTAACTATTTAGAAGTCTAATTTACAAAATTATTCAAAAACTTAAAAATTTTGAAAATTTTGAAAATTTTTTTCGAAAACGGCTCGTTACATTTTGTTCAAATTTAAGTATGTTATAGAGTTTATTTTTCTAACTATAATGCCGTTTGTCTTAACTATTTAGAAATCTAATTTACAAAATTATTCAAAAAATTAAAAATTTTGAAAATTTTTTTCGAAAACGGCTCGTTACATTTTGTTCAAATTTTGGCATGTTATAGAGTTTATTTTTCTAAGTATAATGATGTTTGACTTAACTATTTAGAAGTCTAATTTACAAAAATAATTCAAAAAACTAAAAATTTTGAAAATTTTGAAAATATTTTTCGAAAACAGCTCGTTACATTTTGTTCAAATTTTAGCATGTTATAGAGTTTATTTTTTTAATTATAATCCCGTTTGTCTCAACTATTTAGAAGTCTAATTTACAAAATTATTCAAAAATTTAAAAATTTTAAAAATTTTGAAATTTTTTTTCGAAAACGGCTTGTTACATTTTGTTCAAAGTTTAGCATGTTATAAAGTTTATTTTTCTAAGTATAATGATGTTTGTCTTAACTATAAGAAGTCTAATTTACAAAAATAATTCAAAAAATTAAAAATTTTGAAAATTTTGAAAATATTTTTCGAAAACGGCTCGTTACATTTTGTTCAAATTTTAGCATGTTATAGAGTTTATTTTTCTAAGTATAATGCCGTTTGTCTCAACTATTTAGAAGTCTAATTTACAAAATTATTCAAAAAATTAAAAAATTTTGAAAATTTTGAAAATATTTTTCAAAAACAGCTCGTTACATTTTGTTCAATTTTTAGTATGTAATAAAGTTTATTTTTTAAAGTATAATGCCGTTTGTCTCAACTATTTAGAAGTCTAGTTTACTAAATTATTCAAAAAATTAAAAATTTTGAAAATTTTTTTCGAAAACGGCTTGTTACATTTTGTTCAAATTTTAGCATGTTATAGAGTTTATTTTTCTAAGTATAATGCCGTTTGTCTCAACTATTTAGAACTCTAATTTACAAAATTATTCAAAAAATTAAAAATTTTGAAAATTTTTTTCGAAAACGGCTCCTTACATTTTGTTCAAATTTTAGCATGTTATAGAGTTAATTTTTCTAAGTATAATGCCGTTTGTCTCAACTATTTAGAAGTCTAATTTACAAAATTATTTAAAAATTTTAAAAATTTTGAAATCTTTTTTCCAAAACGGCTTGTTACATTTTGTTCAAATTTTAGCATGTTATAGAGTTTATTTTTCTAAGTATATTGGCGTTTGTCTCAACTAATTAGAAGTCTAATTTACAAAATTATTCAAAAAATTAAAAATTTTGAAAATTTTGAAATTTTTTTTTGAAAACGGCACGTTACATTTTGTTTAAATTTTAGCATGTCCTAGAGTTTATTTTTCTAAGTATAATGCCGTTTGTCTCAACTAATTAGAAGTCTAATTTACAAAATTATTTAAAAATTTTAAAAATTTTGAAATTTTTCTTCGAAAACGGCTGGTTACATTTTGTTCAAATTTTAGCTTGTTATAGAGTTAATTTTTCTAAGTATAATGCCGTTTGTCTCAACTATTTAGAAGTCTAATTTACAAAATTATTCAAAAAATTAAAAATTTTGAAAATTTTGAAAATTTTTTTCGAAAACGGCTCGTTACATTTTGTTCAAATATAAGCATGTCATAGAGTTTATTTTTCTAAGTATAATGCCGTTTGTCTTAACTATTTAGAAGTCTAATTTACAAAAATAATTCAAAAAATTAAAAATTTTGAAAATTTTGAAAATATTTTTCGAAAACGGCTTGTTACATTTTGTTCAAATTTTAGCATGTTATAGAGTTTATTTTTCTAAGTATAATGCCGTTTGTCTCAACTATTTAGAAGTCTAATTTACAAAATTATTCAAAAAATTAAAAATTTTGAAAATTTTGAAATTTTTTTTCGAAAACGGCTCGTTACATTTTGTTCAAATTTTGGCATGTTATAGAGTTTATTTTTCTAAGTATAATGCCGTTTGTCTTAACTATTAAGAAGTCTAATTTACAAAAATAATTCAAAAAATTAAAAATTTTGAAAATTTTGAAAATATTTTTCGAAAACGGCTCCTTACATTTTGTTCAAATTTTAGCATGTTATAGAGTTTATTTTTCTAAGTATAATGCCGTTTGTCTCAACTATTTAGAAGTCTAATTTACAAAATTATTTAAAAACTTAAAAATTTTGAATTTTTTTTTCGAAAACGGCTTGTTACATTTTGTTCAAATTTTAGCATGTTATAGAGTGTATTTTTCCAAGTATAATAACGTTTGTCTCAATTATTTAGAAGTCTAATTTACAAAATTATTCAAAAAATTAAAAATTTTGAAAATTTTGAAAATTTTTTTCGAAAACGGCTCGTTACATTTTGTTCAAATTTTAGCATGTTATAGAGTTTATTTTTCTAAGTACAATGCCGTTTGTCTTAACTATTTAGAAGTCTAATTTACAAAAATAATTCAAAAAATTAAAAATTTAGAAAATTTTGAAAATATTTTTCGAAAACGGCTGGTTACATTTTGTTCAAATTTTGGCATGTTTTAGAGTTTATTTTTCTAAGTATAATGCCGTTTGTCTTAACTATTTAGAAGTCTAATTTACAAAATTATTCAAAAAATTAAAAATTTTGAAAATTTTGAAAATTTTTTTCGAAAACGGCTCCTTACATTTTGTTTAAATTTTAGCATGTCATAGAGTTTATTTTTCTAAGTATAATGCCGTTTGTCTCAACTATTTAGAAGTCTAATTTACAAAACTATTCAAAAAATTAAAAATTTTGAAAATTTTGAAAATTTTTTTCGAAAACGGTTCGTTACATTTTGTTTAAATTTTAGCATGTCATGGAGTTTATTTTTCTAAGTATAATGCCGTTTGTCTTAACTATTTAGAAGTCTAATTTACAAAAATAATTCAAAAAATTAAAAATTTTGAAAATTTTGAAAATATTTTTCGAAAACGGCTCGTTACATTTTGTTCAAATTTTAGCATGTTATAGAGTTTATTTTTCTAAGTATAATCCCGTTTGTCTTAACTATTTAAAAGTCTAATTTACAAAATTATTCAAAAAATTAAAAATTTAAAAAATTTTGAAATTTTTTTTCGAAAACGGCTTGTTACATTTTGTTCAAAGTTTAGCATGTTATAGAGTTTATTTTTTTAAGTATAATGATGTTTGTCTTAACTATAAGAAGTCTAATTTACAAAAATATTTCAAAAAATTAAAAATTTTGAAAATTTTGAAAATATTTTTCGAAAACGGCTCGTTACATTTTGTTCAAATTTTAGCATGTTATAGAGTTTATTTTTCTAAGTATAATGTTTGTCTTAACTTCTAAGAAGTCTAATTTACAAAAATAATTCAAAAAATTAAAAATTTTGAAAATTTTGAAAATATTTTTCGAAAACGGCTCGTTACATTTTGTTCAAATTTTAGCATGTAATAGAGTTTATTTTTCTAAGTATAATGCCGTTTGTCTCAATTATTTAGAAGTCTAATTTACAAAATTATTCAAAAAATTAAAAATTTTGAAAATTATGAAAATATTTTTCGAAAACGGCTCGTTACATTTTGTTCAATTTTTAGTATGTAATGGAGTTTATTTTTCTAAGTATAATGCCGTTTGTCTTAACTATTTAGAAGTCTAATTTACAAAATTATTCAAAAAATTAAAAATTTTGAAATTTTTTTTCGAAAACAGCTCGTTACATTTTGTTCAAATTTTAGCATGTTATAGAGTTTATTTTTCTAAGTATAATGCCGTTTGTCTCAACTATTTAGAAGTCTAATTTACAAAATTATTCAAAAAATTAAAAATTTAGAAAATTTTGAAATTTTTTTTCGAAAACGGCTCGTTACATTTAGTTCAAATTTTAGCATGTTATAGAGTTTATTTTTTTAAGTATAATGCCGTTTGTCTCAACTATTTAGAAGTCTAATTTACAAAATTATTCAAAAAATTAAAAATTTTGAAAATTTTGAAATTTTTTTTCGAAAACGGCTGGTTACATTTTGTTCAAATTTTAGCATGTTATAGAGTTTTTTTTCTAAGTATAATGCCGTTTGTCTCAACTATTTAGAAGTCTAATTTACAAAATTATTCAAAATTATTCAAAAAATTAAAAATTTTGAAAATTATGAAAATATTTTTAGAAAACGGCTCGTTACATTTTGTTCAATTTTTAGTATGTAATGGAGTTTATTTTTCTAAGTATAATGCCGTTTGTCTTAACTATTTAGAAGTCTAATTTACAAAAACAATTCAAAAAATTAAAAATTTTGAAAATTTTGAAATTTTTTTTCGAAAACGGCTGGTTACATTTAGTTCAAATTTTAGCATGTTATAGAGTTTATTTTTCTAAGTATAATGCCGTTTGTCTCAATTATTTAGAAGTCTAATTTACAAAATTATTCAAAAAATTAAAAATTTTGAAAATTATGAAAATATTTTTCGAAAACGGCTCGTTACATTTTGTTCAATTTTTAGTATGTAATGGAGTTTATTTTTCTAAGTATAATGCCGTTTGTCTTAACTATTTAGAAGTCTAATTTACAAAATTATTCAAAAAATTAAAAATTTTGAAATTTTTTTTCGAAAACAGCTCGTTACATTTTGTTCAAATTTTAGCATGTTATAGAGTTTATTTTTCTAAG
This sequence comes from Elmis aenea, assembly GCA_947652605.1. Taxonomy (NCBI): domain Eukaryota; kingdom Metazoa; phylum Arthropoda; class Insecta; order Coleoptera; family Elmidae; genus Elmis; species Elmis aenea. The sequence continues at coordinate 41,997,877 of OX393580.1, read as the reverse complement.
TATAATGCCGTTTGTCTCAACTATTTAGAAGTCTAATTTACAAAATTATTCAAAAAATTAAAAATTTAGAAAATTTTGAAATTTTTTTTCGAAAACGGCTCGTTACATTTAGTTCAAATTTTAGCATGTTATAGAGTTTATTTTTTTAAGTATAATGCCGTTTGTCTCAACTATTTAGAAGTCTAATTTACAAAATTATTCAAAAAATTAAAAATTTTGAAAATTTTGAAATTTTTTTTCGAAAACGGCTGGTTACATTTTGTTCAAATTTTAGCATGTTATAGAGTTTATTTTTCTAAGTATAATGCCGTTTGTCTCAACTATTTAGAAGTCTAATTTACAAAATTATTCAAAATTATTCAAAAAATTAAAAATTTTGAAAATTATGAAAATATTTTTCGAAAACGGCTCGTTACATTTTGTTCAATTTTTAGTATGTAATGGAGTTTATTTTTCTAAGTATAATGCCGTTTGTCTTAACTATTTAGAAGTCTAATTTACAAAAATAATTCAAAAAATTAAAAATTTTGAAAATTTTGAAATTTTTTTTCGAAAACGGCTGGTTACATTTAGTTCAAATTTTAGCATGTTATAGAGTTTATTTTTCTAAGTATAATGCCGTTTGTCTCAACTATTTAAAAGTCTAATTTACAAAATTATTCAAAAAATTAAAATTTTTGAAAATTTTGAAATTTTTTTTCGAAAACGGCTCGTTACATTTAGTTCAAATTTTAGCATGTTATAGAGTTTACTTTTTTAAGTATAATGCCGTTTGTCTCAACTATTTAGAAGTCTAATTTACAAAATTATTTAAAAAATTAAAAATTTTGAAAATTTTGAAAATTTTTTTCGAAAACGGCTCGTTACATTTTGTTCAAATTTTAGCATGTTATAGAGTTTATTTTTCTAAGTATAATGCCGTTTGTTTCAACTATTTAGAAGTCTAATTTACAAAATTATTCAAAAAATTAAAAATTTTGAAATTTTTTTTCGAAAACGGCTCCTTACATTTTGTTCAAATTTTAGCATGTTATAGAGTTTATTTTTCTAAGTATAATGCCGATTGTCTCAACTATTTAGAAGTCTAATTTACAAAATTATTCAAAAAATTAAAAATTTAAAAAATTTTGAAAATTTTTTTCGAAAACGGCTCGTTACATTTTGTTCAAAGTTTAGCATGTTATAGAGTTTATTTTTCTAAGTATAATGATGTTTGTCTTAACTATAAGAAGTCTAATTTACAAAAATATTTCAAAAAATTAAAAATTTTGAAAATTTTGAAAATATTTTTCGAAAACGGCTCGTTACATTTTGTTCAAATTTTAGCATGTTATAGAGTTTATTTTTCTAAGTATAATGTTTGTCTTAACTTCTAAGAAGTCTAATTTACAAAAATAATTCAAAAAATTAAAAATTTTGAAAATTTTGAAAATATTTTTCGAAAACGGCTGGTTACATTTTGTTCAAATTTTAGCATGTTATAGAGTTTACTTTTTTAAGTATAATGCCGTTTGTCTCAACTATTTAGAAGTCTAATTTACAAAATTATTTAAAAAATTAAAAATTTTGAAATTTTTTTTCGAAAACGGCTCGTTACATTTAGTTCAAATTTTAGCATGTTATAGAGTTTACTTTTTTAAGTATAATGCCGTTTGTCTCAACTATTTAGAAGTCTAATTTACAAAATTATTTAAAAAATTAAAAATTTTGAAAATTTTGAAAATTTTTTTCGAAAACGGCTCGTTACATTTTGTTCAAATTTTAGCATGTTATAGAGTTTATTTTTCTAAGTATAATGCCGTTTGTTTCAACTATTTAGAAGTCTAATTTACAAAATTATTCAAAAAATTAAAAATTTTGAAATTTTTTTTCGAAAACGGCTCCTTACATTTTGTTCAAATTTTAGCATGTTATAGAGTTTATTTTACTAAGTATAATGCCGATTGTCTCAACTATTTAGAAGTCTAATTTACAAAATTATTCAAAAAATTAAAAATTTAAAAAATTTTGAAAATTTTTTTCGAAAACGGCTCGTTACATTTTGTTCAAAGTTTAGCATGTTATAGAGTTTATTTTTCTAAGTATAATGATGTTTGTCTTAACTATAAGAAGTCTAATTTACAAAAATATTTCAAAAAATTAAAAATTTTGAAAATTTTGAAAATATTTTTCGAAAACGGCTCGTTACATTTTGTTCAAATTTTAGCATGTTATAGAGTTTATTTTTCTAAGTATAATGTTTGTCTTAACTTCTAAGAAGTCTAATTTACAAAAATAATTCAAAAAATTAAAAATTTTGAAAATTTTGAAAATATTTTTCGAAAACGGCTGGTTACATTTTGTTCAAATTTTAGCATGTTATAGAGTTTATTTTTCTAAGTATAATGCTGTTTGTCTCAACTATTTAGAAGTCTAATTTACAAAATTATTCAAAAAATTAAAAATTTTGAAATTTTTTTTCGAAAACAGCTTGTTACATTTTGTTCAAATTTTAGCATGTTATAGAGTTTATTTTTCTTAGTATAATGCCGTTTGTCTCAACTATTTAGAAGTCTAATTTACAAAATTATTCAAAAAATTAAAAATTTAGAAAATTTTGAAATTTTTTTTCGAAAACGGCTCGTTACATTTAGTTCAAATTTTAGCATGTTATAGAGTTTATTTTTTTAAGTATAATGCCGTTTGTCTCAACTATTTAGAAGTCTAATTTACAAAATTATTCAAAAAATTAAAAATTTAGAAAATTTTGAAATTTTTTTTCGAAAACGGCTCGTTACATTTAGTTCAAATTTTAGCATGTTATAGAGTTTATTTTTTTAAGTATAATGCCGTTTGTCTCAACTATTTAGAAGTCTAATTTACAAAATTATTCAAAAAATTAAAAATTTTGAAAATTTTGAAAATTTTTTTCGAAAACGGCTCGTTACATTTAGTTCAAATTTTAGCATGTTATAGAGTTTATTTTTTTAAGTATAATGCCGTTTGTCTCAACTATTTAGAAGTCTAATTTACAAAATTATTCAAAAAATTAAAAATTTTGAAAATTTTGAAAATTTTTTTCGAAAACGGCTCGTTACATTTTGTTCAAATATAAGCATGTTATAGAGTTTATTTTTCTAAGTATAATGCCGTTTGTTTCAACTATTTAGAAGTCTAATTTACAAAATTATTCAAAAAATTAAAAATTTTGAAATTCTTTTTCGAAAACGGCTCCTTACATTTTGTTCAAATTTTAGCATGTTATAGAGTTTATTTTTCTAAGTATAATGCCGTTTGTCTCAACTATTTAGAAGTCTAATTTACAAAATTATTCAAAAATTTTAAAAATTTTGAAATTTTTTTTCGAAAACGGCTCGTTACATTTAGTTCAAATTTTAGCATGTTATAGAGTTTATTTTTTTAAGTATAATGCCGTTTGTCTCAACTATTTAGAAGTCTAATTTACAAAATTATTCAAAAAATTAAAAATTTTGAAAATTTTGAAAATTTTTTTCGAAAACGGCTCGTTACATTTTGTTCAAATTTTAGCATGTTATAGAGTTTATTTTTCTAAGTATAATGCTGTGTGTCTCAACTATTTAGAAGTCTAATTTACAAAATTATTCAAAAAATTAAAAATTTTGAAAATTTTGAAATTTTTTTTCGAAAACGGCTCGTTACATTTAGTTCAAATTTTAGCATATTATAGAGTTTATTTTTTTAAGTGTAATGCCGTTTGTCTCAACTATTTAGAAGTCTAATTTACAAAATTATTCAAAAAATTAAAAATTTTGAAAATTTTGAAATTTTTTTTCGAAAACGGCTCGTTACATTTTGTTCAAATTTTAGCATGTTATAGAGTTTATTTTGCTAAGTATAATGCCGTTTGTTTCAACTATTTAGAAGTCTAATTTACAAAATTATTCAAAAAATTAAAAATTTTGAAATTTTTTTTCGAAAACGGCTCGTTACATTTTGTTCAAATTTTAGCATGTTATAGAGTTTATTTTTCTAAGTATAATGCCGTTTGTCTCAACTATTTAGAAGTCTAATTTACAAAATTATTCAAAAATTTTAAAAATTTTGAAAATTTTTTTCGAAAACGGCTCGTTACATTTTGTTCAAATTTTAGCATGTTATAGAGTTTATTTTTTTAAGTATAATGCTGTGTGTCTCAACTATTTAGAAGTCTAATTTACAAAATTATTCAAAAAATTAAAAATTTTGAAATTTTTTTTCGAAAATGGCTCGTTACATTTTCGGGACGTAAAGTGCAGAAAATCAGCGGATATTTCAAATATAAAGGTAACCTCACTATTTTGTTGTAGACCGGTCTAATCAGACCGTTGTAAGTAAAACAAGCAACAAATTGTATTGCTTCGAATTTGTTAGATTATTTGGTTATAAAATTGATGTAAAATGTCATGATATGAAACCATTTACTTCCCAAAATTTTGTTTTAATAATAGGGAATTACATCGAAAGTTAATTACTGTTCACAAGAAATTGTTAACTAATGCAACACAATAACACGAAGCCTGGATGTTAACTGTATCTTATTCTCATGCTGTACCTAGCAATTCAAAGATTTCAAACGTAGACAATCCGTAATGCGCATGTCTTCTTTCGCGAGCTCAGCTTGCCCCAGCTTCAGAGGTGGTGCAAATTAGAGTAGATTTATTTACTCCACTTATGCAGTCCCGAACGCCCTTCGGAGCGATCTTTTTTACTCCAAAGTCGCGTCCCGAACGCTGTGGAGTAAAAAAGAGCAAATAAAGCAAAAGGAGCGTACGTCCCGAACGCACCTAATATGCATTGCCCCCCCTCCTTTAAAATCGCCAAAACAACTGGATTCTGGATATACATCGTTTATTTAAATCTTTTGTGCCAGAAACGGCGAATAGTTTCAAAATTATGTTTAAAAATATGTTTCCTAAAGTCTAATTAGTATTTTAAAATCGTGATTACTGTTTTGAATCAGTTTTGCAACCTTTTTACTCCATTTCTTTTTTTTAAATAAAACTATTTCAAAATATTTATAGTTTTATTTATTACTAACATAACAAAAACAAAATATTTTTATTTCACTTCGAGTTGTTTTATTCGCTCCTGAAGTTGAGAAACTAAATTATTTTGATGGCTTGTGAGATGACTAACCATTTGGCCACCAATGCTGTTTAATGTTTGGACGAGACCAGCTTGTGCTGTTGCTAAATCAGGTATTTTGCTGTATTCTGTTATTTCGTCTTTACTAAGAAATCTGCTTTCAACTATACCCGCTAAAAAACATATTGATACGCATATGAATAAATACAAGTAGTTTTTTAATTACCTAACAATATAATTTGGGGAAACTTTTTGGATACTTTCAACAACTTTTTAACATCAGGAGCTGGACTGAAGACCATCATGTTATGTGCACAATAAAAATCTAAAACAGATTCATACGGTGTCCCACGTAAAGCGATTTCCATAGTTTTTTTTCCATAATTTTTAAAAAACATGCCTTGTTTTTTAAACATCGCATACGCCTTAAATTGATCATCTGCATTCATTGGATTTAAATGGAAAAATCCAATAAGTCGAGAAGTGGTGAACTGATTTAACAATTCTTTTGCAATTATTTTCTGGTAAGGATTTTCCCCATCTTTATTTGCGTACAAATTAACACCTTTGTCACATAGATCTATCGGCTTTTTATCCCTATCGCGTCTTTCAAAAAACGGCTTAGCTATTGCTAAATATTTTGCTCTCTCGTGATGAGGTGCTCGTGGACGTTGTATGTTTATTTTACCTTTGAAACGCTTTGCTTGAATCATTGGCAGTGAGGATTTCATTTCCAACAAAACTAAAATTTGAAATTGATAAATTCTAAAACATTAAAAACCAACAATATTACCATTTCTAGTAATTAGAGCCATTATTAATATTAAACAACTTTAATTTCACTTTTGAGAGTTGCTTCTAGACCTAACCTACATTTTATTACAATGAGGTTAGATTCAGTTGTCAAATTTGACGGATTAGATTGTAAATAAGATTGCATATACTGTAGGGGTTTAAATCAATATAATATTGACGTCTAGCGCTTTACATTTTAAACATGGCCCCAACTATTTAAATAAATGATTAATTTATCCAGCTTTTAGTTAGTTTTAATCAAACTATTTATCATAATAAAGTTGTACAAGGTTGCCATCACGTAAGCTTACGTGTATTTTTTATTAGAGTTATAGGCAACCCAGAATACAACGACGCGACGCCGAGCGTCACATTCGCCGGGTTTTGTTAAAGAAGAGATAGAATAGAATATAATGCTAATGTTATTTTTCGTTTTAATCCAGTGTCCTTTAAGGAATGTGAATGAAGTCTAATTATTTTAATTTTGAGGTAGATAAAAGTTAAATCAACAAACATTTATAAAAAATTCACATCTGAAAAACAGATCAATAATGTTTACTACATGAGAAATTGTGAGTAATATTATGAAATTATGAAAATAATGTAGTTTTGTCTTTGTAGATAATAATTATCTTCATGTTTTCTTTAATACCATGGCCTGGTCCAACGATATTCAAAATTTCATGTCCGAGAGATAACGCCAGAATAGTTAGGAAAATTATTCAAAATAAATGGATACCCGTTTTAGAAAAATATAAAGTCAATATACCCTTAGAATGTCCATTTCATCCGTTAAGGGATATATTTGGCCCACAAGAGGTGGCGAAGCATCAACACAGAGCATCACAATGGACATGCGGATTGTGTGGAAAGTCATTTTTTGAAGAAAAGTTTCTAGACATGCATTTCGACAATCGCCATAAGGGATACATTAATATGGTAGGCGATTGTTTATCAGATTATTGACTTATCAATTTTCATTGCTATAAGCATTCATTTGTTTTTGTGATGAAACAATTTATTGGGATTTTGTAGGCTGAAGATGCAGTGTGCCTTGCTGACTATTGTGACATAATGCGTTGCGATGTTTTAAAAACTCAGGACACTAAATCCGTATATCCAGATGCTGTAAATACGGATATAGAAATTTGGCGAGAAGCTACTGCCTACAGGAAAGAACTGGCTACATCTAGTCCTCGAGATGTTGCTAAATATAGTGTCAAAGAAGTGTTGCCTCGTTTACAAAAAGTCCTAAATAATCCTACGACCTCAAAAAAGCATTGTCAAAAATCGGAAGGACCTGAAGGTAAGATCACAAAATAGTTTCATTATGTAATGCACTTAAGCACCATCAAGAAATAATTTTCTGCATGAGAGTGCTAACATCAAAGGATGATGTGATCAGAGGGATCCACAAGATCGTGACCCTCGCACTAATCTGAAATATAATTGCAATAGAAATCATTATTGGAATATATTGAAATCAAAAATATTAATATCATTTTTTTTTTGAGTTTTAGTGATTTAAAACTTTTTGAAATTTAATATTTAAAAAAATTTGAACCATAAGCCAAACTTCCAAATGGTCAATTGATAATTATTTATTCATTTTACTTGCACATAAAATCTTTTTCCATTCAAAAGTACAGGGTGGTCCAAATTCGTTGGAATTACATAGGTATCTTACTTAATATTCAAGATAGAGAAACGGTTAAATTACCAAAAATGGGCAGTTTTTTAAACAAACTCAAAACCGTTTTCAAAAATATACTATCATTTCCGTTTTTTGAGTTATTGGAAAAAAAGTGTTTTTTTGTCCTATTTATAATGTGTCATATCTCTGTTATTGTTGCAGGTTTCGAAAAAAATTATGAGGTTATTTTTATGTAAATTCGATTATACTAAAAAAAAAAATATGCTCGCCGTTAAAAAGTTATGATACAAACTTACCTTTTTTTAAATAATAGCTACAGTTGGCTGTGACGTATTTGCCTTCATTTTTTTTACATTTCGAGTATATAAGAGTTGATGTATTTATTTCAATAGTACGCAAGTTGCGAGGGTTTTTTTTTTTTTTTAATTTCTTTAAAAACAAAAAAACTAAAAAAACCTTCGTAACTTGCGTATTATTGAAAATAACTACATCAACCCTTATATAGGTACTTGGAATAAGAAAAGTATAAAGAATTTAAATAGGTCGTAGCCAACTATAGCTTCTATTTAAAAAAAAAGAAGAGTTTGTGTCATAACTTTTTACGGCGAACGCTTTTTTTTTTTAAATTTAATTAAATTTTACATAAAAATATCTAAAAATAACCTTCATAATTCTTTTTGAAACCTACAACAATAACGGAGATATGACACATTATAAATGATATGACATGAAAACACTTTTTTTCAAATAACTCAAAAACCGGAAATGATAAAATATTTTAGAAAACGGTTCTGAATTTGTCTCAAAAAACTAAACATTTTTGATGATTTAACCGTTTCTCTATCTTGAATATTAAGCGAGATACCAATGTAATCCCATTGAATTTGGACCACCCTATACATTAATATTAAATGTGGCAACGTAGCAATTTTGTTTTTTGCAAATCTTCATTTTAAAAATTTCGATATAGTAGCCTAAGTGAAAAATCTACAGACGAACTGTAAATCATCGCAGATGGTGTACTTTTTTCCAAAAAGAGGATATAATTGTTCGTAATTATTGTTCATGTTAGTAGTCCTTACACTTTTTTGTATATAGAAATGTTGTAGTAATAAGCACATTTTTACACATGCACATTTTAGAAGATGCAAACACCAACGAAGATGATAAATCACAAAACAGTAGCGTGAATAATATATGCCAAAATGATTTAGTAGATTCCGCCCTACCAGCTCCCGATAACAAACAACAACGAATAGCTGAATTACAGAAACTAAAAGCTAACTGCAAACCAGAGGAACTACAGAAAATTAAAACAAAATGCGAAATACTTGTTCGGGACTGCATTGCGGGTTTATTAATACAACTGTCGATAAAGGATTTTAAGGAAGTCGAAGGTATTGGGATTGTTTGTAATTTTAGATAGTTTAACAAGAAAATTTTCAACAGATGAGTTAAATCGAGGTGTTTGTTGGTATTTAACATGTGATCGTTACTGGGAAGATTCTCAATCCGATCTCAGACATTTTCCATGGGGATTACTTTGCATGATAGTTATGGTGTTGTCTTTAGGCATTTGTTTATGCTATTACATAATTTGGGTCCTATTTGAGTAAGTAAACGTAGCATGACGTAGTAATTGTTTGCTTTCTGTATTAACTAACAGCAGATAGTTCTTCTTGACACAGAAAATCGCTGACTTTTGAATAGCTTTTTTCAGATATTTTAGGTTTGTGTATGTACACCAAATACCTTTTTATTCTGTAACATATTATATATATTCACACAGAAATATATAAACTTCAATTGTTTACACCTTGAATTTATTTCTGAAGTGAAAAGTTGCCAAGATTTACATTAAATTATTTAAAAATGCTTACAAAAATTGAATTTCTAAATTATTGATGTGGCAACGTTGCAATTGTTAAACATAACCTCACTCATAACTACTTCAGATTTGTTTTACCTTTATATAAACCAATTACTCTTCCGAGAATTCAAAATGTTCGGTAAAACTATTGGAAAAATATTTCTACATCGATCAAAATTTAAACAAAAGCTAAAATTAATTTAAAAGTTGATTTTACGCTTGCGATTTTTCGGTATAGAACGTAAACTACATTTTTTATAGTACTGATGATGTCAGTGTAACTAGTGCAAGTATAACTGATCGTTCTACACCGTCCCCTGCACATGTTCTCAGACACGAAGCTTCGACATCTTCAGACGGACATCAGACATACACTGAGGACTATTATGCCACTCCAGATAAAGATAACGAATATATTTATGTAACTTATCCTCCAGATCTAAAGAGACGACTTCTAGAAAGGTCAGTACAAGTTTAAGTGAACGTAGAGCTTATAGATACTAAATGTAGACATGGGTGTAGTCAGTATTTATTTCAAAAGAGGGCATTTTTTTAAAGCAATGATCTGATATGTACTTAAAAAATTATTTTTGCCAATACCAGCATTTTGCAATGTACGATAAAAATTTCGAGGGAAGAGGTTTGACTGACCCCCTTCTACTGTCATCTATAGTGCCATGATGTAAATCTGACAGACTGTCATTTTGACAAATGTGTCAATGTGACATCAAGGCACTCTGTGACAGATCTGTCAAAATGACATCAAGGCACTCTGTGACAGATCTGTCAAAATGACATCAAGGCACTCTGTGACAGATCTGTCAAAATGACATCAAAGCACTCTGTGACAGATCTGTCAAAATGACATCGGCACTGTGACAGATCTGTCAAAATGACATTAAAGCACTCTTATGCCATCCACGGATGTAGATTATATTTTGTAACTTGAACTAGAAAAATATTTTCCAATATAGAAAAATTTAATTAGATGTTAGATAACGAAAAGTTTGAATGTAGAATTAATTGTTCTTACTTTTTAGTTGCTACAATCGTACAACTCGCTTGTGAATTAGTGCCAGATTAGTTGGAGGAATTTAATAGAAATTTAACATTACTTTATAAGTGCAACTGTCAATCATCTCCATACATTACATTCCAATATGTAGTCGTTAGCTCTATTCTATAGTACGCAATTATTAGAGTAGCCATTATATTTAAAGCTCATTAGCATTTGAGATAATTATTTTATTGATATTATTAAATTTGCTTTGCATAAAAAGTTTAATATTTAATCGTAGTTAAACTTAGATGACCAAATTTTTACTAGACGTAGTGTTAGATCAGCGTTTTTCAAACTGAGGGATCATCGCGATTCTCCAAAATTAAAATCTGAAATTTTTGATGCAGTTTAACAAATTAAATAGCACAATGTTATAAGATTAAAATAAAAATCAGTTTTTTTTTTTTAAATTAGTCAGTCAGCTGCATTAAAAGCAAAGGATGAAATAAAAACAAAAATTTATTTATTGCCCAAAATAAAAAAATTGCACCTTAAATCAATTTGTAGTTATGTACTTACAATGAACTGAACGTTTAAAATTATTGAATTAGAAATATGCCCGAACATTTTTATTTTTTTGGTAATCCCATTCGTGTTTGAGAACCGCTGTATTAGAAACATTTTCGTTCGGTTTTGGTGTGTGTCTATCTTTAAAAAATATTTCTATTTCTACAATGCAGTAAATTATATATTTATAGCTAAAATTGAACATGTCAATAAACTGGTTATTATAGTTGGTATTAAAAATGTTTTTAATTAGTCCTTTGACGTCCATTAACTTTAAAAATACATGAAAGTTTCAAGTAATTTACAGATTTTTATATGTACTGCATTGTTTTCAACACATTTTGTACCTGAGTGTAAAAAAGGATGCTTTCAATAAATTATTAGCTATTTCCTAGTTTTCTTTTTGTTTTCACAGCCTACTTTTTGTTTTACTGTCTATCTTGAAAAACAATTAAGATAAATCCTTTGTAACTACATTATTCCTTATACAGGGTGTCACACAAAAAACGCCGCAAGCTGTAACTCCATTGTTTGTGGTCCGATTTTGATGAACAAAAGAGTAAATGAAATGGCTCCTCAAATACTGTAAACTGAATTGGATTTCAATTTTTTTCAAATTTAACTTAAATGTCAAACGATAGTCTTTTTTTTTCAAATGGTACCATCCATTTTTTTTACTAATTCTGGTAGACATTTTTTTTTCTGAATTCAATGATGTAATAATAAGTTGATTTCAGTGCAAAACTAATAAGAAACAGAAATGAGTTAGGTTTCACAAAATTTTCAAGCGTGCCGTGGAAAACAAAAAAATCTTAATCAACAAATGTCATTTAAATACCACACTGACGTTTAAATGACATTTGTTGATTTAAAGCTGTATTACATTATAGAATTTCTTGTATAAGAAATTGTACAATTTCTTGTACAAGAAATTGTATAATGTAATACAGCTTTAATATTTTTTTGTTTTCCACGGCACACTTAAAAATTTTTTGAAACCTAACTCATTTCTGTTTAACTTTTATTTTTTATTTCTTATTAGTTTTGCACTAAAATCAACTTATGATTACATCATTGAATTCAGAAAAAAATGTCTACCAGAACTAGTAAAAAAAATAGATGGTGCCATTTGAAAAAAAAAGACTATCGGTGGACATTAAGGTTAAATTTGAAAAAAATTGAAATCCAATTCAGTTTACAGTATTTGAGAAGCCATTTCATTTACTCTTTCGTTCATCAAAATCGGACCACAAACAACGGAGTTACAGCTTGCGGCGTTTTTTGTGTGACACCCTGTATATTTAAAATGAGAAAAAACTAGGAATTCAAATAGATCATGGCCAACTAGTTTCCTATAAAAAAAAAAGGTAAATTTGTGTCACAACTTTTTAACGATGAGCGCAAAATATTTTTTTAAGCATCATTAAATTCAACGTAAACAAATCCAAAGTTAATCTTCAGTAACGTTTTTTTTTTAAATTACAACAATGACGGAAGTATGACACTTTATTATGACAAAAAAAACAGTTTTTCGCTAATAACTGAAAAAACGGAATTGAACAATATTTCTGAAAACGGTCCTGAGTTTGCTTCAAAAAACTGCATATCTTTGGTAATTTAATCGTTTTCCTCTCTTGCATATTAAGCAAAATATCCATGTAATTTCATCGAATTTGGTCCACCCTGTATAGTTAAGCACTGATTTACATTTAAAATTCGTTGTGCCACTACCATGGGCGTCCGCAGGGAGGGGCAAATGGGGCACTTGTCCCCCCCTGGGATTGAGTAAAAAAATTTACAAATTATAATTGTAAAATTAAAACCTCATAATCTTTAGAAAGGTCGGATTTTTATGACTGCAACATAAATTGCCCCCCCTAGAAAATTTTCTGCGGACACCCATGGCCACTACCAATTTAATTACGTCTTTAAGTGATTTAAGAGGCATTACGAAAAATCGGAAAAATTATAATTTAGTGGAATATTGTTTTAAAAAAATCAAACAAAAAACTTTGAGTAAACTTTAATTGCAAGTTGAAAAATAATTAACAAAATACTCTGACTATAAATAAAGACTTGAGACAGTTTACTTTGATATCTACATAAGTTGTAACAATATTAAACAATTATGTAAGTTACAAAACTGTCTCAATATTACGTTACAGAAAAACGAAATTGTTCTCAACAATTTTCACTTAAAAAGTAATGTCCAAATATGCATGTTCTAGCAGCATTTACATTTTACGTGATAAGTATAAACACAGCGTAACATATTTAATAAATTACGTAAAAACACTGCACGGTTTCGAAAGTATTAACATGTTCTTTGTCACAACTGTTTCCATATTAGTCCAATTACGTACGACGGATTCACAAATATAAAACTTCCAACGAAATTCAACGCCTTCATCCTGTGCCATGCTTGGGTTGTGAAGTGCCAAAAATTTAAATCCAGATAGCTGTGGAATTCCTATAATAAAATTTGTTAGCACAGTCATTCGCCGTTCATGCAACTCTCAAACAGTGACAAAACAGGCCACCAAGTCAGCTGTAATATGTACAAAATTTGGAACCACCTAACACAAAATTTTGAAAATTCTTCAACGTCCTTAATTATACAATAGAAAAATTCATTTAAGAACACGCAATAAAGAAACATTCTATGTAAAAAAACAACTAATGTTGTACTATCTTTTGATACCACTAAAAACATTCTCGCATCTCAGCTACTCTTCTTATATACATTATACACATTTAAAATTTGTTTAATGATGTGTTGTGAAATAAAACTAACTTCGTTATTACGCAGGGTCAAAATGAAAGAGAAAAAAAATCAATACGATTCGATACTGTAAAAAACCGATGTTTACCGAGGTGCAACTGAAACAAAAATGAAAGTGGAAGTGTGCATGGTACGTCCCAATTATTCGTATCTTCGTCGATAAGGCGCCCCCCGCCCATAGTCACCCCTACTGTGAGACGATTCTTCCATTCGACGTTTATGTTCGGCCATACGTAATAACCTTTGCTGCTGTTTTGTGGCTATCTGAAAATCGAAAAGGCCCTGCTAAAGTTGTCAGTTGGAAAATATCACATACTAGTTTTTTTATAATACAACACAAAACAGCAAAAATTTATTTTTGCTTTAATAAAGTTAACCATACATGATGTTTAGTTGTTTATTAATTGCGAGCATCACTTGTTTATGAAATCATGGCAAACTGTGATATTAAAATTTTCACAAAATTGGCCATATCTCGGTTATTTTTTGCAACAAATTTATAAAACTAAATATTTTTGAAAAGTTAAAAAAATGTCCTTTCATACAGGGTGTGTATAAATTGGCGCTACACGTGACGATATTCGTCGAAAATCTTAATACACTGGCCTCAGGAACCATTTAAAGAAACAAAAATTTGGCAACATTGCATCCATTGATTTGCGTTTGGACATTTTTTTATCAGCAATTTTTACTTAGGTATTTATAATATTTGTTCGAACTGAAAGCCTTCAGTTCGTAAATATAGCTGCAAACTTTTAGGTATAGTCTAACACAAACTGGAAATAATTGCGAGAAAAACAGAGATGACAGCTAATGACAATGTTGCCATGTGTATTATATTCATTCAAATCAGTGATTAATATATTTTCAACACCAATTTTTGAAAGGAAAAACACAATATCTAGGAAAAAATATTATTCAAAACTTATTTTTATTCCAAATCGCAGCTTTTTCATCAAAAAATATTAAATAATAACACTTATTAAAGGACTGAATGTCAAAACTTTGAGGACCTCTTGCAGACACAGCAAGAATGGTACAACATTTTCATATAAAGATTTTCGACTTAGAATTTTACGAAGAACATCGCCACGTGTAGCGCTTCCGCCAATTTATACACACCCTGTACAGCAGGGGTGTCAAACTCAATGGCTAACTTGGGCCATACAAAAAACGTTTAACTTTAGGTGGGCCGCAAAAAAAATAATTTTTGTTTAATAATAGCAAAAGAGTATAATTAACAAAACGTTTACCGAATTCTACCTATCTTATTTTTATTCTGCGTCGGTTTGTTATTTTATTATTATTATTGTGTGCCGACATATTGGCCGGGCCACAAAAATGTTCATTGCGAGCCGCGAGTTTGACACCCCTGCTGTACAGGGTCTCCCAAATTCGAGTAAATGCATGGGGATCTCGCTTATCTTAAGAGCTACGAGGTCGGTTAAATTAGGGCAAAGTTGCGAAGTTAGATGCTCATCAAATATCTGCAAAGAAAATGTTCATAGTGATCTTAGTTCAAAAGTTATTCAAGAAAAATAATTGAAAAAACTGATTTTCGTTTTTTGGCCCTATTTCCGACACTGTTTAAAATATCGACTATCTGGAAGCGCTTCTCCATGGCAACTTTTTACGCTTTATATTTTGAGATAACATAGAATTTCCAACAACGTTTCGTCTCTTCAGAACCATCATCAACTTCATTTTTTTAAATACGTTGTTCTGTTAAAACTGTCACTTTCACATTAATATGATCGTAATTAATTGTATAATTTGCAACCAGCTAGAAATTCTTTGATATTTGTGCTTTTGTTCGCTATTTTTATTTTCACTATGTTCTGGTAGTACATTTTTAATTAATTTATTTATTCGCTATCCCTTCGTGTATTGCGGAGTATTGTTAAATTAATTTTCGTCAATTATGGAAAATAAATGGTGTTACAAATATGATATTGTAATCAGGGACCCGAACCGAACCGGAACCGGAACAAAAACCGGAACGAACCGGTGCCTTTTTCATGAACCGTGAACCGGAACTGAACCTCTTAGTTAAGAAATCACAAAACCGCAAAACCGAACCGAACCGACTGGCGTGAACCGCTTAAAACCGCTACAACCGGTTAAAAAACCGGTTCGGAACGATATTTTTTATAAAAAATTGGATTTTATTTTTTTCGTAATTTTTGATTACATCTTACCGTAGATAAAGAAAATATTTAAGACAGTTCAATTTGTAAATAATTAAATATGCATCGTCTATCAGTCGTATTTGAATAATGTATTCTTTACCGCGATTAATAGAACGCAGGCGCTCTTGCTCGTCAAGCCGTCTTTCACTACAAACCGCAAGTTTAAACTTGTTGATTGGACTGTATAATGCGGCATTGCACATAGTACTGTACCTACTTTGGAATGGCGTGCGCTTACGTACTTTTATAAATGGTTAGTTATTGCTTCTAATTTGGAAAACTGTAAGTATAACTTTATATTACTAAGAGTACTATACTAACTAAATTTCCACACGAATTACATCATTGTTTTGTAGGCTTTGTCAGTGAATACATTTGAAATTTTTTCAAGATTTTTTTCATGGAATAGTTGCTTTTAAATCATAGATCACTTTGACCCATTTAACCAAGTCTGTATCTCTTACCGTTTACGAGATCCCCATGCTGTTCAAGTTAACTTATATCAAAATATGTTGATTTTTCTGACATACAAAGATTTGTTTTTCCTTCAGTTTAACACATTTTTGGCGAAGAATCTCCATTTTTGTATTTTTGGCGCATAAGCTACCCTGATATGAGACCCTCGATATTACACTGACTTAATTTGACAGTTTTATTTAATACAAAACAAACACAAATTTGTATATAAATAAAATTGTTATGTGTTTTGTTATTTTGTACTCAGAAATTAAAATTTAATTTTACCGTCTGTTTGTTGCAATAATGTTTGTTAGATGGCGCAGTATATATCAAGGTAAGGTTAGGTTATATATATAAAGAGTTTGAAGTTTAAATATAAATAAAATTTATATGTTGTGGGTTTATGTTTTATTACTATTTTTATACATTTTGTACTAAAAAAAAACGTATTGAACCGAAACCGGAACTGAACCGTTACCGCCGAACCGGTTACCGAATCATTAAAAAATAAAAACCGGTGGTTCGGAACGTAAACCGAAAAGTTAAAATTTATCGAACCGGTAACCGGAACTGAACCGTTATTCTTACCGGTTCGGGTCCCTGATTGTAATTGATTTTAATGTATTGAATAAACCGTTGAAAATTAAAAAGCATGCCATGAGAAAACAAAATTTTGTGTATATTATGACATTTCTCGAATTCCTTAAAAAGTGTTGATTGTCATATTGGAAAAAAAAAATAATCAAAGAATTTCTTGCTGCTTGCAAATTATACAATTAATCACGATCATATTAATGTCAAAGTGACAGTTTTAACAGAACAACAAAACAAAAAAATTATTTTGTTTTTTATTTTGCTTTTTTTCGTACAAGATCATTTGATTCAAAAATTGGACAAAATGAGTTTTTCTAAAAGTTTTGTGGTAAAATATCATTTTAGATATTAAATGTCATATATTATTGAAATCAGAAGACAAAATGCTATCCGACTGTGGGATAAGAATTTTTTCGCCGTATTTAAAAAAATGAAGTTGATGATGGTTCTGAAGAGACGAAACGTTGTTGAAAATTCTTTGTTAGCACAAAATATAAAGCGTAAGAAGTTGCCATGGGGAAGTGCTTCCAGATTGTCGATATCTTAAAAAATGTAGGAAACAGGGCAAAAAAACGAAAATCAATTTTTTCAGTTTTTCTTGAATAACTTTTGAACTAAGACAGCTATGAAAATTTTCTTTGCAGATATTTGATAAGCATCTAACTTCGTAACTTTGCCCTAATTTAACCGACCTCGTAGCTCTTAAGATAAGCGAGATCCCCATGCATTTACTCGAATTTGGGACACCCTGTATAGTCATGACCAACTAGGGTTTTCATTTAAAAAAATATAAGTTAACTTCATATCTCGAAAATCTGTCGCTAAAAAAATTTTATCACAACATTTTGTTCTACTTTAATAAATAAAGAAGTTATTATAAATTTTCAAAAATGATGAAATTTAATTTTTGGCCTGTACTGCCAAAATGGAAAGCGATATTAAAAATCTGATCACACAGGCATTCTTAAAAAAAAAAGCACAAGAGACCAATATTAGATTTTTCAGAACTATTATGGTAACCGAGATAACTTGTAAAACCTTCGAATTTGGTCTACCCTGTACAGTGTGGAATAAAAGTATGAAAACAGACGATAATCTAGAACAGTGGTTCTTAAACTTTTTTGCAACCTTTTTTTCCAGTTCAACAAGCT
Organism: Elmis aenea; assembly: GCA_947652605.1. Lineage (NCBI taxonomy): Eukaryota > Metazoa > Arthropoda > Insecta > Coleoptera > Elmidae > Elmis > Elmis aenea. Next base: position 41,979,731 of record OX393580.1, on the reverse strand, counting down.
GTTGCGACCCACCAAAATATTATTGATTTAAAATTGTAATGTTAACAATCCATAACCTTAAGTTCATAATTATAAGAAAAACACACATTAAAAAACAAAAGTTTTGAAAACAAAATCAAGTTCAGTATTTTTTGCGACCCAAAATAAAATCCACGCGACCCACTTGTGGGTCACGATCCATAAATTAACCCTAGAAGCCCAATCTACGTCATTTTGACGTACACTCCAACACATATTCGCGATCTCTTTCACATGCTTGCTTAGATCGCCGTGACCATCTGAGCCAACTCGGTACAAGCCCAGAGCTAACAGGAGACAGTAGTCTCGCTTTGATAAGTGCCGCCATTTTGTTGTTATCGCAATGTTACAAGTCGTTAGACGTATGTTTGGGCTTTGTTAACTTTTGCACTTTTCGAATTTTCTGAATTATATTTGACTTAAGTGATTTATGTTTGATAAGAGTTGATTAGTTTTTCATAAAAAACTATAAATAGTTGTTTTTGTAAACAATTTGTAGTATATAAGAAAAAATTACAGGGATCTCAGTTTTCGTGCCATTTTTTGTATGTTTAATTAAAGTGAACAATTAAGAGTTTAAATAAACAATATTTTTTCTAAATTTCTGTTTTTTTATTTAGTATTTTACATAAACCATACAAAAAACTAGTATTTGCAGTAAAGTTTATTTAGATAGAGCTCTTTTATAATTGTACGTCGTTTTGACGTATGATTGGGCTTTATAGCCTCAAAAATATGATTGGTCTTCTAGGGTTAAGAATCACTGATTTTATTGTTAATTATTCGGGCAATGTAATATTTTCAAGTAGGCTATGAAGGTAGACAGCTGCAATATTGGAAAAATTGAAAGAAAAAAACAAAGTTATAATTTTATCTCATCCCTAGGCATTTCTGTCATTTTTCCTATGAAAATATGATGTTACTCGAGGAAAACAATCGAACCACCAAACAGAAACAGTTGAAATAAAACAAATTTAAGTTACTCACCTCTTCTGGACTCAGAGGTAGCCAATAAATACTTGGAGTGGCTTTTGTTTTTTGGAATAGATCATCCATTAGCTTCTGTGGAGGTTCTTCCTCTTTTTTACGTTGCTTACGACTCATAAAATCTGTGAAAAATAAAATTGCATTACATACAAATGATTACCAATAATGAAGTTACCAAAATTGTCAGATATTTACCATCTATGGGTGTTGGTGATCGTCTACCCGGTCTTCGTTTATCACCTCTTCTCTCATGTTCTCTCGGACGTTCCTTATAAGGATCTTCTTTCCCCAAATCCCATTCGCGAACATGCCGATCGTTTTTGTGCCTATCTTTGGTTTTATCGGCCGTAGCTTCATCCTCGACTTTCTTTACCGGTTCCTGTTGACAAACACCGAAATCAAAATTTGCAAAACAAAATGATGGTAAAGAAAAGGCTTACTTGATTTTCTTTTTCGGCAACTTTGGGTTCAACAACAATGGGTGATGGTGGAGGATTGCGGGCATTTTCCAAGTCTTCCGGAGTGGCAAAGTCAATCACGAGCTTTTTTCCATTTCCTATCGGCCAGTGAACTCCGTGCAATGCGTTTCTTGTAGCTTCGGCTTCCCTAAAAAATTCATAGCATTAAGATTTTGAATTATTTCACACAATTAATATAACTTACTCTTCTGTTTCGTAATGGACATAGCATTTGGATTTTATGCGATCCGTCCAAAATCCGTTTTCCGTAATTTTACCAGTCCGTTCCAGAAGCTCCTTCAACTGTTTCAGCGTGAAAGGTCTCACTAGGTTGGTAATGTATAGTACAGGTGATATGGGATGTTTCGATGGACTCGGTGGCGGTTTTAATTTGCTTGCAGTGTCATCGACAATAGAAATTTTACGATTCATTGCGATGATGTTTGAATTGTCCACCTCTGGCTCGACATGCTCATCCATTTCAGTCGAACTTGCCGATGTTTGAGTCTGGTACCGTCGATGTTCGTCATTGGTGGATTTATGCTCGATGGACACTTTACGGTCCATTCTTTTTTCCTTTGGTTCAGTTACACTAGATCTTCGCCGTTCTCTGGGATATTCGCTTTCGAGTTTCACTTCGGCTTCCTCGAGGAATTCCAAATCGGGACAAAAGCTTTTAACGGTGTCGATATTGATTTTTGTCAGACAATCTTTAACCGACGTCAAACCGGGCATGGAATTACCCCATTTACGTTTACGGTTCACTTTAGCGATTTTCTGAGGGGTTTCAAAAATCTGACACAGTTCGTCTTTCATGCCTTGTAGTTCTTCGTTCGTGTGAACTATATCTTTTACATCTTCTGAAAAAGATGACGTTATATATAATGAAGAATCATGCGTAAATGACGATGTAATGTACAAGGAATCATCTTCACGTTTTGGTGTAAAACTGCTGTCTTCAACATTGTCCGATCTGGAATTTTCTTCTGAATGATCAACTTTTGCATCTCCATCAGATTTTTTATTACATTCATCGACGTCCATGTTTTCTTCTTTTTCTATTCGAGATGATTCTGAACATGGTTCATCTTCAATTTGCTCTGTGAATTAAATGCAACATGTTACAACAAAATAAAAATGCCAACAAAAAATCATGTTAATGAATGCATGCTGAAAAACAAATATGTTAGAGAAATAAAAATAAATTGTGAATTTCAAATAAATAAAAAATTAAGCCTACCTTCGCCTTCTGATGATGAACTCTCCCACTGCGATTTTCGACAAATTTGCTTCTTTGGAGGTACAGTTGAACTTGTTTGAGATCTGTTTTCATCTGCTTTAGTTTCATCGTTCTGCTTATTCTTATCTTCAGCTTGAACTTGTTCATTCGACTTAACTTCATCATTTGATTTTTCTTCATTATCAGGTTCTTCACGATTAGGTGGAACTTCATTATCAGGTTGAACTTCTTCATTATCAGGTTGAACTTCTTCATTATCCGGTTGAACTTCTTTATCATCCGGTTGAACTTCTTCATTATCAGGTTGATTTTCTTTATCATCATGTTGAAGTTCTTCACTATCAGGTTGAACTTCTTCACTCGCTTTAGTTTTATCATCAGATTTAGAACCATCATCAGATTTGGAACCATCATCAGATTTAGAAACATCTTCAGGTTTTATTCCTTCATCTTGCACACTTTGATCATCTAGTTCAGCCTTATCATCTGGTTTTGCTTCATCTTCCGGTATCTTTTCATCGTGTGAAGTACCAGAATCATCATTCACTTCCATCGATTCTGTAGCAGCTTTAATATCATTATTCTCACTTATTTGTACAGGAACAGCAGTTTCCACTTGAGAAATTTCTTCATTGCTATCAGAATCTTCTTTTTCTAATACATTTTGTTCTTCGCTCATCGATTTTGATTCTTCAACTTGTACAGTTGTGTTTTGTTCAGTATCAGGCGATTCTTCATTTGTTTCTTCCATGGCTGGTGATATTTCACAAGGTTTAGTTTGTGTTTCTTCCATTTGCGCAACTTCTGCAGGTGCTTGCTCGAAGCCTTTAAATTTTTCTTGCGATTCACTGTCTTCGGTACTGTGGTTGCTTTGTGAATCGTCTGCAGAAGTTTCTCGTACAAGACTTTCAGCAGAAGTTATGGTTTCAGTTGTTTCCGCTGTCAGGTTTTCAGTACATTTATTTTCGCTTACTGTAGCTTGTTCTTTCGATGTATCACTATTTACAGAGTCATCAATATTACTTTCTGTTTCTTTACCAACTGTTTCAATTGTAACATTTTCTGGTTCATCGGTAGCAATTCTTTCAATTTCTCTAGTTGTAACAGTTTCACAATCAACCGGAATATCGATACTGGTATCGGGTGACTGAGATGTCACCTGTGCATTTTCAGAAATTTCACTTTGTGTTTGAGGATCAGGCTCAATTATTTGCGGAGTTTTTTCAGCTTTTGATTTATGTTTTGATTTAGACTTACCTTTACCTTTCATGGCTTCATGTTCTTCCGGTTCATCCGTCTTCAATGTATCCTCTTGAGAATCTTCTTGACTTGTCGCTGGGGAGCCAAATCGTCGTGATTTCCTAGTTATTTCATCTGCACTACTTACTTCATCATCAAGACAACTTCCTGATTTATTGCGACGACTTCTGCTCGACCTTTCAACTTTCTCCGGGGAAGGTCTCGTTAAAGAAATTTTTAGTTTTTGGATTACTCCCGATGATGAGTCAGCTGGTGTAACTTTCCATACAGGCTGATCTTCCTCAACAGTTTCTTCAACTACTTTAGTGCTGGTGTCAACCTCCTCTTCTTCTTCACTCGACGAATGTGATGAAGATCTCTTATGACGTTTGGAATGTCGACGGGATTTTCTTGTTGCAGTTTCTGGAGGTTTTTCAGGCGACACCTTCGACGCATTTCTTGCACTCTTACGACGCATTTCCTACAATTTACTTACTTTAATTTGTTTACAATGTTAGGTTAGAAAGCATAAATCAAAGACGCCATTAACGGCGGCGTTAGTAAATTTTACAAACACGATAACACACTTATTTACAGCTGCAATGGTTGACACATTTTAAAATAAAATACTTACGATTTCTACTTCTTCTTGAAACGTAATAAAGCGAATTAATTCGATTTTTATTTAGATATTCCACAATCATACACAAATTGATAAACGTCACTCTTCAAGCGGCATAAACGCCAATTATAGAATATACAGCATTGCCAAATTAATTCAAAATACACATCTAGATGCTATACATTGCACAATTTTGCTTAAAGGTGAATAAATAAAATTCATTATGGATTATATTACCTGTTGCTTACAAATTGTGCAATTCTTAAATTACATTCATAATTCTGAAATATATTTTAAGAAGTTTGAAAGTATGGCAACATTGCAAACAAAAAAATGTACACGGTTTCCGTTTTCCGTTCAGTGACAACCAACATGATAACGGGGAGCATTTCGCGATATTACTATCTGTCATAAAAAAATACGTAAAATCACGTTCACATCTAATTTTAAATGATACTCTATAAAATGGACAAATAATTGCTACGTTGTTACCGAAATTATAACTAGATCAAAACTTCGTGGACTATCTTTGTTTATATCGTGGTGACGTTTCTTCTGATAGCGTAATATAGTTTTACTTTTTGAATACGTAGCAATTTATTTTGCAATGAAACTTGATTAAAAACACAACTTAATATTAAAACGGTAATTAAAATGGGTTTCTTACAATGGATTTCAATCAATTTTGTGTTCGTTTTGGCCATTGTTGACTGTTTTTATCTACCCGGTTTGGCACCTGTAAATTATTGTAAATCAGATGAACGAACGGAAAGTTGCAAGGTAAATCATTTTTAAAATACTAATAGTAGTGGTATACTTATTTCGTGTTTTAGTCTGAGGTCCTATTATATGTTAACCGATTAAATACAGATGAATCTGTTATACCCTACGAATACAGTCATTTTGATTTTTGTCTCCCCGAAGAGAGTGCAAAATCCCCAGTAGAAAATCTAGGACAAGTGGTATTTGGTGAACGAATTAGACCATCGAAGTACAATTTAGAGTTTATGAAGAATATGACATGTGAAGCAGTTTGTGAAAAGAAATATGAGGGTGCCAATCCGTCATCAGATCATGTACTTAGTATACTTAGAAAAGGTATAAGTCTTAACTATCAGCATCATTGGATTGTCGATAATATGCCTGTAACTAGCTGTTATGAAACGGAGGATGCTCGACTGTACTGCAGTACAGGTTTTCCTATGGGATGTTATTCGAGGGACGGCCCGAACAGATGCTTTAGTAATATGAAAACTAGAAACGCATATTATATTTATAATCACGTTGATTTAACCATCACATATCATTCCGGTGCTAAAGAAGAATGGGGAGCCGGTATTGGAAATAGCGGAGGTAGAATTATATCCATCAAAGTTATACCAAGAAGTATTAATCATAAATCGTAAGTCTAATTTACTTATATTTTATATACAGTGTTTAAAAATAATGGTACTGTTGTCGCTGCGTAATATAAAACGATTAAAACAGTAGTAGTAATAAAACTGTTGTAATTAAACTAGGACCTGATTGCATAGTATTGTCAACCGTGACGCTTTATAGTTCACAGGGACACAGTGCGTTTTTAGATCTTTTTGCCCACTGTTTTATTTATTTTTGGCTAAAGTATAGATTTTATTTAAATGTTGTCTTATTAAATTAATGAATAACTACCATCAAATTTTGTAATTTTAGTGCTAGTCCAAACATGATTTTTTAGAAATGGATTTTTAATTTGCATTCACATCTACAGTCATTGATTATTAGTTTAATACGTTGATTAGATTATTTTTTTAAACATAAAGGATTAGTTGATCACATAGTAGGCAAAAAGTTATGTTTCACAAATAGAAACTTTATTTAAACTTAAAATAATATAAAATTATTTGTGCACATTTTTATCAGTAGTACCAAAGAAAACTGTGATTAAATTCCTTGATTTTATCAGAATGTTATCTTACCAATTTTTTTAATTGCTATATAATAATTGTTTACTATATATAGGTTAGTGGTTATTCTATGTAATAATTGTTTGTTGGATTGCAAAATAGCCTAGGCTAAACAAATTGTTTATAAAATCTATCCTTAGCACTAATCGAAAGTATTAACTCAGCATAAATACTTAATTTGTTTACAAAATGTTAAGCGTCTTTATATTTATAAAAATATTTGTTTTATGATGTAATAAAATTTATTTTAATATCAAAATTATTTGAACGTAGTATCGTAAAGTAATAAAGGCTTTTTTTTTTAATGAATAACTTTGAGAGGTTCCATCTCACTTTTACATTTACCATTTAATTTTTTATTATCAATGTTGTCTAATGCATTATAAAATTAGTCATTTGTTAAAATATCGATGTTATTAAACTGATTAGTAAAATGAATTCACAAGGTCAAAAAGATTTTTTTAGATTTATGTACCTTAATTTCAAAATAGTTGCCTTAAAAAAATATTGTTGAACAATTCACCGTAATAATCAAAATAATTTGAATAAAATGTGTTGGGACGTTTTAAAATTTTTCGGAGATTATAAAGAAGCTGTATTTAAATTTTTGTAGTTTGTGTTTATCAATTGAATTATGTTGTCAAGCTTTATTCGCAACAATAAATTTTTTTGTAGCGTTTCTGAAAGAGACTGCTCATCACAAGAAGCACTCGAAATTCCCAACAAGTCATTAGGCAAAACAGAGCAGTTTAACATCATTTATACGTATACCGTTACTTTCATCCAAAATGATACAATCAAGTGGTCATCGCGATGGGATTATATATTGGAATCGATGCCACATACGAATATCCAGTGGTTCAGTATATTAAATTCTCTCGTTATTGTCCTGTTTCTGTCTGGAATGGTAGCGATGATTCTTCTTCGTACGCTTCACAAAGATATCGCCCGATACAATCAGATCGACAGTGGAGAAGATGCACAGGTTCGTGTGTAAAATGATAAATCAACAGTAATAAAAGAAACTCAAAATAAAAACGTGTTATTGAAAGGTTTCATTTGGTTGTGATTTTTTGTTTGCAGGAGGAATTTGGTTGGAAATTGGTTCACGGTGATGTTTTTCGACCGCCTCGTAAGGGAATGTTGCTGTCAGTACTTCTGGGCTCCGGTGCGCAAGTTTTATGCATGGCATTGGTTACGCTTGCCTTCGCTTGTCTAGGATTTTTGAGTCCCGCAAATAGGGGGGCGCTTATGACGTGTGCGATGGTTCTGTACGTTTTATTGGGGGCCCCGGCTGGATATGTGTCGGCCAGAGTGTACAAAAGCTTTGGGGGCGAAAAGTGGAAGTCGAACGTGCTTCTTACGTCCATGTTAAGTCCAGGGTGAGTCTTGCAATACTTTTGTTTTCACTAAAAAAACTACTTAAAAAATTTATTTTGTTAGAAAAATTAATTTTAGCTGCTTAAATTTTAAATAACATGTATTTAACTTCATTTTGGTTTTGTTCACAATAGCAGTTTCAAACTTTTGTTTTACAAGTACCAGGTATTTATTAAAATTAAAAAAGGCTTAATTGTATGCTTCTGGAAGTATTGAAACAAGTGAATCTCTAATAAAACAAATGAACACCAATGGAAACAAATGTACATCAAAAAAACTAATTCTTGAAACAAAAGCTTGCTATTTTTGGGTTAGCTTTAAAATTGCCAACTTTATGAAAATTTCACATTAAAAAATTATAAACTTAAAAAACATGTTTTAAAGTGTCTAAAAATGTTTCTAATGGAAAGGAAATTGCTGTTTTTTTTTTCAAGTTTTAAACATCTGAAATTTACTGAGCTTAATGACAATACGGAATTTTTGTAATTTTTGACCTAATAGAAAAATAGTTGTACATTTTGTGTTGTTTAAAACTTGCAAATTTTTGTTGTAAGAAATGTATTTTACTTTTGTTTTGCACTTGAGGTAACACAATCAGTAATGTTACACAATTTTTATGTTTGTAGTGACTGATAAGCAGGCTGCACCTATTTTTAGTTTAATAGTTTTTGAAATGTGTTATCGTCTGTAATTACTTTAACTGGAAATACAGATACAGCTTTACAATGCTTTCCAGAAGTTTTATATTTTGCACTGTCCTTTAAAGAAGTTATTTGTTTTTGGTTTTAAATATTTTTGATGAGATTTAAGCTTTTTAATATTTTTTTTGTACAACATTTGAGTGGTGTTATGGCAGAAGTTGATATGTCCAAAATTTTCATTTTTTAGTTTTCAGTTGATATGTCTTTAAAAGGGGTTTTCATAAGTTAGCACAATTCGATAAGTCAAAATTTTACAGAAGATTTTACGGTTTATTTGCTATGGCAACCAAGCTAGTTATTTTAAATAGAATACCCTGAATATTATTACATTTTTGATTCCTCTTTGAATGTACTTTATAAAATGTGCAAGGTCATATAGGCCTAAAATTAACCGTTTTTGAGTAATTAATTGTTTTCTAGAAAATGTTGAGCGAATAATATACAGGGTGTTCTATTTAAAATAACTAGCTTGGTTGCCATAGCAAATAAACCGTAAAAAACAAAACAAAACCGAATATACCATGAGGCGCAGAAAAGATAGCGATGCATCTTTTATAAAAATTCATTTTGTTGTTAAATCAATATTTTAAAATATAAAAGCGGTATTTCATACTTTTTTATGTTAAAATTTGCCTTTTTTTTAGAATAAGCTTTAAAGGTCTATAACTCGATAACATAGAGTTTTGGACTATGTGTTGTTTATATAACATTTTTTGCTTAAATTAACTCAAGGAACATGCTCCCTAAGTTTGGCCGTTACGTCATGCAACACCTGTTAATATGATAGTACCGGGAAACAATATGGCTAAAGCTGATATGTCTTATAGCTGTATTACACTATACAATTTCTTGTACAATTTTTTGGTGCAAAAAATTTTATACTAGATTGTACAGCTGTTGCCAAGTTACAACACGTCTTATGTCGTAAACTGACCATTGAATAAAAAGATAAAGGAAGGAGCTTTTAATTAATTAAGACATAAATGGCCTCTGATGGCGGCTAGTTTTGACAGGTCAAAGTCAAGAAATTTAGGGTTTTGTGTGCTAAAATGGTTAGCTGCAGATCTTGTAGTCTTACTAGGTCAAAAAATGTTGAAGATTAAAAGATTACGTTTCATAGGAAAGAAGACATTAATATTTTGTAGTGTAATCACGTATTGAAAATTTGATGTGGTCTGTCAAAATGGTATGTCATATCAGTGGCGTGCATTTGGTACAGCATATTTTTTAACTTTCATAATAAACTATCCAAATATAGAAATATGCTGTCGTTTTTTTAATTCCCTCAACCACGAAACAAGAAATAAATAAGTAAATAACAAGCTCAATTTAAAACAAAGCAAATATTTACATTAATCAATACATATTTAAAAATGTTAGATACGCCACTTAGAAGCGGGCAAACATGCATCCGCCATAATGAGAGGCTAACCTGGACGCCTTAGTATCACTATAACGCTACTTCCTTTATCTTTTTATTTAATGAAACTGACACTTCACGTATGTCAATTTACGACATTGTAACTTGGCAACAGCTGTACAATCTAGTATAAAATTTCTTGAACAAGAAATTGTGTAATGTAATACAGCCTTTACCGACTTGAACCACTTGACAAGAAATTTCGTTGATTAATAGCTGTATATATTGATACTTCCTAATAAAGCATTTTTAGGACAACCTTTCGTGCTCTTTCTTTATAAGTGGGTTAGAATTCACCAAATTTATTCCTACTTATGCTAAGTCTGCTTATTCCGTAAGGTGCAAATTTTTAAGAAAATACCAGTGATTTATATATTTTTTGATATTCTATACGTAAAGAGTGGCAGTTTTTTTTTTTAAACACTATGGGTGGCTCATTTTGCCTCAGTAGGGAGCTAAATTTGCAATCAAATATGCACTTAATTATCTTGTGGCTCAATCTATGGGGTGTCATGAGCCACCCCTTGAATTTAAAAAAATCTGAGTTTTTATGAAAATTGGAGTTCTGAGCTTTTGTCAAACTATAGTGCATGCAGTTTGTATCCTTTTCTCCAATTTTCAAACACAGAAACTTTCAAGTTTTATAATTACATGAAAAAATGTAAAAGACTTTGTGGAAAAATGGTCAAGTCACCCAGGGCGACGGTACTATGTAGGTGTCATCCTCGCCCCCCCCCCCGCCCCAGATTAAAGATTATTTTGATTGAAAACCAAAGTATGAATATAACCATTTATTAAACTAACTTGTGATTAAATACTCACATTTAATGATTTTATAATAACGATTGAAAGTTATTTTATTGATTTCTCAAAAACATGAAAAAGTGACATATCAACTTCTGCCATAACGCCACAGATTTAACTAGCAAATTAAATTTTCAAGTATTTTAGTTGCACATTTTCAATGTGTTAATTCAATAAACCTTTCGATTTTACAGGGTTATATTCGGTTTATTTTTCATCATGAACCTGGTGTTATGGAGCAAGGGTAGTTCAGCAGCAGTGCCTTTCACAACACTTCTTGCATTATTGTCGCTCTGGTTTGGAGTTTCAGTACCACTCACATTTGTTGGAGCATATTTCGGCTTCCGGAAAAGGGTAAGTACAATGGTTTTTTATTGTTTCATTTACAGTCAGTGGTGAATCTTATAGGTCCCCAACAGTAGGCAAGAAAATTTCTTTGTTTAATGTCGGTTTATGTTCTTTTGTTTCAGGCTTTGGAACATCCAGTTCGAACCAACCAAATACCAAGGTTGATTCCGGAGCAGTCAGTGTACACCCAGCCCATTCCTGGAATCATCATGGGTGGCGTCCTCCCATTCGGATGCATATTCATCCAGTTATTCTTCATTTTAAATTCAATATGGTCGTCGCAGATGTACTATATGTTTGGATTTTTATTCCTCGTATTCGTCATCCTAGTAATAACTTGTGCCGAAACTACGATTTTGCTTTGCTACTTCCACTTATGTGCTGAAGATTACCATTGGTGGTGGAGGTCGTACCTGACATCCGGTTTCACCGCGGTTTATTTGTTCTTGTATTGTTGTCATTACTACGCCACGAAACTTCAAATCGAGGATTCCACCTCGGGATTCTTGTACTTCGGTTATACGCTAATCATGGTGTTTTTGTTTAATCTGTTAACAGGTAGTATTGGGTTCTTTGCGTGCTTCTGGTTTATCAGGAAGATTTACAGTGTCGTGAAGGTGGACTGAAGTGTGCATGTGGAGAACTGTACCATATAATATGTGATGAATTATTTATTGTTTCGTTATTTAAATTGATGTTTGTCATGGATTTTCGTTCAAATTTGTGTTGTTTTTTTTAATTGTTTTCTTTATGACGGACATCACTTTAAACACGGAACTGAGCACAATAAAGAAGTCCCTGGACGTTGTCTCTTTCTGTAGTATTTAAAATTAAATAGTCGAAAGAGACAACGGCGAAGCGATTGCTTTTTGAATAATTATAAACTGTAAATTTTAAAATTAGATAGTAAATTTTATTGTACATTAGCTTTATTTGTGTACTGATGTAATAAAGTCCTTTGACAATAAAGGATGCACAATCTCTCATTTGTTTTTATTTATTTGTTTTTTAATTAAAGTGTTCATTGCTATATTTGCACAATTTTTGTTGTTCAAGTAAAGATGGTAGGTATTAGGGTACCTCTATATAACAGCGTATGGCCACGCTTCACAAACCCTCCAAATTTCTAATAGCCGCTATGGGATTATATAAGATTTCTTTTAATAACTCAATTTTTAAACGAAATTTGTAGGTAAAAACTCAATTGGCGTTTAGAAATAGATGCAATAATAAGTATAGCAATTAAAAAATGAGTAAAATGAAGGATTAACAATTGTTATCAGCTATTAATGTTTAAAAAACATTTACGGTGCGCGTATTTCCATGGTAGGCATGCAACCCATGACACACGCCGTGTATCATGGGGTGTAGGCATGTAAGGAATAAAACACAAGAAGTTATAGTAAACGTATTTTTTTATGTCCAATGAGCAACTGAAAAGCATAGGTTCATCAATTTAATTTAATTTTTTATCATAAAATTACATTATTAATCCCAATCATTGCTATTAAGTTCGATGTAGACCAATAATACATCGCACATTTTCTTAAAAATTAAAAAAATAATTGTATTTAACTTAACTTATGAAATTTACGTATGGTAATAACTTACACAACTATCACTAATGTCTTTTAAAGTCTTAGAACACACTTAAACACTCTGAATACGCAAGAAAAAAATAAAATATGAATATTACCCTATGCGCTCCATACTAATTATTTGAAATCTGGAGGTCTCAGCCTAGCGGCAAGCGAAACTCGACCGTATATACACCTCAGCCATAGAAACTTGTTCTCGGCTGACCATACCCTGTTTATTAAGGTACCCTAGTAGGTATGAACCAGCATGGCGTTCTTCATGTTAAGACTGGGGTTCTGGTTAGGGTTGCCAGAATATCTCTTTTAAAGAGAACATGTCCTCTTTTTTATCCCGATCTTTTTGTTCACTCTTTTTTTTTATTCTGATAATTTTTATCCTCTTTTTCCCTTAGTTACTTTTGGTCAGATTAAAAAAAAAAAACTATAGAACTGAGTCGTTTATAGGCCAAAGCAATAAAATCCACTTAATGATTTTTTTAAAATTTTAGTGCCAAAGCACTTGATTGATGTTTAACTTTTTATGTTTAAAACCAATTTCTTTAATAATTAGGTTTAACAGCACTAAATGTCAAAAAAAAATTTGACCTTCCAATCATAAGTTATTTATTTCAGAATAAACAATTATTTCAGGAATATACTAGGTAATACATTTTTTTACTTACAAATGTTCTGCTTTGTTTGATAAAGTAAAAAATGTTTTCATAAAAACTTTATTTTTTTACAAATCGTTTTTTTATTTACTATGCAGCAAAAATAAATTATTTGTGTGGAATCCGCTTGAAAAAGCGTAAACATACTTAATATATATATTGATAACAGGCGCCTACTTAAAAACAAAACGCAACCCACTTAGCAGGTTGCGCCTAAATAGGTATGCAATGTGCTTAACAAAGCGCCTACATTCGGCATTTTCAGGCAACCTGCGTAGAAAAGACGTTAAAGTAATTGCATATCCATGTAGGCGTAATGTACAGTATGCAACTCACTAAACGTTGCACCTATTGGTAGGCAACCACGACACAAAACGCCTACATAGACATGCAACTTATTTGACATAACAGTTACGCAGGCTGTCTAAAAATGACGAAAGTGGGCGTTTTGTTCAGCACACTGCATACCCATGTAGGCGCAACGTGTTAAGTGGGTTGCGTTCTGTAATTATGAATTACAATAAAAACTGAACAATAATGTTCTTATGACAAACAAAATTAATTTCTGCAGTATACAGTACCAAGGTAATCGTAAATTTCAATAAAAATTAAAATAAATTGGGTTACAATTAAGTTACTAAAGATTTGGTTTTGGACCAGAACTGTCAAAACACATTTATTAGTAAAAATCCTAAAAATTAAACAATGCAATATTTATGTCTCAAATATGAATTTATAAAGTATAGTGCACTAACTCAATCGAAAAAGGAAATAAAAATCAAACCGTATCCGGTAACGATTAAATGATTAAAAATGTTGTTTTAGACCAGAACTGTCAAAACACAATTTATTAGTAAAAATCCAATAAAAATGAAACGATGGAATATTTATGATTTTATAAAGTACACTGAACTAACTCAATCGAAAAAAGAAATAAAAATTAAAATAGATCTAGTAACGATTAAGTTTTAAAAATGTTGTTTTGGATCAGAGCTGTTGAAACACATGTATCAGTAAAAATTCAATAACAATTATTAAAGGATCACAGTCTTTATTTGTCTAATATATATTTATGAAGTATATTGTATCAAGTTAATCTGTAACTTGCCTAAATTTAAAATATTGATGGTTACGAATAAGTTGTTAAGAAATATGAAGTATACTGTACCAAGTCAATCGAGAACTTGGTACAGTATACTAGAGAACTAGGAACTGTGGAATTTTTTTAGAACTTTTACCACAAACAATTGCAAGCCTATAACAATATAACATATAGCATATAGAGATGTTATAAAAACTGCGTTTAAAAATGTTTAAGTGGTAGATATTTTTCAACTAATTAAGTGTAATACCTCTGTGTATACCATATTAAGTGCTAACTACGTTTAATCATTATTTTACAAAGCTTTGAAATAGTTTAAAATATGTTTTACAATTTGTGGTATGATGCACTAATATTACAAAATTACTAAATATAATTTTATAACCAATTACCTAAAGGTTTTGGTCAATTTTAGTCAAGAGTCATGTAGCAGAATCTACGTTACATATCTCATTCAAGTAATAACGTTGTTTAATCGTCTTTTATGAAGTTATCGAATATTTAAATACTGATGTTTTAAAATTTAAAGACATCACGTGCACTAACCTTACAAGAAGTAATTTTATAACTAATTAACCCTAATTAATGACCAATTTCTGTTTACAGTTACACTTCAATATTTTTACATATCAAACTCATTTAACGTTATTACATTTAAAAAATCCAAACAGAACTGTATTATAGGTGACATTTGAGGGTAATTAATTGGTTTCATTTGATTTGTGGCCAATGGTCCAGTATAGTTGGATGCCTACCTGTCAACTAAAATTAACATGGTCGTATACATTGTGCATATGGGACTTTATCAAGAAATCGTGTTTTTATTTCCTTGAAAACTTAGCTGGTCAGTTGTGTACAAATATGGTAGTTCGATGTTTATCCATTAGATTTCGCACAGTATTCCAATTTGGAATTTTATGCACTAAAGCATTGTGCAAGATTTCTTGATATTCGTTATTTAAATCATTTTGGAGCTAATAACAATAATCATTAAAAATAACGTGTGTACGAAGTTATAAACCATTGTCTATTTTTTTTAAAATTTCATAATTTTCCTTGAAAAAGTGCTGCGCGCCCGTTTAAGTAATTTTAAAACTGTATCCTTGCCCACGGGCATGTTTATACCCTAGTCAGTCCACCGCTGTAGATATGATAATAAATGAGCTGTAAAAAAATGTATTTGGGACTTGTATAATTTTTGGTTGATTCATTTTCAGGACATTTTTTTTCTGCACAAATTTAAAATTAGACGTTGAGCTTAAATTTTGAGGATACCTTATGACACTCCGTCCTTAATGCCGACCCTGGAAACTTATTACAGTAGCCTTCCACGTTTAGCGAGGACAATAACGAGAAAAATTTACATAAAGCAATCGAAATTAAAAGAACGATTTTCAATCTGTGGTTAACCGTATAAAAAAGAACGATTTTCAATCTGTGGTTAACCGTATAAAATTCCCTAAAATAAAGTTAATTTTTTTTTCCTTTATCTTTTTATGAAGTTCAGGTAATAATTAATTTTCCTTTTCACACTGAAAATCGATTCGACATCTCCAGAGCGGGTTCATCGATTGCACGTAGCGTGGATTCGTAACCATGGCGATTGTCGTGTGGATTAGCTCGCTTACAATTTAACGTTTACCAGTAGCCAACTGGATGACACGCAATTCACATTAATCGTCGAACATGGAAAACATTTACCGACTCAAAAAGGTAAGCACTAATTTAAATTAAAATCACTTCACTTGATTGCCTGATTTCCCCCACACCTCAGTCGTACGGCACAATTTGACTGTTTGAATGTTCAGTGTGGCTCAACAACGATTCCTAAGCGGAAAGCTCTCTTTGTATCGGTAAAATAATTTTTCCGAACACTTTTTTGAATAATATATATTTAAACCATTGTTGACCATATTCATCGATTACACATTTCGTTGTGTGTTTTAGAGAATGGTTTACCCGGAAAAATTAACGTTGAACCACGTTGCTCGAAAATCTTCCGCTCTTTCTGCAACTTCCTGGTGCGATGAGTCTCTGGAAGTCCCCGGAAGTGTAAACAGAGACGGTAATCATAGTGCGTCGATAAGTGATGATAAAAGTGATAGTGAGAGGAACAAGTCAGCCCTGTCAGTCCGCACTAACGATAGCATGTATGTATCTACGTGCTTCAGCACAAAAATTTAGGTATTAAAAAATGGGAAAGTGTTAAATATGGAGGTTTTAAAGCTCCAGTAATATTTGAAAGTATTGTTGAAACAAAAAAATGCGGTTAATTGAACATTTTGTTTGCTTAAAAAGGTTTTCCGTGGTAACACAATATTAAGTAAATAAGTGATAATTATTCGCCAGTACCTACAGCCCTACACACATGCTAAAGTTTAGAGATGTCTATTTCGCCTAATTTTTTGCCAAAATATTGCGTTTACTTAATTACTCTGTAGGTGCAAAACCAATAAAGAAGTTGTAAACGCTTTTGAGCGTTTCTCCTTCTTGTTACGCGTTTGAAAACATTTTAGTCTAACGAAATTAAATTTAAAAAAATCACACTTGATAATTAGCTTTTTATGAAATAAATCAAATTAATTATTAATAAAATAATTCAGTATACCTTTGGCGAATTTTCTTGAATGAGTTTTTTTTACAGATAGACGTGTTTAGTAGCTAGTTTAGTAATTTTATACAGAGTGATTGATTGGGACCGGGCATTAGAAATATATGAAGAATGAAAAAGGGTAATGATCTGAAATTTTGTTTATGTCTATAATGGCATATGATCTGTTAAATAAAAATGTTTTCAAAATGGCAACACTTCCGAAATACCGGAAGTTGAAATATACTTCCTTATTTCAAATACAATGGCCTATTTTTTATTGCATTTTTGGATTAAACACGTTATTTTAGAGGTACTTTTAGTGGCATTTCCGATACCTAAGTGCAGTCGTTATTTAGCTTTTTGTCATTTACTATAGTGAAGTGGTAAAGGTCCAAAATTAGTTCCATGTTCATTGTTTGTAAAAAATCTTTAACTAACCTTTAACTTGACCAATGACCATCTACTGCTGACCAAATAAAAGAGGGTCAGGTTAAAAGTAGATTAAAGCTTTTTTTTTAACGAAAACGTATGCTAAAGTCCAAAATGGAAGTGTTAACAAGCTTAGCTTCCTTTTCATTATTTATTTTAAAAAAAACTTCAAACTAACCTTTAACCTGGCCGTCTTTTATTGACCAAATGAACGAGGGTCATGTTAAAGGTCAGTTAAAGCATTTTTTAAAGAAAAGAAACGAAAAAGTCTAAAATGGAAGCTTTTTTCAGACTTCTACCACCTCATTATGGTAAATGATAGGATTGACCTGTAAAACCTAAGATTTACCAATTTTTGGGCTTTTACAGTAACATAGATGCTGCATAAATTGTTATTTGTAAACTACAAAATAAAGGTGCTGCAGAATTCAAGATTTTTATATTAAGTTTTCACGAAATATATTTCTTTGCTAAAACAATCGTTTATTTCATGTAATAAAAAATAGGTAACAAATCTACATTTTATTTATTAATTTTTTGTATTACGGGTCAGGCTGACGCTAATACAATAAGTGTAACAAAAAACTGAATACAGTTGAGTTAATGATATATTAGGTTTGTTGGACTTATACGAAACAACAAACCATAAAATCGAGGTAATATAGGTCTAAAGGAAGTCCTGTATAACAATTTAGGAGTAGGAATAGCAACATTCGTTCAGGTGTAAGGGCTTGAGTCTTGGGATCGGTGATTAGTATAGTAAACTAAATAATCCAATTTTAGAACTACTACTATTGAAAGTTATGAGCAAATACTTTAAAAAGTTTTGAGCCTTCCCATTGTTATTTATTGAGCGCTGTAATTTGTTTAGGTCTGCAAATAGGCAATTCATTCAAGACAGGATTCGTCACCTAGTTAATGCTTTCACACATCGAGCCCAAACCGTTCGCGAGCGAATAGATATGCCACCAACACCATCCTCCATAAGCAGCCACGAAACGGTTGATAAATCACCCACGATGGTAACTAGATCACGACACGTGACCGAATGCTTAGATGACCAACCAGACCAATCCCTGGAACCAGAACTAACTAAACACAAAACAAATATATTCGATCGTATAAGACACATATACGATACAAAAGTTATAGATCCCCAAGGAAAAGTTTACGTTACTTGGTTATCAATAGCAGCTTTGGCGGTTTTGTATAATGTCTGGGTGATACCTCTGAGGAGTTCGTTTGGTTATCAGTCGCCTGAAAATCGAGGGGTGTGGATGTTCTTCGACTACCTGGCTGACTTTATTTACGTTGTTGATGTTGTTTTAATGCAGCCCAGGATTATGTATTTCAACGAAGGATTTTGGGTATCAAGCTTCAAGATGACTCGACAAAATTATATGAAAAAGTTCAATTTTAAGGTAACTTTTAGAAGCTACGGTTTTGGCGTACTTTTGCAGGGGTAAAGGATTAGTTTAAAACGAAAATATTGAAAGACAAAGCTAAACATATAGAAGCTAATTGCAATATTTGTTTGGTTCTTTTAACTCGAAAGTAATTTTTACTTTGGCTATGGACAAAATTTATGCTATTAATTTTTTTTTTAAAGTTTACCCATGTAAAGTGTGTAAGAACTAAGAATTCCAGTAATTTTCATTTCATTAATATGCAAACAAAATATTTAATTACATCTTTACTCAGGCAGTTTCTTCAAAAGATTAAACAAAGAATTTTATCACTGCTTTTTGTTTATTTTCAATTTTTTTACACAATGGTGTCTACTACAAATGTTTTAAATGTTATTATTCATGAATGCGGCGCGCTATCCAGCTTAAATTTGGATATAATATTTTTCATAAATTGAGGTTTAATATAACTTATTAAATACAAAAACGTTTTCTCAAAATATGTCTATTTATTTAAATACAAGTTACTAGCACTTCATTCTTTAACTAACCAGTGGTTTAAGAATGATATTTTGGCGGGGATGGTTTTTATAGTGTAATTTTAAGGATGTTTTTAGTGTAGTTATGTACTACTTGCATCAAAAGTCATATGAGATGCAAAAATGACTGCAAAAATTTCCTTCACCTATCAAATATGCGTTTTCAACCAATCACTATAATCTTAAATCTTCTAGAGACTACCAATAGGAGCATTATTACACGGTAATAATTTTACATTCCCCTGTCAGATGTTGATCCTCCTGTCAAATTTGTGTTCTCGACCAATAACAAACTCAGATTTCCTGCAAATGACCAATAAACATAATCATACACTGATAATATCTTTTTCGCAATTAACAGATTTTTATGCGTTTATTGGTCGTTTCTAAGAAATCTGAGTTTGTGATTGGTCGAAAATATAAATTTGGAGAGGGAGTTAAATATTTTGGTCTTGATATTTTTTTGACGAATTTCGGCGACCAGTAGCGTTACTATAATATGGATTAAACCACACCCCTGACGCACCACTCTGACAGTACTTGTAAAATTTAACATAACATACATTTAATTTGACAGGTAGGTGAAAGAAATTTTCTGACAAAATATAACTCGTGCATTGCAAATAATCTATAATTTTTGAAAAATCTTTACTCATGCAAGTAGAATCAGCTCAACTTGCATTCGGGCATATTTACCAAAAATTATCGATAATTTTCAATGCACTTATTATATTACTACTGATATTATTTATTGTTTATAGTGTACAGTATTTTGGTATGAGTAGGTACTTTGTATAGGATTTTTGTCATGGGCTGTTTAGAGAGTGTGTACAATTACATTTTCTCACCAGTTCGATTTCACAAAATACAAAAGCTACAGAATTGATTAAATTTACAAAAATAAAAAGCAAAACTGTTGAAAAATATCACAAAATTTATTATTTTGCCCACAGCAGGGAGTAATTTTTAATCTAATTATTTTATAATTTATACTGATGAAAAATTGTTTTTGTTGCAGATGGACGTATTATCTCTGTTGCCACTAGATTTTTTATACTTTTATTTTGGCCCTGAAAAAGTTATACTGCGTACACCGAGAATTCTAAAAGTGCATTCTTTCTGGGCTTGCTTCGATCACGTCGATAAGTTAATAGCATCTCCGCACATAATCCGAATAACACGCACTTTGCTGTACATGATGTATTTGATTCACTTAAACGCATGTGCCTACTATGCGTTTTCCGAGTGGAAAGGAATTGGGAGCAACAATTTTGTTTATAACGGCAAGGGAAACGCTTACATCGTCTGTTTTTATTTTGCCACGAAGACTGCAACCTCCATTGGAAAAAACCCAAAGCCCATAGAGATAATTGAACTAATGTTCATGACATTTTCGTGGCTCATGGGTGTGTTTGTTTTCGCGTTGCTGATTGGTCAGATAAGAGATATCTTTGCTACGGCTACCAGGCAGCAAACCGAATACAAAAAATTAGTTGACGAAACGCTGGAGTACATGAGACGATTAAATTTACCTCAGGATATGCAAAGGAGGGCCCAATTATGGTTTAATTACACTTGGGAAACGCAAAGAACGCTAGGTTTGTCAAGGCTAATTGATCTATTATATTTGTTTTGGTGCTGCTTGTTTTAGTAAAGTGAAATTGAATTATAATTGCTCTTTAGCCATTATATTTAAACTTAATTGTGTTGTTTGCAAAATAAATTCAGTTTGTTTTATTGGAAATTTAATTTGTTGGCTAGCTCGTAATAGTATCAATTGAAATTGACTGAAACATGTTTATAGGATAATTGACCCAGTTTCATGTAAATACATTTTAATTATGCTGGTTATATTGATAGTTAGTGTAAAAAATTGGGTTAAAATCGTCAATAATTTTAACACAAACTTCTAATTTCCAAACACGAAACAAATTTCTCCACATTTTCCTCATGTTTATAGTTTTGTAATTTATTTCAGACGAAACAACAATAATGGATTGTCTTCCACACAAAATGAAAACCGATATATCGATAAACGTTCACATAAAAACTCTAGGCAAAGTCAATCTCTTTGCCGACTGCGATGAAGCTTTACTGAGAGAATTAGTGCTGCAATTAAAATCTGTAATTTATCTACCTAGAGACATAATATGTAAGAAAGGAGACGTTGGCAAGGAGATGTATATAGTTCAGTCTGGTAAAGTGCAAGTTATGGGAAGAACCGAAACAGAAGTTTTGGCAACGTTGTCTGAAGGATCAGTTTTCGGAGAGATTAGTTTATTGGGGATTTCGGGGATGAACAGGAGAACAGCTGACGTAAGGTAAGAAAAAATTGTAATTCAAACAGATCAAATGCAGGGAGAAGTGGAGAAACTAGTTTGACGTATTTTGACTTGACAAGACATGGTAAGACGTAGTGTGACATACGAAGGAGCGTCAAAAAATTCGTAGGATGAAGGGGAAAGAGGTGAAAAAAACAAGTGCTCTTATTTTTCCTTTTTAATATATTCTTCTTCGACGCTAATACATTTTCCACATCTTTTTATTTATTTCTCTATACTCTATAAAAAAATGTATCTAAGTATCAAAAAAGGCCTAAATAGACGACTTTACTTGCCCTTCTTTTCTTCTTGACTGCTTATGTTAATTGTTCCAGCAGACCACCATAGTATTTTCCTGTTATAGTGAGACCCTTATCCTTCCTTATAGTCTAGAAGCAGGATACCTTCAGTAGGTATACCAGAAAATAGTCGCCATGATCTTTCTGGCTGTTGGCGACATTTTGAATTTTTGTAAGGGATGGTGCGCTCTTTTTAATCCACTGCATGAACTCCAGTTTCGACTCAGGCTCATAATGATGAACCCAAGTTCCATCTCCCGTCATAATTTGATTCAAAATTCCATCTCTATTGTCTCCACAGAGCTCCAAATACTCGCGTGCGTACTCTACGCGTTTTTGTTTTTTTGAAGCGATGTGAGCATTCTCGGTACCCACCTTGCGCTGACTTGTTATGCCAAAATGATCGTGCAGAATATTCAGAATGGTTGTAAGTGATACTCCAACCAGTTCTGCGCGCTGCTTCCTTACGAGTTTCTCGACTTTTTCGACGTTTACCGCAGAAGTTGCTTCATTAGGTCGTCCTGAACGAATGTCATCTTCAACCGACTGTCTTTCTTGTTTGAAAATTTCATGCCACTTAAAAATCATGTTTTTTGAGACCAAGGGTTCCCATACATCGCTGACATTTCGTTCACAAAAGGTATTTTTCCTTGTTTGGTGAGGAACTTAATACTTGATACTCAATTTTCTCCATGCTTTCAATTTTCTTCCCGATTGGCGATATCTCGTAGGTTAGTGACCCAATTGGCTTGAAACTTGACACTCACTCTAATAATGTACAAAAAAACTAACTGAAACTGTACTTCTTGCCTCTCCAACCTGCATTCCGCGATTTTTTGGACCCTTCCTCGTACATTACGTGACGAGACGTGGAGAGATCACTGTTTAGTAATGAAATATTGAGCCGATTTTTTAAAACCATCCATCATCAACCTTTTTGCCTAAAACTGAAAAGACATTTCGAAGACACCAACAAAAGTTAGTGCCACGTCCTCTGCAAGCCATTTCAAACTAGGACCAAGAGATGAGACGTGATTACTTCTGATGAGACTAAAAAAGACATGACAGATTAATTGATGAACTAGAATATTCTCTTTTTAATACATTTCATCTTTCTAATATTATTTTGTTTAAGGTCACATGGCTACTCGAATCTCTTCGTCTTAAGCAAAGCCGACTTAAACGCAGCACTCACTCAATATCCAGAGGCTCAGCAACTTCTCAATAAAAAAGCGAAACAGTTAATGAAGCAAAATGCTGCCATGGAACGTAAAAATAACGCTCTCATAGTGATCAACAATCCCAATGAAGCGGAACCAGAACCAAAACTAATAAGTGCCGTTATGCAGCTCGTAGCACCTGATTCAAACGCCAGTAAATTGTTGAGATACGGCTCCAGGGGTCGACCAAGGCGGAGCAATCAGGAAAATCCGGTTAGGACGAGATACAGCTTGCCCTGTGATAGAAGACATGAAGAAGAAGATGAGGGGACTCTTAAAACAAAAGTTACAGTACATAGATCTTTAAGTTAACGCGGGTTGATAACGTGATAATTTTGATAAAACCAGAAATAAGTTTATAATGCAGCGTATTTTTGAAAAACTACATCGGTAACCAAATTTTAAGCCATAAGTGTTGCTGTTCTTTTAAAGATATAGTAGAAACAATTACGAGTATTAAACCAATCTGATAAGTTTAATTTTTAACAAAATCAATCAAACAAAACGGTTTTATGTTAAGTAAGACAAAATCTATAACGACACAAACTAAAAATTCCTAATTAGTTGTTTTGAAGCGCAATGGTTTCAATCAAAATGCGCCAAAATCGGTTTTTCAAACACGTGTTACGTATATTTTTAAATCTACAGTAATAATTGTGAAGTATAGTGTATCTGGTAGGTTAAATTTTGGATTTTTTAGTTTCCTATTTCACTTTCTATGTGGACATATGTTTTTGTCCACAAACACAATAATTGTTGGACAAAATATTATTACAAATGTTGAATTTAGAGAAAATGAAAGCGTTTTATTGCGATAAACTATGCAATTTTCACACAACTGATTGGTTAAATTTTGAGTGTGCATATTGGTATTGCAGCGTGTTTGCCCAGTAGCGTAGGCAGGATGTTTTTATGGGGAGGGGGATAATAAACGTAAAAGTCTTTTAAAGAGATTTTTACTTGTCCAGCCTTACACACAAACACGAATTTTAAGATGTATCAAAACACATTTACAAGAACTTTCTCATAAAATTGGTAGGACTCACCCAGCGAAGCTCTACCTACGCCACTAGTTCCAAATTCTTAAAGGGGGGGGGGGTTACGACCAGAGATCGGAGTCGGCAGTAAAATTAAAGACTCCTGATCCTCGTTTTTAAAACCGACTCCCTTCATTAATGCACTACTCTGAAGGACATTAAGAAAACCAGGTTAAAACCGGTATCGAATATTTTCAATTTAGTTTCCTTTTTGAACAAAAAAAACCAAAATATTGCTCCTGTTTCTATTCTTTAAAAATTTTCGTTTTATCTCGTTATTTTGTTTTCGTTCAGCTCTCATCCTTGATAAAGACCGAATCAAAGAGTCCGGGAGTCGACAGTTTTTCTGACTCCCAAAAAAGCCTCAACTTCTCGACTTCTAGCTTTCGACTCCGATTCCCCATCCGTTTACGACCCCCTCCCCCTAACCCTCCACTGTTTTTAACACAATTTGTCTTGATTGGCTAACTGTGATTAATAAGAAGTAGTAAAATGATCACACTTAAAAAACGAAATGTATTAACCCATTAAACGCCAAGCATTAAAATACCGGTTTGATTTCGAATTTTTGTTAATATTCTATCTGATTAGGGTCCAATTAAGACATTTCTGTAGTTTTTTGGAAAAAAATTTCTTTATATTTTACGAAAATTAATCTTGCGTTAACGCATCAATGGCGCTAAATGTATTAACTAGACGAATAATCTGTTTTAAGTTTTACTTATACTTATGGTTCTGCGTCCGTCCAGAAAATCAGTTATTTTCGATCAATTTTCAGACTGGAAAATACACCTTTACTGGCCTAGGCCAGAAAGTAATTGGTTGCCATGGTAATAACAACTCTTTACCGGCCTTGGCCGGAAAGTAGCTGGTTGCCATGGTGATGAGTTGTTTTGTTGATTTGCTCTGCCAAACAAGCGTCGTAATACCACCAAGCGAGTTTTCACCTGTAGTTTGTTAAGTTATTGTTTAATTATGGGTGGTGACGATAGTGTTTTGGTGTCAGTGGCGGACGCAGAAAAAATATTGTACGTAACATACCCGTTAAGTGCCTTTACTGGACTCGTATGCTTTCAGGACTCGCCTACGGCTCGTCTTAAAACTGTCTACTCGTCCAGTAAAGTATCACTTTCCGGTCTTGTTACGTAAATAACTATTTTTTGTCGACAGTTATCACAATTAAATTACATTTTTATGTTAGTATCTCTTTAAAATTTATTTCCATCAAATGTTTTGCAAAACAGTGATACATCCTTGTGATAGCATTACTAAGTTAAATTTTAAACGCGATGAAACTTGAAATATCTCTATTATTTGAAGAAGCGACAAAAACTTTTACATCGTTTTTTATTTTCAAGATATGCACGATAAGTTTTTAAAGTTGGCTGATTCCGTAAAACACGATGTCGTTTTTACAGAGCCACGTCTTGCAGACGATTGATTATAAAATTTATGAAAGGTCAGTCACGAGAGCAAACTTTATTTATAGTCAGAGGAAAATAGATAGCCCTGGAAGTACAACAAAGGCAGTAAACTTAATTGTGTTTGCACTCGTCGTTTTAATAATTAGATTGTACTGATGTAATCAAACTATCGACAGAATTAAAAAAGTTAACTTGAACAAAAGCGATATCTTGAATCGAATTGCATGAATGATTTTTATAGCATACTAGCGTAGTTACCCGGCTTCGCTCGGTGAATTTTTTTTATCAATCACAGACTACTCGCGCTGCGCGCTCGCGCCCGGCGGACGTTCCCAGACGTTTTGACTTTTGAAAATGTTTGATTTTTTTTAAAGAATGTTCGGACCTCTTGAGAATTTTGGATCTTTTGGGAATTTTTGTATCTATTGAGAATTGTGGAACTTTTGTGAATTTTGGAACTTTTGGATCTTTTGGGAATTTTTGGAACTTTTGGGAATTCTTATATAGCCTATCTTTTTCCCATGGTCCTATAGATTGTCTGTGACAAATTTGGTCGGATGAATGGTATAGGAATGCATAAAGGACATACAAACATACCTACATACATTCATTTTTATATATGTATGTATATATTATACAGGGTGTTTCTGAACGATGTAGCATAATTTCTACTGGTGAATCTACATTGAAAAATAGGACGATTTAGCTCATCATGCCTTATAGAAAGTTGCATCGTTGCTTAGTTACAGCCCCATGAAGAGGGGATGAAAAATTGTTGTTTTATTAAGTTTTAAATGCCAAACTTGTGGAATTCAAAAGAAGCAGCAGTTTAGGTCAAAAAGCTTTGTTCTTAAAACTTTGTTATAAAATCTGGTTAAATACGCTGTAGTTATAAATCTCGAATACGTTTCTAAGGTTATTTGATTTATTGATGCCATAGTTTCTGTTTTTATTGAGCCATCCATCATTTAGTTTACTTTATTACTGCCTCGTGTACAAAGAACTCTGCACTAACGTTCGTTATTAATAAAACAACGTGAGTTCTTTAAACTGATTCCATCATCTCCACACTACAAAGTTTACTATTACTCACGACTTAAAAATATTGCTAAGGCAACCGTTTCGTTTTGAATAACAAATGAATGGATTTTATTTGCAAAATGTTATGTACTTGTTTAATTCTTTCAAGCAAACTTCACAAAGATAAATCCAGTTAAGAAAAAACAAAACTTTGACACTTAATGACCACGTATTGTGTTTAAAAACTGTTTGTAAGATTGAGTGCCCACCGAAAGGAATACCATTTTTGTGCAGCTGTCACATTTTAAAGCTACTTAAAGGGTTGCTAGTCGTTACAATACCCTTATGTAATGATGAAGATGCTGTCATACACTAAATAGGTACTTAAGTTTTGCTTCAGTCAAGTCACTTAAGTATCATTAAAGTTCGGTGTGCGCTCGCCCTAAAATTTCATTTCAACAATTATATGGAATTATTTTTTTTTACAAAAGAGTTGTGTTAATTTAAATTGTTCATATTTTGAATGTATTTTAGCCACAAGGTGTTGAATGTATAAAAATTACTTTTTTTTACCTGTTAAGAGTTTTGCAGGTAGTTTTTGTTAATTAAAGTTTAAGGCAACGAATTTCGGTGTTGCATAGGGTGCTCCAGTATTAAGTAAGAGTATTAAAATAGGATGTAGATAAATATATAGTATATTTTATAATGACCACATGTGAAAAAGTTGTATATCGACGTATAGTTTATGAACAATTTGCGATTGGATATATATCAGGTGATAACAGGTTAAAGAAAAATATTTTGTATATTTAATGTAACTTTAATAATGAAATATAATGTTTGAAGATCATTTTGCGTTGTTAGTGACCATACTTTTTAATGAGTTATGACTGTCAGTGAAGGAAAACCGCAAGTGTTATTTTGGTTTGTTTATAAAAAGTGAAATGCATTTGATATCACTTACATTAGATGTTTTTCTGTCTTGTGCTAGCTTTTTTATGTCTATCCATTTGATGTTTCTATCCGCTACTGCATTTTTAACTTCGTTTTGCCAGGTTTTTCTCGATCTACCTTTTTTGTTTTTTCCCTGTGATCTTAGGCTTTTCTAGTTAACAATTCTTCTTTCATCCTATAAATGTGACCCAATCATTCCAGCTGCCTTTCTTGTATTTTTGTTTCAACTGATTTTATCTTTAATTGTTCTCTATATGTTTCATTTCTGTATTGGGATTCTTCTAGTTTGTTTTCCATTTTTTCTTTTAATCTGCCCTCCATTACTGTTGCCAGTATTTTCCCTGGTACACTCATTAATGTTAGTCCTCTACAGTTAGAATCTTAGAATAATCCCTTTTGGATTATTCCAATGTTCCAATCTATTGGTGCTTTTCTTGATACCAAAGTTAAATTTTTAAGTTTAAAAACTTTTCTACTTTTAGTCTATTGTGATAATTTTACATACCAAATAAACTAGTTAGTAATATAAATACAACAGCGAAGTTTTCATTTTTGTATTGACGTCATATTACCCATTTACTTGATTAGATATCATTTGTTTTCCATTTTCAATGGAATATCACACAAATATGATAAATTTACCGTGGCTCACAAAAATATTTTTTTAGCGAATTGGCCCTGTGAGGTACTGTTTGTTTTTTAAATAAAAAAAACAAAAGCCCCTTATCCGTCAACATTGACACATTTTAATTATTTACAGTAGATTATGAAAATCGTTACCTGTTAATTTTTTTAATCATAAAATAAGTACAGTTTTCTAATTTTTTCTTACAACAAGTAACACAGTAATGCGTCATTGGAAAAAGAGAAAAACATAGGTCTAGGAAGATTCACCGAAAACCAATTCACCGAAAGCAATTCACCGAAAGCAATTCACCGAATATCAATTCGCCGAATAAGCAATTCACCGAATAAGCAATTCACCGAATCATCGAAAAATAAATGGATATAAATTACATTTTGAGCCCAAATTCAAGAATATTGCACACGTCAACGAAGTTATGAATTTTTTTGTGAACCGAGGTGCTTATTTTTCCAAACAAATTTCGGCTTTTGCAGGGGTCTAGTTTTTGGCGTTTTTCTCGGGAACCGTTTGAGATAATTTTGAAAACTTTGCATTGTTTTACTCGCAAAGGATGCGCGCATCGGAAAATAAAAAATTTTGATTTTTTTCTAACACGGTGTCATGGCTTACGCGATCGCAAAAATTACCATTTCTAAGCACCATTTTCGGACGTCCGTAAAGAATACTAAACACACTTTAAAATGCTTTTTCTACAAGTCATCAGATGCGCCCATCTTTTAGCTACATTTTGAGCCCAAAGTCAAGAATATTGCACACGTCATAACGAAGTTATGAATTTTTTTGTGGACCGAGGTGCTTATTTTTCCAAACAAATTTCGGCTTTTGCAGGGGTCTAGTTTTTGGCGTTTTTCTCGGGAACCGTTTGAGATGATTTTGAAAACTTTGCATTGTTTTACTCGCAAAGGATGCGCGCATCGGAAAATAAGAAATTTTGAATTTTTTCTAACACGGTGTCATGGCTTACGCGATCGCAAAAATTACCATTTCTAAGCACCATTTTCGGACGTCCGTAAAGAATACTAAACACACTTTAAAACGCTTTTTCTACAAGTCATCAGATGCTTTTAGCTACATTTTGAGCCCAAAGTCAAGAATATTGCACACGTCATAACGAGAAGTGATGAATTTTTTTGTGGACCGAGGTGCTTATTTTTCCAAACAAATTTCGGCTTTTGCGGGGGTCTAGTTTTTGGCGTTTTTCTCCGGAACCGTTTGAGATGATTTTGAAAACTTTGCATTGTTTTACTCGCAAAGGATGCGCGCATCGGAAAATAAGAAATTTTGAATTTTTTCTAACACGGTGTCATGGCTTACGCGATCGCAAAAATTACCATTTCTAAGCACCATTTTCGGACGTCCGTAAAGAATACTAAACACACTTTAAAATGCTTTTTCTACAAGTCATCAGATGCGCCCATCTTTTAGCTACATTTTGAGCCCAAATTCAAGAATATTGCACACGTCATAACGAAGTTATGAATTTTTTTGTGGACCGAGGTGCTTATTTTTCCAAACAAATTTCGGCTTTTGCAGGGGTCTAGTTTTTGGCGTTTTTCTCGGGAACCGTTTGAGATGATTTTGAAAACTTTGCATTGTTTTACTCGCAAAGGATGCGCGCATCGGAAAATAAGAAATTTTGAATTTTTTCTAACACGGTGTCATGGCTTACGCGATCGCAAAAATTACCATTTCTAAGCACCATTTTCGGACGTCCGTAAAGAATACTAAACACACTTTAAAATGCACTTTCTACAAGTCATCAGATGCGCCCATCTTTTAGCTACATTTTGAGCCCAAATTCAAGAATATTGCACATCCACAGGTCTAGAGCAATTATTATTCTCATTGTTTTAATTGTTTCTTACCTGTGGATATAAATACGCAAAACAACGTTTGAGGGTCCAACCACCTTATAAAGCCATAATTAAAAACACTAAAAATATGAGTAATAAGTACTTAACCCCAAAAAGTGCAACCAATGTACAAAATAGGATGGTCAGTCAAAATATATTACTTACTGATCTTTGATTAACATATTTCACGTAATTTATATCCATTTATTTTTCGATGATTCGGTGAATTGCTTATTCGGTGAATTGCTTATTCGGTGAATTGATATTCGGTGAATTGCTTTCGGTGAATTGCTTTCGGTGAATTGGTTTTCGGTGAATCTTCCGGATACTGAAAAACATGCTATCAATTCAAGTTAATATTCAATATTAGGTCCGTACAAAAATCAAAATTTGGCTGTTAAATTTTTGTTGCCAATTAATTAGATACAGCTAGTTTATTTATGTAGTGTTTTGTTTTTTTCCCATGGCCACATTGATTGAATTTTATAAAAGCAATGATATTTTTACAGCTAGCTTATTTTTTAAGATAAACGCATAACGCAACAACCCATACATGAATGAAACGAGAAAAAATTCTCTTGTTAATGAACCCATAGCCAACCATGGTTGCCATTTAAAAAAAGTCAAGTTTGGCTTATATCTCAAAAATCAAGTGTGCCATGATTTTTTAGATATATTTTTCTATTTCTTCGTAAAAATATCTACAGGAATCATCTCACATTTTGATTTTAACGTAGGTTGCTATGTAATTAATAACCGTTAAAAAATCGTCTATTTTTAGTTTTTTTTTAAATATTTAAAAAAGTTGAAGGTGTATGTAAAATGTCAAAATAGCATTAAATTCGTTTTGAAATTTTGTCCAACTTTGCTAATTTAATCAGCTATAATAACAAAGTTACCAGTACAACACATACAGGGTGAGGCATCACTTATGACACCCCCATTTATTTTATTATTGGAAAGAATTATCAAAAAAAGTTTTAAATAAAAGCTGTTTGATACAGTATTTCCCAAAATATTGTCATGTTAATTTTCGTTTTCTTTTGTTTTTTTTTAGGAGTTACGGAAATGATACAAGACGGTAAAAAATGTATTAGAGTAGTTTTGTGTTTACCATTGTAACCTGATTAACTTTTTTTTAAATATTTTACCATTTTGTATCATTTTCAAAGCCTACTAATGTAAAACAATTAATACCGTACTCTTTTAAAACAAAATTGTTCTTTTGCGATTTTCTTAAAAATTTTGTTATGTAAGGGTATAAAAGTTTTAGTGCGTTGAAAAGAGAAAGAAAATGTTTTTCAAACCGTATAAAAAATATGTATGGTGCCATTTAAAAAAAAACAAATATGGTGCCGTAACTCCTAAAAAAACAAAAGAAAACGAAATTTGACATGACAATATTTTGGGAAATACTGTATCAAACAACTTTTATTTGAAACTTTTTTTGATAATTCTTTCCAATAACAAAATAAGTGGAGGTGTCATAAGTGATGCCTCGCCCTGTATAGATTATTGTCACCCTGTATACGCCGTTCATTCGAATTCTTTCTTACAATTTCGTTTGATCTTACTGTACATTAATAATTTAGCGAAGGTATTCATTATCCACGAATCATTGCCCAGGTACGGTAACTGTTAGTACATAACTGCATTAAACAGAATCTAAACCAGCATTATGGCTTATTACAATGGATTATTATATTGCCCGGGGAAGTAATACATACTTTGAACATTACAATAGCTGTAAATTATAAAACTTTAGCGAATTTCCCTGAAGTATAACACTTACATTCCTGTTACAAAAGGGCAACTTTAAAAATGTAAATTTGTTAAATATTTATGAAGACCCGCAAGACAAGTTCTGATCAAATATTTATAATAGAATTATAGCGACGGAGCATGAAGCATCTTTAAACTTTTACATTAAGCCGATAGAATAAAGCGATGCCCCATTTAATTCACTTTTCTTAAGTAGTTTTACAAAGGAAAAGTAAATGGTAGTTAAAGTGATACGGGCCGGAGTAAAGCTACTGGGTAAGTTACGAAGAAAGGTTGTTGTGTAATCTGCCTAGCTACGAGAAAAAACTTGTAGGACATTACTTTTTTTACGCTAATGCTTTCATGGGATATGTTCTCCAATTGTACCAATCCATCTCAAAAAAAGGCATAGGTAAGCCTGCAAGATCTTTACATAACTTTTAAAGTTGGTATCGACCACAAACTGCTTTATGCTCAGATGTTTAAACGAAAAAGTTTAAGGGTTTTAGGCAAAGAACATACAGGACATATTCGAAAAGTATGTATCGTTTGGCCGATAAAAAAATTAAAAATTAATTTTTTATTTTTACAAGATTCACCACATCTTAACTGCTTATATATATTTCTACCGCTATTGAGATCATTATCATAACGACACACTAGCCTCTGTTTACCCTCTTCATAGAACATGGAGTTGGAAAGTGATTTTGTGACGTGCTCATCGTTAAAGAAACTTTGGCCAGCAAAGCTAATGGCCAGATATGGGAAGAGATGAAAGTCACAAGGCGTTAAGTATGCGCTGGAAAATGGTAAGAAAGTGCTGATGGCCAAAAAAGCAGTGCAGGACTATCTTCACAGGCTGCCCCCTTATATGAAGAAGGTATGCAGAATCTGGGGTTCCGTTGTGATAAATGTCTTATTATGGTGAAAAATATGTAGGAAAGAAGTTTAAGGTGAAAACTTCTAATTCTTCTTCACTCCATGGTTTAGGCAAATCGCCTGTTCCGCCTTCTCGATTATTGTATTTATTCTCCTCTTTATGGATCTTCCAACTGCTTTTCTTTCTCTTGGCTTATGCTCTCTTATTATCTTTGGTAATTTTTGTTGTTCCATTCTGTAACAAATCTTGAAATAAAATAATATCAAGATAAATTCCCATTTGGTGTTTTTCAATATTGCAAAATATTTTTTCTTATTTGTAGTTGTCCAAAAACGATTTGTATTATATCAAAAGTTTAAATGAACTTTTTGTGCTTTTTATATTAATAAATAAGGCGCTAAGAATTACAATAAATATCAAGAAGTAAAATTATTTCCATAGTTCAGTGACCTAGAGTGTTGTTAACATTTTTATAAACTAAAACCTACCGTAAAACATTTGAATTTATGTTAGGAAAAACGCAAGGTAAATAAGCTTAAAAATTTTAAGAACTTTATAAAAAAATATTTTAGGTCGTTTTTAACAAACTAAAGAAATTTTTGCATTGCTTGTAGTATCTTTAATATTTTCTAAAAATATGACGACCATTGCAAAACTTTTAAATTTTTGTCAAATAAAAATGCAAGGGTACCTGCACTCTTGAAATATTTTTAAAAATTTTGAAGAGCTGTACAAAATTGGTCCAGACCGGTTTTAAACAAACTTAAGCTGCATTTCCAGCTTATGGTGTTCTTAAAATATTTAGAAAATATGGAGACCATTGCAACTTTAAATTTTTTTCAACAAAAATGCAAGGTTATTTATTAAACAATTGTAACATTTTTAAAAACCCTGAAGAGCTGTTTTAGGCCGTTTTAAGCAAACTTCAATTGGAAATGCATTATTTAGGGTGTCTTTACAATTTTTAGATAATATGGAGATCATTGCAAAATTTTCTCCAAAGACTGTAGCAAAAAATTATAAATTTAAGAAAATGGAATAAAATTTCGTTTACACGTTTTATTAAAAACTGTTTAATCATTATTTTAAGCAACTGAGGGTACATAAATGTTATTTAAAAAATAGTCAAAGGTATGAGAAAAGTTATAAGTTATAAGCAAATTGAATTTTCGAAATTACCGCGCGTTTCGTAATGCTGAACTTTATTCTACTTATGTTTTGAATTTTGCATTTATTGAAAGATTATTTAAGTTTATGAGGCAACTATTTCTTATTTTACCCTGAATAACGTTATTAAGGCTATATTTTAACTTTTTTAAATCATTTAAGATCAGCTGTTATGGTTGAATGAATGTAAACTTGGTAAAAATACGGACATCAAATGAACGCTACATCGTTGATGAGTTAGAAG
The DNA here is from genome assembly GCA_947652605.1 of Elmis aenea. Lineage (NCBI taxonomy): Eukaryota > Metazoa > Arthropoda > Insecta > Coleoptera > Elmidae > Elmis > Elmis aenea. The sequence goes on along the minus strand of OX393580.1, from coordinate 41,945,425 downwards.
GAGATAGATTTTCTATCAGACGTTGATACTTAAATCTAGTTCAGAAATGCAAGGCGTTATTTGTCTCTTTTTAATACGTTGGTTGTAACAGTCGCATATGTCGTAGCGTTCTTGCCACCTCTATGTGCTCCTGGTACAAAATATAAGTAGCAAATGTCATTAACAGAGGTCGCAGCGTAAGCGATTTTTGAATTTATAATGTACAGCGCAGGGCTATCCAACTGGAGGCCCGCGGGTCACATCCGACCAAGAACCTTTGTGGCCCCCAAACACCTTACAAAATATGATTCAACTTAACCCTTAAGACGATATATACATAACATTTCGTTTCGCCTATTAGAATTATTATAATTAATAGTGGTCAGCTAAAACTTTGGAGAAAGAAAATGGTACGCACTCATATAAAAGTTGGACAGCCCTGGTCTAGTCTATTAGCATGATTAAATTTAATAAGTAAGCATCGATTAATCGGCCTTTTGGCCGATTACCTTTTAATTGACAAAATCTCTAGGGTGCATAATGTTTATAAATATTCCTTAGGATTTTCTTGTCTTTTGCAAACTATCTAAAGCAACTTTATTCAGTTCCTGTTCCTGGTAGTTTTTTTTTTTTAACTCATCAAACCAAGTTTTTCTAGGTCTTCACTTTCTTTTTTTCTGCCTTTTCTCTCTCTTCACAAACGTTGTTGCGAATCTTACCTTCCTCTATTTGATGTACATGTCCTAGTCATCTTAACTCTACCTCCTGGTTGTTTTATTCAATTTTGTTTTGAGTTTTCCTCAGTATGTTTCATTTTTGATTCTGTCAATTACTTTAGACACCTCATTTACATGCTTTTTAAACAGATTTTTTCGCCAGGATCCTTGATTCTAAGGTGACCAACCGTCCTCCTTTAGGGAGGACAGTCCTCCTTTTTTCACTTCTGTCCTCCCTTGAAAAGTGTCCTCCTTTTTGTCCTTTTCGATATTTGAAGACTAAAATCTGTAAATCTCCAAAAGAAAATACTAGGAATAGGCTGTAATGCTCATATTTTGTCAAATGCAATCAACACGGCGTCATGTGCCATGCCAATTGATGTAGAATTAATAATAACTACAATTTATTTGTATTTTAGTCGTTTTACCGTTCGCGTGGCTACTTTAAAACAATTTTGTGAAGAAGCGAATGTTGAATACAAAAAACTTTTAGGATACTCAAAAGTTAGATGGCTTGCTCTAACACCTGCTATAGAGCGTGTTCTACAATTATTCGAGCCTCTTCGTTTATATTTTTTGAGTTTAGACAAATGTCCTAAAATCCTGGAATCGTTTTTCAATAATGAAATATCTGAGATATTAATGTATTTTGTACATAATCAAGCATCTATTTTTCACAAAACGATTCAAAAGATTGAAGGTGAACACATTTCAGCTACAGACGTTAGCCTTATTTTGAATGACTTTATCCTTCAATATAAATCTCGATTTGAAGAAAAATTTCTTCCTTTAATTATAAAAAGAAAATTATCAGACTAAGAGGAATCAAATCCGGGCATAACGAAAAAGTTTATCAAAGAAGTGCAGAATTTTTACCAAACATGTTTTCAATATATCGAAGAATGGTCTAAAACAAACCTCACGGGAAATAACAGTTTTCAATGGTGTTTTTTGGCTTCATCGCCAGTATGTTGGACAGATATTGAATCTTGTGTTGAGTTATTATCTAAAGAATTGCCAGATATTAAAATAGACGACAATTGTCTCTTTGAAGAAATTAGAAGACTGAATTTAAATATAAATTCTGAAAAATTAATACAATGGGAAAATCAACACGTTGAAATTGATAAAAGATGGGTGGAAATATTCAGCCATTTCAAAAATGGACATATTCCATGTGAAAATTTATTTATTCTTGTTCAATTTGTGTTGTGCTGCCCTGGAACTAATGCAGCAGTTGAAAGAGTTTTTTCAATTGCTAATGATTTTTGGACAAGTGAGAAATCGAGATTGAATGTCGATACTCTAGCTGCAGCACTTTCCGTAAAATTCAATATGAAGAACATTTTTTGTTCAGATATTTCCAATATATTGTTAGAAGATAATACACTGACAAAAAATATTCATTCAATGGAGAAGTTCTCCTTTTAATAGTTATAGGCATGTAAGCATAAAATTTCATGTTAGTGTTAGTTACAAATGTTTTTATTAAGCATTTATCATATTATAATGTTTGCAATGCATAAAATGTTTTTTTATTTATTTACTTTTTTTTTTCTCTTTAATTTGTGTCCTCCTTTTCATTGTAAGAAAGTTGGTCACCTTATTGATTCGCATCTATAGGTAGAACACAACAAAGATCTTTGATATTATTATTAATATTTTCGCGGAGTTGGTCTCCTTTCGGGTTCCTGTACTGCGACTTACTGGTCTGTTGTACCCTCTGGTGATAGCCCCTTACAGGAGTACTGTGTTTTTGAAAAACGCCAGGATTTTCTTTGAGGGTGTTTTTCTGAACTCTCCTTGGTTGTTTATTTTTATCCCTAGAAGTCTACGCTGATAGGTTGTGAATCCTTCACACTAACATAGTACGTGAAGAGGAATTTCTTATTATTCACCACATCCTCTGCATATATCGGTCTCTGAGCCCTATTATGTAAAAGTGTTTGTTTAACCGACAGTGTCCTGCGATGAGTCCTGTGGCTGCTCTGATGTCTACTCTGCTCATTCTGAGCATTTCTTCTGCATTTTCTTAGATACATTTGACAGGACAGTCTTAGAATTATAATGGTCTCTTCCTACATAATTTTTCCAATAAGCATTATACCACTGACGATCTTTAATAAATATCATTTTTTTAAATTACGAGTTTTGTAAATAATACATTAATTCTTACTAATGCTTGAACATCTATTGTGCTCCATTTTTGATTATCCTACAAACGATTTGTAATTCTTATGTGAGCTGTACTAATTTAACAGGTAAACCACATACTTGACGTTATGAAAAACGATTTAAAAAAAAAGATTAGGTTGAATGCTAAATAGTTTTCATTTAAGCTAAATTATGTCGTCTATAACCGCCTCATAGGTAATTAAGCTAATTTATTTCTACAAACGATAACAAATCACAGCAAGTATTCGCTCGCGTACCAGACAACAAACTAGGCATTTGATTTGTATTATTTTGAGATAATACATTATGCTAATTTCTAAGTTCGATATTGCGTGATTCGAAAATATATTGGGATGCACGCGATTCATTCCTGTAATTTCCATTCCATAATCTTGTAAATACATAGTTACCTACAAAGTTTAGTTTAGATCGATCAAAGGAAGATCCCGCATTAAACTATGTTTGTTTTGTAATAATGCATTTGTTTTGCCAGCGGCGGCGTCTATATGTTTCTATTAATTATCCGATGATAACTTTATTAGTGTATTTTTTTTTTGGTAACGTGTTGTTAAGTATTATTAGTTTCACTTTTACATAGAGACGGGCAAATTTTGAAATAATCCTTTTGGGGATAAAAAATAAAGTTTTAAATTATTCATTATCATGTAAAAACAACTCAAAACCTATCAAAACTTAATTATAATATTCATAGAACTGTGCGAATATTTTATACCATAAGAAATTTATAGTTATACATGTCTCGGTCAGTTTTTTAATAAATAAACCTGGTAAATACTTTTAAAAATAAAAGAGTTTTGTAAAGCGGTATACGATAAACTTTCCTTTTTTGCAAAAGTCCCAAGTATAGTTTTCATTATAATTTTTGAGTTGTAAAATGCAATTTTAATATAAATATAATATATTTTAAATGTTAGACCTTTTTAGAAACTCTCATCATTCTTATTAAATGTTATAAGAAATAATAATACTAGTCCAGGGTTTTTTACCAAGGATTCTTTATAAAAATCGTGTAGCAATATTTGTTTTTGCCTTAAGGATTTATTTGTTGGAGTGCGTCCCAGGATTACCACAAGTAGTGTGATGGACAAACGTATGAGTTCTTAATTCATACTAGGGGTTCAATCTGACAAGACTTAAAAATCATTGTACACAGATTCTAAATTTTGCAAATCAAATGGATCTGATTTTTTTTTTTAAGTGTTTATAGGTAAAAAATATGACTATATAAAAATTTCTACCGCATATCAAATTGTACGAGGATAAACTACACTGACAATAATTAATAAAATGCATAAAAGCTTAACCTGGGATCAACTGCAGGATTAAAGCACCTTAACCCTAAAACCAGGCAAAATCGCAGCATAATTGGCGCTGATTTGCTTAGTTTTAAGGATTAACTTGTATTTTAATATCAGTGTTACTTTGTACAATCGAGCCTTGGATATTTAACATCGACACTATCTTGTTTTACTAAATATTTAATTATTTTTGACGGCCCGATGTAATTTTTAAAATTTCATTAAAATAGGATGACGTTTCTGAAAAACTGCATACTTAAATGTTTTTGATTTTGCTTATTTACAATTAATTTCGCTCATAACATTTTTCATAGCTCTTTCAGAAAGTGAAATTCACTTTATGAAACATTCGTTGTTTTTTTTAATTTTAAGGGTATACTTGGTTTATAAAATAAAGTAATATGGTTAAAACAATAACAAATAAGTGGAAAATTAAAAAAAAAACCTTTTCATGAAGATCTCTTGCAGAAGTGCTAGTGGAATTTCCAGACTGCTCCATCAGTAGCAAGCTTAAATTAATTTATTTTATTTTAATTGATTTTTAATTATAAACAAATCGTTTTAATAATTCAAGTATTTATTTAATACATACAATAAGTTCTAGGCTGAGAAGAAAACCTTAAGGCAGTGGTTCATAACCCGTTCCAATTAATGTACCCCTTGGTCTCACTGTGAAGCGTCATTTACCCCGTGCCAATTGGGTTATTTCAACGGAACTTTATTTCTGCATATACCATAAAGTTTAAAAAATATTTAGTGCGAATATTGTTGAATCTTGCTTTCCACCAATATATTCCGGGCATTCTATTTGAAATATACCCCCTGTAAAAGCTTCAGGTACCTCTTGAGGTTCATAAACCCCTGGTTCAGAAGCCCTACCTTGTGGTGTACAAGGTGGTCCACATAGAAGGGCCACTATTGGGATCTCGTGAACGCAAGAGCTACAAAGAAGTTTAAATTAGACAAATTGTTCTCCTTTCTGAGATCTATTCAGTGAGGCTTTAACATTTTAAAAAAGTTCCATGGCACGCTAGTTAATAAACCAAAATTAAAATGGGCATTTTTTAAAATGGTTTATACTTGATGGGCCAAAAATATTTTTGAGGAAAATGAAAAAACGCATTTATTTAAATATTGTTTGAATTCCTAGGTAAATTACAATTACAAACTTGCATTTTTTAAATGGAAACCATAGTTGGCTATGAAAAAGCATTTTTCTTCTTCTTTTTAATGATATAAGATTTAATGTATTTATTTTGATATTGGAGCTCAAAACAAATGGAATCCATCAAAAAGTCTCTATAAAGTGCCATGAAATTAAACAATATTAAAACAAATGAATGTGTTCATTTGACAGTGCATAGAAAAATCTACAACTTTTTCCCAAAAATATTTTTGTACCATCAAGTATAACCGAGATATTAACGATTTAAAAAAATGCCCATTTTGATTTGTCTTCATCATCTAGCGTGCCATGGAACATTATTTAAACATTAAAGCATCACTGAATAGGTCTCAAAATAGAGTAAAATTTGTCTAATTTAAACTTCTTTGTAGCCCTTACCGTTAACGAGATTCCAATAGTGGCCCTTCTAAGTGGACCACCGGACCACCCTGTATATTCGAAGTTCAAAAATTCTTCGTTAAAGGTCCTTATTACGGCATCAAACTTAAAAAGTAGATTTTTTGCACTTGAAACTTTTTGTACTCGAAGTTTTTTTCAATAAATACTAAATTATTACATCATTGTTTGCTTACTTAAGAAAAATCGTCGTTTTTGATTGAGATAATACCTAATTAGTTCTTATTCTTTTTTCTTTGTGTAAACAGCAATGCGTAACTAAGATATTACTTTGTTATCATGCGTTTAAAAACGTTTATCATGTGTGTGTGACACAATACACGAGGTCAAGCCCCTGTGAAAAACGAATAGCAGCACAATTTTTTCGATGAAATTGTTTTTTTCAAAATCAATATCGTTTTTCTTCGCTTCAGTAGCCGAATTTTGTTCGTCAACCCTTTTATAACTCGGTAAACGTTCCGCTAATCTATGTCACCTGATTCATCAAAATTGATTAACAATAGAACGGCTCGGGCATGCGACAGAAATTATTGTTGAGGGGGTTAAACTAATCTAATTTATAGTTTATTACTTCTGCTTTCTTAGCTACCAAGTTTTGTAGATAATTAAACCTTACTTTCGTAAAAAAAAAAATGGTCGTGCCGTGTGACACCCGTTTGAAACGCCGCTGAAGTTATTTAATCCCTTAAGTCTACAGGTTTCAGGGGATGAGACAGACACGGTACGGTTGTGGTTTGGCTGCTTCCGTAATCAGTTGGTACCAATCCTCTTACCGTATACGCGAATTCAGCTACTCGATTTTGAAATCCGATCAAATATGATACGAACATTCAGATAATGGGATGATTAGTGGGCATTGTGTAATTTCGTGTGGAGTGTTCTGCAAACTGCGAGACTGGTATTATGGAAACTAATTGACTCCAAGGTTTGTATTTGATTGTTGACCTATCAGAATTAATTTTGGTAGTGGCGCGTTTAGGCGCTGAATAACTAAGCGCGCGCCAGTGTCCACAATTTTTGGTGGCTAGGAAATTGACAATTATTTTTGTTTTAATATTTAATTCATTATACACAACGTACTTTACGTTCCAGACATTTAAACCAGGGACTAAAAACGAAAAATATTTCGTTAGTTTTTGTTCGGAACGAAAACGAAATAGATATTTCATTTTCGTTCTTTACGTTCCCATTGGGGATTCTGAGTCTCGACAATTTTTAAAGTCCCGGGACTCGAGACTTTTTTCATCAAAGTCCCGGGAATTCCCGGGACTTCGAGACTTTTGCGAATTTTATTTAAATACTAAAAAATAGTGGTTTAACCCGTCAAAAATGACGGAAGATTTTATAAGGTGCGAGAAAAATGATAGATAATATATTCATGTAGGTACTCAAAATTCATCGGCTATTTTCACTGTAAAAAATAAGTTTTTTTGACAGTGACATTGTTTCTGAAAGCACCCGCTACATTCTTAAAATTGCTTCTTTGCACGTATCGTGATCGTGAATCGGCCGTGATAGTTGACAGAATATTTTTTCTAAATTAAACCAAATTCACGGGTTTTGTTTTTGAAGCATTTATTTTATAAATAAAGTATAGTAGTAGGAGTAGTATTATTATTTTTAATTCAGTCTACATTCTACAGTAAATAAGTACATATTTCCAAGTAAATGCCTATTTCAATAAACAATTTTCATTAAACTTTAAAACATAACAAGCGTAAGTAAAATATATTTTTACTAATAAACTTAACAATTATTCATTAGCTTTAAAGCAGACAAGATATAAACATAAATAATTAAATATGGCAGGCAAACAATTTAAATAAAGTTAAGTAAATACTAATTGTTAGTATAAACTATAAACATAAAAAATTACGAAACAAAATATTTTTGCTAAACTCGTGGCAGTAAAATTTGTTTAAAAATAAGAAGTATAAAAAATTCATTTCAGTGTTCTGTAACATTTAGTCTCGTCTCGAGTCTCGAACTAAATGTCCCGGGACTCGAGACTAAGAAAGTCCCGGGAATTGCCGGGACTTGCGTCTCGGGAAATTCCCGGGACAGAATCCCTAGTTCCCATCCATAAAATTTCGGTTTCGTTTTCGTGAAACGAAATTTGACAGTTAAAACCGATTTAACCGTTTCTTTTTTAGTCACCAAGTCGAGAAGTTATATTTTCTTGGTCACCTCTTTTTACAAAATTCACAGCAGAGAATTTTTCAAAGAACGAACGCCAAATGTCAAAAGGACAGTGTTGGTAATCCTATTAATACAATGAAACCCAATTATTCGAAAACTCGAATATTTATTATTTACCTATTTAGGCACGAGTCCTTCTACTGTTGAGTTGTGTTGTGTTGACTTTTTTTCATATTTTTTTGTCTTGTGCTAGCTTTTTCATGTCTTTCCATTTGCTGTTTCTATCCGTTGCTGCTTTTTTAACTTCGTCGTGCCAGGCTTTTTTCGGTCTACATCTTTTGTTTTTTCCCTGTAATCTTGCTTCATAGACTTTTCTGGTTAACCTTTCTTCTTTCATCCTACAAATGTGACCCAATCATCCCAGCCGTCTTTCTTGTATTTTTATTTCAACTGATTTTATCTTTAATTGCTCTTTATATGTTTCGTGTCTGATTCTATCTTTTTTGGTTTTCCTTGGATTTTTCTTATATTATACGCGATTATAAATACTTCGTATGTATTATTATGTAAATCAGCATAGTTCGCCTTTAAATAAAAATAAATTTGGCGTGATTATTTTGTACTTTTGTAAGTGTAAGATATAAAATTTTTGTGATGAATTTTAAAGTCCATTTACATTTTTGTTTCTGTTTCTTAGCAATCGTTGGCCCTCGCTAAATTATAAACGGCGATATGTTTGGTTTTGATCATTATGAACGGCATAATCCAGACTGGCGAATCGCCATATTAAATTTACCAAATTGTTAAATACATTTCACATATAACCGAATAAAATTTGTGCATTTTATTTAATATCACCCGTTAAGTGCAAAAACACAACTAATTTGTCAAACCATGGATCATCAACGTCAAATGTCTTATTTTTAAACTGTTAAAAATGACATGATTATTACGCGCCCTTTTGTTGTCCAATCAAGTGTATATTATTTATTGATGATCCAATCAACAAATTATAAAGAGAGAATATCTGTACTGTTACTTGTGTTGCACGAACTAAAAAATAAAGTTGTTAATACATATAATTAATTGTATATGGAGAAAAGCGAAGTGAGATATTTTACTGCCTTGTTGAAGCCTTCCCAGCGTAGACGGTAAATTCGCATTTGCGTTTAATGAATAAAAATAGTGATAAAACTGCTTTTAACTGGTTTTATGAATTATTCAAAAATAATAATTTCGTTTTCGTTCTTATAAAAATTTTGGTGAACTTCGTTTAACGTTTTCGTTTTCGTTCCGTTCTCTGTCCCTGATTTAAACAAGCCATCAGTTTTTTAATGGTACTAGTCCAAAAAATATTTTTTTTGGCAGTCAGCCTTAACAAGTTTTAGCGCACTCGGTAAAAAAAAAATGGCGGCCTCATAACATTTTTTTAAATTTTTAAACATATCGACATTGCTAATTTTTATTTAATTCAGCAATATCTCTAATATAATAGGTTAGTTATTTGTATTTATAAAAATAAACAAAATTAAAAAAGCTTTTAAAAATTCTTAATTAATTTTTTGCGGCATTTTCTTTCTGGAAATCCATTTATAATTTCACTATGATTTATCCTTTTTAATATATCGTATTCTTAGGATGGGACACTAAGGGACACCGCACACTACCGACTTTTTAGTCGGCCAACAGTTTAGTCGTTATCGGGCTATGACAGGGATTTGTCACCGACTAAATAGTTTAGTTGAACACACTACCAACTTTTTAGTTGACCGACTATTTTGTCAGTGAGTGTGCGGACTCCAATTACAGGCCTGTACTATTTCAACGTAGGCCGATAGTTGGCCGACTTTTTTGTCCAAAGGGAATCTGGTCTCTGATACGATTATTTAGTCGGCCAACTAAATAATCGGTAAGTGTGCGCGCTCTCATAAACACTCATGCCTTTTGCGAAGACGACTAAACTGTCGGCCGACTAAAAAGTCGGTAGTGTGCAGTGTCCCGTAAATTATTTGTTAAGATTAAAAATGTTATGGAAAATATTATCAATGATTTGCTTAGTTAGATGTTTAAGAAATCCTAATAATGTTTTTCTTTTAAGCAATGAAGAACCTTAATTAAATTTATTTATTTAGTCACGAGTCGTTCTACTGTTAGGTGTAGGACTGTTGAGTTGTGTTGAGCAGACTTTTTTTCATGTTTTTCTGTCTTGTGCTAGCTTTTTTATGTCTTTCCATTTGATGTTTCTATCCGCTGCTGCTTCGTCTTGCCAGGTTTTTCTCGGTCTACCTCTTTTGTTTTTTCCCTGTGATTTTGCTTCATAGGCTTTTCTGGTTAACTTTTCTTCTTTCATCTTATAAATGTGACCCAACCATCCCAGCTGTCTTTCTTGTATTTTTGTTTCAACTGATTTTATCTCTAATTGATCTCTATATGTTTCATTTCTAATTCTATCTTTTTTGTTTTTTCTTGGATTTTTCTTAGATATCTCATTTCAGCTGCATTCACTGGCTACTATTTTTATTTGTGTGTCCACGTTTCACTTCCGTATAAAAGTGCCGGATTTACCTACTACCTTTTTTTTAGAACTTCCACTTTTGGTCGTTTTGGAACTTCTCTATTTCCAAAAAATTTTGTTCTTAATCTATTAAATATTCATCCCACATTTCCTGTCCTTTCGCTTATTTCTTTCTCCATTCCTCCATTTTTCTCTACGATCACTCCTAAATATTTAAAGCTTTCTACTTGTTCCAATCGAAGCCCACTTAAAGTGATGTTATGCATTTTGTTCTTTGTTGTAACGATCATAGTTTTTTCGGTATTTATTTTCATATTATTTTTTTCCAATTCCTGGTTTAGTGTTTCTAGATTATGTTACAGGTTTTTTTCTGTTTCTGAGACCTAAGACCATGTCGTCTGCAAACATTAGCTCAGTTATGTTTATTTTTTCCATTTTCCAGTTGCCTTGGTGAAACGGCCTCATTTCTTTTACTTCTTTAATTACCCCATCTGTAACTACTGAGAATAATAATGGACTGAGCACGCATCCTTGTTTTAAGCCCTCTTTTGTTTCAAACTCTTCCGATTCTTCATTTTGTTTTCTTACTATATTTACCGTTTTTTCGTACATTGCTCTTATTATGTCGATTATTTCTATTTCTATTCCCTTCCTTCTTGGGCCCCTCCATTATGTCCTTCCTTTTGATTTTATCGAATGCTTTTTCCAAGTCTATAAAACATAGATGTATTTCCTTGTTTTTTGTTAAGCTCTTTTCAATTGTTTAATTAATTGATTGATTAATCAAAACCTGAAATAATATAGACCACAGTTTAGACTGTAAAGTTGAGAGCAATAAACATATTTTAATTTAGTTTGTCCTAGTTTTTTCGTCAATAAGGAAAATTAGTTTTACAGTTAAAATGAAGCAAAATGTAGTTATAATATTACAATAGTGGAACAAATTACAGGATTGTTTCCTGTTTGTAGCAAGTCGACCTAGTTTCCATCTTTGGTTAAAAACTTGCTCATTATTAGAGTGAATTTTTTAGGATTGCGTTAAGATAGCTTATGAAAAAGGAGTTAGTTTTATTACCATATGCTCTCCTGAAAATAATGCATGTTAGGCTACTGTGGAAAATGTACTTTTAATTGTTAATGAAGTTTGCAATCATTTTTTCGTTTTTTTTTCATACAGTTTTCATTCTAAAATTCTTTATAATTTTTACAAAACAAGCTTCACGAGAACCATTAATAAAATAATGGAAAATCGAGTCAGATAGGAATATAAGTGTTGTCTTTACAATTTTCCATTACTTTTATGATCGCTATAGCATACTTTAATAGTTATTTATGTATCAAGGCCAAAAAGTCTCGGCCAGCAAACCAGACGCGGCCGAAAAAGTACGTTTTGGCCGAGGTGCATATTACATTTTTTGTGCGATCGAATTAAAAACAATTTAAATTTTTAGTAATTTTCAAAATTATAGGTTAGAAACTACGTGACATTCTGTCACTGACAGATGACGGCGTATGTACTGCATTACCGGCCCTCTCCTTAGCAACGGCCGTAAAAGTTACTTTTTCGGCCGTTGTTAAGAGTAACGGCCTGAAAAGTAACTTTTACGGCCGTTGCTAAGGATAGGGCCGGTAATGCAGTACTTTATGATTGCTAACGCGTCCGTCAAACAGTTGTTTCTAGTACGATCGCACAAAAAAACATTTTATTCGCTTCCCTACCTACATTAAAATGTTTATATCACTTTAAAATTAACGGTTATTTTTGCTTCTTTAGAGATCGTGTTTTTGGACATAAATTCGTGAAGTAACATATCATGGGCATTTTCTCTGATTTTTATAAGAAAGTAAAAGTTAATCTAGAAATTGCAATCAAAAATAAATGATGAATATTTTTTCTTTAAAATTTTAACGATTCCCGAATTCACAATATGGTTTATCTCTTGAAATTCTCTTCATTTTTAAGTTGGAAAATCATTTTGAGTGCGCCCGGATTCTAAATCACACCGCGTACGTGAAATTTACAAACTTTTGAGTAGTTGCATGAATAAAATATGCAACGAATCCGTTTTACAGTAAACTTTAATTTACTCTGTACCCACGCTAACACAATTCGGAAGGTGTAATTAACACTGAAGTTTGAGAAGATGTAAATCAATGATCTTGTAATTATTAAACAGAGCATCCATGGTTAATGGAACTTGCTCTACCGTTATGACCCAGAACTGTTTCCTACAGAGCGTGGATGAAACGGATGCGTAACTTAAATTTGCGGTTACCAGATAAAAAAAGGCTCACTTTAAGATTAACTGTTCCTCAAGGTTACACTTAGTTTGTTTTTAAATTTAAAAAAAACTAAAAGTAACACGTGGGTGGTTCAACGTCCGTCTGCGTTTCTTTGTGTCAGCCGGAATAAAACAGCAAAGTCAGTACAATAAATTATTTTAAAATACTTTCTCAGAATAAAGCAAGAAGAATCTCATTCAGAACTTAAAGAAATTAAAGCAGGAGTTTCACAAGGAAGCGTACTAGGTCCGGTCCTATACCTATTGTATACTTGTGATATTCCAAAGTTAGAAAACAATACTATAGAGGCCTTTGCTGGCGACACAGCTATTTTGGCAGTAGGAAGAAACAATATAGAATCATCCCAGAAATTACAAGCAGCTGCCGATCAGATCAACAACTGGACAAAAACATGGCGTATAAAAATAAATAAAACTAAGTCAGTAGGTACATTTCAATTTTACCAACAAGAGAATTGAACATGTACCAATCAACTTAAATAAAAAACAAATTCCATATTCCAACACAGCAAAACACTTAGGTATTACACTGGACGCTAAGCTACGCTGGAAGGCATGTCAAGAAAAAAAGGGAAGACACAGGTATCAAAAATAAAAAAAATTCCTGGCTAATCGGAAGGAATTCCTCTCTGTCCCTACATAATAAACTTTTGCTATACAAGCAAACTTTAAAGCCTGTATAGACCTATGGGATACAGCAATGGAGATGCACCAAACAGAGTAATATCCAGATCATCCAGAGATTTCAGAACAAAACACTAAGGAACATCGCTGATGGACCATGGTATTGCAGACATAGTGAAATACATCGGGACCTCAACATGGACACTGTAACCAACACCATTAAAAAGTTTGCCAAGAGCCACGAAGAAAGGCTCCATCAACATGTAAACGTCAAGGCGATCCAGCTCCTGGACACTACAGGATTTGTAACAAGACTTAAACCTTTTGAGTTAGTTTAAGCCAGGGATGTCAAACTCGCGGCCCACGGGCCGCATGCGGCCCGCAACGAACATTTTTGCGGCCCGGCCAATAAATCGGCACACAATAATTTATCTATATATATAAAAGAGCTTGTTTGTTTGTTTGTTTGTGTGTTTGTTCGCTATAGAATCCTAGATCCGTTGACCGATCGGGACCAAACTTTGCACAGTTACTATATAGGACCTAACGGATCAAACGCCGTATAAAGAACGGCCGGAATGCCCGGTAACGGCCGGACACGTCCGCCGAGCGCGAGCGCGCAGCGCGAGTAGTCTGTGATTGATAAAAGAGAATTGTAATCACCTGTGCAACGCCGGGGAAATCGCCTAGTATATAATAAAATAACAAACCGATGCAGAATAAAAATAAGATAGGTAGAATTCGCTAAACGTTTTTTTAATTATACTCTTTTTTTGCTATTATTAAACAAAAATTATTTTTTTTGCGGCCCACCTAAAGTTAACCCTTGTTTGTATGGCCTAAGTTAGCCATCTTTTAGCAAAAGTTTAAAAGCAGTGACTGTGCGGTAGTGTGCACGTTAATAATAAGTGTAGACTTATACATATATTAGCAAACTGACTACTATTGGGCAAACCTTAGACTAAGTTTGAACATTATTAATTTAGGCTAGAATTAAACTGTTCATTGGTTTCAAAGACCAGATTACATTGTTATAAAATCTATTAGGGTTTAAATTTTAAAAAATTAATACTTTTTCATGCTGCATTAATAAATTTGTCTCCCACAAAAAGGGCATCAAAAAATTCCCATGGACGACTACACAGCAAGGAATAAAATTAATTTTTAACTTTTCCGTCTTATTGAATTTTTGTACCGCTGAAAAACTCTTTAAGGGTATCGAAGAGATGGTACTGCGATAAGTTCATGGAGTTTTGGGGATAATTTAGTACTTCCTATATTATTATCGCCTGTATCAGGTCAAGCATTATCTCATATTCAATCTTACACTATTGAGGCTAGATTTGACAGAGTTTGTGTACGGATTTTACCACAAGATCATAAAAAGGCTATTGTAATACGTGTTATTTGTTACTGTATTAATGAGAACAAACTCCACCCAAATAAGGCCATGAAAATCCTGCCAAACTAACCACAGGATCTCTTTATTGCGATTTTACAATGGTTGGAAAAATTTTGATTCAGCTTGTAGTGATTAAGCACTTTCCTTGGCTACAATTTACCGGTAATATAAGAAATCTAAATGCGAAAGGAGTTCAGCATCATAAACCGACAGGATGTCCTACCGCTGTTTTTGAAGAAACCTTTGCTGCTGTTAAAAGGACAATCAAAGATAGCAATAAAACCACCTATAGCAGTAATGGAGCATCAATTTGAGAGTGGATACTCAAGTTTTCGAAGAATCTTGCACGATCACATGCATTTAAAAATAGTTGACAGTCATTTTTTATGATGTACCGACCCGTCAAGAGAGTTTTGCCGGGAATTCACGAATACTAGCAAACTCTGGCAATGATCAGAAATGAATAACTAATGTATGCAGCAATATTTTCCGAAAAAACAAAAACAATGGCATTTTTGGGTAAAAAAATAATAAGATCAAAAATAATACTGAAGAACAAACCGATAGAACAAGTAAACACTTAAATTTCTGGGCTGCCACATAGCACTATACAAAAATGTTGAAATCGGGAAAAAATTAAAAAATACAACTAGGTATACATAAATGGAGCAATTAGAGAACACTGAAGAAAAACGATTAAAAAACACTATAATGAAATTTTATAAGGTCATATCTACCCCAACACTACTGTGTGGCAGTTAAACATGGACTAAAACAAAAAAAAAACAGAATTCAAAGCATTGAAATGAGATTTTTAAGAGCAATACTGGTATGATATAGCAGATAAAAACATAACAGCGAAATATGTAAAGAACTTGAAATATACAACATTCGAAAAAAAAGAATGTAGAACTGCATGAAAAGAACACCTTGCCAAAGTCGTTAAAATCGTGTTAAAATAGCCTCTTTATCCTAAAAAAACATTTCTGAGCCATATTGTGTTTTTTTTTTGGTCTAAAGTTTAGACTCTAAATTGTACTTAATATTTATTTCACTTTTTTTACACTTTTTAGTAAGACGAAACAATATTCTTCTGATGGAAAACATTTGAGATCATAGCAAATATAGTTTTAGTTAAGTTTAGGGTTTGTTTAATTTTCGTTAAATCAAATTTTGCTGTGACGCATCGTATATACTGCTTTTTCAAATTACTTAATTACATAACTGAAATGAACGACGACCTTTCATCGTCTTTTGTTTACATATCCCTTCAAACACATGAGACGTCAGTCAACATTTACTTAATAGATAGAGAATGTACGAGAAGGGTGACTAAGCAAATCTTCCACTAGAAATATCTGTTGCAGGTCGATATAAATTACCAATTTTTGATTTCATTTAGAGCTTGAATCTGTGTTCTTAATTTGTTTGTTGCGAGCTCAATACACTTAATAGAAAATGAAGGGGAAAAACTGTTGTGTTATCTTAAAAAGGCACCAATTATACTTGCTTTATTGATACATTTACTGAGTGTTCTTAATATGTTGTCCATTCATAAGCATCGTGAAAATAAAAATTGGTACGAAAAAGGGGGGCGCAAGATAGTGAAACACTGTTCTAATCTTCTAATCAATCAAGACTTTTGTTTAAAAAAAAAAAATTATTCGTTTATGTTAGACGTCATAGAAAGTAGTTCCACCATTTTCTGACAAAACCTACCTGATAAAAACAATTACAAAACCTAATTGTCAGTATAATAAAACGAATGTAACTATTTTAGGAGCCGCATGAAAAGTTGGAACATTCGAATATGGAATGCTCAAATCTGGAAAATGCAAATTGGGGCAAAGTTGCGTAATTATAATGCTTAGTCAATTTCAAAAAGAAATTTCAAAATTTGTGTCTAGCACAATTTCATTATATTTCATTAAGATAAAATAATGTGGCAAAACTTAACTGATTAAACAATTAAATTGAAATGATATTTGGACCGTGTCAAAAAAATATTTATCATTTTCTTTTAGTTTTTAGTTTTAGTGTTTGTTTTAATGATAATTGTTGGCTAAAAATAATTTGAACGAGGCTCGTCCCAATTTTTTTAAATTTCTTTTTGTAAGTTACTTTCTCCTTGGATTGACTAAGCATTATAATTATGCAACATTGTTCAAATTCGTAGCCCTTGAGATACATTAACTCATTAACACGATGTATTTATCTTTCACTGTACAATATTTAAGACCGAATATAAAACGAAGTGTTCTGTAATTATATTATACTTGGGCTGTTGTAATATAGAGGGCAGCAAACATTCTTAATTTCTGGATTCCAGATTTGAGCTTTCCAGCGATGAATGATTCCCGTGTTGCATAGTTCCATCGTTGCATGATTTCTGTGTTGAGTGATTCAAGATTTGATTGATTCTACAGGTGCATTTTCCAGATTTGAACATTCCATATTCGAATGTTCCAACTTTTCATGCGGCTCCTAAAATAGTTACATTCGTTTTATAATACTGACAATTAGGTTCCAGCGTTGAACGATTTAAGATTTGAATGGTTCTATAGGTGCATTTTCCAGACTTGAACATTCTATAGTTGAATGTTCCAGATATTAATGGCTTACCACTATTTTATTCTGGTAAAAGTAAGTACATATTAATTTTTAGCATTTTTTTCTAATACAACCACAGGGAAAGTCGTTTAACGCGAAACTATAGAGACCAAAGTATTATTTTTGTGAAAAAGCAATTTCGTGTTAAAAGAAATAAACAAAACACTCACCAGAGTTTTCGATGTAACAACACAGTTAAGATGTTCGTTTTCGAAGAATGCTTTAAGTTGTTTAAGTAACTCAATTTTAAGTTTGTGGTAAACTATATCTACCCTACGTCATTTAGGATTTGAAATATTTATATCTAGATTGCTATGTGAATTATAAAATTTAAAAAATTCGGAAAAGTCCTCTAAAGCAGAAGCATTTTGTTTTATGAAGCCTGCTCTTGATGGATTGAAGATCTTTAAGTGCCTGAATTACGTCAACATATTGTATAGATGAGTAATACATAAACGAGAAAAAAAACAGTGTTAATTTTGTTCAACAACAAATCATTGTGTTAAAAATAACCTTGTAGATTTTCCTGTGATGAACATGGCGCCTGGTATGAAGACTGACGTCATTTGGACATTGTGAACGTTATTTTGTAATGTCGGTGCCAGCTTAATCTTTCAGTAGCATCGTAAAGAGTTTTAAACATATTATAAAATGTATATTTAATAAATTTGTACATCGCCGCATGACACATTGCTTATGGCAACTATTGATGCGACAAATCCATTGTAGTTGCATTTTCCTGCTCCATTACATATACTTTTAATTTTCTACGCTTTTAAAGTCTTTATAGTTTTGAGCATTTCTGTTAAATTAAATTGGATATTGTACTTGAAATTCTATTCAATTTATCGTGTGTTCTTTTTCTTTCCGCCGAGGGTATTTCGTTGGATGGCTCCGGTGTATTTATTTTTCCCGCAGTGGAAAAGTTTTCCAGTTTGTGTCATGGCCTTCTTCTATGACGACGCGGAACACAACTAACTACAAGTTGGCGTAGCGTGAATTGTCTTCTGGATTTGCTTTATCTAGGAGGTAATCAATAATATTTGGTACGAAGTCTGCGTCTAGTTCGTTTAGGAAAAACCGTTGATTAATTACGTTAACATGAAAGCGGGGGTTCTTGCTTCTTTTTAAAAGCGGCAATCGTATAACAGTCGATTGAATTACTAGTTGACATTTCTAACGATAACTGTTTATACTTTTATACCCGTCACAGTAATTGGAAGGAGCGTTCGATTTAATTGAATTCAGTGTTCGGTTGGAAAGGCTTTTTCATTTTTAGGTGGTTTTCTATATTAACAAATTCAATTTATTTTGAGGTCTTCAGGATTCTGTATCACAGCGAAATGTTAACGTAGACTCGGTTAAACACGCAAATCGAAGTAAATTATTTAATTTTATTGTCATTTATCTATTAAAAAGATCTGTGAAAATAATGGTACTGTAATCGGTTAACACCGCACACGCGGTTCGCTTGATATCCGTACTTGGAGTATTTGTTACTGTATGTTTGATATAAGGGTTTAACGTAGAGATTAAAGATTCGGTTTGTCATCGTACCTGAGTTTAATTTCGAATGTAAAAATAGCCGTACAATAATTAAACCACACTTGACTTGATATACTCGGAAGTTAGATCTTGTGCAGTTCCTTATTATTTTTACTTAGCTTTATGTAAGCAAACAACAGACACTTATAAATGTTCAATTGGGAAAATCACTAAAAGTACAGTAATCCCTTCATTTACGCGGTCTCCATTTAAGCGAATTCATTCATTACAGCGGTTGAAAAATTAAAATTTTTAAATAGTCTGCTAAATAACAGACTGTATTATGTATTTGAAAATTAAATGAGGGTCAATGCCATATAATCCAGTGTTTGAAAATATTTTTATGGAGTTATCGTAAAGGATTAGGGCAGTGTCATAACGATTAATACTGATGTTATTTGAATTTTTCAGTAAGTGCATCAATTTTAACCAAGGAGCCGAACCGTAAAGAATAACAGTTCAGTTCCGGTTACCGGTTCGATAAATTTTAACCTTTCGGTTTACGTTCCAAATCGCCGGTTTTTATTTTATAATGAATCGGTAACCGGTTCGGCGGCAACGGTCCAGTTCTGGTTCCGGTTCAATGCAATATATGAACACAATGCATATTTATAAATAGAACTGTCTGAAATTTTTCCATTTTTGGTATAATGTAATCAAAATTACAAATTTACAATGTCATTGAAAAAAGTAATTGGTCCAAACCGTTGTGTAAACCGGTTGAAGCGGTTTGATTGGTTCACACCAGTCGGTTCGGTTCGATTTTGCAGTTTTGTGATTTTTACATAAAAGGTTCATTTCCGGTTTACCGTTCATGAAAAAAGCGCCGGTTTGTTCCGGTTTTTGTTCCAGTTCTTGTTCGGTTCTGGTTCCTGATTTTAACAGACTCTTTCTAAATTCGAGCAACTGATATCTTTGTGAAAATAAATGATAGTTACATTTAAAAGTGTTTTTGCAGTAACCTCTTATATGGACATATATTTTAACTTTTATAGCCCAGCAAAGGTCAAATATTTGAAAATATGGAACAGATTCCTATTTTAAACATGCTTTCCATGGCTGCATTTACGCGGTTTTTATTACGCGCTGTTTTTATGCAACCAATTACTCGCGTAAATGGAGGGATAACTATATTAGCACGAAATCATTAAATACATTAGCTGTGTGGGTTAAATTTAATACATTTACATGTAAAAAGTTTCTTGGTTGATTTTTGGTATTTTCTTTAAAATGTTTGACTTTATTTTATCAGGGACCTGAACCGCAAAGAATAACGGTTCAGTTCCGGTTACCGGTTCGATAAATTTTAACTTTTCGGTTTATGTTCCGAACCACCGGTTTTTATTTTACAATGATTCGGTAACCGGTTCGGCGACAACGGTTCAGTTCCGGTTCCGGTTCAATGCAAAATATGATGACAATGCATATTTAATGCATTTTTAATAAAAGCTTCAGTTCCGGTTCACGGTTCACGAAAAAACACCGTTTCGTTCCGGTGTTTGTTCCAGTTCCGGTTCGGCTCGGATCCCTGCTTTTTATGTAAACTTTAAGTTCTGTTGGTTACTAAATTTGTTTTCTGACTGAATTTTTTCCGAATATACCATATTGGCGTTGCTAGTACAAAGCGGTAATTATTGTCCTCAGTTAGTGTCCTCAGCTTGTTCAATTGCGGATATTTTAAAATCTTGCGTAAGAAAAGGAAATCGTAATGCTAAAAAGTATATAGCGATTTTGGGCGACGGCGCTTTCCGTTTCAATTGTTCTTTAAGGACCATTTAAGATTTTTGTCGCTTTTTTAACCAAATCCTATTAACACACTTTATAATTCGTTTTTGAGCGGTATAATTATTTTGTTCAATTTTAAACGTTGAAAGTTTTGTGAAAACGAGTAGGTACTATACCGGGTGATTCAGTTTGACTGTCGCACCCCTATAACTTTTTAATTATTGAAAATAACCCCAACAAACCTTATATTTGGAAACGGCGACAAATTCTCTATTAAATGATGTGCATTTGTTATCTCTACGATAACGTATGTCAAATCTGCGGTAGGCAACTGTTTTTTTTTTTTTTAATTACATAGTAGATATAAATTTTTTGTTTGATTCGGATAGAGAATTTAATTCTGAATCCGACCATGTAGGTATTAAAAAAGTATGCATACAAAAGAAAAGTTTCGAGAAAAATCAGTTCAAAGTTTATTCAAATTATAGCAAACAGTCTATTTAACATAACAAAAAACGATCAATTCTTGAAAATTATACTAAAACTAACAATGGAAATGTAATAAAAATTAATTTTCAATAAAAATAAAAACAAATAATAAACGTCGACATAAAAAAATTAGACTTCCAAACACAGTTGTCCTCTATGTGTAACTGCTTTTTTTTTAAGTCTAATTTTTTATGTCTACGCCTATTATATGTTTTTATTTTTATTAAAAATTAATTTTTATTACATTTTTGTTGATAGATAGTATAATTTTTAAGATTTGATCGTTTTTTGTTATGTTAAATAGACTGTTTGCTATGATTTGAATATACTTTGAACTGATTTTTCTAGAAAATTTTCTTATGTATACATACTTTTTTAAAACATGGTCGGATTCAGAATTCAGTTCTCTATCCGAATCAAACAAAAAATTTATACTATGTAATTTAAAAAAAAAACAGTTGCCTATCGCCGATTTAACATACGTCATTTAATAGAGAATTTGTCGCCGTTTCCAAAAATATAAGGTTTGTTGTGGTTATTTTCAATAATTAAAAAGTTATAGGGGTGCGACAGTCAAACTGAATCACCCGGTATTGTCTGTATGTTAGTCTATTTTTGTTTTCACTAGCTTGATTAGTTTTTGAATTGAATTAAAAATCTTTTAATTTTATAAATGCAAATATTCTCACTGAGGTATAAAGTATTTTTCATAACCACTTTTTGTTAATTTAGTACAATTATAAGATAAGGAAAATTTTAAATATCTGCCGAGGTATTTCAATGTTTGTAACTTTTCAGAGAATGAGAGATAATGGCTGGACGTCGAAGACGTGGTCGCAGCAATTCGCTGATGAAAATTGCTCTGCAGAAACAAGAAGCAAAGCTTTGGTATGAAGAAGCCAATAACCACATCAAAGGAGAGAATTTGTTCAAAGCCCTTCAGTCCTATGATAAGGTTGGTATCGTAACTACTAGCTCTAGCAATTGTACCCTGAAATAATTTTTCAGCTGCCGTCACAAATTTGTAACGTAGCTTAACATGTACACATATTGTAGCTAAATTTACATTTTAACAACAGATAATCATTAGCTTCTTGAACATCAGTATAATATTATAGGGATTGATGTTACTGAAAACCATTAATTAAGAGTGTAAAAATTTATATACGAGTATGTATATACAGGGTGGTGAATTTTTCGATGCTCACCATTGGTATCTTAAAAACTGTAAGAGATACGAGATCAGTTAAATTAGAGAAAAGTTGCACATTTTTATGGCAATTCCGAATCTGAATAAAAATCGTGGATATTTTGATTATTATCAGATTTATAACAAAAAAACTGAAAAATGTGATTTTAGAAAAAAATTATTATCTTCCGTACCATTGACGCTGCGATAGTCAACTTTTTTTATTCCTTATGACCGCCATATTGGATTTTTACACCATTAGACAGACAAAAGAATTAGCTTTTCACATTGATAAACAACGTAATTAAAACAAAAAAAAAACTTTTGAAAGTTGATAATTTTTATTACGAATTTATAAAATCTTGAATGCTCTGAATAACAACTAACAAAAAAAGTCATACATTGTATTGCTAATAAAAGTGGTCAATATCGAAAACAGTTTTTCCACATTTAAGTTACTTTGCATCTCTTACCGTTCTGAAGGTTGCCATGCATGCATAAAAGATTTAAAAAATGTGTAGGTACATACTTAATTAGTACCTAACTGTATTACGTGTTACCATGCATTTATAATTATTTAAATAACTTAAAATTATTGCAAAATAAACACAACAAATAATAATGTTAAAATTATTTAAGTGATCAATTTTAAATTAAAATCAACGTAAGTTTAATAAAAATTTGTTACTTATTCATTAGAAAATCTCTTTAGCGCAATATCTATAGTAGTTTCAAGACTTCCGCCTCTTTATCTCTAGATGAGACTAGTGTCTCAAAGATAGTATAGATTTTCTTCAAGAAAAAGTAATTTTTAGTAAATGCAATAAGTCATTTTTTAAATCTATTATAAAGGGTGTTTGAAATTCGAGTTTAAGCATGGGGATCTCGCTTGTTATAATAGCTAGAATATAGGTTTAAATTCGGCAAAGTTGCTAAATTTGGTGCTCATTTATGATCCGAAGAGAAATTGGAGATGTCTCAAACGGTATCCGAGAAAATTCTGAAAAACCGGAAAATACGATTTTTGTAAATCGTCTACAACTCCTTCGGAGTTTGAAATATTTCAAATGTGTTAAAACATTTCCCAGGCAACTTTTTAAGCCGAATCGGATGGTGGTCTCAAATTTTTCCTAGATCGATTCGTTTTTGTTTTATGAGAAGCAACTTTGTTTTTTCTTATGGGCGCAATTTTTGCTATTTACATTATCAAATAGCATTTATTTTTCTAAATCCATTGATGTATCACACATGGTATTTTACTTTTTCTTTGATTGTGATATTTGAAAAAATACGTTTTAAAAACAATAACTATTATAAATCAGGTAGGCCGGTCATTGTAGTTTATGTTGACTCCATGACAACCGATCAACAAAGTTATGGTGATTTCCGGCGAAACCGGAAGTGAAACAAAAGTGTACCCATGTTCAAATAATCCAGTTTTTTGCAAATGTAACATGTCTAACATTTCATTTGTCTAAATTCAAAAATAAAGAAAAAAAAGGGGTGAGCCTGATTTCAGTTACACCCGGTATACTGCCCATAAGAAAAAAACAAGTTGTTTGTCTAAAACAAAAACGAATCGACCTAGGAAAAATTTGTGACCACTATCCGATTCGGCTTAAAAAGTTGCTTAGGCAATGTATTAACACATTTGAAATATTTCAAACTCCGAAGGAGTTATAAACGATTTACAAAAATGGACTTTCCAGTTTTTCCTAATTTTCTCGGATACCGTTTGACATATTTTCAATTTCTCTTCGGATTATAAATGAGCACCAAATTTAGCAACTTTTCCGAATTTAAACCTATACTCTAGCTATTATAATAAGCGAGATCCCCATGCTTAAACTCGAATTTCAAACACCCTGTATAGTGTATATCTATATTTATTTCTAATCTCATATGAGTTTATGTAAGTTATTAATAAAATAAGATTATCTTATTCTGTTTGCTCTAAACATCAATTCTTCGTTTTACAGATTCGCGCTGTTCCATCAATAGCTAAATGTATTGATTTAGAAACACTGATTTTTTAAAGATAATCTTTGAAAATTCATTTTAAAATCACAGCTGCCGTCTCTACTTACGAAACTTGTTTGCATATTTTTACAGATTTCATAATAAATAAGCTCTTGCAACAGATTTTTTATTTAAACCTTTAATTTTGTTATAATTTAATAAGTATTTAGTATCAAAGAAAATTTTCCCAAGACTGATTTTTTTTTCTGTGTATAATTGTTTTGTATCATAGATTTTTTAGCCTTTATATTAATTGTTTGTAGCACAAACTGTAAGTACAGATAATTCAGTAAAATCCTTCTTATTCTAAAATATTACAATTGCAAATAAGTAAATGAACGGACAAAAATACTTTGTTGATAAAGCAGTGCAAAGCTGTGAGACTGTTAAAGACTTTAAATTTAAGTAAAATAAATAAGAAAGGGGATTTAATTAAACAGATAAACTTAAACCAATTACTTAATATCAATCAAATATTTACTAACCAACACAACACACATTAAACATAGAGAAAGCTAAAACTCCATGTTATTTCCAGGGCTAAAATGTTCAAATAACGTTCAAGTCACTTGAAAAATTGTAATGGCGAATAAAACTGCTAAGTATAAAATGTTTTATGTGTTCTACCGGTATCTCCCGCAATAATTAAAACGCGAGGTGTAGTTTCTTCTAAGAACTTCTTATTTATGTGTGATACCATGAATTAATTTTCGAGTAAGCTCCAGACGGGATCTATATTTCAAAGCTCAGGTGCGGCAAAGGTAATTGAGAAGTAAAATTAAACTTTGAGGAAGATAGCAATAAAGATATCAGTTAACCACTAGGAATATTGATGCATGTGCTACATTACGCCACTACACCTTTAAAGTGATTTTCAATTTACTCCAACGAGATGCATTAACACGAACATCGAATCAATTTATTCTAAAAATATTGCTGCGAGGCAAGAATTACGTTCGAAAAAATTTTGATCAATTTTTTCCGTATCCGTTCGATTATTTGAAGGGGTGGCGTGCATAAGTGGGTGATAAAGTTTGGTGTGAGTGAAAAATAGGTGCCACGTTATTTGGAATTGATCACACCAAGGTTGTCATGGCAACCGTGGTTAAAAGTGCTAGTTTTCACGTTTCGTACGCCTATTAACCTCCGCATTAACTTAAAAGCTGTAAATTATATGTTCATAAAACAAATTTATCGTGCTAAAGTAGTATTTTTAAAGACTAAACTATATACAACAAGTATACCATAATTTTCACGCATTATTTTTACTTGTGCCTGTTTATTGTGTGTAACTCAGTTCCTGTAGTTCTTTTACTAAACCCAAACGTGCAAAATGAGTGCTCCAGCACCTACAAACATAAGAATCAGTGCAGGTAACCGTTTAGCAACAGACAGGGACAGTGAACTATTGCAACAATTCGTACGAATTAATCTAGATGAAGAAGCCAACAAAAATGGGCCCAAACACGTACCAAAATTTCTAATTCCTCATCAAAAACCCGAACCACCTCCTCTTCCGCCTGTGGTGGAAGTCGTAGAAAAAGAAAAAGAAGTCGAAAAACCTGCAGAAGACACCGGCGATGGTGCTGTTAAACCCCAGGACGCAGCCGAACAACCCTCCGAGAAAAAAGTCAGACTTAATCCTAAACAAATTAAAGAGGAATTGAAGAAAAGGAGGAAGAAGCGAAAAAGGCCACGGCCTGAAGAATTGTATACTGATAAGGATAGGGCCGCAGCTGTTAATTTAGGAAGTAGAGATATCAAACAGTCGTTGAGGATGAAGAGGAAGCTGGATAGGTCCAGAGATATGCAGATTCCAGAGGAGGCCGAACCGGGCACATTTTTGGCTCTTGGGAAGTATGAAATGGGACGAGGAGATTTGAGAATAGCCCTAGGATTTCTGTCTAAGGTGTTGATGTCTCATTTTTTAAATAAATTAGATTAGTAGAATTAGAATAGAAGTAGCAGTGTACTAATTTTCTTATCGATTTCTCTTGTACATACAATTGTAAACCTTACATACAAGTTGTTCCAGAGATCGTTAATATCTTTATTCTTACATTTGTTTTTAGAATTACACCCAAAAAACCATATTTATTATTAAGTAGCGGAAAAGTTTTATACAGTGGCATAAATTTAAAATTCAAAATTTATGAAAATGTGTTAACTGTTCTTTGCTAATGGCTCAAGTATGATTTTTAGTTAAAAATCACATCGTAGATAATTGGTTTGATTTTTTAACTAATTCGCTTATTAATATAATTAATTACTTAGCTTCTTTTCGAAGGATATCATGTCGAAATGCAATATTAGGTTGAAGACTCTCTTCCTTTCATCAGTTGCAGTGTTAATTATTTTAATAAGACTATAACTGACAAAAAAGAGACGAGATTGGTCTAGTATTTCAACAAGAAGAAGAAATTTAAGTTTATTTTATAATATAACTTATTTATATTAACGTAGTAGTCCATGGTTAGAATCAATAGATCACAAACAAACTATGCATGAGTGAGAATTAATACCAAAATGTAATAGTTAATCGAAATCCATTATTTTATTTAGCTAAAAATGGTAAAATTTACCCTAGAAACTTTTGTCTAAGCACAATATGTCTTTATGGTCAACCAACAACCTATGCATTTTGACATGTTTCTCAAAAAGTATCAAAACTTTGACATAATTGGAATGATAAAAACGTATCCTATTTTATTTAAAAAAAAAAAAAAACATAATGGTTCTTTTAAAAGAAACTGAATAAGGTTCTGTTATTATATACCAAAATTGCGAATGAAATTTAATTCTTTGCTATATTTAATTATTCAGGCTAGTCCTCCACATAGAAGGGTCACTATTGGGATCTCGTAAAAGCTTAAGAGCTACAAAGAAGTTTAGATTAAACAAATTGTTCCATTTTCGGATTATGCTTTAATGTTGTAAAAAAATTCCATGGCACGCTAGATAATAAACAAAAATCAAAATAAGCTTTTTTTAAATCCTTAATAACTCGGTTATACTTAAAGGGCAAAAAATTTTTGGGGAAAAGTTGTAAATTTTTTTTTACGCGCTATAAAATGAAAACATCTATTTGTTTCAATATTGTTTATTATCTTAGATACATTATAAACTTGCATTTTTTTTAAATGGATACCATAGTTGGTCATGACCTCATAAAAAAAAAACATTTTTTTTCCTCTTTTCAATAAAAAAAGGTTAATGCATTTAGTTTGATATTCATTAAAAAGTCCCTACGAAGATAAAGAGTGCGATGAAACAAAATACAATTTAGTTTTGTCATTTAACGCAAATTTTAACTAATGTAAAAGTAAAACATTAGATCAAAAATAAACCAAAATTTATTGATTCTTAAAAAGCAATTTTTCGTTTAATGATTATGAAACAGCTTTTTTTTATTTACTAGACTATCTTAATCAAAATTCTTACACAACAAAAACAATACAAAAGTCGACTTTTAAGTATTACAAAATTGCTTTTATAACCAATTTATTTTACGCATTTATTCAGTGAATAACAAAAATAACAGGAAATTTGTAATTTTTTAATTCGAATATTTAATCAAAACAAAATATTTAAAGATTATAACAGATTACTATAAGATTATAACAGAAGTATTATTAAAAGAGCCAGATTGTCTTTAAATATTTTGTTTTAGTTAAATAATCGATTTAAAAAATTACAAATTTCATGTTATTTTTGTTTTTCGTTGAACAAATGCATAAAATAAACTGGTTGTTAAAGTAAGTTTGTAATACTTAAAAGTCGACTTTTGTTTTGTTTTTATTGTATAAGTATTTTGATTTAGATAGTCTAGAAAAGATAATGAGCTGTACCATTATCATTAGACTAAAAGCTGCTTTTTAAAAATTAATAAATTTTGGTTTATTTTTGATTAAATATTTTACTTTTACATTAGTTAAAATTTGCGTTAAGTGACAGAACTAAATTGCCTTTTGTTCCAAAATTTGTATTCTGAATTAAGGAATTTATAAGAACGTCTTGTATAACTGAAAAAATTTAAGATGTACTCGTTCAGAATTTTTTTTGAGTACGTATAGTTTAAAATGCTATACGTACTTATTAATCTGACCTAGAAAATTATATCTGAGTGTGTAATTTCCTGTTAAAATGTTACCTACAAGGTATCAAATCAATGACCGAAGTAGGTGTTTTGAAAAATGTGTCTGTTTTATATTAAACATTAAATCATTCATTAGGTCGTTTCATTTTTTATAGCTGATAAAATTTAAAACTTGTTTTTTTGTGATGAGATTTGTAAAGGGTAAAAATAACAAAAAAACACAAGTTTTGACCACTTACAATGAACTACGCTTATTATTACATTGGCAACAGTACTTGAGTGCTTCAGAATGCATTTAGATAAAGTTATAAGAAATTTGACTGCAAACTTTTTATAATATAATTGGTTTACGAAAATCGTAATATATTAATACGGGCGAATATCTAAATGGCAACATAATCTTACTCCTTTATTATCTCTTACATCGTCTTAGTACTTAAAGTTGCACGATTTAAGTCGTTAATTCATACTTCGAGCAGTCTTTTTTTACAGTTAAACACTTTCAAACGTAAAAAAACAACTTAACGCTTGTTGCATGAACTTTGTGCAGTCAGTAATTAGCAAACCAAGACATGGTAGGATACGAACTAGCAATAGTCTTCCGTGATAGTCTTGGTCGTTGCACTTCACCGGCGTCCGCAAAATTATCTGCATCTTGCACCGTTGAATCAAATATTCCACGGTCAAGAATGCGTAAAAAATAATTGTATAGCGTTGCAATGTATCTATGAAGGGCAGCTAATCTTTGTTTTATCCTTTTTAAAGAGTTTTCTTTTGCTAGTTCTAGTTGCTTTGTTTCAATTGCTCATAAGACCGAAAACAACATTAAAATAAAACTGTACAAAAAAAAAATTGCACTAGTGCTTTTAGCATTGTTTCGTTGGCAAATGTGAATTTAATTTGAAAACATTGCAAAAACTGTGAAGTAGCTAGACGTTTTGGGCTTAAAGTAGTGTCAGATCGGACACTAAGAAATTCGGCTTTAGAAACATACAAAAAAAAATTAAGATAAAAAGACTTCTAGCTCAGTTAAACCTTTTTTTTAATGAATTTATTAAAAGAGTGACTGCGGGGGGGGGAGTACTCTGAGTTAGTGAATCCGTTTCTTGACATTCTAATCTTAATGCTATATCATGGCAAATTAAAATTAATTGTACCTACTTTAAAAACAGAATTGATCAGATCAAGTGTGTCTACTACAAAATATATATCCAGCGTTTATATAAGGTTTTTGATTATCCCTGAATTGTTCAAAATTTGAATAAATAAAAGAAACGGTTCTGGCTCTTTAACTCAAATCGTTTTAAAAAGTCTTTAGAATTAAAACTTATTTTGTTCTCTCTTATTACAAAAAAAGCATACATTTATAGTTTATAGATCATTAGTTGATTTTAATGATTGATACAATCATATGTGAATAATTAAAAGGTAATTTGTCTAAGTAATTATGAATCACAGTTTTGTTTTTCTTTGTCAGATGGAAAAAGCCAAAAATAAAGGGGTTTCCACAGACAAAGCATTGCGTAGCTATGGATCTCTTTCGGAAATAAAACTGAACAAACACCTAATATTTTGTAAATATACACTCAAAAAATATACACAGAGTCTGTTCAGACCGCGCAATTCATTTATAGCACATTTATTATTAGATATAAAAAAGTTTAAAAAATATGTATCTAAAACTTTTATAAACACTTCGTAAAAAAACTCAACTCTATAGAGTGTTTAAAACTGTACAAATACCAACTTTGTTATTCGAATACTACCGTACCCTGTTAATGATTCTATTTTATTTATAACAATATAATACGCCTTGTATATCATAATGAATATAGTAAATATCTATTTTGCGAAATAATAAGCTTGATAAAAAACACCTAGAGCAAATGAAAATGTGTATACAGGGTGGTCCACATAGAAGGGCACTATTGGGATCTCGTAAACGGGAAGAGCTACAAAGAAGCTTAAATTGGATAAATTTTTCCCCTTTCTGAGACCTATTTCAGTGATACTTTAATGTTTAAAAAAAAAAAGTTCTATGGACGCTGGATATAGATAATAAACAAAAATCAAACTCGGTAATACTTGATGGTACAAAAATATTTTTAGGAAAAAGTTGTAAATTATTTTACCCACTGTAAAATGAAAACATTCATTTGTTTAAATTCTGTTTAAATTCATGGCTCTCTATAGCTTTATAGGGACTTTTTGATGAATTTAGAAAAATGTACTTATTTAAATTTATAACAATAATATAGTCGGAATCAGCAGTTATGTAGTACATAATATTTTCAAATATTTATAGTGTTTATCTCAACAACAAATTTAGTAAGTGTACATGTATTTGTAAATAAATTTAAATACATTTTTCAAAGTCTAAACAATTTTTCTAGTAGCCACATTAAATTATTTTGTATTTATATAATTTTTTTTTTTTTTTATTAGTTCGAGCAATTTTCCTTTCCAGGAATTTTCCATTCGTAGAACTGTTTTTCGAGCAATTGTAATCAAGCTTCTTTTCTTCGAGCGCTTGTTTTCGTGCAATTGTTTTCGAGCAATTATCCGCACCCCTTTCATTTTCCAGTTTGTTAAAAAATCTACAGTTTTTCCCAGAAAATATTTTTGTACAATCAAGTATAATCGAGTTATTAACAATTTAAAACAAAAATGCCCACTTTGATTTTTGTTGATTATCTAACAAGCCATGGATCTTTAAACATTAAAGCATCACCGAATAAGTTTCAGAAAGAGGAAAAATTTGTGTAATTTAAACTTCTTTGTAGCTCTTACAATTAACGGGATCCCAATAGTGACCATGGGCGTCCGCAGAGGGGGGCAAACGGGGCACTTGTTCCCCCCTGGGATCGAGTAAAAAGTAGTAGGCGTACTTGTAAACACAAATCATAAAAATTCAAGAATTCAAGAATTAAATTAAATTTATATATATTATTATTTGTCTCTATGCCTTCCCCCCCCTAGAATTTTCTGAGGACGCCCATCATAGTGACCGTTCTATGTGGACCACCCTGTACAACTAAACCTTTAAATATTTATACTTAAAATGAATCACTTCAAGTCGTTTAACATTGATCAAGCAGTAACAACGTTTTATTTCAAAACCACTTTCATTAATATTTTGTTTTAGGCTCTTGAGCTCAGCCCTAACGAGGTAAACGCGCTGTGCGGCAGAAGCAAATGCTACATCCTACTAGGACAACCCGAAAACGGCCTGAAAGACGCCGAAGCGGCACTGGCCTTAGAGAAAAACAACTTTAAAGCCATTTATCAAAAAGCAGAGTCGCTGTACTACCTAGGAGACTTTGAACACAGCTTAATGTATTACCACAGAGGTTTACGCATACGACCCGACCACGACGGCTTTAAGTTGGGCATCCACAAAGCCCAAAAGGCCATCGAAAACGCAATCGGCGGCACTTTTCCACCAATACCCAAAACATTCGAATCACCGACTCCAAAAAGCGCCAGCAATACGACCACCACAAAAGAAAACAGCATACCTAAAACAAGCACCCCCTCTTGCAAGAGCGCGTCCACGATGAACACATCGAATCAAAACTCAAAACCTAAAACAGCCAACTCGCAAATTAACACATCCGATAATACCCCTAAATCTAGTCAGCGCGCTACACCGGTAGTAAAACCCAAATCCGCTAAAACAAGTAGACTGTTGAGAGAACTGAGGGTAGATAAGGAGTATTTGGATAATTTATTGAAGAACCCAGATATAAAATGTAAATACAAGGAGGATGACTCGGTTATCATCGGATATATTCAAGAAGCTGTTGATTTTCTAAATAACCGACAAGAATTTTGGAGACAACAATTGCCCGCTAATAAGAAGTAGCTGTAGAGATAATATTCATGTCATCACTGCATTGTTACAAAAACGGCTTTTGTAGTTTGAAACTTGGAACATTTGTATTAGAGATAAGTGGATAATATTTGCAAAACTGCACGTAGTTAAACAGTAGCGTTAACTAATAAGCCAGTTTTTGTTAATTACTTGGAATGATATTCATATCAAAAATGACTAATGTCCAGCAAATTAGGAAAACTAGAAATTTATCGACAATTGCTTATTCATAACTGGTAATTAGTCGTGTTCATGTTTATTTCACAAACTTACCTAAATGATAATGGATCGTTTTCTAAAACCTTTTTAAAACAAGTATGCCTAATACCCACTAACCTAAATGAACGACATACCGGTTGTTAAGGAATTTTGATTTATTCTTTATCCTTTATTAATCGAAGAACAATATCAAGAAAATGATTGCACATAAAAGCCGATTAATCGGACATATCCAGTGGCGTAGCAACAGGAGGGGCAGCGGGTGCGGTGGACACGGGCCTATGAGCCAAGGGGACCCATAGCATGCAAACAATAACTTGTTTTTTAATTATAGGCACTCGCATCTTGTCAGCGCATATAGGTCACAAGTTTATTATTATTAAGCTTTACTCTTGGCAAAAATACTTTGTAATTGCTAAATATCATCTACCATATTGGCCCGACTATAGGGCGACCCTGATTATAAGGCGACCCCTATTTTTTAATCTGCTTTTTGGAGAAAAAAAAACGTTTCCCTCGCCCACTATGTTTGTGACTCGAATATAAGGCGACCCCCCTATTTACGTGTCGCCTTTTTTAATAAAAACCTCGCCTTATAGTCGGGCTAATACTAATTAGGATATAATTGTCCTTAGAAGTGATTTCATGTTGTTGAATTTTCTGACCGGGGACTTAACTTAAAGTAAAAATTCTAAAGGGAGGAGTGAAGACCTAAATAAAATTTAAACTGTGTTCTCTCATATCCAAAAATTTTCTCAAAATTCCGTCATTTCATGCATTTAAAAAAATTTCTCTTCGCATCTACCCTAAGACGAAAACTTTATCCATTAACTCTGCTTGCATACGGGTCCATTCACTTAGTGCTACACTACTGAACATACGTCTAATTTTGCATCATTTTCGGTTTAGAAGGTGTTGTTGTATTTTTGTTACAAGTTTACGCAATAGAAAGAAAAAAATTGGGCAAAAATTATTTTTAAAAGTACTTATACAAAATGGTAGTTTTATTAAAAATTGGTTAAACATTTCTTTGATTTTTAAATATGTGATGGTAACTTTGTTTTTCATGCAAACAATAGTTGGCATTAACTTAAAAAAAAAGCTTTTTTAAAACTTTTCGAATAAAATATGGTTAGAATATTTTTTGTGATATTTGATCTGTAGACAAGAAAAAGTTAGCGAAAACACTGTAAAAATTAGAGGCCCATTAATTAAAAAACCAACTCAGTATTGTAATTTGATATAAATTACAATTCATAATAAGTAATGCGCTAAGGATTTATTTAACGGTACCTCTTACGTATTTTTGTTTATGATAGTTTATCTTAAAGGGTTGCGAATAGTTATTAATTTTGTCGTCAAAATTTCAATTCGCTTTGAATCTGTAATTTTTACTGTCACTATCATTTTTAAACGATAAACAACAATAAAATTTGTTACAACAACTGACAGTAGTCACATGTATGTTGATTTTGTGAGAGTTAGTTTTTTCAGTTATTTTATTAACTTTATTTCATAATAAAACCCTTGATGATAATGTTTTTGAATGTAATTTTCTTTCTGCATCCAAAACCGTAATAATTAAGTTGGGGTAATTTCCTGCTAAACCGAAAATGCATAAAATAACACCTTTATTTTTGACAATATATTGAATTCAAATGTCGTAAAAATAGGTTTGAAAATAGCTAAGATAATAGACCGTTCCGGGATTTGGTCCTAACCCTGTATAATCCAACAATTTGCTAAAACTTATTCGTCACACAGCAATAACTTGATTATTTATATCAGGATCAGGTTATTTTAAGAAAGAATCTAAAATATAATTTATTCATAAATAATAGTTCATATCTATTAATATTCCATTATTTGTTACCGCAATTGTATAATGTTTTTCGGATTACTTAACCTAGTTGTCCTTTATTTTATAGAACTAAGTTGATAAAAATACCATGCAAAATTATTCTTATTTAGGTATATGTAAAAAATCAATTTTATTGGCCATCCAAAATAATTTGTTGAATGATTTTTGTACCAACTTTGGAACCAGCGTAAGCTGCTTTGAAATTGGTAGCTGTTTTTGTTAATATAATGTAACAAAATAAATAATTCTTTTTTTTCATGTGTAAAATTTTCCCATGTCAATTTGTGACAATTTTGTTGTTGTATTTATGGTAGAAAGAATAAATAAATTATTATCACAAAAAAACACGATTTTTGCTAACGTTAAACGAAATAGTTTTCATTTATACACATGCACTTTTTATCATTTACCACAGATTTAAAGCAATGTTTACTTAAACAAATGAATTTCGCCCTATAATACTGAAAAATAATTTACGACTTTTATTTTATTTCTTGTATGAAACTTCGTAACCCAGCTATTTAACATTTAAAACCTATAGGCCTATAGTACCCTCTAGCGATAGTCCCTTACAGAAATCATGTGTTTTTGAAACACTCCAAGTCTTTTTTTAACGCTTCTCGGTGGGTTTTTTCCATTCCCAGAAGTCAACGCCGTTAGGTTATGAATCCTTCATACTGGTATAGTACGTGAAAAGGAGTTCCTTCTTTTTCGCCACATCCTCTGCATCTATCGGTCTCTGAGAGCCTTATTACGTGGGTGTTTGTTTAAGCCCGAAGAGAGGTTATCGCTGCAAATTTTGCCTAGGAGATTAACCTTCCCGTTCCCTGGTATATTGGTGTGCCTTTTACACCATGCTAAATACTATATTTATGAAAAAGTCTTTGGTGTCTCTGTCTTATCTGAACTGGGTACTGACAAAGTTAAGTGTTAGAGGCGCCATGCTCGTCTTAGGTGCCCTTTTTTAACTCAAGTTTTCCTTTCATATATTCATTTCAGCTCCACACTGGCAATTTAAAATATTTTTATAGAGTTAACAGTTTTTTAAACGTTGTTGTAGCTTTTTTGTACCAATTAAAATTGCTCTTTTACAACATTAAATTATGTACACTACTTTTTGTAGCATAACATACGTAAGATAACATCGAAAAATTCAGAATTACATAAATACATTACTTTAGAATTTAGTTGTACAAAAAATTAATGAGATTAATCAAAATTATTTTACAGTGTAATAAATAATGTTTGTTCAATAAAATTTTATCAATTAAAACAATCTGTTTCCTGCGAAATTTAACTATTATCGAGATACCAGTTTAGTTGACATTTGTTATACTTTTCAAGTATGAGTGTTGTAATTTTTTTTACTAATTATAATATTTATAGTTCATGAGGCAGCAAAATTATTTAGATTACTAACGAGCAAAAAATTTTGCATTTCCGTTCCATTGTAAAACGAGAGCAGACTAATAAAACGGTTGAATAAGCATCGGCTTTAAATTAATCGCGCCACGAACGCCATAAACCCAAGCAATTACCAATACATTAATTACGCAATATTACCAACCAACTTAATCAATGAAATTCGATAACCGATAATTCTTGCAAATCTCATGCATTTTTAACAGCAGTTACGATAATATGCAAAATAAGTGGACGAATAAGTCTGTGAAAGCTATCATGACTTATGCAAACATTTTTTTCTAATAAAAAACAGAATTCATAATTTGTTTTGGGTTCTGCGAATGCCAGCCAACTGATTATATGACATTCATTATGTTTATTTATTTATTTAATTATATAAATATTACTTTGTATACTTCCTGGGTTGACTTGCAACAACTATTGTTTCATAGTATTGATTGCGTAATTTTTATCAATAGGCGTTTTTCGACGAACTATTTGATAAACGATTTTCTACGATAAACTTATCAAAAAACTGATCAAAACCAGTTAAGGGCAAGATCGGAGAGAACCAGGCAGGATTCACGGCGGGAAGGTCGTATATAGATCACATTTACATAATTCAACAATTAATAGAGACAAAAATGGCTAAGAACGGAACCGTTCACCTGGCTTTTATAGATCTGAAGAAAGCTTACGACTCTGGACTCTGTTCTCAGAATGACGTTATGGTAGGCTATGCGAGACTTGGAAATATCGGAAGGAATGATAAGGGCAGTTAAGACCATTTACAAACAAAAGAAAGCAGTAATCAAAGGAGGAAACAAACATACAAAAAGCTTTATAGCAACAAAATGATTTCTACATTATTGCCCGGTGTTCCGATTTTGGAACATGGGCATTTTTTTACCCCTAATATTTACCGCCATTCTGCACCCACTTTAAATGGTTATACGTTACAGATAATAGACCAAACAAACATATTTGAACACATTTATTTTAATTGTGGCAATATTAAGTGAACAGTTTTAATTTAATTCTATAAATAATATTTACTAAAAATGTCATTAAAAAAGTAAGTATATTTTTGTTTATAATATATTATCTACAACAAAATACACTTTTATTATAAGGCCTAGTATTTATGGATAGATTATCATTATTTTTAACTATACAATATCATCAGTTTTTTAACAATTGATATTTAAAAAAATGTTCCAATATTGGGACACCAGGACAATAAGTACACTGAATTGGAAAATTTTGGTAGGCCTTTTACTAAAGCAGAATTGTTAGAAATGGTGGAATATGAGAAGTTCTGGGAAGATATGGAAAATGTAGACATTTTTATAACACCTCCAGAAGATGGTGTTGACAGTGAAGAAGACAGTGCTGACGAAAATGAAGGTAAAAACATAAATCATCTCAGCGGACGCCAGTTGCAAGCTCAAGCTGTAGCTACAGTTCAGTCAAGAAGAGATGATACTGTTCATTTGGGCAAAGAAACGGACGATGAGAACAACCTTCCACTTTCGGAGCTTCAAAAGCAGATGAATCGAAAAAGGGTTATAGAAAGAATTTAGTCAAAAACAGATTATTTCATTCGTAGCTTTGTACCGTTCGTATCTCCTAAACAAGTCCTAAATCTATCATGTGATCCAGTGGCCTGTTTTGAATTGTTTTTTGATCAAGAAATTTGTGAATTTCTAAAAAATATGTTTATTACATACGCACGTTGGTGGTTCAGTAGTTATAAATTTACTATCAAAACTACCTAAAAATATTCCATTCAAAATCTATGCCGATAGATATTTTTATTCTTTGAAACGTGTACATCGTTTACAAGAATTGGGATTCGGCTATACAGCTACAATAATGGCTAATCGATTAAAAAAATGTCCTATAACGAATGTGAAAACTATGGGAAAAAAAAGAACGAGGAACCTACGACTTTTGCATGGATATAAAAATTATGTTACCGTTACCGCTTGGAATGATAACCGAGTTGTTCTTACTGTGAGTTCTTGCAATACAGTACACCCAATTGGCCAAGCTCATCGCTAGATATCCTCCGAAAAAAAGAAATTGCCTGTTATACAACCACATGCCA
Organism: Elmis aenea; assembly: GCA_947652605.1. Taxonomy (NCBI): domain Eukaryota; kingdom Metazoa; phylum Arthropoda; class Insecta; order Coleoptera; family Elmidae; genus Elmis; species Elmis aenea. The sequence goes on along the minus strand of OX393580.1, from coordinate 41,907,530 downwards.
TTTCTATGTACAACAAATACATGGGTGGAGTGGACGGTGAGAAGAACAAAATGGATCATTTGAATTTCAGAAGAAATATAGTTCAAGTCTATTTAAAAAATTACGGACCTACCATTGTGGGAGCAGGAAGGCCAAAATCCTCTTAATAAATTGGCAGTCAAGTTCCAGAGTCAACAAGATATGATCGGATCCGATCACTGGATAATTTCAGCTGCAAAGCAAAATAGATGTGCGCTTTGCAAGAAAAATGCCACTAAATGTTGTGAGAAATGCGGTATCAATTTACATGATGGAAATTTTAAGTTTCCATGTTCGCTGAAATGTTTATAAAATAAATGTTCATAAATAATTTATTGTTTTTGCATGTATAATACATTATTATTTGCAAACGTTTTATTTCCAATTATACTTTACTGTATGCCCAGTGTTCCAAAATTGGAACACATCAAAATACTGTAATATTTAATATTTTTTTGAAAAATATAAATGAATTCTATTATTTTGTGTTGATTTTATAAAGAATATCATACATTACTAAAAAAAAAGAAAAAAAAATTAATTCGGGCAAAAATAAGATAAACACGTCTACACACTTTGCGGACGGCCAGGTGGTCATTGCACAAGATGAGGAAGATCTAAGCTTTATGGTAAGGAAGTTAGAAGAAGAATTTACGAAAAATAGTTTAGAAATTAATTTGGATAAAACAAAATATTCAACAACCCAAGAGAAATAAAAAATTTAGAAATGGACGAGACCCAACAAATAAAATCTGAAAAATTTTAATATTTAGGTAGGGCGTATAAATTAAAAAACGGACCAACAGAAGAAGAAATTAAAAGCAGATTAGGGCAAACCAGAATTTGCATAAACAGTTCAATCCAATTTAATGGGATAGACACATTACAAAAAATACTACAACAAGAATATATAACACCATTATAAGTAGTATAATGACATATGGAGTGAGTGATAAATAAAAAGAACAGAAGAAAAATTACTGCAACAGAGATGGAATATTGGAGAAGGAGCTGTGGAGTTACAAGGTTGGACAAACTACGAAGAGATCAAAAAAAGAGTGCAAAAAGATATACTCAGTTACATGTAACAAAAGAGACTGACTTGGTCTAATTTTTATTACATTTTTGGATTTTAAACGTTATTTTAGAGGGACTTTTGATAGCATTCTCTATACCTAGCTGCAGTCGTTTTTTAGAGTTTTTGCCTTTTTGATTTATATCGTGATGCTTAATATTATCTATCTTCGCAATTTTTAAAGCGAAAATGCTCAAATTTAGACTATGGATAGAAGAAGCCTTGGAATTCATACGACAATTTTTGCAATCGATACATTGCTTACAGGGTGTCCAAAATTAATTGTTTTTAAAATGTAACTTCAGACACTCAAAATTCGTTTTTTTCAAAAACAATACCCACATTTTTTTTTCGTATTCTACTGCAAAATTAAAATCTGTATGGTTCTGTATTAGCGTTTCCTATACCTATCTGCAATCATTTTCGAGTTATTAAGGATTTTTGTTAAAGTTAAGAGAAAATTGCAATATTTTAAAATAGCAAGTTCCAGAGAGGTGACTCACCCTGTATATTTGTAAAATATTTTTATCGTTTTCGGAAGAAAAAACTGTATGAAGTAGCTTTTGAATCAACTTTCTATCTTAAACCGTTTAGCCACAATCGATCGATCCCGCACTAATGACACCCTATATATAGGTAACTCCGTTAATAATCTTTAATATTATTTAGTATCTTTATACAGAAACGTTTAAATTAGCAAATTGGCGCAGAATTAAAAGAGAAATTTGATGCCATTTTCAAATTTGACCTTTGTACGTCATCAACTTTTTGAAATATTTAAAAATAACTGAAAAAGGTCGATTTTTTAAAAGTTGAATATATCCGTAAGCATGAGTTAGAACAAAAATAAAAATTGGCTTTTATAGATATTTTTACATTGATTTTAAATTAATATGTTAACGAACTTTTCATAGCACTCTCGACTTTCAAGTTATAATACAAACTTACTTTTATTAAAATAGAAGTCACAGTTGGCTGTGTTAAAAAGGTTATTTTTTTCCGTTTTAATGAGAAGGTTTGTTATACTTTTCTGTGGTCGTTTTTTTTTTAAATAACCAAAACTCATTTTACCATATTCACTGCCTATTAATAGATGGGAGTTATCCCGTGTTGATGTATTTTTTTCGATGTGACATTTAAGAGTTGTCTCTTATTGTTAGTGTAGTAGTTATTCTGCACAAATTTGCTAATTTAAACGTGTCTGTATCTTAAATATTATAAAAATGGGCACCCTGTATACAAAAAAGTTGTACAAATGAAGCTAATGAAATTATTTTGCTATTGGCTTGCTTAATAATTTACATTAACTTTATAATATACGATATTTATGTAAAATATGCAATACAATTAGGTGATCATTTATTATTCTGATGATAAAAATGTCATTATATTTTTATAGAAATGTTACTCTCAGAATCTCCTGATCCGTTATTTTACAGAATTTTTATTTTCAGGCGAAGAAACTGTCTCCGTTAATCCCTATTTCGATTTAAACATTTCGTCTGTCGTGACGCAAGCAAAACTTTCTTGGAATTGTTTTATAATCAGAACCAATACACGCTGATAACAAATTTGCCAGCAGAAATGTTTATCGATTGGATGAAACATTTCACTCTCATATCTTTTTTACCTACAATGCGTATGCTCTACCAAATATCTCGTCAGATACTTTCGAAACGTGAAATCTTAACCACAAATTTATTTTTCTGAATTGAAGAAATTTAATCTCGGATTTATTGAATTTATCAGAGCGTTTCAGCATTTACTGTGATATTGCAGCCTACAAAATGATGAAAAGATGAAATAATAACACCTGTTAGTTCAATACAATAATGCACCGCTTGTAAACGTAGTTTTCGTTGTTTAAAAAATAAGAAAGTAGCAAAATTAATTTTGTTTTACACGTTGCGTTAGCAACACGCTGTGAAACACTTGGGAACATTTGTTATCATTTTGAAATTATATTATTAATTTTATATTTTTACATTTGGCAAACAAGCGATTGCGTTATATAAGCATTCAATTGCTTTTTTGTTGGTATTGTAGTAAAAGATAAGTTCTGTAAAGGTAACCGATCAAATTTAGTGTGATAAAAGTCAATAATAATCCAGTAGGTTTCAAATTTTAATATAGGTAACCAACTACATTATTTTAATTTAAACTGCAGCAAAATATGCACTTTGTTTTATTTGATGACCTTAATAATATGTAAACGAAGGCGTTAGAAATAATTTAACCATTAAAATTTAATATTTTAATTCATCATGTGAAATCACAAATAAGATAAGCCGATATTGCGTATAATCTTAATAAATTAGCTTGCAAATATGTGTGTACATTGCAGAAGAATGATGCGGTTCCTGTTTATTTCACAATTGAGTGATGGAATTTTTTACGAGTTTGCTCCAAAATAACAAAAAAATACACGGGAATGTTAATATAGGGGAAATTTTGCCTCAGATCCTAAAAATAAATGATTAAATTAATATTTAATGTATTTATAATTATAGTTTTCTGTCTTTAAGTTTAATGTGCATGCAATATTTTATGTCAGCGGAGACCAACTTTTTCTTGTGCTTGTAAATTGATGCATACAAAGTATAATATTCTGATTTACTTCTTCCTTTGTTTGTTCTTGATTGTAAGGATCCTTCAAATACTACCAGCATAAATATTGTTTGTGGAAACCATTTTTTAAAGTAATTTTATAATTTTTACTTCAAACTTTTTTATACAAAATGCAAGGAAAAAAGCCCAGTGATGTTTTTAGGTCAAATTTAGATGCTTTAATAAATTTTTAAATATTTAGGTGATTTACGGCGTATACAACAAATGGAAAAAAAATACTATCGATTACTCAGAAAATTTTATTCTTGATAAATGCATGGCTTGAAACTTTAAAAAAAGTTTAATATAAATTTATAGCATACTAGATATTACCGATTTTAGAAACAGTTGCAAGAGTAAAGTGTCCTTATTTTAACAAGTGCAAAAAAAGTTTATAGGAAAAAGTTGTTTAGAATTATAAAGTAATACCAATTCCATAATTTTATGTTAAATTCCCAATGATTATTTTCTAGTAATTTTAACATTCAAAAAATATGCAACAACTGGAAAAGTTTTTTATTATCGATTTCTCGGAAAATTTTATTCCTGATAAAAGTTGGAGCATAACTTAAAACGTTAAAACTAATGTTGAGATAAAACGAAGTTCAATTAAAATTCATATCACACTTAAAATTATAGTAATTTTAGAAACCGAATATGCAAAATTACTATGAAAATAAAAATATAAAATTTAACGTTGACATCCTTTTGAATTCTAGACAATTTTTTTTTCATAAACTTTTTTTGTAACTTGAAATAAGGGCACTTTCGGCGAATATTTCTAAAATCGCCCCAACTTTTATCAAGAATAAAATTTTCTGAGAAATCGATAATAAATACTTTTCCAATTGTTGCATATTTTTTTAATGTTAAAATTACTATAAAATAAGAATTGGAAATTTTGTGATTGGTATTATTTTATAATTCTAAACAACTTTTTCCTATAAACTTTTTTGTACCTGTTAAAATAAGGGCTTTTTACTCTTGCGAATATTTCTAAAATCGCTAATATCTGGTGTGCTATGCATTTTTATGATTTTTTTTTCATCTTAAAATTTTAAGCCATGCACCAACTTTTATCAGGAATAACATTTTTTAAGAAATCAATAATAAAAAACTTTTCCATTTGTTGCATACTTTTTGAGTATAAAAATTACCATAAAAGTTTTGTAATTAGTATTATTTTGTAATTTTAAACAACTTTTTCCCATGAACTTTTTTTGTTAAATTTGTAAATAAGGGCACTTTACTTTTGCGAATACTTCTAGAATCACTAATATCTAGTGTGCTATACAATTTTATGATTTTTTAAAATCTTAATATTAGGTTAGGCTATGCACCTACTTTTATTAAGAATAAAAATTTATAAGAAACAAGAAGGTTTACCCGGCGTTGCACGGGCGATTACAATTTTAATTACTTTTTTAACTTGAATAAGCCCAATAATTCCAACTCATACACAAATGACATACTCTGATCAATCATCTTTCCATTTTCTTATAATTCATTAAAAAATAATTATTTATTGCTTAAAAATTGAATAATAACTCAAATTTATTTTCTTTCGTCTTGTTTCAAATAAAAATGTACTAATAAAAATAATACTTCATGTACATTTATTACTAATTGTATACAAAACAATCTTTACTTGAGAAATACACCGCGCAGTATCGTGTTTTGAACAGGTATTTGCCGACGTAAGATCGAATCCCGTCCAAGTAATTTTTTTTTTTTTTAAATTGGTAATATGTGCTTGTACTTAAAGTTTGGCGTTAGATCTGCAAGGTCCTAAATAGTAACTGTGCAAAATTTGGTCCGGATCGGTCAAATTTGTATTACTTAAATTGATGCAATTACATTTTTATATTAGATCAAATGATCTTTCATTAATGGTTCATTTCTAAACTCAGAGTTTAGGCGGTATTAAATAACAAGATAGTAATTTCTTTGACATTATTGTTGTTCCAAATGAGTTCCACAAATTTGCCAAAGGCATGAATGCATTAATAAAAGGCTTTGTCAAAATAGAAAATAAACAAAATAATTTACAAGTTGTACTGACATTTTTGTTGTATTGTATAATGTAGAGCAGTGCTTCTCAAAGTTTATTGCATTAGGACACATATACACACTTAAAAATTGTTGAGGACTCCAATACGGTTTTATTTTTGTGAGTTATATCTAGATCATCCAATAGAAATAAAAACTAAAACAGTTTTTAAGGATTTATAAAACTATTTAAAAATAGTAATCTTAACCGCATCACAATTTAACATACATAGTTTTTCAAAACAAGGAAATTTTGTTAAAAATAGTTGCATGGTGTCACATTTTTGCAATTTTCTTAATTGATCCTTTGAAAGAGCCTTGGATATCATCAGGAGTTCAAGAGCCATACTAGAAGAAACGTTCTTACAGAGTTTGAAGCGATTTCTAGTTAGCATCTACAGATTAATTAAAACATAAAATTAAACTATCTATAATTGAATTCGAAACATGTTGATAAATATTCCTTTCAGCACTAGAAACCGAACATAAGGCATTATTTTTATTGTTATTAATGGTAATGTAAACCAGTTTTTATATTACGTTCCACTTTCATGGTAAGTTATAACAAAAACTCGGAAAGCGAAGTAAAAATAGGGTAAAAAAACCCATGATCCGTTCTTGCATTCTTTGAAGATTATTAAGACTGTGTACTTTGACGTTAGTATAAAGATATTATTAGAATGTTTCTGTGTTATACCGGTTGAGTGTTTTTAAAAATGTATAATAACGTAAAAGCTATTTTAAAGGTTATTATATTACTGGTTTAATATAGCAGGTAAGTGTTTTAAAATTTTATAAATTCTTCAGAACGCTAGAGAAATCTAATTATTTTCCTATTTAATGGAAAAGAAATTCAGTTAAAAATATACTTCTAGTTAAAATTGCTAGAAAATATGGAAAGCTACTTTTTCATTCTTGTTTTGTTCATTTAAAGGACATTTTAGTCTTGTGAGATTAATTGATCTTATCTGTTTATTTACTTTTATGTATTTATGATTATGCAAGGTACATACGTGGTGCAGACCTTATCAGAGGGGTGGAGCGAGAAGGGCAGCGGGCAGATGCTCCGGACCTCACAGTTTTAGGGGCCTCAATTTTTGACTTGATCTTTAAAAAAAACTTCATAATATTTTTGTTGTTGAAATAACAGTTTTATGACATCTATCATCAAACGATCATTAACATTTTACATTTTTCCCTCATAGTTTTTAATTTTGAAGGGCCTCAAAAACATTGTTAGCCCCGGGCCTCGCATTTACTCTGAAATGAAAGGCCCTGCGTGTGTGAGTCATCATGTATATACAGGGTGAGTCATTAGTGGCGGATCGGTCGATTATCGCTAAACAGTTTGAGATATAAAGTTGATTCAAACGGTGTTCCATACAGTTTTTTCTTCCGAACACGATAAAAATATTTTGAAATATACAGGGTGAGTCACCTCTCTGGAACCAATAGCAACTTTTTTATTTCAAATACAACACCCCATTTTTTATTTAATATTCTTTACCGCCTTCATTTTAGCTTTACATCGATATAAAATAGTATAGGTTTTTATGCGGCCTTGTCACTAAAAAAAAATTATTTTCAAAATTTTTCAAGGTTTTAAGTCTTTATTTAAAAAATTCTCCTGAAGTAATTTTTCGAAGCACAGAGTTGTAATTTGGTAAGGACATGCAGAACACATTGCTCTATTAGCTCGATACGAAAAAGTTTGAATCACGCATACAGGGTGTTCATAAATAGGTGGCAACTTTCCTGATTTTCAAAAGCTCGTAATTCAATTTTTTCAAATGCAAACCCCTGTATTTTCTTATGTCATCGAATTCGTCTTTAAGAGAGCTTCATTTTTTGTTAAGTATGTCCTATACCCAAAACTCATACTTTTCGACATTTTCGACATTTTTTCTTCTATCATTATTAAAGCAAATAGGATGCCGTGGAAAAAAAAACTGACTGTTCACTTTACTAACCTTGTCATTTATTTCTTGAACTATAGCATTTCCACAATTAATTTCACTTCACAAGAGCAAATTTGACATGGTTTATTCACCGTTTCGTGTATTTAATTACTAATAGTAGGTAGATACTTAGTCTTGTGGACTCACTTATAAGCAATAAATAAATTGGCAACCTAATCAATTTTATTATTGTTATGAACTTTACTAGTGTTTCTAAACCTTAAAGGAAGCGCGAAGAATAATGGAAAATGAAAGACAAATTATTTGTTAAAACCACAAAAAAAACATTAAATAAATTCTGTAAATAAAATAATAGAACATAAAAAAAAGCATTGCTATATGAAATTGAATAAACTATGATAGTTAGCCTATAAGTGCATATTAATCAAAATGTGCGTAAATCCTTGCCGCCAGCAAAGAATTTCTTTCGCCTCTCAAGCAATAAACCATATCAATTTGCTCTTGTAAAGTGAAATTAATTGTGGAAATGCTATAATTCAAGAAATAAATGACAAGTTTTTGGCGTTAGTGAAGTGAACAGTCAGCTTTTTCGATTTCCACGGCATCCTATTTCGCAATGTCGAATATCTCGAAAAGTATGAGTTTTGGGTATAGGACATACTTAACAAAAAATGAAGCTCTCTTAAAGACGAATTCGATGACATAAGAAAATACAGGGGTTTGCATTTGAAAAAATTGAATTACGAGCTTTTGAAAATCAGGAAAGTTGCCACCTATTTATGAACACCCTGTATGCGTGATTCAAACTTTTTCGTATCGAGCTAATAGAGCAATGTTTTCTGCATGTCCTTACCAAATTACAACTCTGTGCTTCGAAAAATTACTTCAGGAGAATTTTTTTAATAAAGACTTAAAACCTTGAAAAATTTTGAAAATTATTTTTTTTTAGTGACAAGGCCGCATAAAAACCTGTACTATTTTATATCGATGTAAAGTTAAAATGAAGGCGGTAAAGAATATTAAATAAAAAATGGGGTGTTGTATTTGAAATAAAAAAGTTGCTATTGGTTCCAGAGAGGTGACTCACCCTGTACATTTCAAAATATTTTTATCGTGTTCGGAAGAAAAAACTGTATGGAATACCGTTTGAATCAACTTTATATCTCAAACCGTTTAGCCACAATCGACCGATCCGCCACTAATGACTCACCCTGTATGGTGATCTCGGAAACTGTTAGAGACAAATGGACATTTCCCGCGTAATCCTGTTCTGAATTATTGAAAAACAAATGAGTTACGAGAGCATTTCAAACAATATCAAGATTTTATCTGTGAGTTTTATCTTGGAAACCGTTTTAGGTATTTGAGTCTGTTTGCTGCGTTAGATTTTTCCTATAAATTTGGGTATTAATATGCTACTCCTATATTTTTGGTAAGTATTTTAATAGCCGAAATTGTTCCTCTATAATGTGGTCTAACTTTGTTATTAAACTTTACTTGCACTTTAAACGTTTTATTTAAAAAATAATTCATACATATTTGGTTGCATATTGAAATAAAAAAGACCAGCACTAAGTTACAAAAAGCACAAAGTGAGCAATATTTTCATCACATTAAGTATTTTTTCTCTACAAGTCTATGTTAAAAAATATGTTTTGCAGTTGTGTAATTCTTATAATGTAATAACACATTTTTAAAATTGGATAAATTAGTCATAGCCAACTATGTAAGAAAAAAATATGGCTACTATAAATATAAGTAAGTTAACGTAGAAAAAAGCAAGCAAAAACTTGATAACACCATTCAACAAGAATAAAAAGCATTTAACAAAAGTGCGTTCAGAACTTTTAAACTTTAATAAAGGAAAAAGTTGCTAAAAATTGTCAATTTTTTAGATATTTCTAGGCTTACTTAGTGAAAACGCTTGCAAATAACCCAAATCTGTTTTGTAATTAAATTTAGTAGCTTTGACAAATTTAACCCAATGCCCTATCTCCTTTAATAAATGAGATTCTTGTATGGAAAATTAAATTTTAGTTTAGTTATAACTTAGAACTGCATTTTTAGATTTTGTAGAATGTTTCAAAAACTAGGTAGACATGACACGAGTAGTTTTAATATAAATTTATAATCAGTAGTTAAAACATTACATTTGTTTTAATTTCACCGTCTAAAAAGTTACAGGATAGTTTAGCAAGGATATAAATAAAACAATGGAAGTCGGTTATTGTTCTTTTTCATGGCTACATTGATTTTCATCTTAGATCTTGCAAATTTTTGGGTTATTTCGCTTATTTTTGTAAATAGCCACATGAAATATTATATCATTATAAAAAAAAAAAAATAACCTTAATATCTATGTCATCACCTACTACGATTGTCATTTAAAAAAAAGCTGTTTTATTAAATATTTCGCACGGTAGTTTATAAATAAAAATTTAACCATCACCAGTTCATAGCAAACAAAATCAAGCAAAAGTTCTTCCTTTGGAATTTTTGTGTATTAAGTAGCAAACGATAACCGATATATTTGAGTTTAAAAATTTTGATCGATTTCGGTTTTTTGTTATAAAGTTTTTTACTAAAAATTTGTCAGAAACTTTTATTTCTGATAAAAGTTGGTGGGTGACCTAAAACTAATTTTAAGGTGGAAAATATTTCACAAAAAAGTATACGATACTAGATCTTAGCGATTTCAGAAATATTCACAAGAGTAAAGTGGCGTTCTTTTAAGAGTTACAAAAAACTTCATAGGGAAAGATTGTTTAGAATTCAAAAATTCGATCAAAGGTGAAATATGACGATAAAATTTCAATTTTTATTTTTGAAGTAATTTTAACATTCAAAAAGTCTGCAACAAATGAAAAAGTTTTTTATTATTGGTTTCTCAAATAATTTTGTTCTTAAAAAAAGTTGGCGCATGGTCTAAAATTAATTATAAGATGGAAAAAAATTCAATAAAACTTCATAATACACTAGATTTTAATGATTTCAGAAAATTTCGGAAGAGTAAAGTGCCTTTATTTTAAGAATTTTAAAAAAGTTAAAAAATCGCTTAAAATTTAAAAATTTTACTTAATAAAAAATATCGTTATCCCTTGTTTTTTTTTAACTTCAAATAAGGACACTTTAATCTTGCGAATATTTCTAAAATCGCTATGATTATTATTTCCGCGGAGGTGGTCCCCTTTCGGGTTCGCTATGATAGTATCGTATGAATTTTTATTGAGCTTTTTTAATTTTAGACCATGCATCAACTTTTCTTAAGAATAAAATTTTCCGAGAAATCGATAATAAAAAACTTTTCCGTTAGCTGCAAACTTTTTGAATGTGGACATTGCTATAAAATTCAAAAATGAAATTTTAACGTCAAATTTCGTATTGTCATATTATTGATTTCCAAAAAATATTTTTAAAATCGTTAAAATCTAGGGTCATTCCATCTTAAAATTAATTTAGATCATGCTCATGCATCAACTTTAATCAAGAATAAAATTTTCTTAGAAATCGATAATAAAATACCTTTTCAATTGTTGCAGACTTTTTGAATAAAGCTGTAGATCTTTTGACCCTAAAATTAAAATTATTATAAAAATGTACAAATCAAATCCACCGGAATGCGTCCCCAACAAGAAAATTTCTGTCGAGACTTTATTTCTCCGTGGTCTATTTTTGCTTTAAACATCAATCAGCTGATTTAAATCATGATTTAAATCGTGATTTAAATCAATTGATATAAATCAGGCCAACACTGATAGTGCCACATGGAAAAGTGAACACCCTGTATAAAGGTACTACTACTAAACATTTTGAGAACTAGTGATGTAACATACTATAGGTACAACTTAAAAAAACCGCAAAAAATCCAAAAACAAAAAGTTTTTCAGTGTGTTGAGGATATTTCATGAAAGCGATATATTAAAATGCATTTTTTCAATTTAGAATACATTTCTTTCCTAATTTAGGATTGCTTCCATACTTCAGGGTCGAACAAACACCCTGTATATCATTTTCTGTTGGCAGGTAGATAATTACATACAGACTTATTAAAAAACCGATTTCAATTCCAAAAATCCCCGATCCGGTTTCATCTCTCGCACGCATTTACCCAAACAGGTAAAATAAATCGGATATTTGCAGATACCTCAAGGTTAAAACGTTGGAAAATTGCAATTTCTGCCTAATCCTTATCATCGATACGAATGCGTATTCGAAAATTTCCACCACCACGATTCCCCATACTCCGTCCAGAGCACGCTTCAAGAAAACGAATGTACGAGTGTTCGCGCATATCGCTAAGTTAGTACAGCTGTGGCGTTCGTTATATAGAAGTGTGTGCCTGTCAGATAGTCAGACTCGCGACCAACGTGACATTTGGCACTAAGGATCTTCGGTTCTGAATAGGAAGTTTGTATGATTGGTGATATGTTAGTGCAAGTGGACAATAACTGTGCGTCGGGACGTCCTTCCGGCGTTCCTGCCGGCATCCTGGATTCGCCGACACTAGCACGGGTTGAACGTGCGATGCTGAGGCACGAAGAAGGCTCCCACCGGGAGGCGGCTTACCTCCAGAGGGCTGCTTGTACACAGGTTGGTGGAATTTAATTTCTTTCTTCATTAAAATAATTAAAGTTAAAAAAAAATTGTCTATGCTTTTAAAAGTTAAAAAAAAAACTCGCAAATATTAATACAAAAAGTGATAAAGATCGTTGTTGATATTTTTTATTCGCTACAAGATATCTTTAGCTTCTTGTAACTCAGGTATTATTTTTCGGGTATGAAATTTTTTGATTTTCTTGTAAAAAAATCAATGCAGTTAAAAAAATTACACCTCATAATTACAAGTTATTTAATTATTTAGCTGTAAACTTTAGAAAACAATCGATATTTTATTGATTTTTGTTTATTAAACGTTTTGAAATATTCAGGAATCATCTTCAGAACTAACTGTCATCCTTTCTGAATAAAATTAACACTTTTTGGAGTAGGTATTAGGTAAAAAACGATTTAAAAAAAAAACGGTTTTGTTATTGATTTTATAATAAAATAAACGCTTCGTACTGTTAAAAAATCGTATTTATAACTATTTTTAATGCTTTATGTAATGGTAATCAATATAATAAGTGAAAAATGAATTACGAAAAATTAAAAAAAAATATATCTTGATACCTTCAAAATTTCGTAATCTTCAAAAAGCATCTTCAGGATTATTTTTCAACCCTCTTTGTGTTAAAAGAATTGTCCTTTCAATATAAAATTAAAAACGGTTCGTCGATTGTTTTTAAACATTCATATTCATAAGCGTTATAAATTATTCTTATAATAAGTTGTTAACCATATTTATAGACAATTAGAAGTTGCCAAAGCATTTATTTAAAAACATTTATATTGTTTTTATTGATTATCACACACTGAACGTTTCGTCATTTTGTGGAATCGTCTTAAGGACTAGTTAAAACCTCCAATTTTGCATTTTATTAATAATTATTTAAACGTTCAGAACCTCTTCAAAAAATTGATAAACCTTTATTAATATCGATGTATTAGGACGTTCGTCATATTCAAGAATTGTGTTTAGAATTATTTTGTCAACTATTTATTTCAAAGTTGTTCAATTAATTATAGATTTAAAATATTTTTTCCTAAATTTGTTGTGTAATTTTTGGTTTTTCTTTTGTCTTGTTAATTATCTTTGGGTTTCTTGTACCACTAACTTTACTTTTGATTAGTACTTGTGCGTAGTCGTAAAATAACCAAAACATTCGGTTTTTTTATTGCTTTATACACATTTAAAATTTTTCGTCGTCTATATTGATCGAATTCTCCGAAATTTCTCACACTTAAAAATTAATTTACAAGGCAACTTAACACTTAGTGAAATTGAAAATCGTTTGGCTGTTTTCAATTATTTTCTCCATTAGTGTTCAGCAATTTTTACACCTGTAAAATTAAAATTGATTTATTAGCTTCGCTAGGTTGTTTAAATATTTTGTTTTTCGCTATAGCCAAGTGGTCGTACAATTTTTATTGCATGCAAATTCTGGAAATAGTTCGTGTCTGATGCAAACTGATTAAAAATATAGGGTCGTTTAGGAAGCGACCAGGGTTATAAAAATTATTTAGGTATGTAAGTAATCGTAAAAATCTGCTTAAATATGTATAAAGGTCGTGAAATTATTTACGGTTTTGCAAAGTCGTTCGTCATTCTTTCTGTATTGGTGTGGACTATTATTAAACGCTGGAAAATGTAATACTGTCGATTTTACAATTTTTTAAGGAAAATTTTTAAAGAAAATGTGTAATAATGTTTTTTCATTAGGATGAAATTGCGTTTAATAATATAGATAAGTTTAATTTAAAATCCATCGTATTTTAAAATATTAAAATACAATTCCACTTTATCAGTAGCAATTTATTTATTCGAGTAAAATAATTTAAAAAGTAGAAAATATTGACTGCTTGTAATCGAGTTTACTTAAGCTATTTGTACTTGCGTGGACAATAAAAATGTCTCCTATAACTTTGCATGTTAAATTTATTGTTACAAAAACTTTTGCGTGGTGATTCAAGTAAAAGCTTTATAATTTTTGTGACCGAAATTGTATTTTGGTCCTACTTTATGCAGCTATTGAGCTAAGATCTTAACTTAAGCTTGCTTACTTAACCTAAAAATTATTACAATGATCTGCTAAAATTAGAAATTCTTAAAAATTAGTCGGTATATTATTTAGCCAGCGATAAATAATGTCCGAAATGGAAAGTTTTGCCCTTACACTCATTAATCAATAAAGAAAAAAGTTTAAACAAAACAATTTTTGTGATCAATAATTACATAACATAAAATTATTTGTGTGTACAAAATATTTTGCATATCAAACTTTTTTATTTTAATTACAATACCGTACATTTTTTCAATTTTATACAGGGTGGTCCACTTTTTAGGAGCAAGACTTTAACAGTCGATAGTAAAACTTATTTTAAAGCGAATATTTCATATCAACATGGGTCCAAAAACGCTTCATTTTAAAGATACAGGGTGTTGAAATTTTCGAAAAAATAACGATAATGTTTAACCGTTTCCCAACCAGTGGATATATTCAAACCAAATTTGGTATACAGCACCACCTTACAGGTTATCACAATCGGTGAAAATTTCAAGTCCCACAAGCAACCAGTAGCGGAGTTGTGGGGGAACTGGGTCGTACTAGTTTTTTTATCAAATTTATTGAAACTGAACCCCCACAACTCCTCCACTGGTTTCTTGTGGGACTTGAAATTTTCACTGATTGTGATAACCTGTAAGGTGGTGCTGTATACCAAATTTGGTTTAAATATATGCTCTGGTTGAGAAACGGTTAAACATTATCGTTATTTTACTAAAATTTCAACACCCTGTATCTTTAAAATAAAGCGTTTTTGGACCCATGTTGATAGGGAATATTCGGGGGTTATAACATAAGAGGTTAAAATTTGCCGGCCAAATTTTGTTTGACACGAGTTGTTGCTTAGTAACAATTAGCGAGAATAAGCTACGCGCTCGTTGATTTGTCAAATGTCAATTTATTCGAGTTTAAATTGAAAAGCAATAACGAGTGTTACAAATAAAAATTTGGTCTGCTAAAATTTTAACCTCGAATGGTATATGTAGCGAAAATTCCGACCGAAGTGTGACGTTTAAACCATTTGTAGAAAACTTAACCTCTGATATTTTCCAAAATTTCATTGTGTTGCTATGGTGAAGGTAAACAAAAAGTTATCCGATTGCAAATAGTAAGGTTCCTATTTATCCGCTAGCAAACGTGATTAATCGTATGCATTTGCATTGACATTAAGGACAGGAGTAAAATTATCGGGGGTAATTACACGAGAGCTTTTTTTTAGCCGGACAAACTTGCATTGCTACGAAAGTTTGGTTGCTAGGAAAATCGACGAGACAAAACTGTCTGATAAAACAACTCGTCCTACGGACTCGTTGTTTTATCTTTGACAGTTGTCGAGTCAAGATTTGCCTTGCAACCGAACTTGAGTTTAGTAAAAGGAAGTTTGTCTAGGATAAAAACAAAGCTCGAGTGTAATTCGGTACGATAACTGCACGAATAAATTATAACCTTCAAATAATAACTGACAAAACGTCAAAATCTTTTACTTAGTTACAATCAAATAAGTCGGTTGCATGGTAACAAAAATTACATGCAAAAATGCAAGTGGATATTTAGTTAGGTACCTTTTTATCCGCTGTCATAACGACAAAACCTGACGTCATTATGGAGAATTTAACATATGAGTGTAGTTATCGCTTTAAAATAAGTTTTTTTTTCGACTCTTAAAAGTCTTGCTACTAATAAGTGCACCACCCTGTAAATTTCATATCATTTTTTAAAATGTGCGCTAGGTATACCTTTAAACTTTAAACAATAGTAAAAAAGTTTTGAAAACTTGATAGAAGTTTAGAAAAATATTAATTTTGCACAATGCCAGTGGAATTTGTAAGTGAAACACTTTTATAGTGGCTAATGATTGTATAACTTATACAGATCTGCACATGCTTATGCGAGAAATGCTCAAACTTGTGATTTTATTTTTCTGAAATTTTTACTACATCTTGAGATACATTAGCTTAACATGCCCTATCAATTTTAAAAAATTTTTACGCGCCGTTTTGATTTTATCTAAGATCGTAGGAAGGGAGTAATTTGATGAATATATACAAATCTGCACATGCTTATGCGATAAACGCTCAAACGTGATTTTATTTTTCTGAAATTTTTACTACATCTTGAGCAGAGCTGGGCAATGCTTGAATGCTTACTACTTGCAATAATTTTTTAAGCACTTTTAATGCTTCGAGCACAATGCTTGGAGCACTTTCTAAAACAGATGCTCGATGCTTAGAGCACCAAGCACTTTCATGAACACTTGCTACTTATTAAGCACTTTAGAAAGAGTGCTTAATAAGCATTTTTTTAATTTATATATGCTTGCTGCATAGTATTTAATCCTTAACATGTATGCTACAAGACTGTTTAAATTTTAAATTTCTCTTAAGCATTTCCAAAATGCTCAATGCTTGCTGCTTAATTTTTTTAAGCACTTTGGTCAGTGCTTGATGCTTTTCAGCATTTTTAAAAACCAAAGTACTTACTGCTTAATTAGATCAAGCACTAACACAAGTGCTTGAATGCTCGGTGCTTTAAGCACTTAGGGTCGGTGCTTTGCCCAGCTCTGATCTTGAGATACATTAGCTTAACATGCCCTATCAATTTCAAATATTTTTTACGCGCCGTTTTGATTTTATCTAAGATCGTAGGAAGGGAGTAATTTGATGAATATATATATATACAAATCTGCACATACTTATGCGAGAAACGCTCAAACTTGTGATTTTATTTTTCTGAAATTTTTACCACATCTTGAGCCACCAAAAAAGTTTTGCTATAACAATTCCAAAATATATTTTACTTGTTTTGTTGTGAATTATTAATATTTCTTTAAAATTCTGTCAAATTCTAACAACATCGTGTATAACTCAGGAACTGTTTATTGCAAACAACTTTTTGTTTAATTGTTTTACCATATTGAATAATAAATGATATATCAAGGAAATACTTATTAAGTGGACACCCTGTATATTATTTGTAAGTACAAAGGTACTGAGGACGTGAGAATATTTTTATTACTTACTAAAATTATTATGTAAAAGTGATTTCTGTAAGCACGTGTTAACCATAAAGACCTTCAAGTTTATTTAAAACTATTTATGAAAGCTTGTATAATAATAACTTTAAATGTTTTATGTAAATGATATTTTGCTTCAAAAATGAGTAATATCCGGCGTTTAGTTTTTTGCATGAACCGTTGGTACGAACTTTTTACAACGATAAATATATAATGTGTTTCCTTGTATTGTTAAAAGTGATAAGAATTGGTTAGACAAGCTAAAAATTCATTGGATACGAACGTGGATGTAAAATTTAATACGGATAAAGAATTAAGAACCCGTACGTTCCGTTAAATTGATAGTTGGAGGAAGGAAATTGTATTATTGCTGCAGGAAGTTTCGCCAGCCTTTATATTGCATTTTTACGAAAATTACATTTTATTCGCTAGTTTCCCAAATGTGTCCTCAGTCTTAAAACTTTCACTGTTTTTGCTGCCAGGCAACGTTTATATCTTAATTTAAAAAAGAGAAGTCGGGGAAATCGCCGGACATGAAATAGTTTCCTAGTTTTTGCGAAAATATATTAAATAAAATAAAATTAGATGTCAGCTGTCCTCAAAGCAAAAATTATTAATCTTATACAGGGTTCTTGTTTTTCGAGGTCCACTATGGGGATCTCGTAAAAGGTAAGAGTTACGACTTCGGTTAAATTAGGGCAAAGTTGTATATTCAGGTGCTTAATAATTTGACGCAAACAGAACTTATCTAGATTATTTAGTTTTTGAGATTGCCCGTAACTTTTTCATTTGAAGTCGAATTTAATTTCTGTTAAAACTTTTTCACGGTCACTTTTTGCAAGGAATCAGAATTCCCAATTATATTTTCCGTGCGACGTTTCGTTTTTGTTAAACCATCATCAGGTCAATTTTTTCTTATGTACGCTGTATCTGATTTTAACTTCAATTTGTAGAGCATTTTTTTCTGAATTCGACAATGTATAACACTTGGGACTTTTTTGAAACAATTGTTGTTAAAAATGGCAAAAACAATTATTTTATTTAAAACAAATCCTAATCGGCATTGTAAATAATTGTCTTGGTCCCTTTTTCCTTTTAAGCATGTAAGTGAAACGCATGAAATTACTATTAAAGGTTAAAGGGATTTAATTAAAAAAATAGGTATGAATAAATATGTTAAAAATGCATTAAAATTGTTCACTTATTAGCAAATATTTTTAGAATATTTTCTTTGGTTAAGTAATACATTTCTGTAAAATGTGTATTTAATCCTTATTTGGCATACAATTATTTGTAACAAAATGTTCGTAATCAAATAATATAAGTGTTCATAGTTTACAAAAAACGTCCAGAAATCTGTTTACGCTTTTTTCATTAACGCAGATAAAAAGCATAACCGGTTATTTTTTGTTACAAATAATTTATGCCAAATAAGGATTAAATACACATTTTACAGAAACGTATTACTTAACCAAAGAAGATATTCTAAAAATATTTGCTAATAAGTGAACAATTTTAATGCATTCCTAACATATTTATTCATACCTATTTTTTTAATTAAATCCCTTTAATAGTAATTTCATGCGGTTCACTTGCGTGCTTAAAAGGAAAAAGGGACAAAGACAATTATTTACCATGTCGATTAGGATTTGTTTTAAATAAAATAATTGTTTTTGCTATTTTTAACAACAATTGTTTCAAAAAAGTCCCAAGTGTTATACATTGTCGAATTCAGAAAAAAATGCTCTACAGAATAAGCAGACTTAGCATAAGTAGAAATAAATTTGGTGAATTTTAACCCACTTATTAAGAAAGAGCTTTATTAGGAAGTATCATAGTATCAATATCAATGTATACAGCTATTAATTAAACAAATTTCTTGTCAAGTGCTTCAAGTCACCCCACCCCGGTGGCTTAAGGCTGCGGTTACATTACAACCGTATTCGCGCGATGGGCTTCGCGCGTATGCGACCGTATACGCGCGAATCAAAGAAACCAATGCAAGTATATGAGAGTGGTTTCGAGCGAATTCTCGCTTGTAGTGTAACCGCTTTTATATGCTTGCATTGGTTTGTTTCAGTCGCGCGAATACGGACGCGTACGCGCGAAGCTCATTCGCGCGAATACGCTTGTAATGAAAACGCAGACTAAGTCACCCCGCGCGACGGTATTTATCTTTGTATAGTTTTTTTTTAACGCTTAAATGGCAAGTGGACATCCATTTCATTGTTTTTGTCAGGAAAAATCTGTATTTAACATTTTTTTGATTTAGAGAAATTTGAGATCACTTCCTTACTTAATTCGCAGTAACTTTTATGCATGAAATGATTATTCTGAAGGTCATTTTTGATCGAATCGGAAGTAGCTAAATAAAACAAAACATATAATTTGGAGGCAAAGGTTAATTTTTGTTTGTGGTTTGGGGTTTTGTCGTCAGGGTCTAGAACAAGTGCAGGAGACGTTCGATGAACCCAGACGTTTCGGAAATGGTCATTAGTAATTAGGTTTTTATGTGATTTTCCAGGTAAAATAAAAGCAAAAAATTGGTATAATTATGATAGGTATAAGTCATCACTCTTAAAATGATTCTTGTTAATATAAGTTTATAAAATTATGTTGATTTGTAATTTTTAGAATATTAATTTCAAAAATATATTGATTTATGTTTTACCAAAAAAATTTTATTTTATAAGTAGTTTGGAATTATTTCATTTTTAAATTTACTTATAATATTTTTTACATTATTAATTATTTTATACTTATATCTTTCTCATCGCTTTCTCAATATCTCATTACTTGATTTTTATTTTACTGTTTCCTCTACAAAAAAATAATGAAACTAAGTCATCTAGGTGAATTGGCGGCAATAAAGTTACAGACTTTTATAGAGACGGCTGCGTCTATTCAAACTCCAATGCTGCCATAAAATTTATTTTAAAACTAGAACTACAATAGTAAAAATTATGCAGATAGAAACTATACTTTAATTTAATATTTCTTTTAGATTTTACAGGCAACGACATATACTACAACGATTGGGTTGCTTGATTTATGTATAGTGTTTGTTGTCCAAAACGCAATTTTTTCAAATTTGCCAATGAATATAGAAGTAAAATACCTGTGACAAATCAATGAATTCAGATGTTTTTAAATTGATTATGGAAATGGCAAAAATTTCGCCTATAAGAAAATATAAAGTTGGTTGCCATAAAACAAACACGAATCGAACTAGTTAAGGCCTCTACTCACCAACCAATTTGTCGGGGTAACCGACCGACCATTCCGATAAATTGTTTAATGTGTAGTCTGTCACCCGACCAACCCGACAGTTGGACAAGTTGGAACGGTCGGGTGGCCAGACCATCCAACAAGCCAACCGCCCCACCACAATTCTCTATCGATAAGGACTATTAAACCGAAAAACGAACGTGTTTTGTAAATTTGTTACCACAAAATGGCATCAAGCCAAAATAATCAAAAAAGTTATGACGTTTATGCTGTGTTGGTTGGACTGGTCGGGAGGTGTGTAAACAACAGCCAACACGGAGTTCCCAACGGTCTGTTTCGACAAGTTGGCTAATGAGTAGAGGCCTTAAAATTAGTGATCACCGATTCGGCCTAAAAAGTTGCTTAGGCAATGTTTTTACACATTTGAAATATTTCTTAATCCAAGGGAGTTATAGGCGATTTTCAAAAATTGTATTTTCCGGTTTTTCCAAATTTTTCTGATATCGTTTGAGATATTTTCAATTTCTTTCCGTATTATTAATGAGGACCGAATTAAGTAACTTTGCCAAAATGTAAATCTATACTCTAGCTATTATAATAAGCAAGATCCACATGCTTTAACTCGAATTTCAAACACTCGAAACTTGTTCTAAAGTTTTTTTTTTGAGTAAATAAAATCGATTGAAGGCCCGAAATTTAATTTTGTAAATAACTACTGGCTTTAATTTAATATTTCGTTAGATTTTGAAGGTGAATACATACAAAAAAGCAATTTTAACAAAGTTTGTTGTACCGTATTTATCCCACACACCCGACACTCGGAAAGTGCAATTCGTTTTATCGTAAGTTTGGTAACCTTTACTGCATTGTAGCGTTTTCTATCAGTTTAAGTTGTTGATGTTAGTATCTAAACAGATTTTATGCTACCAGCGTTAAATTAAATTTTTGTTTTTTGAAACCGATTTCAGACCTTAATATATCAGTAATTTTGTTAATCTGAAACTTCCACGTTAATCGCTTCTAGCTTAGCGTGATCGCTGCGCCATTTTCACGTTTAAATTTTGATTAGACGTAAACGAAGTTACTAAATTACTTTATAATTTAGCGGCGTCAATATTTCAAAGCCTTTTCAAAGTCGCGGTTATTTTAGTTTTTGCTCGAGTACTTGTCCCATTGTTTGTTATTTATAATGGATTACTCATAACTGCTATGTATGCCACAAAGAGTGAAATTTTTAAACAACTCGATAATTATAGTTGGCTGTGTTCTTTTTTGTTTTGCTTATTTGCCGTTCATGGTTGACATGATATAGATGTCTTTTTATGGGCGATTTTAAGTGGGGCATTGTTAATAATTTTACTAACCTGTTCTATTTGCTCAGAACTGATGTCTTTGTTATATTTTAAGCTAAAGTGTCTTTAAGTAGTAAGCAAAAGTAATTGAGGTTTAGTTTTTTACTTATGTGATTGCAGAGATTCCATAGTTTTTAAGTTTTTGGAAAGTAACAAAGTACTAATCAGGATATTTAGTTTCTTACTGTTGCGTTGGTTATAATTGGGTGTCCAAACATTTATTATTTTGTTGTTAACAATTATAAGAATTTTACTTAACGCAAAAATTAATAATGTTTTAGTGTGTGATGGGTGATTATAGAAATAGTTACCGCTTTAAAGCAATTTTATTGTAAAAAAAAATGATTATTTTAATGTTTTTACATTTGCCAAACGTAGTTTGAATCAATGGTTGTACATTTTTGAGATAACTTATCGATATAGCCTTTAAAATTTTATCATAAATCGCGTGCGTTTAGTTGAAATCTCAAATAATATCTAATAGGCCTATACATACAGGGTGTTAAAGTTTTCAATAATGCAAAATTACAGAGTAAATATACAAAAATATTCTGTTGGGGCCACACTTTTTCATTTGATTTGCGTTATTAATGTCCTGGCTAAAGTTAGTTTGCAAACTCGATTACTTTTAAGCCGACCTTAATTTTAAGGAAATATATGTTTTTAGCATATTTATAAAAAAGTTGTATAACGTATGCCTTTTTTGGTGTTTTTTAAACGCTTGAATATTTATTTTTGCAGTGAAAGTGCCCAGTAATTAAGTCATTAATTTTAATGATCCAGGTAGCTATAAATAGATTTATTATTAAGTAATAATTGCATTTAAACTTGTTATACAGCAGTAATAAATTTTTTCATTCATTCAAATTCATAACATTGCCTTTAGAAGTATACCGGTTGAACGATTCTATCATCTTTATGGTCTGTGTGAATTGACAATTAAAGTAAATGTAAATTATTAAGGTATCCCGTTGTTTGTTATGGTTAATAAACTGTTTAAAACATAATTTGCGTTGCCTATGGTATAAGTAATAAGCGTATGATTATGTATATTATTTATTATCACTAACTTTTTTAATGCTAACGACCGGAACATTTTAACAGACAAAATATTTGCAAGTTTTTTTTAACGCGGTCGGATTTTGATCAAGGTGGGCACGGAACGAATTCAGATGTTTTCAGTGTGCGGTATAGAAGATATGAAAAATGATGTTTAATCTTAATTTAAGTAATTTTTACTTAGTTCAGGTACCTTTTGCAAAAGCCTTCTTGTTCCGTTACATGGCACTACGTTGAGATTTTCGTGTTTGGTTCAGTCTAAAGAGTTTTCAATTCTATTAAGAAACTTGACTGCCGATGCCCGAGTCGAGAGTTTTTTTCTCGGAATTCCCGGATCCCGGGATGTCCGCTTTACCCCATTTTAATTTACTGGGGTAAACTTATTATCCTGCGAAAGTCGGAAATATTTAAAAAAAATTATATTCGTTAACGTTTAGTTGTTTATTCATAGCGAACATCATTTGTTTATCAAATCTTGGCAAACTTTTACAATAACGTTTTCCAAAATTAGCCATACCTCGATTATTTGTTACAAAAAGATATACAGGGTGGTCCACATAGAATTGCCACTATTAGGATCTCGTAAACGGTAAGAGCTACGAAGAAGTTTAAATTAGACAAATAGTTCCCCTTTCTGAGATCTATTCAATAATGCTTTAATGTTTTAAACAAGTTTCAAGGCACGCTAGATAAACAAAAATCAAAATGCGAGTTTTTTAAAAATCGTTGATAACTAGGTACACTTGATGATACAAATTGTTTTTTTGGGAAAAAATTGTAGATTTTTGACGCACTGTAAAGTTAAAAAGTCATTTGTTTCAATATTGTATTAATTCTTAGATAAATTACAAACTTGCATTTTTTTTATTGGAAACCATAGTTGTCTATGACCTCATGAAAAAGCATTTTTTTCTCTTTTTTGAATAATATGTGTAATGTGTAATGTACTTATTTTGATATTATGCTCTAAACAAATAAAATTCATTAAAAAGTCTTTGTGAAGCTGTAGAGTGCTATTAAGTTAAATGATATTGAAACAAATGAAGGTTTTTATTTTGCAGTGCGTAAAAAGTTTTTTCCCCAAAAATATTTTTGAAGCATCAAATATAACCGAGTTATTAACAATTTAAGAAGTGCCCATTTTGATTTTTGTTTATTATCTAGCGTGCCTAGGAACTTATTGAAAACATTGAAGCATCACTGAATAGGTCTCAGAAGGAGGAGCAATTTAAATTTATTTTTAGCTCTTAATAGTGGCCCTTCTAGGTGGACCGTCCTGTATTAAACTATATATTTTTGAAAAGTTAAAAAATTATTTTTTATATAAATTCGTTGCCTACTAGGGTTTTCATTGAAAAAATATGTTTACATAATAACTCAAAAATCAAGGTCGTTAAAAAATTGTCAATTTGTTTTTAAATTAAGCATAAAATTGTTTACAAAAAATTTTTTATAACACAGTTCTATTTTTAATCGAGATACCCCGTAAAACATTTCAATTTGGTGTATCCTGTAGGTAGAGGGTGATACAATGAGTATCGCATTATGGATGAGCGGCTTTGAGTAAAGATACAAAAAAGGTAGACTTTAATGTATACCTAGGAATTAACAGTGAAAACGCAAAATTAATATCTAAATCTGTTTCGGAAAAAAAAACGCATTATTGTAACAAATGTCGCTTAGAAAAATCATTCAATTGTTTTTTTAATAGTCTCTTTACACAGCACTCGTGGAGCTAAATGTTAATGGAATGTTTAATTTTTGCGCTTTATCTTTTTTGTTTTATAGTGCAATTGAAGCTTTTATATTCGAAATCGTCGGGAATGAAAGTACTGTGCGACAATTTCATGAGATCATGCTCCACCTTTTGTTTTAAGCAATCTATTTTCAAGCTGGCAATTGAATTATTTGAATCGCATGGTCACCTGCAATCGACAAATGTATGTGTATTGTTGGCAGAGTGTGCTGTGGCCGTTTAAACGATTAGAGCCTCATTTTGGGGATAATACCAGCAATTATGGTTCTGCTTGTTTTGTATTTAAAAGATTTACGGTATTGCCTAACAAAAAACTTAACTGTTAGGTATATTTTTTGGAATTAAATATGAAAAAGTAAAATGGGTTGTGTTAAGCGTTTTTTACTTCTGGAAAATAATTTAATTACGTTTCTTCTTTTGTTGTCCTGTAGACGCTAAGAAACTTTTGCAGACATTTAATCCTCTTCAAACTTTTCTCAAATTGTGGTAGTTGGCACTTTGAAGTTTTTGTCGTAGATTTTTTCTAGTTAAATTCGTTTAGCAGCTGCAATTGTGCTTTTCACTAGAAATGCCGAGGAAATAAGGTTGGAAAATCGAATAAACAGGATGCAGACTTAATTTGCCCCGTCTTATTTAAATTGAACGCATAAAGAAGTTTGCTGTTAGTTAATTTTTTGCTTGGCTTTTTGTTTGTTTTTTTCGTACCTTTACTTACCGTAGTTTATTTAAATTTCTTACCAGTAGCACAACAGATGTATTTTCGTTTAATTTTCAGGAATAATCATCAAGGATTTTAAATATTTTAGTATCTTATGTAAAACCAATTACACTAGGCAACAATTTTTAACGTTTTTTCAATAACATGCATTATTTTTGGCAATCTTTACTAATTGTGGGGCGCAGATTTAATATATGACCTCAAAGAAAGCCTACAACGTAGTTATTTTTTTACAGTAACTTTTAGTTGTTCTCGTTTTCATGTAAAATACTTAGTTTTTACCTCCTACTATTATAATATTTAAAGGTACACTTCCGGTCAAAAGTTTAAGACCACCTCAGTTTTTCTAGAAAAGTGGAGTTAAACAGAAACTATTTTAAAGTATAAAATAATGTTTAATGTTGAGGAAAAGTCAGTAAAACGACTATTTTTAGTATTCTTCGTTTATTTGATACTAGGCGATTTACCCGGCGTTGCACGGGTGGTTACAATTCTCTTTTATCAATCACAGACTACTCGCGATCCGCGCTCGCGCCCGGCGGATGTTCCCATATTTTTCAATCACAGACTACTCGCGCTCCGCGCTCACCCTCGGCGGACGATACGTTCCCGGCTGTTCCCGGCTGTTCTTTATACGGCGTGTAATCCGTTGGGTCCTAAATAGTAACTGTGCAAAATTTGGTACCGATCGGTCAACGGACCTAGGATTCTATAGCGAACAAACAAACAAACAAACAAGCTCTTTCATATATATAGATAATTCCAATTTTAATGTGATTAATTTTTAATACTTCAATAATATACAGCGTCATTCAAAAAGTCTGCAACAAATAGAGAAAAAAAATTATTAGTACATAGTAATTTCTCGGAAAATTTTATTTGTGATAAAAGTTGGTGCATGGTTTAAAACTAATTTTAAGATAAAAAGTTCAATAAAAAGTCAAAGGACACTAGATTTTAGCGATTTTTGAAATATTAGCAAGTGTAAAGTTCCCTATTTTAAGAGATACAAAAAACTTTTGTAAGAAAAAGTTATTTAGAATCCAAAAATAAGGCTAGATTTGAATTTTGATGGTCAAATTCCAACTTTTGTTTGTAAGAAATTTTAACATTTAAAAAGTCTTTAACAAAAGGAAAAGTTTTTTTTTATCAATTTCTCAGAAAATTTTATTCTTGATAAAAGTTGGTGCATGGTCTACAACTATTTTTAAGATGAAAAAAAGTTTAATAAAAAGTCATAGGATACTAAATTTTAACAATTTCTGAAATATTCGCTATTGTAAAGTGCCCTTTTTTAAGGCACAAAATTTTTTTTTATACCTTATCTTAAAATAAGGTTAGAATTTAATTTTTTCCAATTTTTATTTTTTAAGAAATTTTAACGTTCAAAAAATGAAAAAGCCGCTAAAATCTAGTGTCATATGACTTTTTATTAATTTTTTTAATTTTCAAATTAGTTTTAAAGCATGCACTAACTTTTATTAAGAATAAAATTTTCTGAGAAATCGATAATATTTTTTTTTTCCATTTGATCGTCAAAATTGAATTCTAGCCTTATTTTTGGATTCTAAATAAATTTTTTATACAGTGTGACCCATTTCAAAGCGGATCACGCCTATAAAAAGCACGAAATTCGGTACAAACCCATTTGAAGGCATCCTGAATCCAGTGGTGTAATCAGATTTTAAATAAAAAAATCGCTAAACAGATTTTGCCAATTTTGACATCGAAAAAAAATCATAGTAGGCTTTGAGAATGTAAACTGAATTTTAAAATAGGGTGCAAAAGTACAGTTTTTGATTCTTTATCGTTTAAAAAAAATTCTTGAAAATCGGACCATAAATAAACTTTTTATAGGGGTGATCCGCTTTAAAATGGGCCACTGTATAAAAAAGAAATTGTATCTCTTAAAATAGGGCACGCTATGGTTGCGAATATTTCAAAAATCATGTTATTCAACAGACCTTTTGCCTCTTTTTGTTTTAAATAGCCTCTGCACAGTCTTGATTTTTATTTAAGGACGTTATCCTGTTGCATGGTGAGCCCATCACCTATTTATTGGTTGTAGTTCAGATGGTACAAAGTTGACTTAAAGTTCTTTTTTACTGATCTCGTTTTTAGTAGTCCTTCAATGCGTACTAATTTTCCAACAGAGAAACAGCCCAAGATTATGAGGCTCAAAAATTACTATAAGAAGGACATATTTTCATCCATGTTAGTGGAATACTGTTGAGGTTAGTTATTTGCCGAGTTGATCAATGTGATTTGTATCTAAAGTGTAAAATTCTTTTAAAAGCTGGACAGACGTTGAGATATGAAAATTCAAATAAAAATGTAGTAACCGTTTTTAGAACTTGTCAGTGTATAATCGATAGATTTTCACAAAATACAGGAAAGTTTTCACAATCATTCGTCTCTTGGAACACTACACAGGGCTTTTCACGAATTGCTGAGTTTTATTCCCAGTAAAATGCAAGCGCAACTAGCTTTAAATAATTCTGTATTATCGTTTTAAAATCACTAAACGCAAAATAATCATCGGTTTTGACTTAACAGTAATTGGACGTTGCTTACGTTAAAGTTATCGATTAAATGTACAAAGTTCTTTGAATAATAAAAAGTTCCGAAAGCCTTATCTCTTTGTGCATCAGACAGTTGCCCGATATTGATTTTTAACCACATATTCACGTAAATAGACCCATATAAGCATATAAATAGAATCATTTAAGCAGGCTGAAAAGTTGTCAATTACAGTTTAGATCCGTTATCGCCGGGTATATAAATCGTATTTCTTGGTATCGTAGCGAATTTTTCGATGAGGTAATATTACAGCTGATATGGTGTGATAACAGGATATTACTTGTACGAGCTTGCCAAAACTAATGTTTTATTATTAGATGGCGAATTTTCTATTTTCCGCGCTAGCGACAACGAGGAAAACAAGCTGGATGTTTTAAATTCAAAATGACTTTTTCTATATTCTATTTGCATGAATTTTTTATTTAAAATATAAATTAAGGTTCAATTGGTAATATCGACTTAAATATATAACGAAACATATTTAAAAATAATGCACAGTGTGATCCAAAATCCCCAAAATTGTGCTTAAAGCTTTTTACTTAAGTCGAGATTTGTGGATTATGTTTAAGCCAAAATAGACTATAATTTAAAGCATTAAAATATCTACTTGTTGCGTTTATGATTGTTTTTTTTAATACTTTAGTTTTAAAAGTATATGATTTTCTTTAAGAAATTTGAAATTATTAATTGAGGGTCTATAAAAGCAACGTTTTTGGAATCTGTTAAAAGTTCCATAAACAAATCAAAGTAATCGCTTATGTAACCATTTAACGCTGTTTTTTTTTAAATTATGGCTTAAACGGTATAACGTCACCGTAAAACAGTAATATCCTACATCAGGTTTGTTCCAAGAAGCCGTTTGAAATCAATCCATGTATCAATACATGGGCTGGTTTATTCGCATGCGTGAACTATGTACTAATAAATGTATTGCCCAGTATTAGCCGTTGTTGGAACGCTTTTAGGACTTGCCTAGAGCTTTCAAGATAAACTGAACTGCGAAATACGTCACAGTTTAGTTTATCTTGCGAAAGATCTCCAACTATAAATGGAATTTGTGTCTATTGGGATCATAGAAATGAGAGCATCGCAAGAATCAAGTACTAAATGGGATTCAGAGGGCGATGCTACCAGAGCTCATTTTAGTTATGAACAGCGCATGCGTGTAAAAATCCCGGCAACAATTCGTCCTCCCGTTCATGAACTGTTCTGATCGTCCGCAAACCCGTCCATGTATTATTTTGAGAGTTGATGGAACGGATGACTGGCCGTTCGGTGAACTGTCAGATACTGTGATGGAACGCGATATTGGTACTACGCAGAATCGTGACAGTACATTGGATCGTGCAAATCGTTGTTGGAACAAACCTATCGTGTTTGATCGTATTAGAAAAGACTAATGATTTGTAAGACTATCACATTAAGAACAGCATGTTTTAAAAAACGTGGTTTTGAATACAGCGATTCAAATGTAGTTTAAACAAGTGGTAGAAATTTGAATGGTTCAAATAATAGCGTAAATTTAGGTCAAATAGGGTTTTTAGTAAAAAACTTACGAAGGAACTTAAAATATCGTGTAGGTATTGATGCTTCATATCAACTAAACGCATTGCAAACTAAATTTTTTTGGTATGATCGTTTTTCATTATCGATAGTGAGTTAGGAATAAAATTTGTGCTTTTATTTTATATTATAAACCCAAAGTCGTATCAAATGAGATTATAGCACTAACCGTTGTCTGATAATTGCGAGTCTGTCAAAAAGTGGATAATTTTTGATTTCGGTCTGCCTTTGGCGTACAAAGGAAATTAAACATGTGTTACTATTGCTATTTTTATCACAACATGATAAAATCTTTATTAATCAAAATTTATTCATACCAGTAAAACTGGAAGGTTACTGAACTTGATAAAAATGAAGTTTTTATCGATGTAAAGGCTTATGTATACAAAGAGATAAAACAGTTGACTGCATTAAAGCTATCGAATCAATTGTTAAAGTATTTTTATAGATTTATAGGTAATACGTGAACACTTTTTTTTTTGCTGAAAAGGAAATGTTCAAAAATGCAAATAAGTTTGTTGGAGCTTTAAAGAATTTTTGGAAATAGTTTTTGGTGTCTTTGTTGCAACAATAACTTATTTTTCCCCTAAATAATATTTAAACTATTCAATTGATCTGATAAACGCACAAAATAATGTAAATACATGAATCTAACGTGGCGAGTTTTTTAACCTCAACATTGTATCTTACTAAGTAACTTTCTTAAACCAAGTCTTGAAACTTCTAGCTACGTAAACCTTGTAACTTAATAATTCGATTGTTAACTCTTTTTTTAAGTCAGCTGTTTAAGCATTTATACTTCATTCCATTCCCAACTTTTTTGTAAATCATTTAGGTAAGCATTTTAAGCTTATTCGATTGTCAACTGTTTTGTTAGTCAATATTTTAACTTTATTCGCCTTTTTATTTTTTATAATAAAACTGGAACGCTGGATAGATGAAATAGATACGGCGATGTTTTTTGATATTGAAGGAGATTCCTGGTAAATCAAAAGAAAATGGCGATTAGGTGTGACAAACGGCCACAGGCTGTAAAATAGTCACTATAAATGTATATAATTAACCAAGGACCCGGACAGCAAAGAATAACGGTTTAGTTCCGGTTGCCGGTTCGATAACTTTTAACTTTTCGGTTTACGTTTCGAACCACTGGTTTTTATTTTACCATGATTCGGTAACCAGTTCGACGGCAACGGTTTAGTTCCGGTTCCGGTTCAATACTTATCTTGTTTTTAATGGGATATTTTAAAAAGTGTACCTACAGCACTCAAATATGTTTATGATGACGATGCATAGTTATAAATTGAATTGTCTATAATTTTTCCATTTTTGGTCAAATGTTATCAAAATTACGAAAATAAAAACAAAATGTCATTAATAAATGTAATTGGCCGAACCGTTACGTTGTGTGAACCGGTTGAAGCGGTTCAAACCGGTTCACACCAGTCGGTTCTCTTCGATTAAGATGTTTCGTGATTTTTCAACTAAAAGGTTCAGTTCCGGTTCACGGTTAATGAAAAAAGCACCGGTTCGTTCCGGTTTTTGTTCCAGTTCCGGTTCGGTTCGGGTCCCTGAATGAAACTGTTTAACCGAATTAAACCTAACCGAATCAACTCTGTGGACATGTTAAGTCTATTCGATTATCAACTTTTTATTGGTCAATAATATAAGCATTTTAAACGAATATGTATTTTAATTTTATGGTCACTTCATCGAAAGGGCAAAAAGTATATGATTTTTTGCTGTCTACATTGTGTTAAAACTATTGGTTAACGTGGAGGGGATAAAACTCCGTCTTGGTTTACTTGTAGCATCCGTGTTCGCAGCTAATTTTCAAAATAATTCGCTTAGAACTCGATATTGACGATTGCTTTGTATGGTCACAATTGTTAATATGTAGAAGACATAACACAGGGCACCGCCATAGAAGGCGTCAAGTTTGGACGATTGTAGACTTTAATTGGAAGCGGCCTTATATTTACTAATTTGCTCGTCTTCGCTACCTTGTACAAGGTGTAACATTTCCAGATTGGTATAGCTGTAATTATTAGCAGAGTTGAATTATAATTCGACGTAATTAAGACGACCTTAGAATGGGTGTTGCTTAACTTGAAGAATATTAACGGTTAAAAGCGTGCACAGTATATTTTATAGGTACTATATGGTTAGAGTTTACTAAATGATCTTGCGTGTATTTTTTTAAGTTATGTAATCAATGTTTGTAAAAGTTGCAAATTAATTGATATTGAGAGGGCGTATTTTATGTAATCTACCTGGCCATGAAAAAATGCACGTCTGAGAAGCAAAAAAAAATTATTTGTTTACCTAACTTCCTTCAACACTTGTACAGGGTGGTCCAAATTCGACGGAATCTCGCTTAATAGTCAAGATAGAGAACGCTTTAATTACCAAAAATGTGCAGTTTTTTTGAGACAAACTCAGAACAGTTCTCAAATATATTCTATCAGTTCCGGTTTTTCTTGTTTTTTTTTTGTTTTCACAACCTACTTTTTGCTTATCATCTTAAAAAAAATTAAAAAACCTTTGTAATTTGCGCATTATTGAAAATGAATACATCAACCCTCATATATTTGGTAAGGGAAAAACGGAATTTAAATAGATCATAGCCAACTATGGCTTCCTTTAAAAAGAGGTGAATTTGTGTCATAACTTTTTAACAGCGAGCGTAATTTTTTTTTAGTACTATCAAAATCTACATAAAAATATCTATAAATAATCTTCATAAACTTTTTCGCTATTTAAATTAATCAGGGAGACATTAAAAATATAACAACAATACTGTTTTCCTTTAATAACTCAAAAACCGGAAATGAGAGAATATTTTTGGAAACGGTTTGTCTAAAAAAGTGCTCATTTTTGGTAATTTAACCGTTTCTCTATCTTGACTATTAAGCGAGATACCTATGTAATCCCATCGAATTTGGACCACCCTGTACATCTAATTCAACGTTTTTCGAGTTGTCGTATTTCTTCAAGAAAAAATTCTTTCGGGAGATTGTTTTTAGATTTCGAACAAAAAATTTGTCGCAGCGTGCTAAGTCAGGGTTGTAAGGTGGATGACGCAGCCCAGTAGATCCACATTCTTGTATTATAGCCTGAACATTGCGTACTTCATGGACCCATTGTAATGCAGAAGCAGATTCTTTTGCCGCCACGATAAAGGCCGTTTCTATTACAACGCTTTTTTCAAACTCTCAATCGTCCTCAAATAGACCTCTCCATTGATTGTAGTACCTTGTCCATATATTCAATAAGCAGAACTCCTTCCTCGTCCCAAAAAATTGTTACATTAGTTTTGCGGCCGAAGACTGTTTTTTTTTTTGGGCAGGCGAACCTTTGTAAACTCACTGCATAGATTCTTGTTTGCTAGGGAAATTTCAGTGATACACCCGAGTCTCATTTCCGGTAACAATGCCTGAAGCGATAAAATTTTCTTGGGAAATTCCTTTGCTCTCAATTATTTGCTCCAGCGTAAGGAGCCTTGGATTCCAACGCACACTTTCCTTATACTCAAACCGTCGTGCAAAACTTTCCAAACAGTTGTTTTAGATACCTCAACTTTCCCTGCAATGAAAGACAACTTCATCCGCCGATCTGACAGCACGAAATCTTCATTTGTTTTATGCATGTCCAGTTCTTGCCTCAACTTGTCGACCTCATTTTGTATCATCCTGTATAGAGTTCCGACGCCACCGAAACTCCTTCGAACAAAACTTTACTTGGAATAAAGATAGGGTTTTTTTTAATTACCGCGGAGGTGGCCCCCTTTCGCGTTTCTGCCCTGCGACCTATTGGTCTATTGTACCCTCTGGTGATAGCCCCTTACAAAAGTCATGTGTTTTTGAAAAAATTTTCTTTAAGGATGTTTTTCTTAACTCTTCTTGGTTGGCTTTTTCCATCCCTAGAAGTCTACGCCGATAGTGTGTCAATTCTTCACACTGGCATATTGCGTGAAGAGGAGTTTCTTCTTCTTCACCACATCCTCTGCTTCATTTCCATACACGTCGGTCATTCTTTGATGGATAACTTTTGGCCCATTTGTGAGAAATTTTATTATACTTCGATGTTCGAGCTTAATTTCACTCATTTCTGTGTAAAATTTTTTTTTTAGAGAATTGTTCAGACTCAATATATTTTGACGAAACTTTTTTTTTTTAATTCAAAATGTCACAGCTATTAAACAGAATGAAAATTTTTATTTTGACCTTCCATTTTCATTGGTAGGTAGATTACATAAAAATGCGCCCTTGTTAGATGGCCTCTAGAAAGGCATTTGTTTTTGAATTTCCAAGGTACATAAGTTTCTGACAATAAAGTATGTAATTTTCAGGTCGCGCTAGCACACTCGAAGAAAAAAAATCAGTTAAGGGAGTATGACTTCGCACAAATAAAAGAACGTTAATTTTGTTTTTAAAGCCCGTGTGACACGGTATAGTTTTCTATATAGAAAACTATACCAAATACTACTCGTATATTAAAAATCTTATATCGTGTCATACAGGATTTTCGTACAAAATTCTGTATAGTTTCTTGCACAGAAAATACTATACGACTTTTCCTATTTCCATATAAGTTTTGATATAGAAAGTGCGTGCTACAGATGCGCATTCAGTTCGTGAATAATAGCGGCTGATTTTGAACATCTGCAGCTAAAGGAAATATAAGCAATAGAAATTCCTGCTAACAGTTAATTCTAGGTAATCCGAAGTAGGATGATGTTATTGTTTAAAATGGCAATTACAAGGGATAAATATCTTGTTTTAGAGGGAGTGCATATAGGTAGAAGTACATATTACAAAGAAATAATTGATAGGGGTGGTAGTGGCATATGGCTCGAATGAGAATGCGGCAGGATAACAGTAGTGGTATACTACGGTTCCTGCGACAGTTCGATGGCATATTCATCCGGAGCTTACTATGATCGATGTTTGAAGGTCGCGAATAAGTCTTTCAAGGTCGTCGACAATGACCGGGGGGTGTTGCCGAAGAAGTCTTTCAAGGTCGTCGACAATGACCAGAGGGTGGTTGCTGAAGGAGTCTTTGAAATGTTTGAGGGTGTGTTTTTAGGGGTTGCCGAAGAAGTCTTTCAAGTTCGTCGACAATGACCAGAGGGTGGTTGCTGAAGGAGTCTTTGAAATGTTTGAGGGTGTGGTTTTTGGGGTTGCCGAAGAAGTCTTTCAAACATTTCAAAGACTCCTTCAGCAACCACCCTCTGGTCATTGTCGACCTTGAAAGACTTCTTCGGCAACCCCAAAAACCACACCCTCAAACATTTCAAAGACTCCTTTAGCAACCACCCTCTGGTCATTGTCGATGACCTTGAAAGACTTCTTCGGCAACCCCAAAAACCACACCCTCAAACATTTCAAAGACTCCTTCAGCAACCACCCCTTGGTCATTGTCGACGACCTTGAAGGACCTCTTCGCGACCTTCAAACATCGATCATAGTAAGCTCCGGATGAATATGCCATCGAACTGTCGCAGGAACCGTAGTATACCACTACTCTTATCCTCTTCTGCCGCATTCTCATTCGAGCCATATGCCACTACCACCCCACCAATTATTTCTTTGAAATCTGTACTTCTACCATCAATACTCAAAATCCAAAACTCAAAACCCGAAACTCGCATTCTGTTTGGGCCTCATCTGTGTTTATACTGTTTAGGCGCATGTGCATGGTTAGTAAATTGTATATAAAATATGTCTCCGTGTCACACACAGTTTTAAACGTTTGGAATTCTATATTGAAATCTATACAAGAAAAACAATACAAGATATTCTATATCGTTTTCTATATAGAAAACTATACCGTGTCACACGGGCTTTAAGAATGTGAAGATGCTATTTTTCGCAAAAAATGATCCACCTTCCTAGATCAAGTTAAATGTATTGTCGAATTAATGAATAATATTTGTTCTATTGCTACATAATTCACTGTTTTATCATTATTTGTATAACCTAGACTTTTAAAATATTATCAGATATAAAATAACACACCATAAAGTCAATAGTTCTACCGTATTAACTAAATTTTCGGTAATCATGGGAAATTACTAAGTTTCCATCGCTTTTATTTGTGGATTTGTAACCGAACGTAGCAATGTATACATTTTCGTATCAGTTTATTCCACATTATCAACTCATATCCGGATTTATTTTTATGAATATGTCGTTGTAAGTCGGCCGTTATCGCTGATTCATGTTTTGGCGTATCTTTTTCGGTCGAAATTCGTAGGTGTACGAGGTTTGTTTTTAGAGCACAATTAGAAATATCCTCGTAATTTGATATGGTAATTGAAAAAGTCCCGCGCCTTTCTTTAATTTTTGCAACTACCGTTCTGAGATTTTGCACTGTAGTTCCCATTGTAGCAATTTCCGTTTGTAAAGAGCGTAAAAATTGCATTCTTTAAAAGTGTAACGCGATTTTTGTTAATGTTTAGCGTTTTTGTGCGTTAAAAAACACTTGAAAGTTGAATTTATTTATTTGTTTGCACGACTATTGATTTCGGGAATAAAAAGAGTACTGCTTTAAGTATTGCAAGAATATATTGTTTTGTTTTTGGTTATACATAGGATGTATATTCTCCGACGTTCTCTGAATTTCAATCTCCATCTTTCTCGGTCATTCCATATATTATTCTCTAGTTTTCTGTGCCTTGTCCTTGTCTATCCCGTGTTTTAAATATTCTTGTCGTAGTTTAAATAAATATAATACTGCAGAAAAAATTAAATTAAAAATTATAACTGCTGCGCGCTTGCGTCAAAGCGCAATCAAACATTATCCAGAACCAAACAACACTTTAAATTATTTGTTAGGTCCTGTAACTTTACATAACACTAGAAACGCACCTTTGCGTTTATAACGTGGCAAATAACAGAAATTAAAACAAGGAAGTATTACTTTACTTCATTATTAACTTATTTTTATAACTACCTTTAATAACGGCATTGATTTAAATATACATTAACGAACATAAACTGCGAACCGAGCTCTTAACATATTAATCACTTCCTAAGCATACTTATTAATAAACCCGATGCTTTTTTTTAAGCCTAACGTATTTTTCTTCAATTAAAACATATGCCTATCGCTTGCATCTAATCTTTAAACATACACATTAAATTAGCATTATATGTTGTTTAAAACACGAACATCACAGCGTTGAAATAAAACAAAAGCATATCGCTTACATTTAATCTTTAATATCATATTTATTAGTAAAATTAGAGCTTATTCTACTGCAAGTATAAAATTTTTCAACTGACGAATGCCTATCAATTAAATCTAATTTGTAGTTGGCGCACATTGAAATAAAATTAATAAAGTCAATCTTGTGAGGCGGTCGGCTGTGAAACAAAACTTATTATAGTTGGCAGTGTGAGAATAGTTTTTTAATAGTCTATAAAAATGAACATGTGTTGTTTTTGCAGCTCTGACATTGTGGGAGAGAAGTTGCAATATTATCTTCACTAGGTTATAAATAGCGAGTGATAATTAGTTTTATTAAATATATATGTGCATAATCCAGTATTTGTTTAGATTATAAAGGCTGTTGACGTATTATCTTAACTATTTCCTTGTGATTAGGAAAATATATACAGATTAATTACGAGTGATTTATTTAAATAAATGTCACGCCACTATTTTGTTTAAAACAGTTAATGATTCAATATAAAACATTCATTTTATTTTCTTATAATTTTTGGGTTCATAATTACCCCTTCACTTACTAAAAATGGAGAGACATTAGCAATGCAGGTATTGTTTGATGTTGCTGTACCTTGTCCAATGATGTTAAAAATGTCTTTTAGTGTTAAAAAAAAATGCAATGCTCACTACAGAATTTTAAATTTTATTATGCCGTACCTTCGATCACTAAGTTTTGTTATTTTTTTTAATCAAAATACATTTTGTAACAAACCGCAGTTAGAAGTGAGATGTTTCCCTGAAAAATAAAATGCATTTGCAGATGTATTCTGCTAAATAAATATTTTTCGCTTACAATATTCGTCAGCCTTAAAAATAGCTGTGCAAACCACGTGGGTTTCATGCGGAAAGACTTTGAAAGTAATGTACTTTGTTTTCAATTTACTTAACACCTACGCGCACATAAAATTATGTACGTGATTTGAACAAATTTTTTTGTGATACCAAACAAAGTTTAATGTAGATAGACGTACGTTTTACGCGGCTTGTGTGTTTAGGTTCAGTAGTAGCGTTTCAAGAGTGTGTTGCAATTTATTTTGGAGGCTGTTACGTGGGATTTGATGTATAGTTTTGGTAGAGCAGTCGAATAAAATATAATCGAAGATGATTTTGAGCGAAAATAAGTAATTTTTGGATAGTAGAGAAATAGTTTCGCCATTTATTTTGCATTCAATGTTCAAGCTACACTTTGTAAATGCAAAAAATAAGTAAAAGGCAAAATACGCTCGTCTTGCAATTTGACAACACTCGTCCTCAAATGGTATAAAAAACCTGCATATTTAAATATATGTTTACATTTTTTTTTTGATATACGTTAAGCAGTTTTTGAATTAGTTTCATGTTTTCGGGAAAAAAATGCGCGTAGGAATAATTTTGACATGAATTAGTGTAGATATTAAACGTGAATCCCCTGGAATAAATGATAGTAAGTTAATACATAATACCCATTATGATAGCACTAAAGCAAATCTTATCCACTGTAATTCGACAGAAGTATTATCTTTTTATCTGTTGTTCTAAGAAAACTTGAAAAATGTTTTCGGTTATTACAAAATGTATTAATAACATTACAATTAATTAAGAAAACATAGCACCCACACTATTGGAGTTTTTAAGTCAATATGATGAAAAACTCGAGGCCAAAAAATAACCAAAATACAACTTAAATGTCTGAATATCAGTCATTCGTTTTAAATACAAATATACATGGAGACGAATCCAATGCTGTACATAGGTAACTAAATCATTGTAAGTGTTGGAGGGTTTGTTAAATTAGCAAAGTTAGGCAGAATTACAGGAGATAAATGGCATTTAAAAAATAACCAGTGTTGCTTACTTATTGAAAAAACAACAAAATGTATAACCACAAATATCTTTTTAAGTATGACTAAGAAAAAAATGGGGATAGGTAATTTTAAGTAACTTGTAATTAACACTTCTATTTTTTATAACTTTTTCGTTTACTGTGATAAATTTTTAAATCAAACTTGCTTTGTTTTTTATAACGACCATCGTTGGCTGTACCAAAATAAAGAACTTTTTCCTTATTTCATTGATATAAATAAATGGGTTGTAGGTAATATAGTGCCAGTGGTTTTTAATCAATGATAAGATAAATGTTTAAATCTTAAAATAAATATATTGGGACTTGAAACAAAATAAATGTTTGTAATTATGTACTAAATTGCATATCATACTTAGTTCATTGCTGTAAAAATATGAAAAAGTATTTAAAGTTGGGGCTTATTTGAGAAAAAGAAAATTACAAGCTATTATGTTGCTATTTGTCTCAGGGGAGTGCAACTATAGTTGTCTTTTGTCTCTGAAACTACTCAATTTAGAATATAAATATATATATATAAAATAATGGGTCAATCTACGTAAAATTATGTAAAAATTACCTATTTACAACTTTTCAAAGCTGACATAGTAAAAGAAATAGTCCTTTTTCGGCTTTTTGTAGTTTTCTCACAAATTTGGCTACAAGAGTTTTTTTTTCAATGCAATTCAATTTATTTGTAATTCTGCCCAACGGGTGTGGGTCCTATTCCTGAAAGCCAACTTCCCGACAGTCAACTTCTCGACCGCCAACTTCCCGACGGACTTACTTGCCGACAGTCAAACCTCCTGACAGCCACCGTCCCGAAAAATTAAAATGTATTATTTTACTGATTTGGTCATTAGATGAACATATTAGAGCTGCATACTATATGCAAAATAAAAATTAAAAACTGAATTTTATATATTTTTTGTGAAAAGATCGATTATTACGATCATAAACAACAGTCATAGTTCTATTTTCTCGATCGTTTGTCGCCTTCTTGCGCCTTAAACAGGGTTTACCGCGAAGTATACATTCCACTTGATCTGTAGACGCCAATGTGTGCTCGTCCAAGAACATTTTTCCCATTGTTCCATTTCCCATGCCAAGCTTCGATGTTATTATTAATAGATAGGTTATAATCCTAACATTAACCGTCGTTTCTCATATTTACCGTTATTAACTGTTTAAGGTCCAAAAAGGTCAAAGGTCACATGTTTTTTCCGCTCGCGCGGAGACTGCTATAGGGGGGTTGACCCCCTCTTCAGTCGTTAGAGGTACAAGGATAATGAGTAGGGATGTGGATAGTCAAGGATGGGCAAGGATAGGTGGAAGTACTGCCACAGCATTTGCCTTAACCATAGAGGAAACCACCAGAAACCTATACAATTGTTTAAGGAAGAAAACATCAAACAATGTTTTCATAACAAATATTTTATTTATTATTTCGTACATTGTCAAATTCATATTAGTTTTCCGATATTTTGGGCCATAGGGAAGTTGGATTTCGGGAAGTTTATTTGTCGGGAAGTTGGTTATCAGGAATTCGTCCGGCACCCCTGCCCAACCTTGCTAATTTAACTAACTTCGTAGGTTTTATAATAACAAAGTTATCCACGTAAGCCGGTAGATTATTGTCACCCTGTATATAAAGTAAACTATTTATAAATTAAAAACCGACCGAGGAAGAGACGAGATTTTCAAAACTAGCCTAGATACTCTTTTGTAAGATATTTAGTTTACAAATAACATAATTGATTTATTGACCTTAGAAACTTCATTCAAAAATGCAACTTGTTCAGAAAATTTTCAGTCAGTGATATTTTAATTTCTTTTAATAATTTACTTTAAGTTAAGTAAAATTTGTAGATAGTTTCTTTGTATTATTTTTGGTTCATTCCATTTTGTAATGTAAATTTTTAGTTAAAATGATGACCTGCGCTCTGTATTTATATAATTTTTTGTAGTCAGAACCGTGGACTGTAGTCTCTCCCATGATATTTACTTACTAAATATTATGTTTTATGGCTTTTAATTTTCTACTTTCTTGCCTAAATCTGCAAATTTCCCGTTAAATGTCAGGTTTACGCTACAAGAATGTTGCTCTAGAAAGTGCAGATAATTGGCTTTTGGTGTGTTATGAGCGTAAAGTTAGCTGTAAACAGAGAATTATCATGCTAGTACAATAGTATAGGCTCAAAAAAAACTACTTAAAATGTTTAAGGTAAATATGCAGGTTGTTACAAAGTTAGTTAAGAGGCTATTAGTGAAATGAAATACTGCAGTATTTCACGAACATTACTCTGCGCCATCTAATTGACGGAATTTTTGCTATAATTGCTGTTATGAATTAACTAATTGGTTGGAATATTTAACGTTTTAAAAAAACCTTGACTTTCCCTTATTTATATTTTAGATTATTGTAATAAGTAGGCTATGCAAACAATTGAAAACGCGTATCGCGTGGTTGCTACAGTTTGTTTTATTTCTAATTGGTTTGTTTTTTTTATTTGTTTTTGCGTATTGCAACTTGTCATGAAAAGTGTAATGCATGTTAAAGCAAACTTTTGCCTTTGTTTATTGAAAGTAAAATTGGGCTAAAAAACAAAAACGAGAGTGAATTTTTAAATTGGAAATTAACTTTTTATGCTGTTAGTTTGAAATGATAGTTCACAATAAATAACATTTTTTTGATTACCTGTATGTTCAATAAACAACGAAAAAAATGCATTTTAGAAAATACCTAACAACTGTTTGTCGGAAATTGAAATATCATTAAATTTTAATTATTTAAAATTCAATTTCACTTTAACCATGTTAGGTTTTAGGCCGGTTTTGTATATAAATAAGAACAAGAAACAAAATACCATTGTATCATCTTAAAAAGTATTTACTTTTTGCAAATTACATTATGCTTATACGTTTTTTTTTTATAAACTCGTAGATTTTCGCATTACATAGCGAATTTAATTATTGTAAAATGGCAGAATTTTACTCCTTAGCTTACCCAGTGTTTAATTAGACTGCAGGAATTTAACTTGAACCATTTTCATTACAAATTATTACGCAATTCTATTCACTAACGAATTTCCAATTGGTCGAAGCATGTGGATATTTTAAAATATAAATTGTACATCTACAAATAAAAAGTAGACACTAAATTATATGTAAATTAGTTGTAGTTTTTCAAATTGGATTTACATCACTTTTATAATAAACAGCACATATGTGCACCTAACTTAACGTATGCGTTTTGTTTCTCTTGTGAAAGATTGGATGCAATTTTAAGATTTTCTTAGTACACTTCGACATATATGTTTTCAACAGTCAATTGTTTGTTATTTCTCTAAGATGAATGTTTTCAATAATTATTTGACATAATATATTTACATTTTATTTTGTTTTTTTCTGCGTTTGAATGCAAAGTACTAAATTTTATGGCTAAATTTACAAATCATGTTAGAAAATACATATTTTTACTTATACCGCCGGTCAAAAGTTTAAGATCATCTAGTTTTTCTAGAAAAGTAAAGTTAACACAGAAAATATTGTTCATAAGTAAAAGAAATTTTTACTAAATAACATTAAAAAATATTTGTAATATTAGAATTTCATCATATTTAAATTGGAATTATACCTATCAAATACCTAGGTAAAGCTAGAATATTGACTTTTCCTCAATTAGCCTTATTTGCATTTATTGATATTAATTACTGATCTTGGCATGCGGGCAACTTTTTTTTTATTGTTTCTGGTTAAAAAAAAATCTGAGACGTAATCCAGAGCTCTGTTTTGACGAAGGACATTATTCTCGGACGTTTCCATCGAGTTCTTCCATTGCAAGCTCTATATGACTTGGATATGGATATTGTGTTGGCCAATCATATCATTCAAGAGACCTTCTGCCTCTTTTTATTTTAAATAGTATCTGCACAATCTTAAGTTGTATTTAAGGTCATTATCCTGTTGCCATGGTAAGCTCATCACCAATCGGTCGTAGCCCAGATGGTACAGAGTTCTTTTATACTTTAAGAGATACAAAAAAATTTAAATCTCAAAATAATACTAGTTATAAATTTTGAGGGTTAAATTTCAGTTTTTATTTATTAAGAAATTTTAAGCTTTTTTGCGAATATTTCAAAAATCGCTAAAATCTAGTGTCTTATGACTTTTTATCGATTTTTTGTCGTCTTAAAATTGGTTTTAGACCATGCACCAACTTTTATCAGGAATAAAAATTTTTGAGAAATCAATAATAAAAAATGTCCCCATATGTTGCAGACTTTTTGAATGACGCTGTATATATATTTATGTTATTCTGTAAAAAATTCGTTAATATCTGAACAATAATTTCTGTTTCACCCCACTTTT
This sequence comes from Elmis aenea, assembly GCA_947652605.1. NCBI lineage: Eukaryota > Metazoa > Arthropoda > Insecta > Coleoptera > Elmidae > Elmis > Elmis aenea. The sequence continues at coordinate 41,864,508 of OX393580.1, read as the reverse complement.
CTAGAAAAACTGAGGTGGTTTTGAACTTTTGATAGGCAGCGTAATTTATTAGTGTTGTTTGCTAAAGTTCATTTATTTTTGTAATTTAAAACTTTGAGTGCACGTTTAGTTTCTCCCACGCACAAGCGATTGCAGTCTCCACAGATAAAGCGATACATCGCTAAATTGTTTGTAATCCGTCATGACAGCAGCAATTTATAATGTTTAATAGCTTTGAAGATACATTAGTCATCAAATTTAAACACATTTAAAATTAGAATGTAAATTAAAATATTAAAAGCACACGTGCCGATAATACTTTTGTTTCATTAAAGCTCTAGCAACATTTGACTGCCGCGAGTTAAAAACTGCCTCGGTTGACGTGACTTTGAGTCGGATAAAATCTTACTTTAAATTTGTGAGAAATACATTTATATTTATACGATTTTTATTATTATTATGGTCGATGTGTTTTATCTTTAAAACGCATCGCTGCATGCCCACGTGAAAGTTTAGAAATAGAACTGCTAATAATACTCATTTAAAAATTTCCGCGATAGGAATCTGCACGAATTGGAAATTTTTGTGAGGGCCTAATAGGAAGTTGATATATGGCGTTATAATGTTTATGTTTAACACTTTGTCTGGCTCACTCGCTGGCAGCGGAAGGTGAAAGGATAAGAAAGTGATTCGGGAACTTACTATATTAACAAACTAACGAAACCTTCCGTTTTTATTATCGTTTGGCTTTGCTGGCGCCGTCTTATCTTTTGTTCAAACTTCTGGGGATAAACTTTTGTTTCGTTTGTTGTATGCGATGTGAGGAATGGCTGATAAGCAATCGAGAAATCAAGTTTTATTGCTTTGTAATCAGTATTTGTGTGTAAATATTGGTAATAATGATGTATAATACAATCAATACTTCTAGAGATTTTTCTAAACTTTTTGAAAGTCCACGTGCGTCAAAGATAATTGTGGACAGGACTGGTGATAGGCGGAGAAAGTCGATGCAAATTACTGGGACCCGGTGTCCCGAAATGGGGCACCGAAGGGGGTCCGGCGATCCAGTAGAAATCCTTGCTTGGGTCTTTCTATTTTTGATTAATATTTCCGCGGAGGTGGATCCCTTTCGGGTTTCTGTACTGCGATCTATTGGTCTATTGTACCCTCTGGTGGGTCCTACTATGTTACATGTGTTGTTTTTTTTTAGTTAAACCCCAACTGGGGGACCAACATTTATTTTACCGAGACACGAGACCGCTCTTGGGCAGGGCCGACGAGTTGGGGAGTGGGGGGGGGGGTAAAATTTCCCGGACCCGGGTTTCACAGGGGCCCGGACATCATCCCAAAATGTGTGTTTTAGTAAATAAATTTTCTAATAATTTATTTACTTGTAGTCCATGTAAATTTCCCTCCCCCCTTAGCAACCCTAATTTTAAAATAATAAAATAATTTACCACGAAACTTTTAAATTAATCTTACTACATGCCGGTAAAATATAACTACAGAATATTTTTAAGTGTAGGGGATAATTGACATGGGGTGCGGAAAATTGCTCGAAAACAATTGCTCGAAAGAAAATTGCTCGAAAACAATTGCTCGAAACATTGTTTCTCGAATGGAAAGTTGCTCAAAAGCCTATTTGCTCGAATAACAATTTCTCGAAAAGAAAATTGCTCGAAATAATAATATAAGTTAATTTAAAAAAAAAAAAAATGTAAATACAAAATAATTAAATGTACATTTATTTACAAATACATGTATATGTTGAGATAAATATTTGAAACTATTATACAGTGTGTCCAAAAGGTATGGAATATGCTATATATCTCGGTAAATATCCACTTAAGGGTAAAATGTTTTGAATAAAAGTTGTTTGGTACTTAGTTTTCCAACAGAAGACAATCTTTTTTTCGAATAACAAAAGCTCATTTGATAAAGAATTTTTTTCTCCTTTGGTACATGCTACAAAGGTTTCTTATTTGCTGTTGAGATAAACATTATGAATATTTGAACATCAGATAGCAACAATATAATCACAATCAGCAATTATGTAGTATATAATATTTTCAAATATTTATAGTGTTTATCTCAACAACAAATTGAGTAAGTGTACATGTATTTGTAAATAAATTTAAATACATTTTTATAAGTGTAAACAACTTTTCTAGTACATTTAATTATTTTCCGTTTATAAAAATTTAATATATTTTGTAAGTAACTTATTTTATTATTTCGAGCAATTTTTTTTTTCGAGAAATTTTAATTCGAGCAACTAGGCTTTCGATGAACTTTCTATTTGAGGAACAATTTTTCGAGCAATTTTTGACCAAACCAATTGACATTGGAAATTAGTTAACGTAATAAAATATTTGTCCATTAAAATGCCACGAAGTTCCATAATTTTATTGTTTCTGCAGAATTCAATGAGAAACAAAAATATACTTCGCAATTAATTATATCTTTGTAAATGTAAGAAACTTTATATTTAATATAATTAATAAAAACAACTGATTATTCTTCCCCAAGTGCGTGTATAAAGTGTTAAAAAATGCCAATTGTAGCTTCCAAATCAAACACTTAAAGTTTTTTCCTAGATTGTATTGTTGTATCTAAAGAACTTTATTTGAAAATCATTTTTTATTTTAAAGGACATCTTCTCGCGATGCAATACCAGTCTTAAGACTCTCGTCTCGCCATTAGTTGCAGTATTATTTATTTATCTATTTACACAAGCAGCTGTGGTAACAATTATTGTAAACGATTATCGTTGACAAGCGCCGTACATCCAAATAAAACTAAACTTAGTTAAATGAATTTTCTTCGTCTTATAACGACGACGCCAATTTTTGTTCAGCAACTTGTTCTTTATAATTGCAAGAATTGTTGTGTATTTAAACATTTTTGTCAGCACTCATAATACTTTTATGATAACCATTTCTTTTTGCTAGTTTTTTTCATATATTTTAACTCTTTATTAAAAGCTAATTGATCTTTAACTAAACTTCTTTGTATCAAGAAATGATCAAATAATCCAAGGATTGTATTTATTATTTGTTTGTCTTATACGTTAATAATTTGTTGGATATTAACTAATATTTTTTATTTTTTTCAGGTAAGAGTCGATTCCATTTCTTAATAACTGCACGTAAGTAATTTTTGGAAATAAAATATAATATTGGCAGTGAAACGAATATTATACTGACAAGAATTGTTAAGCGAATTAATTAATTGGGAATATTAATTTTTGTGCAGTAGTTTTTGCAACTGAGCACAGCTCAAAAGAGATTACTTCTGACAAAAAATATCTGCATAATTATATTTAAGGTACTTCAATTACAAGGTGGGGCCACGATATGTTGTCGCTAGAAACTGATTAAGGTTGTGTTTACTGCACTAAGAACATCAAAAATAATTGTTTTGCAGAGTTAAACCTACAATTGATAATTTACATAAATAGGGAAAAGACCGAAAAATTGAATAACAGGTCATTTTTGCGATCGCGTTGCCCATGAACCGTAATATATAATGTTAATAACGTTTATTAATGTTCTATATAACTTGCACAATATTTTCATACAGCACTTAAGTTATTTTAATTTAACTTTATGGAATGTTTATGTCAATGTCACCATGTGAGCGAGGCTTTCCTTTCGTAAGCATTTAAATCCTATCCTTTTACAAAGTCTTCCTGTAAATTGTTTCTTATCTCATTTCAAGAAAACCAATTTTTAAATCGTTTTCGTGCTTCTACTTGAATTATAAAGAAAATTCCTTTCACCTGTCAAATTTGCGTTTTCAACCAATCACTAATCTTAAATCTTTTAGAGACTACCAATAGGAGCAATATTACACGGTAATAATTTTACATTCCTCTGCCAGGAGTTGATCCTCCTGTCAAATTTGCGTTTTCGACCAATAACAAACTCAGATTTCCTTTAAACGGCCAATAAACATAATCATACACTGATAATTTACTTTTCGCAATTAACAGATTTTCATGCGTTTATTGGTCGTTTCTAAGAAATCCGAGTTTTTGATTGGTGGAAAATATAAATTTGGAGAGGGAATAAGGTATTTTGGTCTTGATAATTTTTTGACAGATGTCGGCGACCAATAAGGTTACTTTAATATAGATTAAACCACACCCCTGACACACCACTCTGACAGTACTTGTAAAATTTGACATAACAGATTATGTATGTACCTAAATACTATTTGGTTCATTAATTTTTATTAAAATATAATTCTTGAATTAAAAATTAGTTATAAATGATCTATTAATAATAACAATCGCAGTAAGTAGTAGGTATACTTTAATTTATCTAAATTAAACAACATTTTAATTTGACAGATAGGTTAGGTGAAAGAAATTTTCTGACAAAATATAACTCGTGCATTGCAAATAATCTATAATTTTTGACAAATCTTCACTCATGCAAGTTGAAGCAGAAAAAACCACTCGTGCACTTCGTGCACTCGTGATTTTTTCAGCTCAACTTGCATTCGGGCATATTTACCAAAAATTATCGATAATTTTCAATGCACTTGTTATATTACTACTGATAATTTATGTGTAAAAATATTGTTATTACACAGAACGTGCTAAGAAACTTATCGTGTGATTAACAAGATAGGATTTCTTAAGTTACACAGTTTGATGCAATCATTTGCATGTCGACAAACCCGAATTCTATGTAAGAATGACGCAAATCTTGGAAAATATTTTAAGTTTGCATGTACGTGAGCCAGACAGTTCTTATTCTTGGAATCTCCTTATTTTGGGGCCGCATTTCTCATACCTTCACAGCCCGACTACCGTTACACAGGTGTCATTTCACTTGCCATACCAGACTGTCGTGATTCATCGAGCATTTATCTCTGATGTAATAGTTTAAACCTTGGCTTCGATACCTGCCTTTTTTACGAGTCTGTTAAAGGCATTCTAAATCGATTTAAAATACACTGTATTAAATAGTTTTCCAAAGAAGTCATGTGAAAATTGGATTGACTAGGGGGGGAGCGAGGACGTGTCCCCTTTATTGATAATAAATACAGATTAAAATCGAATTTTTATGAAAATTATTAAACTTAACAGCAGTTTTATTGGGACAGTGCGCTCTTTATTTAACAACTAAATGTACGCACTTTATTGCGCAAGTTTTCCCCAAAATACAGATCAGTATATAATGACACCTTAATCTCCTTACCCGATCTCTTTTGATTTTTTCTACCCCATATTTTTAAACGTCCCATTTTAGCAAATATAAAGAAGAGTATGATCATGCTGTCTGCGTTTGATTAAAAGCAACGCCTACCATGCGATCGTCTTTTTGTATAAATATTGTGAGTCACTCTCACCAGCTTGTTATTTTTTGTGTAGCAATGTTACCAAATCCGCGGTAACATTTACACATTTTTATTTCTCCAAGCATGTCGCTGTAGTAATTGAATATGTTTCAAAATTATGTCTAGTCATTTCATTTCATACTAAATTGTGGAGAGTGGGCAAAAGGTCGCTACACCCAGACTTAATTAAATCCATCATCGCAGTAGTAAATGACCTCAGCATCCATGCGACATTAATTATGGCGGCTTTTAATCTGTTTTATTGTTATACAATACGACTTAAAAAACCAACTCCTATATTTAATTTTCGCGATAACTGATAGCGGCTATAAGTAAACTGTAATTGTTTGACAATTAACGACAGCTAAATGATGCACCAAGTAGGTTACCAATACTACTGATAACGACAATTTGACGTTTATGCAACTTAGATATCGATAAATAAGGTGCGCTTACCTTGGAATACTTAAATTATCATAATAAAGTTTTATATTCCATAACAAAAACAATGACAACATAACTTCAAAATAGTCACCGAAATTAGGCAAAGGAGTCAAGTTATCAAGCTTGCATGCGTCAGGTTTCAAATTGCTCATGGGCGTAAACCTATACCTTAAAATGTTATTGCAAGTTACAAAAAAAAATAAACGTAAAAACTGATTATTTTGCGAAGCTGAGAACTGAAAATGGTTTTTAAGAGGTCCTGCAAAAAATTATATTTGTACTGCCAACAGTCGAAGGCGTTTGAGTGGGCCAAAGTAATTTAGCGAACTAACAGACTCAAAAATAATAATTTGCGTCACAGTTTAGTTTGAGATACTTCCGCTACTAACAAAGGTTTGCCAACACTGTCATTTTGACCCGAAGATTTCCGGCTTAGCGGTTATTCTTCGGGCTTCGAGTTTTCAATACGTTTCTTCGGGTTGACTCCAGAGGAAAAGTCTTTTATACAAAGTGCGCAAAGTGACAAAAAATTATATTTTTACATTTTTAATAAATATTTAGTTTATTACTAGTTCGCTTATCTTCTAGGTCGTTTTTTTCTAAACTTTATTTTATGAAATATAAAAAATATATTAACGTTATTTATCTAATTACTAATTTTTAAAGACAGGTATCTCCTGATAGTCGATTAATTTTTATGTTCAAAAATATTTCAGCTTGGTCTTTTTTTATTTCACGGGGGGCTTTTACCCCCCAAAAATTGTTTTCTTCGGATCAGCATCGGCACAAAGTTGGCGACCCTATTAATAGGGCGATTTAACATCGCAAATAACATGTAAAACGCCTGAATTATAACAAAATAATGTAAAAAAAATTCCTCATACCTCTTGATTATTTTTTACTTCTTATTAAAAATACCAATATATTTTCCAAGATATGAGAGTGAGAAAACATTAAGGGGTTTCCTAACCTTACATCTCTTAAGGTTTTTGGTTCAATTCCACATACCGGGTGTTAACCACCAGCCGTGAACATAGGGAATTAACATTGTATTTAACTTTTTTTCGGATTCCTGCTCCCCGATTGAATTTATATTAAAATTAATGGTAACAATAGAAAGATAAAATTATTACGCATCATTTGAGACCATTAATAAGCTTAAATGTTTAATATTTAGTTTATAATTGATATTTTAAAATTGGATTAATTTTACAAATATAAGCCATGACTGTCAATCTGACATTTGTTTTCATTAATTTTTGTTATTATCTGTCAATTTTTAAATCAGCGAGTTATTTCTTTAACGATTTTGATTAAAATGAAAAAAAAAACTATAATAGAGGAAGATACAATCTTGGTTTCCGGGTTTGGAACCGCGTCTTCTATATTTAGAAGTAGTTGACGTTTCGACCATTGTGTCTTGGTCTTTTTCAAAACGACTAATTTGTGAGGGATGTTGCTGGGTTTATATATCCAGCTTGTGGAGGCGTGGCGTTCCGCTTGATGGATTTGTTCTGCCTCAGTGATTTTGTGATGACTGGTTTCCAGATGTTTGGGAGTTGTATGCCTGTGTCTCTGTTGTAGTTGTTTGGGTTCTTGATGATTTCCAATGATTCTCGATATAATCTTGGCCAGAAATGGTTTGCGCGGGCCAGTAGTTTTGTTTCTCTGAATGTTAATTCCCTATGTTCACGGCTGGTGGTTAACACCCGGTATACAGTGTGTTGCATGACCAAACGGCCAAACTTAAGCAGCATGTTCCTTGAGTCAATTTAAGCAAACAATGTTATATAAATCATAGTCCAAAACTCGATGGTTATCGAGTTATAGACCTTAAACGTTTATAAAAAAAGAGCAATTTTAATATAAAAAAATATGAAATTCCGCTTTTATCTTCTAAAATATTGATTTAACAACAAAATGTTTTTTTTATAAAAGATGCATGGCTATATTTTCTGCGCTTTATGGTATACTCGATTTTGTTTTGTTTTTTACGGTTTATTTGCTATGGCAACCAATCTAGTTATTTTAAATAGAACGCCCTGTATATTATTACATTTTTGGATTCCTCTTTAAATGTTCTTTATAAAATGTGAAAGGTCATATAGGCCTAAAATTAACCGTTTTCGAGTAATTAAATTTTTTCTCGAAAATTCACTTGTTTTTAAAATTTTTGAGCGATGTAGTAATTTCAAAATTTTTCAATATTTAGGAAATGTTATGGTGACAAGCGAAATTCGTTTGGAAGTTATGCTTTCTATAACGTTGTACACGATTTGTAAATTTGTATTATTTAAAATTTTAAATTTAATACAGTTACTTTTGATCGAATGCGTTGAATTCTTAAATACTTGATATTTTTAAGAAAATTTTCGAGAAAAAATTTAATTACTCTAAAACGGTTAATTTTAGGCCTATATGACCTTTCACATTTTATAAAGTAAATTAAAGAGGCATCCAAAAATGTAATAATATACAGGGTGTTATAGTTAAAATAGTTAGGTTGGTTGCCATAGCAAATAAATCAATATTTTAGGAGATAAAAGCGGCATTTCATACTTTTTTATGTTAAAATTGACCTTTTTTTATAAACTTTAAAGGTCTTTAACTCGATAACCATCGAGTTTTGGACTATGGTTTATATAACATGTTTTGCTTAAATTGAATCAAGGAACATGCTCCTTAAGTTTGGCCCTTTTGGTATTCAAGCCAAAAAAATGGAAGAATCTCCTGACCTCACATTTTCATGACTTAATATACTTTTCGTAGAAGCGAGAAAAATTGACGAACAACGCAAAACAAAAGTCGAGTTTTGTGCCCAGATATAACCAGTAATCATTTTCAAACCCATATGCAAATCTTTCTGTGTTCAGCCCCCTTATTCCGTAACTTTTAAACACCAGCGTAAACACCACGCGTTAGTGGTGACTTCCCAATTCTCGTAGTTGATATTCCGTTTCTACTGAGGACCAAGAATGAACCCTAACCGTAAATGCTAGACGTAATTCACGTGAAACCGGCTCGACAGCCGCGTTTAAGGCTAAAACCCTGTAATTTCGACTTGTTTACTCAATAACATTTAGTGATTGGGGGTGAATTTTTATATTTTAAGTAAATTTTGGGAGTGTTGTATTTGTGTTGAATTAAAAAAGAAACAATAATTCTTAACAATAATTAAGTGTGTTGGATATTAGTAAATTTAGGAACGAAGCGACGAAATAGCGCTTTGGTAAGTACAGTAAATCTTTTATTTTAAAAATTGATATTAATTTTGTTACATTTTTAAATCCGTAATATTACATTGTGTTCATTCAACAAGTAAATAAATACCTCATGTAAACTAGTATAGTATATTATTCGCATGACAGTATATCGGTATTTTTACATTCTTTCAGAATAATGGCCCATCTAACATCTAACACATATTTTATGGTGGAACGAAGAAAAGAATAAACGCAACATTAAGAAATATACAAACGTAGTTTGCGAGGCACAAAATTATATCAAAATTAAGTTTTGTCATATCTTTGTGTATTATTCGCCAATTTTAATTTCACAGTCCAGCTTAATATATAAATAACATGGTATATTTGTTTGTAACGTACATAGTGCAATAAATAAATGAAATCAACTAAACAAAATAGAATTACTTTACCACATCACTGGCCAAATTTAAAAAATACCCACCCAAAGTGCTGACGACCATTGAAACAAAATTAATTCAGTAAACAAACTATAAAATAAGAAAACTTAACAAAATCGTTGTGTAATATAAAAATAGGAACAAAACGCATCAAAACTTAAGTAAAAAAACTGCCATAAATTCTTTAATGTAAGACAGAGTGTACAAAGTTACATGGCGGTAATTTTTAAACAAATACGCGTTAAGCATATTTCAGTTGTGAACGTGCGCAGTAGGATTTTCTGTACTAACTTTTCTAAAATAGTAGATACAGGTTTTAACTTGGGTAAACCCGCCGTGAGTTACCACCGGTGGGTTAGAGCATCGCTTTTCGTAGAAGTGGGTCATATTAACAAGGTAGTAATGAACTTGCATTTCCGTTAAAACCAAAGTTACAGAATCCAGCTGCAGGTCAGGTCAGACTTTTATTTGTTGGTGTCTTCGTTTATCAGTTTTTCAACAAAATTCTAAATAAATTTATATTCGACACTTTGCAACTTTTTTATTCTTATCTAGTCGTTAGGTGTATGTTTTGGTTTAAGATAAAGATAAACAAATTAATGTATACTTACATATTAAGCGTTGATATACTTTTTGGAAACATTGATAAGATTCTTTGACGGTAGTAATTACTTTGCTAATATTACACCATGTACTATGTAGATAATTCGTGAAAATATGTGATATACAATGTATCAAGATAAGAAATAAATGATCTGCAATTTACTTGGATTGCACTTAAAAGAGAAAATATACCCTATACCTATAACTCATTTTAACGTAAATTACGAAATGGTTTTAGTAAGGCTTAGTTCTTATGAAAAACTGGTGTTATACTTATTTACGTTCTAGTTCGTGCAGAAAATTGCTCATAAATCTGTCTAAATACAAAGATGTGATTTTAATATTGTATTCCCAACGCTATTCGAGAAAGTGTATCTAAGAAGGCCAGGAAATGCACCGATATGAACGCAATTATTTCGCCTGAAACAGAAACGCAGCGCTTTTCTTTTTATTTAATTGTTTTACTCGTGTTACGTTGCCTTCTTAATAAAAAAAAGTGTAATAAATTCTTATGTGTGTCACCTAAATTACACAAGTGCGTGACAAAAGGTGCTTCGTCTTCACCTGCGAGCGGCAGATAGTAACGTTGGCGCTCATCAAAGCCTACCAGATGATAACATAAAGTTGTGAAAGTGCATTATTTGCAATTTATATTATAGACGTTGAGATTAACATCTGTAGTTTTCTCATTTTTACTTCCACTTGAGCATGTAATAGATTTAAATCCCGCGTTATCGCGTGGCCTTATCGCAAGTGCAGTGGAGAAATTTTCAAAATAAATAAACCGAAAGTTTTATCTAATCTGGACGTCGATTACTTCGCCTCCTTTGCCTCTAAATCCACAAAATATTGCTTTACTTAATGTCACGTCACGTCACTTGAAATCGTGAAATAATGTTGCTCACTGTCGACACGTTATTTCGTACTAACAGTTGAATACACACTATTGTATCACCTTGACGCTTCATGTCACTTCACGAATATACGTTAAAGACCGACCCGCGTTCTGCATCAGTTGAACGCACAATATCGCGCCGTCTCATCACGTCACGTCATGTCATAATCTGCTTGCTTAATGCCAAGTGCCACGAGCTTATTTCACAGGCAACAAACCACAATTTTTGCTATCACTCCATTTTTCTTTAGTTTTTATTTGGGCTTCAATTTTAAACATACTTTAAGTTTGAAAGAATCTCCGTGGGTCGACGGGATTTGCATCCGATAACTGAATTTGCCTGGACTGATTTAGAATAGGAACCTACTTTCGCATGGACCGCTATCGATCACTCGTTTGATTAATTGCCCAGCACTTGTAAAACATTTTAGTGTCACCTTACTTTAGATGTCAAGTGCATTCATGACATTGGATGATGCAATACCAGCAATTGCCAAGCCTCGATCGGGTTACTATTTAACGATTCATACATATAATTTCGCAAATTGCTTATATTAAAGCACAGATGCAAGCAAAATACGCCCAAATATTTGAAATTTAAGGATAACATCCCAGTTCTTTATTGTTTGTTTAATAGGTACTTACTTAATCCTAAAGCCTATCTAACTATGAAGGTGTAAGGCGTTCTTTTTTTCTTTTCTGGCGTTTTCTCTGGAGTTGAGTTCTTTTTGTGTTTTCCTCTTTTCTTTTTATTTCCTTTCGCATGTCATTTTTCATGGCTTGTGTCATTTCCGATGTCCTCTTGTTATATTTTCTTATTTCTGTTTTTTGTAATGTATTTTCTTTCTCGTGTCCTTTTTCATTGTCTGTATCTTTGACCTAATATTTCTGTTATTCTTTACTATCAGTTTTTTGGAGATTGATGGTTTGTTGTTGTTTTATTTTCTTTCAACTTTTCCTGCTCCCTGTCCCATCTCCATTCTTTTCCATCAGTTGTGATCTTTTGATATCCCATTTTCGTTGTTCTTCCTTTCTGTCTCTCTTCTTCAGCTATTTGTTTTAGCTTCTTTTGAATTTCCAGTTCCTCCTTTGTTATTTCGTTGTTTATATATATTATTTCTTGGAGTTGTTTTAACTTATACGTGTTTTTCATTAGGGCACGTACATAGTGAGGTTGCGCTTCTCGCTGCGTTACGCGCTGCGCTTCTCGCCGCGCTTCTCGCCGCGCTTCTCGCCGCGCTTCTCGCCGCGCTTCTCGCCGCGCTTCTCGCCGCGCTTCTTGCCGCGCTACTCGCCGCGCTTCTCGCCAGGATGCTAGCCGCGATGCTGGCTGGGATGTTCGCACCTCGCTATTCGTATCTGGCCAAGCAAATATTCAAACAAATCACGGTTTATGTCAGTTTGCGTTTTCAAGTTCATATTTTATTAAAATGTTTACTACGAGTTCTGATAGTGATAGTGAATTATTGACAAGTAATGCCGTCAAGTGGTGGTTACTTTCCAATAGAAAAGTTAGAGAATGCAGTGTGCATCCTATAAATAAAAAACGCACCAAACTTGGTGAATTTTATCATATGTATGAAGAACTAAAACATTATTCGGATAGATTTTATGAATACCTAAGATTGTACTAGTATTTACTTAAAGTTTTAAGTAAATAGTTCATGTTATGCGTACGGTTTTTAAGTATTTACTGAAAATTAAGTAAATACTACTCCTAGTAAATGCTTAAAATTTTAATGCATACGGAACCAAGTATTTATTAGTAAAATCAGTAGTAAAAGCTTTTACTTGCTTTTATGCATACGACCCAATTTTACTAAAAAGAGTTTTCTCAAAATAAAAGGTTACACTACATATGAGACCCAACACTCAGATGGCAAGGCCCACGGAGGCACTGCGGTGATAATCAAAACCGCAATAAAACACTATGAAAATGCAAGTTTCAGACAAGATCACATTCAAGCAACTGCAATTACAATTGAAAATTTTGTAGGGTTTATCACACTAGCAGCCGTATACTCTCCACCAAAACATGCTATAAAAAAAAAGCAATACACACAATTCTTCAAAACGATCTATTCCAGAACACCTTCCGACTTCAAGCAATACAACAACTGCGACTTTTTTCGAAATAAATTGTATTTGTCATATACATATTAGTTATTTTACTTCCAGTGGGACATATATATCCCACTCCTATTACCCAATATATACATATATGTCCCACCACCCCTAAATGTCCACCCTCGTGAATTTTTTTTTTCATATATTGTTTTTGACTTCTTTACAACTGTATCTAAAGATATACATAAAAATTATATCAAAAAACGAAAAAAAAAACAAATTGGGACTCAAAGGGTTAGAACCATTTAAAAGAATATGTAAAAATAAATATAAGCATTATCATATTAATGTAAAATTATCTAAAATATAAATAAAAATTGATTATTATTATTATTATTATTAGTATTATTAAACAGATTTAACAATTATTCGTTTATATTGATCATTAACAAATTGTGAAGAACATCTACAACCAACCCCAAAAAAAACCGCTCGACAGATCGTCACAACTTGACGGCATTACTTGTCAATAATTCACTATCACTATCAGAACTCGTAGTAAACATTTTAATAAAATATGAACTTGAAAACGCAAACTGACATAAACCGTGATTTGTTTGAATATTTGCTTGGCCAGATACGAATAGCGAGGTGCGAACATCCCAGCCAGCATCGCGGCTAGCATCCTGACGAGAAGCGCGGCGAGTAGCGCGGCGAGAAGCGCAGCCTCACTATGTACGTGCCCTTACCTTTTCTTTTTCTAGAAGTTTGACTAGTTCTAACTTACATGCTTTTGTTCCTATCTGTATGGCGTTTTTATTCTGAACTTTTATACTTGTTCCTCTTTCAATAAGGTGTTCAAATTCATGTATGAGGTCTGCTTTGTTATCACTTTTTATCTCCAAGCCTGTCACAACGATATTCTTTTTGGTACTATCTTTTTCCAGTATTCTAACCTTATCTTCTACGGATTTCATCTTCTCTTTTATTATCTTGTTTTCATTTTTCTGTTTCAGTTCTTTCAGTTCCTCTTGATATGACCTATGGTCATGTTTTATTTCTTTTATATCTCTCATTACTTCCTTGGTCATGTTCATAAGCGTGTCCATTTATCTTCTTTCTTTTTGAGGTGTCCTGTTAATCTTTTTACTCTTTTTACTCCCTTTTGATATGTCTTCCATGTACTGTTCTCTTTTTTAATATGTACATAAGCATCCTAAATATCGTCCAGGATTTAATTTGTTTTTATATAAATGCTGCGCAGTATCTACTAGTAAAATTTGAAAGGTAAACTCGCGAAGTCAAAAAGAAGATTTTCAGTGCAGCAAAAAAAAAACACCGAGTCAATGTCAAATAGGCAAAGCAGTCGGAGTCGACCCAAAGACCATCGGGAAGGTCTTCTCCGGAATTTGGGCAAAAAGAAGGCCAAAAAAATGTAAATTTTATGAGCTAAAACCATTGCCCATCGCAAACCGCAAGACAAATGCAAGAAAGCTGTATGAGAAACGTCTTTCGGGTCAAAAATCAGAGTATGTGATGTTACTGGATGGAGCTTGATTCACAGTGGACTATTGAAAAGGGAAATGCAATATTTGTTTCGTGATGGTGAAACCGTGTCCGAAACTTGGATTTGTGAAAGAAAAGAGAGGTTCGGTGGTCAGAATCATTTTGGGAAGAGGACCCTTCGGACTTATCCGAGTGCCATCAAAAGTGAAAATTAATGCAAAGCACTTTGTCGATGTGTTGAAGCCTTTGGTGAGAAAAATCATTTCAGAACTTAATCCTGGGGAGGAGGCTAAGGCTCATACTGCGAGATTGATCCAGGAATACGCTGCAGAGTTCAAAGAAAATGGCGATCCAGAGCTTTTATAAGCAATAGTGAGATACCCGTTAAGTCTCCAGAAGCCAGTGGATTTTTTGGCTTCGGCTGGCTGAAACAGCGTTTCTTCCAGCATCGCGCAACCACATTTAATGGCCTTTGGAAAATTTTACAGGAAGATTGGAACAGTCTTTCTCCTGATACGACCGTGAAAATATTTCAGACCTGAAAGGGTTGATGCAGGAAAATAGTTAAGAATCAAGGTCGTCAAATAGAACATATTTACGGACGAAAAAAAAATCTCTTGTAAATTTTTTTTGCATATTTAAGTATTCATTTCTTTAAGTCATCGTTTTCTGTACCTACTTGTCGTGACATGACCTAGTATAATGTGATGAAACGTGACATGGTGTTATGCAACGTAACAAGACATAATAAACGGAAATCTAAATTTATTTCGTTCCGCTGGTGTAACTTTATAGAGTTCTTATCATAAAATTCGCCATAAAAGTATGTATAAAAATTCTAAAGTATTTTTACTGAGTCTAGGCGGCAGACAACTACCTACTTGTTAATAATTGACGTTAGATTTTATGCGTTTCCGATTTTTATGTGCTCGTCTTCCGTCATCTTGTCTCATTGTTATTGATCAGTCTTAATACACTCGATATTTATTCAAAATACAATCGCATACGTACCGTTGCGTGCATATATGTTTTAAAACGCCGTCATTATGTATGTATTAAACAAATCAGAGCGTGGCGAAAGTTGATAATACGGACGGGTGAGATTACAGCGATTTTTTTATGCGTGCACTAGATTATCTAGGCATAAGTAACAACGTGGAATTATTGCTAACTACGACCTAGTTACGTTAAGGTGGCGTGATACGGTTTTCTTGTTTAGCTTGGGTCTGCGAAAATTATTGTTGTTTAAAACGTTTTTAACGATTGGCGCTAGCTTAGAACATCACCTGATGTTTGTTAGTGATTACTGATCAATTAACGTGCTTAGACTGCGTTTGTTAAATTTTTCGCTGGTTTTGCTAGTAAGGAAATGCAGCAATAAATTTACTCCGCTGGTGGATTTGTGCCAAGAAACTTTTTTGTATACACCTGGGGTCGAGTGGAGTAAAAAAAAATTAAATTTAAGTTAGCGTCCGTTCTTATATCCTAAACTATTTATTTCTCATTAATTTTTTTGCTGATATATACCGTAAAAGTTACAGCAAAACTTGCAATGCTAATTCAATATCAAAATTATTTCATTTGAGCCTCGGCAGTGCAGTGGTTTAAAATTAAATTTTAATAGCCTTGAAAAATGCAGCGTGCGTTAATATTAATTTATAACCAATCTAAATCTTTATTCTAACAAAAAATGGTGAAGCTCTTTTATTTTTTGAGTATTTCTACGTTTTTGGAACTAGCCATTTCTTTTTTAAACCAGAGTTGGCGGTGTGTATTTATTAAAAACTGAGCTGTCTTTTTTAATTTAAATGTTCAATCTATTGTTTTGAAGGTGAAAATACCCGAGTTTAATTAATTTACACATACGTTAAGTATTTTATGAAGGTATTTTCTTAAAGAACCCTGCGCAATAATTAGTAGGTCATGAGGTATTTAAAAAATGAGTTACATTACGTTTAAAACAAGATTAACCTGATTCTTTGCGATTCCTTATAAATGATCAACATCTGCATTGAATGGAAGAAATGCGTTTACGTTATTGAAATATATTAGGTGTGCCTTGAAAGAAAACAATTGGTAGTTTTTTACGTTCTTATGATGATGTGCGTTTATTGTATTGTTTTTTTTGAAAAGTTCTACGTTAAGGCTGTAAATGGTGCGGAGCATTTAAGAAGAATTTTAAAAGTGCGCAACATTTTTTGTCTGTCTGTATGTGTAACAGTTTGAACTCGTTGTTGAAGCCATAACGACAAAATTTTGTTGAGTTGAAATAAATGTTATGAAAAATAATAATAAAAATTATTTATGATAACAAATTTGCTACAAAGACTATCGAATCACACAACAATACTATAAAATTCTAATAAATGATACCGTAGACAATTGATTATGTCGTTTGACAAAAAATATAATAATAGTTACATTCTCCATAAAAAAGTACCTTCGGAACGTACTAATAAAATTGATCTAATGATTAAGACAAAAAGGTTATGAGAGAAAAAAGAAATTCGACATTTTCATATTTTTTTGTTTTAACAGTTAAAGTACGAGAAATTTTGTACTTTTAAAAATTGATTGTAGCTCCTCTCACACTTGGGAATAATTGATCTAATTTAAACAAACCTGTATCTCTTATAATAAGCGAGATCCCCATGATAAAAATGTAATCTGGGACACCCTGTATAAGCATAACTTAAAAAAGTTGAAATTATACAATTTTTCACTAACGTTAATTCGTTTTGGTTTTTCCAAGGGTATCGTGATTGTGTAAAATTAGTCTTTTTACATTATCTTATTTATTAATAATGTAATATGACCAAGTGATATATTTTTTAAATCACTAAAATGGTCCTAATCCGTGATGATATGATCAAATATGTCACGTAAAAAATATGAGAAAGTTATAAGGTTTTTTTTTTGTTTTTTAAAAACTATTGCAGTTGTTTGAAATCTTTTTTAAAATAATTAAATAGCTTGTTAAACCCAAACCTATGATATATTTAAAAGACCTTTTTTGTTCAATATTATGCTATAAAAGTTTATACCTAAAGATTTTTTCAATAATAAGTAATTTTCAGGAACCCATGCACTTTGCAGGTTTGTGTTTAATAGATTTGCTCCTATTTTTTAAATTCCAGTATAATTTTTCAGGTGTAGCAAATCGTCCCCTAAAATCGGCGATTAGCTAGGCAATAACGATTAAAATAGCGTTAATATATTATAGCAATCGGTGGCAATGCAGATTCTTACTAAACACCAATTTCGTACTCAGTTACATCAGTACAACTTAGCTATGTTGAAATTTAGATCTCGCTATTACGTCAATCGCTTTGGATGTTTGTTGGTTTTGCTATTTCTAAAACATGCTAAGTATAATAATAAACATTTAACCTAATAAGGGGCAAAGTGTATTTTCAGGCATTTAATCAGTTTGTCAATAAGTAAACATGCACATTAAGTAATTCCCGTAGTCTGCGTGCTGTTTATTCCTATAATCATAATATTTATAGAAACCGATTCCAGCGATAAGATAAATTTCGATTTATTTTTTTTAGAAGTTGGTCGGGTTATTTTTTAAACTGCATGTTTTAGCAACTTCTGTGTTTTGTTTTTGGTAGATACATTTTAGATTCATAATTGTTAAACGAAATTTTTCAAAGAGATTTACTTGGGATTTTTTTTACAAATGTTTCATACTGTTGCGGGTGGCTCTGCTACTTTGTGGCCAAAATTTAAGCACAAATGTACAGGGTGGGCAAATTTCGATGTTTTCATAGGGAATCTCGGTAACTATAAGAGGTATCAAAAAACGGACTGCGCATCCTCGATCTCTTTTTTCGAGGAAAAGTTAATGGTGAAAACTAAAATTGATTATCATCTTTTGTTTTCGAGTTATCGCCGATAACTCGATTTTTCGACTTTTCGTTTTATGACTATATTTCGCTTGTTGATGTAAATAAACAAAAATAATTTTGACGTTCTACAGGCACTTTTTTGATAAGAATGCAGTGGCGTAGACAATTTTTCAAAAAAAAAACCGACATTCGAGTTGTGACATGAAGTTGTATTTTTTTAAATGGAATCCATAGTTGGTTATGACTTATTTAAATTCCTTATTTTTTTGTCATTCGAAATATATAAGGGTTGATGTATTTATTTTCAATAATACGCAAGTTACGAAGGTTTTTTAGTTTTTTTTTTTTTTAATACAAAATTATAGTAGTCTGTGAAAACAACAACAAAACAAGGTGTAAAACCTTTTAAAACTCATTTGGTACAAGTTAGGAAGGTAATGTAATTTGTTGTTGTGATAAACATTATATTTATTTTTACAGATTATTTTACATTAGCCCATAGTTGTTTCTTATATATTAATACTTCTTCTTTTAATGTTATGTTTAAAAATTGCTACATAAATAGCGTATGTTGTGATTTTTAATCTTGTTTATGTTATTATAGTATAAATAAAAATTAAATTAACCTAACCTGACCTGACCTAACCTATTGTAAAATAATCTGTAAAAATTACGTTATAAATAAAAACAATCACATTTACAAACAAAATTTGTGATATGCTTGTATGCGGCGAAAAATTGTGGCGGCGAAGAATTGTGGCGGCGAAGAATTGTGTAAGCGAAGAATTGTGAGCGAAGAATTGTGGAGGCGAAGAATTGTGGGCGAAGAATTGTGGGCTAAGAATGTTCCGGACACAAATTATAACATGCGTTCAAAGTGTAGTCCACTCTCTATGGGCAATACAAATTTGAGATAGATAATAATGTTTTCTTAAGCATATTTATTTTTATTTGAAGAACTGTACTTAAAATAGATAATCTTAATTCATCAATTGTAATCAACTAACTGTCTTTTTACCTGTTCAATTTAAATGCACAAATTTCACAGGTTTTAACTGCAGAATGATGGTCTTATATTTATATGGCAATACTTTTAAAGAATATATTTATGTTACGATAAAATTCTTATTTTATGAATCTTTCCCAACTTAAAAAAAAAAGTTATTTTATGTAACACAACCCAGTACATTTAACATTTCACTCATAGCCAGCTTTTAAATGTTAAACCTTTGCGTATTTTCTAGGTCATTTATATTAAAACTTGCATCACGTTGTTAAATATAGCAATACATTCGTTGTTTACACGCGAAATTTGCTTTTATGTATTTTGTTAGCATATCAGAGGGTGTAACAGGTATAGTTTTAATTAGAACTAACCTTCACTGTTTTATTTTTAAAATACGGGCGTTCTTTCTGTATAAAATCATCCAACTAATGATCATCAAAGAAATTGCGTGATTCATGTAATTGTATAAATTTTTTGAAGCCAGTTTACGTTTTTGCGGTGATTTGCTAGTGTTTACTATTTCCTTGAACTTGGCCTATTATAAACGAATATATTTACAGTAAACTCGTGGATGAATCACAGAACTGCGTCTACATTTTGCATTTTAAATTTGAATTATGGATGTTTAGTCATCTTGTTGGAATTATTGCGCAGTATCGCGGATGTAAAAAGCTTGATTTGCGCTTGTAGATATTAAAATCTACAAAACAAATGAAACGCGGTGCCAAATTTGTTTTTCACGCTATCGACTACGCAGTAAGTTCGATCTAAATAGCCCAAGCGGCTGAAAAAAAGAGGTAATCAAGAGAAGGCAAGTCTGGCGAACACGGCGATTGTTCAGACGACTTAAAATTAAGCTTTTTGATACTTTTTTGGATTGTGCTGAGACAATGTTTTGATATTCTCTACATTAAAAAACAAAACTGCGCACTCTAGAGTCTGTTGCGGGGTTAAATTTCACCGTTGCGTTTATTACCTCAAAAATTCACATCCATAAAGTCCAAAGACATCAATTTAACTACTTTAGTTTTGACGTAACTGATTCAAATATCACACGCGGTGCAATTGTTTTCATAAACAACTTGTTTTTTAGTATTCAAAGTTGATTCTAGTTGATGCTCATCTGTTTCTGAAAATTTATTGACGTTCTTAAGTATTTTATTTTTCTAAGAATATTCTGCTGGCATATATTGAACGTTTGATAAAAGCGAATCTTTTAAAACATTCTGGTTATCCATTATCGTGGAAGTGACCTTATCTTTGGCAAATTTTTGCGGGGAACCATAACGAGTTAAGAAGATAACAAGCATGTCATCAATTTAAAATATCCTTTTTTTTATTATCAACTTTCGTTTGGGTTATATGTACGATCTCTTTCGTAAACAACAGACGAGGTGTGCGAAAAGTCTTTGCGTTTTTTGCTAAATTAGGTTAAATATTCAACAAATTTCACAATAATATGGTTTAATGTATATTTTTACACATACTATTTTAGATATTTTGTAATTTATTAAATTGAATAGCTTTCCTTAAGATCATTAAAATTCGTTGCGTTAAAGCCAAATAATTTTACAAAGATGCAGGGTCGGTTTTACCATTAGGCGAGTCTAGGGAAGTGCCTAAGAGCTCCAGGTTATGGGCGCGTCAGATTTCCTCATAAAAAAGGGTAAAATTCATATGATATACGAAATATATCTACGTATACAAATGTATTAACGTTATTTAATTAAAAAATTTAAATGTTTATAATGGTGTAATATTTTTATAAATATGCCAGTGATTAATAAAAATTGCGAAAAAATTCGGGAGGTAATTCCTATCATATCGAATATTAAGATCTTTTTTTATAAAATCTTTTCCGAAAACGTCATCTTTGGGAGTTACACCTCCTTAAGGGAACGGTAAAAGCAAGTTTTCATTTTTTTCCTCAAATTTGGAGAAAGTAGGAGAATGACATTTGGTAAGTGTTATTAAGTTTTTTAAAGATTTCCCTTAGTAATATTTTCAATCATCTCCTACCTTTACAAGGGGCTGGAAATAACAACCCTTTTGGTTTTTATTAACAAAATTTTTGGATTTTGCAATTTCAAACTTTTTTTGAAATCCTGATTTATCTAGAAAATAAAATGAATTAACATGCACCACCAAATAAACACGAAAAGACCTGCAACTTTTAGTCTATATGTACAAACCATGGTAACCATCAAAATGAAACATTTTCTCCTAATTTAGCATAGCTGATGGTGCATCTTTACTTATTCTATTTTTTACTTAAAAACTATAGGTTTTACAGCTTAAATTAATGTATTAAAAATGGTTCCAAATAAATTGAGCTTTAAAAATATTGTATAATTGCCAAATTTCTACCTCCAAGAAGTTCTGATAAAAAACCAACAGCGGTCGCACTTTTTAGCTCCTTGTGAACGTGAAAAATCAATTAAAATATTACTGTGAAAACCTTTTAATAAGTAAAAAATCTACCGAAAGTCATTTTTCTACATTTCTCCATATTTGAGAAACAAAATGAAAACCCACTTTCACCGTTCCCCTTTATGGGGGGGATGGAACTCCGAAAGAAGACGTTTAAGGGAAAAAAATTATAAGAAAGCGCCCCTCATTTTTGATAAGTAATTACCTCCCGAGGTTTTTCGCAATATTTATGAATCACGCACATTTAGGCAATATATGGGGGCGCCCAAATTTTCTTTGCCTAGGGGCGCCAGATACCCTTGCGCCGGCCCTGGAAAGATGCGTTCTTGTACCACTTAATTCAGACCACGATGGAAATCTCGCTTAATATAATATATTGGGATGTATATGCCAACCAAACTGATGATATCAACATTTTTATTATACACTTATTTACGAAGATACAGCAGTCAACTCAGCTCAAGATTTTCTGGACGCCATATTAAAATGTTTACGTAAATAGAGAGCATTGTTTTTCTCTTTCAAATGATATCTTACTTGCGCTTAAAATAGGTTGAAAAAATTCACCTTCTCTACAAACATTTTATTATGGCCTAGTAACCAGGGTTGAGCAGATTTAAATCAATTGATTTAAATCACGATTTAAATCATGATTTAAATCAAGTGATTTTTTTAAATAAATCATTGATTTAAATCAAGTGATTTTTTTTTTTAAATTATCAATTTAAATCACAGATTATATGAGTACAATATAATATTAATTTATAATAAAACAAAATTGTATTACTATTAGTAATTAAATACACGAAATGGTGAAGTAATT
Organism: Elmis aenea; assembly: GCA_947652605.1. Lineage (NCBI taxonomy): Eukaryota > Metazoa > Arthropoda > Insecta > Coleoptera > Elmidae > Elmis > Elmis aenea. Next base: position 41,841,909 of record OX393580.1, on the reverse strand, counting down.
AATATTCATTGTGGAAATGCAATAATTCAAAAAATAAATGACAAGTTTTTGACGTTAGCGAAGTGAACAGTCATTTTTTTCAATTTCCACGGCACTATTGCTTCTATAACGATTTGAAGAAAAATGTCGAATATCTCGAAAAGTATGAGTTTTGGGTGTAGGACAAAATATGAAGCTCTTTTAAAGACGAATTCGATGACATAAAAAAATACAGGGGTTTGCATTTGAAAAAATCAAGTTACGAGCTTTTGAGAATAATGGAAGTTGCCACCTATTTATAAACACCCTTGTATGTGTGATTCAATTTTTTTCATATCGAGCGAACAGAGAAATTTTTTCTGCATGTCCATACCAAATTACAACTCTGTACTTCAAAATAACTTCAGGAGAATTTTTTAAATAAAGACTTAAAACCTTGAATAATTTAGAAAATTTTTTTTTTTTTTACAACGCCGTATAAAAACCTCTAGTATTTTATTTTGATGCAAAGCTAAAATTAAGGCGGTCAAAAATATTAAATAAAAAATTGAGTGTTGTATTTGAAATATAAAAGTTGCTATTAGTTCCAGAAAGGTGACTCACCCTGTATATTTGAAAATATTTTTATTGTGTTGTTTAGAAAAAAACTGTATAAAATAGCATTTGAATCAACGTCATATCTCAAGCCGATCGACCGCACTAATGACTCACCCTGTACATAATTAATTAAACATCACCATTTGGCACTGATTTTTTCAAAATTCTTAATCATTATATTTAATTTTTCATTTTGACAAAAGTTCACCAATGAATTAAATATATTGGTTATTAAATATATTAGCACAAAACAGAAATAGCATGTGAATATGTCACTAAATTCGATAATATGGTACATTTGATTTAAATCAGAAAAATCTGATTTAAATCAAAAAAATCTGATTTAAATCAAATAAATCGATTTTTTTTATTTTTTTTAAAAAATCATGATTTTTATCCACCCTGCTAGTAACGATTTCCATAATAATTTACTTAAAATATCATGAATCGCTTTTGTTTTGTTATTAATAAAAAAACAATATCGTAAATCGCCAACTTGTAAAAAAGTATTTTTTGTTGGCTTAGGCGAATTTATTTAATTTTTCATCGCAAATGACATCATAAGGAAGTTATAAATGCTATATATTTATGTAAACGTCATGATAAATTCAAAATTTAATAAAATCGTGTGTTTATATTTTTTTTTGGTGTTTGTATAAAAGCAATAATTGTTCTGGAACATTTTAACGGTATTTTTAAGGTCCTATAAAAACGTACCGTAGCGATGTGCCAAGTTTCCATAATGAATTGACGCTTAAAAACCTTGAACGAGTCGCATATCTTGTATTATAGTTTTTAAGCAATAATTCCGTAAATTTCGATATAATTCAATAAATTAAAATCTTTTGGAGTAGCGTATTTTTATTCTAATCTTGAACTCTGCAATTTCTCGAGCGTGCAAAAACGGCAAAACGCTTAATTAACCCGAGTTTTAGCATATTAAGGGCGAGTTAAGAGAATACTTTCCGTTCAGGAGCAAAAACTCGAGGTACTTGTGTCTGCACAAACCCACCCAATTAAGGTTCTTGCAGGTTTGGTATGATTCTACGCGCGTATTCTTCGACCTACTTTTTATTCCATAGGTACTCTTTAAAATAAATTACATTTTAAACTATGTAAATATAAATCCATTGTTCTGAGGACGAGAAATGTAATCGCAATTCTTGTTAGGCGGCTAATTGTGCGTTTGTCACCCAAGCCTAGCTCATCAAATGAGCGATCTTTGTCATCAGCAAATTACAACGTTATGGTGTGTTTGTACAGTCACTGCAAACATCACCGTCGAGGTGCGGGGGTGTATAGTGTAGGTGTCGCGGCGGTAGCAGCACGCCTCATACCGGAAATGGCTGCAATATAAATGGATTTGAAGTCCGATATCAGGTTGGGCTGTTCAGTATTCAGTGCGTCTGTCGTCTTTCCGTCGCGGGATGACACATCCTTGTAATTAGCATACTTGTCGTTGACCGTTCTTAGCACGAGAATAAAATCGTAAGGACGAACAACAAAGGCGACGGCTAGAAAGCAAAATTTGAAATATTTTTCTTCAGAATTGGAACGCTTTCCATTAATGAATCGGTTGTTTATAACCGAACGTGAAAAGAATTTTAAAATATTAGACAATGCAAATTTTTTAGTGTGAAGAAAATAAAGTTGGGACTTTAAAAGGCATAAACGATTGTTCTGTAATTTAAGGCAAAATTTTAAAGAAAAAACTGTATCATGGACATGGGGATAAATATAGGAGAAAGCTATATACAGGGTGTTTCGTAAAAAATGCGAAAAAAATCGGGAGGTGGTTCCTTATCGAAAATTGAGGTTTTTATATAATTTTCTTTCCTTAGACGTCTCCTTTCGTAGTTATACCCCCCTAAAGGGGAGCGTAAAAGTTGGATAAATGTAGGAGAATGATATTTGGTAGATGTTTTATGCTTATTAAAAGATTTCGCTGACTATATTTTCAATCATCTCCCACCTTCACATGTAGCTGAAAAGTGTGACTCCTGTAGGAGAAAACATCTAAATGCAATGGCTACCAATACCTGGGTATAAAAATTCAAGAGGATGGAACGGATAAAAAAGAAATTCTACAAATAATAGAACAAGGAAGAAGTCCAACATATACAGGGTGGCACAGGAAAACGGGAAATTTTGAAGTAACTCTCACAAAAGTAAGAAAATGAATTTAAAAGATTTATTATTGAAAACAAAAAGTAAATTACATGCCATTGTGTTCTACTAACAAAAAAAAAACAATGTCCATAAGATGATGGCCATTCGAACGTATGCATTCCTGGAAGCGAACGCTGAGATTTTGCATGGCACTTTAAAACACTTTCATGGGAATTGCAGTGATTTCTTCTCGAATTCTACTCAAGGATTGTCGTTGGGCGTGTAGTGTCGACTTTGCTTTTGAGGTGGCCCCGCAAGAAAAAGTCGCACACATACAAATTTGGTGATCTTGGGGGCCGATGAATGTCGCCAAAATCTGAAATTACGTGGTTACCAAAGAACTGTCGAACGGCCGCCATTGACGCTCTAGTCGTATGGGCCGTGGCTCCATCTCGCTGAAACCAAGGATTATGAAGATCGAGAATGTTTTGAAGTTGTTCTGCTACAAAAGTGTTGAGCATATCAACATATCGTTCAGACATTACTGTCCTTGCATTCCCTCTCTCATCCTCAAACAAGTAAGGGTCAATCACGCCTCGTGTTGAAACGGCACACCAAACTGTAACCTTTTGGCTGTGTAATGGTCGTTCGTGCAATTGACGAGAGAATTGCAGGTATTGGCCCCAAGATCACCAGATTTGTCTGTGTGCGACGTTTTCTTGTGGGGCCACCTCAAAAGCAAAGTCTACACCACACGTCCAACGACAATCCTTGAGTTGAAAACGAGGATTCGAGAAGAAATCACTGCAATTCCCATGGAAATGTTTCAAAGTGCCATGCAAAATCTCAGCTTTCGCTTCCAGGAATGCATATGTTTGAATGGCCATTGTATTTAGAAATTGTTTTTTTTTTGTTAGAACACTTAATGGCATGTAATTTACTTTTTGTTTTCAACAATAAAACTTTTAAATTCATTTTTCTTACTTTTGTGAGAGTTACTTCAAAATTTCCCGTTTCCTTGTGCCACCCTGTACAACACAGTTATTAAGAGTATAGTATTGCATGGAGGTGGACAGAAGCAGATAAAAGAAGACTAGAAGCTCTGGAGATAGATGCCCTAAGAAAATCGTGTAGAATGTCTAGATTACCGAACACGACAAGAACTAAAGCATTAATGGAATTCAGGAAAACTTTAAACTAAAGAAAAAAAAAAGATGGAATCAGAAATGAAACATATACAGAACAATTAAAAATGAAAACAGTTGAAACAAAAATACAAGAAAGATAGCTGAGATGGTTGGGTAACATTTATAGAATGAAACGTGAAAGGTAAACCAGAAAAGCCTATGAACCAAGGTCACAGGGAAAAAACAAAAGAGGTAATCAGAGAAAAACCTGGCAAGACGAAGTTAAAAAGGCAGAAACGGATAAAAACATCAAATGGAAAGACATAAAAAAAGCTAGCACAAGACAGAAAAACATGGAAAAAAGTCAGCACAACTCAATTCAACAGTCCTACACCTCACAGTAGAAGGGCATGACTACCTAAAATAAAATAACAATATCTGGGACACTTTGTTCACCAATTAAAACAGGAAAAAGTTCTTTCGAATTATGTCATACACGTCCATCATATGTTTAAAATAAAAGCCAGTTATTTAAAAAATGCAAACGGAAATATAATTACAGATATAAACTAAACGCTTTCGTTTCTGAAATAATTCATGGCAATTAAATAGAAGTAGTTCTTAAAATTCTGCAATGCTTTCAATTACCTGCCTTGTACGCCCATTCTAGACCCACCGTACCAGGGTTACAAGAATAAAAATGCTCCAATTTTAATATTTTTACGGCAAATGCATCGTGTCTGTTCTTTAAGTAACGTTAAATATGTTGATGAACATGAATAAAAAAGTAAAATATCCCAGACAGACTTATATAAGCACTTTTTAACTATTCTTAATCATACATGCAATAAATTCCGGCCAGTTTTATATAATTCCTTGAAAATACGCCTTCCTTACTATCATAAATATCTGTACGATGATGCAGAACGCGCAGACTTCTAGATAAAATTACAATTACATAATTTTTTTTTTCACATAAAACCTGAATACTTAGTTCACGACTTTCTACTGTTTTTTAAATCGTTATCTACAAACAAAATACCGTGCGATATGGCTCTTGTTTCGCAATCAGATAAGGCGGGAACCGGTCACACGAAGTGCATTGTCAAATTCTCGTTTTGCGTCACAGATTTACAGGAAGGCACAATCACATCTTAATGTGAAATTAAAATTCAAGTCGGAAGTGCGCTAAAATCGTCATCATCACCGTTTAAGGAGAAATCGTCGAGTTTTATTTAAACTACTGACGGTATTTGAATAAACTTGACTAATAGGAGTAAGAGATCGTATAACTGGTCGCGACAGACGATCATGACATAAGCTAATGAATATAATTGAAATGATTCATACGGGCGTTTACACCAATGAATATATTTAACATCAATGAACTCAAGATGCGATAGAATACAGCGTGGTACAAACGTTTTCTATCATATTTTCCTTTTTTGTGTGCGATTTTTAGCTTATTTAGCCAGAGATAATAATAATAACGTCGAAGCCTATGCAAAATGTATTAATTTCCTGTCATTTGGGATAGTACCTGTAAATCTAAATTAATAATAAAGTCTAAAAATAATGCATCACAAAAAGTGGGATCGTCTAATAATATCGAACAAGCCACAAAACTCCTTTTGCGAAACTACTTAATATTTCGTCTCCCTTAAATAATATTATACGTGGCGAATGCGTCGCGGATTTTTGCCTTAAAATAAAATTGAAAGGACTCTATCCTATACAAGTCGAATTGAAGCACTTTCTGTCAAACGGAAACTCTGGATCCACAAAGGAAACGAGGTTGTATACAAAGAGAATCCAAATTTACCCTCTAGAATATTGGATTCATCAGTTGGGTATAGATATTAAAAGACCCACGCGATGGAAACACAAAGATCGACTGACTACGCGAAAATAATAACGCACTGTGTTCCTATAAATAATCAGCCACAGACATTAGGATAATTACAAATCCTTGAAGGCTATACAGGACATTTAGTAATGATCTGAATTGTACAGATACTCGCGAGATAATAAGAAATATCAACTTCGGAGTACTTTTTCAGAAGTAAAACCAGCCTAGCCAAAATGTTATTGTGTACAGTCTGTACATAAGTGTGTAGTTGAAAAGTAAGCGATTTTGAGTTGTTCTCACATCAAACCGTTCGAAGTTCGAGGGTTTCCTGTTATCCTTCTTAGATGCGAAATTATCTCCTTAAAAGTTTACATTGTTTAGGATAAAATACCAATAACGTATTTGTAATATAAATAAGAATTGTAGGTAGCAGGTCTTTTTAAACGAAGCAATGTTATATCAATTTAAAAACTTTCTAATTACTGTGTACAATAAAAAAAAAATCTTTGTGTTTATTAATGAATATTGGAATATTGGAAAAACAAGCCAGCTGCATGGTGGCGGAAGAGACGATCTCCCAGCCGATAAATGTAGAGATTTATAAAAATAACTTAGCGAGAGTGTCTTTTTTTGCACCTGACCCGCACTTGCGAACATTTTAATCCATGTAAACCCGTATACTTTTTGCGGACTTCCACGGATTAGCCTGTACAGTGTACATATTGCGGGTACGCATATTTTACAAACTTGTTAGTGAAGAAAAACAATAAAGCTGTTGGTTTTCATTTCGTATAATTGACGTAAAGCTGCAGTAAATTGACAAGCCGTTAATGTAAGCGTGCATAAGAAATAGTTGGCTGGATAAACTGAAATGTGATTCGCTTGTTTTTATTAATTTGATTTTGTAATACTCTTCGTTTTTATAATAGCTTTAAGCTCGCGTTTTAAAGCCTTTTAAAACTGTTGGGCTTTTGTAAGTGTGTCATTTAATTGTAACGAAAAATATCTTAAGCAATCGTAATACCTAAATAACTGAATATTTAGTGTTTTTTTTTTCTTTCTTAAAATTTACTACAAGAAGACGTATTTTATTAACTATAACCAAATTCAGGATAGTAATTTGAAATGTTTTTAATTTAATGGTAGCTGATAATTTCATAACTTTTAGTAGGTACAACGAAATATTTGTTTAGCAATTAAAAATGTTTTTAAGAATAAAAAACTTATTCCAGAAACGGTCATTTGTTGAAGCCCAAATATTTTCTTTTAATCGTAGCTGGAAACTTTTGTTAACTTTCGATTTTTCAAAATTATTTGAGTTGTTATGGCAACTGGAAATTTTTGCTTCATATGAAACACTCGGTTTAGAAGTAATCATTTGTTTAGGCCTAAATATTTTTGATAGATTGGTTGCAGGTAAGTTTATTAATACTTTCGATTTTTCAAAATATTTTATTGAAGTCCATAGGTATGGCAATGAAAAATTTTATGGTTAAAAATTAAAGCTTTTTATCCCAAAAAATGTCGTTTGTCCTGGCAAAAACATAACAGAGGCAAGTAATTTCATTCCACTTTTTCCTATTAATGTTTTTAATTTAAGTCGTAGCGTTTAGATTTTTTTTTTGCAAAGAAGACACTCTCATTCTAGAAACTGCCTTGTTTTTTTGTCTTAATTCGGTTTTTTAAATTTAAGTTATGACATTTTAAAGTATTTGTAAATAAAGCAAACCAATTTAAATATAGTCATTCGTTTAAGCCCAAATAATTTTTTTAAGAATCCGTTAGAATCTGGTAATCAAATATAATTTTTTTTATGTCTTTAATTTAAGTCGATAATTTGAAATTTTTGTTATAAAAAAACACAATGTAATCCCAGATATTATTTGATTTAAGCTAAGTTTTTCTCATACAATGGTAGTAAGTAATTGCATTAACTTTTGATTTTTAGATCTTTTTAAGACGTCATGGTTATTTAAAGTGTTTGTTGCAAGGGCAAAGTTTAAAACAGATATAGTGTTATGAGAAAACATGTTTTTTCCTGGTGCTAGGGCGTTAAAAATGGTTTAAACCAAAAATCATTAATTTTACATGCTTTCAATCTTTTATAAATGTTCCCAAATATTTTGAATTAAAAAAATCTAATACAGCATTATAATGTTATCTGTTGTTTAATAACATAATGTTTCATAAAATGTGCTTTTTTATTTATTCTGATATGAAAAAGTAGTAATACTGAATATATTAATAATATTTATTGCTTATTTCTAAAGCAAATACTTTTCTACATCCGTTCGCAAAATCTGTTATTCGAAATCAATTTTTAGACTGGAAAATACATCTTTACTTGCCTAGGCTAAAAAGTAACTGGTTGCCATGGTAATGGATTGTCTTTACCGGCCTAGACCGGAAAGTAGTTGGTTGCCATGGTGATGTTTTGTTGATTTGCGCTGTCAAACGAGCGTCATTATACCACTAAGCGAATTATAACCTGTAGTTTTTTGTTTTTTAATTATGGATGGTGGCGATAGTGGTTTTGGAGTTAGTGGCGGACGCAGAAAAAATATTGTACGTAAAGGTACGTTTACATCTGACACTTTCTTTCTTGAAATATATGTAGAGTATCTGACAGAAATCGCTTTAACTGTTTACATACTGATAGAAATTACAAGACATTTATGTCATGGATATGTTTATGACAGTTCTCGAAATGCTAAAATTTGAATAACTGTACGATCCGTTTACATATACCTACATATATGTCCTGTGTCGGACATCTGCAACAAGTGTCTGTACACACTGTTCAATCTGTTCATTTTATCATTTTTGCAATGGTGAAATTATCGAAACGCAAAATCGCGGCTTGTATAATTATTCTTAAGATGTTAAAAAAGAAGAAAAAGCGTTCTGTGTGGGTTCGAGAGTGGATTTTGAGACGTCAACATTTCGGTGCCTATAGTCAATTAATGTCTGAGCTAAGAATTGAGGATGCAGCGCAGTTTACAAATTTTTTAAGAACGAAACCAGCTTATTTCGAAAAACTTGCTTGTAAAATTTCCCCCCTTATATCAAAGCAAGATACCAAATTCAGAAAAGATTATGTCCCACAGTTCCTTTTTACTATGGTATACAGACGGGTCAAAAACGCAAAATGGCACAGGCTGCGGAATATGGGGAGCAGCACAACTGAGACAAGGCACATCCGTAAGCCTTGGACAGTGTGCAACCATATTTCAAGCCGAGGTGTACGCTATGCGCTTATGTGCAGAAATACTGTTAGAAAGGTTTTAATAATAAAAGAATCTTCATAGTGTCCGACAGCCAAGCAGCGTTAAAAGCTTTTGGCTCGTCGGAAGTAAACAGGACTTGTTCTGAACTGCATACAAGCACTCAACGTGCTGGGAAGCAGGAATAATTTTAAACTGGTATGGTGCCCAGGGCACACAAACATACCAGAAAACGAGAAGGCAGATCGCCTAGCCAAAGTTGGTAGCGAGACACCCTTCTTCGGACCAGAACCCGCAGTTGGCATATCCTATGGAACAGTCAAGCGGTGTCTTAATGACATATTAACACAAGGGCATAATGCTCATTGGAAAAAAGTGGCAGGACAAGCCCATTCTAAGGCTATCCTGTCAATGGTCTCTAAAGAAAAGACAGAAGAAATGCTCAGGTTGAGCGGAGCAGACATCAGAACCACAGGACTCGTCACAGGACACTGTGGCCTAAACAAACACTTCTACATAATAGGGCTCTCAGAGACCGACATATGCAGAGGATGTGGTGAAGAAGAAGAAGAATCCTCTTCACGTAATATGCCAGTGTGAAGGATTTACACCATATCGGCGTACACTTCTAGGGATGGAAAAAGCCAACCAAGAAGAGTTAAGAAAAACACCCATGAAGAAAATCCTGGAGTTTTTCAAAAACACAGGACTCCTTTAAGGGATTATCACCAGAGGGTACAATAGACCAATAGGTCGCAGTACAGGAACCCGAAAGGGAACCACCTCCGCGGAAATGATAATAATAATGGTACATATTAATTAACTCTTCTATTTCGAATTTTAACCACTCTTTTTTTCTTTCTTTATCCTGTTTTTCATCCATGTTTTTATTTTTTAAATGTTTTGATTGAACTTGACAGTCGACACTTATTCCAAAAAAGTAGACGGCCAGTCAACTACTGAGATATCTGTCGGACACGTTTGAACTTGCAAATAATTAGTGTTTACATCTGCTGGTATAGATGTGTCGACACATGTAGCTAGAGATAGAAATATATATCTCTGACATAAATTTTTCACTGTTTATATTAATCACAATTTCTGTCTGACATAAATATCATGCAATAAGTATCAGATGTAAACGTACCTTAACATACCCGAAAGTGTCTTTACTGGACTCGTATGCTTTCAGAACTCGCCAAGGTCCGTCCCAAAACTGCCCACTCGTCCTGTAGTGTAAAGTACCACTTTCCGGTCTTGTTACGTAAATAACTATTATTTCCACATACTATGATGTTGTTTCTATTGCTTAATTTAATCAGGAGTGTACAAAATGCGACAGTCGTTAAAAATTGTTCTAGTTATTAGTGGTTGACATTTTTCGAAAAATTATTGTCAATTTATCACAATCTGATGAATATTCTTACAACAATGTCAATACTTTAAATTGTTATTATTATACCATACAAAATATTATTATTTATGAAATATTGGTTCTATTACTACAAAACTAAATTTCAAAATAAAATATCCCAAAAATGTTGAAAAATAAAAACGGGTGAACTCGCACGATTTTGGTCTCGTACGTTCAACAAAATTATGCAATTTGTCATGTACTCCCTGGTCTATATTTAATAGACTACTTAAAGTCAATAATTGTCCAAGATTATTATTATTTAAACATGCGTACGTGTGTTAACTAGAGTTTATAATTTCTTATTTAGACGATAATCGGCTTGTTACATGTTCTTCCTAGCGTGCACCATCAGTTCTCTCTACAAATTTCCGGTTAACAACCAAAATATTTTGATTACATCGAAGATACTTAACTTGTCGGTCACGTTCAATGTGTTTAGATATAAAACACAACAAAATGACATTATAAACTAGGAATTTAACACAGTCAATAAACTTTATAATGTCTTTGTCGGCTCGACTGATAACCACCATGAGTTTGTTTTTTAATTTATTCGTTTAAATTAATCATTCAGATCCAGTAATCTATGTGAACGTAAAATAATGCCATTGAACGTGTTTTTAAATGAAATTGTTTATTTCAAGGTAGCTTAAGGTAAAATGGGAGATCTAGACGATTGTTTTTTTAATCTATACCGAAAACAATCAACATTTTCTAAATTTTCTAAATTTTTGGTTTTGCTTCAATTTGTAGTTTAATATATTAGATAATGTAAATTTATAAAAATAATAACATTTTTGCATAATTTTGCTAAAAACCACTAATTTAAAACATTAAATAGTATTAAAAAATATTTTCGAAAGAAATTCTAATATTTTATTACTTTTAAATTGAGAATTAGTTTCAGGTAATAATAATTATTTATTTTTTATCGCTATTAACGTATTTCGGATTTCAATAAATAATTAAATTTTGGTTAAGTATGATTGCATAATTTAATTGGCGTACCAGTTATTTCTTGTGAAAACTTTGAACGGCATTTCGCTTTTTTTAAACCAAATTTAAAGTATGGTTTCCAAATTTTGTTCAATTTATTCTATGCAAGTAAGTAAATATATTTTAATATAATGATAAAGATACTGCAGTTATGAAGGGGTCTTAGAATTTTGAAAATTCATACTATTATTTATATTTCTTAGGGATGTTTAATGTTACAGCGCCTTTTATATCAGAATTCTTAGTGTTTATAATTAGCTTTAAAATGAGACAAAAACAACTAATTTATTAGATATTCGTGTCTAGTAATATCTATTATTATGTTTTTCTGGAATGTTCCACTAAAAACAATCATAAAAAACTATATTAAAAAAATCACATCTAATTGAAATTTTTACTAGTTTCGTTTCTATGAGATACAAAAAACTTATGAAATATTTGGGTCTAGAACAAAAAAATTAGAACAAGGGAATCCCCTTAAAACAAGTGCTAGTTAAAAACAAAAGAAAACTGTAAACGAGGACGTGTCTTGTGTATTTAGCACCAATGTTCAAAAATCAATTTTTATACTGAAATAAGAATGTGAAATTGTTTTATTCTTTTTCTCAACCAAGTCCTGGAATTGGTGCCCCCAGCCTTCTAAAAGAAAGTTTTTTTGTATAATATCGAAAAAAAAAATGCATTTTTTCGCAGAACATATACGTTTCGTAAAAAATGCGAAAAAATTTCGGAGGTGATTTCTTATCGAAAATTAAGGGGTGACCTTTATATAAAAATTTTTCCTTAGATGTCTCCTTTCGAAATTGCACCCCCCTAAAGAAGAGCGGTAAAATTAGGTTTTTATTTTATTTCTCAAATTTAAATAAATCTAGGAGAATGATATTTAGTTGATGTTTTATACTTATTAAAAGGTTTTCCATCGTAATATTTTTCCACCATCACAGGGGGCTGAAAAGTGCGACCCCTGTTGGTTTTTATATTAGATAGATATTATGGGCATCATATTAAATTTGTGCAATGAAAGATAGAACTAGTAATTTTGAATAAAACGAAATAATAATGTATATTTTGGTAAACTTTCATAACAAGAACCATACATAACTCTTTTTTTTTGTGAAATCAGCCGTAAAAACAAAACCCATCCAGAATTTTAAAAACCGTTCAGTTTCACAGCTTTTACCACGTTTTAGTAATTACAGGAATGGTTATAGGTACTAGCAATTTAAAAAAAAGTAAAATTATGCAAAAATTTTTTGGAATAATCTAAGCTATAATTGTTTTTGGGTAGATTTTGTTTGTTGCAGATGTAGATCATAATACTTATCTTTAAAAGGTCATTAAAAGTTTGTTATGGACATGAAATTTCGCAATTTTGATCTCATTTACGGGTTCTGCATTTACCCAGATACGCAAGGTGCCAATATTGGACACCCTGTGCATTGATTTCTATCACGGACATGTTAAATTGCGTCTGTAAAACGAAGAACCTGTTAAGAAGATTGAACAAATTTATGAAGTTACATTGAAACTTATTTTCCAAGTAATTACATTGAAATTCCAATAAAACCAAGGCCCCACAATGAATGACTCATTGAAATCGCAACAAAAGCTTATTTTAACAAGATAACCTACGAAAAGTCAGAAGCCAGAACTTCCTTCCCGTTCTATAGAACGGAGCGGATCTCCGAACACTATCTCCATTGATAACAGTCGTCAAGAATGCTTAGCAGTTGTTCTCTGTAACGCTTCATTTGTTAGTACTATCAAATGTTTCCCTAATTTAGCTCCCACATGATTTACTGCGGCCAACACATGAGTTTTGTTTAACAATACCGAACGACACCGGAACTCGCTCTAAAACCGTTTAGACAAGCTAGAATTTTGGAAACCAGATGCCACTACCTTTTAACAGGAAATAATAAACGAAGTCAAGTTCTGCTTTACTTATATTACTTAACGGGTATTATACTACACAGCGCGGAAGTGTAACACGTATTTACAAAAATAAATACAAACAGAATAATTAGCCAAGTCGATTCTTGCATAATTTAAACTATCACTAGCTGAAATATCATTGACATTTAATTAATATCGCCGGAAACGAGTTTTAAACATAAAAATTTTAAACGGTCTTAATATACATTTACGCGTTTACGTAAAACAAATGTCATAAGGCCACAGCCAACTTCAAACAACCTTCTGCAACGACAGTTTTATTTTTTAGATCAAGCGACGAATGCTGACTGCAATTATCTTGAGAAAATAGTGCACCACTGCGTAGTAAAGAGAAATTGTGATGAAAAAACATACAAATTCTTTACAATTATAGTAATTATTAAGTTATTAAATTTTTATTTCATTACTTCACAACACGCGTTGTAGCTAAGACGTCTATAAATAGCTCCATTTGAATAATTGTTTGCTTAATTAATACAATTTTGCATAAATGCTGTGAGTAATCATTTTTCCTTATGTTTATGATAAAGAAAGTGTCCGAATTAATTTGCCATATCGCTAATCTTTAACTTAAGTATAAGATTCACTTATTTTTATTGTAGTTTATTCGTTTTGGTGAAGTTGTAAGTTATATAATCCCGGCAAACAATAAAATACAACTATAATCGGTTATAATGGGGGTTTTAGTAATTTTTGTAGCAACTTTATTAGTATGATACTTTATAAAAAAAGCTGCTTCAATGGGGTCTAATCTTAAAGGTTAAACATCTGAATACCGTTATTTTTGATAGTTGTAACAGTAAAGCAATTTTTATTTTAATTGAAAATTATGTATTCAAGGTTATTTTGCATAAATGCAGCGAACTGTTCTTATCAATCTACATTTATAAAAATGAAATATTCAACGTTTACAAACGTACTATTTTAAAACAATAATTTTAACACAATTAACAAAGATGTATTATTTTGCTATTAACTTATGGTGATGGATATTTTGTTACGTAAAGGCGCTAAATTGCATTATACTACAACATTTTACAGTTGTTGTATTGAAAGAGATAGGTAGATATGCACTATGGTGTTTCGTAAAAATGCGAAAAAATTCGGGAGGTGATTCCTTGTATCATAAAAATTCCTTAGACGTCTCCTTTAGGAGTTACATTCCCCTAAAGATGAGGGGGATTTTTATTTTATTTCTCAAATTTGAATAAGTGTAGAAGAAAAATATTAGGTAGATGTTTTATACTTATTAAAAGGTTTCCCATAGTAATATTTACAATCATCTCCCACCTTCACAGGGGGCTGAAAAGTGCAACCCCAGTTGGTTTTTTTATCAGAACTTTTTGGTGGGTTGAAATTTTGCAATTAAAAATATTTTTTTTAAAGCTTTATTTAGATTTTTTTTGGGTTGGTTTTTTTTTACAACCAACTCCTGAAAAAGACAAAAATATCGAAATCTCATTTTGCATGAAAAATAATTGTTTTTGCAATCAGCGATTCAATTACTTTGGGCTACTAAAACATCCTATTGTCCCGAAATCAGTATTATCAACAATGTTTTTTTTAGCAACTTTAACAAAAAAAATAAGAATGTAAATTTCTTAAGTAACTAGACAAATTCGGATGGCCGCAAAAAAATTTTCACTTGAAATTTGGGATTAACTGCGAAGATAATTTTAAACAATTTCTTAGATAAAATTATATCAACTCTAATTATTTTAAAAATTCGGCCAATCAGTACCCTTGTCACAGAATTTCGGTAATTTTATAAAACCCACGTCAAGTACTCCCAGCAAAAATAATTGAATCCTATTGCTTGGAGCACAACTGTAGCGTATAAATCGTAAATAATTTTATCAGGTATAGACAATTTATCATTATCCTTTGTGATAATAGCTACCGGATATGTTTTATTAGGAATATAAAGAGGTGTAAGACGTTAATTAGTCATATTTAATTCTTATGTGTAGTTCTTTATGATCGTACAGGAAAATACTTTTACGAAAAGTTCATTACAGGTTCCTTTTTCGTGCAAACAAATTATATCCCACTCTTACAACTGAAAATAAGACTTCTTTTGATATTATATTAATAAAGTTTGCAAGAATATTTGCGGGCGTTTTTTAGATTAATAAAATTTTGTATAATAACTGTAACTTTTATATTTAAGAGACTAACTATACAGGGTGTCCCCGTTATCACCGCGAATATTTTAAGTGGTGATAGAGGACCGTTTTCTAAGAAAAAAATTCAAGTACATTTTTTTCCTAAAATCAAATGCTAAGCTGATATCAACACTTACTTGATTTTTTTACACTTCTGCATTTATAAGACTCTGTAGCCGAAAATATCAATTTTATCGTAAAATACCTTAAAGCTTTCAAATAGAGCATAAAATTCTCTACAAAATTAGTTCTATTTATTTTTTGTCTACAGGCAATGGTTTGAGAGTTATAAAGCAGTTTGTACAAAAAAATGTAAAAAATTTACAAAATTTAATTGTTTCTTAGACTTTGCAACCGCTGTATCTTTAAAACGAAAGGTTGTACAAAAAAACCGACGGCCCATTCCGGATAGCAAATTTTATGGGCTACAACTTTGGTCAAGTAAAATTTTTTGAAAATCAAACCGATTTTCCGGAAAAGCTGAAAATATAGAATGGAGTGCAAAAACTAAATTTCCTACAAATATTGTTTTGTATTTAAAAATGCTTTTAAAGAGAGTGCGATTACGTAATTAAATGATGGAGGTCATTTTGAACACTTATTGAAGTATTTTTGTGGTTATATGTTAATTTTATTGCGTCCAGATGGATTTGCATTGTTTTGCATTTTATCGTTTTCGAAAAACAAAAACTCCCGGTAATTATGATAGTTTGTATTTAAAAATGCCATAGCATCGGCAACATTCATAAAATTATGTATCTCATCAGTTTCAAAGCTTTTTATGAAGTTTGAAATTCTTCAGAAAACCACCCTTTATTTTTTTTTTTTAAGGAGCTAACGAACAAATTTAACAAAAAATTGTAAAATTGCATATAAATAAGTTATGTAAATTTAAAAAAACGCCGCATCTTTTTAACGAAACGTCGTAGAGCAAAACTGATGCCTATTGCGGATAAGGCATTTAACGGTCTACAACTTCGGTAAATATGTTGTTCAATAAAACTAAATGTATCATAGAAATGTTTATAATAGCGAAAAAGGTGAAAAAACAAACGATAAAATGCAAAACAATGCAAATCCATCTGGACGCAATAAAATTAACATGTAACCACAAAATTACTTCAATAAGTGTTCAAAATGACCTCCATCATTTTCAATCACGTAATCGCACTCACTTTAAAAGCATTTTTAAATACAAAACAATATTTGTAGGAAATTTAGTTTTTGCACTCTATTCTATATTTTCAGCTTTTCCGGAAAATCGGTTTGATTTTCAAAAAATTTCACTTGACCAAAGTTGTAGCCCATAAAATTTGCTATCCGGAATGGGCCGTCGGTTTTTTTGTACAACCTTTCGTTTTAAAGATACAGCGGTTGCAAAGTCTAAGAAACAATTAAATTTTGTAAATTTTGTACATTTTTTTGTACAAGCTGCTTTATAACTCTCAAACCATTGCCTGTAGACAAAAAATAAATAGAACTAATTTTGTAGAGAATTTTATGCTCTATTTGAAAGCTTTAAGGTATTTTACGATAAAATTGATATTTTCGGCTACAGAGTCTTATAAATGCAGAAGTGTAAAAAAATCAAGTAAGTGTTGATATCAGCTTAGCATTTGATTTTAGGAAAAAAATTTACTTGAATTTTTTTCTTAGAAAAAGGTCCTCTATCATCACTTAAAATATTCGCGGTGATAACGGGGACACCCTGTATTTATGTTTACACACAGTTTAAAAACGAGGAGGCGAAACAATCGTTTTCCGTGGTGATTCACTAGTTTGTTAATAGATTAATCAAGTTTATTTAATAGCTATGTGTCAACATATTGTCATGCGACCATTTAGTCCGAGCATTACTTCTTGTTATTGCGTCATGGCACCCTTAATTCTGTTCTGAAAGCAGCAATTAACATTCATAAGTTGTTCTTTTAAATATGAAAAGTTTCTTTATTAAACCTTTAACTCATTCCGGTCACAATTTAAACTAAATACACGTATGTACATAAAAAATGATCCCTAAAATACCTCAAGGGACTTTAAAACTGTGATAATATTCCCAAAACGAGAGGTAGTTTTCACTTCTTGCATTATTAACTTTGGATAGCGCTACCGACATATTTTCAAATAAACTGTCTTACAACTTACGTTCGAGGAAAGTACGTGAACTTTTTAAATATTAAAATAAACAGTCTTGTAGGGAATTGGATGAGTTTTTGAAATATTCTGGTGGGAATATTTTGGACAGGAAACGTTTATACAGGCTGTTTGAAGTTAGCTTCCTACAATTGTTATTTTACAAGCCATAATGAATATGATAACTATTAAACAGAATAAAAGCTATCTATATACGAATGTAATTTAAGCATTACCAATGCAATCATATAGAATAGACGTGTTATTGTTTTACGAGACGTTCGACTGCAATGCATATTAAAAGACGGTTTGAAATTGTTCTATTACAGCAGCTACAATATGTCTACAAAACATATAAACAATCGCTCCTACTCCTACAATAAAAAAAAAGTAGCAACAAATTTTAAAAAATGTATGCAGTATCCTTTAGAAGTCAGGGCCTTC
The DNA here is from genome assembly GCA_947652605.1 of Elmis aenea. Classification (NCBI taxonomy): domain Eukaryota; kingdom Metazoa; phylum Arthropoda; class Insecta; order Coleoptera; family Elmidae; genus Elmis; species Elmis aenea. The sequence continues at coordinate 41,823,913 of OX393580.1, read as the reverse complement.
GAGAGGGGCGAGGGGGCAATGAGGCAAATTCCCCGGGTCAGAACATCAACCCACAATTATTTTTTTTTGTAAATTAATATATAGATCCGTATATTCGTCTTGGTGCCTAACTAGGAAATGTTTTCGTGTATATAGAATTTCAGAATGCGAAATACGAGTATATTGTGTGAAAGATTTTGTTTAATCTTCTATAGTAGCCCAGTGTGGCACACCGTATTGAAGGCCTGCGTAGAGTATTTTTGATTTTATACATTTTCGTTGATTTTTCGTACCAATCTGCTCAAATACTACTCGTATATTTTATTTTTAATCAATTCAGCCTGACCCTTATATAAATCATGTTTCCATCAATTTTACCTTAAAAATTTCTGTTATTGTTAGTAAGGAATAAAAATTGTACGTTTGACGTCCATCGAATTGGGGCAAAATTATTAATTCCAAGGTGCAATAAATCACAGACTGCCATAAACAACGTCGGTATGGTATTGTGTTTAGAATTTAATAGGCAATTATTATGCAGTGTTATACTATCGGCAAAGATAACGATTGGTTTACTAGGAAGAACGGAAAATGCATCGGTCGACTTATTTCCGGCACAATGACCGCATCTGAAATTAAAATTCCTAACCAGCGTAATCGATAGATTAGTAACCTCATCCTGATAACAGTGGGAAAGAGGATTTTCCAAAACACACCCGAATATTGTCCTAACGAATAGGTTCAAAAGTTATACAAGCTTTTTAAAGAACTTCTCAATAAAAGTTTTGGAAAGCTATAGGAAACATGGGGATGATTAAATTAGGCCTAAGTTGCTTGTTTAGAAGTATACTTAACCCTTAACCGCCCAGTAGTGTCCAACGGACACATTTTCAAATTGATTTGCATACAGAATCAAAAGTATTTATTTTATCGCGAAATCGCTTTGTCTAATTTATCCCCTATGTTTTATCTCTCAAATTCTCTTACAAAAGTTTTATAAAAGAAAGTAAGTTTTTCCTAATTTAACAATTTTGATAAAAAATAACGTAACTACCCAGTAATGTCCGATGGACACGCATCTGAAAATCTTCAATATTTTATTAAAATAAAGTAGAAAAACTTTTATTTATTGTTATTTTATTACACGTAATAAACATTATTATTTATTGAAACAATTGACACCAATAATGCCTTTTTTGAAATGTTCCGAACAGATATTTTGATTGCATTTATTGCAACACTGTTTTGTGTTTCTAGATATTTTCGACGGGCAAATATGGCACCGTTTTTTTTTTACAAGAGATTCATCTTTTTTTTTTGTACTGAAACTTGTTGACTCAGCCCTGCAACATTCTTCACAGCTTCAATGTGGTGTTTAGTTAACCCTTTTTGTCATTTCTCTGTATATGAGGCGTTACCAATTGGGTTGCATTATCTCGTAAAAATAGTTTTCTTTTAGAATTTGTTTTTCGCTGATTCCAAGTGAGATGTAAATGTTTCCATAAAATTAATGATGCAACGCCAGCAACATCAATAATATTTTGAAAAATTGCTATTGGCCACCTATTTGTTTTGCGTCGAACTGTATACTCATGAACTCATGCACCGTTTGATCTAGTAGCGTATCGACGCCGCCTTTTGTCTCGTTATAATATAGATTTACATCAGATTTATTTTTGTTTGCGATATCTACTTGATTGGTATGGCGAAAAAAAAAAACAGCACGGCTATTTCTTGCCACATACGAAACCAACGTCACATTTTTAAAAAATTGGTAACGCCTCATATACCTACAGAGACAAGGACAAAAAGGGTTAGCTAAACACCACATTGAAGCTGTAAAGAATGTTGCAGGGTCCAGTCAACAAGTTTCAGTCCAAAAAAAATATGAATATGTTGTAAAAAAAAAGCGGTGCCATACACACAACAAAAAACAGTGTTGCAATGAATGCAATCAAAATGTCTGTTCAGTACATTCCAAAAAAGCATAATTTGTGTCAATTATTGTTTTAATAAATAATAATGTTTATTACGTGTAATAAAATAAACGTTTTTCTACTTTATTTTAATAAAATATTGAAGATTTTCGGATGCGTGTCCATTGGACACTACTGGGCAGTTACGTTACAAAAGCTTACTGGGCGGTTAAGGGTTAAATGTGCTTTTATTTGGATGATAATTATATGCTGCATTAAAATAACTCAAACATTCTATAAAAAATATCAAAATGCTATAATAAAAATACCAAAATGCCGTATAAAAAATTTAAATCTGTATGAAATATTTTGGACATTATGTAGGATATTAATAAACATATAGGGGATGTACAAATAGACATTATACAGGGTGACAATAATCTACATGTGTGTGGGCAACTTTGTTATTATAAGAGTTACATAGTCGGTTAAATTAGCAAAGTGGGTAGAATTTCAAGACGAATTTTATGCCATTTTGACATTTGACCTACACCTTCAAGTTTTTTAAATATTGTGAAAAACTGAAAACAAAGTTTTTTCAATGGTAAATGATTCCATAGCCACCTATCTTAAAACCAAAATGTGAGATGATTCCTGTAGATATGTATACGTTAAATCGGAAAAAAATATCTAAAAAGTCATGGCACACTTGATTTCTGAGATAAAAGCCAATTTTGACTTTTTTAAATGGCAACTATAGATGGCTATGGGTTCATTAAAAAGATAATTTTTGTCTCGTTTCCTTGATGTATTGGTTGTTAGGTTTATCTTTAAAAATAGGAAAGTTATAGCAATATTCCCTTATGAAATGCTAAAATAAAAATATATCGCATAGCGTTTTAATTTTTCTAAAAGCACTCTATTACTTCTTATATCGTTTTTATTTTAAATTTTTGAGTCAAAGGTCGTGATTTTTTTCCTCGTTAAAAAATATTAAGGTAACTTTCATATGATACATTTAAAAAAGTACTTAACAGCTTAAATAAACTCTGTCTAAAGAAAAATTGTGAATAATTAATAAACAATGAAAATTTCTTTTAGTATTGGTTTCATCGTAGAATAATATCGAATTTTGTTTCATTTTCAGTCTCTAATTCCGTCTACGTTCGGGCAAGACTCAGTTCACGCCATCAAAAAGGGGCTTCTCTGGCAGCAACGTGACAAGTTGTTTAGCCGTTGGAAGGAACGTTATTTTATTCTCACCCGTGATTACCTTCATTGCTTCAGACGAGCTTCCGGCGCCGATAGGATATCAGAAATGGGACAGTTTCTTTTTAAGATTAAGCTTGTCGACGTGGATAGAGTGGAATGGGAAAATAAGAAGACATATAGTACTGTGGCGTTAGTTCTGGGGCGCGACGGGAAAATATTCCTGCGTGCAGCCGAAGGACTCGAGGATTGGTTCGAATTTCTGGAGGAATGCATGTTGACTAGCAAAGAAAGGAGGCGAGCACTGAGGAACTCTCACGATGGAAAGACGAGAGACAATAATAACATAATTAGTACGTTAGAAGATTGGCTTGCAGCACGTCAAAAAATACGTGAGTATTTTCATAGATTTTTAAAGAGGTATTATACCGGGTGTCCACTTCGAACATATAAGTTTAACATTGTTTTAAACGTTTTCGTGGATTCCTGCTCGCCAATTCAACTTACAGGAAAGGTGATGGTACCAATAGGAAGATAAAATTATTGCGCATCTAATGGTACTAGTGTTAATATGCAAAAGGTACGATGTTTACTTTAATATATTAATCTAAAATTTGACGATTTTTTATTCTGAAAGGCCGTAACTTTTATTAATGGTCAATTTTGATAGGTTTGTCTTTTAATTTGATTAATTATTAACGTCACATCAAGCAAATATTCTTTTTAAATGTATCAACATGAATAATTACTCCAATGGAGAAAAAATTTACATGGTAAAAACCCTCCACAACGGCCACCGCCTGCGAAGAGTGAGATTTGTTTGTGTTAAACCCAATAACGTGTAAAAAAATATATAAAATAGTTTAATAACTGTTTTATTTAAAACGTTTTTAACAATAATTCATTAATAAAGAAAGTTGTCATGGTAAAAACTTTTTACAGTGGCCATAGTTTGCGAGGAGAGAAAAATTTGTTTGCTTTTCAATTAAATAACTTTCTGCAAGTACAATCCAAAAATATGTCCAGAAATTTCAAGAAATTGCTAATATTTTAAAGATAATAGTAGGAAATTAAAATAAATATTCAAATGGCTCTCCATTTTTAATTAAGCCATACCCCAGTCTATTATAAAACGAGTTTTTAACATTGGCTAACTGTCTTTAATTTTTTTTTCCCTCTATATTAAAATATTGTTACTAGTGTAGGGAGACTAACCTACAATTTTATTCTAAAGTTCTTAATGACTAGGTATTTTTCCAAGATGTCCCCATTGGCGATTCTTGGTTTCTAACATAAAACACGTTTGTCGTGCTCTGCTTTAGCACTATATCGCGATACACACTACACCAATTCAAAAGGTTTAATTCTCTTGAGCCTTCTTTTCAAACCAGCATTATCTAGGAGTGTTGCACCTTAGTGTTGCCATGGGCTTCCCTCGTGCTTTTCTGCGAACTTTGTGATCTCTTCTCTGACGGTTTCAATCTTCAGATCTCTGTGTAGGTGGTCATTCCGATAGTACCACGAAGCATCGACAATACCTCGGAGCATTCTATTTTGAAAGACCTGGATCTTATCTATGTTGCTTTTGGCAGCACATCCCCAGAACTGAACCCCATAAGTCCAGACTGGCTTAAGGATTTGTTTGTATAGTAGTAATTTATTATGCACAAACAATTGTGTGATTTTCTTCCAATCGGAAAGTACTTTTTTTTTGTATTTAATGTCCAGTTCTTTTCTTTTTTTTATGTGTTCTTTCCATCGATGACGAATATCTAGATTCAATCCCAAGTATTTCGCTGTATTGCAATGTGGGATTTTAGCATTGTTTATTGATATCGGAAATTTTTAATTTTGCTTGTAGGTAAAGTCAATATGCACTGATTTACTGTCGTTAATTCTTACTCTCCACCTCTTAGTCCTATCGGTTACTCTGTTGCATGTTTCTTGAAGTTAAGCAGCTGTTTCTAAATTGTCCTTGTCAATTGCCAAGATGGCTTTATCGTCAGCAAAAGTTGCAATTGTGACGTTTTGAATCTGTGGAATGTCGCAAGTGTACAGCAAGTATAAAATAGGTCCCAAAACTCTGCCTTGGGGTACTCCTGCATTTATATTTCTCATGTTCGAGTAATTTGTCTCTTGCTTTCATTAATTAATTCGAATTCTGCAACTATTGCTTTCATTAAAGAATTAATATTGGGGTGTAAGTTTTACTTTTGATGTGGCCACATAGAAAAAAGTCACAAAGAGTTAAGCCCGGAGATCTAGCTTGCAAATTTATGGCACCACCTCTACAAATTTAAGGATTTGGAAAGAAACCTTTAAAAAAAATTCTAACATCTAAGCGAAATGCACGGGACAGCCGTCTTGCTGGAACCAGATCTGATTTTACCTTGAAAACTCATTCTTCATTGAAGCATTTTTGATGTATTTAAAAAGAATATTTACCTGATGTGACGTTAATAATTAATTAAATGGAAACACAAATACTGTCAAAATTGGTGTTTAATGAAAATAACGGCCTTTTAGATTAAGAAATCATCAAATTTTAGATCAATATCTAAAACTAAACATCGTACCTTTAGTAATAACTCTAGTACCATTAGATGTGCAATAATTTCAAGTGAACACCGGTATTCGTTTTTATTGCAATTAAATTTATCTCTGTAGCCAAAATTTAGTAAATTGTTAATGTTGTTTCTTTCAAATGTCGCCTAAATACAAAATTATGTCTAATAATTAAAAATAGGACGTCTAAGGTCTTCAAAATACTTTTAAGGAGGTAATCTAAGAAGATTTTTAAAAATCTTTCTCCCTTGTCATTTTATGTAAAAAAAACTTCGCCCAAACATGGAATTCGTGCAACAGAGACATTATCAAGGATCAATCTAATTATGTCTTTCATTTCCATTGTACAAAATTGATAATTAAATAAAAAAGGTACACATAATACAGTGAAAATAATACACAATATCTTGGAAGCAGTATTTCCTGCTGAACCCCTAGGCATTAGAAAACTTGCGGTCTCAGGCCAATAAAAACAAGTACATTTACGTATATATGAAATTTGAGAGGATGTGGTTAAGTAAACATAAGCAGTTAGTGGTATAACGTTTAAGGCTGACAGCAAGGTTGTTTATATCTCAAGGTACACATAACAGAACGCTGGAATAAAGAAGTCTCGGTGGAGAAAAAAACAACTTAGTACTTAAAAACATCAAAGGAAGTGTTTTATTTAATGTAATGGGGTTTCATGTACTTGTAAAGAACCGAGAAAGTAGAAACTACAACCAAAAGGGTAGAAATTACTGGAATTTTACTTGTGATAAAATCTTTTGCGGTCTGAATCTTCGGTGGCGATTTTCTCTACAACTTCATACTTAAGCTTAGATAATTATTCGCTTACAATCGTTGCTGTAATGCAAGAATTTATACTTTAGAAGTCATGTTCTTTGAGTTTATCAATTTATAAACAGAAAAATTTAGTGCCTTGTGGTATATAATTTCGTCTCATATATAAAAATAAGTGGACTACGGGAGATGTTTAATTTCATGCCGATTTATCTTTGAGCTTTATCTCGAAAACGTATTTAGGTATGTGATTTCGGTTTTCAATATTAGATTACTCTCAAAAACTTGAGTTGATTAGTATTCTATATCTAGCTGTATCCGAAATCCCTATGTTGTTGATGTTGAATCAAACCCCAAGTAGGTACATACAAATATCTCTCAGATCTTCTGAAAATAAAAATTGAGATTCAAATTGGATGTTTTTAATATACCTAGTAGTAATTTTGTAAGTTTTTGATTGTTCTGTTTATTTTTTAGTATTTTAAAGTTGGTTACTTAAGGTAGTATTTTTTTAAATCATTAATGAAAAGTAACGTTTATCTACAAAGCAAATAAATAATTTGTGCGTCGATAAACTGGTATAGGTCAGTTAATTAACATTCAACTTTGAAAAATCATAGATGATGTCATGTCTTAAATCTTTTTAAAATAAATCAAGGTTTTAGTCTTTTATTTAATTTTTAAAGCTATAGCCCTTCTTTGACTGGTGCATATAATTTTACAGACCTATTTTTAAAAAAAACATCTGTATTTTCAGTAGTAACATAACAAGTACATTGAAAATTATCGATAATTTTTGGTAAATATGCCAAAATGCACAAAGTGCACGAGTGATTTTTTCTGATTCAACTTGCATGAGTGAAGATTTGTCAAAAGTGATAGATTATTCGCAATGCACGAATTATATTTTGTCAGAAAATTTCCTTCATCTAACCTACCTGTCAAATTCAATGTATGTTAGGTCAAATTTTACAAGTACTGTCAGAGTGGTGCGTCAGGGGTGTGGTTTAATCCATATTAAAGTAACGCTACTGGTTGCCGAAATTCGTCAATAAATTATCAAGATCAAAATATTTAATTCCCTCTCCAAATTTATATTTTCGACCAATTACCAAGTAAGATTTCTTAGAAACGACCCATAAACTCATGAAAATGTTAATTGGGAAAAGGATATTATCAGTGTATGATTATATTTAATGGTCATTTCTAGGAAATCTGAGTTTGCTATTGGTCGAAAACGCAAATTTGACAGGAGGATCAACATCTGACAGGGGAATGTAAAATTATTATTGTGTAATAAAGCTCCGATGGTAGTCTCTAGAAGATTTAAAATGAGTGATTGGTTGAAAACGCAAATTTGATAGGCGAAGGAAATTGTCATTGCAATAATTTGAACTTCATGATAATTTTCAGAAGGAGCCCAACCCTAATCGTTTTTAGATTATCAATCCTAAAATTGTATGGCCTTTCATGGGGCTTACTGTATCTGAAAAAAAAACCATTTTGATAATTAGCAAACCTTTTAAAATGTATTTTAAATTTGGTATTACACGGAATAAAAATTGATTTAAAAATTTAAAATATTTATGTTAATTGATTTATATTTTATCAATCCATAGACAACAAGTAACCACCCCCTTCAATAATCTTTACTTAAAAATATAATAATATCCTTAAAAATACATTAAATATTATTTCGAACTAACCAACCAAGTTTATTCGTTATTTTTTAATTCGTGCAAACAAATTATAATTTAAGCATTACGTGTTAGATTTTGCACTTGGTTATAAAGTTCTTGAATAATTTCATGCATATCGTAAAGTAAATTCTATATTTATTATTGTATATCGTACATTCCATTCAGAAGATAATACTAATTATCAATGCATATATTTGGATAAGATCTATAAATATGTTGCTGTATTTGTTGTTCTCGTTAATTGAATTTCGTATAATACGGCATTTATGGTGCTGTTGGCCCATTTTTAAAAAATAATTCGACATGAAACTCCACTCGGTATCCACGATACTTTATCGCGATAAAGCTCCGTATTTCATGCGAATGTTCGGTGGACCTAAATAAATAAAAATAACGCGCTTTTTTTTTAGAAGTAAAATATTCTTGGCGTTGATTTTTATTTGTAGCGTTTATTTGCGTAGAAATGTACTGATACATGGCTCTAACATTTTGAAAAACAAATGAGTTACGAGAACATGCTTAACCTTGGGCGGCTCATCAATAGGGGTTGCAGGGTATATGTCTAGAAGTTTTTATTCACCTACATACAAAGTTCAGTAAGTCTCGACATGGGCTCCTACGATCGCTCGGAGAACATCTAAACCCCTAGAGAAAAAAGTCGAAGGGGGTAATGTCCGGTGAACGCGGAGATCAGGGTGTTGGTCCATCTCCCTCAATCCATCTGTTCAGAAAGGTTTCATTTAAAAATTGGCGGACACATAAGCCCCAGTGTGGAGAAGCCCCATCTTGTTGGGAGACTATGTATGGCTGAAACTCCTCCAACTGAGGTACAGCATAGTGTTCCATCTAGGTACACGTTTGCTGAAATGGTAGATTCAGCAAAAAAGAAAGGTCCAACGACCCTGTCATGCAATAGACAGCACCAAACATTTACCTCTCTTTGGAGCTCTACCACAACGTGTGAATTCTCTGATCCTCAGATCCTGTCATGCTAAGCTTCAAATTTATAAACGTTTACAATGACAAACCTGAATTTTTCCTAGCACCAGTGTCTTATTTCCTGTTGTTGTTTTTCAAAATTATTATTGACAGTTTTTGAATGTGAATGATTAAAAATGACTACTCTTTAAATACCTACTAAATAGTTTCGGTATGTTTTTCAAAAATTTCCACAACAAAGCAAAAGTTTGGAAGCAAATAAATAGCCTACCTTACCTATGGAGTCAACTAATGACATTTTACAGTTTTTTTTTAACTTTCACTATGTAACATATTAAAATTTTTGCAAAAAAAATAAAAATGGCGGCCAAACAGAAAAACAAATAAATAAATGACATCACAATAGTGCCAAAAGATGTTATGTTGTTTATAATACAAGCCTACAAAACTGTACTAAACTGTGACACCCGGTATTTATAAATGTAAATTATTTTGCAATTGTTGCAAAACCCAAAAAAGCCAAAAATAATCACTCGTTAATTCCCTTTCTTTTCTTTGCTGTTACGTGCCGACATTCTCACAAAGATTACTACAATAAACTTAGCAATAACTAATTGTATTTCCTATCTAGGATTGTTATCCAAAGTTATATTTACGCAAATAGTTTATTTACATTAGTCTTGCATTTAAAAGCTAAACATTGCCAGTTTGATAACCTCGGCGAGATTAAAACAATATTAACGCCAAAAGAATTTTGTTCAGCAGATAAAGACCATATTTACAACTGAATTAATGATATCAATAGTGATTTATATTAAAGTGTTGCAACTCACACATAAAAAATCTCACATGATGACCGACCTTGGTAGAACATGTACGATTGACTTTTGTTTGTAATTAAAGGCAGTTTATAGTTTTATTTCAACATTTACATACTGATCGTAATATAATTATATGTTAAAAAAGTTTACGTTAATAAAATGGGACCAGAAATTGGATATTTGTGCTTGATGGCTGTGGGGAATTAAATGTTGAGGCTTTAATTATTAAACAAGTGAAATGTAATTTTCGTAATGATTGCGCACGGTATAAATTTATGCAAATTGATGTTTGTTTATAGTAATTTATGGCTTCATTAATCTGCAGATTATTACAAAGGTGCGTGAATATGATCTTTGATTAAGAGTAAAAAGTATTTGCCGAGTGTTAAATGCCTCAAAAAAAGCCTTACATTTTCTAATAAAATCTATTAATAATTTTTATCAGGGTGTGGAAATTTTCTCGAAAACGATTGCTCAAAGGAAACTTGCTCGAAAACCAGTTCCTCGAATGGAAAATTCCTCGAAAGGAAAATTGTTCGAAATAATGAAAAAATATTAAATTTTTAATATAAACAAGGTGTAAAACCTTTTAAAACTCATTTGGTACGTGTTACGAAGGTTTCTTATTTGTTGAGATAAACATTATGAATATTTGAACATAAGATGACAACAATATAGTCAGAATAAGCAGTATATGTAGTATCTATATAATATTTTCAAATATTTATAGTGTTTATTTCAACAACAAATTGAGTAAATGTACATGTATTTGTAAATAAATTTAAATACATTTTTTCAATTGTAAACAAATGTAAACAACTTTTCTAGTACATTTAATTATTTCGTATTTACATAAATTTAATATTTTTTCATTATTTCGAGCAATTTTCACCAAACCATTTTTATCTTAGTTCGTTGAAATGATTCAATTTAAGAATAGTTTTTGATTAAATTGCTTAGCTGTTAGTTAAAAATTAACTAATATTAAGAGCCAAATGTAGCTCTGTTATAAAATATCTTTAATGAATATTGAAAATAATCTAAAAAATTTCACAAATATCAAATTATCCTAATTTTTTTAGATTTCCGTATGTTTTCGAGTAAAACCTATCTGCACTCAATAAATAATGTTTAAATGAGCAACTGTAGTAATACAAAATTTTATGACTGATTTAATAGCATGGGTCAAGTGGATACTTAGCTTTAAGATATCGGATGTTGCTAGTTGGTTTTTGAAAATTGCTGTCAATATTTTTGATCAATTTATCAAGTAAAATCTGGAAGGGTTTTTAAAATTCCCGTATTTTGTGGACTATAAGACGCAGGGGTTTGGAGCGGAGCTCGGATCTGGAGCACGGAGCAGTGGAGCAATGGGTTTTTGCCCGGAGCAGGAGCGGAGCCCGGAGAAAATAATTTTGATTGCTCCACTGCTCCAGTTAATTATGTAATTTTTTTTTTAAATACTACTTTTTTCCTTTTTTCCAACGTTTAAAGATCAATAATCTGTTTTTTCAAACATTTATTTAACTTCACTTGTTTGTTAGGGCTAAAAATTGTTATTTTTGACCAACTTCTACATATCCGATAAAATTAAAACTTTATTTTTAAAAACAATTTTTTTTAATCAAAAAACTTTTTTTTAATGTTAACGATATTTGGAGCATGGAGCGGAGCTGGAGCAGGCATTTTGATGCCGGAGCGGAGCTGGAGCGGAGCAATTAAAAAATTGGACTGCTCCAAACCCCTGATAAGACGCACCCCAAATTTATGTGACAATTTTTAGAATTTAGAATCTGATCAAGGCTGTGTTTATTGCCCCAAGAACATCAAATATTTATGTTTTGCAGAGTTACACCTGCCATTGATGATTTACAGATGAAAAATAGGGAAAAAACTGCATAATTAATTGTGAAGGTAATTTTAGCGTCAGCCATTATACCGTCAGAGATAAAATCTAAATTTTCCTATTTACCAACGTGCGCTTCCTTTGCAAGTAAAATGGTGCACATTTTTTGAAAATATTTTTAACGTATCTGGAGGAAAACGTGAAAAACGAAACCCGTGCCAGACTGCTATGATTTGAGAAATTGTGGTATTAGGTATATCTGTTATAACCAAATCTTTGCAACTTGCATAGACGTTTAACATAAGAAAAATCGCTTTTACAAGATTTTTCGCGTTTTTCTCCGGAACCGTTTGAAATATTTTCAAAAACTTTGAACCACTTTACTTACAAAAAGGATGCACGCATTGGTAAATAAAAAAAAATTGATTTTTTTCTTTGACTGTTCCATGGCCAACGCGATCGCAAAAATGGCCTTTATTTTTCAATTATTCAGTGTTTTCCATATTTTTCATCTGTAAATCATCAATGGCAAGTAAAACTCTGTAAAAAAGTGTGAAAAATTTTCCATGTTCTCCTCTTTCAAGTACCCTTGACTTTTATTTGAAGGCACAACCTTCGACCTATAGAAGTAAGTTTTTTTTTGTGCAAAAATTTCAGCATCTTAATGGGATTTTCTTATACCTTTCGGTATCGAGATGTGATTTATTTAATTCTTGATTATCTTCCTCCACTTTCTATCGTTGGTCAACGGCATCTCTTCAATTTCCTTTATTTGTGCCTCACCGCATTTTCTTATTGTGTTCTGGGTCTACTTCTGTTCTCTTCACACTTCATTTCCATCCCATTGTTGCGTAACTATATTTTCTAGCATGCGTAACAGATTTCCCAGTCAACAGTCATTCTTCAGTTAGTTTGACTCCATCTTGTTCTTTGACCTCCACTTTTAAGCTCTTTTTGATTTGATCATTTCTAATCGTATTAGTTAGCCTCACTCCCTCTTTTGCTGAAAATGTTCATGTTTTATTTTTGCTTGTGTTTTAATGGCCAAGATTCTGAACCAGGAATATTGGAAGGTATAGTGTATTTTATTCCATTTATACTATCGTCCTAATTTTTTAAACCTGTTGAATATTAGCATATTAAAATGTTCTAGCTCATTTCAGTTTGCCATCTTCTGCAATTATTGTTACTAAATATTTGAAACTTACTACCTGCTTTCTTGTTCTAGTAACTGTAATCATTATGAGGTTCTTCGCTATAACCGTTGCGTTTTGTCTTAACGTTAATGATCATATTGTATGTCTTTATTTTCTATGCCCGGTACTGAACATTTTTGCTCATTATTTTTCGATATCAAGGGTGATTCGAACTAAAAAATAATGATCAATACTCAAACGAAACCCGAACCTTTGCTACAACTTAATCCTTAGTGCAATTTAAAAAAATTGGGTCAGTTGGCATTCGACAAATGTTGTGTTACGGTTAAATACGTTTAAATACATACTATTTTAAAGCTCCTAGACATAATATTTTTGTATTAATATTACGTGTCTAATGGAATAATTTATGATTTCCCAAAATGATGTTCAGTGGAAACCAGAAACCTCGATAAGGGTTCCGCCAGAATATATAAAAAAATTAATAGATTTCATTATTGGATATGTTATATTAAAAAAGAAGGATCCTTTATAATAATTAACATTTTATTAATACTACATTCTCGTTACATCCCTTCCTTAGAGTATAAATGGCATTGTAAAATTGTAAGTGGTATTTAATAGTACCTAGGTACCTATAATAAGAGTTGTAAGCATATTACGCACGAGTGGAAAAGTTGCTCACGGAGCCGCGTAGCGCGAGTACGTAATTGCTTTACAACTCGTGTTATGTAGCTTACTTTTTCTACGATCACATAATACATACGATTTTAACGGCTTTTTAGCTAGTATACACATGTAATTACGTTGTCTTGTCTATTTTGACGTGAGTCTACTTTGATCATTTCTAGACAAGTGTGCGTTTTGCTTACCGTGCGTTATAACTCACTTACCAGGCATGCAGGAAGTGTTTGACGTGAGTTTACTTTGATCATTTCTTTAAAAAAGTTTTGCTTACCGTGCGTAAGGACCCATTTACTATGCAGACTGTACGGTAATAGTCATTTACATTAGTGGTCGTAGAAAAAATCTGTTAAGAGTTCTGCATTATTTAAAAATTTTGAAAGTGTTTCATAGCTAAATTGGGAACGCTGGTCTTAGTAATTAACTAAATCGCCGCCTTTTTTACATTATATCATAGAAACATAACATCTATGACATAGATGTTATGTTTCAGTATGATATTTGCACATATTTTGAGACATCCTGTAGCATGTCTGTCGCTAGAGGGCCAACTAGATGGCTATATCGGTAGGGAATATTATATTATCTCGCAGACGACGCACCGCTGGCGAATAACATCAATCGAAAGCCTGTGATAGGTAGATGCTTTTTGAAACTTGAAAATTCAACAACATTTTCGTCACTCGTAAAAAAAGTAAGCCGAATCCACAGCTGGATTTACATTTTTATTGACGATAATTTAAAAGCCTGCCGCTTTGGCATGACAATTTTACGTTGTTTTATGACTTGACAACGGCAAGAACGACCGAAGAATTATTTTGGAGATGTTTTGTTTGTTGTTATTGGTATATTGCATTTAAATGTGCTGACCCAGTAGAGAGAATTTATGATAAAAGGAATTTTCTACAGGTTTGGCATATATTGTTGCCTACAGAGGCTGATTCAAATTCGAGGGTAGCAAGTGAATTCTCATTTATTATTAGCGATAGAGCATAGGTTCAAATATGTTAAGTTTTTAAGTTTGTGGGGAAAACTAATGTCAAAATAGATTTTGTATGCCTGCATTTGTTCTTATTAAAACATATATCGGCAATCTATTTTGTTATTATTTATCAGTATCATAAAAAACGGGGACGGCTGTGTATTGGTGTGAAGTTGACCAAAACATTGAAATTTGTTTTAAGGTTATACAATTATTAGTACAATTTTTTTGTGGTTTATTTATTGTTGCCAAATGTGAAATGTTAAGAAACACTTTTAAAATAAATTACGATATTATTGCAAAATTATTAATGTCTTTACTCTTCTACATAAAAAGCAATAAATGAAAATTGGTATCTGTAAATGGCCAAATAAATATAGTAACTCAGTTATTAAAGACCACAATCCGAGTAAGAAATTATTGATTAGTAGTTCCGTTTTGTTACCATGCATTGACGCCTTATTAGATATTGGATCAAGTTGACCAACAAGTTAAAATTCGCATAAGAAATATGTAGATTAGGGTTTCTCGTACTTGACATTTTTGCTTATCCGGGATTCCAGAAAGAAATCGAACTTCTTCCCGGGATATCCCGGGATCCTGAGATATAATAAATTATGTCAATATTTTGAAATTATTAATCCGAGAAAGGAAGGCAACGGTTTATTACTTCAACTTCAAATCATGTATGTAATACATTTCACTCCATAATTATTATAAATAATAAAATAATATTGGTGAAAGAAATATACATGGAGAAATATTACCTTTTGTATTGCAATTTTATTTTAATTACACAATAACATAATTTTTACGATGAATTTTTTTATACGACTTGAAATACAAAGGTAGTCTAAATTTCGGTCACTTAGTTTTATTCTTATATTAATAACAAAAAGTCTAGCTGGATAAAATGCTTTCTCAGTCTGCAGAGACATCGTTTTTATCAATAAAATTTTATTTATAAACTATTTTGCTTTGGTATAAGTATAACCCATCTTATTATTAAAAAATGTAAAAAATTCGTAGGGAAAAAATAAAATTATAATTTTTTTTTAATTGTTCCAATTTACCGCTGTCCACCTTCATACCCCACTTAAAATATTACGTTGCCCTAATAATTAAGAATAAAATCGCGATATCTTAAAAAATATCAATTTTAGATATAAAACAGGCTTTTATTGTTTTTGAAAGACAATTTCATTTTCTATAATAGTGTAAAAATATATAGGGTGTTGTATTTAAGAAAAATGAGTAATCGGTGTTTAAAATTTCGCAAGTTTAATCATGCATAAAAATAGCCCTGTTTAAAATATTTTTAAAATGTAGCTAGTGCAAAGTGTTCATTAATTTATTGTCCATCTAAATTCAATTTCTACTGACATTTTAAAGTTTTTATTATTCATAGTTCAAATGAATTAATTAAAGTTATGATGAGTACCCTTGCTACAACTTTTAAGTAATATTAATTTTACGCCTTTATATGGTAATTTTGTTATGTCAAAGTTCAAAATTTGCCACATCGATCTATTGTACATTCACATTCAATCTATTGTAACGGACCGTACTGTACATAGGCCGCACTGTTGTGGAAGAGTACTTATTACTCTTATATTTATTGTTGTTTATTATGGCTCGTGATCGTCTTTGTATGATGTTTGGACCCTCGAACGTTATTTTACGGAATACACAGATCTAGAGCAATTATTACACAGTAAGAACAAATAAAACACAACATTTCTCGGTGGTTGGTTCTTAACTGCCCAAGTGCGACTGTCCCAAGATTTTCGGCTCCCCGTTGCTATCCCTTTTTTATTATAGTTAGATCTTTGTCATTCCTTCCTATAAACACATATTTGTGCGAGTAATTTGTTCTACTTATGACGTACAAGTTTATCAACAAATCGTTTGTTGATTGACAAAACCCAAATGTTGGCGTTGTAGGACCCAAGTTATGACCGTAATATTAACGTAAATGTGCTTTAATAGTTGAAACCCTCATAAATTGGCCCTTTTGAAGTGTTACATGTTTTAGTAACTGATCCATCGGCATTTGTTGCAATGTTATTCATTTAAAAGTAAATGAAATACTGAAGTAAAATAAAATAATTGATCTCAGACGGGGTGTTACACTATGCACTATCTCTAATAATAAGCTAAACCTCAAAGTTCGCCCTCGAATTTGGATCAGCCTGTATATTATTTTTGTATAATTGTATTTTATTATATAAACAAAATATATGTGGTAATCGTAATGACGGAAAGGAATTTTTTATTGTCTATGACTTTGAACCGTCGACTTGTTTATTATTCTAATTATAGTGAATAATCGAGAGTTAATTACTGTACTGTTTTCATTTAGATTATTAGTGTAGCCGGCATATTGTACTTAATTAGCTACAGTTTGTACATAAACTCGACTATAAACCGCCGTTGGTTCGGAATTCAACACAACCAAAATTTGCATTGCCGGCATATTTGTTCGTACCAAGTATTCACATCGTTTGAATGCTAATAATGGACCGATATTTGGCAGCTTAGGTACAAAATTTCATGTCCAACTAGAATTCCAATCAATATCCATGCAAATTCCAGTAATAAATCAGGCAAGTCGTGAAGTGTGTATTATTATGTAGACCGCGTGTAAAGTTGGCGGTGAGACTGTGTGTATTTCTCGCTCTTAGCCACTTTTCCAGATTTCCGGTTCAATAATTACTCGTTTGTTTTAGCTACTGGACGTCTGCCGACAGATAGTGTCAGTACCCGACAGGATAGCGTGAAACGCCGGGATTGGGTGCCTCGGGAAGAGGATTGGGAGAATCCAGAGCTAGACAACAGACTTTCTTGTAAGTTCTTTTACTTTACTTAGTAGTCGATACTGTTCTTGTATTTTTTGGGTATTACAGCCTTTCCTAGACTCATTGTCCCACTATTTCCTTTGTGCACGTTTTATTTTGTGCTCAGATTTGATATGAAATCGACATCCTGCGGATTTCTCGTCGAGTTTTAAAATGAGGAAAGCGCAGATGGCTGCTACTGTTGTTTATTTTTTAAAGAATAATATAGCGGTTGTCTACCTTCGTTCAATCAATAATTATTAAAGTAATAATTATTACCTAAATGACAATATCAAAAGTGCTGAAACCCAGTTTTTAAACACTTCTATTTATTTAGTCAGTATTTTTATTAATTAATGATAAGTATTTTGTAAAATAAATGGTCAGTATACAGGGTGGTCCATATAGAAGGGCCACTATTGGGATCTCGTAAACGGTAAGAGCTACAAAGAAGTTTAAGTTAGTTCCCCTTTCTGAGACGTATTCAGTGATGCTTTAACCCTTTGACTACCAACGGGACACATACAGGGTGTCCCCGTTATCACCGCGAATATTTCAAGTGGTGATAGAGGACCTTTTTCTAAGAAAAAATTTCAAGTAAATTTTTTTCCTAAAATCAAATGCTAAGCTGCTGATATCAACACTTACTTGATTTTTTACACTTCTGCATTTATAAGACTCTGTAGCCGAAAATATCAATTTTATCGTTAAATACCTCAAAGCTTTTTAATAGAACATGAAATTTTCTACAAAATTAGTTTTATTTATTTTTTGTCTACAGGCAATGGTTTGAGAGTTATAAAGCAGTTTGTACAAAAAAATGTAAAAAATTTACAAAATTTAATTGTTTCTTAGACTTTGCAACCGCTGTATCTTTAAAACGAAAGGTTGTACAAAAAAACCGACGGCCCATTCCGGATAGCAAATTTTATGGGCTACAACTTTGATCAAGTGAAATTTTTTGAAAATCAAAACGATTTTCCGGAAAAGCTGAAAATAAGGAATAAGAGTGCAAAAACAAAATTTCCCACAAATATTGTTTTGTATTTAAAAATGCTTTTTTTAAAGAGAGTGCGATTACGTAATTGAATGATGGAGGTCATTTTGAACACTTATTGAAGTAATTTTGTGGTTACATGTTAATTTTATTGCGTCCAGATGGATTTGCATTGTTTTGCATTTTATCGTTTTCGAAAAACAAAAACTCCCGGTAATTATGATATTTTGTATTTAAAAATGCCATAGCATCGGCAACATTCATAAAAGTATGTATCTCATCAGTTTCAAAGCTTTTTATGAAGTTTGAAATTCTTCAGAAAACCACCCCTTATAATTTTTTTTAAGGAGCTAACGAACAAATTTAACAAAAAATTGTAAAATTACATATAAACAAGTTATGTAATTTTTTAAAAACGCCGCATCTTTTTAACGAAACGTCGTAGAGCAAAACGGATGCCTATTGCGGATAAGGCATTTAACGGACTACAACTTCGGTAAATATGTTGTTCAATAAAACTAAATGTATCATAGAAATGTTTATAATAGTGAAAAAGTTGAAAAAAAAAACGATAAAATGCAAAACAATGCAAATCCATCTGGACGCAATAAAATTAACATGTAACCACAAAATTACTTCAATAAGTGTTCAAAATGACCTCAATCATTTTCAATAACGTAATCGCACTCTCTTTAAAAGCATTTTTAAATACAAAACAATATTTGTAGGATAATTTGTTTTTGAACTCTATTCCTTATTTTCAGCTTTTCCGGAAAATCGGTTTGATCTTCAAAAAATTTCACTTGATCAAAGTTGTAGCCCATAAAATTTGCTATCCGGAATGGGCCGTCGGTTTTTTTGTACAACCTTTCGTTTTAAAGATACGGCGGTTGCAAAGTCTAAGAAACAATTAAATTTTGTAAATTTTTTACATTTTTTTGTACAAACTGCTTTATAACTCTCAAACCATTGCCTGTAGACAAAAAATAAAGAGAACTAACTTTGTAGAGAATTTCATGTTCTATTAAAAAGCTTTGAGGTATTTTACGAAAAAATTGATATTTTCGGCTACAGAGTCTTATAAATGCAGAAGTGTAAAAAAAGTGTTGTTATCAGCTTAGCATTTGATTTTAGGAAAAAATTTTACTTGAAATTTTTTCTTAGAAAAAGGTCCTCTATCACCACTTAAAATATTCGCGGTGATAACGGGGACACCCTGTATGTACGTCCCACTACTAATACAAATAAATTGTTATTATTTGTTATCATATTGGTTCTCCGATAAAAAATATGTCTTTCTACGTGGGGGAGGGGCTTGTGAGGTGAATCATTGTCTTCAGTATTGTCATTGTTTGTCAGTCTGAACTTGCATATACAGTGTGACGCATTTCAAAGGGGATCAATCACCCTCATAAAAAGTTTATTTATGGTCCGATTTTCATTAACTTTTTTTTCAACGATGAAGCATCAAAAACTGTACTTTGGCACACTATTTTAAAATTCTGTTTACACTCACAAAGCTTACTATGATTTTTTTTTATGTCAAAATTAGTAAAATTTGTTTAGCGATTTTTTTATCTATAATCTGACTACACCACTGGATTTAGCATGCCCTCAAATGGGTTTTTACCAAATTTCATGAAAAAGAAACAAGAACTAAAAAAGTTTGCACTATGTGTAAAATTCCGCTGTGCAAAACATGTTTTACAGCATTCTTTACATAATTTGTTATTTTATCATTTTCTAACATTTTCAATATTTATAATCTTATTAGTTCACAGTAGTTTATAATTTTTTTTGTTATATTTTGGTAAATAAAAGTTTTAGTGCATACCTATACTGTCAAACCATATTTTTTTGTTCCTTGATTACAGCACCAGTGGGACATATGATCCCAGCTAGAAATACCAGAGGAACATATATGTCCCGGGAGCGTATGCTGCGACCGAAGGTCAATTTTTTTTTTGTTGATAAAAATTTCTTATATTTATTAGTATGAGTATAGCAATATAAAAAAAAAATTGAAAATTTGAAAATTTAAAAATGGTAGTCAAAGGGTTAATGTTTAAAAAAAGTTCCATGGCACTCTAGATAATAAACAAATATCAAAATGTTTTTTTTTATCTTTAATAACTCAATGGTACTTGATTGTACAAAAATATTTTTGGGGAATAAGTTGTACATTTTTTTACGCACTGTAAAATGAAAACATTCATTTGTTTAAATATTTTGTATGCTATGCTATGACCTCATAAAAAAGCATTTTCCCCCCCTATTTTTAATAATGTAAGGTTTAATGTACTTAATTTGATGTTTGGGCTAAAAAAAAAAATCGTTAAAAGTCCGTGTGAAGGTATAGAATGCCATAAATTTAAACAATGTTGAAACAAATGAATGTTTTCATTTTACAGTGCGTAAAAAAATCTACAACTTTTCCCCAAAAATATTTTTGTACCATCAAGTATAACTGAGTTATTAACGAACCATTTTGATTTTTGTTTATTATCTAGGGTGCCATGGAACTCTTTTAAAATATTAAAGCATCACTGAACAGGTCTCAGAAAGGGGAACAATTTTTCTGATTTAAACTTCTTTGTAGCTCTCACCGTTTGCGAGATGCGAATAGTGGCACTTTTATGTGGACCAGCCTGTTTATGAATATTTTTGTCAGTATTAATAATCAAGTGTCAGTATCAAATCGCATTTATTGGTAAAGTTTTGTTTATTTTGTCGGTATAATGTTGGTTTTTGGCCAATGAAATTCATTTGGTCAGGAATAGAGGGTGGGGTTAAAGATTGATAAAAACTTTTTAAAAACAAATAATGAAAATTGTTTAATACCTTTGGTTTTATTTTAAAAAAAAAACTTTAAGGGACCTTCTACCTGACCGTCATTCATTTGGTCAGTAATAAACGGTCATGTTAAAGGTTGGTTACAGCTTTTTTTAAATAAATAATAAAAACAAAACTAACAGGTTGTTTTCATTTTAAGTAATTCATCTATTTCAAATACTGACAAATACTTATGTTAATAAATATTTTAAATAAAATGCTGACAGTTTTTGCATAAATCGGTGTAATACTGCCAACTTATATTACGTGCTGATATTTTTTTTAAATGCTTCATGATCAAAGATTCAAAAATGTTCAGTAAATTCTTTTCCTTTGGCTCCAACCGCTTTTTTAGATAAATACAGCCCTAGGAATCAAAAATATGCGACTTTATTTGCAAAACGTTAAAAAAATAATCAAGAACTACATCAAATCTGCATTAAACCTCGTTCCTTTTTTACAGTGATTGGCCATTATCAACTGGTCTTTTTCCAAATTCATTACAAAACTTTAAATTAAAAACTGTCCAATCGTATATCAGTTGAGAGGAAAAAAAGCTTGAAAATACACATTCTAAAATACTTACATTCTTCTTGATCTTTAATATTTTGCCATAAATGGAGCAATACATTGTGCAATAAGTTTTGGTGGTAGACTTTGTTAATGAACGATAAAACATTAAAAACAAAGAATCTTATTAGTGGAAAGAGACAAACTTCTTTTAAATGTTTTTCTCTTTCCTTTTAACTGATTTATGTAGAACTGAAGATGGTTTGTCCTACTCTTACATGTAATGGAGTTACACTTTATACAAAGGTGTTACTAATCTTTGTTTAATGCATAATAAACCGATTAAAAATTATCATATCGTTAAACGGCAAAAAAAAGAACTTTTTTTAGGTAAAGGTCCATTTTTTTTAAAATTTACAACTAGTGGAAATTGGTAATAGTTTTAAATCCAAATTAATCAGTGTTTGCTAAAATAATTTCATGGAATGTTAAACAATATATTTAAAAAAAGGAATTAGGTATACCAAAAATCACTTTGACCAAAAAACTTTTTTCCTCTTCAGATGGTGATTTTTGGACAGGTAGACAGACAGCTACACTAAGCCTTAAAAACAATAGAACGTTTTTGCCACTACATAGCAACAAAGTCAATCAATATAATGTCAGCGAATTATGTTCCATATTTAGGTTTGCAACAGGCAAGTTTTTTTTTCAAACGTAATTATTGTAATTATTCAATTATTTTAGCTGCATTTGAATATTATTTTACTACACGCACTTGATCGTTAAAATTTTAATCATTAAAAGTGGCAACTCTTGTATTTTTTAATTAAATTTATAAAATTTCGGACCCATGTGCAATCTAGACGGTTTCGC
Organism: Elmis aenea; assembly: GCA_947652605.1. Classification (NCBI taxonomy): domain Eukaryota; kingdom Metazoa; phylum Arthropoda; class Insecta; order Coleoptera; family Elmidae; genus Elmis; species Elmis aenea. The sequence continues at coordinate 41,801,280 of OX393580.1, read as the reverse complement.
TTAGCATCGACCATTAAAAATTTTGCCTACGTTTCATAATACTTAAACCGTAAAAGTATCAAGCTAAAATGATTTTATGATATATAATTACGTTCATAATTTACCTGTTATATTGGATATTTTAACTTCGTAACCAGACCGTTCAAAATTCATCCAGCAAACATATTGATTGTACTCACTAACAGCATTATCCGTTTCAATTTGCAATTAAATAAAATGAAATTATATATCCATTACGGAGATTGCTAAAAATGTGCTTTGTAAAATGTTCCGTTCTCATTATCACGCGAAAAACCGGGAAACAAGCAAATAAATTCAATTTTCTGTGACATCCCTCCAAAAACATTGTGTTTTAAGTAACAGCTCATTTAAATATACCAAATTAGTGTTGTTTATCATTTTTTAAGTCTTCTCAATGTCTTATTCGAGGTAATAAATCATTTTGTTTTTAAACGCTGCTTTGCTTCATTTTTATATCAAGGTGGCTTGTGCTACAAGATATATTGAACATACTGTAGGAAGCGTACGTTCTAAAATAGTGGCAATTTTATCATTGTCATTGTAAATAATAGTACGAAATTACTTTTCTAGTTCATATAGTAACAGAGTGATAAAGCAGGCACACATAAAATTTTAAAGTGTAATAACGATGGATTATACACATTTTAAAAACAAAACACTAATGTTTAATTTTTTATAGTCATTATTTTTAATAATGACAAATGTCCCAGAAATCATAATCTTTTTTGATAAACCCACTTAGCTTTACAACATAGTTTATACATACGATATACTATGTAAAAGGTAAAATGCTCCATACCGTGTTAAAAAAATGTATCAAAAATTCTATTTTAATTTAAAAGACCTTATACCTACAACATTTTTGTCAATAACCGGGGTTATTTGTTTATTTTCTGACCCAAGTAAACATTTTAACACTTGTGATGACAAGTGAATCGTTCCTAAACAAAGTTTGTAGCTTGATGAAGTACATATATGATAATGAACAACAGTTAAATTTAAAAAAAAAATCGTTATTAATTATCTCCAACTAGACTTTCTTCGTGGTCTACTGATACTTGACAGTTTTTCGACAAACTCATGAAAAATATACTACATGCAATGTATATGTTGTTTCCAGGTTGGAACCGCGTCGAAGGTTTCTTCATAACCGACGTTTCGTCCTCCTTTATAGGCGACATCTTCAGGGTTAAACAGCAACAGTTGTTGTTTAACCAACAACCCTAAAGAATATTATACAATAAGTGTTCAAACTGTGAACCATTAACAGCTTTGCGATGATAAACTCGGTTTTTAAACCCGTTAATAACATTCCCAACCATTTCACGTGTAATAGATCTCATGTCTTTTAAATTTTCGATATTCTCCGGCCTCTTAGCATAAACTTTATATTTAAGGTGACCCCAAAGGAAAAAGTAGATTTCGTCAAAAAAATTTGGTTCTTATGATGTTTTTATTAGTAAAAAATACTAAACAATCAAAATAATTTGAGAGTATTTTTTGCGTTTTTCTCAAAAAGTTGCTTAAGTAAGGGTACTAAAGTTTTGCATCATTGAAAAGAGAAAAAAATTCTCTATCAAATGAGTATAATATAGGGAAACCTTGTCATTTAAAAAAATTTAATTGTTTTTCATTGCGCTTTTGTTATTCAAAAAAATATATTTAAATTTTGTCTTATGGTAAAAAACTAACAAGGGAAAGTCACGATACGTTGTCGCTAGAATTTGATTCCGGCGGTGTTTATTACATCAAGGGCATCAAAACTAAATGTTTTCCAGAGTTATACGTGCCACTGGCCATTACCTTCGGAAAAATAGGGGAAAAACTGAACAGCTGATTATTAAAAGTAATATTTGCGATCGCGTTGGCCATGAAACCGTCAAAGACAAAATCGAAATTCTTCTATTTACCAATGCGCGCGTCCTTTCCAAGTAAAATGGTGCAAAGTTTTCATAGCGCTTATGCAGGGGTTTCGTTTTTGACGTTTTACTCCGGAACCGTTCAAGATTTTTTCAAAAACTTGGCACTATTTTACTTGCAAAGGATGCGCCTATTGGTAAATAGAAGAATTTCGATTTTATCTCTGACGGTTTCATGGCCAACGCGATCGCAAAAATGACCTTTTTGTACCAATTTTTCAGTTTTTCCCCTATTTTTCCGAAGTTAATGGCCAGTGGCACGTATAACTTTGCAGAACATTTAGTTTTGATGCCCTTAATGTAATAAACACAGCCGGAATCAAATTCTAGCGACAACGTATCGTGACCTTCCCTTGTAAGTACGAAACAACTTTTATTCAAAACATTTTCCCCTTAAGTGGATATTTACTGAGATATATAGCATTTCCACACCTTTTGGACACACTGTTATCTAGGTACTCGCATTTGCTGTTTAATTTTGACTTTAGACCAGGGGTCCCCAAACATTTCAGGAGGAGGGTCACATAGGGGCACTTAAAGTGCCAAGTGGGCCGGATTACAGAAATGTATATTTTTTCACATAAAATACCCGCATAAGTAGAAACAAGAATAATAACTCAAGTACAACTAAACAAACAGATTTTTTTAAACAATAAAGTAAACTCAATAAAGGGTTGTCGACTTTTTGTAGCAGAACTTTTACAGTCGATACAAAAACTTATTTTAAAGCGAATATTCCATATCAACATGGGTCCATAAACGCTTCATTTTAAAGATACAGGGTGTTGAAATTTTCGTCAAAGACGTCAAAGCGATAACTTTCAATTGTTTCATGCAAATTTAATTAATTGTTTTTGGGTAACAAAAGAAGACTGTGTATTTTAAAAACAAGTTTTGTAAGAATTTCTGCCTGAATTAAGTACTTCCAGGTATTTTTAATGGCATTTTAAGCCTGTAATTCAAATTTCCCCTTGTCGCTAGTTACGATACTTTCCGACAGTTTCGCGTGTACGGCGATAATTGCAATTTTATTGATAATTCCGAAAGGTGTTTCAGTACAAGTGTAGGTCAGTCGGTATGAAATAGCGTCGGAACGAGTTGCAACCGTTGCAATTAAACAATTTTAAGCCATATGGTCTTATTGACCGTCGGCCGGCACGCATCTGTGTAATATCTAGTTTAAAAGGCTTTCTCTGTCGAGAAACCATCAGCAATATTGTTCGAACGACTTGGAGAATTAATTTTGCTGTTTAAATTAAATGTATTTCTGCTAGATGAAATGAAAGTTAATAGAGTTAATAAAGTGTTGTATAAAAAAACTGAAATGACTTGGAAATAGGAATGATTGCCGGATGGAAAAAAGAAATTTGTTTATTATTACATACGCTTAGCAATTCAATTCAACTGAATAAATTTCCAAGTCGCGAACAACATATTTTTTGACCAATATAGGATTGCATGGGTATCTCCCTTAATATTTAAGATAGAGAAACGGTTGATAATTTGATTGTACTAAAAAAAAAAAAATTACGCTCGCCGTTAAAAAGTTATGACACAAACTTACTTTTTTTAAATAAATGCTATAGTTGGATATAACCTATTTAGATTCCTTATTCTTTTCTCATTCCAAATACATAAGGGGGGATGTAGTTATTTTCAATAATACGCAAGTTATGAAGGTTTTACAGTTTGTTTTTTTTTCTAAAAAAACTATAGTAGGCTGTGAAAAGAAACAAAAAAAAACAAGGTGGAAAACCTTTTAAAACTCATGTGGTGCAAGTTACCAAAATTTTTAAATTTTTTGTTGAGATAAACATTGTAAATATTTGAACATAAGATAACAACATAGCATTATTGCTATTTATCTTATGTTCAAAAAGTTTATCTCATGCAACTCATGTACAACTGTAAATTTGGGCAACTAAACAGTTTGTGTCTTGACACAAACTGAACGATTGCGCGACTTCGTTCAATTGTTTTGTGTCGTATAGGTTTAAATTTCGTCCTCCTTATCATCTCGACATCACACACGGTAGCTAACTCGTAGAAATCCATGTTGAAACCAAACTATTTAGTTGTTTGTGTGCTTGCATATGTGTGACTCCTTATTTAGTTTTGCGTACGTGAGCGCGGTTTAGTCATTCACGGATCAAACTATTGCAAAACTAATTAATTGCATATCAGCGACTAGCCTAAAAGTACGGAGTAGCCCTGTCTTGTTGGTACAATATAGTCGCGAATTGTATAATCTTGGCTTGGTTATGTAGCCAAGAGCATCTACATCGGATGCGACTTATGTCTCACAAAGTTAAGAATTTTTTTAAATCATTTATGGTATTTAAATTCAGTGAAGTTGTCATTTACTCATTTAAAACAAAATTGAACTTTCCTGCCAACGCATTTTTCGATTAGGTTACCATTCAAAGCGCCCAATGTTTAAAATTGTTATTCGTTGCTATTCAGTTGCTGTTTATATCTTTTAAAAAGAGCCGTTTGGAATAATCTTATTACACTTAGCAAGGGACGCGTAAAATAACATCTAATGACGTAACAATTCACGGCGATGCCGAAGTCTGTTACGTTAGAGTTAGCGTGCTAGATTTCTTGAAGACCATTTGTTACACATCAACAAATACAGCAGTTTTAAGTATGTGCAAAATATTTGGGAGTCGAATTAAATTTTAATTTAATCTCGTTAAACTTACCATGAAACTATAACTTGGTTTTTTGTTGTTCTATAACGGTTACCAAAATTATTTATAATTTTTCACGCGTAAGTTTGTTGCTTTTTTTTTCAATTGAGGAAACGTTTGCAACCTTATTAAGTTTAAATTAGGGATGATACAGTTTTAAATTTCGCAACCTTTAAAACATGTTCGGAAAAAATAAATAAACAGGTGAAGTAATTTTATATTGGAAGAAAAACGAGTGATTTTTAATTAACCCTATTCATAATAATGCTATGGCAAGTCTGTATAAACTCATTTGTGCAAATAATAAATTTACAACCTTTTTATACATTTAATTTGCATTTAAATCTTACATGAAAACTTGTAAATCATTAAAACTAAAAATTGGTAATCGGCTCCTTTTGTACTTTTCGGTGTCGAGATATTGTCTTAGTTTCTCCATCATAAGATTTGTTCCAACAAGGCTATGGACCATGCAATGTACTATTAGGATTCTGCGCGTCAGTGTATAGTCAAAACAGTACGTGAAAGAAGGCATGTACTAGCGCTTGGATTTTTACACGCATGCGCTGTTCATAACTAACGTGAGCTCTGGTAGCTATGCATCGCCCTCCCAATCCCATTTAGTACTGGATTTTTAAGATGTTTACTCTTGCGATGCGCTCATTTCTATGAACCCAATAGACACAAATATCATTTACAGTTAGGCCAGTCGAAGAAGCGTTCCAACAACGGCTAATACTGGCCAATACATTTATTAGTACATAGTTCACGCATGAGAATAAACCAGTTCATGCACTGATTCATGGATTGGTTTTAAATTGTTGGAACAAACCTTTTGTCTATTATTGGTAACTTACAGTGCATAATTTATCATAAAAATTACAAAACCGATAAATATTTAGTGTGCTTACGAAATGACGACGAATCTTCTCGTTTAATTGGCCAGTAAATATTGGGAGAGTTTTCAACATAAAACTAAAAACCACTCGCGTTTATTCTGTATAAAATATTCAGCTGCTTACAGTTTCCTTAGCATGAAATGTAAATTCTTTATGAAACTTATAACGGCTAATATGTTTCACGTGTATCGTAACTGTTCATATTGATAAACAAAACAACGAATTGATGTGTGTTGAACATATCCCATACATGACGTTAGTTTATAGTTTATTTTTAAACGGTAGGTATGTATGTTTTAATTAACGATTGTATAATACATATTGTGCATTCAGTTGCATTGTTTTAATCGCCATACGTGTAAAGTTGAATGTCCACATTAAAATATTTGTCGTATTTGTGTTATTAAAGAAAAAAGTCGTGGCACGAAGCTTTGTTTATCAATAAAGCACTCGTAAAAATAAACTTTGTGGAAATCGAATTATGTTTCATATGTAAATAGTGCCGTTCCACACAACAGAAGTTATTTTCCGATATTGAAATATGGTAGACACATATTTGCATTTTTAAAATTCTGTTTTAGAGTTTATTCCTGTGAACCTAATATTTGTGTCAATTTGCTTAACCCATTTTTTAAATTTTACCAATGCTGAAAGTTAGTTTCAGATATTTTTGCCAGCACTATGTGCTGGGTTATATGACTTTTCTATTCGTAGCTATGATAATGTTCAGTTAATGCATATTTTTCTTCGGTTCTTTTCTTGTCTCTACAGGGTGGTGAATTTTTTGATGCTTACCATTGGTATCTTAGAAACGGTAAGAAATACGAGATCAGTTAAATTAGAGAAAAGTTGCACATTCTATGGCGATTGGGAATTTGAAAAAAAGTCGTGGATATTTTGATTATTTTCAGATTTATAACAAAACTGAAAAATGTGATCTTAGAAAAAAATTATTATCTTCCATACCATTGTTTGAAACGTGGACACTAACAAACAAAAATAGCCGTGTGAATGCATCAGAAATTGTATAATATCCAAAAAAATCCAAGGAAAAACCCGCCCGTACGCGAATGCAATTATTTTCAGGCGATTTTTAACTGCGCAATTTTTAGTTGCGTGGTGAAAATATCGCCCTTGCGCAACTAGCCTAACTAATTTCGTGTCTCTTACCGTTTCTAAGATACCAATGGTGAGGATCGAAAAATTTACTACCCTGTATATCAGCTTTTCCCAAACTTGGTTCCCTGCGATTCCGCAAAACAATAGAAGGTGTTCCGTCAGAAAATGGCTAATGTACCCGGGTCCGGGGAATTTTACCCCATCGCCCCCCTTCCCTCCCCTATAGTGCGAGCTTGCCGAAACGTCGAGCCAATTTAAATATTACCCGGATAAACTCCGAAAACCATATTTAAAAAAATATATTTATATACATTTATTTATTATGCAACTGATTAAGATAGTTGAAGTCTAAACTATCCCAATCAGTTTCATACAATATATTAGTTATCAGCCATCAACGTAATATTTTTTTATATAATATTAATTAATATAATACAATATAAAATAACAATATTATAATATATAAAATAAAAATATAAAAAATATATATAATCCAGCATTACAAAAAACACATGAAAATAAAACTATTCTGAACATCTATATATATAAAAGATTGTTTGTTTGTTCGCTATAGAATATTAGGTCCGTTGACCGATAGGGACCAAATTTTGCACAGTTACTATTTAGGACCTTGCAGATCTAACGCCAAACTTTAAGTACAAGCACATATTACCAATTTAAAAAAAAATAAATTACTTGGTCGGGATTCGATCTTACGTCGGCAAATACCTGGTCATAACACGATACGGCGCGGTGTATTTCACAAGTAAAGATTGTTTTGTATACAATTAGTAATAAATGTACATGAAGTATTATTTTTATTAGTACATTTTTATTTGAAACAAGACGAAAGAAAATAAATTTGAGTTATTATTCAATTTTTAAGCAATAGTTATTTTTTAAGGAATTATAAGAAAATGAAAAGATGATTGATCAGAGTATGTCATTTGTGTATGATTTGGAATTATTGGGCTTATTCAAGTTAAAACAGTAATTAAAATTGTAATCGCCCGTGCAACGCCGGGTAAACCATCTTGTAAAATATAAAATGATATAACATAAAATATGTTGTCAAACCATTAACAATATTTTTTATTTCAAACTTTTCTTAAAAAATAAGCACGTAGAAAACATAATTTATCTAAACTATCGTCTCCTAATTGCGACCTAATTTTTGTACAAAATAATCCAGCCACGGAAAAAACTCTTTCGGATACTACTACACTTGTTGGTCGAGTAGTGAGTAAACAATCATATGCCATTTGTATGTTTTCCCCTTATTTTTTTTCTTTGAAAATACGTCAATTTTTTTTTTGATTATTTGATTTAGATTTTTATCATGATTAGAAAGATATTGTAAAATTACCGGTATTACCGGTAAAAAACTGGCAAATTACCGGTACAATTTGAAGAGCATTTTTTGCGATTTACCGGTCGAGTCGACAGCCCTGTCTGCAATAAAGAATATGGTATTTTGTTCATAACCTTTTTTATTATCAGTGGTAATTAAATGACTTTTTACGTGAAAGTCTATCAACATGAATCCAGTGAAAATAAATGAACTTTTAATTAAGAAATATTTTCGTAACTCGTGTCTTCTGTAAATAGTGTAAATTTAGTTAGTGCTCTGTAGCTTTTTTTTTAGAGTTTGTGGGAGTTTTGATGTTCCGAGACAAAATTCTAAACTGAAGTCTTTGGCGGTTTAACCTCGAAACGCGAAATGTAATTTCACAACCATGTACGGTACGGTATCTGGCCACGAATTTTGCGGTCGGACAACTCCACCAGTCTTATTATATTAGTTTCTAACAAAATACAACTTTCTTCTGCATTCCGCACAGAAGCAAGTCACTTTGCTTTATGTTATTATCTTTAATTATCGTTTAAAGTGAAGAAGTTTGTTTTTAATCAAGTCGAGGTAATTACCAAGGACTTTTGTTCGAGATCTCGGGTAATGTACAAAGTATTTAGAATTTTATTATAATCTCATAGTGACTATATTTTGGACTAGTTTGATTAGAGCTCGCCTAAATTTTTGCCTTAAAAGTGAGAGTATTAGATATTAAACGAATATTTTGTATGAATTTTGTCAAAGTTTGTCAAGTTGCGTCTCATAATGACATCATCTGCAATAATGTGCAAATGTTTTATTAGTTCTAGAGATAAAATTATAATTAAGTACAAGTTTGAAAAAAATTCCAAATTCAAATAACTGTTGAAATTGTCCCTCGCCTTGTTCAGTTCACAAATTTAGGCTCTTTTTCTTGCTACCAAAAGCATTTTGCAGCATTATCGGAGTTTTGATTGAACATTCTTCAACATTCGTTGTTCCACTTCTTGCAAATTAGCAAATGAGTTCTGAAAATCCTGTTTTTTTAATTTAGGGAACAAAAAATAATCCGTAATGGTCAAACAAGGTAACCTTGGAGGAAACTCAACTTGTTTATGCAAACTTATCAGCCGGTCATTAAAAAACTCGCGGGGAAAAGCTATAGTTTCCCGTGTTGTATGTGCTGTTGCACCGTCTTGCTGAAAATAGCCGCGCTAAAGTTCATGATCGTGTAGTTGTTGAACAAATTCAGTCAAAATTTAGTTTCTGTTATTCTGTACCTCTCAGCATTGACTGTGAAATAATTTAAAAAAAAAAAAACGGGACCAATTATTCTTTTGCGAGAATCTGCTATATCCAAACACCAATTTTTTGAGCACGTAGTGGAGATTCAACAAAAATATGCGGATTATTAGTGCTAAATGGAAACTTTTCTCGTTTTTTTTTTTGTTCTCGGGAAACGGGAAATTTTAAATTAATTTTCCCGGGATTTCTGGGGAAATTGTAAAAAAATATATTTAATACACAAATTAAAAACAAAGTAAATTATAATCAACAAAAAGTTAAATTAATATAAAGAGATTTCATTTATTTGTTTAAAAATAGCATTTTAGCAACGAGAAACAGTAATGCAGTAGTAGTCATGCTGATTAATAAACAGGTCAGTCTTTAAATATCAATAAGAAGTTTTAGACTTTAATTTTATGTGATTAAATAAAAGTTTAATAATTACCTATACGTAAAAAAATGGTGGTCACTACAGAACAAGATGCATTTATTTGATGGCCCACTATAGAAGTTAAATACTTGTCAATGGATTATGAACTTATACTTTACAATCAACTATCCAGCAATTTTAAAAACAATTTCCTGACGTTGATTTAAATTATAATACACTAACAGATTTTTTTGCCGTTTACGGAGGATTGCAATTACGTACAACTGCGAACTGCAGCCAGATACTATAAGCCCAAATCATGTAAAAAATATAGTGGGGTTGTGTAAACTGCGGAGTTGAGACTTTTTTGATTTATGCCAACAACAAAACTGTTTTGACTTATATAATGTATACACAAATGCGTATCATAATTAAATAGGTTTATAGAAAATTGTTTGTAAAAAAATATTGTTTTATTTTGATATTAGGAAATTTCGATTACCGATTTCGTAACGAGCGTAGCGATGTATGGGTGTACTTATTCCGGGAAATTTTTTATTTTTTCCCGTGAAACGGGAAATAAAAATTTCAAGAAATTCCCGAGATTTCCCGGGAGTGACCCTCTAACACCCTCCACCATCGCATATTTTGAGAATTGACGTTCCCCGGAAGATAAAATCACGCTTCGTCAGAAATTTTTTTTTAGCAGGTCGTCATTCATAATTATTGATAAACCACTGGCAGTACGGAAGACGTCTGGGGTGGTCTGCCACCAAATGGGCTTGATATGATTGCATCTCATATAGATGCATGTCCAAGTCCTTCTTTACAATCGTTTGACATTTTCCATAAAAAAAAGTCCAATTTCTTGGGAGAGACGTTTCAAAGATTATGTAGGCTCTTGTTAAATACGTTGACGAAAGTCTTAACCACTTCTGTACGAACGGTTCACCTACCAGCACCTTTTTTATGAGGTGCAGAGCCAGTTTCGCGAAACACACCAATACAATTCGTAAGACATGCATAAATCCTAAATCTGGAAAGTGCTCACGAACGCTGATTGCATTACCAAATTCCATTAACTAGCACACCAGTTCAAAAATAGTCTTCAGTCATGTAAATTTTTAGTACTGTGGTGAAAATCATGTGATTCAAAAACTGCTTAACATTACAATAAAAAAAAAACTTCATCAGAACTGCTTTACAAATTTGAACAATCAGAAAATGATTGAGATAAATGCACGATACTAGCTTCGACAATTATTTTAAAATGATGGGCACCTTTGACCAAAATAGTTTTTGATATCACGGTATAAATAATCTTGGCCTTAGATTACTTCTATGTTTAATAAATAATTCATTTGTTATTAAACGATGCAGTTCTGAGGAACAATGTACAAATAAATTTTATCAATTTAATAAACATTCATAGACTTTATCCTTTTGTTTGATAGAAATCAGCCCAAATTTAAACAAACAGAAAAAAATCCAATATTGTAGAATTGCTTTAATCATTTTTAAGCCTGTTCAAAAATTAAGGTTCAGGCATGGAAATAGCGTTTGAGCAACACACACATTTAATAGTTTTTAAAGCAGTTTTTCACAGAAACACAGAATCGATATTTAAAACTTTCCTTTTCTATCCAAACAAATATTTGTAAAAAAAAATTGCTTGCATATTTTCATCTTAATGTTTTTGCCGCATCTCGTCTCACGCTCTACTTAAAAATATATTGTAGTCGTCGCCAACAACTCCTTTTGTGTCCTCCATATCTTCTTCCATTTCTTTTCATCACTTCCATTAAAATATCTTTGAGCATATCTTAATACGAGATCATATTTCCGCCGTATAATAACCAAATCAACGTCATGAAAAGATAAGGACCGAAATTCCTCATAGTTGTGAGCATCAAAAACGAAATTCTACATCATCGGTTACTTAAAACCTGAATTGTAATTGAAACTCTTAGTTGGTAAAAAAGTGCATTACGTAATTCAATAAAAATTTTAAATTTTTTGTTGCGTGAAAGATCTCCCATTGCATTTAGTGGTTTTTGTTGGGTTCTGCAATTAAATTGTGATAAAATTTACATAATTGCATTAGCAGCCTTCGCGTAAGATGATTCATATCTGAAAGCAATTGCGTTAATTTTATAATTAACCTGCCATACACAATTAATAATGAAGATTTTAGCCTTGGTGTATTAAGACTGCCGTAAATACTTGGAATAGAATATTTCCACGAGTAAAATTATTCAACTCATGACTAATATTTTATTACAATATTCCGTGATAGTCGTCGGAGTTCATTAATATCGGATGAATGCATTCATGTGCATTCTTGTGCACTTTTATGCATATTGATGCATTATTGTGTTTCTTTTTCTGATTGTTTTGTAGTTGGGGCCTACATTAACAATAACCTTAGCTAGCGCATTGGTTGGATTAGCTAGTACGGTATAGAGCGACGGAAGAGAGGAATAATTTCGTTTTTAAAGGAATAGTAGGCGGCATTCCAGTGATAATAGTTTCCACGTAAATTAAAACTGAAAATTAAGTGAAACTTCAAAGAAATTCGTCGAACGTTGCCACTTAGCTTATTAAGTCTTAACTTTTGTTTGTCGTTTTGGGTTTTTAACACAAATGAAGTTAAAAACGTTTAAGAAACTATGGACATTTCACATGACGTTAAATTATGAAAATTATTCTGGTAGTGACAGTACATTTTACTTTGATTTTACGTTCCCGAACTTAAAAAGAGATTATACAGGGTGCACCACGACCCTGAGATTCTTCGACAGCTCCTTTATTAATGAAAATATCAAAAAATATTTAATACAAATATTGTGCGAATCTATTTTCTACATAACCTAAAATTATTTTCAAATATACAGGGCACATATAAAAATGTAATTTTTTAAAATAGAACACCCTGTATATTTTTACATTTTTGGATTCCTCTTAAAATTTACTTTAAAAAATGTACAAGGTTATATGGGTCTTAAGTCAACCGTTTTCGTAAAATTTACATTTTTATGAAAATTTTGAGAAATACAGCACTTTCAATTTTTTTTATTATGTAAGTTTTAAAAAGCAGTACAATTTTGTTTAAAAATTAGATTGACCATAGATTAATTAACACTTTGCGCTAGCTACATTTTAAAAATATTATACAGGGTGTTTTTTACGCTTGGTCAAACTTGTGAAACTTTAAACATCGATAAGTAATTTTTCTTAAATACAACACCCTGTATATTTTTACATTTTCTTGTAGAGAATTTAATTGTCTTTCGAAATTATCAAGCATGTCCTATACCTAATATTTTTCGAGCTATCTCGATTTTTATTAGTATTACTAAGGCAATTGAAATATTTTAAAGTCGATCATGGAGGTAAGTCGTAATTTTTCAAAGAATTTTTAAACAAAAGAGTAAGCAGAGCTGCAACTTTAATTTTAGACTAATAATGTACCCTTTTTTCCCGAAATTTATGGTATAAATTGTTCAAAATTATAAAGTATAAAATATTTTAAATGTGTAAAAACATTGCCCAAGCTACTTTTTAAGCCAAATCGAATAGTGGTCACAAGTTTTTTGCAGGTAGATTCGTTTTTGTTTTATGATACCAACTTTATTTTTTTTTATGGGCGCAAATTTGCTATTTGCATAATCAAAAAGCATTTATTTTTTTGCATTTATTGATGTATCACACATGGTATTTTATACTTTTTCATTCATTGTCAAATTTAAAAGAAAGGATTAAAACAATAACCATTATAAATCAGGTTGGCCGGTCGTTGTAGTTTATGTTGTTTCCATGACAACCAATCAACAAACTAAAAGTTTTGAAAGCCTATTACTTGTCACATTAATAAATTCGTAAAAATGAACTTTAATAACGAAGAAAAACGCGATATGCTGCGAATTTTTTATTCATTGAATAGGAATTCTATATTGTCTAGTCAACGATATGCAGAAAAGACAACCCTCGCACACATATTTTTGTACGTTGAACAGAAACTTAGGTAAATATGGGGCTTTTGCCAAATTTAGAGAAAAATATGACAGAAATGTTTCAGATGACAATAAAAAACATTTTTATTACAAACATATCCGGAAAAACACTATTTTACTACGTTAAACAGAAACTTGAGTAAATTTGTTTAAAGTGATAAAGTATAACAAAACTTAAAAAAACGATATAAAAAATTCGCAGCATATCGCGTTTTTCTTTATTTTTAAAGTTCATTTTTACGAATTTATTAATCTGACAAGTAGTAGGCTTTGAAAACTTTTAGTTTGATAATTGGTTGTCATGGAAACAACATAAACTACAATGAGTTGCCTACCTGATATAAAGTGGTTATTGTTTAAAACGCTTTTTTTTTTTAATTTGACAATGAATAAAGAAGTAAAATACCATGTGCGATATATCAATGAATTCAGAAAAATAAATGCTATTTGATTATGCAAATAGCAAAAGTTATAAGTATAATATTAAGGGAGATCCCCATGCTTAAACTCGAATTCCAATCACCCTGTATACGTCCCAAAGAATGTTTGAAAAATTCTGAATTGTGTTACGTCGCTTTATAATACCCTGGCATGAGATTTATTAGTAGTTCTGACCTCACACTACAAGTGAATCACTTTAATTTGTATCAGAAATACATGTGGCTCCTGTTTGTCTGGCCATGTATGTCTTCATTAATTACTTCTGGGTTCTGGGTCAAATTTATCTCGAGGGTGCAATACTGCTGGGACATATGCACATACCATATGTATCCTAAACTCTTCTATTAAAAAAAGTAAGAGCTAAAAATTTTAAACTGTGTACATATATTTTTTAGCCATAGCAACACATTTTTATCAACGACATATAATTTACTTTTTGGCAGGGTGGATAAAAATCATGATTTTTTTTTAAAAATCAAAAAAATCGATTTATTTGATTTAAATCAGATTTTTTTGATTTAAATCAGGTTTTTTAAATTTACATCAAATGTACCATATAATCGAATTTTGTGACATATTCACATGCTATTTCTGTTTTGCGCTAATATATTTAATAACCAATATATTTAATTCATTTGTGAATTTTTGTCAAAATGAAAAATTAAATATAATGCTAAAGAATTTTGAAAAATTCAGTGCTAAATGGTGATGTTTAACTAATTATATACAGGGTGAGTCATTAGTGCGGGATCGGTCAATTGTGGCTAAACGGCTTGAGATATAAAGTGATTCAAATGCTATTTTATACAGTTTTTTCTAAACAATAAAAATATTTTCAAATATAAAGGGTGAGTCACCTTTCTGGAACTAATAGCAACTTTTATATTTCAAATACAACACCCAATTTTTTATTTAATATTTTTGACCGCCTTAATTTTAGCTTTGCATCAATATAAAATACTACAGGTTTTTATATGTCGTTTTAAAAAAAAATATTTTTCTAAATTATTCAAGGTTTTAAGTCTTTGTTTAAAAAATTCTCCTGAAGTTATTTTGAAGTACAGAGTTCTCTGTTCGCTCGATATGAAAAAATTTGAATCACACATACAGGGGTGTTTATAAATAGGTGGCAGCTTCCATGATTTTCCAAAGCTCGTAACTCGATTTTTTCAAATGCAAACCCCTGTATTTTTTTAAGTAATCGAATTCGTCTTTAAAAGAGCTTCATATTTTGTTAAGTATGTCCTATACCCAAAACTCATACTTTTCGAGATATTCGACATTTTTCTTCAAATCGTTATTGAAGCAATAGAGTGCCGTGGAAATTGAAAAAACTGACTGTTCACTTCGCTAACGTCAAAAACTTGTCATTTATTTTTTGAATTATTGCATTTCCACAATGAATATTACTTTACAAGAGCAAATTGATATGGTTTATTCACCATTTCGTGTATTTAATTACTAATAGTAATACAATTTTGTTTTATAATATAATAATAATAATGTAGTTTATTTTAGCGCTTTGCTAATTATGTTACATTTTATAACATGTACATATATAAATATATAAAATTTAAAACTTTTCCTTAATATGACTACTGAGCTTACGTCTAAACCTTACAACATTAGTTTCACGTTTAAGTTCACTTGATAATTCATTGTAAAATTTCAGTCCTTTATAAAAAAGAGAATTTGGAGTGTAATATCGTGTCCTGAATTTTTTATATTATAAATATTATATTGTACTCATATAATCTATGATTTAAATTGATAATTTTTTTTTAAATCACTTGATTTAAATCAATGATTTTTTAAAAAAAATCACTTGATTTAAATCATGATTTAAATCGTGATTTAAATCAATTGATTTAAATCTGCTCAACCCTGCTTTTTGGTCAAAAATCGCATTGAAAGGGTTTAGGATCTTAATAAAAAAAAAAAAAAAAAACAAGGATGGTTTGATTCAACTTTCTATTTACGTTAAATCAAAATTACTATTTACTATTACTAATCTCTCTATGTTGATTGGTCGACGCATTACTACGTTCTACGCCGCGCAAAATACCTGCTGCTAGGAAAACGCGGCTTTACCCGGGCATTAAACACTGTATCTAATGAACCATCTTTACTACTCCTACATCTTATTTTCCTTTCCACTTTTTCATAATGAATGTTTTTATGGTGGTGTTTTGTTTATTTGTTTGTTTTTAACGTTTTTTTTTTCTTTCAGTATTGACTGATATTGATATTAACTCATACGACGACGATACCTTGGGCGCTCCATCTGTGACTTCGTACAGGATGACGCAGGATGTTCTCTGCATCCAGCCACCGTCTCTTAGGCCAGCTGGATCTTTTAGGTCTTCTAGGAATACAGGGGCCGTCAAACGACCGGTTCCCATCCAGCAAGATAATCAGCCCCAGATTATGAAATTTAGAGGTAAATATGGACTATTAGTTAAATTAACAGGGCCGGTCAAGTGGGGGGGGGGTGCAATGGTTGCAATGCACCAGGCTAGAGCCGATCCTAGGGTTTGCGGGGCCGTGTGCGAAAATAAATGCGGGGGCGGATATTTTGATAAAGGGCCGAGTTAAAGTAAATTGTTACTAAAAAACTGACTAAGCAGGCTGGTGACCTAAAAAAAAGGCTCCTCGCCCTTATTTGGTCCATACCAAGAAATCCCTAGCGCCTCCTAGCGCGGGGCCGGCCTGCCGTGTGCGCGTGTACAGATCTCGCCCGCTAGGTATTTGGGGCGGGGATTTTTTTTTTAATAGGTCACCAGCTTGTTTTTTATTTTCGCACACGGACCCACAAACCCTAAACGGCTAGCGCAAGGCCGGTCTAGGCACGGGGTCGGTCTAGGTGCACACTCTGCACACCCTTACCTATATCCGGCCCTGCACCAGGCTCTCCCCTTAGTGAGGTCGCAAAATCGCATGTATTTAAATGATTTTGTACATTTTGTGACACGCACATGGCATACTTACTTTATTTTACAAAAAAAAAATTATAAGGGGCTCTTATGCACCATGTTTTGTTTTCTAAATTTTATTTCAGGCTAGATTTTTTGATACAATTTATAAATAATGCTTTACCTGAGGTTTTTAATATTCCACTTTGTAATTCCTAAAATTCGATTTTGCCTTAACGTCGACCAATAAATTATTAAGCCGAAAACGTTCCGCAGGTCGCCAATTACTTGGAGTTCCTTAAATTGTTCAGTGTTAATTACATTTTCGGTTATAGAACAAAAGAATTGTTTCCTGAACAAACAGCGATCGGGCAATTGTCGATTTTATACGGTATTGTTTGTTATACGATTCAATACAACGGAAATTTATTAAAAGACGGAGCAAATATTGGCCCAAAGTTCAGTTTTTGCTGGAAAATTGCTCCACATTCAATTTCATAACGTTAAAAGTCTTTTTATATGTTTAGTCTTTGTTTTAAAAACAAAAGGAGCAGAAAAACTTTGTTTAAACACAACTACATTTTTATTTTACATGTTAAAATTGCTTTTATTTTGTGTTTAATGTGTTGAGGCAAAAAAAGTGTCCATCAGTAAATGTTTGTCGTTTATTTGAACTACTTACTTTTTGTTTTATGTTAGTTATAATCCCGCTTTTTGATTCAAACTTACCTGTATTATCTTTTGTTTCAGAACGTTCATATAGCGACATCCAGCGGGTAGATCGACGACTATGGCGTTCCCGCGTCGATGAACGTTTCAAGTAACTCCCCTAGATGCCGCATCTAGTCACATTCAGGACTGCTTAGCACAATTTTTATTCTCGAATACGTATTGGTATGCACGGCTAATGGATCTAGTTTTATAATGTACCAAAAATGTTTAATTGTAATTTTTCTTTTTACGTAAATCTTTAACAAGAGTACGTAATCTTTATGTAATATTTATTTTGTATTTTATTTCTGCACAGTCACACTGCCTAGTTTAAAATCGACTGCCACTAAAATATTTGGAATAAAATAGTGTTTAAGAAAGTCGGGTTAAATAAATAGATGTTAAAAATACAACAATTTATGATTAAATTAAATGATTTTCAAATGTTTTTTTGTTGACTTGATATTTAGAAATGGTTATGTAATGTAATTGTTGATACTATAAATGAAAATTAAAAAATGTTTAGTAAATTTAGGCTTTTCAATTGTACTGTGCTAACAAAAAAAAAAGTTCATAAATTATTAGATAAAAAATTTCTTGGCTAAGTAAAAATTGTATGTAATTAATAACCATAGGTATTTTTTCTAAACAATTGATTACATTGTGATTTGTTTTCCTTAAACTAATATATTCTAAAAATTTTGGTAGCGTTTGTGTTTTTTAATAACAGTTTTGAGTATTTGCCTCTAAAAATTAACAATATTACATGCAATTTTTGTTGTTACTCTAGCAAGAAAACTTTAATTAGCAATTTTAAATTTTAATGTTTCACTTTTTATCTTATTGGGCATTTAGTCATTTAGTCCTTGACAATACAAACTATTTATAATTTTGTTAGTGGTGGTCCAATGCTATTATTGTTAATACTTGATGTATGTGATTTATATGTATCCATTACTCGCATTAGATATCTCAATTCAAAAAGCGAATTACAATAAAATTTAAATAGAGACCTAGTTTATCTGTATATAGAGACCTTTTCAGTCCTTTCAATAACAGCTTTTTTGCAAGTTAAGGGTAAAATCTCCCCTTATTTCTCACAATAAAAAAAATATATATAAAAGTATATGTGATTGTTAGGTAATTTTTTGTTGCTTCAATACCAAATAAATTATTATATAATAATTGTTATATTGGTTAGTCATCTTTAATTTGTTTTAATGCTATTGTAATTAATATTATACAATTTCTGAATACACTTTATAGCAAATTTATAAGAATCATGTTGTTTAAAATCTGTAAACGTTAACTTTTAGGTTTTTAAGGGCTTAGAAAATTTGTATTTGAGTTTGCTGAACATGTAGCACAATGTTTTTATCAAATAAATTTGAAATATAACTATGCGTTTGATTTTATGCAAATTTGCACAGGTTTTTTTATTAATTGCGTCTAGTGGGAGTTAAAATTCCGATTTTCTTAATGAAATAAGTTGATGTAAACATTAAAATATCGATACTAAGTAATTGAAAGTGCGCCACGACGCCGTGACGCGTTGCTGGTTGCCTAGCAACATTGTTGTCAAGCACCGGAGATTTTCAGATTCGATGGCCTGAGCTATACAGAACGGCGTTGTGGTATAACACCATTGAAAATAGTACTCCGCAAAGATTTTGAGCTAATACTTCTTACAAAAACAATTGCTTCATTTCTTCTTTTAAAACTATTCTCCTTCTCAAAGTGCGTTGACATTTGCTTGTTTTAAAATATGACTATCGCGGTTTTTGATTTTGATGTAAGGTAAACAAGTGAATATGGACTCGTTTATAACCAATACTTTTTTTGTTTCGAATGATGCGCACACGTCTGATACAAGGTAAGAAGATGTCCAACGTTTTATTGTTTTTAACTCGAAAACAATATATTGCGTAGGTCTAGAAATATTACGAATTTGCCGCGTTTTTGCAGCTGTTGTCGCTTGTGGCGCTACCTGCAGGCTAGTGAAAATACTTTCACTCTTACTATCGACCAAGAATGTTTTCAAGGTCGAGACGTAGAGGGCGCTAGACGTCAATACCGCATGCTCCAGCTTTTCAATTTATGCTTGCAAGTGTGTCATGAAATAAGGTTTTATGAAGTGTTCACGAATTATTTCGTATCTTTCGATTTTGATCGAGTAAGGGGTTATCGAAATGAACCAGTGCTGTAGAATTGTTTTGTATATAAACCAGTGTTGACAGGTGCATGTCGATGTTTTGTCCATAACCTTGAATTGGACCGTTGGGGGCGCGAACCGCGGTATGGCAACCAATAGCAAACGTCTAACCGCCAGGGTCAACAAATCCTTGTGAAATAGCCGAGTTTTGAGTCGGCCATGTTGAATACAACCTTAACTTCGACGTGTGCTATTTTTTGAGATTTTCACGTGTTTTCATATTGTGTGCTTGGATATTTAGGGTTCGATTTGGTGTAGTGTATAGCTTGTGATTTCTCGTACGGGGTTATTGTGCGGACATTACATTTGGATGACACTCAAATGTTTTGATAGCGAAAGACCTTGAATAGAGTGTTTGGCTTCACGGCGATACTTGGAAGTTTCGGATACGGCTCAGTATGCCTAATTGTAGTTCAGGTATTGTTTATATTATTTATTTACAAATACATTATTGCTATATGGCGTTTATTCATCGTAAATTAATCGAATTCGGCCACAACCAGAAATGTAGGTTAGGTTAGGTTGGTTGCTAGTTGAATTTGAAGTGTTTTAGATACGTAACAGCAATATTTCATGGATTTTTAAAATTCCGTTTGTTTAATATGAGCATTGTTGAAAATATTGTCGTGTGTGTTTAGTTTACTTATCGATTAATGTTATGAATCGTATACCATTTATATAACCTACGTAATAGGTACAGTCCCAGCGAGAAGTAGTTGGAAGTTACACATTTTTGTACTAATTTGGTCAATGTTACGTGTTGGTCTGATTGAAATATGTGCGCAAAATGATTCATAAGACTTATCTTATTGCTTGTCATGTAGTCATGTGTTTTGCTAGGCCTTAGCTTGCAGGAAAGTTAAGTTTAGTTTAATGATGGAGTGTGTAAGACATGCATTAAGTTGCAGTGTAATATATTTACTACCTTTGATTTATTGTTTGTACAGGTGTCTAATATCCTTGCTTCAGCTCTTTAGCTGTATCAAGCTGCTCATGTTTCCATTTAATATTCGCAACTGACAAATTGGCTGCAATATTGTAGCTAAGTAGTGCAGTTTTGATTTTCTTTTTATTTGAAGTTTCAAAGCCATTTGACAATAATTTTAAAGCCAAAAATCTTAACTTTTGAATGACAAGTTTTGAGAAAATCGCAGGGTTAAAACCACTTATTATTTTGGTGCCTAAATTTTGGACCATTTCCAGTAAATTTTGGCAATTTGGCGTGCAATATTTATATTAGTTATAGGTTTAGAATCTTCATTCCAAATTTTTAAGGTCCCTCATATTTTACATCAAGCAATCTTTTAATTTATTTTGATAAACAAAACCCAAATTCCTCTTGATTTTCGTTGTTATACCTCCAATATACCTATATACTACAAGGTTAAGTCATGTTTAGTAAGGTTTTGGTAATTTTAATGTTTACATTCAGTGTAAAAAATTGCGGAATAGTTCAAACAACGAATAAATCCCCAAAATATAAAAATACCGAATATGAAGAGAAACTTCGTTTTCTGCAATTTGGAATATCAATAAATTTGGTAATTTTGGGGTACATTATTATTGCTGCGGAGGTGGTCCCCTTTTGGGTTTCTTTACTGCTACCCATTAGTCTGTTGTACCCCCTGGCGATAGCCCCTTGCAATGGTCCTGTGTTTTTTTGAAAAACTCCTAAGATATTCTTTGAGGACGTTTGTTTTAACTCTTCTTGGTTGGTTTTTTCCATCCCCAGAAGTCTTCGCCGATAGTGTGTAAATCCTTCACACTAACATAGTACGTGAAGAGGAGTTTCTTCTTCTACAGCTACACCACATCGTCTGCATATATTGGTCTCTGATAGCCCCATTATATAGAAGTGTTTATTTAGCCGACAGAGTCCTGTGATTAGTCCTGGGGCTACTCTGATTTCTGTTCTGCTCATGCTGAGCATTTATTCTGTCTGTTCCTGACAGGATAGCTCTAAATTGGATTGTGGTGCTACTTTTTTCCATTAAGCATTGTGTCCCTGCATTACTAAGTATGTGATTTAAACATCGCTTGGCTGTTCCATAGGATGTGCCAACTGCGTGTTTTGGTCCGAAGAAATGTGTCTCGCTGCTAATTTCGGCTAGGTGATCATCTGCTTTCTCGTTCTCTATTATATTGGTGTGCCCTGGACACACCACCAATTTAACAATATTTCTGCTTCCTAGCACGTTCAGTGCTTGGATGCAGTTCAGGCTAAGTCCTGAGTTTACTTCCGACGAATCAATAGCTTTTAAGGCTGCTTGACTGTCGGACTACGAAGATTCTTATATTATTTAAGTGTCTTTCTCATAGTGTTTTTGCACTAAGTGCATAGCGTACACTTCGGATTATGGTGCCTGTCCACGTGAGAGTAAAACTACTCTCGATAGCAGCGTCGCCAAGGATACAGCCAATCGCGAGTTACTCTCAGGGGCTGTATCCTTGGCGACGCTGCTATCGAGAGTAGTTTACTCTCACGTGGACAGGCACCATTAGATTATGGTTGCATGCTGCCCAACACAACAGCCAAACTGTGTGGGCAACAATGTAGAAAACCTAAGCAGATCTTCATATTCTAGAATTGTTGTTAAGGCGTAATTTTAGTGTATAGTTTGTTAATTTGTTTAGTTTCGAATTTCGAAAAATCAAATATGGGTTGCTTAAGATGTGTAGACAACGATGCCAGTGTATTAAACCTGAACCGGTGCTCTAAAATTACAGCTAATCGCAGGCTTTAGGTAAACATGTGACGTTAACGCAGGTGTGCAGGTACGACCGGCGTTCAGCTTTTCGATTCACCGCCATGTCGACAACCTGAGCAAGGGCTGACGGAAAAGTCACTACCTAAGTTACTAATATCTGATTTAAAGTCTCTCAAAAAATCTTGATGTTTTCATTCCACATAGTTCTATTTTTCGCCCAGCTGCTCGATTCTTAAGCCTCTGTGCACATATTTGGATGCGCATTCGGTAATTACTGCTGATTTATTTATTTTCAATAAGGGATTTGGTTAATAGGGTATAAGGGTTGTATCAACTAGGGCCAGGGAAAGTCCCTCAGCTAATTAATAATGACAGATTCACTTATGGCGTAGTTCAGTCGATATGCCATTAGGGTAGTGCTGTTTGAACTCTATGGATTCTCTAGAAAATCAATAGATGCTCTAAAAAATTTAAACGCTAGCTCTTTAAGAGGTTTTTATGATATTTTGCGCGGAAAATGAAATGAAGTTGGTAGATACGTATAGTAAATTCAAAAGCGTCCATGTTTTTTGTAACAACGATTATTTATTTAATCATATACAGGGTGTTTGAAATTCATGTTTAAGCACGGGGATCTCGCTTATTATAATAGGCTTAAATTTGGCAAACGTGATCATTAATAATCCGAAGAGAAATTGGAATTATCTCAAACAGTATCCGAGAAAATTGTGAAAAATACGAATTTTGAAAATCGTTTATAACTCCATTGGAATAAAAAATGTTTCAAATGTGTAAACACATTGCCCAAGCAACTTTTTAGGCCGAATCGTATAGTAATCACTAATTTTACCCAGGTTGATTCGTTTTAGCTTTATATCATCCAACTTAATTTTTGTTTATAGGCGCAAGTTTTGCCATATCAAATAGATTTTTTTTCCCTGAGTTGATGTATCACATATGGTATTTTACTTCAACGCAAATTGTCAAATTTGTAAAGTATATTAAAAGTTTGGAGAACCAGCCGTTTTTTTTTTTTTGGTTTACCCACTCTAATTTATAATTTGAATGTGGTACAGTTTGCATTAAATTTGTTTTTTTTTTGTGCGATTTGGTATGTGTTTTATTTAATTTATATGTGAGGCCATTTATTATCGTTGATTATATATTTGGTTGGTTGATTCTTGATTGGCCGTCTAATAAACTTTCTGTTGTCAATAATTCGGTGCACAGACAATACAATGCGATGGTATTAATATTTATTAATTTTTTACCGTGTTTGAAATGTCACCCACTTAAAATACTGCATAAGGATAGATTATGTAGGTGACGTGTTGCATGCAAGGGTTTGGAGCAGTCCAATTTTTTAGTTGCTCCGCTCCGGCATCAAGATGCCTGCTCCAGCTCCGCTCCGCGCTCCAAATATTAATAAAATAAGTTTTTTTATTTAAAAATTTGTTTTTTAAAACAAAGCTAAAATTTTATGAGATATGTGGAAATGGACCAAAAATTACAATATTTGACACTAATAAACAAGTGAAGTTAAATAAATGTTTGAAAAAACAAATTATTGATCTTCAAAAGTTAAAAAAAGAAAAAAAAGTTCTTTAAAATTTTTCAAAATTCAAATACAAAATAATGAAAATTAATATTCAGAAAAGTTACATTACAATAATTTTACTTCAAAAAAATCAAATTTAGTTTATTTATAATTTTATTAAATACTATAGGTACCCATGAGAATAATTCATTAAAAAAAATTGTAGTTTATAATAGTAAAGTGGAGCAGTGGAGCAATCAAAATTATTTGCTCCGGGCTCCGCTCCCGCTCCGGGCAAAAACCCATTGCTCTACTGCTCCGCGCTCCAGCTCCGCGCTCCGCTCCAAACCCCTGGTTGCATGTAATGGTTTTAAGTTGATGAAAAATCTAGGAATGAGTCTTTTAAAAGTTGCTAATATGTTAGTTACTTCTTTAATAATTTTATGTGATTTAGAGATTTTACATTTTTCACAATGGTTTAAAAAAGGTTTGGGAAAAATTTGATTTTTATTAAAAAAATCAAAGATCACTGATTTATATTAAAAAAATCAAAAAAATTGCGAATTTTTTATTTTTTTAAAAGAAATTTGCCTAATTTTCCTTTTTGCAACTAATTTATTAATTACTCACCCTACATTATATCTTCTATACAACGTGATTCAAAAAGTATCAACAAATGAAAGTTTTTTTATTAAAAATTTCTTAGAAACTTTTATTCTTGATCAAAGTTGGTGGATGACCTAAAATTAATTTTTAAATGAAAAAAAAATCATAAAATTCATACGATACTGAATTTTAACGATTTTAGAAATATTCCGAGAGCCTTAATTAAAGAGTTACAAAAAAAAAAATTACAGTGAAAGATTGCTCAGTTTCAAAAATATGATCAATGGTGAAAATTGTCGTTAAAATTTCAAATTTTATTTTTATAGTAATTTTAACATTAGAAAGTCTGCAAAAATTTAAAAACTTTTTATTATTGGTTTCTCAAATAATTTTATTCTTGAGAAAAGTTGGTGCATGATCTAAAACTAATTTTAAGTTAAAAAAAAGTTCAATATAAATTCAAATTACACTAGATTTTAACGATTTTAGAAATATTCGAAACTCCTCAAACAAGAGTACTTTAATCTTGCGAATTGTTCTAAAATCACTAAAAGCTAGTGTTGTAATATGAACTTTTATCGAGCTTTTTTAAACTTAAATAAGTTTTAGATTAGACCATGCTCCAACTTTCCTCAAGATCAAAATTTTCCGATTAATCGATAATAAAAACTTATCTATTAGTTGCAAACTTTTTGAATGTTGACACTACTATGAAATTATAACGTCAAAGTTCGTATTGTCATATTTTTGATTTCTAAACAATTAGTTCTAATGAATTTTTTGTATGTTTTTAAATTAGGACACTTTACTTTTGCGAATATTTTTAAAATACTTGAAAACTAGTGTCATATGAATTTTTTTCCATCTTAAAATTAGTTTTAGATCATGCATCAACTTTTATCAGGAATAAAATTTTGTGTGATATCGATAACAAAAAACTTTTCAATTGTTGCAGACTTTTTGAATGGGGCTGTAGATCTTTTGATCCTAAAATTAATTATTATTGTGAAAATTTACAAAGTAATTCTACCGGAATGCGCCTCAAACAAGACCTATAGGCAGCCAATAGGCAATATTTCCGGCGGTTGTTTCAGCGTGTGGAAGTAAACCGTGCATTTAATTTATATTTGACGTGTGACGCTGAATCGTGAAAATAACAAAGTTTGATTTAAATCATGATTTTAATTTTAAAAATCAGCTGATTTAAATCATGATTTAAATCAGGCCAACCCTGGTTTTAGGTACCTACACAAATTGTACGATCACCATGTTCTTATTCCTTAAGGGCGAATAGAAAAGTTGTATGATATTTGAATTTAGAACAAGAAATATAAAAAAATTGATTAAAATCTAAGAGGTTTTAAAACGGTCAACTAATTTCATCTGGATAACGTTGTCTGATAACTTTAATAGTTTTGTAATTAATTTTTTATTGCCATCGACTCAGTAACATCGGTTTCAATCAAGATCTGCATTAATACGGCAAATGTTTCTGTCGTATTAAAATAATTTCTAGCCGAATTTATAGGTCTGCCTTAAAAAGCCGTGGAAGCAAATCGAGTTCGAATACTCGACAAATTAGATATCTTGCAAAGAAGATTAATGGCATTATTAAAATCAGATTTATGCGAGCGAAAAAAAAATCGAAACGTTCCAATTGTACGATGCTACATATCCAACACCTGTATTAGGCGACCCGTCCCTGGTTACGTAATTTCGTACAGGTGTAAATTGCAGTAGGCCATTAATCGTTCGTGTACGAATTCTTAGGTGTTGGTACCGTTTTGTTTGTGTTGCGAGCGGCTTGATTTCACTGGGTTAGTCTCTTTACCTTGCGAAACGCGTTTTTTTTTGTGTAATTAAACGGCACTGCTGGTCACGAAGATGTTATTTGGCTTAAGGGGAGGAGTTTTGAAGTTTCTGGCGTGTCTTGTAAGCGGTTTGGTTATTTCCTGTGTTCCACAGTTAGGCAGAAATAATTATTGTGGAATTTAAAATGGTTTTTAAGAGCCTTAAAGAGAGCACTTAGGAAATTGGCTAAAAGGCTGCGTGAGTTTTTAAAGAACGTTTTTTATTGAATACAGTTATTAAGTTTTGATTAGTTAATTATTGTATATTCCTGTTGCATATTTCTCTAGGTTAGGTATATCAGGTATATGCAAAGGGGCAATTTCCCCGGGCTTCACAATTTTAGGGGGCCTATTACAAATTTAGGGGCTTCACAATGTTTTACTCGTTCTGTAAAAAACCGTATGAATTTTTAAAAAGCGGGACGAATTTTAAAACAATTCATGAAAGCGAGGACATCTTTTTTTTGTCACACTGCCCCGGGTCTCGTGTTTTCTCTGATAGGCCCTTGGTATATGATTCATAGGGCTTATCATTATTTAGCTACTGATTTCTGCTGGTATTTGTAAAAAAATAGTTATCGTTTTAATTGAGGTTTCTTTCTTGTGAAAATGTTTCTAAATGAGCTTAAAATTCGAAAGGAAATTATTCTGTATGCTTTTTTTGCATGCAAGGAAATGCTAAATTATAGGGGGTGTTTTAAGGGATTATGTACCGATACGCCCGATACGCCTCATTGAATGACAGAAAAGTTTGCGTGCAGTGTTTAAAAATGTATTCAAAATTTTCAAGTATGTTTAAATGGAATTACTCAACTTTTTTTTAATTAGCAAGAAATTTAAAAAGTTTAAAATTAAAGCTATTTGTGATTATTATCTATACGTATATTTTTTTGCATTCTTACAGTGTTTTGTTTTTTCGCACCGAAACGCAATTTTGTTCTTTTAAATGGAACACCCTGTAGGTATATTTTGTTAATGTTCTTTCAAAAATGCATTAGGTCTTTGGTACCTAAAAATAATCGTTACTGACATATTTAAGTTTTTTGAAAATATTGACAGGTACAGGGCTATTAATATTTAACAACTTAACCATGGCATTTTTTAAAAAATGTAACGCAGTGTCATAATATTTGTGGAGTAGTTAAACTTTTAAAATAATACACAGGGTGTTTTTAATGCTCGGTCGATTTTGCAAAACATAAAAATGTCAGTTTTTTTAATAGTACACTTACGTTTTATATCTATAATGCAATTATCTTGAGAAGGAAAACATTAGATTAGTTCTTTTATGTCCAAAATTAATATTTTTGGAGTTATTGCAGTTGTAACAATAAATTATAGGTGCATACGCAATATTTCACAGAGCCAAATATGTAAGCTTTGAAAATGTGAAAAAATTTTGTAAGATCAAAAAACTTTTGTTACTTTTGATAATGGTTTTTTTTGAGAAAGATGTCAAAATCTATAAGATATTTGTAGGCCAAAAAGGTATATAATATGCCAAAAAACGAATTTGTAGCACTACTTTATTGTGGATTTGAAAGATAGGAGTAGGTACATGAAAAGGTATAGGTATATTATAAGAAACCATCAAGTTTAAGAAATAGTTATTTACACAACAAGTGAGCAAAGTACTTCTTTTCTCGTGAGACTGCCAATTGCACAGGCGAGTGTGGACACGGCAGTTGAACGAGAAAAGGTACTTTGCTCACGAGTTGTGTGTTACATTTTTCTCACAACCGTTGAAAAATGCGATTAAAACATGAAAAGCAAATCCTTAATATTACACATATAACCTTAAAATGTCAGTTGTGTATTTGACACGAATGACAGTTTCACTGTCTAAAAACGCTATTACACGACGTTACCATGACAATTTAACAAATTTTGCACACTAGGAAGCAAAGTAATCACTTTTGCTCACTAGAGAGTAAAATTTCGTTTTGCCCATTGAATAAAAAGATAAAGGAAGGAGCGTTATAGCGATACTAAGGCGTCCAGGTTAGCCTCTCAATATGGCGGATGCATGTTTTCGCTTCTGAGTGGCGTATCTAACATTTTTAAATATGTATTGAATAATGTAAATATTTGCTTTGTTTTGAATTGAGCCTGTTATTTACCTATTTATTTCTTGTTTCGTGGTTGAGGGAATTAAAAAAACGACAGCATACTTATTTCAATATTTGGATTGTTTATTATGAGAGTTAAAAAATATGCTGTACACAAATGCACGCCACTGATATGACATACCAATTTGACAGACCACATCAAATTTTCAATACATGATTACACTACAAAATATTAATGTCTACTTACCTATGAAACGTAATCTTTTAATCTTCAACATTTTTTGACCTAGTAAGACTACAAGATCTGCAGCTAACCATTTTAGCACACAAAACCCTAAATTTCTTGACTGTTTGACCTGTCAAAACCGGCCGCCATCAGAGGCCATTTATGTCGTAATTTCCGTCGCCGCCCAAACGCTGCAGTATAGTATTAAAAGCTCCTTCCTTTATCTTTTTATTCAATGGTTTTGCCCACTATTTTTGATAAGGTAATGACAACATTTTTCAACGGTTGTGAGAAAAGTTGTTTTTACTTAATAAGAAATCAAATTGTTAACATAATCAAAATATTTGGTTTTGTCTGAAAACCGTATTATGGGTTACCTGGGAAAAAAGTTGAAAGCGAATGTTTAAAATACTTAAAACCTTTAAATTATATGCCTTTTAATGCAGATTTGTCGTCCTTTAATTAAAAAATGTACCAGCATTATTCTTGTAAACAAACGAGACTACTGACATGCTAGTAATTTCTGGAACAACCAGTGTATAATAAATAGTCTTATTACCAGGGGTTTGGAGCGGAGCTCGGAGCTGGAGCACGGAGCATTGGAGCAATGGGTTTTTGCCCGGAGCAGGAGCGGAGCCCGGAGAAAATAATTTTGATTGCTCCACTGCTCCAGTTTTTTAATGTAAAATTAAAAAAAAAACTACTTTTGTTTCCTTTTTTGAAGATCAATAATCTGTTTTTTCAAACATTTATTTAACTTAACTTGCTTGTTAGGGTCAAATGTTGTTATTTTTGACCATCTTCTACATATCCAATAAAATTAAAAGTTTGTTTTTAAAAACAATTTGTTTTAATCAAAAAACTTTTTTTTATAATGTTAACAATATTTGGAGCATGGAGCGGAGCTGGAGCAGGCATCTTGATGCCGGAGCGGAGCTGGAGCGGAGCAATTAAAAAATTGGACTGCTCCAAACCCCTGCTTATTACATCTGTGGCTCTCAACATGTTTTCTAATTGGGCAAGTTTGGCAACTGATCATTTAGTTTGTTGATATTTAAGAGTTTTGTTTTCGATTAAATATCGTGTTTTTACAAGGGGTCGTGAGGGTGTATTAGCACACTCCAAGAGCCCGTTTTTTTTCTACGTTATGATTTTTTATACAATAATAAATCAGTAGGGTTAATTAATAAGAAAACGACTAATTTTTTTCTCGGAGTATTGATTTTTAGCTTACGCCTCTATAATTTTTGAATCTTGTCATAATTTTTACAAAATTTGGTGCATGTGTATCCATAATTCGGTGCTGGAATTGTTTTTTGCTATTTTTTATCAAGCCATTTATTTTTATTGTGCCAGTTGTGATAAAAATCATGGTATCGTAGGCGGAATTTTATTATAAAAAAAAGGATTGGTGATGCATTGATAACAAAATTTATTTCCGTGTCCATTACAAAACCGCTACTGGTCCCCATTACTCAAGATAATCTTTGATAAATAAAAAACAAAATTAATGGATAACAGTGTGTGACAGTTAATTTATTTATTTGATGAACTTCGTTCGCTATGTTATGCCAACTATTGCGTTTGCACTAATCATGTGTATGTACTTTGTTACTTAATGACGTAATTATTTTTTTGGAAGTGTGTAACAGTGTTCGACTCAACAATTAATTAAAAATGAAGTTGCTAAATTTAAAATTAGTTTTATACGTGAATTCAGTATGATGCTGTAAGTCTTAAATGAAAAATTAGTACTGTACTTTGGTCTGTTTTTGAATACTGTTCTAATATACTTATAACCCAAACTCAAATGCAATAATACTTAATGTAAAAAGAGACTTGTAATTTATTTTTGCCTAGGCGTCCAAAAGTTCTGGCTATATCGCTGAATGTTGTAGTGTTGATTTACGAAATAGTGCAATAAACCGCTCACTACTTTATATGGTAGCAATAAGCATGAAAATGCCCATTAAAACATAATAAAAAAATTTGATTAAGTTGTACATAAAATATGCGAAAAATTTATGTTAAAATCTATTGAAACGTCATGAAGCAAATAGCTTCAGCTGTAATACAGGGCGTTCGAAAAGTAACAATACACCTATGGACAGTGTAATACATTATTTTTAATTTTTTTTTAAGACTATAGGCCTAAACATATGATTTTTTTAAATAGAAAAATCCGTGAATATTTTTATATTTGATCTAAAAAATTTGAGGTGAAGTTAGGTCAGGTCAGGTCAGGTTTTCAAATACTTTGGTAACAACATTTTTTAAGGAGCTAAAGACCAATTTAAAAGCTTCTGTTGTTTCTGAACTACATACTGCAATTCTAAAACTATGGAAAGATCGATAACGATCACTTGTAGACATCACCAGGACCGGAAATCTGTGCCAATTTCATTTATATGTTGCATCTGCAGGTATATATATTATGTTCAGACAGTAATGCATGTTTTAAAAGCTTTTTTTGACGACATAAAAAATCTAATTCTTTATTATCGTAACAAATCTCATAGGCGACAATAAATGGCTTAATATTATCTTTAGATACAACTACGTTTTCCAAAATCTTCTTTTCCAATTCGCCCAATAAAATGTTCATTCTAATTTTTTTGTTTTTTAAAATCTGGTATCGTTTTCAGACAGTGTTTTAATTTCGCTGTTAATGGTATCACTTAATTTATGTATAATAGATACATTTGAAAGCTTATTGTGACCATGTGAAAGATTAGATCGATATAAAGTAACTTCACTGTTTTCAAAGTTGAACACTAAAGGAATACCTGTAACACACAGAGGTCCGTATTGTTATGTTTCGCAAAGATTGTAATTTTGTATATATTTTTTTATAGCAAACTAAAATATTTATTATTACACGTACATTTTAAATTTTATATAACCTTAACATTTATAATTTTATAGCATACCTAGAAAACTATTTATAGCAAAAATTATTTTTTTTATTGCAAAACATAATTTATTCACAGCAGTTTATCACAAGTCAAAGATAATAGGTTTGGAGAGCTGAGATCAAGTGATCTGGGAGGCCATAAATCTTTAGAAATCATACGGCCACCAAATATCTCCGAAAACAGAGTCATCAATTGTCCTGCACAGGGGTTTGGAGCAGTTCAATTTTTTAATTGCTCCGCTCTAGCTCCGCTCCGGCATGACATGCCTGCTCCAGCTCCGCTCCATGCTCCAAATATTGTTAACATTTTTTAAAAAAGGTTTTTTTGGTTACAAAATATGATTTTAAAAACAAAATTTTAATTTTATCGGATATGTGGAAGTTGGTCAAAAATTACAATATTTGACCCTAACAAACAAGTGAAGTTAAAAAAATGTTTGCAAGAACAAATTATTGATCCTCAAAGGTTGAAAAAAAAGAAGAAAAAAGTTGTTATTTTTTAATTGTACATAATAAACTGGAGCAGTGGAGCAATCATAATGATTTGCTCTAGACTCCACTCCGGCTCCGGGCAAAAACCCATTGCTCCACTGCTCCGTGCTCCAGCTCCATGCTCCGCTCCAAACCCCTGGTCCAGCAGTGTGCTGTGGCGCTATCTTGTTTTTTTTTTTGAATCACCACGATACAACTGAAGAGTTCATGCTACTGTAGACCCATGACCGTCATTACAGCCAACTGATCAATTCAAAATATCCCATCAAATTGTTTATTTTATTTATTTATAGTAGGTGTATAGTTACTTTTCGAAGACCCTGTATAACAATCTAAATAATTACAATGTTAAATGTGTTAAAGGAAACAAAAGAAAATAATAATTACGAAGTTGTAACCAGGGCTGCGGAGTCGGTAAAAAAAAAATTCGACTCCGACTCCGACTCCTGATAATTTTAGTAGGTCGACTCCGACTCCAACAAAATTAAATACTAAAACATTTTATGGTGTGTGTAACATAAAAAAAGAAAAGGAAATATAAAGAAATTATTTAAAATTTGAGTTTATTTTTGCGGCAAAGGACCATCTCGCAATTTTTTGTTGTACTCGGAGTCGGAGTCGGTACATTTTTTCCGACTCCGACTCTACTGACCAGAAATTCCTTCTAAACTCCGACCGACGCCACCCACAGCCCTGGTTGTAACAAGTATATCCAGTTCTTCATTATTTTTGAACAGTTGAAAGAGTTGAATGAAATATGTCAATACTGATTTACATTTGTTTTCTTGACGACAATTTTTTGTTGTTCTTGTTTCCACGAATTTTGTCTCTAAAATATTGGCCTTAATGATAATTGAGTCACCCTGTAGGTATGTATATAACTGCATGTAGTAACAACCTTGTTTGTTATTAATAATTCGTTGATAATTGGTAGCCGATACGCCCATATTGACAAAAATAATTTGAACGCCGACTCTTTTTTTTATCTCGCGTCGCCACGGCCTGCTTAAATCCGCCCACGCACTTGCACGTTGCATGGTTTTTATGGCACAGTCCTAACCTATCCCATGTTCTATTGTATGTTTTAATGCGGCCGTCACTCCCGCTTTATGACCTCGGATGCTAACTTTAACGCGGTTTAATAACATTTTTCATTGGTTTCGCTATTAATTTGCCGTGGCCGTTGCATTAAAATGGAATACAGCGATGAGTTATATTTAGGCGACATGTGTTGCAGATGGAGTTTGTTGCCTTGGAGAGAGGATGGCCAGTACGAGCATGCATTTTGTAGTAGGCTATGATAACTCGAGTCACTTGTTAAAGAAAACAATTGTTATTTCATAGAAACAAAATTAAGTTTGTTGTATGTGTGGTGACTGCCTCACAGCTGTTTCTGTTTTATTAGCTTTTGTTGTCTCTTGGTGTTAAGGATGATTTAAACGAAAGTTTTTCATTCGTATTTGGTAGACGCCAGTAAAAAGTGTGTTTTACTCTAACCCTTGGTTTGCTTAGCAAAAGTCAAGGGCGGCTCATTTATAGGGGCTGCAGTCCCTCCAGATGTAAATAAAATTATGTATATTCGTCAAACTTGTTTAAATATTTTTTAAAAAAAGTTTGTCGTACTGCAGCTATCTTCTATAGTCAACATTTTATAACAATGGCTGTGTACAATTAATACGCGGGCTGCATTTACCGCAGCCCCACAGCGGTATTATACTAGTTCAGTGGTCGGCAAACTCATTAGTCAAAAGAGCCACATATCAGCAGTATAACGACTTAGATTTATTTTGAGAGCCAATTTTTTTTTACCAGAACCCTGTTTTAAGAAGTCGCTTAAAACTAGGTACACTGAATAAAACTGGATATCATACTTTATAATAATCTTATTTATCGATAAAAATTATATTTTTATTAGTAAAATTAAGACATTGTCATGTTTAATGTGAACAATGGCCTTGGATTTCCTTGGAAAGTTTGGGTAAGTCAGATTTATATGTTGTTGTTTTTAATTTCGGGCACGATTCCAGGTTCTCATCAATAAGACGATTTCTCAATTTACTTTTGATAAGGTTCATGCTTAAAAAAGATTGTTCCCATGAATATGTAAAGCCGAATCGAGAAAGAACAGCATATGCTAGTTTTTTGAACTGATCATATGAGTCACGAATACTATTTCAAGTGATAAAAATCATCATGTCTTCATTCTCCAGGTCCAGACCACTTGTGCTGAGAACTAAGATTATATTTGTTTTTCTCCAATTAGCATTAAGGCATTCAAATTTGGAGTTCCATAATTCTTTGTTTTTTAAATTCAACAGTTGCATATCAAAAGTGCCAATGTCAATATCAAAGGAAGAAAATTTTAATTCTGCTACGGTAGCATCGATAGTTTTTTTTTAACAAAAGCTAGCGTCGTTTTGCAATTTCCGAATTCCTAAAACCTCTGTAGAAAAGCTTCCCTCGTATTTAAAATCGTTGTTTTGAAATAGCAAATGTCAATTACTGAATTACTTGCTTGGCGATGCTTCGGCATCAGGCTTGGAAAATGAATCAAAGTTTCTCTTTCAAAATCTTGAGCAAATTGGATTTTTTTTTTTCAAATGAAATGACTTCTAACTTCATAAAATTGTGTTTCCTTTCGCCTGTAGTTTATGATTAAGCTTATTTAGATGTGACGTTACGTCTACCATAAAATAAAATTTTTGGATCCACTGATTGTAGGTATGTTAAATCTGGATTGCGAACATCCTTCTTAGGGAGAGGACGTGGAAATTGCTCTTTATTGAAATTTAGATATAACACACCGACTGATTAAATATTGTATTAAAATACGGTTACATTAAAATTAAAAAAATGTATTTTAAAAACGTGATTCGTGGAAGAGCCGCACTAAAGTAGCCAAAGAGCCACATGTGGCTCGCGAGCCGCAGTTTGCCGACCACTGTACTAGTTATATACGAAATGGCGAGTAGATATGGTGTGAGGGTGACGCGTGATATCAATCAGGGTAGGGCAAAATTTGATTTTTATTAAGAAAATAAAAAATCATTGATTTAAATTTTAACAAATCAAAAAAATCACGAAAGTTTGATTTTTTTGTTTTTTTTTAAGAAACTTGACTTCTCCCTTTTTACAACTAATTTATTAATTATTCACACTACATTATATCTTCTATACAGCGTCATTCAAATAGGATCAACAAATGAAAACAGTTTTTTGCTAAAAAAATTTTAGAAACTTTCATTCTTGATAAATATAAGATAGAAAAAATGTCACAAAACTGTAAACAATACCAGATTTTAGCGCTTTCAGGAATATTCACAAGAGTATCTAAAGTGGCCGTTTTTTAACCATTACAAAAAAAAATTCAGAGGAAAAGATTGTTTAAAATACTAACAAAGGTGAAATATGTGTTAAAACTTCGATTTTTATTTTTAAAGATAATTTAACATCCAAAAAGTCTGCAACAAATAGGAAAGTAAATGATTATTGGTTTCTCAAATAAATTTATTCTTGAGAAAAATTGGTGCATGGTTTAAAACTAATTTTAAGTTAAAAAAAAGTTCAAGAAAACTTCATATAACACTAGATTTTAACGATTTTAAAAATATTTGGAAAAGTAAAGTGACCTTATTTATGAATTTATGAACTTTTAAAAAGTTAAAAAATGTTTAGAATATTAAAATTGTACTTAATATAAAATATCGTTTTCCCTAGACTTATTTTTGTAACTCTTAAATTAAATCCTGCGAATATTTCTAAAATCGCTGAAAACTAGTGTCGCATGACTTTTTATCGAGCTTTTTTTTAACTTAAAATTAGTTTTAGACCATGCACCCACTTTTCTCAAGAGTAAAATCTTCCGAAAAATCAATAATAATAAACTTTTCCATTAGTTGCAAACTTTTTGAATGTTGACACTAATATAAAATTCAAAAATGAAACTTTAACGTCAAATTTCGTATCGTCATATTTTTGATTTCTAAACAATTTTTTCTCTTAAAATAGGGGCACTATACTTTTCCGAATATTTTTTAAATTGTTAAAATCCTAAAATTAGTTTTAGGTCATACATGAACTTTTATCAAGAATAAAATCTTCTGAGAAATCGATAATAAAAAACTTTTTCAATTGTTGCAGACTTTTTAAATAAGGCTGTAAATCTTTTGACCTTAAAATTAAAAATTATCGTAAAAATTTACTAAGTAAATCTACCGGATGCGTTTCTAACAAGGAAATTCCTGAAGAGACTTTAATTCTCCCCGATCTATTACAAGCCAGTATTTTACTAGCGGTTGTTTAAACGGGTGGAAGTAAAACGTGCATTTAATTTATATGTGACGTGTGACGTTGAATCGTCAAAATAAATAAAGTTCGATTTAAATCATGATTTTAATTTTTTTAAATCAGCTGATTTAATTCAATGATCGCAGCCCAAGCCAAGTGAACAGCTACTAGCTAGCCAGCTAATTAGTATATTATTATTATTTCTAGTGTCTTGTTTTCTGTTGTTTTTAAAAGACGTTATCGACATTTTTAAATTTAAAAAAAAATATTTTACACCTCATTTGTATTACAATCTATCTAAAGCGCCTGTTGAAAGAATATGACATACATCAAGTAATATTTTTACAGATACAATTGATAAGTAGGCGAAATTTCATTTAAACATGCGTTTCTTTTTATTAGTCAATATTTGGTTTTGGGCACTTATTTTTAAATGTAAATGGATAAAAATGAATTAAAATTAAAACAACGATTCTGTTAAAGAAATCAATTTTTGCGTGTCCTCGGAGCGAGAAAATTCAATTTTAAAAATTTGGGACGGTCGTCGTCGGATTTAACTATTTTTCATTGAGAATTTAACTAATTTTAATAAAACAGTCATCGACAAATTAGTAAACTAGAAAGAGCGAAGAATTTGAATATAAATAGATATCTAATAAAAAATTTAATTAATAGTTTTATAATATATAAAGCATATTTTTACTGGTAATGTGGTTTTCTAATATTTTAAATCGCTTCAATTATTTAGAGAACTATTTTAAATTTACATGTAACGTTCATTTATAAATTTGAACTCGGTAAATTTAATAGCTAGTAAAATAAGAAATAAAACGAGCGTTACAGCTATAAATATCCTTTATAGTGAATGGGAGATTTTATATTCTGGATCTTATTTATCATCGTAAATTGCAGTTATGAAAAATGTACATGCCTTTTACAGTTTTATTTGGTCATTAATGTAACATTTTTACATTAAATTCAGCCTTGTAACGAGTGCGCGGATGTCAGATTTTATAGATGCGTTTTTAGTGCGTATCAATAAAAACAAAATCCACGGCAATAGATTTTGTTTATATGTCAATTGGGCTTTTTTTACATTTTATTAGCGCTTAGATTGATTTGATTTGTTCTATTGCTGGTTTAAATGTTGCCCGTACTAAAGAAGTTGCCGGAAAATCGGTTTTGTATCTATATTCACATTATGAAATACATTAGAAAACAGAACTTTCTCCTTTAGTGCCATCTAACGAACAAATACGTAAGTTTCTGCCGATTGAGTTCTTCACTGCCATCCAACGGCCCAAGCTTACTTAAAACTTATTTGTTTTTAATTTCAGTAAAGGCATATCTCAAAAATTGTAAGAATAAATTAACCACAATTTTTTGTTCAGTATTATTACCAAATAAGTTTTCAGGAGTAAATGCATAGGAGACTTTGATTTTATTAATTATTTTATTATTTAAATATGGAGTATGACAATGCTTGGCATTAGTTTATTTATTTATTCAAAGTAATGAAGCAATTTTAAAAGAATGTCGAAGTTTTTTTACTTATAACAACAAACTAACGTAATGTAATCTAATAAAAAAAACAAAAACGCAACTTTCATAAACAAACGACATTCTACACACGACAGAAACATATTTTAAACCAATCCCAGCAGCGTTATCGCACACGCCTGAGCCACTTAATTTTCAATTGTTTTTTGATTGCGAAATAATATAATTAAGCACACCATCAAAATTAAAAAGTGGTCGCTTTTTGTTTCATTTCCTCTGTAATATAGGACACAATTACTATATAACGATGTCTCAATAATTGGTCATAAATTTAATGTGACGTGTAAGGTAATGCATATCAAGAGTCGAGTCGCGCCAACTAGATCTGTTTAAATGTCATGCAGGACCTACGGCAATGTATTAACGGTAAGTACATAGCCTGCTACTTACATTCTGTTGTAACTTCAATCCAGTCGACTCTAAATATAGGATAGCGAGCAATATATCAAACGGGGATTACGTTAAAATCACAAAAGTAATCAAGAACGCCGGATTCTTAAGCTGGCGGAAATATATGGGGTACCCGTTTTTTATGATTGGTCAAGTCTTGTGTGTTTAGAATACCATGACGGACCCCATGGCGAAATAGTTATTTACGTAACAAGACTGGAAAGTGGTAAGTACTTTACTGGACGAGTTGGCAGTTTTTGGACAAGCCTTGGCGAGTCCTGAAAGGATACGAGCCCAGTAAAAACACTTTCTGGGTATGTTACGTACAATATTTTTTCTGCGTCCGCCACTGACACCCAAATCACTATCGTCACCATCCATAATTAAACAATAACTTAACAAACCACAGGTGAAAACTCGCTTGGTGGTGTAATGACGCTTGTTTGACAGTGCAAATCAACAACACAACTTATCGCCATGGCAACCAGCTATACTTTCCGACCTAGGCCGGTAAAGAGTTGTTATTACCATGGCAACCAGTTACTTTCTGGCCCAGGCCAGTAAAGACGTATTTTCGAGCCTAAAAATTGATCGGTAACAAGTGATTTTCTGGCCGGACGCAAAACAAATCTGTTACCTTTTTTATTTCTTCTTATGTCATTCCAATATAAAAAAGTTTGAAAACTAATTTTGTCAAAACGGTTTATCTTTAAGGTTACACAACGTAGGTAAAAAAACAATAGACCCTAAGTGTAATCCAAAATAATGCCCTTTAAAAAATAATTCGTTATTCCAAATTTTGTTTTGCTTTTCGTACCATAACCGAAGAGGTTATTGATCAAGAATGGTATTAGTGAACTAAACTTTGGCACAGAAAGTTTCAATATAACATAGTTTTTCGAAATTTCAGCTAGTGTAGAAAACAAACGGTTAGGGTGGCAGAGAAACAATGGGCGATCGTGTCTAATTGATTAAATGGAAGACACCTTTGTTTAATTATCGATTAAATCTTTGTGAATGGGCGTTTACACTAATTTTTAATTTCTTCAGAATTTGATAGATTTGGTGTTCAGAATATCGTATGTGAAGTTAAAATTGTTTAAATCAACTTCGTTTATTTATTATTAACGATTAAAGTTTTCCCGCGGCAAGTTGCGCCGTAAACGGCTTGGACGATGCGCACGAGAAATGACGTCACACTCCGTACGTACTCGGTGAGGCAAATCACGCGTGTGCTTTTGTAAATATAACGCAACCATGTCGTCGTACAGAAAGTGGTGTTTTGTGCCTGAATGTAAGACCACTTCTACAAAAAAAAACAGAAAAATTGTTTTTTGCTGTTCCGGAAAATTCCACCAAAAGAAAAAAATGGTTTGATGCAGCAAGACGTTGTATTTCCGACGTAAGCGAAAAAACTAAATTATATTGTTGCGAAGACCATTTAAAATTTGAATAAACTAAAAAATATATTAAATAGTATTTATGCAAAAAAAAATACACTAAAGTGAAAAAGATTATCATTAAGCATTATCATTAGCATTAAGCATTAATCATATGGCAATTATATGTAATATGAAGCAGCCTATTACTTTCCAACAAAAAAATCTGCAGTTTTAAACAATACTTATTTGTATTATGCTATTTGGTGCATGTTTATATGTTTGATTAAAAATACTGATTAGTGTTAAAGCACTGTTGCTTCGTTTATGAAATTTGTATTATATTTATACTGAACTAACAGTGCTTGTTTTACAAAAAGCCATATACCTTTTTTTATATGATCTAAGCATAAAACTGATACCATTCAAAACTTATAAGTGTAAATTAATATAGTAGAATCATTGAATTGAACATTATCTACTATTAAATAAACGAAAAGTTATAATTTATGTTATAATAAGTTATAAGTATATATAATATAATTTTTAGCCCTGAGGATGACGATAAAATAACATTGGCGAACATGTCGGATCTTTAAAAAAAAAAAGAATTTGCTACGAATAAACCTGTTTGAGAACCAGCAACTTTTCGTTTATTTAACCTATAATCAAACAACAGGAGAAACCAACTTTATCAATTATCTACTATTATAATTATATAGGCCATATTTTATTTACCTCGAATTTAAGATTAATTTTGTAAGTTTTTTAGATATAGCTATGACTAAAAGAGTAGTAGGTACATTTTTTTAATGTTTACAATCACCTATTATTAAACAATAAACTGAAACATACTTTTTGTTCATATTTTCACCTGTTAAATGACCTTAGTATAATATCGAATTATTTCTACAAAATAATTAATTTACTTACTTAGTTGCTTTGTTTTATAATGAAATATACACTAAACTAACAACTAGTTAAAACCTCTCGCAATACTGTATACGTAAAGAATATTTGAACACAAATATGCCTGGTCCAGGAATGTCATATTTGTTTATGTTAAAAACACTTAAGATATGTTGTGAAGCCACCCTGAGGGGTCTCGGGGTTGGCTTGAGATCATTCTTTTGCTAATACTGTTAAAAGGCAGTACTGTTTGTATTTTATTCATTATAATAAATTGTAATTGTTGTTCGATTACGTTTATTATTTACAATCGACGGCCAAAGTACGCCCCTGCGGCGTCTTCGTCGCGCGCTTCGCGCCTAACGTAATAATAATAATCTTTATTTGTTCTGAATATCCCAAAAAAAAGGTGTAGAACTTGTCACAATAATAATTTACGTACATTGCAATAATATACATAGTTAATAAAAGAAAAAACATATTATATTAAAATATTATAACAACTTGTCATTATGCGATGCATAGGAACTAGTCCGCTGCACATGGACTGTGCGGAGAGTGACGTCACGGCCAATCACAGCGCGTTTCAGAATTTGAAATATAAAGGGCATTTTAAAAATGTATTTCTCGGAACTGAATGATTTTTTTTAAATTTTTGGTGGTTGAGAATAAACTTTATAGCTCAGATTATCATTTAAAAAATATTTTATCAAGTTTTATTTTTTTGTGTAAACGCCCATTGTTAAACTTGGGGGTTAATTTTGCCAAGGATTTTGTATGGCTTTATGGAAAAAAAAAATATCTAGAAATTGTGGTTCTTTATTTATAGACAACATTCAAATACCATACTTGCGAATGAAACGATTTTTCTGTATCTAGTTTTTTAATCAAAAATTTCATTTCAAGTTCTTACTAGCTTATTACTGTAAATTTTTTTGATGCCTGATACCAGCTCCAATCAATTTTCCGTTTGGTGCTAAATGCAATGAATTAAACTTGAAGAAATCTAACTCATATAAAGAACAGCGCAAAAGTATATTTAATAAAAAACTACATTGCCTTCTTCGCCACGTAAAATAATAATTTTTTATTTTTAGAAAATGTATGTTTGCAATTAATTTTTTATTATAAAAACCAGGGGTTTGGAGCAGTCCAATTTTTTAATTGCTCCGCTCCATGCTCCAAAAATTAATAAAATATTTAAAATAGGTTTTTTGATTAAAAGCTTGGTTTTTGAAAACAAAGCTTTGAATTTATCGGATATGTGCCAATGGGTCAAAAATTACAATATTTGATCCACACAAACAAGTTAAGTTAAATAAATGTTTGTAAGAACAAATTATTGATCTTCAAATGTTGAAAAATCGGAAACAAAAGTGTGTTTTTTTTAAAATTGTACATAATAAACTGGAGCAGTGGAGCAATCAAAATTGTTTGCTCCGGACTCCGCTCCGGCTCCGGGCAAAAACCCATTGCTCCGTGCTCCAGCTCTGTGCTCAGCTCCAAACCTCTGATAAAAACACAGGGCTATAAATTTAGTAATCGATGACATATATTACATTACATTTAAAACTTATACCTATATTAAAAGGGCTAATATAAAAAAATTTAAAGAGGGACACGAACAATTTTGATTTTCAAAGGGATCACCAAAAATAGTAATTATCTGAGAGACAGTCAAAATTTTTAATTAAACAATAGATACCAACACTTTGAATACTACAAGGGGATTACCAAAAAATGTAAAGCTTCAAGGGAAGGCCACAAATTTAAATATTAAAAGTAACATTTAAAGTTTTAGTTTTCAACAGGATGTACCAATTTTTTAACTTCAAAAAGAGACAAAAATATATTAATTTTCAAAGGGGACACTAAAAGTTTTAAAGTACTAAGAGAACACTATTTTTTTTTATTATTTAAAGAGGCACTAAAAAGGACAAAAGAAAATAAAAATTTTCATTTTCAAAGGGACGCATAAAAAAAATTCTAAGGAGACATAAACAATAAGTTTTAGGGTAACAGGAGTTTGCACAGCATTATTGTGCTCAAATGAAAAGAAGCAGATGCAGTTTTTCTAGTTTGATGAGTTTTTCTGCCCAACTATATAACGCAGAGACCAATTACCGCTTGTCTAAATCCGAACTATTTATCGCGGTTTCCAAACTTTACCCGGACTGTCACATCGCGTTAACGTATCTGGAACCCACTGCACTTATTCACTTGTTTCTATTTCCAGTTGCTAGATCCTGAATATTTTATGCGAGGGTGGTGACCGCAGCCTCCAGAATAATACTGTTGATGACGTCACCCACGTCACTACAGAACATAATATAGATTGTCACACATGCCTTTGCAATTCAGTCGGCACGCGCATTCCTGATGCATTACGTTTCAAACCGGATTAAACTAATAAAATGTCAATATTTAATACGCATTACGGCGGTTATAAATAACTAGACGGTTTATTATTGCAATAGCGCCATAATAAACGAAAGTGAAAACAAAACAAGATTATCAATCAATGGAGGCGGTTTACATGCGCTCAAAATAGCGATCGTAACTGATCAAAATGGATATCGGATTACTTGCGACGGAAAAAGATGGGATTTGTCGTGTTGAGGTTAAAATTCGCAGCCCACATAAAAAAAAGCAATTGAGAGACTGCGACGTTAAACAAATTAAAATTGTAATTACATTTCCTTATGTTCAGGAAAGCACCAGAAAAAAAGAGATAGCTGAATAGTTCTAATAAAAATCATTTGAATAAACAGTGTTTTGAAATCTTAGTTTAATATAAAAGCTAGAGTATAGGTTTAAATTTGGCTTATTAATAATCTGAAGAGAAATTGGTTGTCATACTATTGACATAAACTACTTGGACCGGGCTGGTTGTTGTCCGAACGCAACTAGCAAAGTAAAATACTACTCGTATATGTGATAGATCAATGAATTCGCAAATAAGAAAAAATGATGTTAGTTGTCATAAAACAAAAACGAATTGACCTAGAAAAAATTAGTGATACTATCCGATTTGCCTTAAAAAGTTGCTTAGGCATTTAAAATATTTAATGCTTAAAATGAGTTATAGACGATTTTCAAAATTCGTATTTTTCGGTTTTTCCTAATTTTCTCGAATACCGTTAAAAATATTTCCAATTTTTCTTTGGATTACTAATGAGCACCGAATTTAGCTACTCTGCCAAATTTAAACCGATACTATTGGCTATTATAATAAGCGAAATCCCCATGTTTAAACTCGAATTTCGAACACCCTGTGTAATGTATAAT
Organism: Elmis aenea; assembly: GCA_947652605.1. Lineage (NCBI taxonomy): Eukaryota > Metazoa > Arthropoda > Insecta > Coleoptera > Elmidae > Elmis > Elmis aenea. The sequence continues at coordinate 41,757,138 of OX393580.1, read as the reverse complement.
GATATTTTGATGATGTTTCTTGCGGATTAAATTGATACAAAAAAGTTTTTTTTATAGGATTTAAACTTTTTTGAAAATTTATTTTGTTTATAATTAGTTTAACCGATGTTTTTCGATTTTGGCTGGAGCGATAGCCATAAAGTTACAATATAATTGCCTCTACAAAATTAATAGTTATTTACGCAACAACACCGGAAAGTGGTACTTTACTGGACGAGAAGGCAGTTTTGGGACGAGCCGTAGGCGAGTCCTAAAAGCATACGAGTCCAGTAAAGACACTTTCCTGGTAAGTTACGTACAATGTTTTTTCTGCGTCCGCCACTGACACCAAAATCACTCGTCATTCGTAACCATCCATAATCAAACAATAACTTAACAAACTACAGGTGCAAACTCGCTGGGTGGTATATTGACGCTTGTTTGACAGCGCAAATCAACAAAACAACTCATCACCATGGCAACCAGCTACTTTCCGGCCTAGGCCGGTAAAGACAACTCATTACCATGGCAACCAGTTACTTTCTGGCCTAGGCCAGTAAAGATGTATTTTCCAGCCTAAAAATTGATCGGAAACAACAGATTTTTGGGACAGACGCAGAAAAAATATGTTTTTTACATTCAGATAGTTGCCTCTGATTCTGATATTATTCGATTTTTTTTTCGTTTTAAATGTTAAATACGTACCTATTCGTTTTAGTATTTACCAGAATAACAAAAATCAAAGATTTTGGAAATCAGTGTAGCGTTTTTAGACTTAAAAACAAAACGTTAACGTCTTACATAACCCTCCTACGCTGGGGCTAGTAAATTATGGTTTAAAACGGCCTGACAACATTGTAGAACCGTGAAGCATCGTAGTTGATAGTAAAATAATTGGTAGAGGCAGCGATTACTCGTGGACATATTTTTGTGAAAGAGATCTGAACAGCAAAAATGTTGACAAATATTTTGACGAAAGTTTATGCGAAAAATTACAAAAATTAGTGAACAAATGAAGTTATGACCAAAATAATATTTTTTTTGGTACCGTAAAAGAAATTTATTTTTATTTGTGGACTCGCTTACTTTACCCCTTTATGACTTTGCGGCCTTCGAAATAAAATCTGTTATATTTTTATTCGTCGGTTTTCATTTTATTCATTTGTTTTATTTTATATTTATAACTTTGCTTTAAGTTTTTTTTTCTTCTTTTATTGTACTTTTAATTTCAATTTTTCATCTTATTTTTACACGGATACCTAGGATAGGTCTTAATTTTATTTCAAAATTTTTCTGTGTGTAGTAATCGTACCGTTTCATCAAATGAGTTTGTCTATAATTACAGGTTGACGTTATTTGAAATAAATTTTTACTATTTCAATGGATTTATTATTTTTTATTTTTGAAATTATCTAAAGTTTTAAGTTTTTGAACTGTATACTTAAAAGCAAATGGAAAACATTTCTTTCTTTTTCTTAAAAGTTATATAATAGAAACACAAAAGGTACACCTTGATGAAATATTTTCATGTTGTGTAATTTTCCACTATATTTCTGGCGAAAGCCCATTTTACGCACTTCACTAGCATAACTGCTTTTCAATTATCACCGCTGTCAAAAACAAACTGCATTAGACTGAGTGCTAATGAATATTTTATTATGTATTCAAAAACCGATTGCGTCATGTATTTTGTTGTCATCGCTACCTTGCAATCCATCCATGACCATCGAATCACGTGATAATTGGAAAACTGTAGTTATTTCACAACCCCACTCTATACGCAATTGTTTATCCTTTTTTGATTTGTACCTAGCACTAGTGTGATCAAAATGTTATCTCGATTATGGTAAAAAAAATAGCGTTGCTTTCTTTGCTATATCGGGTGTAAATGAAGTTTTGATTTTAGATAAATGAAATTTTAGACATGTAATATGAGCAAAAAACTGGGCTTTTTGAGCACATGCACACATTTGTTTCACTTCCGGTTTCGCCGGAAATGACCCAAACTTTGTTATTTTAAATGGAACACCCTGTATATTTTTACATTTTTGGAAAGAGGAAGCGATTTTTGATACAACTGCACTATTTTTGTTAATTTTTACGGAACCGGTTTTTTTTTACAAAAAGTAAATTTTTTAAAATGGAACTATGCTGGTTATTTAAATAGAGCATCTTCTAACGAATCGATCGATACCAATAACTTGTATTTTTATTAAGAGTCCGCTTCTAAAACTTCAAATTATTGTAGAGATTTATTAAGAGATCCTTTTAATCGCAGTACACTGTGCATAACTACAACAAAACAAATGATCGTTCTTTTATGTTTAACTACTATAGTCATTTAATTAAAAAGTCTAAAAATTTTAGTAATCATTTTTACATAATTAGATTACTGCGATTAAAAGGATCTCTTAATAAATCTCCACAATAATTTGAAGTTTTTGAAGCGGACTCTTAATAAAAATACAAGTTATTGGTATCGATGGATTCGTTAGAAGATGCTTCATTTAAATAACCGCTGGTACCACCATAGTTCCCTTTAAAAAAATTGACTTTTTGTCAAAAAACCGATTCCGTAACCTTCAAAGCGATTAAAGTAACCTAAATGTCATTTAAAATTTACAAAAACGTTTTTTTGGACAATTGTTGACATAATACAAATCAATTTATGCAGGTCACGGCACCCTTAATAAAAAACTAAATTTTGTTTCAAAAAAAAATTTGAGGTTATAAAAATTAACAAAAATAGTGCAGTTCTATCAAAAATCGCTTACTCTTTCCAAAAATGTAAAAATATACAGGGTGTTCCATTTAAAATAACAAAGTTGGGGTCATTTCCGGCGAAACCGGAAATGAAATAAATGTGTGCATATGTTCAAAAAGCCCGGTTTTTTGCACATATCATATGTCTAAAATTTCATTTATCTTAAATCAAAACTAAAGAAAAAATAGGGGGTGTACCACACTTCATTTACACCCGGTAGATAGTTTGATGTTCTAATTCTAAGTCAATATGTATGAACAATTTTATTTGCGTTAAAAAAAGGAACTGGAAATAAATGCAATTCAATATTCTGAGTGTCTGGTATACGCTTATTAATGAATTTCCTATTTATCGAGGCTATTGTTCCTTTTTTTAAAATTATTTTTATATCGATAATAATTATAAATTAGCAATGCATTAGAAGTTTAAAAATGAAAACGTTATAAAAGTTCTATTGTGGAGTCTGAATTTCAAATGTTTAACTTGCGTTATTTTATTGTTTTATAATGAAAATGTATTGGAAGAGAACAACAGCGTTTTTTTAAAGCATGGCTTCTCCACAGTGATTTTATGAATTGTACGAATATTGACTTTTTTTTTGTGTAGTAAATATTTTATATTGTGTCATATTTAACAAGTAACTGCAAAAGTTTTGTAGTTCTGCTCTGCCTGGCAACCGATATTCGTTGTGCGTCAGTGACGCGTTAAATATTCAAATATTTCAGCCCACTCGTTGTATTTGTAAATAGTTTAACACGTAAATTTGCACCTCTTTCGGTTTAAGCGAATAGTGATGAACAGAATTATGTAAATCGTCGAAAAATTGTCGCCTTAATCTGAATACAGGATGTCTTTAACTGCGACAAAGTTTCAATAAAGTGTTCTTTGTTTTCCCGTTGATTCTTTCAGGCATTGCCGGTTTTTCAGACCATTTTTTAATCTTTTTGTGAACTTCCTGAGTGTCTTTTTCTTATAGGGCTGAATCATTATGTTTTATGTTTGACATTTTTGCTTGTCCTGAGATTTTGCGAAGAAATCGGTCTTCTTCCTGGAATTTTTCGGTACCCCGGAATGTAATAAATTATCAATATTTTGAAATAAGTAACCCAAAAAAGAAAGGGTTTATTACTTAAAAATTTCTCGCCAAGTTTTTTATTAGTGATACCACGTTGGCAACTACTTTTTCCCCCTTAACACGTTAAGCGCCACCATGTTAAAAAAAAGTAGGTTTTTATGGCCACCAATTTTTTTCTAAATTAACGTTTCTAAATTGCCCTTAAGTAATATAAAAAAAATTCACAACAAAATAATAACATTTTAACCAGTTTTAAATTTTTTTTTGTGAGTAAATTTGAATCATAAAACTTTTTTTTTTTTTTAATATCAATTTTTGTAAAAAAATCGTGACCACCAAGGTTTTCTGGTCCAGCGGGCCATCCTTAACTTTTTTCTGGTATAGTTATATGCAGGGCATGAAACCGGTTTTTTAAACCGGTTTAAAAAACCGGTTAACCGTTATTTTTTGTCAGAAAAAGTGATTTTTAACCGAAACCGTTATTTTTAAAGGCAAAAAAAACGGTAACCTTTAACCAAAATAATAAAAAACCGGTTTTTTTAACATCTTTTTTTAAATAAAAATCACGATGAAAAATACAAAATCTGTAGTAGTAAATGCGATTAGTTTACCATAAGTCATTACTGAACTCGTGATTGTACATTTATTATAAAATTATAAATAAATAATATCTTTTCACCCTTTGCATTCCTGATCTAAATAATTCTAAAAACCGGTTAATTTAACCGGTTTTTTAAACCGGTTTATAATTTAAATCGGTTTTTTACACTAAACCGGTTTTTTACGAATAAAACCGGTTTTTCAACAAAAATCGTTATAAAAATAAAGTTCTCGATTTCGGTTAACCGTTAACCAAATTTTTTTTCGGTTTCGAGCCCTGGTTATATGTAATACAGGCAGCCGAATCTAAATGTAGGCTCTTGTATTCAAATGGATACAGGTGGCCCATTTGGCAAAAATGATTTGTATCCATATGGATACAAATGGCGCTTAACTTGTTATAGTTTTATATGTTGTATATTAAATTTTCAGTAAGTTTCTAGCACTGATGTAATTAAATCAATCATCTTAGGCCCGCTATATAAAACTTATTGTGTTGACTAATAAATTTCAAAAGTAATTACCGTTTGTTTCCGAATTCCTCATTCTACCTACTTGATCTTAATAAATGGAACAAACTATTTCACTTTCAATTTCAATATTACATCTTGCTTTCATCTTCTAAGATATTAAGACTGAAAGGATTGCCAAATACAATCCCCGTAGACAATACTTCCCTACTTCAGACTCTGTTTAAATTACAATGGTCTTTGCGACTTTGAAACTTACTCTTCCACTTGGAAGCCTTTAACTAAACTACCGAAGTGGAATTGTAGCATCTTCCTACTTAAAAACGACGAACGATAACGAGAAAGAGGCAATAAACTATTTTTAAAATCGCTTGTAATTTAAGTATCAAGATATACTTGAGTTGTATATTCCCACTTGTAATTTTTTAGAGAATTCCAATATACAAAGGTGATTGGTTCGTGAGAACTTATGTACTAATGCCATACAACTAGTGCAGTTGTATTTGATATCTGTTTTATTTTAATAAATTTCGCCTTTTGTTGAACAAAGTGCAATAAAAAAATACTTCCATGTCTCTCAAAGTTACTCCTGTTTGCATCATTTGACCTTTTTTTTTTTAAATATAATTCTAAGTAATTTACAATCTGTTCTTAAATGAACAATAAGTAAATGTTTTTAAAAGGTGAAAGGAAGGTGAAAAAATGTCATGTAGAGAATTCTCCATCGAGTATTTTACTTTAAACTAAAATTTAAAAAGAAGATAGAACATAAAACTATACCATTTTTTTTAAATTTTTATTTAGTCATAGGTCCTTCTACGGTTAGCTGTAGGACTGTTGAGTTGTGTTGTGCTGACTTTTTTCCATGTTTTCTATCTTGTGCTATCTTTTCATCTCTTCCCATTTAATGGTTCCATCCGTTGTTGCTTTTTAACTTCGTCTTGCCAGGTTTTCTCGGTCTACCTCTTGTTTTTTCGGTTTAACCTTGTTTCATAGGCTTTTCTGTTAAGCCTTTCTATAAATGTGACCTAACCATCCCAGCTGTCTTTCTTGTATTTTTGTTTCAACTGATTTCATCTTTAATTATTGTTTTTTAAATGTTTCATTTCATTTCTGATTCGATATCTTTTTTTATCGGATTAACATTAAACATAGATATATATTTAAATGACCCTTCATGCATATTCGTGCTTCTAATGTTCTGTTTTTGCTAAAGGCAAGTGGACATAATATAACGTCACAACTTGCAAATCGTTGATTTTCGAATCGTTGACCAGGGTCGTGTGTCTACGCCTAAAAACGTTGATCGATGTGCGCAGAGGAAGCCATTAGTTATGTTCTTTATTATACTTTAGATTATCTTAAAACGCGTCGTATAATATATTTAAAAATTTTAATGGTATGTCACAGTTGACTTCGCTTGAGCGTACCACTGGGAACGTAATTAAAACTTACCGAGATATTTATTCTAGTCTGGTATTTATCAAATTGAAATTGAAAAAGCGAGCTCTCGTTTAAAGTTTTAACGTAATTACGCTAAATAATCATGATAAGTGAATAACATTTTAGTATAGCTAACGAAAATTTTGTCATTAAAAGAAAGTTAGGCCTTAAATAAGTTTGTTGGTAGTCGTGCCTTGTTAACGCAGGCTTAGAAAACTCTTAAAGCAACGAAAATGTTTTTAGGAACCATTTCATGATCTATTTAAAAAACGTGGACAAAATTGCGGCTACAAAAATCAAATATCTTATTTTCGGTAGTTATGATATATTGCAGCAAATTCTGTTGATGTGACCGCATCAGCCTTTAGTTAATTTTTAATTACAAACCACAAGACACTCAAAATTAGATGTAATTCCATGGGGATTTTGCTAGGCATTAAATGTAGCTGTAGAAAAAAAAACCAAATATGCAGTTTTTTTTTAGACAAATTTGTAACTATTACCAAAACTTGCCTAAAATTCATCAAGTGGGCTTCGAACAGCTGCCTCATGCACCCTATTCGCCGGACTTGGCCTCGTCAGATTTTAGTTTGATTGTAAACATGGAAATGTTTCTCTATGGTAAAATAAAGATGGCCCAAATAAAGGTTCTTGAATATCGTTAGAATAAGTAAAATAAGCTAAAGGGCGAATATGTCGAAAAATAAAATCATTTTCACCCAATATTTCGTTCTTTCGCAGGTTGCAATTATTAGTCATTCCATCCTCGTACGTTTAAAATGAATTTTACAGTATGTCGTATCGTATATTATATCATGTAGGTATTTTTTTTTTTCAAAGCATTGCTGGAAACTTATTTCCAAAGCATATTAGCTTTATGTTGTAAAATATTGTGTTGGTGAGCGTAAATTGTCGTTAACACCGCAATAACTAAATAAATATTAATTATAGGCATAAATGATCGCTAATATTTCTAAAGATAATTAAATTATTGATAAGAAAATGTAAAAATGTATAGTTGTTCCATTAAAAAAAGTTGAATTATTCATGTTTGAAGTTAAGTCAAATGGACTGGCTATAAGAAACACCCTGTGTATTATTTTAAAATTTTAACTAGTCAGCAATCACCAACTAAAGTATCAAAGGAATGCTTTCTGTCATTGCTAAGTTGTGTAATATTAATATTTATTTAAAGTCCTGCCCTGTCAGCCCTGGATTTTAGGTATAAAAAAACCTTGCACGTTTTTAACAGAAAATTTAATTTTGTGCCTAAAAAATGCGAAATGTGCAGGGTTTAAAAATACAAAGTTACGTATCGGTGCACAAAAACAAAACAGTCTGTACTTTAAAAAATAATTTAAGTTTATGTAGTAAATAACCACAAACAAATTTTACCGGAAACTTTTTTTGTAAGGTTATTACCAGTAGTAATATAACAAGTGCATTGAAAATTATCGATAATTTTTGGTAAATATGCCCGAATGCAAGTTGAGCTGAAAAAAACACGAGTGCACGAAGTGCACGAGTGATGTGTTCTGATTCAACTTGCATGAGTAAAGATTTCAAAAATTATAGATTATTTGCAATGCACGAGTTATATTTTGTCAGAAATTTCCTTCACCTAACCTACCTGTCAAATTAATGTATGTTATGTCAAATTTTACAAGTACTGTCAGAGTGGTGCGTCAGGGGTGTGGTTTAATCTGTATTAAAGTAACGCTACTGGTCGCCGAAATTCGTCAAAAAATTATCAAGACCAAAATATTTAATTCCCTCTCCAAATTTATATTTCCGACCAATCACAAACTAAGATTATTTAGAAACGACCAATAAACGCATGAAAATCTGTTAATTGCGAAAAGGATATTATCAGTGTATGATTATGTTTACTTGTGTTTTCTAAGAAATCTGTGTTTCCTATTGGTCGAAAACGCAAATTTGAGAGGAGGATCAACATCTGACAGGGGAATGTAAAATTATTACCGTGTAATAATGCTCCTATCGGTAGTCTCTAGAAGATTTAAGATTAGTGATTGGTTGCAAACTCAAATTTGACAGGTGAAAGAAATTTTCAGACGAAATATTGACGCATGACGTTAATTTTTGTACACACTGTATAACAACTTAGTTTAGTAGTGTTGGCAAATAATGGTTTCTCATAAAATAAGCAAGCTGCGACGGTAACTTAGCATTTTCTGATTACGCGATCGAATCTCAGCTTCAATCTGCATAACGTGCATTTGTTATCGTTCCTACAATGCCACCGTTGCACAATCAGTTGCAACTGACAAGAGTTGCCAACATCAATTATTTCGCAAATGATATGACACAACACGTCGCGTGTGGTGACATAATCAAAAGGTCACTCCTCATATTACACCCCACATAAATATCGAAACATTTTTTGTCAGCAGAGTAGGGCTAGCTAGTTTTTCGTTGTGAGCGAAATTAAATTACAAGTTATTCCCTTGAAAAAATACGTTCAATTTGAATTTTGAACACGATTCACGCATCTTTCGGCGCTTTTGGAAGTAGCCTACGCAGAATAAAAATGGGGCATTATGAACAGTTGACAAATATGTGCGTTTAATATTTTTAAAACGATGTTACACGACTGCAATGAATATTTATTAAATTACTTTGAAAATGCTTTTAGAAATTGAAACAGAGCAAATGTTCTCAGCATATAATTCGATTTTATCAAGTTAAATAAACAGTCCTGGATACATTTGTATTTAAAGCGCATCACTTTTATTCAATTCGAGGCTTTATTGAGTAATAATTACCACCTAACTTAACTTTTGTTAATGTATTACTTATACAGGGTTGTCGTTTTTCGAGGGCCACTATGGGGATCTCATAAACGGTAAGAGTTACGACTTCGGTTAAACTAGGGCAAAGTTGTATATTCAGGTGCTTAATAATTTGAAGCAAACAGAACTTATCTAGCTCTTTTAGTTTTTGAGATATAGGGAAAAAAGTAAAAAAGTGGATTTTTGTTTTTTGCCCGTAACTTTTTCATTTGATGTCGAATTTCATTTCTGTAAAAACTTTTTTATGGCCGCTTTTTGCAAGGAATCAGAATCCCTAATTATATTTTCCGGGCGACGTTTCGTTTTTTTTTTAACCATCAGATCAATTTTTTCTTATGGACGCTATATCTGATTTTAACGCCAATTTGTAGAGCACTTTTTCTGAATTCGACAATGTATAACACTTGGCACATTTTTGAAACAATTGTTGTTAAAAATGGCGAAAATAAATATTTTATTGAAAACAAATCCTAATCGGTATGGTAAATAATTGTCTTAGTCCCTTTTTTTTGGAAGCACATAAGTAAACCGCATGAAATTACTATTAAAGGAATTTAATTTAAAAAATAGGTAATAATAAATATGTTAGGAATGCATTAACATTGTTCATTTCTCTAAAATGTGTATTTAATCCTTATTTGGCATACAATTATTTGTAACAACATTTTCATAATCAAATAATATAAGTGTTCATAGTTTACAAAAAACGCCCAGAAATCTGTTTTGCTTATTAGAAGTCATTAACGCAGATAAAAGGCATAACTCGTTATTTTTTGTTACAAATAATTGTATGCCAAATAGGGATTAAATACACATTTTAGAGAAATTTATTACTTAATACTTAACCAAAGAAAATATTCTAAAAATATTTGCTAGTAAGTGAACAATGTTAATGCATTCCTAACATATTTATTATTGCCTTTTTTTAAAATTAAATCCCTTTAATAGTAATTTCATGCGGTTTACTTACCTGCTTTCAAGGAAAAAGGGACTAGGACATTTATTTACCATGCCGATTAGGATTTTTTAAATAAAATATTTGTTTTTGCCATTTTTAACAACAATTGTTTCAAAAATGTGCCAAGTGTTATACATTATCGAATACCGAAAAAAATGCTCTACAAATTAGCGTTAAAATCAGATATAGCGTCCATAAGAAAAAATTGACCTGCTGATGGTTTTTTAAAAACGAAACGTCGCCCGGAAAATTTAGTTGGGATTCTGATTCCTTGCAAAAAGTGGCCATGAAAAAGTTTTAACAGAAATGAAATTCGACATCAAATGAAAAAGTTACGGGCGAAAAACAAAAATCCACTTTTTTGCTTTTTTCCTTATATCTCAAAAACTAAAAGAGCTAGATAAGTTCTGTTTGCTTCAAATTATTAAGCACCTGAATATACAACTTTGCCCTAATTTAACCGAAGTCGTAACTCTTACCGTTTACGAGATCCCCATAGTGGCCCTCGAAAAACGAGAACCCTGTATATTTGAACACAAATGTTAGTTCTTTTAATATCTTGCTTGTTTTGTATTAATTCCATTTCGCTTCTTTGCCTGTTTCTTAATTTCAGGGCGAGTTTATCCTGGTGTATCTTATACGTTTCGAAGCTTGTAAAAACAAATGACTAATTCTCTGTGTGTGAGAAGCAACAACTGTATTTGTTCAAGTGTCGAAGCAATTTTGATGTTTAATTTCGTTGGTAGCCGTTGATTTGAGCCGACCGAACCAAAGCTCACAACTTGCGCAACACCGATTACAGAGAGTAAGCCGATTCTTACAGGATAAAACAGATTACTAGGCCGCATCCTAACTTTGAACGACTCAATCTTGTCGCGCGCTCTTGTATCTTGGATAGGTCATCATCCTAATCTCCTTTTAATCCGAGAGACAAGCCAGGATTTGCGATGGAATAAACAAGCGTCGTTCGGTTTTTCCAACTTTTTGCCCACGGCTTATACGGAGTGATCCAGAATATCTTTCACGTATAGCATTAGGTTGGTATTTTTCATGATGGTAGTTTATAAATAAAAAGCATCATTTTGTAATTCATTAACAACGATTTAAAGATTTTCTCATATCGTCATATCGATCAAGTGCATTATCGTCACGCATAATTAGATCTCTTCTGAAATTTTGGATTCTGTCAAGACATCAATGAAGCAGTTTTCTTAACTTTTTTTTAAAGGTTACTCAGCTACATAAATCATTATTATTTTATAACGATTCTTTTAAGAGTTAATTTACCCTGTTTACTTACTTACTTATCCGGACCGCTTCTACCTTTTAGTGTAGAGGGTTTGGAATTAAGTTTTGCCTTTTCTTGCACAAGTCAATCCACTTTTTTCTGTCCTTTGCATCCTCGATGGCACTGTTCCACTCCCTGTCTTTATTTGTTAATATATCAGACACTTGATTATCCCATGTTTTTCTAGGGCTTCCTCTTCCCTTTTTCTTGACCTTAACTTTCGATACTTTCTTTGCCGTCCTTGTTTCCATGACCTCCTTTTACTATTTTAAACCCTTTTTCTTTTGATTTAGTTTCTGTGATGATCAATATTTGTACCTTTGGCTCCTCGATTTTTTCAACCAATTCTTCTTCCTTATATTTTATCTCCCTGATGTTCCATATACCTAATTTCCAATCCTTGAACTCCTTTTCTTGTCCCTTGCAATGGCCGTCATCTTGATTGTAGCGTCTGGGGATCTGTTTTTTTTTTTTACTAATTTTCCTTGTTTCGTTGCTTATTTGTAGATCAAATATTTCCTCATTCCATTTCCATACAGCCTTATTTATTATAAATTTCTGATATTCAATTTTTACCTCTTTTCCCTTTTGCCTTTCTAATTGTGCTCTTTTCTACCCTTGTTTTCCACTTCTCTTTCCTTTGCGTTAAATCATTTCCAATATATACAGTTCTGTATTTCGTTGCTCTCAGTTTCTGCTTATTTTCCATTATTTTTCCGTTTTCTTCGAACGTTTCCATTTCCAGAACTTTTTTCTCTCCTATTTTCTTTACTCCCTTACTTAAGTTTTAAGCTGTCTTCCATGAAATTTTCCATTTCTTTTACCAGTTGCCGACTTTCCCTTGCTTTTATATCTAATCCAGTCACACCACTTCATTATTTTCCCCGTTGTTTTTTTTCAAATTTTGTACTTAGTTTTGTAATATATTAATCTCAGTTTTCATCTGTGCGTTCTCTTTTTTCAAGGTCCTAAATTCCTGAAGGTATTCTTTATGTCCTTATTTCATTTCCTTCATTTCTTGCAAGTTCTTTAACCATGACTAGTAATTCATCCATTTCAGGAATGCCAAAAGCCTTTTGAGGAAACCTTTACATCACTGATATTATATGCGTGATTGTTGATTTTATATCACTTTATGGGATTTTTGGAATTAAACCGTTTTGCACACAATTTGCCAGTTTAAGAACGTTTGATCCTATTCCTATTGGGAAAAACATCTTATTATACATAAAAAATACAGCAGTTTTGAGGAAATTTGTGTGTAAAAAATATTCTATCAATGAAATAATGTGGTGTTACATCAAATCTTTTTAATCCTAATCCTAAAAATTTGGAAAATCGTCGTATTTATATACCTTCTTTTATATATCTTCTTCTTCTTGAACAAGTCCTCTTGTACCTTTTGGTATCGAGGTATTTTTCCTAGTTCTTGATTATGTTTCTTCATTGGCTAACTGTGGCACATCTCTCCCGCTGACTCCTTTTTCCTCCAGCCTGTGTCGTCTCACTTCGTTTCCTCATTTTCTTCTTGGTTTTGCTCTACTTCTTTTTCCCTCAAACTTCTTTACATCCCATTTTTGCGTACCTGCTTTTTGGCATACGTAGTAGAAGACCAGCCATCTTAATTGGTTTGTCTCCATCTTTTTCTTTGTGTCTTTTACTCCAGGCTTTTTCAGATTTTCTTATTGCTTATCTTACCAAATTACTCTACATGCTTCTATTCTTCTTAAAAATCTCATTCCTGTGTTTTTGCTTTCTCGTTAGTGCTCAAGTTTATGAACTATAAGTAAGAATTAGTAGTACACTGCATATAACACTCGCGTCTTAGTTTCTTTTGAGATCTATCTTCTTATCGAGCGTTTATTGGTGGCGTGGTAAAATTTCGTCGCTGCTGCTATTCTTTTATTCAGCTTTTCTTCCAATTAACCGTTCTCTGCAATTATCGTTCCTAAATATTTAAAATTTTACACCTGCTATATCATTTCCCGGTCTGATACACAAAACAAAAAAACTTTGTCCGATCAAAATCTAACTCGTTATTTACAGCTTTCGTTGTATAAGACGCACTATGTTTTTGAGACAAATTTTTAGGGTAATATAGGAAGTCTTTTAGGCTCGAAATTGTGTTTTTTGTTTCAGTATAGTTTATAGCAAGTGGTTGGAAGATATAATAAAATAACTTAAAAGCGTTAATTTTTCAATTTAAACATGCTTTATCGCCCTGTATGTACGTTTATCATGTATCAGACGGTGTTAATGCTGTTATAATATGTTTAACGTTTATTCAAATCGAGTGAACGTATTTCGTGTTTATTGCTGCCTATAATTTGAAAGGTGTTCCGAGAAAAAATGTGCAGACCAGCCAAGCTAGACAGGTCTACGTGCGCGTGTGTTGTCGCGTGTATTGTGACGACGGTGGTGCAGATCGCTCACTCTACGGCCTTGCTCGGTCCTTCACCGGTTGTTACCCCGTACAGTGGCGCCGCCTCGTTCACTTCAGGCAGTTTGCTTGCTTTTCCTGATATCGAAATTCGCCGTTCATCAAATATGAATTAACCAAATGCGCGTCGAAAGTTGGAAATGAAAATGAGACCGTTTTGTAGAAGCATTGATCTTTATTGTTAGTCGTGGAAATTGCGGGGGTGTACTAAATAGTGTTTACTTTCAGGCATAGAGGCTTAAATCAAGTAAAATGTAAAGGAATTCGTAATATAATAGAAGTAGTCGTCGCTATATCGTGTATGTGTTTATTCAAAGTAGTACGTGATATATGAAAGTACGGAAAATGCTTCTGTTTTAATTTTTTAGCCGAATATTCTCATATTTGTTTACATTCTGGGGTGTAAAAGTACTGAAATTAAATTTGAACTTGAGGTTAACCACCTTAGAATTTTGGGTGTGCAAGGTTTGGTCATTTTTGAGTAGCAACGTTTACATTTGTTGAAAAAATATTTAAGAATAATGTTTTTTAATAATTATGTGATGTACTTCTAATCACCAATTTTAATAGGTTTAAATTATTAATACAAATGTGCCTTTTAACCCTTCGTGAGGCGCAATATATCTGTGATATACGTTGCATTGAATTTTCTAAGTACCTATCTCATAAGCCGATTCGTGTCAAAACTTGGGTGTCCAGCTTAATCCCTTTATGTACTTAATATACAGGGTGGTCAAAAAAGAAGGGCCACTATTAGGATCTAGTAAACGGTAACAGCCTAACAGCAAAGAAGAAGTTTAAATTAGACAAATTGTTTCCCTTTCTGAGACGTATTCAGTGATGCTTTGATGTTTTCAAAATGTCCCATGGTACGCTAGATAATAAACCAAAATCAAAATGGACATTTTTTAAAAATCGTTAATAACTCTGTTATACTTGATGGTACAAAAATATTTTTGAGGGAAACTATTTTTTACGCACTGTAAAATGAAAACAGTCAATTGTTGCAATGTTGTTTAAATTCTTAGATAAATTACTAACTTACATTTTTTTAAATTCAAATCATAGTTGGCTGTGATAAAAAAACTTTTTTACCCCTCTTTTTAATAATATAAGGTTTAATGTACATATTTATTTTGATATTTAGGCTCAAAATAAATAGATCATCAAAAACTCCCTATGAAGCTGTAGAGTGCCATGAATTTAAACAATATTAAAACAAATGAACGTTTTCATTTTACAGTGCGTAATAAAATCTACAACTTAAAAATATTTTTGTACCATCAAGTATGACCGAGTTATAAACGTTATTAAAAAAATGTCCATTTTGATTTTTGTTTATTATCTAGCGTGCCATGGAACTTTATTAAAACATTAAAACATCACTGAATAGGTCTCAGAAAGGAGAACAATTTGTCTAATATAAATTTGTTTGTAGTTGTTAGGCTGTTACCGTTTATGAGATTCCAATAGTGGCCTTTCTATGTGGACCACCCTGTATAACAGATATTATATTCTCACCGACTTTGCAATATTTTGCTAGGAACATGCATTTATGGTCTGCAAAATCTGCTTCGATGGTATGAATGTGAATAACTACTTACCAGTTTTTTTTTTTTTTTTTGAGAGTTTAGGGACGCTTCGACAACTGGTCACTAGCGTCCGGGAGGAGGGGGCGGGGAACAAGAAAAGGGTGGGTAAGGTAAGAGTAGGTGGAAGTGCTGTCACAGCATTTGCCTATAGTAGGTAGGGGAAACCACCTGAAACCCCTACGATGACAGACGGCCGCGGGATTCGAACCCACGCCTCCCGATTTTACTCGCTAGGTTGCATACCAACCAGCCACCGAGCTCGGTATAAATTACCAGTTTTTAAATATTTTTTGGACTGATTTTTGTTATTTATTGCATTTCATAACATGATTCCTATTTGAGTGATATTATTAGAGTGTTTGATGTTTTGTTACAGTTTTTACAATTTTCTTAAAGTAGTATATCTCCTTAAAAACATCCAAAAAGTTCATCATTTACATTGTTAAATACGTTTTTCTTTCTAAATATATAAATCATGATTACAATACGATATAATACACAATGTATCCATTTAGTAGACACATTTTACTATTGCGCTTCACGGAGGGTCAAATTCCGGTTGTCCTTACTATTATTATTTACTGGCAGATAAAATTTTCTGGCAGTAGTACTGCGAGCATCCATAATCAATAAAAATTTTGCTTTATACACCCCGAAGTGTACCTCTTGTTAGTTTTTTTTTTCGTTTTGTCATGATTTCTAGGATGTCTTTTTTCTTTTAGGTAATTTGAAATCATATTGTGACGTACCTGTGATCACCAATTCTGATTGGTTTTAATTATACTGTGCGTATCTCAGATGCAGATTTTTCCCCTGTTATTTACTGGCCGAAAAAGTTGTTGGTAACAGTACTCCGAGCGTCCATAATTAATCGATACGTCAACCTTCATATTAAAAATGCCTCAAAATTCGTTTGTTGATCGACAGCTAACACAGTCTGTCTTTTGTTTTTGCAAAACGCTTAACATTCTAAATGACCCAAGCGTATGAATTCAGTATCTACAGAATTAATTTTAATCAGTGTCTACAGAGTAATTTTGTGACGAGGCGAATATAAAATATAATCCAACTATTTATTCTCCTACACGTTCAACTGTATGAAATACATTATAAATTACAACTTAAGCCGAACATAACACCGACGCGAAATTGAAAATCCGAACAACTGAAAATAAAACTGACAGAAAGTGTTTTTGACACAATCAAAGAATAACATCTGTAGCTGAATATCGCCTCGAGCAATCTGAAATTCTAATAGAATCTTGTACAGTTCTGAAATGTAAATATAATACATATGCTCAATTTCTGTATATGATTATCCAGTTAGCGAGGCATACTAAAGTTCCACTTAATCTCTAAAAATAGAATTCCGACGTTTTGACACTGGGATAAATTGTCGGTATCGCTCTGTGTTGACAACAGTTCACGCGTGGTGGAAGTTTATGCCGGTCGACATTACAAGGCTGTCTTGGATACTTTCTTAGACGAGATAATTGGTTCTACTATTACATTTTACGATAATCACGCGTGATATTTCAAGTAGAATAACAATTATTATAAGCGTACGTTGCTCAGGTGCAACAGTTAATTTAACCACGAAAACACTTGGATACGAAAATCCTGAAATTAAGTGACAGTTTTCGTTAATTTTTGCAGTTAATATTTACTTAAAAACAAACGAAATGTTTAGTAAATATCACTAATTTGAACGTCTCACAAGTCAAAAATGTAACACATCTACAATCTGTCAGAAGCGTCTAGAATTAGATAATACTAGGGGCATTGTATCCCACCATGACAATGCTAGACCACACACTTCTTTGTAGACGGGGCAGAAGTTACTGGAGACTAGAGCTTGGCTGGGAAGTTTTGTTACAACCTCCACATTCACCCGACCTTGCTCCTTCAGATTTCCACTTATTTCGGATCTCTTCAAAGTTCATTGAATGTACATATCTCCCTATAACTCCGAAGAGGGTGTAAAAATTCAGCTGGAAGAGGCTTTTGCCAGTAAAGACAGAAAATTCTTTGAGCGCATAAGATGGCAGAATGTACTGGAACGAAACGGCAATTATATCGTTGATTAAATGATTGTTGTTTAAAACTTTTGGCGTATGTTCGCTTAAAAAATCGAATGGACTTTTTGGCCAACAATATTTTGTCAGTTATTTCTTAAGTACTTTTTTTTAAGATTAATTATCAGTAGTAATATAACAAGTGCATTGAAAAGTATCGATAATTTTTGATGAATATGCCCGAATGCAAGTTGAGCACACGAGTACACAAACTGCACGAGTGATTTTTTCTGATTCCACTTGCATGAGTGAAGAATTGTCAAAAATTATAGATTATTTGCAATGTGCGAGTTATATTTTGTCAGAAAATTGTCTTCTCTTAACCTACCTGTCAAATTAAATGTATGTTATGTCAAAATTTACTGTCAGAGTGTGGTTTAAGCTATATTAAAGTAACGCTACTGGTCGCTGAAATTCGTCAAAAAATTATCAAGACCAAATAATTTAATTCCCTTTCCAAATTTATATTTGCGATCAATTACAAACTCAGATATCTTATAACCGGCCATTAAACGCATGAAAATCTGTTAATTCGGAAAAGGATATTATCAGTGTATGATTATGTTTATTGATCTGAATTTGTCATTGGTCGAAAACGCAAATTTCACAGGAGGATCAACATCTATCTGACAGAGGAATGTGAAATTATTACCGTGTAATAATCAGGGGTTTGGAGCAGTCCAATTTTTTAGTTGCTCCGCTCCAGCTCCGCTCCGGCATCAAGATGCCTGCTCCAGCTCCGCTCCGCGCTCCAAATATTAATAAAATAAGTTTTTTATTTAAAAATTTGTTTTTAAAAACAAAGCTAAAATTTTATGAGATATGTGGAAGTGGACCAAAAATTATTTGACCCTAAGAAACAAGTGAAGTTAAATAAATGAACAAATTATTGATCTTCAGTTAAAAAAGTTAAAAAAAGAAAAAAAAGTTGTTTAAAATTTTTCAAAATTCAAATACAAAATAATGAAAATTAATATTCAGAAAAGTTACATTATAATAATTCTACTTCAAAAAAATCAAATTTAGTTTATTTATAATTTTATTAAATACTATAGCCATGAGAATAATTCATAAAAAAAAATTATTGTAGTTTATAATAGTAAAGTGGAGCAGTGGAGCAATCAAAGTTATTTGCTCCGGGCTCCGCTCCCGCTCCGGGCAAAAACCCATTGCTCCGCGCTCCAGCTCCGCACTCCGCTCCAAACCCCTGGTAATAATGCTCCTATTGGTAGTCTCTAGAAGATTTAATGAGTGATTGGTCGAAAACGCAAATTTGACAGGTGAAGGAAATTTTCGACAAAGATGTTTAACCTTATATTAAAGCAATATAACAACCAAACTTGTTTTAAAAAACTACTAAAGCGACAATTTGTGAATGATAAAAGCTCAAGAATACCATAAAACATTTAAAGTTAAACTCATTTGTGATTCCAATACGTTTGCAAAAACCACGATTTGAATGTAAAATTCATATTACGAATGCAAATTAACTTATCGATATGAAATTTAAAGAACGTCTTCCAAATTACGACACTATAAATTTACATATAAATGCGCCTGACTAAATTACGAACTAGTAGTACCCACGATATTAATTAAATATATGGCCTGAAAGTTGTGCTGCAACACCTAATACTCATCTAATAATTTCATCGATATATAATTTATTTAATTTGTTGTACTTAACGGGAGTGCCGAGTCTAGCTCAGCGTGTGGTATTTGAACAACATTTTATGCGGCTTTTAAATCAGACTTTAAATGGTACACTAAATAAAACAAACAAAATAGATTCATTGCTAAAAATTGCGTCTCAAAAATCAAATCAGGGGCATAAAATAGTGTCTTTATCCAGGGATTTGGAGCGGAGCGCGGAGCTGGAGCGCGGAGCAGTGGAGCAATGGGTTTTTGCCCGGAGCGGGAGCGGAGCCCGGAGCAAATAATTTTGATTGCTCCACTGCTCCACTTTACTATTATAAACTACAATTTTTTTTAATGAATTATTCTCATGGGTATAAAGTATTTAATAAAATTATAAATAAACTAAATTTGATTTTGTTGAAGTAAAATTATTATAATGTAACTTTTCTGAATATTAATTTTCATTATTTTGTATTTGAATTTTAAAAAAATTTAAAGAACTTTTTTTTCTTTTTTTAACTCTTGAAGATCAATAATTTTTTCATTTATTTAACTTCACTTGTTTGTTAGGGTCAAATATTGTAATTTTTGGTCCATTTCCACATATCTCATAAAATTTTAGCTTTGTTTTAAAAAAACAAGTTTTAAATAAAAAAACTTATTTTATTAATATTTGGAGCGCGGAGCGGAGCGGGAGCCGAGCTGGAGCAGGCATCTTGATGCTGGAGCGGAGCAACTAAAAAATTGGACTGCTCCAAACCCCTGATTATTATCTTTATCAAATAATGTAAACATACTAGCTTTTTACCTGCGATTTTGTTAAAAAAAAAAAACTTACTTATAGCCACCCCTAGAGGTTCTCAAATTATAAGGGAAAAATAATCTGCTTTTGGGGGAAGAATTGCGAACTCCAACAACACAGAGAAATTTAAAAAAAAAACTAAGTTATATGTAACACGTACTTATAATTTAATTTGTATATATTATCCCCTCAATTTGATTTTTAATTAAAATCTGGTCCTAAACATATTTGTTTTAAATTTTAAAAAAATTAAAAATAGATGAACGTAGTAAATAGTAGTGAGTAGATAGTAATTAGTATTTAGTAGTTAGAGCGTAATACGTAAAAAGTATGTAATGAAATGTTGGCTTGGATATTGGTTTTAGTTTATTTCAACCCCAGTAGGCTTTCTTTGTGTTTTGTAAACGAACGATGAATATGAATAAGTTAAATTAAGAATCACTTATCTTTTTTTTTTCGAAGGGTATCGTCGCCTCTTAACACGAAGATGCGAGGGTGTTTCAATAAAGATCGTTCTAAATCTGATGTTATTTTATTTAAAGTTATTTGTGTTAAAAAAATATATACATATACGTAAATAATTCAAACATTCATCTAATAACCGATTTGTTAAAAAATATTTAGATTATGGAGATTTGATGAAATATGGCAACAACACATACTCTAGTCACTAGAGCAATATTTATTCTAGAGCAGTGGTCCTTACTTAACCTTTTAGTAGTCGCAGCCCCCTAAATATCCTAAAATATTTTCGCGGTCCCCTAGTTACGATTTCTTAAGAATATATCTCTCCGATGGCGATGGTTTGAGTAAAATAAGAAGCAACAAATTTTTTTAAAAAGAGTTTGATGTTTTAAAAAATTAAAAAATTTCATAAATTTTTCACGGCCTCTCTAAAATCCTTCACGGCCCCCCGGTTAAGAAGCGCTGTTCTAGAGAATACATCTTGCTATAACATTTGATTGCCACTTCAAGTTTGATAGTATTAAAAGAACGATAACATTATCCGAGATAACAAAAAGCGACGCCAACTAAAATTTAATTGAAAACAAATTGAAGGTCCCCATTCAGAATTACAGAACTGTCGGAAAAACAATTGTTTAAATTTGTTCTTCATTTTTTTGCACTATTTTTCATCGCCTTCCGCCTTCGCGAAGTTATAGGTTTTAGATTTTTCTTGGATAGATAATGGTGCTACTTTAACTACCTGTTGAAGTTAAAACTTAATAAATTCACCACAGTCATAATGTTGTCTAAACTAGTTTTTTTTTTTTAATGTTATTGATGGCTTATTGATTACACCATAATTCGACATGTCACACACGTAATTAGTAGCTTATAGTTTCTTATCTAATATCTCCAAATAACGTTTTTGTGCCGGATCATTTGAGTTTGGTATTTGGTCATCAGTAAGTAATGTGTATAGGCCTCTAAATAACAAATAGAGCTTACACCACATCTGTTTCAAATTGACAAAAAGCATCGATCACTTTCTAAAACCCAAGCTAAGCTCACATACTGATTAATAGTGCCACTGTTAGAGTCTTGCTTCTGGTCGTTAATCATCCGGGTCGTATTTAGAGCTGTTTGCAAGACACAATAGGACATGTCTGAGTATGTGCTGTTACTAACGCGTTCTGTGAGCTCCCGTTTCATAGAGCTTAGCGATATGCACGTAAGGTATTTCAATAAATAATAATGTGTTAATCTGTGGGACGTCGTTTTTGTGTCGCGGACGCCGTTAACAATTAGGGCGATGTTTTGATTGATTCATGATTGGATGTTGACGATACTTGGGCAATTAAATTTTAATTGCTATCGAACCCTTGCGTTGCGTTGTTATTGAAAGATATGTTATGAGTTTAAATCGAACGATTTACCCAAAAAAAGTGTAGCGCTTTAGGACAAGGTTAAAAGAATTATATTTTTATTACTTTTTGAAGATTTGTGTGAATTTTGTGCTAGAGGCTGCCATGGTGATAGTGTTGTCATCAATTTGACAGTCAATGTCAGGTTGGATTACTAAATTTATTTTGACGCCCTCTAAATAATATTTACTAGAAGGCTCCGGTAGTGAGTGATTTTAGTATTTATTTAATCTACAAATTTGTGAGCCATGATAAATTATGCGTAACAAAATATGGCTTTGATTTAAAATATACAGGGTGTTTGAAGAATTTCCTGAATGTTCATTTATACCTAATGGTGCCTGTCCACGTGAGAGTAAACAACTCTCGATAGCAGCGTCGCCAAGGATACAGCTCCTGAGAGTAACTCGCGATTGGCTGTATCCTTGGCGACGCTGCTATCGAGAGTTGTTTACTCTCAGGTGGACAGGCACCATTAGATCATATAAACTACATGGATAACACAACACCATAGGAATATAGTTAAGACAATGTTGCCGACATGTACAACGTGCCTTTTTAAACCTATCTCTTTCTATATTATGTGAACCCAATATACGCTATCTTTGTTTTGGCCCCGGGCCCGCTGTCATGGTAGCGCAACCGTGATAATAACTGTAACGTACTTCCTACCTAGCCTATTCTAGCGACTGACGCGTGAATGACATTTAGAATTTTTTGCTATTAAAATCGTCGTTTAATTGAATCAATTGATTCTAATAAGCGGTGTTTACTGTACTTCAGTAAAACTTACTAAGTCTGATTTAATGTTATTGTATCCTCCCATATTTGACACGGAAACATCCGAGTACATTGCATCTACTAGTAGTTCAAATAATGCTTTAGTTCAAATTTCGCGCGTAACCATAGTAACGCACACGATTTTACTCGGTGGGGCCGGAAAGCGAGATAGAAATATACTTTCATATGTGTTAGAAGGAGATGCAGTATAATTGTACATCTGGAATATGTGTACAACATAGTTGCATTGTGGTAGTGTTATCCATGTAGTTTATATGATCTAAGATTTATACGAATTTATTACGATGACAAGTACATAAAACGCTTTCAAAATTTTAAGTTTGTTGTCATGGTAACGACATAAACTACAACGACCGGCTTACCTGATTTATAGTCGTTATTGTCCAACATGAAATATCTAAATTTGGCAATGAATGTAGAAGTAAAATACCACGTGTGATACATCAATAAATTCAGGACTTTTTTAAAATCTGATTTTGTAAATGGCTAAAATAGCGCCTGTAAGAAAAAATAAAGTTGGTTGTAATAAAACAAAAACGAATCGACCTAGGAAAAATTTGTGACCACTATCCGATTCGACTTAAAAAGTTGCTTAGGCAATGTTTTTACACATTTAAGATATCCAGAGGATTTATAGGCGATTTTCAAGAATCTTATTTTCGTTTTTCCTAATTTTCTCGGATACCTTTAGAGATATTTCCAATTTTTCTTTGGATTATTAATGATCACCGAAATTAGAAACTGCCAAATTTAAAGCTATACTCTAGCTATTATATAAACGAGATCACTATGTTTAAACTCGAATTTCAAACACCCTGTATATAATAATATAAGTTAATTTTTATGCGCACATTTTTGCTGGAAACGATGTGACAGGCCAGGTAATTCTATAGAAATGAATTTAGTTGTATGATGAATAAATACCTTACTGAAAAAGTTCTAATATTTTTTATTTTGTTACAGGTAAGGAGCACTTTTTTGTTGATATCAATCTTCGTTAACTGCTGTGCAGGTAAATATGTTTTATAACTTTCTTGGGACTAGTTGGTTGCTGTTATCGTATAGATACAATAACCTACAAGAACATACAGTAAGTTTTTGGAGTGTAACCAAACCTGTCCTAATCAAACACCAAAAAGTTGTCTTCTCTAGAGTTCTACACCAGAAGGTTGCATTCTAATCAAATAGTAAAATTTGGTTTCCATTTTCCGTTTCATATCCTTAATCTTTGGAATAGAGATTCAATGAATTGAGTTTGTACCGTTTTACAGAGCCGGTCCTAGGGTTTGCGGGGCCTTGTGCGAAAATAAATGCTGGGCCGAATATTTTGATAAAAGGCCGAGTAAAATGTTGACCTGGTGACCTAAAAAAAAGAAGCTCCTTGCCCCCATTTTGTCCAAACCAAGAACTACCCCTAGCGTGTATGTAGAGATTCCGCCCGCTAGGCATTTCTTGGACTCACCAGCCTGATTTTTTTTTAAATTTTCTCACGGCCCCGCAAACCCCAAACGCACACTCTGCACACCCCTATATCCTGCCCTGGCCGAGTATATGCTACTTTTGTTTGATACACTAAAATTTCTATAAAACAGCCGTATTAAAAAGTTGAAAAATAAATCTTAAAAGGTGTGTGGTTGGGCCCGATCCTGTTCAGAGTCACCTGTTTTTGTATAGATTTTTTTTAAAATTGCAATCGTTCTTCACATGAAACCTAGATAGTTTGATTTTTTATACTTGTTAAATACCCAATGCCATGTTGTATAACACCGCAAAACAAATTAATGAGAATATATTTTTGACGTCGTTTGCATAATACGAACGTTCCGTACAAGCCACAGTGCAGTAATTATCAGCGATCTTAACGCGTTTATTGTATAATACAAGTCGATATTGGATGTTCTTCGGTGTAAGCAGACGCTTACAGTAGTCCAATTTATCCAGTTTACTGTTAAAGTTAACTTCAATCTACGCCATTAGCTGTAATAGCCACCGTCATGGTAGGTATTACCTACTTTAGCCAGATAACAAATAAATGGCGCGAAAGAAACGTACCAGTTTATTACCCTGCCCGTAAGTTCGTTAAACTTGCGTCTGTCGTATTCTCATCCACTTTTTGTCCTGCTCTGCAGTACTCAGTGCCTTATGTTGTTGATGAAGATAGAATTAATACTTGATATTGGGTAGTTTTCAGCTTGTTCGCGTAATCTACTTGCAGTGTATCTCTGTCACCTTATCGCGATGGACGATGACGTGAGGGATGCGTTTTTTCGTCGAGCGTTTCGTGTGTAACAGTACATGGAGTACCTTATTGGTGTGCTGAGTTAAAAGGGTTTGTTAAATTGTACGTGAAATTCCGTTGAAATGTTGTTCTAAACAAGCCGTAATTAAAATTTTAAATAAGCCTTGACGTCGGTGTACAACCGTGTCTTCTACGTCGCGTGTTGCAAACCATTCGTAGGTTTTGAATGCGAATGGTTCATCTTGAAAACAGACTTCTTTAGGTAGCGAGTATTAAAAAAAATATTAAAAACAATTTATTCACTCAATAGACAAATAAAAAAAGTAAAACAAAACAGTTTTTTTTAATACGTTGCTTTTGCTTCGATAAAACGATTGAAGCTGTCTTTTTTTTTTGTTATATTTTTGGTATTCCTATTTTTAAAACGCTTCCAAAATCTCGGTCGAAGACCTTTTTATGCCCACAATCGTATCAAAACGCTTTTCTATTAACTTAAATTTTAATTTGGAAAGTCGGAGGGAGCCAAATCAGGCGAATACAGCGGGTGATCGAGGTCTACAATTCCCTTTTTGGCCAAAAAAATCGCGAATGGGTTTGGACGGTGCGTTATCGTGTAATAGCGACCAGCTCCCTTGCCACCAAACGCTGGAGAATACTCGGGCACTCTGGAACGAATTATTTGTGTGCTTCGCGCACTCTTTCAATGTTCTCCACTGAGCGAGTCGTTTCTGGCCGACCCGGGTGTTGGTCGTCTTCCAAGTCTTCTCTGGCGTCGCGAAATTTAGCAAGCTACTGGAAAAACTATAACGCATCTATTAGCCTCTCTTCCATGGATCATTTTTAACGTTTTGGAGACTATTTTGCCCAATTTAAAACACAATTTGATGTTGGCTGTTTGCTCCATGGTGTTTTCTCGACGCTGATCAAAATGTACTGGCATATCTGGCACCATAACCTTTGATAGGAATATTGTAACACCATGAACTTTTACGTAATGTAGCTTCACAACGCCATAACGCATTTACATATGGCTCCACTCGCAGCGTCACAAAAAATCAGTCTTCGGGACAGAAGATGTATATGATTGAAGTAAAAATGATTTTTTTGTAGTTTGACCTAAGGCCGCAGCAAAACAAAATGATCAGGACGTCGTAATCTAAACTTCCTAATTCGGTCGCTACTTCTCTTTAAGGCCTGTAAAGTGTTCCACCTGTTATTAAACACATTATCATAATCTAACACAATCATTAAAAACAATCACGAACGCGTGAAAAACCCGTTTGGTCTACCCACTACTTTAAACTACGCACAAACAGATGTAATTACTAGATCTGTCAAGCTGATAATTCATTATAAAATAGCTGTTTTTTAATTGCATTATCTTTCAACATTTGCTTTGTGTTTTTGCTTTTTTCTCATGGGCATATTCTAATTAACGGCGAGCGATTATTTCAAAACAATAAAACGTATATCAGAATTAATTTGAACAACACGGTTTTGTTTTATTTAATTTGAATTTTCAATTTTAGCTAATCTTATCGATCGTGAGCAGTTTAATTAATTTGTAATAGCATTTTTGATGATCATGCTTTTAATTGGAGAAAAATTGGTTTTACATTAAGTCTTATTACCGTCATCGTAGTAAATTCGTATTTTTAAAGCATAATTAATACAAAATTAAAAACTATCCCATTGTGATTTTGCCATTGATGGTTTAAGGGGGGCTACATCCACCTGCCGTTAAAAAAAAAAAACGATTTTTCAAAAATATTCATTTGATAGTATAACCTTTAAGTTATATTCTCTAAAAATTGCAATAACAAATTCCAAACATTGGCGAAGTTACAGCTGGCCAAGCGCCCCCCTTGCGCGACGGTATAATACTGTCGTTATAATATCGTAAATCCCACCTCTAAAACGCTCAAACTCATTTTAGCCGCTAAAATGGGGGTGCGTCATATTTGCGAATTCCAAAATATGCCATTTTCGGTACTAAATAAGCTCACGTACAGCTATAAGACATTGTTGCAAGACGCATTCGCACTCTTGGCAACAGTGCTGCGTGACCGCGTCCCAGCGATATTCTCAAAATGGTGTTTCTAAAAACAGTAACCTATCTCAAAAACGGATTAACCGATTTACATAAAATTTAGCACTGAATTTCGATACATTTTTGTTTTAAACGTCGTAGTTCAATTTTTATAAATTATAGAAAATCAAATTTGTAGTCAAAAATCCGAAATTTACTTTCACATGGCCATTTTGCAAAAAAAAATGAAAAATAAAAATCGGCTAAGTCAAGGACTAGTTTTTTTTTTTTTTTGGAAAATTTAAAGAAAAATGTATTTTAGAGAAAAACTAAAGGTGATATGATTATGATGGTTACCGTAGATGCCGTTTAAGAAAAACCGTCGAGGAAATGACTACCACACATTTCCCTGTAAAAAAAAATATTAAAAATTTCCTTCACCTGTCAAATTTGCGTTTTCAACCATCACTAATCTTAAATTTTCTAAAGACAACCAATAGACACATTATTACACGGTAATAATTGTGCATACCCCTGTCAGATGTGGGTGGCGGTAAATTGCTCGAAGGTAAATTGCTCGAATACAATTGCTCGAAATACAATTGCTCGAATGGGAAATTGCTCGAAAGGTAAATTGATCGAATGACAATTGCTCGAAAGACAAATTGCTCGAAAAAATATAAAACTATTACATTTTTATAAATACAAAATATTTTATTTGTCAATAAAATGTACATAACATTTACTTCTGTTTTTCTTATTTCAAAGGGGATGTTGTTATTTATAATAATGCGCAAGTTACAAAAGTTTTTTTTTTTTAATTAACATAGGCTGTGAAAACAAAAAAAAAACCAGGTGTAAAACCTTTCAAAACTCATTTGCTACATGTTACGAAGGTTTCTTATTTGTTGTTGAGATAAGCATTATGAATAGTTGAACATAAGATAACAACAATATAGTCAGAATGAACAGTTATGTAGTACCTATAGGTATAATATTTTCAAATATTTAAAGTGTTTATCTCAACAAAAAATTGAATGTGTATATGTATTTGTAAATAAATTTAAATACATTTTTCTAAGTGTAAGCAAAAATGTAAACAACTTTTATGGTACATTTAATTATTTTGTATTTATAAAAATTTAATATTTTTTCATTTTTTCGAGCAATTGTCATTCGAGCAATTTACCTTTCGAGCAATTTCCCATTCGAGCAATTGTATTTCGAGCAATTTACCTTCGAGCAATTGTATTCGAGCAATTTACACCAAACCGTCAGATGTTGATCCTCCTGTCAAATTTGCGTTTTCGACCAATAACTAACTCAGATTTCTTGGAAACGACCAATAAACATAATCATACACTGATAATATCCTTTTCGCAATTAACAGATTTTCATGCGTTTATTGGTCGTTGCTAAGAAATCTGAGTTTGTGATTGGTCGAAAATATAAATTTGGAGAGGAAATTAAATATTTTGGTCTTGATAATTTTTTGACGAGTTTCGGTGACCAGTAGCGTTACTTTAATACATATAGACTAAACTCATGCAACTTAAATCAGAAAAAATCAGCTCAACTTACATTCGGGCATATTTAGCAAAAATTATCGATAATTTTCAATGCACTTGTTATATTACTACTGAAAATTTGACATTTTATAGAGGAAAGTATGATTTTTAAATTTAAATTCCCCCCCTCAAATTTACCATACTTTTACCCACCCTAGGTGTGTACCCCCTTAAGATACCCAAATAGAAAACAGTTAAAGTTTTTGCCTGAAACATAATGATTCCTGTCCTTAAAAACACTCCCTCCTATTTTACACCGTAACAAGATCTTTTGTACCACTGCCACAAGTGCTATTTGTCCCACCGTTTGATAACCACTCGACAGCGAAGTTTTTCATTTG
Source organism: Elmis aenea (assembly GCA_947652605.1). Lineage (NCBI taxonomy): Eukaryota > Metazoa > Arthropoda > Insecta > Coleoptera > Elmidae > Elmis > Elmis aenea. The sequence goes on along the minus strand of OX393580.1, from coordinate 41,728,355 downwards.
TTCGCCTTCGCTGACGACAAAAAACCTTACAAAATCGCAACAGAAGATATCCATACACAAATAATTCCCATCTATTTTATTCAGACAAAATTGATTGATTGTCAGTGGAAGATTTTACATGTTTAGCTTTCAATTTCGAAACTAACATTTTCACTTAACTTGATACACAAACAGTGCTTAATAAAATTGATTAGTAGTTCCGATGTTTCATGGCTACACCAAAGTATACAAGTGTAGTGTTGATGATACGGGCTCTGTTATTATGTCCACCGTACAACTGGTGAACTCACATATTATGCTTGTGTAATAGCTCATTATGTCGGCCCTGCAACTCATAATTTCATACCTGTCAGGGCCGTATTAAAAACTTATTGAACAGGTTTTGTATATTCGACCTGTCAAACTGAATATACGAGCGTATTTATTTGTAAGTCGCAACATAGTTGACTTTGATAACCGTACGCGTACAATTAGTAATTATTGTAGCGTGAAAATTGTTAATTGATATTCTGAAGTAGTAATTTAAACGATTATAGAAAGTTTACAGTGAATGCAATTACAGAAGTTCGCATGGCGTTCTGATGTGCGATGGTAAATGCGCTTTTTATTAAGTATAATGTTGGATGAAATTAAGTATCGGGTTGATAGACAAGGCATAATGACACCAAGGCTCGGATCTTTTATATGAAAATGTTTTCAACAAGGTAAGTACCATACCTTTACCTTTAACCCATCTTTCGGGTAGTTTTCTATTATCCTCCCGTTTTGAAAAAATGTCGGCTACATGTTAGGCTAAAAAGTGTCTGGGTGCGTTAGGATGTTTTTTTTATATTTAAAAGGTTTTCTTGTTTAAAATCATTTGTGGAGATTTATATAGATAGTAATCTGAAGCCGCCAGATCCGGTGAATACGGAGGGTGACACAAAACTTTTAAGCCAGACTTTTTGGGTTTTGGAGATGTGGACACCACTCGAACGTTATGATTCAGGGCTAAAATAGTATCCACAATTGAGTCTAAAAATACACCTACTTCCTCATATCGTTGCAGTAATCAGCTTTTTGACCATCCATTTTACCATCAAATCAGGTTTGCAGACCATAAATGCATGTTCCATGTAAAAATATTCATTACAAAGTCGGCAAGAGTATAATATCTGCTATACAGTGTGGTCCACATAGAAGGGTTGGGTTGGAATCTCGTAAACGGTATGAGCTACAAAGAAGGTTAAATTAAACAAATTGTTACCCTTGCTGAGACCAATTCAGTGATGCTTTAATGTTTTAAAAAGGTTCCATGATACGCTAGATAAACAATAATCAAAATGGGTTTTTTTAAATCGTTAATAACTTGATTATGGTTTTTACGCATTGTAAAGTAAAAATATTGATTCATTTGTTTCAATATTGTTTTGATTCTTACCAGGGAAGGTCACGATACGTTGTCGCTAGAATTTGATTAAGGCTGTGTTTATTGCATCAAGAACATCAAAACTAAATGTTTTGCAGAGTTATACGTGCCACTAGCCATTTCCTTGGGAAAAGTAGGGGAAACGCTGAAAAGTCGAATAATAAAGGTAATTTTTGCGATCGCGTTGGCTATGAAACCGTCAGAGACAAAATCGATTTTTTTTTATTTTCTAATGCGCCCATTCTTTGCAAGTAAAATGGTGCAAAGTTTTTGAAAAAATCTTCTGGAGAAAAACGCGAAAAACGAGGCCTTTGTAAAAACGAGTTTCCCTATGTTAAAGGCAAGTCGCATAGATTTAGTTATACAGATATACCACAACTTCTCGAATCATAGCGCTTATGCAGGGGTTTCGTTTTTGACGTTTTTCTCCGGAACCGTTAAAGATTTTTTCAAAAACTTTGCACCATTTTACTTGCAAAGGATGCGCGCATTGGTAAATAGAAGAATTTCGATTTTGTCTTTGACGGTTTCATGGCCGATGCGATCGCAAAAATGACCTTTTTATTTTATTCTTCAGGCTTTCGCGGCTATCGTCCATGTTACAATCTTCGTTCCCGGGTTTGGAACCGCGTCTTCTTGATTTGTGTGACGTTTCGACCATTCTATGTTGGTCTTTATCAAACGACTGAATTGGTGGGTTTGTTGCAGGGTTTATATATCCGGCTGTGGAGGCCTGACCGGTTTCCAAATGCTTGGTAGTTGCAGCCCTGTGTCTCTGTTAAAGTTGTTGGGGTTCTTGGTAATTTCCATAGATTCCCTAAATAGTCTAGGCCAGAAGTGGTTGGCGCGGGCCAGTAATTTTGTGTCGTCGAAAAGTATGGTATGCCCCATGTCCTGGGCATGTTCTGCTACGGCCGATTTTTCTACTACCAAGCATTTGGAAACCGGTCATCAAGAAATCGCTGAGGCGAAACGAACTCGTCAGGCGGAACACCACGCCTTCACAGCCGGATATATAAACCCTGCAACAAACCCACCAATTCAGTCGTTTGATAAAGACCAACATAGAATGGTCGAAACGTCACACAAATCAAGAAGACGCGGTTCCAAACCCGGGAACGAAGATTGTAACATGACCTTTTTATACCAATTTTTCAGCTTTTTCCCAATTTTTCCGAAGGAAATGGCCAGTGGCACGTATAACTCTGGAAAACATTTAGTTTTGATGTGCTTGATGCAATAAACACAGCCTTGATCAAATTCTAGACACAACGTATCGTGACCCTGCCTTGTTAGATAAATTACGAACTTGCATTTTTTAAAGGGAAACCTTAGGAAAAAGACTTTTTTTCCTCTTTTCAATAATATAAGGTGTATTTATTTTGATATATGGGCTCAAAACAAATAAAATTCATCAAAAAGTCCCTATGAAGAGCTATAGTGTGCCATGCATTTAAACAATATTAAAAGAAACGAATGTTTTCATTTTACAGTGAGTAAAAAAATCTACAACTTATTCCCCAAAAATATTTTTGTACCATCAAGTATTTTACAGAGTTATTAACGATTAAATAAAAAGCTGATTTTGATTTATTGTATTATCTAGCTTGCCATGGATTTTTTTTAAACATTAAAGCATCACTGAATAGGTCTCGGAAAGGGGAACAATTTGTCTAATTTAAACTTCTTTGTAGAGCTTACCGTTTACGAGATCCCAATAGTGGCGCTTCTATGTGGACCACTCTGTATATTTTCATTCATGTAGCAAGAGATGCATGCACAATCAGTCGAAGTTATTAACAAGTCACTTAAGGTACAGAGAGGGATTAGCTAGACGCTGAAGTTTTGACACATAGGCTAATGAGATACTTCAAAAATTAAATGCAACGAATCTCACATATACATTGCGTCTGACGAAGGGTTAAAGTAGTCTTGATTTTTCGCCCAACCTGATTAACTTACATCATTTACAGTTTGCTAATTATTAAAAAAGTGGCGGTAAATATATTCAAATATTTGCCCAACTACAATTTTCAGGTATATTTCGGGTAATATTTGGCCTTAAAAGTAATTGAAAATCTGATGGCTTGTTCGTTGGCGTTTCTTTTTTTATTTTGATTCACCTTAGACTCCCAAGTTCCAATATTGACTATTCGACTGAATTTATCTTTCGTTCAAGGACCTTTGCGCTCCTTTGGTTTCATTTTAGACCTTGTTCAACCAATTGTACTGTTTATTCTGTATACTATATTATTTAAAAGCGGGATAGAATGTTTACATGTTTATCAAAAGGAATGAATAATATTTGTCTGTCTACGTTTTTCCTCGGGCCATAATGGATGTTTTGAATGCGGATTTTGCCGTCCTAACTTCAGAATGAACTATTAATGCAAATCAAAGGAGATTTCGCTAAGTTCTATCATATTTTGTTGATGATAAAGTTTTACGACTTGAATTTGATGTATTTAAAAATATTTTGTATTACAAGCAGTTTTTGGATCTTTTCAGAATTATTTGAATGAAAAGTTAGAAATGATTGTATTTAAAAAAAGCTTCTTTTTTTTAGTAAATTGTCTTTTTTGCATAATTTTTTATGTGCGTGATTTAAAAAAATAATAGTAAAGTTATTTTGATGAAGTAACTTTTGTACAACTTCAATTAGTTTTAACCAAATCTCACTTTTTTTTGTTGAATTATACAACAATACTATAAAATTCTAACAAATGATCATATGGTGGCTATACCCCCAGTGAGGCTGAGCCGCTTTTAAGCTATCTAGATCCTTTATTTTGGGAGGATCAGTCCCAGTCTATTAGCATATGCTAAGAACAACTTTTCTCCATTCTGCCCTGTTTTGCTTTTGCTTTCCAATTTCTAACCCCCGCCCTGCTTAGGTCGTCCATCACTTCCTGCATCCATTTTGACCTAGGTCTGCAACGTCTCCTCTTTCCTCCGGGAACCCATTGTAACGCTGACTTGATTTGGGTGCTCTCGTCTGCTCTAACGACATGTCCCAACCATCTCGCCCTGTGCTGTCTTATTTTGGTTATGTCTCCTTCCTTCAATTCTTGCGTGATTTCTGCATTTGTTTTAATTCTGCCCTCAGTATCTGTTACTCTGACTGGTCCCAGTATTGCCCTCATGATTTTTCTTTCGCATATTCTCAGATCATTTTCTTCTTTTTTTGTCATGGTCATTATTCCAGAAGCATATAGTAGGATAGGGCGAATTGTTGCATTGTAGATGTTTATTTTAGCTCTCTTTGTGAGCATTTTACTTTTCAATAGTTTTTTATTAGCATAGAAAGCTTTATTGGTGTTTGTAATTTTTTCTTCTATTTCATATTTTCTTTCTCCCATTCTGGATATCATAACTCCCAGATATTTAAATGTTTCCACTTCCTCGAATTCTAGATTTCCGATTTTGGTTCTTCCTATTGCTTGTTGTTTACTTCCAAATTTCATTAATTTTGTTTTTGCCTGATTTACTTTCAATCCCATTTTTTCTCCTTGATCTATTATTTCTTTTGCCATGATCTATTATTTCTTTTGCCATGCTCTCCATTAATTTCCTTGTTTTACTTATAATCACTATGTCATCCGCATATGAATGAACTATTAATGCAAATTAAAGGAGATTTCGCTGTTTTATCATATTTTGTTGATAATAAAGTTTTACGACTTGAATTTGATGTATTTAAAATATATGTAAAAATATTTTGTATTACAAGCAGTTTTTGATTTTTTTCAGAACTATTTAAATGAAAAGTTAAAAATGATTTTATTTAAAAAAAGCTTCTTTTTTTTTAGTAAATTGTCATTTTTGCATAATTTTTTATGTGCATGTGATTTAAAAAAAAATAGTAAAGTTATTTTGATGAAGTAACTTTTGTACAACTTCAATTAGTTTTAACCAAATCTCACTTTTTTTTGTTGAATTATACAACAATAAGTACTATAAAATTCTAACAAATGATGCTGCAGGTAAATGGTAACTGTCATTTGACCTTAAATAATTTTTTGTCTGTTTATAATAAATATTGAATTTAAAAAAAAAACAGAAAAAAGGCCATTTGTCTATTCCGTAGTCAACTACACGGTTTATAACAAAAAATGATATTAGGGGTAATATCTCGAAAATGGTAAGTGATAAGAAACATCTAAAATAACAGGTACATTCTACATTAAAAAGTGCTTTAAGAAAGTACTAATAAAATTGATCTAATGGTTAAGACGAAAAGTTATGAGAGAGAAAAAAAACAACATTTTTATGTTTTTTGCTATAAGATCGTGAAGTGTGAGAAAATTTTTACTTTTAAAACGGATTGTAGTTCCTCTCATCCTTATAATAATTCATCTAGTTTAAGCAAACCCGTATCTCTTATAATAAGCGAGATGCCTTTGCTGGAAATGTAATCTGTGTATTAGCAACTTACTAAGTTGAATATAACCTTTAGCTTATGTACATGAAATAACTGTTTACTATTTGAAAGACGTAGCTTACGCTTGTAAAGGCATATCTAGTGACGTCACGGTGTATGCGAGTTCGGAAATGAGGTGATTAATATATTAAATGTTATACAGTAGCAACATTTAATTACACATGAAATACGATTCTGAAATATGCTCAATTAATAATCGTTCACGTATTTGCTGCAATTTACATTTTTGTGTTACACCATTTAATTATGCAAATCACAACCTACTAAGATCAATTAGTGTACTTTGTTAAGGAAGTATGGTTAATTATTTTAACCAAGACCATAAATGCTCCAATAATTTGTACTGAAAATGTCATGAGTGCAATACAAAAGGGTAAAAACTATTGAGACGCGGTCTTTGTTGTCTTTTTGTAACAGCTGCTGTTCCGTGGCGAATTTTTGTTTAAATGAAGCACCAAATTTTTTTGTTACATCATGAAAACTTTATTTTAATAGTAGGAATATTAAATTATGTGTACACATTGTATTTTAATAGCATTACGTTAAGTTATTTCATATAAATTTGCAAATAATGGATAAACAGGGAAAATACTGAAAACAACAAAATAAATTATCGAAAGATGGGGAAATTATTTGAAGGAGTTATTGGAAAGTGATAACATAATAAATAATGAGGAAGAAGAGCAATGGCAGGAGGAATACGAAACAATCGGACAAGAATATGAACAAAAACTGACCGAAGCAGAGTTAAAGAGAGCGATACATAAAATGAATATTGGAAAAGCAGCAGGTCATGGATGGTATTTTACCTGAAATGATTAAGTACATGAGAGTAGATGGAAGGAAAATGCTGCTAAGAATAGTAAATAAAGCATGACAGGAAAAAGATATTACAAAGGGCTGGGAGGTATCTGTTATATTACCGATATTTAAGACTGGCGGTAGTGAAAAATGCGAACATTGTAGAGAGATATCACTTGTTAGGATAGTAGAAAAATTATATGAAATAATTCTAGAGGAGAGATTAAGAAAATATTTCGATAGAAGAGGCGTTATGTGGCTTTAGACCGGGTAGAAAGAAGCACGCAAGATCTAATTATTACTTAAGACAGTTAAGTGAAAAAACATTCAAAGATGCTGTACTTGTGTTTTGTCGATCTGTCTAAAGCCGTCGATAGAGTGCCAAGGGAAAAGATCTGGAAAATATTGAAACGAAGTAGAGTGGGAGAAGGATTGCTAAACGCCATCAAGAGTTTATATAAGAGTAGTAGAAATCATGTGCGAACCCATAACAGTAGTTTCCAGGAATTTATAACAGTGAGAGTAAGACAAGGAGGCACATTAAGTCCACTGCTCTTTATAATTCTTATGGATAAAATAATTAAAGAATGTAAACAAAACACAAAGAAAGCCTACTGGGGTTGGAATAAACTAAAACCAATATCCTTAAAAGAGCTACCCTTCGCAGATGATGTGGTGCTATAAGCTTAAAGCGAAAAGGACTTGCAACTCAATCTAGACGTGTGGGTAGATAGATTAGGTAGATATAATATGAATATTAATATAACAACGACACGGGCTATGGTTATAGTGAAGAATCATGTACCAGTTACAATTATGCTAGAACAAAAAAAGATAGAGCAGGTAGCGAATTTTAAATATTTAGGAACAATAATTGCAGAGAAAGGTAAATCGGAGGAAGATCTGAATAATAGAAAAGCGACAGCGACGAAATTTTACTACGCCACTAATAAATGTTTGATAAGTAAGAAGGAGATATCAAAAGAAATGAAGACGCGAGTTTTTAATGCAGTGTACCTACCCATTCTCTCGTACAGTTTAGAAATTTGGACACTAACACAAAAACAAAGAATACAGACACAGGAAATGAGATTTCTGAGAAGAATAGAGGGATGTAGACTGATCGATAAAATCATTAACGAAAAAATTCGAAAAATCTTAGGAGTAACAGATATTAAGAAAAAGATTGAGATGATCCAGTTAAGATGGCTTGGACATCTACTACGTATGCCAAAAAGTAGATACGCGAAAATGGAGGGAACAAGAAATAGAGGAAGACCAAGAATAAAATGGGAAAAAGAAGTGAGGCAGAGATTAGAAGAAAAAGGAGTCAGCTGAAGAGATGTTCCACAGTTAGCCAAATATAGACAGGAACGGAAAAAAACATAATCAAGAACTAGGAAAACAAGAAGTGAGGCAGAGACTAGAAGAAAAAGGAGTCAGCTGGAGAGATGTGCCAAAATTAGCTAACGATAGGCAGGAGTGGAGAAACTTAATACAGAAATAGAAAAGCATACCTCGACACTGAAATGTACTAAAGGACCTGATTAAGAAGAAGAAATATATTTTGAGGTGTAGTATCCTCTTAACAGTTTTTGGATTCGATGTTTAAGAAATTTGTATTTGCTTGTTTTGTTTGAAGTTTGCTCTTAAATTCCTGTAATTGGTTTCAGAAATAAGTTTAAATTTTGCCTTAAGTCCATGAACTTTGCGATGAGCGACTAATAATACTCGGAAACATGATTTTTAAATCGTTTTAACATGAAAAGCATGTTTAATTTTGTACATGAAAAATAATTACAGGTCTTTTGTACGTAGCTTAAAAAAAAAACAATAATTGGTATCTTTGATGTATCGCTCTGTTCCTCGGCAGTCGTAATAAGGCGTGCCGCCGTCGGGCAACAGAAAATAATTATTTCTATTGATCCATTCATCTTGATCTTGGAGGTGAAAGTAAAATATAGTCCTACCGACTCACTTCATTTAAAGCGTGCAGCACAGGTGTTTTCGTGATTACAATTTTAACTATGACGCGGTTTTTGTGATGACAATGATACATCATGGTCGTCGGAACGAGCCCAAGTTGTATAAATATGTGCACACCGGCGTCCCTATATATCAAATATTAGCCTAGGCTCGCTCGGATGACGCAGCGTTGTTCTTGCTGTGCATGTGTTGTTAAAGGGACTATACGAACGCCGCGCTATCTGCGAAGAATAACAAATTGCATAATATATTAAATGAGCTACTTGCTAGTAAGTAACTACATATATGAAGTAGCACTATCTCATGTTTCAATTAGCTTTAGTAATAAATAATCAAGTGGCTTGATATGCAAACCGTGTTTTGTTTGACATTTTCAGTTGTTGTCATTTTGTTTGAATTAGTAGTGAATTGGTGTTTCTGTTTATTTAAAAAAATAGTCTTGGGGTTGTGTGATTTCATTTGAAACACAGGAAGTTTTTTTCACCAGGACCGTCCTTAGAATGTGCAGTTTCCTGTGGTATGTAGATGGGGCTTCTTTTTTCCCTTTCAAGTCGTATTTGCTATAAGCTGGGTTTATAATTTGAATTCATGGGATATGAAGGCCAATTGACCGTCTAAACCCAGTAATTCATGTCAGTTGTTCATCTGAACGGAATTATTTCGCAGTTGAATCAAATCTAACTTGTTCATTCAATTGCATTGTTTCAAAATTGCGACAAGCAGATGTTCAGAGGAAAAATTTGTTAAATTTGCGAGTGTTTATGGAATTCACAATGAAAAGAATATAAAAATAAAAAAGCTAGTGTAAAAACTATACGTAGATTAATTTTTGACGAGGCTGAATTGGGTGTAGAAATGAACGAAGAAGTTAAGACCTAAATAAAAAACAATATGAACGTTTCAATTGGAAAGGATAAAATCGTACCTTTTGGCATTCTATAAAGATATTTTGAACCTTTAAAGAAATCTCCTGATGCTAAGTAACGGATAGTTATTTCAAGCTTCAACTGAAGTGTAATAGCCTTACTCATAAGTGTATCTTGTTTCTTATTCTTGGGTGCAACTTTCGTTAACAAATTTTTGAAATGATGTTCGTCCATTCTCAGAAGATTCTTGTAATTTATTGGATCTTCAAATTTTAATTCGTATATTGGAGGCACCTTGGTATCCTCTGCTATTAACCCACTATTTCACCCAACCCCTGTTTTCTCGGTAATCGTTCTTACAAAAATTCTATCAATTCAGAAGCTGCAATTGTACCGGTTTGAAGAACAGCTCTGCGTTCCACCACTTTCGCCATCTTAAATCATCTAACACAACACAATCTCAAATGAAGGGTGTAAACGTACACAAGTTTTTATGTCACATGAATTCCAGTGTTGATCAGCTCACATTACTAATGTAAACTCAGCTTTAAGATGTGCATTTTTCGTTGTATTGTAGGTACCTTCTCTATTTGTTAAAAGATCACGTCTTGCATAGGAAGTATTTGCTCAATTTTTACTTGTCCTTTTTCGTCAAAGTCCCATGAACTTCCAAGGCAAGTTTTTTAATTCGATCATTGCTTTTCTTTTTAGAACAGTGTTATGTGGCTTAATTTGATCGGATGTTTTTTCAAGAAGTATGTCGTCGACTTCTTAATCTCACCCTCTAGTAACATATGTTTTAAGCAAGATCTTTTTAATCCTAACTATTCTTCCTTCTTCATAATTCTATCTGCTATCAAGAATCTTGACTTTCCGTTTGCCCTAAGTTTTCATTTTCTCTGTGAAGTGTCCCAATTTAATTTTCTTCTAAGTTGTCGTCTTGAAAAAACCTTGGTTAATCTTAGTTTCTTCTTCTTTAGAACACTTCAGGTGCAAGAAGTATTTCATCAATTTCATTATTGTATTTTTTAGAATAAAGAATAATCTGGTAAGCATTCTTACATTCCATATCCATCATGAATCTGTAACAGGGGCGCATTTTTGACAGATTGCATATTCTGTATATTTATGTATAAAAGAAAGCTTTCTCTTTTCATTTGATCCGCTCTCACATTTTGCTTTAGTTTTTGCTGTCTGCCAACGCCTTCTTCCCAAAGAGTTTCAAATTAAACATTCCGTAAGTGGGATTTAAAAAATTAATGTTTCCCATCTCCAATCAGTTTAATTGTAACCCAACCCGATACGTTTCAAAGTGATAAATATTGTCCCATTAATAACAATCGTTTGTGATATTTTGGTTGCTAATTGCAACCATTCATCAGCGAAACAAATGCCGTTACACGTTCATATCGAATTGTTTTTCGACCTAATCGTTTTGTTCTGATTTGTTTTCATTTGAGTAATTGATTTTGAAAGTGGTAATGGATATGTCAGGAAGATTGGCTATCACAGCTGGATTCGTCTATTTGAGTTTAGGGTTTTATTACATTTCAATTTTTTGCTGTCCATAGTTTTTCTAATAATACACAGGACTCAAAGAAATTCCAATTTTTTAAATGATTCCAACCACCGCTCTCTGTATATTTATTCTATGTTGGAATTTTTTGTCAACATTCCTTTATGAATGGGAATCACAAATAAATGTTTGGTTTTAAAAAAGCCTCACACTTTTAAAGAAGAGAGAAATCCTAATCTAATAGTATATTAGATAACAAGAGTTGTAAGAAGCATATTACGCTAGAGTGGAAAAGTTGCGTGTAAGACTGCGTATTTCCACGAGTGCGTAATTGCTTTACAACTCGTGTTATGTAGCTTACTTTTTCTACGATCACATAATACATACGATTTTAACGGCTTTTTGGCTAATATACACATGTAATTACGTTATGTTGTCAATTTGGACGTAATCCTACTTTGACATTTCTAGACAAGTGTGCGTTTTGCTTACCTACCGGGCGTTATAACTCACTTACTAGGCTTCCAGGAAGTGTTTGACGTGAGTCTACTTCGATCTTTCTAGACATGTGTGCGTTTTGCTTACCGTGCGTAAGAACCCACTTACTATGCATGCGGGCTGCACGCACGGTGTCATTTACATAAGTGGTCGTAGAGAAAACGTAAGAAAAGATTGAAATGGGTATTATTTAATATACCTATGAATTTCTGTAATTTCATATAAATGGTGGCTCTCCATGCGGTAGAAATAGGTACAATAAAAAAAAAAAACATTTGCACGTGCTGTGTAGGTATAAGCAGCCTTCTGTTACCTTCATCTTACAAAGGGCGATTACACATTTGTGGCCAAAATCATTAATAATCATAAAGAAAATGTCTTGTTCAACTTTTTTCACAGCAATAAAATATTAAATACAGCATATTAATTCGAAAAGGCAACGGAAGTCGGTTATAGCCATTTACAGCCGTTATTAAAGATAATGTTTTAATTTTAATGACGCCGATTTTTAAATTAATCTGATAATTAAGACGTTCTGTATGTTATTCTTTGTGGTTAAGTTTTATAAATGGTTGGCGTGGTCGCTTTTTGTCCCTTAAATATTTTTCTGAAAAGTATGGAACTGAGCAAATATGACAATCGATGTTTTACAGTTGAAAAGTTTCGTTTGAAACTCGGCAGATAACTGTGTTTTAGGGTATTTTGGTCATTTCGCTTCTGGGAAATTATACCACCAACAAAATGTCTCGTTCTCTTTGTGTTCTCATTAAAACTTTCGCCATTATTTGAGCAAGATTGTTAACTGTAGAATCCTGTTGAACTATCGTTAAAATTAAATATTATCGACGCTATAACGTTCTGGTTTCCTTATTATTTCCGATATGGGGAAGGAATCGGCGAAGTTCGCGATCAACTGGGAAAAGTTAGTTTTCGAAGTTTATTTTCTAGTTTTACTCACAGATTTTACGAATAATAAGTTTTTTTTTTGTAATAATAATCTGCATTTTGGGTGTCTGCAAAAGCTGTGTCTGTTATAAAGGGTGTATGTTTCAACAAGAATAAAATCTGTATACATTTTTAAAATCAATTTATGGCTTTACCATACAATTCGTCAACTGTTAGTATACAGGGTGACAATAACCTACATGTGTTATATGGATAACTTTGTTGTTATAAGAGTTACATGGTCCGTTTAAAAGTGCCCGACAGCCAGCAGCGTTAAAAGCGCTTGGCTCGTCGGAAGTAAACTCAGGACTTGTTCTGAAATGCATACGGGCACTTAACGTGCTAAGAAGCAGGAATAATGTCAAACCGGTGTGGTGTCCAGGGCACACTAATGTACCAGGGAACGAGAAGGTGGATTGCCTAGCAAAATTGGCAGTGAGACACCTTTCTTCGGGTGAGAACCTACTATGGAGCAGCCAAGCAGTGTCTTAATGACATATTAATACAGAAGCATAATGACAATTGGAAAACAGTTGCAGGACAAGCCCATTCTAAAGCTATTCTGTCAATGGTCTCTAAAGAAAAGACGGAAGAAATGTTCAGGATAAGCAGAGTAGACATCAGAGCAGCCACAGGACTCGTCACAGGACACTGTGGGCTAAACAAACACTACTACATAATAGGGCTCTCAGAGACCGATATATGCAGAGGATGTGGTGAAGAAGAAGGAACTCTTTTTCACGTAATGTGCCAGTGTGAACGATTCACACCCTATTGGTGTAGATTTCTAGGAATGGAAAAAGCCAACCAAGAAGAGTTAAGAAAAACACCCTTATGAAAATCCTGGAGTTTTTCAAAAACACAGGACTTCTTTAAGGGGCTATCACCAGATGGTACAATAGATCAATAGGTTGCAGTACAGGAACCCGAAAGGAGACCACCTTCGCAGAAATAATTAAAATAATAATACATAGTCCGTTGAATTAGCAGAGTAGAATTTCAAGACTAATTTAATGGATTTTTGCCAATTGATACTCCTTAAACTTTTTAAAATATTTTGAAAAAACAGTTTTTTTTTAAATGGTAAATAATTCCATAGCCAATGAGCCACCCATGTTAAGACCAAAGTGTGAGATGATTCCTGTAGATATTTTTCCGTAGAATTAAAAAGAAATGTTTAAAAAGTCGTTGCACATTTGATTTTTAAGATATAAGCCAAACTTAACTTTTTTTTTAAATGGCAAACATAGTTGGCTATGGGTTTATTAAAAAGAAATTTTTTTCTTGTTTCATTGATGTATGGGTTGTTAGGTCTATCTTTAAAAATAAGCAAGTTATAACAATATAATTATTTTTGTTAAGTTTAATCACCCGTTTTTAGTTATTTCAAAATATTTTAAAAAAAGTTAAAGGTGTAGGTCAAATGTCAAAATGGTATTAAATTCGTTTTAAAATTCTGCTTAACTTTGCTAATTTAACCGGCCATGTAACTCTTATAATAACAAAGGTACCCATGCAATACATGTAGATTATTGTCACCCTTTGTAAAGTTCATTATTATTGAGAAATAAAGATGACTAACGCATCTCATAAACTTATCAGACTGGGTTCATTTTAACAACTCCCTGCGATAAGGAGTTTGCCTTCATTATTTATCTCATCATCTATGAAGAATTTTTTATGTATAAAAACTAGACAAGTTTTGCATTGTCGTCTTTTCGTCAGTGGCTTTTTTGATTATTTATTTATTCGCAGCATCGATCGATCATCATTGGCCCGACGGTTGTCTAAGACAATGGTAATTTAGTTAAATAAAAGTTTATAATTTAAGTAATTTCTTACAAATTTTTGTGTTTAAGAATGTCTATCGATTCCCAAATACATACAGTGGAGAACCTCTACATTCGTCAGCCCCTGTATTTGTAAATCCAATATTTGTCATATTTGTTTGGCAAAACAATGCTTCGTTATGCGTCCAAAAATCCAATATTCGTCAGATATTTAAAAAAAAAAAAAACTCAGAATCAGACCAGATTGGACAAGTTTTTTGCTAAATCGAGCGCTAGTGAATCGTCTAGAAAGGGACAAAAAAGACATCGGTCACCAAAATTGGAGATGGCATTCAATATGCACACTTGAACCTAAAAAAGAAATGCATTAGGCATAATAAATACAGTAAAACGAACAGTCAATTGCAAAAAAGTAATTTTAATACACTCTCCTAAAACTCGTAAATCCATAACGTTTTTTCTCCCAAAAAAACTCTCCTTTGCGCACTTTCTACCTGTACAAACATTATCAAGTCCCGGCATCACATTTAAATTTTCAAGGAATCGTAACAAAAAAACTTAATTAAAAAGAATTACGTTATCCGACATTTCATAACGAACTACCTCTTAAACGAGCCCGTAGAACTTCTAAATTACTTTCAATTTCAAAGAAGTAAATTCCTCAATGAAATGTCGCTGACTTTCTTTTAAGTCGCTTGGTTATTTTTTTTTTAAGGATGATTATCGATTTTTAAAGAACGAAGGCGGCCATGGAAATGTTTGTATTTGACAGGTGAATCAGGACCACGTTCTCGCCCACGCTAGCGTTACAAAATAATTCTATAATTAATTTTAAACAGCTCAAAAAAAGTTTTCATCAATCCATCGCATTGTATTACAGCGTCTTTGCAAATTTAGGTGGGCGTTGAAAACAACAATTTACCGGAATGTGTATTTACCTTAAGCGTTTCGAGGAAGAGTAAAAATGGACGTATTGTGTTCAAACCAGGAAATTGTCGAAGTTGTTTTTGACAGCAAATAAAAGTATGAATAATAAAAGGTTTCTTGGTGCATTTAAAGCAACAACAAAAAAAAGAAATAAGAGTGGAGAGAATATATTTAAATATTATCTACCGCGCCAAGTGCATTCAACTGTTCCCACGAAGGCTTTTGGCAGTAAGATCAAAAAGAAAGGTGCATGACTTTTTTTTACCTTTGAGCCAAATTGTTGGCTCAATTTTTAAATTCTAGTTTTGCCGGTACATTTAGGGTAATACACACGGAAACTGTTACAATCATGACGCAAGCAAATTCATATTTTCGAAAAAATTTAATAAATCTAACGAGTTTGTAAGGTTAAAAATAGACATCGAGATAATTATTATTGCTCATAAAAAGTGCATGTTGTAGTTATATTGTAGGTTCATTTCTAATCCGATTTTAAAAGAGAAAATTAGGGATTAAAAAGCGGAAAAATATGTTCAGTTCAAATTTGCAGTTTACACTAGGTGTGTTCCAACAAACGATTAAAAACCAAGCCATGGATCAGTCCATAAACTGGTTTATTTGTTACGTGACTGTGTACTAATAAATGTATTTGGCCCGTATTAGCCGTTGTTGGAACGCATTTACGACTGGTCTAACTGTAAATGACATTTGTGTCTATTGGGTTCAGGGAAATGAGCGCGTCGCAAGGATAAAGAACTTAAGAATCCAGTACTAAATGGGATTGGGAGAGCGATGCATAGTTACCTGAGCTCACGTCTAAAAATCCCGGCCAGAATTCGTCCTCTGGTTCATGTTCTGTTCTGATCGTCCGCAAACCCGTACACGAATTGATCTGAGATGTGATGGAACGGATTACTGACCGTCCAGTGAACTATCAGAACCGATTCGACGCTATTTATCCGGTTTAGAAGATCGGTTCGGTTAGGCTCGAGCCCTTTATCTCAAATCACATACTTAGGATGTATGTTGCAAGTTGAAGAACTCGGAAACCGTTAAAGATGAAAGGATGGTTAAATTAGCAAATAAGTGAGTAACATGTACGTTGTAAGAATCTAAACTGGAAGTGTCAATATAGTACGCAGTTCCTGAAATATGTGGAAACACTAATTTTTAATTTTAGCTATAAGTTGATTACTATCAACATTCTTCTTCTTCTTAATCGTGTCCTCTTGTACCTTTCGGTGTCGAGGTATTTTTCCTAGTTGTTGATTATGTTTCCCCATCTTTGTCTATCATTGGTTAGCTGTGGCACATCTTTTAAGAAGAAAAATATTTAGATCGCTATAGAAGAAAAGCAAGAAAATTAAAGATCATTGTTTGTGCCATTTTGTTCATCTTTTTCTTTATCGGGTGTTCTTGTACCTTTCGGTGTCGAGGTGTGTTTTCGTAGTTCTTGATTATTATTAAGATATAAGATATTTGAAAAAATAATCTACAACAGAATTGAAAATTACTTAGACCACTATGGCATAATAAACAACGCTCAAAATGGTTTCAGAAAAGGCAAGACAACTACCCGTGCTATTTACATGGCAATCCGAAATGTACTTCAATCCCTCAACAAAGACAAACACACCATGGTCATGTGTGTTGATCTCTCAAAAGCTTTTGATAGTGTTGACCACGAGATACTGCTAACGAAATTAGAACACTATGGTATACGAGGGACCGCCCATAATCTTATAACATCTTATCTTTCGGAAAGAAACCAATACGTTGCAGGAAAAGACACGTCAGGTAGATTTCTAAAATCCAACAAAAAGAAAATCAAAAAAGGAGTCCCGCAAGGATCAATCTTGGGCCCCCTCTTATACATACTGTACACAAATGATCTTCCAGATTTTGTCAAAACTTCCCTTATACAATTTGCCGATGACACATCTGCCATTATTAGTGACTCAGATTCCAAAAACTCTGAACAAAAACTCTTTGACTGTTTAGGCCAACTCCAACATTGGTTTACGTTAAATAATCTAACCTTAAACGTCAATAAAACGCAAGTTATAAAATTTTCACAAAGTAAAATAACCTCCGACTTAAAATTTCAAAATAATTCCACAAGTATAAATGTTGTTAATAAAATATCTTTTCTTGGTTTATGTATTGACTCTAGACTGGACTGGTCATACCATATCGAACGCCTGTCACAAAGCCTGTCACGGTACCCTTTTGCACTAAAAAACCTAAAAAAATTGGTCAATGCAAACGCGGCCAAAACTGCATATCATGCATATGTCGAATCTAGGTTACGCTATGCTGTAATTTTTTGGGGTAACGCTAGTGACTCAGAACGCCTCTTCATTATACAATAGCGATGTATAAGAAATATATTTGGCCTGAACTACCGAGATCACTGCAAAGAAACTTTTCGTGACAACGAAATATTAACCTTTTACGGTCTATTTATCCTCGAAGCCATCATGTTCGTAAAAAATAATGTAGATCTGTTCGAAGAGAATATAAGAAATCATGCAGCCAATACGCGACATAAAAAAAACCTAAAACCCGATTGTTTCAAATATACCTATCTTCAAAAAAATGTAGCCTCCACAATTATTGCTATATATAATAAATTTAACACATCACCTGAGAGTATAATAAATCTTCCCACCCGCGAATTGAAGAAGAAATTAAGAAAAGTTCTGATTTCTAAAGCTTACTATGGAGTAAGCGAATATTTAAATGATGCTGACTTTGTAAAATGTTATATTTAAATATCATTTTTCTGTGTTTTTTCTTTTTTATTAACTATGTATATTATTTGTAATGTACGTAAATTATTATTGTGACAAGTTCTACACCTTTTTTGGGATATTCAGAACAAATAAAGATTATTATTATTATTATTATTATTATTATGTTTCTTCGCCCTGTCTTTCATTGGCTACTTGTGGCACATTTCTCCAGATGACTCCTCTTTTTTCTTCTAGTCTATGTCTAACTTCGCTTTCCCATTTTGTAGTTAGTCTTCCTCTACTTCTTTTTTCTTCAAACTTCGTTTTTCATCCCATTTTTCTGCACCTGGTTTCTGGCATGCGCAGAAGATGTCCCACCCATTTTAATTGGTTTGTCTCCATCTTTTTCTTTACGTCTTTCACTCCTAGGTTTTTTCTGATTTTATCCTTGCTTATCTTATCAATTAGTCTACATCCTTCTGTTGTTCTCAAAAATCTCATCTTCTGTGTCCGTATCTTTTGTTTTTGCTCTCTTGTCAGTGCACAAGTTTTCGAACCATAAGCAAGAATTGGTACGTACACTGCATTAAATACTCGTGTTTTCGTTTTTTTGAGATCTCTTTCTTACTTATCAAGCAGTTAGTGGTGGCGTGATAAAATGTTGTCGCTGCTAGCTGCAGCTTTATTCAGCTCTTCTTCCAATTTACCGCTCTCTGCAATTATTATCGTTCCTAAATATTTAAAATTGAATACCTGCTCTATCTTTTCTTTGTCTATCCTGATTGAAACTGTTTCATGATTCTTCGTTATAACCATAGTCTTTTTTATATTGATGTTCATATTTTAGGTTCTCAATGTATCTGCCCATACCCCAAAATTATGTTGCAAGTCTTTTTTGTTTTTAGCTAATAGCACCACATCATCTGCAAAAGCCAGTTCCGTTATTGGTTTCAATTTATTCCATCCCCAGTAGGCTTTTCTTGTATTGTCTTTGGATTCTTTAATTATTTTGTCCATCAGTGTTACAAAAAGCTGTGGACTTTGTCTTATTTCTATTGTTGTTTAATCATCTATGAAAATCTAAAATGTTGTGGTAGGTTAGACAAAGGTCTAAATCTCATGCACTTGCTGAAATTGGCCTAGCCTGCTTTTAGTTTTTAAGTTGCGATTGTCAACTTTTTTATTTCTTGTGGACGCCGCCGTATTGGATTTTTATGTTGGCAGATGACGAGTTTTATGATAAATAAAATGACGGATCAAATTGAAGAAGTAAAATGTGTTCGAGTGAGCCTGTTGTGGGTGTCAGTGTGTGGCTTAAAATCGTTATATTTAAGCTCGCGTATAATACAGTTCCAAGGATTTGTTTTTCGGAAATTCGCGTCGTTATTTTTGGGATCACTACGTACAGCCCTTAAATTTACAGCGTTGGCCTAACAAAAAGAAGCTCTGTTCATTGTTAACACACAATTCTTGTTTAGACATTGGAGCCGGTCGTCATGGCAACGCGCGATTTAAATTCTATAGGTGTTTACTCGAATGTGCCTTTATAATACAACGTTTACACGTGTTCACGCTCCTTGTAGGTATTTAGAAGCCATTTAAAGACCTTTTACATTATTAAGAGATGTTATCTTTGCACAATTGCGAAAAATAGACGTTACATTGTCAGGTACTAACATATCTTTCTGGTACGTGACGCCTTTTTGCGATAATGATTTGCTGGTGTTAGCTTCTTGGTATTATTTTGTTTACAGAGCGATGTAGAATTTTTTCGTATTGAATTTCTGTAAATGAATTTATACTACAAAAATATTTGTAGGGCGATGGGCAAAAAAAAATTAAATTCCTAATTAATTTTCAGAGTTTTTCTATAGACGATGAAAACTACTTTAAATCGTATGTCCAATTCTTAGAAATCCTGCAAATCGGATTTGAGATATGAGCAAAAACAAACATTTTATTGGATAAAGTTCCCATTTATTAATAGTCAAAAAAAGCTGATAATATTTTTATGTTATATAATTCACAACCTACAACAAATTTTGTTTGGATTTTTTTTAAATTTTCAGTAATACACATTTAGGTGGACACTATGTATAGCTGTGTAGTGTACAAATAAATGGAAAGTCGAATTACTTTGATAAATGCTTTAATTATTCATTTATGTAATACAAATAAGTTTAATTAAAAATCAGTTTTCTTTTTTTATATCCTTTGTAGGAATGCTAGATCATTTTTAAACGTCAGTTTATCAGTAGCTATCTTATTTATTTATTTACTCACAGGAAACTGGCTAAGCAACAATCATCATTGGCAACGACGTTCATTTGATTTAGTTGAATTGATTTTTATCGTTAGCATAACGAGTTCAAAATTTTATCTAAAATATAGCCTACCTTTCTACTTATATGAGAATTTTTATGGTTTAAAAATCTGTGTCAAGTCCCCTATAATTTAATTGTTTTATTTATTTGCAATTTTTTTGGTCAAAATCTTTTCAATATTTTGTAAAATACGAATCCTCCGCGTTTAATTATTTGTTAGTTTGGCTTAATTATGTACAGGGTGATTCAAATTCGAGGGCGAACATGGGGATCTCGCTTATTACTGAAGATAGAGGGTAGGTTTAAATTTGACAAAGTTGCTAAATTTCATACTTATCAATGATATCAAAACAGATTTGAAATATCTTCAACTGTTCTTGAAAAAATTGAAAAAAACTAAAAAAATGACTTAGTTTTTTTGCTATAACTTTTTTATTTATTTATTTTTTATCCGTAAAAACTTTTACATGGTCACTTATTATTTTACTTATAATGGTGCCATCAATTTTTTGCTGTGCCGATTCCGTTTTGTTTTATAGGCACTAACTTTTAAATTTCTTCTGGGCGACCAACTTGATTTTCATGTAGTTAGCTAGAACTTTTTTTCTCATTTAAAAAATGTATTACATGATTATGTTATTTACGTAAACAACGTATTTATTTAAAAAGAAGGTTTTCATTTATTCAACATATCTAATAACTAGATGAAAATCAAGTTTGTCACCCATAAGAAATTAACAAGTTAGTACCTATAAAACAAAACGGAATCGGCATAGCAAAACATTGATGGCACCATTATAAGTAAAATAAAATGTGGCCACGTAAAAGTTTTTACAGATTTAAAAAAAATATAAATAAAAAAATTATAGCAAAAAAACGAAGTATTTTTTCAGTTTTTCTAATTTTTTCAAAAACAGTTGAAGATATTTCAAATCTGTTTTGATATTATTAAAATTTAGCAACTTTGCCAAATTTAAACTTACCTGTAATAAGCGAGATCCCCATGGTCGCCCTCGAATTTAAATCACCCCGTATATTCACTCTTTTAACGAGTTCTGATGTTTCTTTTGTTTTGTGCTATATAGCAAAATCCACAAGTACAACTGATTTTGTAAATTCCTTCACATTCATAAAAAATGTTATATTCAACACCGTTCACAAAATGATGTATAGTTTTAGCTGTTGCGCCGCATATTTCTATATTGATGTATTGCTCAAGTGCTGTCTTTATTTTATTCTTATATCATAGGTATAGGTAATGTTTTCTAATTACAATTTTCTTTTCAGGTAATTACCATATGCACATTATTCATTAAGAGCGATGGGCCGCCAATAATCTGTAAGTTTTTATTAAATTTTGTGTAATTTAAACAATTATACCTGTTATTTCATTTAGCAAAAATGTTCAACAATAATGAATTTTGTTTATTATTTCGTAAGCTAATCAATGGTGCTGTACTTTGGCTTGTTTAAATATTTTGTAATTATTATTAATTTACGTTCAAACCGGAAATTACTCACACTACCAACTTTAATTTGCATATATTTAATTTTAGTTTTCTCATTACGAGTTTAATTTAATTTGCTGTTTTTACTTGTAACAGTGGTAATTGGGATTTTGTCGCACTAATTAGGAAATACTGTTTACAGTTTAATGTAACCCTATTGTTGTGTAAATATTTATCTATAATCATGCAAGCGAAATAATTTTTAAAAAAAAATTAATACTTTGGGATCGATATAAAAATTGGGATCCCAGAAAAATCTGAACAGCATCTCATAGTAAAACTTTGTTGTATCTATTACAGTAACGCCAATTGAAAACTCCTATTTTGGCGAGTGATTTTCGAGACCGATTTAGTTTTCATACAGTCTAAAATCTATTTAAAATTAGTTTACGTCGAGTGTTACCAAATTCCCGAATATTAATTAGAAATTAATTTTTTTTGCCCACCACACACCTCTTATTGCACGTACCCATACAATTTGTTCTGCTGTGCTTACTTATTAGGGTTTTGTTTTTAATCAAACTGAAATGACAGGTAGGCCTTGAAATTTGTTTAGTGCTGTAATTACACCGCGGATCTTTTGTATCGGTTTACGATTGCAAACACATTCGCCGTTTCCGCAATATTATTGGCGCCTTATTATTTAATACCTGAACTTAATAATGTATTCTCTTGATTATTCTACAGTAATGGAAATCATTGAGTTTGAACGTCTACAGAATGGTCCATTTTACGCTTATTTTATTTGTTAAGTTCTTGTAAATTAAATCACTCATTGTAAATATATGAAGTTTCATTGAAATTTTTCTTTTGATTTGAAATTTATGCCATTTTGCTTGTTCTAATACATTTTCATTGTGCTTGTAAAATCTTCAATTTTTTTTTTAAAGTGCTCGCTCACTTTCTGTACAGCGTGCGTGGCTTGCTACCCATTGACATAAAATTATGGCACAATTAAAGTACCTTTGAAAATAAAAAATGTACTTATTTTGGGGAACATTGCCCAATATTTTTTTTTTAAGTTTAAAAGAAGTTAATACATGAAGTTATCGCGAATAAACAAATTCTTGATTGACTAAGAGCAATTTTTTACAATCCCTTTTTCATTAATGGGAATATTATAATCAATACCTATATTTTTGAAATTGAAAATAAGTCCCAGCCAACTATGAGAAACTTAACATGGCGCCCATAACAAATACCTATGATGGTTTATAAGGTTTGTTCGAACAAGCGATTTAAAACCAATCCATGGATAAGTACATGAACTGGTTTATTCGCATGCGTGAACTATGTACTAATAAACGTATTGGCCCGTATTAGCCGTTGTTGGAATGTTTTTACGACTGGCCTAACTGTATATGACATTTGTGTCTATTGGGTTGATAGAAATGAACGCATGGCAAGGATAAACAACTTAAGAATCCAGTACTAAATGCGATTGGGAGGGCGATGCATAGCTCACGTTATTGCGTATGCGTGAAATAATCCAAGCGCTAGTACATGCTTTCATTCACGTACTGTTTTGGCCGTGCACTGACTAGTTCATGTATTAATTTCATAACAGTTTGAACAGGCGACTAACCGTCCGGTGAACTATCAGAGACTCTGCTGGAACGCGATATCGATACTGCGCAGAATCCTGATAGTACATTGGGTAGTACATAGCCTTGCTGGAAAAAAACTTATATCGCAAGTTATGGAACCCAGGCTTCACCCCCTTTTATGTTCACCTTCAGTATAATATTTCTTATTATATTAAATTAAATGCTCTTATTTCATGTCAATAAAGTATCAAATCGCCTGTTATTACGATTTGATACATTTTAGTTACAATGTTGCGGCTGACTCAATGTGAGATCATCCCTAACATAAACAAAGTATGCCAACTCATTACCATATAAGGCAATGCTTCGCATTACCCATAATCCCCCAAGCATCAACGAATTGCTTAGGTATATAAGGCATTTCCTGTAATGTATCAGAGAGTTACAATATATCTATTGCCAGTTTATGTTCGTTTTTCTGATAGTAATAAGTTGTAATTCCCAATTATTGAGCAATCCGGCGGGATCAGCGGCAATAAATTAACTCGCAACTACAAACGACTTGGCGATAACCGATAAGTTGATAAGACCATTACATACAAAACAAAAAATCGCTTCAAAGAAGTTTTTACGCAATTTAAAAATGTTCATATGAAAAAACTGTTGTGTGATTTTTCGTTTTTTAGAATACTGTTGCAGATATCTGAATTCTGTTGGTATATTATTAGTTACCATAAATAATTACAAATTTAAACTGATGATCTGGCTCTTGTAATAAGCAAGATTCCCTTATCGGAAATCGAGTTTCAATCAGGTTGTTAAACTTTAATAGTTCAAAATTTAAAGTTGTGTGTTTCTTTGTAGTTTTAATTAATTTACTTGAAGAAAGCTATGTTTTTTAAACCAAATTATCAACAACAGTTTTCATTGTTATTTTCATAAAATTATTGGATAGTCACTATCAATAACACCTACTGAAAGATGTGCAGATTAATTGTTGTTTGGACTTTCCATTTTTGGAAAAAATTGAGGGGGCAAATAAGTTACAGTAATTTAGTGTGAACTCGTTATTTGTAGACAATTTACAGTTTATATTTGAAGTACTCAGATACTTTGACCAATTGATTTTTTTTTGTCAATGACATTGCGTAATCATTTATGATAAAATTCTCGTAGTTTAATTAAACGCTGGGTAAGCTAAGGAATAAAACCGTAAAAAAATTATTAATTAAGTTCGCCATATAATACGAAAATCTACGACTTATAATTTGCAAAAAGAAAGTAAATACATGTACAGATTAAATGACTGTGGGTTTGTACCAACAAGCCCGCTGACTATGCGAGGGATTGTCACGATTGTGCGCAGTATCAATATCGCGTTCAATTACAGTCCCTGACAGTTTACCGGACGGTCAGTCATCCGATCCATCAATTCTCAAAACGATACATGGACGGGTTTGCGGACGACCAAAACAGTCTATGAACGAGGAGACGAATTGTTGCCGGGAGTTTTACTCGCATGCGCTGTTCATAACTAACGTGAGCTCTGGTAGCTACGCATCGCCCTCCCAATCCCATTTAGTACTCGATTCTTAAGGTGTTTACCATTGCGATGCGCTCATATCTATGAACCCAATAGACATAAATGCCATTTACAGTTATGCCAGACGTAAAAGCGTTCCAACAACGGCTAATACTGGCCAATACATTTATAAGTAGACAGTTCACGCACGCGAATAAACCATGTATTTACTTATCCATGAATTGGTTTTAAACGGCTTATTGGAACAAACCTTGTATTTTGTTTTTTGTTCTTATATGTAGACAAAACCGGACCTAACCATAGGGTAATTTAAGTGAAATAAAAATGATTTAAGATTTATTGATACTTACAATTTAATTATTATTAAAATAATGTAAGTCCATTTATGGCCCCAAAAAGAAAAATATTGTCTGTGAATTAAAAAAAAAAAATAATTGCTTAGTAAATTCATATAAGGGTGGGCAAACTTGATAGACTTTATCGGTACCGTAAACCGGGGCTACTTTGACTTTGTGGGTAACTTTGACAGACTCTGGGGTGTGACTTCGCTATGAATATTTATGTTTATGTTTTTACATTTACGTATTTTATGTTTATTCTTCCCATAGAACATACCTACCTATATAATATATGTTATCTAATTAGTAAAAGTGTGTCATCTACAGAAATATTTACTTTTTAAAAATTATCTTAAGTTTTAACTAATACCTATAGATAAAGTTGGTTTTTCCTGTTGCTTGATTGGGTTAAATTAAACGAAAATTGCTGGTTTTAAAAATTAAAGAATTTTATAAAGAATAAACCTGTTTTCAAAACCAGCAACTTTCGTTTAATTTAATAGGTACCATATGTATATAGCCTTACCCAGTATAAGTATTTTATTTTGTGTTAATTTGCTTCTGAAGAAAAATATGTTTTTAATACCTAGTGTTCAGAAAGCAACCTAAAGATTTTGTTTATTTTTTATACATGTCATTAAAATAACGTTAAACTTTTATTAAAAACACGATTTATGCCAAGTATTTTGAAATTAATAAGCCTTTAACTCATGTTCTGGTTGTAAAAAATATTTTTTTTTAATATTAAGATGTCAAAGAAACCCCCACTGTAGTCGTTCTTCGACTTATAATTAAATTAATTGCAATGTTAAAGTAGCCCCACACTCGGGGTTACTTTGACTCCAAATTAAATATTTTTTTAAAGTTTTGTTTTACCTCCCAGAAGCAATTTTACGTGGGGGATATACAGGGTGAGTCACGACGGACGCGTCGGAGTTTTATGGCCAAACGGTATATATTTTCCAATTTCTGTCGCTGTTAAATTATGTAAGTAAATAAGGGCTACATTTTAAAAATATTTTCAAACATACAGGGTGCTCCAAAAAAGAGTGGCATATCAAAGTTATACTTTTTCTTATGGAACACCCTATATATTTTTGCATTTTTGGATTTCTCTTTAAATTTAATTCAAAAAATGTATAAGGTCATATGGGTCTAAAGTCAACCGTTCTCGTGAAAATTGCATTTTCATGAAAATACAGTATTTTCAAAAAATTTCAACATTTAAAAACTTTGAGAAGTCTGAAGAAATTCGTTTGGAGGTAAGATTGACAATAGATTTTGTAACACTTTGCACCACCTACATTTTTAAAATATTATACAGGGCGTTTTTTACGCTTGGTCAAACTTGTGAAACTTTTAACATCGATAACTCATTTTTTTTAAATACAACACCTATATTTTTTTACACCGTCTTACAGAAAATTTAATTCTCTTTCGAAAACATTAAGACTGTTTTTTACCTAAAATTGATATTTTCCGAGATATCGCGATTTTATTGTTAATTATTAGGGCAAAGTAATATTTTCGAGTAGGCTATGAAGGCAGACAGCGGTAATTTGAAACAATTGAAAGAAAAAACAGGAAACTTATCATTTTATCGTTTAACTACACACTTTTGACATATTCTTATATGAAAGTTGTAGTTTTACCATACTTACGTTTAAATAGAGATTTTTTTAAATTATTTATGCATTTATTTATTGGACCAGTCTTATATAGTATATTGTACAACTAGTGCTGAAAGTTGAATATTTCACACGAGTATGACAGTTGAGCCACGAGCCGTCAGGCGAGTGGCTCAGTCATACGAGTGTGAAATATTCAATTCAGCACGTGTTGTACACTATGCTTTTCCGACGACCACTTAGACATAATCATTAATTCTGCAAAAAAGTTGTGAAAATAACATTTTTTTGACGTTGGTGACACTTGACACTTGTGAGGTTAGATTTGCTTCACGTTAACTTGACAGCGCGTTTAGCGTGTGTAATGTAGCGGAAATCGTCACTTTACACACGCAAAGTGAACTTTGCACACAATTTCCGGTGTCATGCGCAATTTGTCATTTTCAGTAGCAGCAAGCCGTGCGAAATTACTCGCTTTACATAGTGGTCGTCGGAAAAGATAATTACTAAATCCTATAAACCATTTTTTGTCTGTTTACGATACGATACTACGACACTCTACCGAAAACAGTACCAACCATGTTTTTTTTTTTTAAATGTAAAATTAGACAAGTCAGTATTACTTTTTTTTTTAAATCGGCGTTCCGTTTTCGTAACTAATATAATATCAATCGGTTTTTAGGACTTGGCAAACGATCAAACTCAATTATATGAAAAATATTGTGGCCCAGTATAAGTATTTTATTTTGTGTTAATTTGCTTCTGAAGAAAAATATGTTTTTAATACCTAGTGTTTAGAAAGCAACCTAAAGATTTTGTTTATTTTTTATACATGTCATTAAAATAACGTTAAACTTTTATTAAAAATACGATTTATGCCAAGTATTTTGAAATTAATAAACCTTTAACTCATGTTCTGGTTGTAAAAAATATATTTTTTTAATATTAAGATGTCAAAGAAACCCCCACTGTAGTAGTTCTTCGACTTATAATTAAATTAATTGCAATATTAAAGTAGCCCCACACTCGGGGTTACTTTGACTCCAAATTAAATATTTTTTTAAGTTTTGTTTTACCTCCCAGAAACAATTTTACGTGGGGGATATATAGTGGAAGGTTCTATTGTTACGATGGACTATTCCAGGTCATTTAATCAATAAATAAAAAAGTTACGTTGGAAAAACCTTCAAAACTATGTCAAAGTAGCCCCCAGTTTACGGTATGTTTAAATCGACAGAATGTAAGCCCTTAAATATCTCGAAACGAAGAACAATAGACTTACACCGCTTACATTATAATCGGTTCATTTGATAGTAAGTGAGAAGTTACGTGCACAATATTTTATCTACTAAAATCTGTTGGTTCATAGAATTGTTTTATTTAAACATTGGATTCTAATTGAATTTTCTGTTGTTCAAAACCCCTGCATCAAAGCGGGCAGGATATAGCGAAACTTCGGTTGTTTTTCCTTTCAGAAACCGTAAAATATACAGAGTTCGTGAAAACAAAACACATCAACCGTATCTAAGCTAACAACCGGCGGTGAACTTCTTGCAAGTCTTATTTATTGTGCTAAATAATTCCTTTTAGCAAGCTTAACAATATTTACGCGAGAAAATTAGATATAGCATGAAAATTCGGGTGCTCAAGCAATGAAGTTTCGTAACAAATCATGAATTTTTTTTTTTTGCAAGAGTATTTTAATTAATAAAAACGTAAAGTTCTATAAACTTATTCGAACATTAAAAGGCCGTTAGGAATATTTAAGGATTTGTTCAAACAATTTGTTAGGGTGTTCAAGTTTGTTTAAAGGAAGTTGACTTTGGAGTTGTGTTCAGTTTGCAATTTTGCCTTAGGACGAATATATGTTTGTAAATGATGTATGTAATTGAATTTGGATATATTGAAAATTGAAATAGCGAAACGATGTATTTTATTTTTCAAAAAATATGTTATTCCCATCAAGTATATTTTTTATTTTATTCTCACTTTAAGTTTAGCCCATTAAAATTCATCATAGCCTTCTAGATTGTTTAGTGTGGCGATTGTTCCAGGACTAGTTACAAAATTGTCACTTATCTTGTGAAAACTATGTTTAGGAATAAATTTTTAGCTGTATCAAAAATTAATAATGAAGTTTTATGCATCTCTTCAAGTAAAGAAGTGACAATTAATTTTAAAAAAAACAATATCCTCTTGTTTGTACAATTTTAGTTAGCCGTGGACCTAAAACAAAAGCACCCTATTTATTAATAAGCTGTTAAAACCAGGGTTGGCCTGATTTAAATCACGATTTAAATCACGATTAATCAGCTGGCTTTTTAAAATGAAAATCATGATTTTAATCAAACTTTTTTTTCTCCACGATTCAACGTCACACGTCACATATAAATTAAATGCATGTTTTACTTCCACCCGCTGAAACAACCGCCGAAAATATTGCCTATTGGTTTCTTATAGGTCGGGAAGAAATAGTCTCTACAAGAATTTTTTGTTAGAGACGCAATAAGGTAGATTTACTTTGCAAATTTTCACAATAATAATAAATTTTAGAGTCAATAGATCTACAGCCTCATTAAAAAAGTCTGCAACAATTGGAAAAGTTTTTTATTATCGATTTTCCAGAAAATTTTATTCCTGATAAAAATTGATGCATCACCTAAAAAACGAATTTTAAGATGAAAAAAAAAAACGTGACACTAGATTTTAAGTATGTATTTTAAAAATATTCGCAAAATTTAAGTGCCCTTATTTTAAAACGTACAAAAAAATACATGGGAAGAAATTGTTTAGAAATCAAAAATATGACCAAACGAACTTTGATGTTATAATTCTTTTTTCGAATTTAATAACAGTGTCAACATTCAAAAAGTTTGCAACTAATAGATAAGTTTTTTATTATCGATTATTCGGAAAATTTTATTCTTAAAAAAGTTGGTATTTTTAAAAAACTTATTTCAAGTTAAAAAAAGCTCGATAAAAGTTCATACAACACTAGCTTTTAGCGATTTTAGAACAATTCACAAGATTAAAGTGCTCTTGTCTAAGAAGTTTAAAAAAAATATCAAGGGATAACAAACCGATAATATATTTAATATTATTTTTAAAATAAGGACACTACTCTTTTCGAATATTTCTAAAATCGTTAAAATCTAGTGTTGCTTGTGTTTATATTGAACTTTATTTAAACTTAAAATTAGTTTTAGATCATGCACCAACTTTTCTTAAGAATAAAATTATTTGAGAAACCAATAATAAAAAGTTTTTCATTTTTGCGGACTTTTTGATGTTAAAATTACTATAAAAATAAAAACTGAAATTTTAACGACAAACTTCACCATTGGTCGTATTTTTGAAATCTGAACAATCTTTCTCTATGAAGTTTTTTTTGGTACCTTTTTAAACAAGGCTATTGGAATATTTCTGAAATCGCTAAAATTTAGTATCTTATGAATTTTTTTCCATCTTAAAATTAATTTTAGGCCATGCACCAACTTTGATCAAGAATGAAAGTTTCTGAGAAATTTTTAATAAAAACACTTATTCATTTGTTGATACTTTTTGAATGACGCTGTATAGAAGATATAATGTAGGGTGAATAATAAATAAATTAGTTGTAAAAAGGTAAAATTGGCAAGTTTCTTAAAAAAAAATCAAAAATTCTTGATTTATAAAATTAAAATCATTGATTTTTGATTTTTTTAAATAAAAATCAAATTTTGTCCAACCCTGGTTAAAACTACTACGGTTCATTTTTAATGCTCTTCGAAGCACTTGTATTATTAATCAAGATATTTATGAGTAGATTGAACACCCTTGTATGTAATAATTATTTTCAATACTCGTCAAAGGTGCAGTTGAAATGAATTTCAAATCAACGTGAGCTTTGTATAAATAAAGACGAGTTTTCCAGATAGCCTTCTGCGTCTTCTACAAAGGAACTAGCAACTATATCAATATTTGCAGGCACAAAATGCATTGTTCAAATATTGACGAAACGTCTGATATGTTCTGTGCCTCGGCCACTACAGCAATCGCCTTTTATGAAAGAAATATTGTTGTGGGTTCGTCTTTTTGTGTAATTCAGTTATCCATCGATTTCTTTGTCCTAGGTAGGGGTCTTAAAAAAATATATTTTTAACGAAATAATTCGGTAATGTAGAACAAAACCTCTCTTAATTTTTGAACCTTAATTGGCTGTATACTTGGGTAATTATTGGTAGCAACTAGCTTGTTATATCTTTGTAAAATTCTACGCTAGTGTTGAAATACATATAACTAGTAAAAGGTGAATGACTGATTGCCTCAGTACTTGTATAATAACAGACATTGGGTTCGAAGTCGCACCTTTGACTAAGATTGCATTTTTCTTTGCCTGATGTTATCACAGATACGTTATGTAGCTGACGCTGTATAATTATTACTTGTGATTTAAATAGGTGATTAAACAATTTTGCCTGTAATCACAGCCCAAAGAAAGGCTTTTTATTTAGCACCTTCTTAATCTTCAAGGAAATCAGTTTTTGAGTAATCGTGATCAGGAAGTAATAACCGAAAAATTATTTTGATGAGCAACTAAAATATAAATCTAAAAGGCTGAAAATTTAATTTGGTATTTGCCATATCTATATATTAAAACATCGTCGAATTTTCATATCTATCTAATTATCTATATATCTCATACAATTTTACTAGTTAATTTTCGTTACTTAAGTAACAATATTGTCATCAGATCATTTAAATTTTATCCTGATACGGAAGTAAGTACATTATGTTTACAGGGCAAGTTGTTGAGAAATTTACTTAACTATGAAAATAATTCTAAAGGCTGAATCAAAATTTTATTTTTAACGTTAGTTTCTCTTGGTCCGTCGGAAGTCAACTCAGGACTTGTTCTGCACTGCATCCGGGCACTTAACGTGCTAGGAGGCAAGAATAACGTTAACTGGTGTGGTGTCCAGGGCACACCAACATACCATGGAACAAGAAGGCAAGACACCTTTCTTCGGACAAGAACCAGCAGTTGGCACATCCTATGGAACAGCCCAGCGGTGTCTTAATGACATATTAATAAAAGGACATAATGCTCATTGGCAAAAAGTTGCAGGACAAGCCCATTCTAAGGCTTATCCTGTCAATGGTCTCCAAAGAAAAGGCATAGCAAATGTTCGGGATGAGCAGAGTAGACATCAAAGCAGCTACAGGACTCGACACAGGAAACTGTGGGCTAAACAAACACTTCTACATAATAGGCCTAGCTGACCGATTTATGCAGAGGATGTGGTGAAGAAAAAGAAACTCCTCTTCACGTAATATAATATGCCAGTGTGAAGGGTTCACACACTATCGGCGTAGACATCTGGTGATGAAAAAGCCAACAAAGAAGAGTTAAGTAAAACACCCGTAAAGAAACCTGGAGTTTTTCAAAAACACAGGACTCCTTTAAGTGGCTATCACCAGAGGGTACAAATAGACCAATAGGTCGCAGTATAGGAAGCCGAAAGGAGACCACCTCCACGGAAATAATAACTTTCTCCAACAACTTCACACTTATTCTAATCTTTCTAACCATTTTATTTCATTGAAAAAAACAAATCCGCAAACATATTTTTTCACAGCAATTTAAATCACAGTCTGAAATTTGTGAATAAATTAATGTCGCAGAGTGTTAAATCCTGGCTACAAGGAGAAGGATGCTTTAGCTTAACAATGAATGACGTGTTTAACTCTTATTGGTGTACCAATTTTAAAACAAAAACTACTTGCTCTTTTGCTACATTGATTTAAAATCAACCGTTAAATTTTTTTAAATTTTCGAAGCTGTAACAAAATCAAGGCGTTTAATTATTTTGATACTTAACGAGTTTCCCCCTTTTTTATTTAGAAATTTAGGATCTGCAAGGGTTTGGACCCTCAACCTAAGTACATATATCTTCATGTATTTCATTGGAAAATCAGCAGTTCTTTGTCCCTCTATATCCCACCCGCAATAAATTTTGATCGTTCATGTGTGCAGTTCTCATACAACTTGTAATGTATTGGGATTACAAATATCACTTAAGTAAATTGCAAAAATTTAAACGATAGAAGCCAGTTCAGGGCGATAACTATCAAGTAGTGCCATGAGATAATAAAGACGACTAGATTATTGCTACTATCTTAAACAAAACGCGGTAGCTTTTTTTATTTCTAGGGGATATTTTGTCGTTTGCGGTGTGTTATTTAGTAGAGGACGAAATAACTGACATAATTATTATTTTAGCATTACCGAAATATTGAAATATTATTTTCTATAAACGAAGCACTAGATTATCGATTGATCGACTTACAACGTCTTGACATACGACCGTTTTCAATAAATCGTCGTAAAAACGAATTTTTAAAACCTTGGTAGTTTTATAATCATTGAAATGCTAAACTTATTGTTGTAGGTTTATTTAAATATGTAAATGATGTTAATTCTATATTAATATAATGTACAAACAACCCACATTTTTGTAAAAATCTGGTAGTCCCACAATATTATTGTAATTTTAGTACTTATCCCACTACATAACGTTGGCGCCATGATGAGCAATCTTAAATGACTTTTAATTTTCGTTTCTGTAACTTGCTAATTTGCCGATAAATAATTCAAATCTTTTATTTGCGCAGAAAGCGCGCAGTAATTTGGTCTTGGGTTTCATTGTGATGCCAATTTTTAACGATGTTTCCAGGGATCCTGCTAACACGATTATAAAAAATCATAAAATCTCGAAGTGGTTATAAAAAGTAATAAAATTTTTAGCGTGCAATAAAAAGTAATAAAATGGTCTGCTGCATGACATATGCTACTAATATTAATAGTGAGTTATGTTAGAATGTTTTTTTCAAAACAAGTATATTAGATTTTTAGATCCTCTTTTGTTCTGTAACAAATCGAAAGAAAACAAAAGAGTTAGGTGTACGTTTTTCATTTTTTTTGTGTGTTTTTGTTCATCAGTTTGATTACACAAAACCTAAATAACTTCTACCAGATCAACAAAATAACAATTTTTGAATGAATATGTCGAATTAGTGGCGTCAAAAAATAAACTGTAACTTACTAAATACGCCACTTATTTTGTGGCCACTGCTGTTTTGGTTTTTAATGGAGCACTGTTGAATATATTTTTGATTAGTTTAACCCTGGTTTGTGAAAGTAGCCTCATCCGCTAATGAAATTTTGATGAAAAGCGTCGCGTCGCATTGAAACTGCTCTTGCTTCGGCGAAATTCTGCAGTGTTCATAAAATCTCAACCCTGAATTTTGATAAATAGATGATTTGAATCCTTTTATTTGCGTAGTTTGTGTATATACTATACGATGGGATAAATAGTCTCCGGGCGTAGGAAAGAAAATAACATACGGGTAAAATGATTTTTTTCATAGTGTTCATCTAGTTTACTACACGTATTCTAGCGATATTTAAGGCCCTTCTGAAAAGTCGACACCATTTTCGCACTTTTACCTCGTTTATAACAGCATTTTCCATACACTTCTACAAGCTGGCGATGAATTGCAATTGGACGAATGGTTTTTAGACAAATTAAGACAAGTCCCCGACCAGGTTGGAGTCCAAATATTTCACCTGGAATGTCAGCATGTGCAAAAGATTCTTACTTTAAAAATGACCCTTGTATTTTATCACTTCATCTTCATTGATTTTTGACAAGCTTATGATTCGATAATTAGAAGTACACTGTAAGAAGCAATGGCCGAACTAGGGATTCCAAATAAGAATAAATCTAACAAAGAAGACGTTACGCAGAGCATATAATAAGGTAGTGGTGGAAGGGCACATCAAGAGGCTTTATAGAGTGGAACGGGGGTTGAGACAAGGTGACCCAATGTCTACGATATTGTTCAATGTAGTGATAAGAAAAAGTGGTATTCAAAGAAGTGGTTTAATCTCCAGTTATAGAGCAGTGTATAGCATATGCGGATGATATAGTGCTAATGACAAGATCGCGTAAAGAGTTGGTGAAGATGTTTAAAAATCTGGAGACGACAGCAAGGAAATATGGACTAATGATCAATGAAGAAAAAACTAAATACATGGAAGTGAGAACAGGAGACAAAGAAGAGGCAAAGATTTTGGACATTAAAGCCTAGAATAATAAGTAGTATGCGTTTGCTAGTGGAAGCAAATTCGAGTACCTGGGAGTAACGTTAACAAACAATTGTCAAGAGAAAATACAGATTAATAAGAGAATAGCAAAAGGTAGCAGGTCGGTGGGAGCGTTGCTGATAGGGTTACTAAAATCAAAACTCGTCTCTAAAAGTACAAAAATTAGAATTTACCGTACGGTCTTTCGACCAACAGTAACTTAAAGATGTGAGGTGTGGGTACTTAACAAACAAAGTGAGGCTAAATTAGATATACATATAGGAAAGGAAAATACTGCGGAAAATACTAGGAGGTGTAAAGGAAGAAGGGATTGGCTGGAGAAGAAGGACAAATCAGGAGGTATGGAGTTTTACACCAAACCTAGTGTGTCACATGCGGCGAGAATACAGAGAATAAGATGGCTCGGGCATGTAATAGGAATGGAAGAAAGCAGACTGGTAAAAAATGTATTAACAATGGGAGAAGGAGGGTAAAAGAAGAGAGGCAGACCGAAAAGGAAGTGGATGGAAGGAGTAAAAAAGACATGTTGCGGCTAGGGGTAAAGAACTGGAAGGAGAAAGCAGAAGACCGGAAGGAGTGTTTTTTTTTTTAAAGAAATTTGAAGCCATGGGCCTTCTAGGCCTGTAGTGCTGGACTATATATGTATCTGCATGTACTTCGGTTGTCTCCACAACGCAGAATTTGTTCATTTTGGCGGAACATAAAATGCAACTAACTTGACAAAGTCAAAGTCAAACTTACGAAGAATGGAACTGAAAAAATCAAAAAATAAACCATGGACAATTAATGAAAATTTTCGCCGTCTAAAGGCTAGGCCGGACTCTATGTGGTATATGTAATTAAAAATTTACTAAATTCTCCTATTATGAGTTGATAGTAATGATTGAAATATCCTGTACTGGAGAGTTCGCGTGTCAGGAATGGTTGAAGTTCTGAACTAAGAATGTTAAACGTCATTTCTTAATGTTGCAGACTAAATGATTGGCAAAATAATTTAGTTTCTGTTAACTCTAGAATATCCATAGAAACATGGAATGCATGCATTAACTTATTTGTAAAATCGACGTAATTTATGTTAACTTGTCATCAAGTAGGTGCGGCATAAATAAAATTAGCATTTGAGTTAGCCATTTTCAAGAAACGATCATTTGCCAAAGGACCACCTCCAAAGTTTTACTTCAAAACCAAATCAGCTACATCTGATTACCGGCCACACAGTTTTCGAAACATCCAAATCGAATCTAGCAACCGGTTTTTCGAACACGACTGCGACATCAAGTAAACTGGGGCAGGAAGGAACTGGAGGAACGGCACTTGCGCTAAATTAAGTTGCAAAAATTCATTTGCAGTCTTATCGCTGAAATAGAGCGCCGGTCTCCAAGGACAGGGGTGTCAGTAGGGCGCACGCGAACGCCCCGAGAAGCAGAGCGCAGAATGGTGTCCGGGCCCGCGGGGAGTAACCACGATATTGTCACATACTGCGCTATATCTAGAGAGCCGTGATATATCAGATTTCTTGAAACGTCCGCCTCCCGCTGGCACTGCCATACATACACAATACTCCACCCCGAAGCTTTGTAATTCTGCATAAAACCTGACAAAGAACGTTGGAATACTGGAATTACATGTCTGCAGAATGCAATGTGTGTGTACAGAGATAATAGAAAAACGAAACCATTATGTCACAGATACAGACAATGGATAATAGAGTAGGAATGGAATATATTTACCTTAAACTGTATTTATTTTATAGAAAATAGATTCAAATAACTTAAAGAATGTTTGAAAATACCATAAATATTTAATATGATTATGAAAAAAGAGTGAATTTTAATCGAGTTGACCGATTATGTCGATCACATCAACAAGCCTAGTTGACATGTGGTTGTGCGGCGTAGCGTAAAAATGTTATCATAGGTTATATAAGCGTTTCTCAACCTATGGGTCGCGACCCAATATTGGTTAGCGTAAAATTTTTAATGGGTCGCGAAGTCATTGCTGCTACTACCTTGAGCCAAAGCGAGGAACCGGTGAAATAATTTTAGGTGTCGACAATAGTTTTATCATACATTTTATCGATGAATATCAAACGATTATTCGAACTTCGAGTAGAAATTTAAATATTTATAAATCACAACATTCAAGTCTTGCTTCTCTAGTTGATATATATTTTTTAATTGAAGAATTAAAATTTGTCAATGCAAGGGAATTACACAAATGTTTTTATTTGTTATATATTATTTTTGTTTACAAAATATGATAAACAAAGTTGAAAAGGATTGTCTTGATATGTTTCCATCATTTTTACAAATAAGTGAGTACAAAATTATTACTACGAAGTAAATTTTGGATACAAGTCAATTTATACAGAATCATTTTTAATTTAATGAAAATTTCTATTAATATTTTCCACTTAAAGGAGATATTCGTTTGGGCAATATGGGGGTAATGAATGTTTTTAACAATGTCAATTAAACAATTAAACTCAATAGGAAAAAGAAAATTTAATTCTGTTTGCATATAAAGATTAAAGATAACCAGAATAATTAAGGTTCAAATTAAAAAGGATTATCAGACTCTAAGTAAAAGAACAATCAATAAAACTGTTACTTCCATTTGCTTATTTGGCTGAAAGTGAATTTTTAACAATGGTTGTAAAAGAGTTTTTTATAATAAATATAATTATTAGCTAAAAGCGAATTGCAATTCAATCTAGACGCGTGGACAGATACATGAAGTAGATATAAAATGAATATTAGTTTAACAAAGACAAAGATTATGGTTATAGCGAAAAATCATGAACGAGTTTTATGCTATACCAAAAACAGGTAGAGCAGGTAGCAAATTTTTAATATTTAGGAACAGTAATTGCAGAAAATGGTAAATGGGAGAAAGATCTGAATAACAGAATAGGGCAGGGACGAAATTTTACTACGCCATTAATAAATGTTTGACAAGTAAGAAGGAGATATCAAAAGAAACGAAGACGCGAGTTTTCTATGTAGTGTACGTATCCATTTTCACGTACAGAAACTTGGACACTAACACAAAAACAAAAACAAACAATACAGGTACAGGAAATGAGATTTCTGAGAAGATTAGAGGGAAGTAGACTGATCGATAAAATAAGTAACGAAAAAATTCGAAATAATCTAGGAGTAACAGATATTAAGAAAAATATGAAGATGAATCAATTAAGGTGGCTTGGACATCTACTACGCATGCCGAAAAGTAGATACGCGAAAATAGGATGGAAAATGCAGATAGAGGGAAAAATTAATAGAGGAAGACCAAGAATAAAATGGAAAAAGAAGTGAGGCAGAGACTAGAAGAAAAAGGAGACAGCTGGAGAGATGTGCCACAATTAGCTAACGATAGGCAGGATTGGAGAAACGTAACACAGAAATAGAAAAGCATACCTCGACACCGAAAGGTACAAGAGGAACCGATTAAGAAGAAGAAGATAATTTAAACTAATTTAGGATATCATTTTGAAACAGCCTGTTTTATTTAAAATCTGGATTTTTTTAAATTTTATTAATACAAAATAAAATGAAAGTATTTGTTTTAAATCAAAATTCGTCTGAACCGCTATCGACAGAAACGCATGGAATGTTACGTCTCACTTGTGGAAGTTCTTGTCAAATATGCATAATTTTATTTATTAAAATTATATACAGTGATTCCGATCTACAAGGTTTTTAAAAATTGTATATTATAAACATTTGGGTCGCGGTACCATTGGAAACAAATATGTTGGGTCGCGTGGCAAAAAGGTTGAGAAACACTGGGTTATAGTACTTTAGCAAACGTTAAAAAACCGAAAAGTTTATAAATGTAGTAACATACGTACCATCGACATTCTTCATTTAGGAACACCCCAAAAAAAGCTTGATAAACGTGTGGGCTCTGACGTATCCGTACATAGATACGCCACCTTCTGTTTATACTAAATGCACTGAATTTACGTTAACATTTGGTTAAGTAGCTTTTCTGCAAGTAATAATGTCTTCTTAATTTTCAACATTACTATATCAGTAAAATAAATGTTTGGCATTAGAAAAGCTGGTCAGTGGATAAGCGTGCTCGGTTGACTTAATTTGTAATTTTTAACTGGCGCCCCCATTTTTCCGTATCAATTTTTATTGCGCCCCCCAGGAGTTTGGAGCGGAGCTGGAGCACGGAGCAGTGGAGAATTGGTTTTTTCCCGGAGCTGGAGCGGAGTCCGGAGGAAATAATTTTGATTGCTCCACTGCTCCAGTTTATTATGTACAATAAAAAAAAAACACACTTTTTTCTTCGTTTTATCTACATTTGAAGATCAATAATTTGTTCTTTCAAACATTTATTTAACGTAACTTGTTTTGTCAGGGTTAAATATTGTAATTTTTGACCCACTTAGGTACACTTATCCGGTAAAATCATAGCTTTTAATTAAAAAACTTATTTTAAACATTTTTCAATATTTGGAGCATGAAGCGGAGCTGGAGCAGGCAGATTGATATCGGAGCAGAGCAATTAAAAAATTGGACTGCTCCAAACCCCTGGCGCCCCTTTTTCAATCCTCCAATCGTTTTAAAAGCTCCATCCCGTCCCACATTTAAAAAAGCTCCTCCAATTGTTTTTAAATCCGTCCAGGTTAACACTGGTGACTTGTTTTAATAAAAAGTTTTCCCTTCCATTTCTTCGCTCCCCGCGATACTTAATTTGGGTGTAAATTATATTTTTACACGGAAAACAAATGCGCGATGCGTTCTCAAGTGTTATAAATAAAAGACTGCGCTAATCGTTCTTACTTAAAAATTAAAATAGTAACCGCCCACGAAAACGCCACAGAAAAAACGACAAAAATCTCATCAAGTTCCACCTGCTAATAATCGGTCTAGTAGGCCTTGACATGCGTATTTACCCATAATCGCTGCTCTAAATCGCCATTTAAATAAATAACCGAACCTTCGGGATAAATACATTTTCATTTTCAGAGCTCGCTAGATTAGCGTCATAACGAACGAGCGATTTATTCTTCCGGTGTGTTTAACTTTTTCATAAACTTTATAGGTCAGAGTGACAATAAATGAAACCGACCTTTGCATTGCATGCGGAAAAAAATTACACACGCCAAGCATTTTTACAGTACAAAGACTGCACCGCGTATGACGTAACTGTTAAAAGTGAAAAGTGGAGTGACGCAGCGAAACATATGACAGTCTAATAACAGATTACACGCGCTATTGTTAAAGAGTGAAAACAAAATTTCATAGCGCACCGTTGCCAAATTAAATCAACAACTTAACAAAATATGTGCGTTTGAATATAATTAAGATTATGGTCGAAATTTGGCAAGACTAATAAAATGAGTCGGTTTTAACACATATTTAACCCATATATTCGTTGTTTCCGGAGTTATTGCAACACCGATAACAATGAAACGGTGAGCATGAAATAACCGAGTTTTTGCAATACATTCGTATGTATTACATACTTTGATAATCAAGTGTGTGTAGGTTACATTTAGCGGCCACAACACAACGTAAGGGACAAATGTTGGCGTTCAGTGGGTTAGTGGGACAATAATGCCGACCAGCAGTTGTACGAAGCGGTATAACCACACGCCTAATTTGATTAATTCCATAACATGTTAAACAGTTGAAAAAACAACTGACGTGCGAAACGAAAACAAAAGCTTAATTTAGCACACACAAAAATCTTTGTCTATAAAAATTATTTTTGGAAAAATGAAAGTTGTTTTTGCTTTTTCAAATAAATAAACACCAGGGGTCTTCAAAATTCCATTAATTATGAAAATCTTGTCATTGAAAAAATCGAGTGGTCATAAAACAGTGTTTCCCAACCTGACCTGGCGACTTTTGGCTATTCCGGGCTTGTCTACCAACATTATTTTTGTAAAATGGAAGTGGTTTTTGCTTCTTAAAATAAAAAACACCAGGGGTCTTCAAAATTTCATTAATCATGAAAATCTTGTCATTGAAAAAATTAATTAGGTGTTAAAACAGTGGTTTTTAACCTGACCTGTCGACTTTAGGCTATTTTTGGGCTTAAAAGAAAATTTACGTGGTAAAAAGTTATTTTTTGTGGATTGATACAGCCGTTCTCAATTATTTTGCAAATATTCCCAAAGAAGATTGACTGGAAGCTTTTTAAAGAGCAGTAAAAGTTTCGAACGGGATT
Source organism: Elmis aenea (assembly GCA_947652605.1). Taxonomy (NCBI): domain Eukaryota; kingdom Metazoa; phylum Arthropoda; class Insecta; order Coleoptera; family Elmidae; genus Elmis; species Elmis aenea. The sequence goes on along the minus strand of OX393580.1, from coordinate 41,687,216 downwards.
ATGTACTTTGAACATATTTAATATACAGGGTGGTCCACATAGAAGGGCCACTGTTGGGATCTCGTAAATGGTAAGACGTAAGAGCTACAAAGAAGTTTAAGTTAGACAAATTGTTCCTTTTGCTAAGGCCTATTCGGTTATGCTTTAATGTTTAAAAAAAAAATCCATGGCACGCTAGATAATAAACAAAAATCAAAATGGGCATGGTTTTTAAATCGTTAATAACTCGGTTATACTTGATGGTAAAAAAATATTTTTGGGGAAAAGTTTTAGCTTTTTTTACGCACTATAAAATGAATAGATTAAGTTGTTTCAATATTGTTTTAATTCTGTGATAAATTACAAACTTGCATTTTTTTTTAAATGGAAACCATAGTTGGCTATGACCTCATGGAAAAGCATTTTTTGCCCTGTTTTCAACAATATAAGGTTTAATGCATTTATTTTAAAATTTTGGCTCAAAACTAATAAAATTAGTCCCTATTAAGCATAAAGTGCCATGAATTTAAACAATATTGAAACAAATGAATGTTTTTATTTTGTAGTGCATAAAAAAATCTACAACTTTTTCCTCAAAAATATATGTATAGCATCAAGTATAACCGAGTAATTAACGATTTAAAAGCAATCCCCATTTTGATTTAGCGTGCCATGGAACTTTTTCAAAACAATAAAATATCACTGAATAGGTCTCAGAAAGGGGAACAATTTGTCTAATTTAAACTTTTTGTAGCTCTGACCATTTACGAAATCCCAATAGTGGCCCTTCTATGTGAAGCGCCCTGTATAATCTTGAAAAATATCAACTGTATTTTTTATTCTTAGTTGCAGCTCAGTAACTAGCCAATGCTAAAACGTATTGGAAAATTTATGGTACGATCATCAGGGATTCAATCAGTTTTTTGTTCACTTTTGTTTCTATTTCGCGTACCAAAATAATGTTCAGTGATTGCTTGGGGTTGTTCGGGTTTGTGTTGCTACAAACAGGCAAAAACACTAAGTTTAATCATGAATTTGCTGTGTTGCTGTTGCTGTTTTTGCGGATGTTCCCGACGTTTCGAAAATATTTGCGCAGTTCCCATCACAACCCGCCAATTAATTGTCAAGTAAGACACGTTGTTTAGAATTACGTTAACTACCTTTTCTAAATATTTACACTATTTTCGCCTTTATTTTCTATGAAACTTTAATCTCTCGACTCGGGATTATAACATTTTACCTGTTAATTTCGCCAAGTTTCCGTTTCGCCGAATTTTATCTAATTAAATGTCTTTAGTGTAGCTATCGCATTACACCTGAATTAATTTTGTCTCGTGAATTATTCAAACGAAAGCTAACACTACAGCTGAAGAATTATTTTTCAAGTGCGTTAGCTTTCGTGATGTTGTTTTCCCAATGAAATAACGACGGAATTTGCTGTCGTAACGCCATGTTTGGCGAAATTCCTTGATGGTATCGGATTAATTCGTGCAGTATTGCGATTAGGTCCTTATTTATTTAGACACATCAAAATAAATTAGACACTTTAAGACTAGGTGAAAATAGGCTTGGAATTAGAACATTGTAATTATATACGTCTTAAATTTGTTAGAAGATAAGGAACTAGCAGATTTTACAATATTTAAAGTTCTGAAAGGTTTTATCGAGTTTAAAATCGAAGAATAAATTGTTGCTCCGCGAGCGGTGCACGGTCAGTGAATACGAAGTGCGTATACAGGGGTCTCTCGACAAGTAATTGTACAGTATTTCGTGTAGGGCAAGCGGCAGTGTTCCTACCAGGGCTGTGGAGTCGGAGTCGGAGTCAGGAAAAATGTACCGACTCCGACTCCGACTCCGAGTATAACAGAAAATTGCGAGGTGGCCCTTTGCCGCAAAATTTAAACTGAAATTTTAAATAATTTTTTTATGTTTATTATTTTTTTTCTTATATTACACACAATAACATGTCTTAGTATTTAATTTTCTTGGAGTCGGAGTCGGAGTCGACCTACAAAAATTATCCGGAGTCGGAGTCGGAGTCGACTTTTTTTTACCGACTCCGCAGCCCTGGTTCCTACTGAAGGAAAAATGCCATACTCGGAAGGAAGCTCGTACACAAGTCATCAAATAAGAGAAAAAGATAACATGACGTGTTTGGTAAAAAAGTTGAAACACAAAAAGAACTGCTGCTTGGAGTAAGCTGTATGATAAAAATGACGAAAAGTTAGATTAAATGATACAATTTGTACGGGAAATAAAGTCGACGATGAAGCCCGAAATGAAAGAATTGGTAACAGCGCTGAAAGAAGTAAGAAAAGAACAAGGAATTTAAAGAAGAAACGGGAAAATGAGAAACCGAAGCAGGATAACGAAAACATATCAAAAAAGAACTTATGATGACTAACAGGGACAATGGCCAGGCTATGATGAAGGATATGAGAATGAAAAATAATAAACCCTTACACTGTAGTGTAGAGTAAAAGAGAACCGATAATAACTAACTTTGATTTGATAATTTTTATACTTATAATGCTTAAAATGTTTAAACAAATCTTGTCTTTTGGTGGTCAGATCTTTTTTTGTTAAACGCTGTCATTTACTCATAACATGTGGATATCGATTTTAAATAATATGATCTAACGCTTTTTACAAGAGATTTTTTTTGTAAAATGTTAAGGTTTAATTTTTAAAATGCAAAATACGAAAGCCATGGAAAAACCAGAAGTTTTTCCATTGTGATTTTAAGCCTGCATCAAGCGATGTCGCACACTGTCCGTCCAATCAATAACACAGTCTGCTAATCACAAAAATCCCTAATACTGTTTCCGTGTATCATGCAAGGCCCGGGGGATTAATAATTTATTTCATTGCGTCGATATTAAATCATAATTAGGTTATAATAGCATTGTGCACTAGATTCTCGAGGGCGGAGGGTGCGAAATGACCCACATGTTAAATTGAATCTCGGTTGGACATTAAGGATAAACACACACCATCAATAACAATCCAGATGAGCAAAAATTCTTAGATGGACACAATTAATGTGGATTGGTGAGAGTCTTATGACGTTTTTACCCCCACATAAGGGTCGGTGTTAATCAGTGTAATTGCATTGTTATTAGTTTATTTATGTTTATCTCACTTACCACTATTATTCAAGCATGTCAACTTAACAGAGAAATAAATAATCCCTAATATAATAGACAATTACTTAGAAACTAGTTTCGGAAGTTAAACTGGTGATGGTGCCCAGGGCACACTAATATACCAGGGAACGAGTAAGCAGATCGCCTAGCCAAAATTGGCAGCGAGACACCTTTCTTCGGACCAGAACCCGCAGTTGGTACATCCTATGGAACAGCCAAGCGGTGTCTTAATGACATTAATACAGGGGCATATTGCTCATTGGAAAAAAGTAGCAGGACAAGCCCATTCTAAGGCTACCCTGTCAATGGTCTTCAAAGAAAAGACAGAAGAAATGCTCAGGATGAGCAGAGTAGACATCAGAGCAGCCACAGGACTCGCCACAGGACACTGTGGGCTGAACAAACACTTCTACATTATAGGGCTCTCAGAGACCGATATATGCAAAGGATGTAGTGAAGAAGAAACTCCTCTTCACGTAATATGCCAGTGTGAAGGATTCACACACTATCGGCGTAGACTTCAAGGGATGAAAAAGCCAACAAAGAAGAGTTAAGAAAAACACCCTTGAAGAAAATCCTGGAGTTTTTTTTAAAAGCACAGGACTTCTTTATGGGGCTATCACCAGAGGGTACAATAGACCAATAGGTCGTAGTACAGGAAAGGGGACGAACTCCGCGGGAAAAAAGTTAAGGAAAGTGCTACTGTTTCGTAATGGGTTATTTGTTGTTGAGTATTGAATACCCATTAACATTTCAAACCATACTTTCTTCATACTACGTATGGCGAAAGTAAAAATGAAAATAAGGACCACCCTAATATACATATTTTTGTAAATTCCGAATTATAGATTTTTGGCCGTCTAAATTTATTATTAAACAGAGTATTTTCGCACAAACTTTTGGATAACGTATTTTGCGGACTATAAGACGCACCCCAAACATGAGACAATTTAAAAAAAATTACCTTGGGACTACAAGATTCCCCCAATTTTAAATTAATGTTTGTAAGAAAAAAGTCTGTCTTATAGTCCACAAAATACGGTATTTGAAAATTGAAAATATGTTTTTGTGCGGTCGTACTAGAAACAGCTGTTTGACGGACGCGTTAGCAGCCATAAAGTACTGCATTACCGGCGTTATCCTCAGCAACGGCCTAAAAAGTAACTTTTCAGGACGTTACCCTTAGCAACGGCCTGAAAAGTAACTTTTTCGGCCGCTACAGCGTAAATTTGCTTTAAAGCTAACAGCATACGCCGTCATCTGTCAGTGACAGAATGTCACGTAGTTTCTAACCTATATTTTTGAAAAATACTAAAAATTTAAATAGTTTTTAATTCTATCGCACAAAAAATGTAATATGCACCTCGGCCAAAACGTACTTTTTCGGCCTTGCCTGTTTTTTGGCCTTGATACATAAATAACTATTCTTTTAATTGATGGTTATTAAAAGAAAACCAGCTTCTTTTGATAACATTGTTTTTAATTTTAAGAATGTAATCGCATGCGCTGTAACATTTAAAGACAGGAAATTGTTTTTAATAGTCAAACCACGCCCCTCAATCTTTATAGTTTTATTTTATATTGCACTGTTTCAGAACTAATTATTTAATAAATAGTTGGACCGTTTTAAATTGGTCCGCATTTTTATTACATTTCTTGCTGGGCCATGGCTTGCTCGTGTTCGTTTGACATTTAGTAATTCGTTGCATTGTGACGAGACAGAGGGCGCAGCCATACAGTTTTTGAGTAAATTTTTGGCAAAACAAGTTTATCCTGTATAAATTTAACCAGTTTAGTTGTATAGAAATATCAGCGCTGAAAAATGATGTAGCGGCCCGGCTTAATTGTTTATTTATTTTATTGAACATAAATGTTAATTCGCCAAACGAGTTTTTAAGTATTTGTTAGTCTTATTGACATATAAATCACAATACGTTTTATCATGTTTTTATGCTGTTTCAAAAGTCTTGTTTATTTTTCAAAGTGAACGTCCGATCTTGGCTGTATTTTTATAAATAATCTCGATGACATTTGAGAATCTGACGGTGTGTTTGTTATTTCATTGTTTTTTATGTGTTGTTAATTACATGTGTAATAGATAAACCACGAAGCTATTATGCAACTGTAATTATCGATAAATAACTTCAGACTGTTTTTATTAATAAATTAAATTAAACGGTTATGAATCACATAGAATTTATTACATAATTAGCAGGAAAATGATTGTTAATAAATATTTAAATCTAAATGTTGTACTATTTGTGGCAAAGGGGGAGTCTAATATGTTAACATACAAATAAGGAAATTTGTATGAATTACCGTAAACTTTGATTTAGGTTTTCGGCAAATCAAAATGTTTGTAAAATATAGTGGTCGATTAAAAAGTTTGCAGCCTGGCATAAAAACAATTGTTTCATATGTTGAAGACTTTTTTTCCTACATAATTTTTTCGAAGCCCAAAGCATTTCTTCCGACGATGTTCTAAGCTTATAACGCCCTCTTTACAAAAAACTGCTGATTACCATGCGATTCGGATTAAGGTGTTATAGACGATTTTCAGTAGTAATATAACAAGTGCATTGAAAATTATCGATAATTTTTGATAAATATGCAAGTTGCAAGTTCTGATTCAACTTGCATGAGTGAAGATTTGTCAAATATTATAGATTATTTGCAATGCACGAGTTATATTTTGTCAGAACATTTCCTTCACCTAACCTACCGGTCAAATAAAATGTTCGTTATGTCAAATTTTACAAGTACTGTCAGAGTGATGTGTAAGGGGTGTGATTTAATCCTTTATGGGTAGTTCACACGGTGACATTTAAAGCCGCGACATCAAGAGTCACGACTTTAAATGTCACCGTGTGAACTACCCATTAATTTATATTAATTAAAGTAACGCTACTGGTCGCCAAAATTCGTCAAATAATTATCAAGACCAAAATATTTAATTCCCTCTCCAAATTTATATTTTCGACCAATCACAAACTCAGATTTCTTCGAAACGACCTATAAACGCATGAAAATCTGTTAATTGCAAAAAGGATATTATCAGTGTATGATATGTTTATTGGTCGTTTCTAGGATATCTGAGTTTGTTATTGGTCGAAAACGCAAATTTGACCGGAGGATCAACGTCTGACAGGGGAATATAAGATTATTACCGTTTAATAATGCTCCTATTGGTAGTCTCTTGAAGATTTAAGATAAGTGATTTGTTGAAAACGCAAATTTGACATTGAAGGAAATTTTCTAGATTATTTTTTTAGATTATCAATAAGCACCGAATTCAGCAACTTTTCCAAATTTAAACTTATACGCTAGCAATTATAATAAGCGAGATCCCCATGTTTAAACTCAAATCCCAAACATAGCGTTTTTGCAAAAACTGTTTATTTTAATTTTATTTTCCCCGACACGCCTGGAGGATGCTCGCAGCACACAGGTTGGAAAAACTGATATAAACAGTGTAAAATTATTTAGATGGAAGGCAGTATATACGAGTAGAAAAGATCAATTTTAGAACGAAATCCGCGTTTAAAAAGATTAATATCTTTTCCTTGTAATCTATTTTCGATGTTGTTAATTTTTGAAAAATATATGCCTTTTTACATATAATAATTGCATTCCCATAAGTTTATCAATTTGAAATAGGAATTTTACAACTTCATCGACCCCCAACCGACCCCTACAACTTTATCGACCCCCAACCGACCCCTACAACTTCATCGACCCATTTCAAGTTCTCATCGAGCCCCAGGGGGGCGATATTGACCCCTGTCTTAGAGGCTATGATCCGGATTTTAAGTTTGTCTTCTTCAACTTGATGATTTTAATTTTTTCTACAATTAATTGCACTTATTATAACAATCCCCCCTTTTAAACTATTTTAAATATTTTACCCAATGAGTAATTACAAATATTTCCTTTTTCGGTATTGTAATAAATAAGGAAAAATTATTTTTAATTGGCTCCAAAATTAGTAAAAACCGTACGCGCTGTACTGCTTAGCTTATTAAAATACCTAATAGCTTGCGTATGTCAGTTGTTTCAACGTATTAAGTAAGTCCAAAGCCAACTGCATTTTTATCGGCTGCAGTCATACTACCTTATAACGATATATGGATGTGTTCAGTTTTATAGTAGGCAACGAAACAAAAATACTATAAAACATTGCAGAAATAAACTAGGGCAATATCATCCAAGCAGGTCATGTGAAAACAGTGAAAGTCATATCCATCCCACTCACCCTCCCGTGTATTCACTCTCGTTTGTTTCTCACTAATCGAGTTATGTAAGTGAGGAGGTTCACTCTCAAACGGTTTCATCTTTGTTTGTATTGTGCTGGGCGTTTTTACGTTTTTGTCGCCCGGTTGGCTTGTTGACCGAGTTCTATTTATTTTACAGTCGTGCTATATAGATACACGCATTTCGGACGATAATAATTCAAGTGTTTGAGGGACACCGATTGCTTATACAACCTTAATTAAGTTAATTAAATGTAATGTCGACATAACGTTCGATTTAAAGCCGATTAATTTTGATAAATGATGAATGTCGGGTTTGTGAAACGTACACAAACAATGTGTGTACGTGTCTGTTACGAATTTTAATTTCGTTTTACGTATAAATTGTACGATCACGCGTTGATTAAATATGAAGGAAGGTCACCTTTTTATATCACGTGTATTTTTCACCTGAGCGGTACTAATATTCGCCTTGAAAAGTGAAAAGCGTACAAAATTAAATCGTCCAATTCAAAAATGTATTGGTAAATATCAGAAATAATGTGCGGTGATGATCTTCCATCAGTGTTTATTCTTGTTAACATCGTATTGTTTTTTTCTTTCAATCTTTTTCTTTAAATATCTTGTGCTACATTTAGGATCCACCAATCTGCTCATATCTTCCCCAGTTTTTTCCTGGTTATCTCACAGCTTCTATTAAACTGTTTTAAAGATATTCCGTTGCTCCTCTACGTCATAATGTTTCCTTGTTTTTTTTTTTTTAAATTACTATACGCGGCTTAATGTACCGCCTCAAAAGCGAACAGGGAACTAGCGAGCTGTTCGCGAACTCCCGTTTACACCAGGTTCGCACTTTGTTCGCCAACTGTTCTTGAACAGCTCGCGAGCTTGGTTTTTTGTACTCGTCTTAGCGTGATGTTAAAGTAATAAACGTCATTTTGGCGATGAATGTCAAATTTTTATTAAGTACTTTATTCAGAATTTATAAATTTTGGGGGGCAGAATATTAGACAAATGTAATAGATTACAATACATGGGAAAATATTACAAAGAACTGTGATACGATGATAAAGCAGTAGAAGAACATAAAGAAAGTAACGGAAGTCCCAATTGTGGATAATATAACATTGAAAGAACTTTAATTGCCTTTTATGTACTTACCACGTGTTGATTTTGGGACCAAATTCTTTAAGAGTTCCTATTATTTGTCCTTGCGTTACACCGTTTTCACCATCATTAGGACCGTTCGTTTATCCCATCCTCGTCGCCACTGTAATGCTCGATAACACTGTTTAAATAAAACGTGTATTTTTCCCAATAGTTTATTTAACAAAATAATAACCTTTACCGGTCATCAAATAAACGGAACTGCGCTATACAGCTATTTCCCACTACTACTCTTATATCTACATAATACAAAAGAAAAAGACGCTATGTAAAATGCAAGAAACAGAAAAGCAGCACATAAATATGGAACTAGTGAAATACGGAGGCCTCTCCCTCAATAGCAGATTACTCCGACTAATAAACCTCTGCTGGAAAAACCATCAAATACCACAGGAATGGACCAGTGCCTGGAACAAGTAAACCACTTCAGATACTTAGGATGCGACATATCATACGATCAGGCTATGGACATCGGAATCGGAATGAAGGTCGACAAATTCCAATATGCTTGTGGAACCGTAGAAGGCACACTAAAAGGAAATGCAAACAAAACAACGCAGCTGAGATTTTACACAATGATGGCGGTACCCATGTTGCTATATTGAAGCGAAACGTGGGTTTTAACACAGAAAAATCTTTCACGAAGACAAACCGCTGAAATAATATTCCTAAGCTGTTAAGGGTTGCACAAGGAGGGACGAAGTATCGAACCAGGATATAAGAGAAGAACAAGGAATGTAGGCACTAACAACTATGATATGGTAAGGACAGAAATAAATGGAAACACCTCATGAGCAGGAAGGATGAACGACACACGACTTCCAAAACCCTTCCATAGACGACTATGTGGAAGACGTGATGTTGGTAGACCAAGAAAGCGGTGTAGTGTAGATCCCGAACAGGCCTGATGGCCTAAACTTAAGGCCATCCGACCTATTTGGCCTTTTCATGGTTTAGGCCCTAACCCTAAACCATGAAAAGAAGACGATGACGGCGATTATTAGGTAAACTTGTATTAATAAGGTATGTTCGCTGTTGTTTTAACTCGTACAACTAGAAGTTTTTCGCAGTTTTTAGTAAGATTTCATAAGCAAGAGGATCGTCAGTTGCAAAATATTCCATCGGATTGTTTTAACGTTATTATAAATTACTCTTAAGTACACACTTATAGTAAATAAAATCCATGCTGTTAATCAGTTCTCGTGCGTATTTTTGTAATTAATTACTATTCGATGATCGCCACAGTAGATAGATATTTGCTAATCTTCAATTACTTAAATGTTATTGCTAACATATTGCAACAAATCACGAGACTTTGACAACCCGGAAACGTATGCACGATTTATCTTATTATTGTTATAAGACGTCATATATATTTAGTAACAGATACCGAGGATTTACATTTGTAGTTTTTGATTTATCGTCGTGCGCTTTAGTAATCGTGCGTTTAAAAAATTTGTATATGCCAATCGTTATGTTAATGCTAGATATAATTTACAGATATGTGAACCGTTAATCAGTAATATGCGCTGCCGTGGCGTTATTAATCAATAAAAGAATTTATACGGAAAGTTCAAATGGTGAAACCGACCATTAATTTAATTGTTTCCTTTGTAAAATGCATTTATATATATATTATTATGCATTTTATGCATTGAGTGCGTATCTTTTTGTATATTTAATGAGATTTTGCAATGTTTATTAACTTTGTACGACTGAATATATTTTTCGTCTGTAGTATAGGAATTTTTAAATTTCATCTTTTATCGGTACATTTTTACTGTGCAAGTCTGTAGATACAGTGCAGACTCTGTAACGTGAACTAATTAAGACAGTGATGTACACTGTTTCGAGGAGTTCACATTAGTGGATAGGTAGTTCTTAGAACTGATTTAACTCAGTGGTTTAGTCACTCGCCATTGCCAGGAGCAGCGCCCAGCGCATATAAAAACAACTGAATATTAAATTATATAACATTAAAACATCATACAAACGTTATTCTCTCTTAAGTTGTTTTCCCACAGGCGCTGATTTTTCTTCTCTTGAAACGTAGGTTTTCCCTGGTAATAGCTTCCCGTACAAGTCTGTTTCTTAGGCATTACCTATACAACTGATCAAGGCTTAAATTTGACTCCTCAATTTTATTTGCAAGTTTTTGTGGAAAAGGAGCAACTAGCTCTGATGGTGAAGATAATTTTTCTCCAGTAATGGTCAGAAAACATATACCATACCGATTCTTCAATTTTTTCAGTTATCCTGAGCTAGCGAAAAATGTATATCAATTTTCTCAAAGCTTCTCGTAAGAAATATTTTGCTTCTTTTTTCAGGGTAACACCACTTAAGGGTTAAAGTCGCGACTTTTAAAGTCACCGTGTGAACGCCTAATGTCACCACAGCGATATTGACAGTTCGGCGTTTGACGTAAGCCTACCATATTTTTATATTTTGACATAACAGACAAATAATATACATTTGTTTGTCATCGATTTCCAATTTATCATGTCCCCAATAGATGTTCCAACGATTTTAGAGCATTATCAACAAATAGCAACTTCAAAATAATTAGTTACTCTACAACACTCGATGCTGCAATTGCAAGAGCGGCCATTTTCATTTTGAAGTCGGGGCTTTCAATTTGGGTAGTTCACACGGTGACATTTAAAGTCGCGACTTTAAATGTCACCGTGTGAACTACCCATTAGTGGAGCATTTTGTTCTCTTTGTTGCGAAAACCATTTAAAGAATGTTTTTTCCATCCTGGTAAATTTTAAAGTACTCAGAGATTTTTAATTTTCCTGGTCCAGAAAATGTCATAGCAACTGTTAAGGTAACTTTTGCTTCCTTCCTTTTAAGATCACATAAGGTGGATTTGACTACCCCTTATTTTCTTCTTGACAAGTAGTCACTCCACATCGCTTCTTCATCTCTGATAAAAGTTGCGCTTTTTTTCCAACGTGAGGTAATTTGGCTTCAGACGCCATCATCACTGTAATACATGCAACACGCTTGGTCAAAGTTTGAATTGATATTAAACAAGTCTAAACAAATCTAGACAGTGTGTCTTTTTTTTTGCAAATAGAGTGATTATTTACATTTACTACTGCTTTCTTCATTCTTGTTTACGTTTGGGAGTACGAGTTATTCTGTCGTTCATGTTTTGGAATACACCACACCACACAGGGCCGGATAAAGGGGTGTGCAGAGTGTGCACCGCACACAGCCTCGCGGCTAGACCGGCCCCGCACTAGCCGTTTAGGGTTTGCGGTTCGTGTGCGAAAATAAAAAACACGCGCACACGACAGGCCGGCCCGCGCTAGAGGAATGCAGCCAAGAAGCTTTTTTTTTAGGTCAACGGCCTGTTTTTTCAGTTTTTTAGTAATATTTTACTTTAACTCGGACCTTTATCAACTTTATCAAAATATTTGTTGAAGTTTATTTAGCTTAGTACAAATTTGGAACTTCAAACTATAAATAATGTAAGAAATATGGTACCTGAACGATGATACCTAACTTTTAATTTTCGACTTTAATATTTAGTAATTTTTCTTGCAAGGATGTTGCAAGTTTTATCTTTAAAGTTTAAAAGATAAAATTTCAATAGTGTTTGAAAGAACTTTACCCCACACCTTTATATTTCTACCATATTAAAATCAAATCTTAGCAGAATGTTTTTTTTGTTATTAAAGAGCTTTAAATTTAAAAAAAAATCATTTGTGACGTTACTTTTTTAACAACTGCAATTCTTTTGTCGTTTTTTGCCTTTTATTTGGTTTATTTTTCAATGTCGCTTTTTGATGTCGTCTTCAAACGAAATTAAAACCGAAAACATTTTATTTTTGATCGTTTCGATGCCTTAATGGCCTTTGATGATGTGCTCACACAATCATTTACGTCACTTAACTGTCATCGAATAAAATAGATTCCCACCGATTTTACGAGCACGGAGCAGTTTATATTCATTGGCAATTATATATTGCATCGTAATGCGACTTCGATCTTTAGCTTTCGTATTGCTTTTCTTTGGCACTGAATATTTATTTGCAATTAAAATTGTTACATTTACGGTCCAGGATTTTTAGTTAGTTCTTTCGTGCACACTTGAAAATGTTTTTTGCTTGAGTTACTTGTATACGTATAGGTGATGCTGTATGTTAATTTTGTTTACTAATGCTAAAGGAATTATAAATGACGTTTAACATTTGTTATACGGGTAATTTAAATAATAATGCTTCAAAGAAAACAGGATACTTCTTAGTTCTTATTTCACAACTGTTTCATAAAAATCGATGCTACATTGTTTAGTTACTTGAGGTCATTTAAATTAATAATGTTAATTTATAGTAAATGTTTTCTAATTTCAATTTTTCTTTTACAGGTAATTACCATATGCATATTATTAATTAGAAGGCAATGGTGCAGCGTAAACCTGTAAGTTTTTATAAAATTTTGTGTATTTTAAACTTAAGCAATTATTGTTGTCATTTAATTTAGCATCGGTAATGCATTTTTTAAATTATTTCGTAATCTAATCAATGGTACTGTACTTTGGCATGTTTAAAATTCTTATAATTATTATTAATTCCCGTTCAAACCGGAAATTACTCACCAACTTTAATTTGCATATATTCAATTTAGTATTATTTTTATTTTCTTATTGGAAGTTTAATTTAATTTTCCGTTTTTACTCGTAAGAGTGGTAATCAAGAAATTGTCGCACATATGATGGAATACTTTTTAGGGAGTATTGCAGTTTACTTTAAAGCTCGTTTGTTTTTGTAAATCTCTTTTCTACTCATGTATATGAAAGTTGTCATTTTCTCACTGCCTACTCTACATGTAAGTTTTACTTTCATCTCTAGTGGCGAAAATAATGTCAATGTCAATATCAAATTGTAAAATTTACGATTTTTTAAGCTTAAACTCATACTTGAATAAAATTGCGTTAATATTCTTATCAAATAATTTAATTTTAATGTAGCATTTTATATGAAAGCCTAAGAATGGTACAAAAATTAATATTAAATGTATTTCGTTTGCAGGTTATAATTTTATTTATGTCAAGGTCAGTGTGGTGGTGTCGCTATGGAAATGAAATGATTAATTAAAACTTAATACATAATAATTGTCATTTGGTTCGTTTACATTAACGTTCGTTCTATAATATCATTTTAATTTCGTAGAAAAAATAGCATTTACGACTCGAGATGAAATCAGTTTTTTTTCGTTCGTGAGATTTGCTCACTCGCCGCTTTGCGGCTCGTGAATATATCTCACCTCACGAAAAAAACTGGACTTTCATCTCTTGTTGTAAAATATACTATTATCATCAAAGCTAAGTAACTTTTTTTCAAAAATATTTTAAATTTTGGTTGGATGTGGATTAGTTGGTGGAATTTCGGTTTGAGTTAAAAAAATTAACCAAACAACGAATAAAATGCAATAGTGCCAAATTAAACCATTTCCAGACTTACTTTTGAAACTTTTTTTGTTACGAAATCGTGCAATGCATAAATAGATGGCGTCAGATTCTTTCATGCAGTATACTTCATCCAAAATTGCGCTTAAAAACGAGTCCTATTAAATAAATCAATTTTTTTTTACGTCTTTAAGGCCAAATTAAATTTATTGGTCAGCGTATTTCAAATCGCGAAATATATGCAAACGTTTGTTTATTGTTGTTTTTTTTTAAACACGTTTAACTATTTCTAGCAATAAAACAATAAGGAATTAATAACGTAGTACGATTTATATTTTTGTCAAGTCACGACTTAAGGTGTGATTCAATACATAATAAACAAATTAATTATAGCTGCCTGTACCAGTTTAAAAATAATCTAGAATTGCTAAATGCATTATCACTGCTTTCTGACGAAAAAGAACCTGCTTGATGTTAATTATAAATAAAAATTCGACAGAGTTGTGTTCGTGAGTCGTTTTGAAGTGCTAAACGTGCACAGCCTCAATATTTATTGTACATTTTATAATTAATGTCAGGTAAAATACATTAGGGTTTTCATGGCGTTTCGTCAACGGTGACGTCATGTAGTTTGGCAGAGTATCAAGGTGTGCGGTTTGTTCAGTTAAAAAAGAACATGAGCCAGTTTAGCGTGTGTCTATAAACAACTGGATCGCGCAATATTTATTTATTCAGACAATTATTTTGTAAACATACACAAATTACTGCGCACTGGGACAATTCGAATTTTATTAGTTCGAAATGTAGGGTTTGTTCCAGGAACGCTATGTTCTATCCGATAAACTATTAGGATTATGCGCAGTATCGATATCGCGTTCCGGCAGCGTTTATGATATTCCATCAGACGGTTAGCCGGTTGTTCCAGCAGTTATCGGCTAGTTCATGAACTAGTTTGCGGACGGTACAAACAGTACATGAACGAAGGCAAGAACTAACGCGGAGTTTTTTTACCCGCGTGCGTTGTTCGCAGTTGCCTCTGGTAGCTGAGCATCGCCCTCCCAATCCTATGTTAGTACTGGTTTCTTAAGATGTTAACACTAGTGATGCGCAAATTTCTATGAACCCAATACACACAAATGTCATTTACACAGGCGCGTCGTATCGTTCAGTGGGGATGTTTTAGCGAAGACGGCGTTTCGTTCAGCGGCGTGTTTTAGCGGAGAGAGCGCCTCGTTCGGTGGAGAAGTTGTAGCGGATAGGACCGTCTTAGCGAAATGGTTGAACCAGTGCGTGAATTAGTACAAGAACCTTCTAATAGTTTTAACAAAGAATTTTTCGAAATGAAATTGACAAAATGTTAAAGGCATCGGTAGGTGAAGAAAAATTGTTTGGGGTTGGAACATTACATTAAGAAGTTCATTATGATCAACTTCCAAATCTAAAAAACTGTCTTAGGGATGGCTTACTCCAAATATTTATTAAGATTAACGAGACAATCGAGTTGGTGGCGATCTCTGTTACACCTGGTATATAAAATTACTTATTCTACTTAAATTTTTTTTTCTGGTATCTTAAGTGAAACCCCGTACCTATTTTCAATCTGAAAAGTGTGTTATGTTTCGTGATTATTTGCGTCTGAAACAAAACAATAACATTCATGAAATATTTTATGGCCATCTTCACTTTCTGTATATGTCTGCATTACGCGTCCTCGTGGTAAGGTAACCGTGAAACACGAATCGCCAGGTGTTACTGCCGTAAGTTGAGATTATCTGATATCGCGATCGTAACTTAAGTCGGCTTAGAATTACTTAAAGTATTAAAAATTTGCATTGCCGAGCAACCACGTATCATTCAACCGATGAGGAAATCCACTGCGGTCTTGGCCTAGCCATATTAAGACGAGGCAACTGTTCGAAAACAAAAATGAGGCTTGAAATTTGCGGTTGTTTGGGCTAGTGTGTTCGCCATAATCTGAAACAAGTGAATTCTTGCTAGAACGCTAGTTATTCAGCAAATCGACAGAAACGCATCGTCATTTCGAAATGCAAAAAATATTAAACCACCTTAAACTTTTTTTTCAAGTTCAAAGCTTTATTCCTAAATTATATTGTGATTCAACGTGAAAATAAAATACGTTTTTTCTTTCAATTCTGGCAACATTGAATATTGAAAATTGCTTCACTGACGTACGTAAATCAGACAAAATAAACGTTGGCAAACGATTAAAAAACAGCAAAGCTTTGTGAAGTGAAAGAGTTTTCTGTGGTAAATATTGCGTTTTCAGGTTCGGTTAAAATGTAATAGAGGAATCAAAATACCAAATCGTCGAGCGATTTAAAGACATTTAATAATTTTTAAAATTAATTCCTAGAGTTTTAAGTGTATTAATGTAGTAGACCTGTCTAAATGCGAACACCTCATGCGTCAGGCCACCCAAAACATATGACTAAAAGCCTTTTATAATAATATTTACGGTAAACAGCTGTTGTGTACAAAATTATGTCATCGAGAAATTATTTGCTAGTTCCTTAATCCAGGTGCGTTTAACCGATTTTAATTACAGTGTATCAATGTATTAGGTATTGTTCGTTGTTCTGAATGTCGGTTTTTTATTTCTAAATTTTGCATTTTTGTCGAGCGTTTTTGGTTGGTTTCATAGTCGTCGCGCATGCTCGCCATAAAGACATATCACAGTGCGATTGCCCATGTGCCGTTGAGTCTGTAAAAGTTGTTGGTAAGTGAACCCAAGCTTTCGTTTTATAATCTTGGATTCAACATATGGTCCTTCGAGTTTGACTGATTTTTTCTTACACGCAACACACCACTTTTCAGTTCATTAAAATCACAAAAAAGCTTAATTTCTACGAGGAAAAAAAACTGTCTTAATCTTATACACACAGTGTGTCCAAAAGGAATGGAATATGCTATAAGTATATCTCAGTAACTATCCAATTTAGGGAAAAATATTTTGAATCAAAGTTGTTTGGTACTTAGTTTTCCATCGTAAGACAAAATATAAACTTTTTTTTTCGAATAACAAAAGCGCAATGAAAAACAATGAATTTTTTTTTAAATGACAAGGTACCCCTATATTATACTCATTTGATGGAGAATTTTTTTCTCTTTTCAATGATGCAAAACTGTAGTACCCTTACTTAAGCAACTTTTTGAGAAAAACACAAAAATTGTTTTAATTGATTAGTATTTATATCCAACAAAAACATCATAAAAACTAAAATTGTTTGACGAAATCTACAATAAGTGTTCAAACTGTGAACCATGTACACAGCTTGGCAATGATAAACTCGGTTTTTAAACCCGTTTATAACATTCCCAACCATTTCATGTGTAATTTCTCTAATACGATCTATAAAGCCGGGTCCACATTTGCGAGCAAAAGTGAGAGCCGAGCCTAGCGCAATCCATCATTTTAGCTAGCCTGCTAAATACCAACACTTGGCTTGACCGGTTTTGTTGCACTCGCGAACCTGGGGTCGTATTAACTGTTGAGGCAGGCTCGTTGAAATGATGGATTGCGCTAGGCTCGGCTCTCACTTTTGCTCGCAAATGTGGACGAGGCTTTAAATTTTCGATATTCTCCGGCCTGGCCTCTTAGCATAAACTTAATTTTTAAGGTGACCCCATCATTGAAAAGAGAAAAAAATTCTCTATCAAATGATTATAATATAGGGGTACCTTGCCATTTAAAAAAATTCAATTGTTTTTCATTGCGCTATTGTTATTCGATAAAAAAATATTTAAATTTTGTCTTATGCTGGAAAACTAAGTACCAAACAGCTTTTATTCAAAACATCTTCCCCTAAAGTGGATATCTACTGAGTTATATAGCATATTCCATTCCTTTTGGACACACTGTATAGATATGTATGTTACGTGTATCAGTTATAAAAGCGTTATAGACCATCTTTACTTGCCAATATGGTGGACTTTGTTGCCGTTTTGTCAACGGTTTTTCGTTTTATTGAAATTTTTGTAATAAAAGAATGTCAAATAATCGTTTTTAATTGAACTCATCAACAAACAATAAAACATTTTTCTAAAAGAATGTAAAACTTGATCGAAGGATACAGAAGTTGCTAGTGAGTAGTGACGTCTAAATTTTTTATTCACTACCCGATCAACTAATATAAATTGTTGCAGACGAGAAGATTTTATTTTTTTAGACATTTTAATTTATGTACGTATTCAAAAAACAAAAGATTATGATGTTCCTGTTAATGTATTTGTTTTTAAAGTAAACCCTAATAAAAATTTGTTATCATGTGGTATCAAGTATCTGGTTTAGCTATAAAGATTGTAAAACGCGCTAGGAGTGAAGAAGTTAATTTAGATGTTGCGTTTTTTTACCTTTTTGAGTAAACAAAGTATTTTGTGCTACAAATATGAAGCTACATAAACAAGTAAAATTTATTGTTATTGCTTCTTAATGAAAGCAGATGTTTTTCTATATTTTACAAATATTAAAACGGCTAATGCGTCAGAGCAGTAGCGTAGTTAGAACTTTTGAAACCATAGGCAAAAATCAATAAGGAGCATCTTCCTCTGTGATTTATTAAAATTATAACTAGTTTTTAATTGTTAATACAAGCAAAAAATATTCAAAAAATTAATTTTAACAAGTTTAATATGTAAAATAATTGCAGCTCTGAGGAAGTTCATAAAACATAATAAACGAAACGTAGGAAAGACAAAAACGTTCTGTAAATTCAGATTTTTTATTTCTATTTACTTTTGTAAACGGACGTAATTGTTTTATAATTAATCTATAATTTATATGATGTTTAATATATTTTTTAAATTTATGATTTAATTAATCTATAATTTATATATCTAATGTATTATAGGTTAATTAAGAGTATTTTACATTATCTTTAATATTCATAAAATACATAAGGAATAAGTACATCTTGAAATATAAGTATAAATAAATTTTATACCGCATTTCATATAATTTTTTTTTGTGTATTGATGTTACATCATCATTAACAATAAGAGTGATGAAGTCTTCGGACATTTCACTTTATTTTAAACTTTTGACTAATAATTTGGGGGGTATACAGGGTTCTCGTTTTTCGAGGGCCACTATGGGGATCTCGTAAACGGTAAGAGTTACGACTTCGGTTAAATTGGGGCAAAGTTGTATATTCAGGTGCTTAATAATTTGATGCAAACAGAACTGATCTAGCTCTTATAGGTTTTGAGATATAGGGAAAAAAGTAAAAAAGTGGTTTTTTGTTTTTTGCCCGAAACTTTTTCATTTGATGTCAAATTACATTTTTGTAAAAACATTTTCACGACCACTTTTTGCAAGGAATCAAAATCTCCAATTATATTTTTCATGCGACGTTTCGTTTTTTTAGAATCATCATCAGGTCAATTTTTTCTTATGGACGCTATATCTGATTTTAACGCCAATTTGTAGAGCATTTTGTTCTGAATTCGACAACGTGTAACACTTGGCACTTTTTTGAAACAATTGTTGTTAAAAATGGCAAAAACAAATATTTTATTTAAAACAAATCCCAATCGGCATGGTAAATAATTGTCTTAGTCCCTTTTTCCTTGGAAACAGGTAAATAAACCGCATTAAATTACTAATTAAAAAAATAGGTATTAATAAATATGTTAGGAATGCATTAACATTGTTCACCTATTAACAAATATTTTTAGAATATTTTCTTCGGTTTAGTAATAAATTTCTCTAAAATTTGTATTTAATCCTTATTTGGCATACAATTATTTGTAACAAAAAATAACGAGTTATGCCTTTTATCTGCTTTAATGACTTCTAATAAGCAAAAAGCGTAAACAGATTCCTGGACTTTTTTTGTAAACTGTGAACACTTACATTATTTGATTACGAAAATTTTGTTGCAAATAATTGTATGTCAAATAAGGGATTAAATACACATTTTAGAGAAATTTATTACTTAACCAAAGAAAATATTCTAAAAATATTTGCTAATAAGTGAACAATGTTAATGCATTCCTAGCATATTTATTAATACGGATTTTTTTAATTAAATCCCTTTAATAGTAATTTCATACGGTTTACTCACCTGTTTCCAAGGAAAAAGGGACAAAAACAATTATTTACCATGCCGATTGGGATTTGTTTTAAATAAAACATTTGTTTTCGCCATTTTTAACAACAATTGCTTCAAAAAAGTGCAAAGTGTTAAACATTGTCGAATTCAGAAAAAAATGCTCAACAAATTGGCGTTAAAATCAGATATAGCGTCCATAAGAAAAAATAGACCTGATGATGGTTTAAAAAAAACGAAACGTCGCACGGAAAATATAATTGGAGATTTTGATTCCTTGCAAAAAGTGGTCGTGAAAATGTTTTAACAGATTTGAAATTCGACATTAAATAAAAAAGTTACGGGAAAAAAACAAAAATCCACTTTTTTACTTTTGTCGCTATATCTCAAAAACTAAAAGAGCTAGATAAGTTCTGTTTGCATCAAATTATTAAGCACCTGAATATACAACTTGGCCCTAATTTAACCGAAGTCGTAACTCTTACCGTTAACGAGATCCCCATAGTGGCCCTCGAAAAACAAGAACCCTGTATACGAAAGCAAATTCATCATTATATAATTTTCTAAATAAATGTATTTGCACTTCTGTTCAACAAAAACAATTCTATTGACGAAAATAGTAATGATTTTAAAAGAAATTGCCACTTAACTGTTTAAAGATAAAATAACATACATTTTTGTAATCGTTAACAGCTTTAACTCATTTTTCGCAAAAAAATAAACGGCTCATATTAAAAAATAACATTAAATAAATAAAATTATTTTTTTATAATTAAATTTTTTAAATATTTAATAAAGATGGTTGAACAGAAAGGTCCCTTTTGTTTATGGACCCCCCAAGCCTTACGGTAGTTACGCCCCTGCCTCCGAGATACATTCGTTCGCCTTATTTTTATATCGCCGCAATTTATTTTATCTAAATTGTGTCTGTGTGCCACCGAAGTGGTATATTTCGAAATTTTTTATTATTATGCTTCTCCAAACACGATTTAAAATATAAATTGGCAGTAAACTCAAGTTCAATAACTCCTGAAAAACGCAAAACAGAATCAAGCGCTGCAATTCTGTTTAAGTTGTTCCTTTGATGTGAATTTGTGGAAAATACGTAAGAAACCGTGTGCGCGTTCCAAACTCGGTTGCCCAATTTCATGAACAGCTCTCGAGTTATTCTGTAAACAAAGTTGTTGATTTGGTATTCGCTTCCTTCCAACAGACATTGAACTAGAAGTATTTTTATCTGTTCCCACCCACTAAACAAATATTCGATGCAAAAAAGCTTTTATTAACGTCGCTTATCAGTTCAGGTCGCGTTTTTCTTGTGGATTTCGTACCGAACGAGTTTCGCAAATTTGCTCGAGTGTACTAGACATTATAACATGATGATCTTGGAGCGGAAAGATTCAGTTTAATGAGGTGAACACGACAACTGGATCGAAAGAAAATGAGAGTGACTGCATCGCTAGGTTTTTACTGGCAATGAGCCACGGGCTGTTGTACGCTTCTGCTTGTTGTTAACTCACACGAGGTGGCCTATCCTGGAGTATTTCACGAATCCATTGAAAATAGGCGGCCTGTCAAGCACCACAATGTAAAAATAATGGTATTCGTTTATAGAAAGGACTTGTACCTTATAAATCATTAAAAAATATTTGCGCAAACTTAAATCCTTGTTTTAGGTTTGTTCCAACAGTCTTGCTGACTGTGCGGTGCTCTATCAGGAGTGTGCGCAGTATCAATATTGCGTTCCAACACAGTCTCTGATAGTTCACCGTACGGTTTAGTCGGCTGTTCCATCATTACTAAATTAATACATGAACTAGTCAGTGTACGGTCAAAACAGTTCTTGGATGAGAGCATGTACCAGCATTTGGATTTTTAAACGCATGCGCTGTTCATAACTAACGTGAGCTCAGGTAGCTATGCATCGCTCTCCCAACCCCACTTAGTGCTAGATTCTTAAGGTGCTTACCCTAGCGATGCGCACATTTCTATGAACCCAATAGACACGAATGTCATATACAGTTATGCCAGTCGTAAAAGCGTTCCAACAACGGCTAATACTGGGCAGTACATGTATTAGTACATAGTTCACGCATGCGAATAAACCGGTTAATGAACTAATCAGGGATCGGTTTTAAACGCCTTGTTGGAACAAACCTTTGGTGTATAAACAATGATAAATTTAGAAATAAAGGAAATGTTGCTGTAATTGTAACAAATTTTTTATCACAAGGGTGGTTAAAATTTAACCCAGAATTTGTAGGTAACGCCTTATTTAAACAACATTTTTACAAAACAACATTCACTATTTTTCGACGTACTCTCCCTCTAACTCTATACACTTAAGCCATCTTCTTGGAACCTTCATAATAGCTTCTTTATAAAAGGCTTTTGGTTGCGTGCTTAGCCAGTTTAGAACAACGTTTTTCATCGCATCATTATCTTCAAATCTTCTGCCGCCCAGAGCTTCTCTAAAAGGTCCAAACAGATTTTAGTCTCTAGGCGACAAGTCAGGACTGTATGGAGATTTAGGTAGTTTTCCCAATGCAATTTAGCCAGTGTGTTCTGGGTCAACTGAACGCTCTAAGGACGGGCGTTCACGTGAAGAAGAATCATGCTTGTGATCGATCGGTTTTGCCTCTTTGGCCGAAAAGCGGGTTTAACTCGCTCGGATAACAGTTGAGAGTAACAATTGGCATTAATTGTTCGGCGTTCGGTCAAAAAATTCGTACATACCACAACTGCTGTATCCCGAAATGCGGTTGCCATAATTTTCCCGGCTTAAGGAATGACGGGTTATGGGAAAATTGTGGCAGACCATCGACTGCCAAAAGAAACGCTGGATTGGATCCCTCCCGAAAGGAGAAACGAGGCAGACGCAGGAAGACATGGAACGAAGGCATTCAGAGAGCTATGAGCGAACGAAATCTGCAAGAAGACAAGTGGGAGGATAGGAAGGGGTGGAGGAACAGTCTGGGGATCGAAGAGCGCCGACAGACGCTATAGAACCGATTTGTATATATGGAAAACTGTGTGCCGCCATTCCATGCTTGACCGCTTAGACTCTGGAATAAAATGAAACCCAGGTTTCGTCACATATAAGCAATTTGTTCAGAAAAGCATCTCCTTCTTGTTTAAATCGGTTAAGAATCCTTTTTGACAATTGAACTCGTTTTCGTTTTTGTTTCAAAGACAGCGGTCTTGACAGAAACGTTTTTTAATTCAGTTTATAATGAATAATTTGTTCAACGATATCCACACTTATTTGTAGCTTGCTTGCCATTTTGCGTACACATATTCGCCAATCATTACGAATAAGCTCGTTAATTCGCTGAATATTCTCATTGGTAACGCAAGATCGTGCTCGATAAGACAGATTTTCGACGCGTTCTCGACTTTCCCGAAAACTTTGACACCAGCGATACACTTGACCCTTTGAAAGGGTGTTTTCTCCATACTGTTGACGAAGTCTTGCAAGAAATTCAGCGGGTTTAAAGTTTTCGTTGCAAAGAAATTTGATAACAATACGTTGCGCAACAGAGCTGTGGACTGGTTGCTCTGTCATTCATAGCTGACAAGACTAAGCAAAAACAATTGAAACAGCAATGAAGCACGTACGGCTTCTAGATAGTGTAGTGTACTAAACATTACTGTAAAAAGTCGATTTTCAATTGATTAATTTTGTTGGGTTTAGGAACAAAAGTCCGGGTAAAATTTGAATCATCCTCTTACAATGAAAATAAAAGATTTGATGCTCAAAGACATATTTAATCATAAAAACAACTTCCAGTGTCCTGTAACATCATTCCATTCTTTAAATAAGTTAAGTGAAGCCCCTTTGCACAATTTCGTAGGTTTTAATAAGAAACAAGAAACCAACTGATTGTCAAACTCTTCTCTTGATGATAATCATAGTCCATCAAAATTGTTTGGTAAACGACGAAGCAAGGTCTCCTGATAGGGTGGATGCAGCATTTTCCCTAGCCAAATTCCTCTAGCTCTTGCAGATCCTTTGTCATTAGGAGTGTGATGGTGGATGATGATTCCCTTCCTTTGCACTAAAGTTGTCCGTTGTTTCTTTAGAAAAGCGTTCAAACGGCGAGGTTTCTGACATCACACATCTGTGTTGATTGTCTGAAGATTCTCCAGCAGGACGTAATGGATGATTCCTCGGATATCCCATCATACACTTAACAGATCTTGTTAGGATTAAGATCTCCTCTTAGTTCATGGACTGATAGGTCCTCACAACTGATCAACTGACGACGACGCTTACCGTCATGGTAAATGATCCATTTCTTATCACCACTAATAAATGAATAACCCTGTTCAAAAATGGATCTGGAAGCTGTCGTGAAAGCAAAGACTCAAAACAATTGATTGTTGGCGAGTCTCTTCAGACAGGTGGAGCGGAAGCACCATTCCAGACTCTTGACATGTTTCCAATCCCTTTTTATTTTCGGTTCAGTACTTACCTACAACGAGAATATTCGATATCGTCAAAACTGTCCCGTTTGGTTTAGATAAAACCGCGTCCAGTAAGATGATAATATCTAAGTTTAGCGGTTTTTTATTTTGCTCTTATTCTTTAATTTAAATGTTTATGAAGCGTGTTTAAAATTCATTTGTTTCAATTAGGTACCGCTTCGTGTAATATTTGTATTTGATAAAATTGTGATGCATGTGTTTTTATATTTAATGGCCGTGTTGCAAAATCGTTTGCACGGCCGTCTGTTGTGATATTGCAAGTGACCCTAGACCAGCAATTTGATGAACTTCTTCCATACAATGAAAGGAAGCTCAATTTTGTAACAACTGCATACGGCCTCTTAATAATGAAAAATTGAAAAATAATTGGCATAATTACCAACAATAAAAATTAATGGGGTGTTTTAAAAATGTCAGTTTATTGCTACTAAGACGAATGATGTTATTGTGGCCATCCAATCAGTATTTTTATAATATTTTAACCGTAAATTTAAGATCGCCAAACAATAGGACGGTATGCCACTACGTCATCAATAAAACAAGTGGATATACCATTTGTTTAAAAAAAAATAGTTTCAATTGTTTTTGTTTTTTCAACAAATGCTTAAGATTGGTTTCCTTCATTTGCTTTATTAATAACGATCGTATAATTTTAATCTGTTTTTGTTTATTTTGTGTATTAAAAAAATTTTTAGTTTCATTTCCATTATTCATTATTTTTTTGTACATTCTGTTATTGTTAATATTACATTTCTAAATTATACGTAATTTCACTGTTCTTTAAAAAAATTGTCCTATTTCAAATTCAGACGACCGAAGACAGTAGCAACGACTCTTTATTACCTAATTAATAATTCACGGCCGCCTTTGATATCGTCTAGAAGTAACACGTGTATATGTAAATGTAAATGTCTTTTGTTAAGTAGTATGCGTGACTATTCATCTAGTTAACAAAACAGAAACATTGTTAAATATGGATGGACAAGATATGAAATCACTTAATGGGCTTATTGATCGAGGTAAATCGAAAAATGCTGCTTCTTATGACGGCACTGCAAATTTTTAATGCGCTTAAATCGACTTAAAACAAAAGAATGATGTAAGACTCGATGTTTTTCGCGGATCATTCTAGCAATGCGTCGTTTTTAGGGCGTATATTTTATTTTTGTATTCTTTGCTGGATCACTACCTTTTATGCTTTTGCTTTTACTTCTTCAGTTTCAAGTAATTCGATCCGGTGTTAATGTTGAAGTCCATTTTCCTTTTTTTGTTATTTTATTTTTCGAAGTAATGGAGCGAGTTTTGTCGAATTTTTGGTTATAGTTGTATACTTTTTGATAAGAATACAATATTATAGCAGTATTTTAGGGAAAATGTGGTCAAATAAATAAAATAGTGGAGAATAATGGCCGTTGCTTAGTAACGAAGCAGTTAACGTGTATCAAAAACGTTTTGACCGCTACCGTGTATGTTTGTTTTAATTTTGTAATAGTTTACGTTGGTCCTTCGAGGCGGATGCTGCAATTACTTTATCAAAAGTTTTTTTTAAGCAGTATTTTAGGGCAAATGTGGTCAAGTAAATAAAATAGTGGAAAATAATGACCGTTGCTTAGAAACGAAGCCGTTAACGTGTATCAACAACGTTGTGACAGCTACCGTGTATGTTTGTTTTAATTTTCTAATAATTCCCGTTGGTCCTTCGAATCGGATACTGCAATTTTTTTAATCAAAAGTTTTTAATTGTTTGTGGCTTGAAACACTTAAAGCAATGTACTTCTTTTAACTTGGACGATCATTTGGTTGGAAAAGATTGTTTAAGTGCTATTTTAATGGCGAAACTTTGCGAAACAACATTTGTGGTGTTGGAAATACATGCGCACGAAGTGTCAAATACAGTTTGCAATACTTATGTCGATATAGCTTCGAATGTGAATGAATGAATGTGCACAAAGAGGCATTTGTATATTATGAAAAATCATGTGTTTATCCTTGCTTGTGGTAAAATTTGTGTGTGAGTTACTGATGTAAAACGTTGTCGCTGAAGAAGGATCGGGTAGTGTCCATACCATTCAATTATATTTATAACGTACTGGATAATTGGTTGTAAAATCGCCGTTTGCTATACGGCCATTGTTAAATTTCTAGGCAATTGGCAATTTACACTCGTTTAAAGGGAATGTAAAGGCGTATTACTAACGCGCGCTTGTTGGCCGTCATAAAATAAATTAAAATCTCGCAAGTACGTTCACTTACATTTACAAGAGAGCCATATCTTAACGCTCTATTTTTTTTAAAGGCGTTTGGCAACGTTGAAGGTAGTAATAATTCTCATATAGCTCCTCGACGTTTATCATAAAATGAATTACGCATCGAGCGGTCTGTCTTTGATGAAACAACGTCGCTTTGCCAAAACCAACAACCTGTACATGAAAAATTTTCTGATGCAAATTTTTCATGCTCCTAAAAATTTTTTTTGTTAAATATCTGTGACATTATTATACTGTCTTGAAATGTGTAAATATTGCATAAGTGTCGCGAAGTTATGTTTTCCTTCGTAATGTGAACGTTTTTTGCGGTCATTATGTGTTGCTCTGAGGAATGTTTTATATCCTGTGACCCCAGGGTTGGACTAGCCCAGGAATTTCTTAGTAGGATAATAATGAAATAATTGCGGCGCCTTGGGGTGTGTTCTAGCCAAGTTTGTTGGAAAACGTCAATTTATATTCTGTCCTTAACAATTTTGGAGCAAATTTGGCGCTGGAGTCTATGTGATTATGATAATTTATGTGGTTATTAGATAATGTGAATGTTTTTGTGGCATCTGCTCTTTAAATGGTATTGCAAAAACAAAATTGGAAGGGTGTGTGTTATGGCTTTGAGAATGAATATAAACATTTGAAGAAAAAAAAAGAATTGATTTATTTATCAAATTATGGTCGAGTAATGTAGTTACTTACCTGGAAAATAATATTTTTTCACTGCGTCCTACCAGAAAATCATTGGTTTCCGATCAATTTTTAGGCTAGAAACTACGTCTTTACTGGCCTAGGTCAGAAAGTAACTGCTTGCCATGGTAATAAGTTGTCTTTACCGGCTTAGACAGGAAAGTAGCTGGTTGCCATGGTGATGAGTTGTTTTGTTGATTTGCGCTCTCATACAAGCGTCGTTATACCACCAAGCCAGTTTTCCCAGTATTTTGTTTAATTAGGAATGGGGACGATAGTGATTTTGTTGTCAGTGTCGGACGCAGAAAAAATATTGTACGTAACAAACCCGTAAAGCTTAGTGTCTTTATGGACTCGTATGCTTTCAGAACTCGCCTACGGCTCGTCCCAAAACTCTCGACTCGTTCAGTATAGTACCACTTTCCGGTCTTGCTACGTAAATAACTATTTTGTGCATAAGCCAGTTCATGAACTAGTACAAGATCATCTGCATGAACATATCAGTAATTGAAACAGTTGGGGATAGGACCAATTAAATTCACATACCTTTGATAGATAAAGGGCCGACTGGGGTTACTTTAAGTCAAAGTTTTTGACTTTTTAGTTCTATGTATCACCGTAAGCCTTTTTAGAAAATAGTTACAAAACAAAATTTAAATGGAGTGAAAATTTTGTGCACTAAGAGAAAAATTTATAGACAAAAAACCGTTATATCAAGTAAATTTTTTGCCCATTTAAGGCAATATATTAGGCCCTGACTGTGTATTAACATTGAAATGTTCTTTTTGCAATGAAAAGGAAAAAAATCGAAAGTTTTTTAAGTTATTTTGATTTCAGACCCATTTTGTTTCTTATTTAACAGTATGATAAATGTTTAGAAGGACGATATTGATTTGGAGATTAAATTATGTAGAATAAACTTGTTCATATGTTCTATATTAATTTTATGTACTTTTTTTTGTGTTAAACTGCGATTAAGTTTTTTTTTAAATTTTTATGACTTTTAAGAGCAGACAACTTCAGTAGCAGCGGTGACGTGTTAAAATGAAATTGTGTGGGTTTCCGTTACTCAGTTGTTATCGTTGTGCTATACGCGAAGCGCATTCGTAATACAGCGAGCGAACAAGTATTGCCAACCTTCACCTAATTTCACTAGATTGGCGGATAAACTAGGATTGCAAAATATTACGTGTTTGCACAATGACGATTTTGCATGAAATGAACGTTTTCTTCCACGTTTTATTGGTTCTGTTTTGTATCTAAACGTTTTACCAGACGTAGCTAAATGTTCCCGCATAATTTGCATTATTTTGTAGTGGTTTTAATAATAAATATGACCTCTGAACTATCGCGATGGTTTGAGTTTATCAGTTTTGAAATTATGATTACATGTTGATTTGCATGTCGGTTGTTTTAATTTGATCGAATACGTTTTGTTTTGTTTTTGTAGTATCGTCGCTAGACCATATAATTTAAAATTTGAAATACAAACAAGTTGGATTTTGTAACGTCATTTTACGAGCGTTTTTTTTTTTTGTGAATTTATTCTAGTGGGCAGTTATGAAAATGAAATATGAAAAATATTCGGGAAACACAAAAAAATTCGTTGTATAAATTAAAAAGGAAAATGTATACAGGATATGTACAAGACCCTCGGGGCGTTTTACCTTTGAAATTAAAAAAAAGAGCTAGAAAATGGATATAAAAAAAACTCTGTTGAAATTTCTTTGATGTTAAATTGACTGTCACTATCCTGCGAACAAAGTGTAAAACCTACTGTTTTTAAATCCACATAGATTAATTCGGAATGTACTGTTCACATAAAATTGTCATGTTTTGTAAAAGACACCACATACATACGTAAAACTATAGAGTATACAACAGCTAGGCGATAAAGAAACGGTTCCTTGATAATAAAAAGACATAACCAAAGAAAAAAAGGTAGAGATATATCGCAAAGTGTTGAACCCCATCTTGACATGGTTGAGAATCATGAACTAGGACCAAAAAACAACAAAGAACTATCAGAAGTATGGAAATGAGAATTCCGAGAAAAAATTAAGGTAAACGCGTAGGACAAAATTAGAAACGAAACCCTAGAGAAATCCTAAAGGTACAACCAATAGAACAAAACTTCCAAGAGGCACAACTAAGATGGCTAGATCATGTATATAGAATGGGAGAAAATAGGATACCCAGAAAATCATCTAAAGTGCCTATGGAAAAAAAAATCGAAAAAGAATACCAAGGAAAACTTGGAATAAGGAGATAAAAGAATCTGCCTCAAACAGAGAGATCGATTGGAGCAGGGTTAGAAACGATAGACAAAAGATTTTTACGACCCATATCTTGTTAAAAGATGCTTTGCCATTATTTTAAATGAGGGATTGAGAACCCCAAAAAAAGGGGTCGCTTCGAGTATTGATATAGTTTTATTAAGAAAAATTAGGTTCGAATTTTTCTTCTTAATCGAGTCCTCTTGTACCTTTTGGGGTCGAGTTATTTTTTCTAGTTCTTGATTGCGTTTCTCCATCTTTTTCTATCATTGTAGCACATGACTTCTTTTCTTCTAGTCTCTGTCTCACTTCCTTTTCTCATTTTGTTCTTGGTCTTTCTCTATTTCTTTGTCTCTTAAACTTCGTTTTCCATTTCATTTCTGCGTACCTACATTTGGCATGCGTAGTAAATGTCCCAGCCAGCTTAATCGGCTTGTCTTCATCTTTTTCTATGTCTTTCACTCCTACCCTTTTTTGATTTCCTCGTTGTTTATCTTATCAATTAGTCTACATCCTTCTATTCTTCTCAAAAATCTCATCTCCTGTGTCTGTCTGTATCCATTGTTTTTGTTTCCTTGTCAGTGTCCAAGTTTCTAAACTAGAAGTTAAAAATGGTATTCAATGTACGCACACTGCATTAAATACTCGCGTTTTAGTTTGTTGTTGACGATGTCCAGCATTCTTGATTCTCTCGACCTTCCCCCTTTTTGTGAAGTTCTGGATACGCCACTGATAAACTCTTCTCAACCTGTTTTTAACGCCAAAAAGCCGCTTCTTATTGTGCTATTGTATAAAGTACTAAAGGTGTCGGAGCCGATAAGCCTCTTACAGTTTTAGACCAGATAATTCGACGATATTACATAGGAAAACACTGAAAATTCCGGCGCCGACCAATATACGCGACGACACAACGGGTTTCTCGTTAGTCTATGCGTTCACCTACTTCGTTATGACTTTTATGCATTTAACAGGCAGGCAAAAACACCGTAGTAAACGCCGATATTAGAAAACCGACTGGGGCCGCCCGTATCTTTAACCAGCATAGCGACCAAGTTTGAAGTTTGAAGCAATGTTTGCTCGAAGCTATGTGCTAGCAGCCAAAGGTACGAGCACCATGGCGACTGTTACGCCTCTCTCGGAGAGCCGACGCATATTACACGTTCAGTTAGTCCACTGCTGCCGACGAGGAATGTATTAACTCTGTATCTACGTCGTTTATATCGCGGTCTCTCGGTAAACAAGTGGCGTCAAACACAAATTCAGATATCAATTCAACGCTTACTAGTAAAAATAGTACGTAACAACTGGTGTGTTACTGGATATACGCTTTAAATGTAGTGTGCTTATTAACAAAAACAACATTAAGTGTTATTACATGTGTTAATTGTTTAAAAACAACGCTTCACGGTGTCTCTATTACGTAATAAACAATTTTAAAATTAAATTTAAGACTTGAGAACATTCAGCAGTTAACTCAAATTGTTTTAGGTAATATTTTATCGAAGATTCGTGGCGTTTAAAAGTTCGCCGGGTTTTTTGTGCGTATTTTTTTTTGTCCTATGAGGGCCAGATTTTATTCTTTGAGCGTACTCGCACCTGGTTTTGCTTGCTAACACCTGCATATTTATGTTAGGAGGTTCTTGAGTGCTTCTCAATGCGCGTAACACGTGTTTGGGTGCACTAAAGAATTCCGTCTAATGTACCCGTAATCTGGTCTAACTGTTTTTGACGTTATCAGGATGTTTCGTAAACACTCTTGATAAGGTTCCGGAGCGTTTTGGACATTGCTTTTAGCGCGTGATGAAGTCGTAGTGAATTTTTTTGCAAATACGCAGACAGAATTTGGTGTTAATCGGTCGTAAATCTTTTTAATTGCTGCTGGGTTGTGTTTTTGTGCTTTCAACGAGTGACAGAGTCGTCCACCTTGTGATTTAGCTGTTTAGGCCGGCTTTGTTATGTGGTTTTTTTTATATGCGTTTTGTCAATTCGGCCCATTAGACTTTCTAGGAATATTATAATTTGGTATGCAGTTGCTGGCCACGGAGTGGCTTTATTATTTTTTGAATTTATGAAATCTGTATGCTTATTCACCGACCATACAGCCCGGTGATTTTTTCCCGCACGAATCTTCGATGTTATATTAACTCGTTATCTATAATTAAAGCTCAAGTGTAAACCTCGAGACGTATGTGTAAAGCTCCAGATATCTAGTGGGTACTTTAAAAAAATTAGGGTGATATTTGTTGCGAATTGTTTTTGGAAATTACCTGTGGAAGTTTCTTGCAGTTGTGGATTTAATGTGCAAGTGCTGATAGTTAAAAAAAGAGTTGTTGCATGAATCTCGATTTGTGCATCATTTTTTCTTCTCCCTGTGACGATTAGATAGTGAAAGTGTTTTACACGTGGCGCAAGGAAGTTTCGGGGCGCGGGCCCGAAGCAGTGGAGGTGTTAAGTCAGGATTTCCCAACGACGGCGGAGGCGGCGGGTCCAGCGGTATTGCTGGGATCTCTGGACCGCGCCGACTACCTGCCGCCCCCCACTGCTGCTCCAGCACCTACAGATGTCAGCCATCTGTCACTCGGACCTACTGAACATGCCGGGTATGTTTTAATGTAGCCATCCTTCATTTCGGTGCCGTAAATGCCTCGGATGTGAATTATTTTTATTACTGTGGAGTTGCCAAGCGCCCATCATGTGTACATCTTAAACTGTTTTAGAATCGTTTAAAAGCATTCCCCGCATAACGTTTCTTTAACTACTAAAGGAACTAGTATTTTCAGCTTGCTAGAAATTTCGAGCGAGGAAAAATTCGATACAATTTTAACTGACTTTCCAAAAACTTTTTTTAAGGTATAATTTTCCTTCTTCCGGCTTTGCAATATGCTTTTTAACTGCTCACGAGAACGTAATATGGAATTCTCTTTTAAAATATATTAATTTCTGCGTCCCGGAAGACCAAGGCATTCGTAATATTTTCAATTTCACACACTTTAAAAGAAGACGAAATTCTTTTGACTTCCTCAAAGAGCGGGTCTCGTATACGTTTCGTGTTGTGTTGCGTTTTTAAAACACACTTTTTAATCTTGACTGCTCCAAAAGTTATACATTCATGTAAGAGTGTCTTATAACGAAAGTAATTAAAATTATATGAATTAATTTCTTTTAGTTCAGTAAATTTAATTAGTTACCATCTGTAGCAATGTTATGAGGAATCTCTTTCCACTCTTTACTTTTTCTCCTCAGCACATAATAAAAATAATTAGCTTTGAAGAAAGAATGGTTAAACCATTTTTTAATGAGAGTTATCTGGCTAATATTCAACTTCAAAGGGCGATCACCTTTGCCCAGACTGATTTACGGATCTTGATTTTTAATTTACTTGGATGGTGTTCTATAACCATCTATGATCTTAAACGACATCATACGTTTTACATTTTCCCCCTTCTAACAATAATGTGTAGTACATTTTCCCCCTTCTAACAATAATGTGTAGTACTTTTAAATAAATAATTTCCCCGTGTTGGTGCTCGTTTGGGTCTTCAAATATTACAGAGTAAGTCTTTGTTTGTAATAACGCGACCCGACTTGTGGTACAGATCAATCAACTAAGGTTCTTAAAATAACCCGTAAATGTGTTTGTATCAAAACTTAAGGGTTTGTAATTGTGTAATTCCATTTATTTATATATTTATGATCAATTTTATTGCCACTAAACAAACTTTTCCGAAAGAGATAAAGGAAACTTTATTTGAAAGACGATTTTATAGTTTTATCACGAAGGTAAAACCGATTTACCGTCATTATTGTTTATTTCAGTTCAGTACTTTATTGACAGTTGTAGGAGCATTTTACGCTTTGAGTTTTATACAAGCTGTCATGATAAGCTCATGCAACGTTTAAGAATCTTTTTTGATTTTTATCTTTGAATAAATGCGTCTCTCAAGAGTAGTGAAGAGTATAATAATAAAATATTAGTCTGTTTTTTCCAGGGGTTTGTTTGGAGCAGTCCAATTTTTTAATTGCTCCGCTCCGGCATCAAAATGCCTGCTCCAGCTTCGCTCCATGCGCCAAATATGTTAACATTTTAAAGCTTTTAATAAAAAAATTATTTTTAAAAACAAAGTTTTAATTTTTTTGGATATGTGGAAGTTGGTCAAAAATAACAATATTTGACCCTAACAAACAAGTGAAGTTAAATAAATAATTGAAAGAACCAATTATTGATCTTCAAAGGTTGAAAAAAAGAAAAAAAAATAGATTTTTAAAAAATTGTACATAATAAACTGGAGCAGTGGAGCAATCAAAATTATTTGCTCCGGGCTCCGCTCCTGCTCCGGGCAAAAACCCATTGCTCCACTGCTCCGTGCTCCAGCTCCGTGCTTCGCTCCAAACCCCAGGTTTTTTTCGCAATCCATGACTAATTGCACATTTTATTTTTAAGTTGGTAGAAATGTTGTTAAAAGAGATAGGTACACCACCGATTTTCCGGCACTCTTTTCCAAAGCCTAACTCGATTAACATTATGCCGAACCAACCTTAAAGACCTTAAAATTCTTAAGAAATTTACAAAATTGCGAATTCCGCACCAAGTGCAATGTAAATAAGCTCGCTCTACACACAACGCCCTCTGTGGCGGCCCAGTAAACTAGTGATAACCACGGGAATTTCAAATTCGTTCATAATTTTGTACGGACTAAAAGAGGTGCCGAATCATCAGTTGCCGGAAAATTGGTGTTGTACCTGGTATATGTTCATGTCCATTTTTTTTGTGTTAAAGATCATTCAGTTATCTTTGAAAAGCGTGCTATGATTTGGACGAGATTTCCAAATGCATTTCATTACATTCGCCATCTTACGGAACCAGGTTTTGATGGTCGCTCTAGCGCATATTGCGCATAGTCAAAACAACCGGAAACTCTTAGGAAAACGCACCTTGCGCATGATAAAAACAACCTTTCCTCTATATGTATCGTAATTGGGTTGAAAACCTTAAAAAGTCTACTTACATGTCGGAATATGTTGTAATATGTATCAGTTGTCCTCATCACACTACCTTGGTTCTTGACTATACTAATTCCATAATCCTAGAAACCTTAGAAAGGACAAACAATCGGCTAACGCGCACATTCATCGCAACCCAACGCTCTTCCAACTAGAAATCGTAGAGTGCGTCGTCTATATAAGATGACGTTAGCAGACGCGACAGGAATTTGAGTCTTTTGTTCGACTAGACAACCAATGCAGGATAATATTTCATGGACCATTAGCAAGCACACTGGATGTTGTCCACTGATACCACCGTACAAATGACAAAACCACCGTTTAAACGATATTTCATCATATTAAATGAAGTGCGACAAATTAATTTATTGATTGAAGAAAATGGTCAAAGAACTAAATTATGATACAGGGATTTAATATTACGTTTTAACGAGAAATAAAAAAATTTGTGTTTATTATGCAGCTATAATGAGACTTTACATTCTGAGTGAGGTTTTATTTAAATGTAAAAACAGTTCCCGTTAGTGTAATTGAGTTTGTTTTTTATATTTTCTTTTTGACATAATATCAAAACTCTAACTAGTTTTTTATTGAAATGCCTTTGATAACTAATTAACAGTTTTTATTTTGTTTCTTGTATACAGGATGATATTAATCTTATTATTGTAAGACTTTGACAGTCGTCCAAGTCAGCAAAGTTGGTTTGAACTCCAAAAAATATTGAACGGGGTTTAAAAGTTATCCAGTGTTGCTAAGCTTCTGAGAATACCGTAAAAATTAAAAATTTACCAAATTTTCCGACATAAATATCTTGTTAACAATGAGAGATTAAAAACAAGGTTAATTTTTAGACAATTTTACTTATCTTAAATCTGTCCTTATAAAAAAGGATATTTGTGTTCCAAAATTCTGTCACTTCAGTTTTTCCAATTTTTTCTAAGAAAGTTTACAAAAATTCTTTTATTTCTTCCCAATTTTGCTAATTTAACCGACTTTCTGGCTTTAATAATAATACAGTTACCATGTAACAAGGTGAATGTATGTCGCGCTGTATATTTGGGGTTAAAATCTTAAAATCACGTTTCGTATAGAGTAATTCTTGGTAACTTCTAGTATTTTTTGGTGGTTGTCGACATTTGAGTAAATTTTTTTGGCCGTTGCCATGAAATATTGTTTCAACAGGTTTTTCTCAACATTGTCGATTTATCAGTAGTAATCGTTTTGATCGTTTTACTTAAATGGATCCGGATATTTAAATTAAACTTAATTAGTTTCATTTAGATAATCTATAAAAACGTTATGGAATTAAATTAAAATAAATGCATACGAAATCAATATACAACTTAACATTTTTATTTGGTAGATCAATATAACGTTAATTAAAATTGTTAAAGATACTAGTCACCTATTAGTTATTGTTTTTTTTTTGAACACCTTAAAATTTCCCGAACAAAATGTGTAATTAAATACTTAGTTGATGACCACGTCGGGAAATATTTTGTAATATTTTTTTTTATTCCCGCAAAGGTGGTCCCATTTCGGGTTCCGGACTGCGACCTATTGGTCTATTGTTAAAGTCTCAATCTAATAATGTTTTTGCAGTGCATAGGGTACACTTCGGCTTGGAATGTCCAAGGTTTACAGATGTGCCTTGTCTCAGATGAGCTGCTCCCCATATTTCATAGCCTGTGCCATCCCGCGTTTTTGATCCGTAACTAGACCATTTAACTCTACTTCTTGACGCTCCCATAGATAGGTCCATACTCAGTGTCGGATGCGTGTCGATTTTGTTGAGAAGAGCTAAATGCCCTTCGCTACATCTCCCCTTTTTAGGGACGATATTTAGTCCATACTTTTCTCTTATAATAATTATACACAGAATTTTTTTAACACAGTTTCCTAATTTTATTCTATGTTCATGTATCAAAACTTTCTGTTTTATTGTAAATTATAGAACAATACAAAATTCAAAACACCGCATATTTTTGTTCGATCATCCATCAAAATCGTCCAGTTTATATTGTTACAACGTATAGATAATAACTCGACTGTAAGAATAATGCAAACCCACCCACAAATCAGCGAATCGGAACAGTTAAAATTGCAATAAACGTACGAAGCATCATTAAGTTCTCGAGGAAATTCTTTAAATTGTTAACTGGTTTAGTCACTGGAGGTAAATCCAGAAATCTATCGACCAAAACCTGCTGCACACCTGATGACGATTAAAATTAGATTTCATACCCAAATTAACGAAAATGACATCAACGGTTTGACTACCCAAGATTACTTTGTGAAATAAAATGTAGGTACATAATATTGAAGTTGACGTGCACACAAACATGTTTAACTTTACATCCTAGAGCTTTTTCAGTTCCTACATGTGTAGCCTTATTGAAGTCATTAGATACATTTTTCGTGCTATACAACACGATGAGTTTGAAACCGTTTCAAATGTTATCCGACCATTTTAAACACTTGATAAACGCGAAACAAAAGCTTCCATTAGGTACACTGGCGCCTTAAACAAATATAGCAGTCGTTTTATAACATAAAATATATTTCAAAATTTGTTGACAGAAACGGTATTTAATGAAATGCTAAATAAATATCATTAAATTGTAAAATTGACTGTAATTGGTTTTAATAATTTTACAAACAATTGACGACGGTGAAACAAAAAGTACGCGCTTTAATTACTTTGTTTTTGTTGCATTTTGTTGTATATCATTCAGAATTAGTTGCTAAAGGTCTAAAAATAGGGTAATAAATAAATCGTACAAAATTATAAAATAACTCGTGTTATGTAGCATACTTTTTCTACGATCACATAATACATACGATTTTAACAGCTTTTTGGCCAACATACACATGTAATTACGTTGTCAATTTTGGCGTAAGCCTACTTTGACGTTTCTAGACAAGTGTGCTTTTTGCTTACCGTGCGTAAGGACTCACTCACTTACGATGCATACACGCTGTACGGTAAGAGTCATTTACATTAGTGGTCATAGAAAAAATAATTGTACACAACATTTTGCTTCGCTTAAACAAATGCTATACTACGTGGTATTAATTTAATTTATGTAATCTAGCCAACTTCTAACTAATGTAGCAATTGTTTTGTGATACGATGTCATTGAGAATTGGTGGATTAAAGCCGTCAAAAGCAGACGTTATCAAATTATAACATTGACAGTCAGTGTTCTCCCCAGGCCCTTTCTTCCGGGCGGGCCGCCCGGCTGTTTTTTCTAACCGCCCGGCTGATAAATTTCGTAATAAGTGCGTATATAAAATCTAATATCTAAAAAATCTTAGATATAAAACGTTAAAACTGATAGATGCCAAAATAAAATCACAGAACAAGTTAAAAAGGTAAATAAAACCTAAAACTGATATCTTCGTTTAACTAGTACACGTACGAGAAGAGACAAAGACCGTAAAACAACGGAGACATCTAGAGTCGAGTCGGCGCGAGTCGACTCGACATTGGTGTTATCGTTCGTGCTAAGTCGCATACCAAACAGCAGCAACAGTGATTATCACAAAATAGCGAACGGATTACTAGCTACTCTTCTGCCAAAATCGAGACGTTTGGTCATTTTTATATATTTGTACCCTCATTATAAAGTGCAGTGCTCATCATTGCGAATCGCTGCGACAATCAATAACAGTTAGGTGCAATTTTATCTAAAATCCGTATTTTAATGGTGTAGCAAAACAGTCGGAAATTTTAATTTTTTTTAACTCCAATCAAAAAAATTCTGTCATATTTCCATTAAATCAATAAGTTTTGAACATATAAAGATACCACACTGTTATTTATTAATTTTATTTTATACTTCAGACATGAATAATAACTTTAAAGTCAAATCAGACTAATTTATTTAGTTTTTTTAAAAAACAAGAAAGTGCTCAAAACAATGAAAAGCAATCTAAAACAACTTTGGTTTCAAACCAGGAAGTTGAAGAGGACGAAGGTTCTTTTAGCGAATAGTTTGTTTTTTATTTAGTTAAACAAAGTTTCTTTAAATTCTTAAAATTCCTTAAATTAAATTGTATTATATTATTGTTTAAAATGCGATATTTATTACAAATAAATAATTTTGTTTAGAACAAAATATTTGTGTAAATTTAAAAACTAATAATACAAAATTATATGTAATTATAAAATAATAAGACCGAAAATTCATTGGGGGGGGGGGGAGGGGGCGCCCGGCAACCTTTTGCGTCCGCCCGGCAAAAAATAAATTCTGGGGAGAACACTGACAGTAATTTGTTTAAACCATGTTACAGCTCAGTGAAAAATCATTCCGATAAGAAAACGTTAACCTTATTTATGAGGTAGTGATGAGTAACTATTGTACGTCTGTTCTGTGTTGTGCCGCTTATTTTGTAATAGGTACCGGCTAGGACCGTGAAATCGTTAAAAGCCTTACTCAACACTGTGCGAAAATGCAATCGTAGCAAGCTGAGTAGACAAGGCAAAAACCTTTGGTGTATGGTTCCTTTGAAAACCACTAATGTATATAGATACCCCAGTCCATTATAACAAATATTTCGTGCTGACTCAGCATATTACGGCAAAATTACTGCGGCCCGTGTTCGCATTTCGTATAAAGACCTTTATTTATAATTTCTAAACCTTATTTATCTAACGGCATTGTGTTACTAGATTGATTCGATGTTAAATCTTTCTTTATTAACGTTGTCGCCTTATTGTCAAGATGAAAGGGCTCACTTTTTTGCGTTGATTAATTTTTTTCATTTCGCATAACGCGATATTAAAGTTGATTTTAATAAATTAGCCTACTACAAAAGGGTGTTTTTGTACACAAAGGAAAAAGTAATTTACTTTTTTTTTTACCAAACTTTCAGTAGCTTGTACCTATTACGGAGTCGGGCGAAGTGCGTCACTAAATTTTAAATTATAATAAATGTATTACTGATTATTGCGCAATATTAAATTCACTAGAATAGTGGATAACTTTTTTGTTTTAGGGCTTTTATACATACGCTGTTAAAGTTTTTGACTAGTCTAGAGAGCTTTTGTTTTATTTTCCATTTTGTATAATTGTTCAGGGAGAACGGGGATGAAAGTAACGCGTAACACAGGTAGGTTGATAACAGTGCCTATAGTTTCTTTAATTTTTGTTATATGTCGCCGTAAGCGCTTGTGTAATGTTCATTTACATCCACCTCCCTACCTACATTGCTAGTTTTCATCTGTCATAGAGTTTTTGCCGGCCAGAGTCACTATTTTCCGCATAAAAGTTACTGCGTTGTGTCACCGGTCGAGTGACTTTTAGGCGAACTTCAAAAGAGGAACAAAAAAGTACCTAGATTATTATGTTCTAAATTTTGTTGGCTATTGGTGGATGCAATACAATTTGACGCTGGAATCGTGGTTAATTGTGGATTCCCTACAATTTGTTTTGTGTACACTTGGGGTCAAAAGTAACAGTGTTAAAACCAACTCCAATCAATGTTTTCACTTGCAAATGTTCACTGTTAGCACATATTGGTGGTTTTCTTCGTAGATGAAAACATACAAAACTCGGATTAATTTTTCAATTTGCTGTATCTTTTTGTTTCACATTTTTGAATATTGATTAAGTTCACTTATCACTTTGTATTTTACCAAAAATTTTTTATTATTTTTTTTTAAATTCTGTGTAAATTATTTTGCCGTTACAACTTACCCCGATCATTGTTACTTTTAGCTCCAACGTTGAGGTTGGAAGTAACAGCTGTCTTACTACAGAAAAAAAATTGTTGTCACATATGCTTTACGAAACATATGAAATAAAATATCTTGGAAGGAAGACAAATGTCCAATCTATCATTAAATCAATTTAAATGTAAAAGACTTAATATAGTGCTCTATTAGAAATTACACAAAAAAAAAATACTTTTACGCCGGTCTTCCTACATTTAAAAACAAAGACAATTTTATTTAGTACATGATTTTCTTTAAAGGGTGTCCTATAAGTTAAGTTATAGTCTGTAATAATCTAAAAAAGGCCCATGATGCTAAACTTATGGGACACCCTGTAGATAGTTTTAAATTTAGGAAAAAATGTGTAACGAAATTTATAAATTGCTTGTTGCTTTTTGTTTGTGCAGTTTTTAAAATATTAAGTTTCTACAATTGTTCTTTTTGCAAAGCCGACCGTGAATAATCGACATTCTTTTGTTACAAAATTAAGGGTATAGCGTTAAGAATGGTTTAAAAGTGACCTTATTTTGCTCCCTTGTAACTATTGTTAGAGGTAAAAATATTTCCCCATTCTTAACTAAAAGTCTCAAATTTTTTTCTCGTCTTCTAACTTTGTAATAATTGGATTCACCCTATGGCGAATTTTATTTTACGGCCAAATTTTAAACCGAGTAGAATAGATTCGCAAATTGGCTTTTTTGCATTCATTTTAAGAAATACCACTTCCTGTTGCGATTTAAAATATTTTGAAGGTCTTACCCAAGCAATTAAAGAAAGCAATATACACATGAACTTTAAAGATCAATCCATATTACTTTCTTTTGTAGATTTTGCATATTAACATTAAATTTAACATTATACAACTCCTATTCGTCCACAAAATTTTATTTTTGAATGTTTGAACGGCCAAACAACGCACAATTCTTGCTACCGAATCGAATATACTTCTGAAAATAATAACATCGGTTGGTATTCATAAAGCAATGTCTACTTGATATTATGTGGTTATATCAAGAAGTATTGCAAATTGCTGCGCCTTTGTCATTCGATATTGCATATTATTTTATTGCGTATGTTTTCAGTGTTTTTTTTTTAATGCATTCGTGATTGCGTGAGACTAGCCTTGCGGTGTAATAACAATGAAATGATATTAATTCCATTCTTTCAAATCAAAATAAAATACTTTACGTGAAACAATACTTCATCAAATCGTCAGGACTATTTTCTGTCGTAAAAATTAATACATATTGAAATGTTTTTTTCACGTTTCGTCACTTTACCATTTATAGATGTGTCTGAAAGTATAAGCTTTGCAATAGCTAATTTTCGACTTATTCCTAACAATACTGGGAGAATCCATAGTGAATCGGGATTTTGTAAACTATCAAGTTTTTAGTCGTCTTTCTGTAATGATATTTTTCAAGACATGGAAATACATGATAAATAAATTATTTTTTTCTACGACCACTAATGTTAATAACTCTTTCCGTACAGCCACATGCATAGTTAGTGGGTCATTACGCACGGTAAGCAAACCGC
This sequence comes from Elmis aenea, assembly GCA_947652605.1. Taxonomy (NCBI): domain Eukaryota; kingdom Metazoa; phylum Arthropoda; class Insecta; order Coleoptera; family Elmidae; genus Elmis; species Elmis aenea. The sequence continues at coordinate 41,645,222 of OX393580.1, read as the reverse complement.
ACGTTTTTTTTTAAAGAAATTATCAAAGTAGACTGACGTCAAACACTTCCTGCTTGCCTAATAATTGAGTTATAACGCACGGTAAGCAAAACGCACACTTGTCTAGAAATGTCAAAGTATGCTTACGTCAAAATTGACAAGACAACGTAATTACATTTGTATATTAGCCAAAAAACCGTTAAAATCGGATGTATTATGTGATCGTAGAAAAAGTGAGCTGCATAACACGAGTTGTAAAGTATTACGCACTCGCCGCTACGCGGCTCCGTTTGCAACTTTTCCACTCGTGCGTAATATGCTTTTTACAACTCTTGTTATGTAATATACTATTACTTAACAATAAAAAAAATGAAAATTAATTGTAGCTCATTAAATCGTTAAATTATCAAAATTAAATGTATTTATAAAGATGCTGATAAATTGTCCATGTGTTCATAGTTTTTTTACAAGGATTTTTAACATTTCCATTGAAATTATTTCACGAATGTAATTAATTATTTAGGCTTTAATTTCTTTTTGAGACATTATGTCGTTCGTTTAGATTTCTCGATGCTTATATCACAAAGGAAATATTTCTTTTATCTTATTGATGGTGAAATATCTGAAACACATCGGAATGATCATTCAACTCGGTACTTGCGCCGCGACAGACTTATTTGCATAGACAAAGTGTAGACTTATCCCGTTCATTAATTTTGGACGGATTTTAGGATTTCACGTAAAACGAATGGCACCGTTAATGGTATTTATGTTCGCTGGCGTTCGCTGCGGTCTCAGACGGAATTCCTACAAGAATTTTTCAGAGCGATGGTAGAAGTATTCGCTGCAAATGAGTCTTAATTTTGTGAGATTGAAGTCGCATGAAAATCTTCATTGCTATTTGCAAGTTCAGCTTTTGAAATAGTTTTTGTATAAGTTTAATTTGAATTGCATTCAATTTTGTTCTGTAGCTTTAAAATTACAGTTTCAAAGCGTCAGGGCTTTCCTAAATGAAAAATGGCTTCAGAAAAAGTTAAGCCTTTAAAATATGTACTTTTAAATGAAATTCGTTTGTGTGGATTTTTTATGACCTATGATTTATTTACAATTTATTCTTTATGAACGATAAGTACATTTTTGTGGCTTTAATTGATGTAAGGGTGTCAGAATTCGTCCCCTGGAATCGGTGATTGGCCTTACATGGAAATAGATCCATCTAAAATAGGCATTAAAAAAATTCTCAAGATAATTTTTCAAGCTCATTATTGACCGAAATTGCAGAGTAACAGTTTCTATCGAACACCCGTTACATATTTTTAATTAGGCTGTGTCTTGTAGTTTTTAATTTCTTTTGTAGTCGTCAAATTAAAAGATAAATACCTAAAATGAATTACAATAAACTATTGTTGGGAGTTAAAAGCGTTAATAATCCTGTTCGTAAAATTAAATGTAGAACTTGCACAATAAACACGATTTTATTGTCTATATAATTACAGCACAAAAAAAAACTACACTGAAAGCAATCCCAGTTTTCCAATTAACCAAATTAGGTCTGAATAGCTTCTAAAAACTAGTTGGCTATGCGATATGAAAAAGCCAATCCACAGCGGAAGCATTATATACCGGCTAATTAGTAATCAACATGCATATTGTACTGGGTTATTACCAGAATTGCCGGGCTTTGGCCATGATCATTCATTTGAACATAAGAATGTATGTGTTTTGCCACTTTGACGATCTGTTTGTTTAAGCCGATTATTTGCGCAACGAAATTGGCAATGTGAAGGTAAGTTCGTTTACACTAGAACAACGCCGGAGCTCACAGCATTTTTATGGGTTAAAGTTAGTGACGATCAAATAGAACCCATTGCGATCGATGGTAATAAGTTGGTAGTTTGTACTAGAAATGAGGTGTGTTACTTTTTTTTTAAAACAAAATAGTTGTATAATCGTTTACTAAACGGTATTCAGGTTGTCTGCCTATCGATACAGGCCGATGGAACTTGAGTCTCCTTCGGTGTTTCATAGACTTCGACCTATTTCGGTGACTCGTGACTTTCGGCTTGTTTCGATAACTCTTGAATTTCGGCCTGTTTCGGTGTGCCTTACTTTCAACCTGTTTCGGTGTTTCATGAATTTTGACCTGTTTCAGCGTCTCGTGCATTTCGGCCTTTCGGTAAATCGTGACTTTCGGCTGGTTAGCTGGTTTCGATGACTTTTGACTTTCGATTTGTTTTGGTGATGCTTGACTTTCAGCCTGTTCGGTGTCTCGTGAATTTCGACCTTTTTTTAGCGGCTCGTGAATTTCGGCCTGTTTCGGTAAATCGTGACTTTCGGCTTGTTTCGATGACTTTTGACTTTCGATTTGTTTCGGTGATGCCCGACTTTCAGCCTGTTCGGTGTCTCGTGAATTTCGACCTGTTTCGGCGACGTGAATTTCGGCCTATTTCGATGACTCGTGACACGGTGATTTGACGACTTGAATTTCGGTGATGCTGACTTTCAACCCCTGTTTCTGTGTCCCAAGAATTTCTGCCAGTTTTAGCAACTCGTAAATTCCGGCCTATTTAGTTGATTCGTGACTTTCGGCTTATTTCGATGACTCTCGACTTTTGGATTGCCGGAATTTTAACCAACCTGTGTCGGTGTCTCGTGAATTCCGGCCTATTTCAGCGACTCGTGAATTAAGGCCTATTTCGGCAAATCGTGACTTGCGGCCTATTTTGGCGACTCGTGACTTCCGACTGGTTTCGATGACTCTCGATTTTCGGTTAGTTTTGGTAATGCCCGACCTTCAACCTGTTTCGTTGCCTCGTGATTTCGGCCTGTTTTAGCTACTCGTGAACTACGACCTATTTCGGCGACCCGTGATTTTCGCCCTTTTGGATATTTTTTTATTTTCGGTTGGTTTTGGCGATTCGTACAATTAGTGAAGCCAATCGTTCGGATTGACTTTGAGTTTAGGATGTTTTTTGAAAGTCCAATTTGTACCCAGTTTTACGTGTGTACCAGTACAAATTATTGTTTAATTTTCCGTACGAAAATCTTCTTGTTTGTAGAATTCCAACACTTTTTTGACTGTCCCGCTGTGGTGATACACCAATGCTAAAATAATTGCAACCATGGTATTTTTTGTAATAATTTTGCGAACCTCCATAGCTAAACTTTCACATAGGTATGATGTGGATATATTTTGTTTTGGTGCTTAATTTTTTATATAGGTACGTAAGTTAGTTCGTGGTTATGTTTTTCTCGTAAGTAATTCATGTAATTTAATGTTGTTTAAAAAAAAAATACATTTAGTGGTGAATTAAAAATGTCGGAATTTTTATTGTAAAAATTTACTTTTATCTTAACTAAAACATAAATGAAGCTTCAGTTGTTTGAATTTTATAATTCTCCGAGAAACACACACGCGCCGGTGCTACCGGATGTGGATGTGCGTTTATGCCTTGTCGTTGACTTGATTTTGTGTTGTGTATAATAAACCAGTATAATTTTCAGATTGTACTGTGTAGCAGTCGTTTAGTTTTACCTCCTTTATGTCGAATTAACATTTTAGTTGCTTAATAATTGTTCTAAGCCGCTAAAACGCTGAACGTTTTCGCACTTCCGGTGTTTGAATTTGGCTCATTTGTCCAAGATGAAGCTAGATAAAAGCGAATTCAATTGTTTTAATTCGCTAAAGTTGCCGTGCTTAGCAAACTCGTCATATTAGAAATTGTAATAAAGTCATTAGGAAGTGATGAGAATTTAACAGTAATTATTCTTTAGTCGTAATTTGAATTTTAACGCAATTAGTGTGTCTAGATCGACATACGCCACGTGAGGTACAGCTAACAACAATAGTAACTCCAAAAAAGTAACTAAGATTCATTTAACTGCAACTTTTAGGCAGTAAGTCTCAGTTTGTACTTTGTAGTTAGTTGAATATGAAAATTATTATGTATTCAGAAATTCTCACTATCATAATTATGCCAAGATTGTGTAGTAAACGATTTTATTTTTTGAGTCAACGTATTCTTGTTGATAATGACTAGTTTTGGTTGAGAAACATGAATAAGTTATAAGATACATTAATATGCCTATAAAGACGTATTATGTGCATAATAAGAGTTTGTGGTTAATTTTTTTTTGCATCATAAATCACATCTCTAAGATTTAAGAAATTGTGGTTAATCTGTTATATACAGGGTGGTCCACATAAAAGGGCCACTATTGAGAACGGTAGGAGCTACGAAGAAGTTTAAATTAGAAAAATTGTTCCCCTTTCTGAGACCTTTTCAGTGATGCTTTGATGTTTTAAAAAAGTTTCATGGCACGCTAGATAATAAACAAAAATTAAAATGTTTTTTTAAATCGTTACTAACTCGGTTATACCTTATGGCACAAACATATCTTGGGGAAAAATGTGTATATTTTTTTACGCACTGTAAAATAAAAACATTCATTTCTTTCAATATTGTTTAAATTCATGGCACTTTTTAGTTTAGCTTCATAGGGACTTTTTGATGAATTTAATTTGTTTCGAGCTTGAAAAAAATACACTAAACCTTATATTATTGAAAAGAGGCAAAAACAAATGCTTTTTCATGAGCCATAGCCAACTATGGTTTCCATTTTAAAAATGCAAGTTTGTAATTTATCCAAGAATTTAAATAATATTGAAACAAATGAGAGTGTTCATTTTACAGTGCATAAAAAATTCTGCAACTTTTTCCCCAAAAATATTTTCTTACCATTAAGTATAACTGAGTTATTAGCGATTTAAAAAAAAAAAGCCCATTTTGATGTTAATTTATTATCTAGCGTGCCATGGCATTCTTTGGAAACATTGAAGCATCACTGGATTGGTCTCAGAAAGGGCAATTTGTCTAATTTAAACTTCTTCGTAGCTCTTACCGTTTACAAGATCCCTGATATGTGGACCACCCTGTATAAATCTTTGTGATTTGCATTGCCGTTTTTACAGGGGTCTCTTTTTTCGCGTTTAAGATATTTTAAAAACTTTGCACCATTTTACTTGCAAAGGATTCGCGCATTGGTAATTGCAGGATTTTCGATTTTATCTCTTGCGATTTCATGGCCAACGCGATCGCAAAAATGACCTTTATCTTTGAATCTTAAAGTTTTTTCCCTATTTTTTCTTCTGTAAATCATCAATTGCGCGTAACTCTGCAAAACATTTATTTTTGATGTTCTTGATGCAATAAACACAGCCTTATTCTAGCGATAACATATCGTAACCCTCCTTAGTGAGCAAAAAGAATTACTGGGCATTTAATTTGGTACGGTTATTTTACGTATGAGATATGCTAGCCAGGGTGGCCAGATGTAATTTAGCAAAACTAGGACAAAAAAAGAAAAACCTGGACATTTTTGCACTGTACAAACCAGTACAAAACCAGAACGTTTTTCATCGAAAAAATGTAAAGTATAAATGAGCTGTTCAGTATTTTTTATATAAATGCAAGTTCGCACGTCAAAAATTAAAACCTCAAGCGCTGCAACTTTTTATCGCGAATATCATAGCATTTTCTACGAGCAACAATAATGCCAACTGTTGCACACTATGACACTAACATTTAATTAATGGTGTTTCACTGACAATGAAAATTATGATTTTATAAAAACTTATCAAAAACCCAGACGAATTTTAAAAATTCGCCCGGATTTCCCCGCCGAAGTACAAAAACCGGACATGTTCGGGGAAATACGGACGTCTGGTCACCCTATATGCGCCCAATATTGTTATTTTTCATGGATAGTGTGGTAAGCTTTGATGCTATTATAGAGGCTATTGTGTTAATGTTATGAGGCAGCTTTTTTATTGCTAACACATGCTTCGCTAACGAACCAAACATTATTTATAATTATATATTTTAAAATAGTGAATATATTCTTTGTGGAAAAAATACCCTTTACTTTCATTTGTTTTTGCTGCCACTTGCACAGAATAGCAGTATTGTGTAGCGCAGATGTTTGGGAACCGCTGGCTGGTTCCTAATATTGTAAAATATTTCATAGTCGTAGATACTAATACTAGTCGTGATAATGATAGTAATTGTGATATACGATTTCAAATACCTTTTGTCTCTAAATACCTAAGCACCTTCAAATTAACCACAGCATACCGTTGCGTGATTGTTTTCTTCCCTTTTTGCCTAGTACGGTAGGCTCCCTAAGCTTAGGGTCTGAATCTCCCCAAGTTTTAACTTTTACCGATAAAATTAACCCGTGTGTGCCGGTGCCTTAAGATCTGTATTTGTATGATACATCTCCCTAGAACGTATTTACTTGTCAAGGAACATCTGTTCAGTTAATATCGGAATCCCTGACAGGTAAATCTACTTGCAATAATTCCTGCCCCGGTGAAACGCCATGTTGAATTACGCGGAGCACAGCTAAATTTTAGATAGGAAATTATTCGCAAATTGCTCGCAATTAGAAACGAAATTGCGCAGTTCACATGTGGAATTTAAACGAGGTACGCGCACGGCCGAAGAAAGATGTTATGAAAAAGCGAAATGCAGTTTTAATTAATTCTTTGTCTTATGAATCGGTTGCGTTACGAGATGTGGCAGTTTAAAACGTTAAGTAAATTGATTTTTGGCTCAATGAAGCGTGGAATTTTAACAGGGGAGATAAATTATGTCGCTGCGAGATAAAGTAAGGCAAAAAAATTAATTTCAGCCGCAAAAACCGATCAACGCGATCGCCAAAAAGAGTTTCATCGTAATTACGTTGCGCGGAACATATATCGTCATTTATAATATCATTTGTAAACACCTGACTCGATACATTTAAGCACGTCATTGTTCATATAATCCTGTACGGAACGTGCATAATTTTCTTCATCAGCTGTCGAAGTTACTACTAATTTTTATGCCTCATAAAATATTATTTACCACAATGACATTTACTATCTTGTCTGTACTAAATTATCAACTTTATTTATGATTTATAATATAATTTATCAATAAAATCAGTCTGAACTAAAATTAGTAACTTAGTGCAGAACAACCGTTTTTTAGGTAACTCTGTTATTGGAAGAGTTACAGAATCGGTTAAATTATCAAATTTGGACACAGGTACAAGATAAATGATATATTCAATTAGGTAGCTGTTTTTTGTTTTAATTTTCATAGATAGCTTGATAAGTGATGGGTAAGTTATTTGTAAAAATAGATATGGCAAATGATATCTCATTAGAAAGAGGGAAAAAAACGAACATTTAACTATTCTAAAGTCAACTTTACGGCCCATAAGAAAAAATGAAGTTAGGAGTAATATCTCGAAAATGGTTAATTATAAATAAAATATAAAATAAATAGTTAAATTCGAAACAAAAAAGTTATGAGAGAAAAAAGAAATTCAACATCATGTCATTATTTTTTATAACTTCTGAAGTACGAGAAATTTTGTACTTCAAAAAATCAATAGTAGCTTCTCTCATGCTTGGGAATAATTTATTTACTTTCTTTCAGCAAATCTGAATCCCTTATATACCTTATAAGCGAGATCCCCATGCTGAAAATGTTATCTGGGACAGCCTGTATAATATGTGAAGTTTTGAAGCTATTGGTACTGTTAAATTCGTCAGAAAATACTCTATTTAAATAACCGCATGTACCACTACCGTTCCAATAAAAAAAAAGACTTTTTGTCAAAAACCCGATTTTGCAACCTTAAAAGCCGATTAAAGTAACCTAAATATCAATTAAAGTTCACGAAAATGTCTTTCGGACACTTTTTGACGGAATAAAATTAAGTTTTTGCCCAAAAATTATTTGACGTTATAAAAATTAACCAAAATAGTGCAGTTTTATTCAAAATTGCTTCCTCTTTTCAAAAATGTAAAAATATAGAGGAAGTTCCATTTAAAATAACAAAGTTAGGGCCATTTCCGGCAAAACCGGAAGTTAAACAATAGTGTACATTTGTTCAAATAATTCGATTTTCTACACATATCATATGACTAAAATTTCATTTAACTAAAATTAAAACAAATGAAAAAATGGGGGTGTAACAGAATGAGTTCTGTTACACCCGGTATAAAAATCTGCTGCTAGTAGATAAACAATGTTTTTGTTATGAAGTAGTATTTAACTCTAATTTTTTAAGCCTTGAAGATTTTTTTAGATTTACCTACGCATTGAATTAAAAAATATATCCTTTTTATAATAAAGCCAAGCATGATTGCTACTTAAAAGATTTCAAGTTTGGTTTGAATATCGGTAATCGCTCAATTAAAACAATCTGTAAGTAACTTAATGTATGTTTAATTATCTTTTGTTCCGTAAGCAGTGTAATATTTAGTGATGAATTTAATTTAATGTATGGCGTTTGTTAGTTCATATTGACGAAACCCATTTTATAGGTATTATCTGCTTAAGTATTCATTCGACTTGTTAACGATTAGATACATCTCAATTTTCAAACAATAATTTAAAAAGGTTCATCTTTAACTAAGCCAGCGATCTCAACGTAAAAACGTCCGACTCCTACACCCAAATAATAAAAATTGTTAAGTGATTTTTAATGATATTTTTAATACTCGTGACTACATCATCATTCGACTGTAGTTTCATTTTATTGTTTTATGTACTTGTTTAATAAACGCGGCTTAAACCTAATAGTGGGTGTAAATATTAATAAACCTTTAAGAAAATGTAATAAACGATTTTGTTTAAAACTTGGGAAATAATATATAGTTAATACGACTTGCGACGCTACCGTTGGCGATTTCTAAACCAGCGTTTCCAAAATTGGGGTTCCGCAAAACAGCAAAAGGGGTTCAGGAAAAATTTTAAAAAAAAATGAATAAATCACCACCTATTGGTTTTTTGTACCCCTGGCGATAGCCCCTTAAAGAAGTCCTGTGTTTTTGAAAAACTCGAGGATTTTCTTTAAGGGTGTTTTTCTTAGCTCATCTTGGTTGGCTTTTTCCATCCCTAGAAGTCTGCGCCGGTAGGGTGTGAATCCTTCACACTGGCATATTACGTGAAGAGGAGTTTCTTCTTCTTCACCACATCCTCTGCATATATCGGTCTCTGAGAGCCCTACCATGTATGTATTTATTTAGCCGACAGTGTCCTGTGATGAGTCCTGTGGTTGCTCTGATGTCTACTCTGCTCATTCATCATTTACATATTATTACACATTAAGTATCTACTTATAATCTGAATAATCGAATATTTGAATAATTGGCGTTAATGTTGTTATAGTCGGTATTAAACCGTTATTTAATTTTAGTTCATGAAAGCTAAAAGAAATTTTTTGGGTGGAAACGAAAGGACATAATAAAATTATTTATTAGTTTCGATCAAAATCAAATGAAATTGTTTTCGTTTTTAGTTCCTGGTAACCATTTTTTAGCTTCATAATATGTACTGTGCCAGTCATTTTAAAACCTAGTAGGGTTCCGTATTGTTTAAGAAACCATGAAAGGGTTCCATGGTTAAAATAAATTGGTAATCACTGCTTTAAATGATTCAACATATTTCAAAATACTTTTAGTTTTGTCAATACTTCTAAGTTATTTCATCTCGTTGAAGTATTACTAACTAAACTAAATATATTGAAGTTGTAAAGTTCATACATTATAAGTTAAAGTTGTATTATATAATACCTTACAAAATGTAGTATTAAGAATTCATAACTCTTCGTTAATTCTACCAACATGGCGCATTATAACTCGTATTAAAGCATACAAGCCATTATGGAACTTCTAAGATCACAAAGTGAATAGTATCTTTTTACAAGGCATTAATTTAATTCCGTTCATAACGTCTGCTATTTCTCATCAGCCGTTAATAAAACTGATAAATTCCTTGTCAAGTTCTTTCTAAGGCAGCTGCCACTTCTCATCTAGTTCTCATAAAAACATTCCGTGCAAAATGTGTTCGACAGAAACCGGCTCCAAGAATATATCTTATACGATAGGATGTAGCATCTACCTGCAAAGTCTATTGTTGCAGTTAGAAGCACCAAATTCGGGAAAGTTCGTTCACAATCGCTTATAATTGCATCACGTCTGCTTGAGGTTTGTCTATCAACTACTTTGGGTGTGCAGCAACCGCGAGGTATTACTGCGAGCTTGCTAGAAAATTAAATTTTTTGTTTGGTTGCCTGTATTGGGCGGTATTATGGTCTTAAATGAGGTAGATGATGATAAATTTCTTCAGGATGTTTGTTGGAAAACTTAAACGCGGAAGATCAGTGGTTGGTGCTGATAAAAATTCTGAAGTTGTGCAGATTATAAATATGTAATCGATAGCAATCACTTAAAAAGCGTGTGACATAAAATATTCATACCCCCCAGGTTAAAGAGTCTGAAAGGCTTAACCGCGTGGTCTAAAAAATCGAATATTTTTAAAACTGATCTAGACACCATGCGAATTTTGGCTTAAATGTATTTAAAATATGTTTGTATTTGAAGCAAAAAAATTATACTGCCTTATTATGACAAAACATTAATATCGATCATGATTTGTTACTTACTGTTTTACAATGTCGCTAGGCCTTTTTAGATCCAGGTCATTGACAGTGGGTTTGTTCCAACAAGCGATTTAAAACCAATTCTTGGATAAGTACATGAACTGTTTTTTTCGCATGCGTGAACCACTTGTATGTACTAATAAATATATTGGTCAATATTAGCCGTTGTAGGAACGCTTTTACTACTGGACTAACTTTAAATGACATTTGTGTCTATTGGGTTCATAGATATGAGCGCATCCCAAGGGTAAACACTTTAAAAAATCCAGTACTAAATGGGATTGGGAGGGCGATGCATAGCTACCAGAGCTCACGTTAGTTATGAACAGCGCATGCGTGTAAAAATCCAAGCGCCAGTATATGCCTTCATTCCCATAGTATTTTGACCGTACACTAACTAGTTCATGTATTAATTTTATAACCGTACAATGAAATATCAGAGACTGCTGGAACGCGATATCGATACTGCGCAGAATCCTGATAGTACAGGGTGGGCAAATTTCGATGTTTTAATAGGGAATCTCGATAACTATAAGAGGTATCAAAAAACGGACCGCGCATCCTCTATCTCTATTTTCGAGAAAAAGTTAATGGTGAAAACTAAAATTGGTTATTGTCTTTTGTTTTCGAGTTATCGCCGATAACTCGATTTTTCGACTTTTCGTTTTATGACTATACAGGGTGTCCCAGATTACATTTCCAGCATGGGGATCTCGCTTATTATAAGAGATACAGGTTTGTTTAAATTAGATGAATTATTCCTTGGTATGAAAGGAGCCACAATCAATTTTTAAAAGTACAAAATTCGTCGTGCTTCAGATGTTATAGCAAAAAATATGAAAATGTCGGATTTCTTTTTTCTTTCATAACTTTTTTGTCTTAATCGTTAAAGCAATTTTATTTGTACTTTTTGAAGGCACTTTTTAATGGAGAATGTAACTGTCATTTTAGATTTTTTTAACACCTACCATTTTCGAGATATTATATTAATAAATGATACCGCAGACAAATGGCAACTGTCATTTGACATTTAATTAGTTGTTTTTTGTTTTTATTTTCATAGATAGCTTGATAAGTCATGGGTAAAATACGATTTTTTTTCATTTTGTGACTTGTTTATAAAAATAGGTATAGCAAGTAGTATCTCATTTAAACGAGTAAAAAAAAGTACATTCAACTATTCCATAGCCAACTTCGCGGTCCATAAAAAAAAATGGAATTTGGGGTAATATCTCGAAAATGGTAGGTTTTAAAAAAAATCTAAAGTGACAGTTACATTCTCCATTAAAAAGTACCTTCAGAAAGTACAAATACAAATTACTCTAACAATTAAGACAAAAAAGTTATGAAAGAAAAAAGAAATTCAACATTTTCATATTTTTTGCTATAACAACTGAAGCACGACGAATTTTGTACTTTTAAAAATTGATTGTGGCTCCTTTCATACCAAGGAATAATTCATCTAATTTAAACAAACCTGTATCTCTTATGATAAGCGAGATCCCCATGCTGGAAATGTAATCTGGGACACCCTGTATATTTCGCTTGTTTATGAAAATAAATAAAAATAATGTTGACGTTCTACAGGCACTTTTTTGATTAGAATGCAGTGGCGTAGACAATTTTTCAAAACAAAAAATCGAAATTCGAGTTGTGACATAAAGTTGTATTTTTTTAAATGGAATCCATAGTTGGCTATGACATTTAAATTTCTTATTTTTTTGCCATTCCAAATATATAAGGGTTGATGTATTTATTTTCAATAATACGCAAGTTACGAAGATTTTTTAGTTTTTTTAAAAAATAAAATTATAGCAGGCTGTGAAAACAAAAACAACACAAAGGGTAAATAAAACCTTTTAAAACTCATTTGGTACAAGTTACGAAGGTTTTGTAATTTGTTGTTGTGAAATTATTGTAGGCTGTGAAAACAAAAACAAAACAAGGTGTAAAACTTTTATAAACTCATTTGGTACAAGTTACGAAGGTTTTGTAATTTGTTGTTGTGATAAACATTATAAATATATAAAAATAAGGAAACAACGATAAAGTCTGAATCTGCAGTAATGTAGTTTATTGTAGTTTATCTTATGTTCAAATATTTGTAATGTTTATCACAACAACAAATTACAAAACCTTCGTAACTTGTACCAAATAAGTTTAAAAAGGTTTTACACATTGTTTTGTTTTTGTTTTCACAGCCTACTATAATTTTGTTTAAAAAAAAACTAATAAACCTCCGTAACTTGCGTATTATTGAAAATAATTAGATCAACCCTTATATATTTGGAATGACAAAAAAATAAGGAATTTAAATAAGTCATAGCCAACTATGGATTCTATTTTAAAAAAATACAACTTTATGTCACAACTCGAATTTCGGTTGTTTTTTTTAAATTTTCTACGCCACTGGATTTTTATCAAAAAAGTGCCTGTGGAACGTCAAAATTATTTTTGTTTATTTTCATAAACAAGCGAAATATAGCCATAAAACGAAAAATCGAGTTATCGGGTTAACTCGAAAACAAAAGACGATAACCAAGTTTAGTTTTCACTATTAACTTTTTCTCGAAAAAAGAGATCGAGGATGCGCGATAGGTTTTTTTTATACCTCTTATAGTTACCGAGATTCCCTATTAAAACATCGAAATTTGCCCACCCTGTACATTGGACCGTACATAGCCCTGCTGGAACAAACCTATCGGTTGTGTGAGCCTTTACAATTTTGTGTGCACATTCGAAATGATGGCGTAAAGTTTTCTAAGGTATAATCCAAAAATCACTTAAATCTGTTTGAAAATGAAAAAGTTTTGACCAAAATAATACAATTGGTGGTTTTGGGCCACCCTGTATGTTGGACTTTTAACGAAAAGGCCTGCCTTTTTTTGGCATTTGATTTAGTATTTAATTACTTTTTTAATTGTAAAGGTGCATATAGCTCCTAGTGCCTTTATATTCAAGTGCTACACACCGTAAAACAAAAATATGCACCATACGTAAGCAGTAATTGACTCCAGGCTGTTGGTTGCCAAGGCAGCAGACAGTAAAGAACCAAGCCGTGGCTTAGCATTGCAGTAAACTATAGGGCGATATCTTTGATATTTTAAGTTATCCGGTAATCTTAAAAACAAATTTGGTTGTCAAGGCAACATGAGACTTGGTTAATTAATTTTCCTGTTCTAATTAATATTTTAGGTAACTGGTACTTTCCAGACTATAATTTTTAGTAGGTTGTATTTTTAAAACGCAAGTGTTCGCCCTTAACAAATTCTAATAATTTTTTTTCTGACGTTTTTATTTGTATAAATTTAATGAGTAATTTGAGACAATGAGTTAATCGCTATATTTGAGATGCCTAATTAGTTAATGAAAGTTAATTACAGTGTTTATTGTTGTTTTTCCGTTACCTTGCCGAAATGTGGCTTTAATTTAATTTTATATGGATGTATCAAGGTTGTGAGCATTACGCGGCTGTATTTTCTAAGAATTATGCGTGATGGAAATTAATTTGGTAATATAAGCTTAGTTTTATGGGAAAAAAATTGCCCTCTTAATACGAATTACGGAAAGTTATTCGTACATAAAAAAATATTGCCTGTAAAAAATGTAAAAGAAATTATAAAAGTTGTTTGCTTTCTTTGAATAAATTTTCATCCTCATTTAAATTGATGTTCTTTTGTTTTGTGATAAATTTTGAATATAAATAATTTTTTTTATGTTCGCTCTCAGCTTTATTATTAGTTAGGTTGGTCATGGAGTGGCTGGTACATCAATTTATTATCAATAAACATTTTTATTTTCAATTTTAGCGATTTGCTTATCTATTCAAAACAATTTGTTTATTTAAAAACATTTGACTGTCTAATTGCACTAATAATACTGACCTTTTTTTGTTACAGGTAAGCATCTCTGAAACATTGCCACCTTTTTGTGATGCAAGTGATCTTTACAAAGCACGCCGGGATTACATCACATGACAAGTTAATCAGGTATTTGTGGATATAACCGACAATTGGATGAATGTTGATGGGCTCGAAACAATTGAAGTAACAATTCTGGTTTATGCAAGCTCATCGATTTCATTCTACCAACCGGGCAGTGTTTTGTTTTATTGGTCGATGGTAGGGGTGAATTGGCGATTAGCGTAATGCATTTCCCTGGTCAGACACTTCGAGATTATACCAGGACAGATTAATAAGTTGTGATTTATAGGTTATTAACGCTTGTGTAACGACTGTCAAAACTTTTTTATTAAATAAGTCAGCTTTATTTTGTTGTTTTGGGCTGTTTTTTTATCATCGTGTTACAGACTTTTAGTGCTATTTTCTATTAGTAACAGAAAATCGAACGCTTAAATATAGTATTTTTGAAAAAAGAGTATCAAATGTTCCTAAAAGTAATATTTTTGCGTAAAAAATCATTTATCAGTACCTATCTAGAAAAATTTGTTATTTTTATGTATTTTTTTTCTTGCTTAACGGTACTGGACCGTATAAGATATCCATATCGTCCGTGTATCATACATTGTTGTATTATTTCAGTGCTAAAATTAGCAGATAGACGAAATTGGTACACATACAACCAGTCCCTGTTTTTGGCTTATTTCGGAGACAACTATAAATTACACTAACGAATAAACGTAAAGATAAATTAACCACAGCATCCATAATTTGTAAATTTGATTAATGCTCTTCAGAATTCTAAAAATCCTGGTGCAGTAAATAATATTTTTGGCAATATGTCAGAGCTGTACTCACCAAGTTCTGGTGGGCTATATTTAGAACTTGTTTAATTTCACCAAATTGATTTTTTTAAAGCAAATGTTTTAAATGTCCGGTTTATTGACTATTCTTTGATGGAAATTCAATGAACTATCAGTTGTCCATAAATAGAGAGTAGAATTTGTGGAAATATTGAAATGCGATCGCGTATTTTCAATGTTTTTTTCATCGTTAAAAGATTTAAGATGTTCCATTGCTAGTAAATTCTCCGTTTTAGTTGCTAAATGTTCATGGGAATTTTAGGCGTAAAACGAAAGAAATCGGATGGCCTTAATTAAGTCCGGTAATCGAGTATTATTAAACTGAAGATCACGGAGTAATTAAGCCATCTTTAAAGATGAGCTTCAGTATGTCTCGCTAATTAGTAGGTAGTTTGATGGAGCGGGGCCCGGTCTTGCTGTAAAAAAAACATTTTCATAACTGTGATATTAATATACAGGGTGGTGCATTTTTCGATGCTTACCATTGCTATCTTGGAAACGGTAAGAGATACACGGTCGGTTAAATTAGAGAAAAGTTGCACATTTTTATGGCCATTGAGAATCTGAAATCCTGGATATTTTGATTCGTTTTTGATTTATTACAAAAAAAAACTGAAAAATGTGATTTTAGAAAAATATTATTATCCTCTCTACCATTTACGCTATTTAATTTAAACTTGGTAACTTTATTTTTTTGACAATCCTGGGTTTGATGACGTCAACAGAAATTTTCTAAGCCTTTTAGATTTCAAGTTGCGATAGTCGACTTTTTTATTTCTTATGGCCGCCATATTGGATTTTTGTACCATCAGACAGACAAAAATTGCTTTTCTGATTGGTAACCAACACAACCTTTTTTTAAAAAAAATTGTGGAACTTTGAAAGTTTGTATAAATTAGTTACAAAATCGAGATAGCTTTGAAAAACAATTGAAACTATGATATAAATAAAAGTGACAGAATGTACACGGTTTAAAAATACTTTTCGAGAAAGAAAACAAAGAAATCAAATCGCTCCAACTCCGGTTAGAAAAAGTAATTTTAACTGAACGCAACGGAAAAATTAGGCAGTTTTGAAAAATGAACTCTAACATGTCTCGCTCACCAGCGGTGTAATGGGGCGGGGCGCTGTTTTGCATTATATATTATATTATAACCCAATTTGTATGCACATGTGCGCCCTGATATTTCTTTGGTAGTTACGATGATGCACAATTGTTTGTAATTAAAAGTTTTTCTTTGTCAAACCAGACGTTTTGCAATGTTTTTGGATTTTCCCTCACTTTCTTCAAGTTGGATGTTTTTATTTTTCAATCCTGGCTCGTTTTGAAATTGTAAATGCATTTGAACGACCAAATATTAAAGTTTGAAGCAGATTCGTGATCTGTTTGGTGAGATAGATATGCGCTGTCGACATGGATTTATATTTGTGACACACCCGCTACCTGAAATCGTGTTAGACGCTGTACATTGATGTTATTCAGATCGAAAAACAAAATTACTACGGTGAATTGCGCTCGAAGATTACCGTAATCCAAAACGCGCAAAAAAAATCCAACCGGAAACCGTGTGCGTGTACCTTATTCCAAACTACACACTGGAAACACGTAATTATAAGTAAACATATATGTGTATGTAAATCTAGATACCAGTTCTACTGCGAAGACTCGTTGAAATAACTAAAGATTAGAATTAACTGTAGAAATTTATTCCATTTAATAAAGCAACACTCCTACGGCGCAATTTCGTCAGCGTCTTTTTATCTGCGCGACTGTTGGAAGTTTCAAGTTTTAGTGGAGTTTGTCGTTGTTAATTTGGCGAATACCAAAACCAGTTCGTTCTTCACTAACAAACTTCCTGTAATAAATGAATTAATGTTACCCATAAATGGTGCAAAACTTAGCAGAACCGGTTTTGTTTATTTCATCCTTATTTTTAATAAGGTAGCGATGCGTAAGGAATTATAATAATTAATAAACATGAGTCAGACATGGGCGTCTGGCTAGTGTATTGTTAAACTTGCGATGTTTTTTTATCTGTAGCACTTGGAATTTATCCAATAATTAGATTTAGTTGAAAGATTTGCTGTTTGAAACAAAATTAACGCCACGATTATGCCATTTTAGGAAAGATAAAAATTTTGATGTAAAGATAGATGAGCGTTTTAAATTGCGATAAACGACCACACTATGTTAAAATTATTCTACGTGCGGTGTAGCTAAAGGTGAATTTACACAGTGACGTACAGCTTATGCCATCCTTCAGCGTTTTTCAAGTTGTGGAACTCGCCTCTCCTGAGGTGAATAAAGAAGCTGACGGAAATTTAAAAACAAAATACAAATAGAAGACGAAGATTGAATTCGCTAAAGTAAAACAAACCTTACATCATATTAGAAATGATACGATAATATTGGTTCATAAATACAGGGTGTTTCTTAAATATTGCGAAAAAAATCGGTAGGTGATTCCTTTTCAAAAATTAAGGGGGATCTTTCATGTACAATTTTTTCCTTAACTAACTGTAGGTTTTACGAGAAAAACTAATGAAAAAAGTTCCTTAATAAATCAGGCTTTCAAAAACGAATTTTTTAATTGCAAAATTTTATCCCACCTAAAAGTTCTGATTAAAAAAACAACAGGGGTCGCACTTTTCAGCCTCCTGTGAAGGCGGGAGGTAATTAAAAATATTACTACGGGAAACCTTTCAATAAGTATAAAACATCCACTAAATTTCATTCTCCGACACATCTCCAAATTTGAGAAATAAAATAAAAACCTAATTTTACCGTTTTCCTTTAGAAGGGTGTAACTCCGAAAGGAGACGTCTAAGGAATAATTTTTATATGAAAGGCCCCCCTTAATTTTTGATAAGGAATCACCTACCGAATTGTTTCACTATATTTAAGAAACACCCTGTATATCAGGGTTTATCACCTAGATAGTGAAAAATTCGAATATCCAGCAACAGCTAATCATTCAATATGCCGTTTTAAAAAGTAATCATTTAGCAAAATTACGCCGGGCTTATTACACCGCTAAAGAACGAGACCTCAGTTTCAGAAATAGATTGTCGTTTTGGGTCGCCCGAGTATTTTTTTCTTTCCTACTTCCATCTCGCATATAATTTTCACCGTTTTTCAATTTTCATTAGATGCCCGAACCACCTTAGTTGGTGAGTTCAATTGTTTTCCGTGGCATGTTTTATTTTCAGTTCATTTCTTATTCTTTCTTATTTTGTCCGTTCTTGGTACACCTTCAATTTTTCTTAGTTCATATTTTCATTTTACACACTTTATTTAACTTTTTAATGCGTCTGCTAAAACCCATGATTCGCATCCATACATAAATAAGCATTAACTGTAGCATAAATTCTGGTCTTAGTAGTTTTTTTTTTTAATTGAAGAAGGTTTAAACAAAATTCCATTCAATTGCATTACCTTGCTTATTCTGTCAGTTATTTTTTGTTTAATTTTGCTAGTTTCCTCCAGAAATGCCCCTAAATATTTCAGTTGTTTTTTTACTTGTAATTTTGCATCCTACTCTACTATTTCTACATTTTCTGTATCATTTGCTATCATCATAATTTCTGTTTTCTTTAATGTTATATTCTTTTTAAATTATTTGTTCATTTTTCAATTCCATTTTGGGATTTTGTAATTCTTCCTTTCTCTTTCCAAGTAGGATTAGATCATCTACATACATAAGTTCATACATTCTAATTGGCATTTATTTTATGTAACCTATGTGCATTCTCTTTGTTGTATGTTTTTTTATATATATATATTTTTTTTTTTGGAGATATCCGTTATTATTAGGAACAGTACTGGGCTTAAAATGCTTCCTTGTCTAACTACTTTGCACCAGCGTTATCATCTTGTCACTTACTCATCTTTCTCGTATCGTCTTTCATATTTCTTCTATTTGTTTTCTATCAAAGGTTTTCTCTAAGTCTATTGCTGGTTATTAGTGTTACTTATTTTATCGGTTATTTGTCTCATCACAAAGACCCAATTTTGGGTTGATCTTCGTGTTCTGAATCTTGCTTTAACAATGGAGAAAATGAGTTGTATCCACCGAGTTTTTTTTTTTTTTTAATGGCTTACGGAAAAGTTTCGTTACCGAATTATATTTGCCGTTAACTTAAATTTACATACGGTAATTCTATCGTTAAATATTATTTAAGTTGTAAACTAATAATGTAATCATACAAAATTAGCCTTGCAAATAGAGGAGAATATTAACTGGTACATTAATTATTAACAATAATATCAAATAACGCGTTACGCACCGAACTACAGAAATGTTTATTTTGACATTCTAGCCACAAGCGCAAGGTTAACGGCCTTGAATATACACAGCCTCCCAGAAAAGGCCTCAAATAACACCGCACTAAAGATAACAAGGTGGGTTCTTCAGTTCATTTTTGATAAGGGAGGAACAGAGTGCAAAATGCATTACTTCTCACATAAATGTAATTATTACAAGTGCAGCGGGATCACGAACAAACTTAATGATCAATATAAACATGTTTACGAAATGTCGAAATCGCTTATTTTTTTAACTAATCTCTTCGCAGAAGCGTCTGATTAAAATAAATTGTTGTGCAGGTCAGTTCTCGAAAGCTCGTTCGATAACCATAGCCCACTTCGTCTAATGGTTTGTTGCGTTAACCGAACTGAAGGCTAGGGTTATGTACATAAGTTAAAAAAAGTGATTGTCATCGATACTGCGCTATTTTTGGCTTGACAATAAGGATCTCGACAAATAATACAAACAATCCTAATGGCTTTCGCGTATTATAAGGTAGTTTAGAAGTTGTTTGGTGGATGTCGACGTGTTCGGATAACGAAACGCTAGCGTCGGATAGGCTCAATGTTTTTGGACAGGTGGTATAGGCCGCGTCAAGTCTAATGGCGAGCGGTGGGGGCGTTTTCGCGCAAAAAGCACTACAATAACGTCCACGAACTTGGTATACCAATACAACTAAGTAAGTAGGTGTGTTTAATTGCAATTGTGTTTAGTGCGTGCCCCCACTGCTCGCCATTAGACTTGACGCGGACTATAATTGTAGCAACTTTTTAATTTGAAAGTACATATTTTTTCCTTGGACTTTTATCACTGTAACCTGAGCTCATCATAGATTAATAAAAAGTAAATACAATCATTTACTTAAGTATCAGCGATTCCGTGTTTTATTCACTCACTATCTTTTGTAATGTAAGCTCCAATTTGTTCTTTTCCTGTTAGAGCTTAGTATAGCAACTAAAGCTCCAATAAAAAAAAATTCTTAATCATTACTTTTAATAACAACATTGATATTTTCGTATGAATTTTTAAGCAAAAATGTATTAAACAAAACTGCACAAATCGTATCAATTCAGAGAACGTCTCGATTCAAAATGCAACTTCGCAAAATTTTATTGTTTGTTAAATTACGTTAAAGTGTGCAAATATGAATATATATTTGTTTATGCGGCGTTGTGATGCACTTTGAATTTTAAAATTCAGTGTGTTAATATGTAATGCGGAATGGAATGTGCATCATGCAAAATTCCAAGCCGTAGGATTTAACAATGAATAATAAATTATCTTTTACGATCCAGCCTTATCAAAATTCAAGAATTAAGTGTTGTACGGCAATGAAAATTTGAAGATTTTGATTTATTAAGTTCTAATGTTAATTTTTTTGCTCTTAATTTTCATACAGACTTTAAAATATTTGTTCTGTTAGACAAATTTTTTGGGGTCGTTAAATACAGGGTGAGTCACGACGGACGCGTCGGAGTTTTATGGCGAAACAGTTTGTATTTTCCAATTTCTGTCGCTGTTAGATTATGTAAGTCAATAAGGGCTACATTTTAAAAATATTTTCAAATATACAGGGTGCTCCAAAAAAGAGTGCCATATCAAAGTTATACTTTTTCTTATGGAACACCCTGTATATTTTTACATTTTTGGATTCCTCTTTAAATTTAATTCAAAAAACGTAAAAGGTTATATGGGTCTAAAGTCAACCGTTCTCGTGAAAAATGCATTTTCATGAAAATACAGTATTTTCAAAAATTTTCCACATTTGAAAACTTTGACAAGTCTGAAGAAATTCGCTTGGAGATAAGATTGACAATAGATTATGTAACACTTTGCACCACCTACATTTTTAAAATATTATACAGGGCGTTTTTTATGCTTGGTCAAAGTTGTGAAACTTTAAACATCGATAACTCATTTTTTTTAAATACAACACCCTATATTTTTTTACACCGTCTTATAGAAAATTTAATTCTCTTTTGAAAACATGAAGGCTGTTTTTCACCTAAAATTTATATTTTCCGAGATATCGCGATTTTATTGTTAATTATGAGGGCAAAGTAATATTTTCAAGTAAGCCATGAAGGTAGACAGCGGTAATTTGAAACAATTGAAAGAAAAAACAAGAAACTTATAATTTTGTCGTTTGCCTACACATTTTTGACATTTTTTTATAAGAAAGTTGTAGATTTACCACTTTTACGTTTAAATATAGGTTTCTCATCAGGGCCACAATATTTTTCATATAATTGAGTTTGATCGTTTGACAAGTCCTAAAAACCGATTGATAATGTATTAGGTACGAGAACGGAACGCTGATTTAAAAAAAAAGTAATACTGACTTGTCTAATTTTACATTTAAAAAAAAAACATGGTTGGTACTGTTTTTGGTAGAGTGTCGTAGTGTCGTATCGCAAACAGACAAAAAATGGTTTATAGGATTTAGTAATTATCTTATAACTCTGATCCAATAAATAAATGCATAAATAATTTTAAAAAATCTCTATTTAAACGTAAGTATGGTAAAACTACAACTTTCCTATAAAAATATGTCAAAAGTGTGTAGTCAAACGATAAACGTATAATTGTCTTGTTTTTTCTTTCAATTGTTTCAAATTACCGCTGTCTACCTTCATGGCTTACTTGAAAATATTACGTTGCCCTAATAATTAACAATGAAATCGCGATATCTCGGAAAATATAAATTTTAGGTGAAAAACAGCCTTAATGTTTTCGAAAGAGAATTAAATTTTCTATAAGACGGTGTAAAAAAATATAGGGTGTTGTATTTAAAAAAAATGAGTTATCGAGTTTTAAAGTTTCACAACTTTGACCAAGCGTAAAAAAACGCCCTGTATAATATTTTAAAAATGCAGGTGGTGCAAAGTGTTACATAATCTATTGTCAATCTTATCTCCAAGCGAAGTTCTTCAGACTTGTCAAAGTTTTCAAATGTGGAAAATTTTTGAAAATACTGTATTTTCATGAAAATGCAATTTTCACGAGAACGGTTGACTTAAGACCCATATAACCTTTTACATTTTTTGAAGTAAATTTAAAGAGGAATCCAAAAATGTAAAAATATACAGGGTGTTCCATAAGAAAAAGTATAACTTTGATATGGCACTCTTTTTTGGAACACCCTGTACATTGGAAAATATTTTTAAAATGTAGCCCTTATTGACTTACATAATCTAACACCGACAGAAATTGGAAAATATAAACCGTTTCGCCATAAAACTCCGACGCGTCCGTCGTGACTCACCCTGTATGTGTTATAATTTTTTTCATGGCTGCAGAAATTGACTTTTAATGAAACCTAAACTTTCGCGTGGAAGTAGAAAAATCATCGCTAAACCTACCTAGCGCATACCTAAAAAACTTATTTAATATACAGCTTCATTCAAAAAGTCTGCAACAAATGTAAAAGTTTTTTATTATCGATTTCTCAGAAAATTTTATTCTGGATAGTTGGAGCATGGTCTAAAACAACGGTGGGCAACCTCCGGCCCGCGGGCCAACTCCGGCCCGCGTAAAGTTCTAATCCGGCCCGCGAGATCTTAAGAAGAAATAATAAATAAATATTTTCAAAAACAAAAATTTGAAAGAAAAGAATTAGGTTAGTACCTAACATAAGGAAAAAGGAGACATCTACAGTTTAATTTTCGATATAATTCGTCTTATTTAAATTAAACACACATAGGCTACATCTTTGTTCATAATTTAGTACTAACGTCGTAACATAGAAAGTCGTAACGCAGAAACTTCGGATATGTTCAATAATCGTTTAACGTCGGAAATGTTCGACAATTCGTTTTTCGTTCGTGGAATCCCCCGTGTAGTCACGTAGTGTCGTAGTAAATGAATTCGCATAGTTTTAAAGTGAAATATATAATTAAAATTAATATTTATTTATTAAAGGTAATAAAAAAAAATCTCGTATAATTTAAATTTTAAATAAGAAAAATAATTATAAATATTCATTTTAGTTCTGAAAGCAAAATGGCATCGGACAATAGTAAAAAACGAAAAGTTGATTTGGAAAACAGAGTTTTTCAAGATAAATGGACGTCGCAATATTTTTTTATTTTTTCAGAAAAAAATTCAAGTAACAAAAATGTGTCTATTAACTACTAAGGCCCGCGGACGAAACGTAAATCTTATTCTGGCCCCTGTTATACAAAAGGTTGCCCACCCCTGGTCTAAAACCACTTTTCTTAGATAAAAAAGTTTAATAAAAAGTCATAGAACAGTAGAAGTTGGCGATTTTTAAAATATTCGCAAGAGTAAACGGCTTTTATTTTAAAAGATACAAAAAAAATTATGGGAAACGTTTTTTAGAATTTAAAAATAAGGCTAGATTTAAATTTTGACTGTCAAATTCCAATTTTTATTTTTTAGGAAATTTAACATTCAAAAAGTCTGCAACAAATGGAAAAGATTTTTATTATCGATTTTTCAGAAAATTTTATTCTTGGTAAAAGTTAGTGCATGGTCTAAACCTAATTTTCTAAGATAAAAAAAGTTTGATAAAAAGTCATAGAACACTAGATGTTAGCGATTTTTGTAAGAGTAAACTGCCCTTATTTTAAGAGATACAAAAAAAATGTATGGGAAACGTTTTTTAGACTTTAATAATAAGGCTAGATTTAAATTTTGACAGTCAAATTCCAATTTTGATAATTGATAAAAATCGGGCTATGTTTAAATCCTGAGGGTC
This sequence comes from Elmis aenea, assembly GCA_947652605.1. Classification (NCBI taxonomy): domain Eukaryota; kingdom Metazoa; phylum Arthropoda; class Insecta; order Coleoptera; family Elmidae; genus Elmis; species Elmis aenea. The sequence goes on along the minus strand of OX393580.1, from coordinate 41,620,954 downwards.
AAATTCCAATTTTTATTTTTTAAGAAATTTTAACATTCAAAAATTCAAAAAAACACTAAAATTTAGTGTCATATATGTCTTTTTATTAAACTTTTTTCATCTTAAAATTTGTTTTAGACCATGCACCAACTTTTATTTGAAATAAAATTTTCTGAGAAATCGATAATAAAAACGTTTCCATTTGTTGCAGATTTTTGAATGTTAAAATTTCTGAAAAATAAAAGATGAAATTCGACCGCCAAGTTTAGCTCTATTTTTGGATGTTAAATAACTTTTTTCTATGTATACAATATCTCATAAAATAAGGGCACTTTACTTTTGCGAATATTTCAAAAATCGCTAAGAACCAGTGTCCTATGACTTTTTATTAAACTTTTTTCATCTTTAAATTAGTTTTAGGCCATGCACCAACTTCTATCAAGAATAAATTTTTTTGAGAAATCAATATTTTTTTCCCCATTTGTTGCAGACTTATTGTCCCCCCCTTTTGTTACGTTCATGTGGTTCCCAAACAAAATTTTTTTGACCATTTATTTGTATTATTCAATATTGCTCCCAAGAACTTAACAATTAAATCTTAATGTTAACTATTACCCTAATATTTCTTGGAGGTTCATCGTAGGTTTTGTATTTCTGTGGCAGTCAATTACCCTTTGAGTTTAAAAAGCTTGAAGAAATTGCCTTTATCATTAAAGTTGATGTGCTCGCGTGGGCGTTATATTTTTTCAAGGTTGTTGAGTAATACGTAACATTTCCTTAACCTATTCAAGTGATAAAACGTTTATAAGTTTAAAACCGTAGAAAAATGTCGAGCGTTACGGTTCTCCAGGCGACAATGTCTTGTAATAACTGTTAGAATTTAGTGCTTTATGAATATTGCTAAAATGCTTCCGACAAAGATGTGCCCAATTCTGTTTTATTTGTATATTCTCATCGTCCTTTGGTCGACTGCGTCTTCATAGAATGTTTAATTTTGTTTGTGACAATGCATGAAGGAATGCGATTTGTTATGTACGGCCTGCTTTTATGGCTCGCCCTAATGAAAACGTTTATGCACGGACCGAATTTTTATGCCATTCTTTTGTGCCTCTATTTTATGGTTTAAAATGTGGACTTAAGTGTTCTTACGTTGACCAAGGACACGCTTGCTGTATTTTACAGGGTGTTTCACTTTTCCATGGGACACTATTGCTATCTCCGTAAATAATGAAAATACAAGGTTGGTTAAATGGGACATAAGTTAGCTATTTAGGAGTATATTTTAAACAAGATCTTGTTTTGTTTAAAAATTCCATGGCTTGCGTGATATAACGAAAAAACCAAAATCGATCAAATCAATCATCATACATACATTAAATTTTTAAGATTTGATCGTTTTTTGTGATGTTAAATGGAGACCGTTTGCTATAATTTGAATTAACTTTGAACTGATTTTTCTCGAAAAATTTCTGATGTATGCATACTTTTTTAATACATGGTCGGATTCAGAATTAAATTCTCTATCCGAATCAACAAAAACATGTATACTATGTAATTAAAAAAAAAGAAAAAATAACAGTTGCCCATCGGGGATTTGACATATGTCATCGTAGAGATAACAAATGCACATCATTTAATAAAAAATTTGTCGTCGTTCCCGAAAATATAAGGATTCTTGGGGCTATTTTCAATTTAAAAAAAAGTTGTAAGTGTGCGACAGTCAAACTGAATCACCCGGTATATTTTTGTTGTTTTTATATATGGTTTTATTTGAGGTTTGATCGAGTTTGCCTATAGATTTTTTTTCCAAAGAAATGATTTGATATTATATTGGTGCTGTACTAATAATGAACGGTGCAAATGAGTTAATGAATTACTTCTAGTGTCTACGTCTTTTAAGGTACATAACAAAATACCAGTGCAACTATAATAATGCTCGAAGTTCAAGATTACGTTATCATATCACTTAGAAGCGTAGCTCCCTTGACACTATTTAATTTGTCGCAAGGTTTCGTATCATCAAGATAATATTTTTAATTTAGAACAACCAAGTTGTAGCGTATTATAACAATATGGAACGGCTCATTTTTTATTCACTTATCTACACATTTTTAATTGAAAAATGAAAATTACTGTGGAACCGCGGCTTCGGTTAATACGCGGACGTGCCAATTAGCGTTATATACCTTGATAATTGAATCGAATGTGGTACTGTTGTATTTTTTTTTTAATTGAATCGGCTTCGTTCCGCCATTAATTAATTTTTAAATTTGTACGAGTCGAGTTCGGCATAAACTTACACTTTTTTAAATACCGTGTATAGGTGGGCATGATAAATAAACAAACGTTTTTTTTTTTTTTTTGTAAATTGCACGTATGTTATATTTATGTTCTAAATTAATCTACGTGTAGCGAAAGAGACCGACTTACAAGTATTAAGTAAAGCAAATATTTTCAAAACCGACAAAGTTAAGCGAAAAAAACAAAAAATTATAATTATGACGTTAGCAACGCTAACACGATTGTTTTTTAATTATTTTTTTGAAGTTTTGGTTATGTTAAAGATGTGCGTTTATTTTTTTATGTATTATTCTGCTTCTTTGTAATCCTAGACGCGTTTTTTTGTTGCAAACAGAAGCAAGCGTCTTGATATGTTTGTCTATCAGAGTTCTGCGCAGTACCGATATCGCGTTCCAGCACCGTCTCTGATAGTCCATCGGACGGTTAGTTGGTTGTTTCAGCAGTTATCGGACTAGTTCATGAACTAGTTTGCGGACGGTACCAACAGTACATGAACGAAGCCAAGAACTAGCGCTGGGATTTTAATACGCGTGCGCTGTTGCCAACTGACGCGGTCTCTGATAGCTATGCATCGCTCTCATAATTCTATGTTGTACTGGTTTCTGAAGATAATGCGCAAATGTCTATGAACCCAATAGACACAAATATCATTTACAGTTAATGCGTTTCGGCAGTGACTAACTTGGATTAATACATTTACTAGTGCATAGTTGACGCATGTGCATAAACCAGTTCAGCATGTAGGTATTAATTCATGAATTAGTACAAAATGCGCTGCTGGAACAAACTTATATAATTTTTATTGGCTCAGCAGTGTAGTATATATTTTTTAAATAAATGCATTCCTGCTGTTAAATTTGAACACCCTTCGCATAAAGTAAACCTAGAATTTCTTAGATTTTTAGTCGATTATTAGATGTTGGCGTTGGTATAACCGCGGTGGCTGTGTACGCGAAGAGCTTCAAAATTCATCACAATTTAGATTTGTTGTTTCACGCGATATTAGTTCAACTCCTGTGTGCTTGTAGCTTAGTGCTGGAATTTTTCAAAGCAATACTGTCCGTTCGAATTAGGTGTGTGCTATCGGATATGTGCACATTTTTCCTTTTGCGTTTTGTAACGAGCGCTCATACTATATTTTCCAGCAATACATATTGGGTTTGCGCAAACCGGCTCGTTTTTTTTCTGTCTTGTTCGTTGCTTCCAGTTTGTTAACTTTGTAATTTTCCAAATTGCTTTCGACCATGTCTGCTGAAGTTGTATTCAATTCGACGTTGTACAAAATTGTGAACGCCAGTGTAAGAAACCCAAGTTCAGTGTCAGGAGAATGTTTTCCATCTCGTTTGATTTTAATAACAATTGTTAAATTATTAAGTTGAAGGGAAACGAGAATTAATCGCTTTTACGATATTAAGAGTCACGAACCGTATTTTGCGGCAAAGACCGTTTAAATTCGTCAAATGCCTACGTTAATCATAAAACCGGGGTAGAGTTACCTTCTGCCTAACATTTTAAATAAATATAGAAAATAATGTTCAACTAAAGGTTGATATTTGTTAAAAAAGGAAAAGAATAATAACAAAATTTGCATTAAATCCAGCTTTAATTTAATATTTGTAAAAACAAATGAATAATTATGCGTAACCAACCCATAGTGGCCATGTTTAGGCTCATATTTGATGAATTAATTAAATAATAAGCTTATGATGAGCATTTAAGTCGCTTTTAGATTAACATTTATAAAAATAAATAAACGATTATGCTTAAATAAACCATTTTAGCCACATATAGGCCGATATTTTATAAAACAATTGAATTATAAACTTTCAATGTGGGTTTTGGTCAGCTTTAGATTAATATTATTAAAACTAACGGGTATTCATGCTTAACCAAACCAGTTTGTCCATATTTAGACTAATATTTGATAAAACAGTTGAATAATGAACTTAAAATTTAAAATGTGCGTTTAAGTCAGTCTTAGATTAATATTTATCAAAACAAATAATTAATTATGCTTAAAGGCCTCTTCTTTATCCAACTTGCCGGCCGGAGCCGACGTCGGGAACTGCGTGTTGGGTTTTGTCTACACACCTCCCGACCAGTCCAACCAACACAGCATAAACGTCATAACTTTTTTTATTATTTTGGATCTGATGCCATTTTGGGGATAACAAATTTATAAATAGCGTTAAATTTTCGGTTTAGTAGTCTAGAGGAATGTGGTCGGGCGGTTGGCTTGTTGGATGGTCTGGCCACCCGACCGTTCCAACTTGTCCAACTGTCGGGTGACAGACTACACATTAAACAATTTATCGGAATGGTCGGTCGGTTGTCCCGACAAATTGGTAGGTGAGTAGATGCCTTAAAGAAACCATTTTGGCCTTATTTTCACCGATATTTGGTGAAACAATTGAAAAATAAATTAAAAATGCGCGTTTTAGTCGGCGTTTAGGTTAGTATTTATAAAAACAAATGAAAATAATGTGTAAAGAGGCAATTTTTACTTCGTTAAGGACACGTATTTGTTAAAAATAAAGAATGATGACCTTCAAGTAACGCGTAAATGGCGAATAATTAATTAACTGTCAAAATCATCCACGCATTTTTGGTTAATTTATCTCCTAAACACATAAAATTTCTTTATTGTTGAAAGGGCAAGTAAATGTCGAAAATAATTACTTGTTTGTTGTTAATTTTTTTCGTCTTATCATTGTTTTCGCAAGAACTACGTGTGGGTGCCAGTTTTTATCACGTTTTTTTAATTTACAGGGCATGTTCGGTATATATTTGAGGTGCTTAGACTTCTAATTAAAATTTCCGCAGCAGACTTTCCACAATATTAATTACCTAACACCGTTTGCAGCATTGACCACAAACCGACACGACATTTGCAGGGAGAGCGTACACGGTTTTGTAACAAGTTCAAGTTACGTAAGGTTACAATTTCACTTGTAACTTTAGAGTTTTGTCAGGTTATTGAAGTACAAAAAAAAAGTGGCAACATAATACCCTGCAGTAAATGTAATTTGTTCGTCATGTTGTGACGCAAGAGCAATGATAATGGACCTTGTCCTTGATTATCAGCAGAAGCTAATACATTAATGACATTTGGTTGGGTCGTCGTACTAGCAAAAAATCTAGGTGGTTTATCCGCCTGGTGTACCAAGTGTTAGAGATTCAGTTTATTCATTTATCCAAGGCTACTTAAACAACTTGGAACTCTGTACGTTGAGCTATATACAGGGTGGTCCACATAGAAGGGTCACTATTGGGATCTCGTAAACGTTAAGAGCTACAAAAAAGTTTAAATTAGACAAATTGTTTTTTTCTTCTGAGACCTGTTCAGTGATGTTTTAATGATTTAATGTTTTTAAAAAGTTCCATGGCACGCGCTAGATCATAAACAAAAACCAAAATGGGCATTTTTTTAAATCGTTTATAACTCGTTTATAAGTACTTGATGGTACAAAAATATTTTTGGGGGACAAGTTTGTAGCCTTTTGTACGCACTGTAAAATAAAAACATTCATTTATTTCAATATTGTTTAAATTTTTGGATAAATTACAAACTTGCATTTTTTAAATTGGAAACCATAGTTGGCTATGACCTCATAAAAAGCATTTTTTCCCTCTTTTTAATAATACACTTCACTTTCTTTAAAGGGATTACAGTTTCTTTAGCGAATCGGTGAATGTTTTCTTTGTTTTTAATAATACGATGTATGGTACCTATTGTTTTAGGCTCCATAAATTAAGCACATCTTCTTGGACTTCTCTCCCTTTTCGATTCAAGAAAGAATGTTGCACTTCTCTGCCATCGTAACTTTTTTTCTTCTTGTTATTAATTTCCAGAAAATAATAATTTTACCAACAATACCTGCAGTTGTAATATAACCGTCAGATTGTAATAAATATCCTTTTTTAAATCGTGCTATCTTAAGTCTGTTTTATACTATACTATTTTTTCGTTTAAGAAAATCGTATACGATTTTCTAGTACGGTGTCAATTAGAAATTACAAATCTTGAACCAAAAATTCGTACGAAATAACTACCTGCCCTAAATGCGTCCAATTAGCATGGGCGCATGCGTATTCTACTGTAACTGTATCTGACCGCATGTCATTTATGGGTTGGGTTAACTGAAACAATCAAACGATGTTAAATACTACTTATTACCGTTAATCCCTCGCAATTTATTTTGTAGGAATAAATATGTAGAATGGAACAAGCCTTAAATATACGTTAAATTTGAAAATGATTCGCTTTCTGTTCTGTGATCAAATTGAAAATTTGACATGGTTACTCAAAGTGCCAACAAAATATGATAAAAGTTACTAAAAAGTAACCAAAACATATTGGAGTTTTCGTACCAAAAAAATAGTACAATGTAAATAGTTCATATTTTCCATGCTAAATTCTTGAACGAAATTTTTGTATAAAAAATCGTATACGATTTTCTTAAACGAAAAAATAGTATAGTATAAAACAGACATTAAGCCCTCTTTTAGTTTTTATTTGTCTGCTTTCTATTTATTTCTTCAGACACAAATTAATTTTTATGCGCCAAAATTAACACAATAATTATCACTTTTAGCACAAATATGAACAAACAGAGAATAACTTTCCTGAGTAACAGAAGATATCAAAATATTTCTCCTTTTACATAATCTTTTCAGTCCCGTTAATAACAATTTACCCTGAAACGATCCCTTGTTTTCCAAAATTTTGAACCCATTCTGAATTTCTTAGAAGTTATTCTAATTCTAATCTATTTTACTATAATTGTCACACTTAGGTCCAGTATGCATGTAGAAATTGATCGCAAATGGAATATAATATTTTTGAAAAGGTGGAAACAAAATAAAAGTTGAAGGAATTTCAAAGAATACCGTGTTTTTAGGAATCATTTTACCGTGTGTAAATAATTTGTTCAACGACTGTCTCATTTCCGTTTGGGTTGTCTGTTTCCTGGCTAATGTGCAAGTGGCAAAGCAGTATTAGGTGATAGCTTGAAAAAAGTATTGATTCGAGACCTTATTGGAAAGACGACCGTCATAAATTAAACATTGTGTGGGCGATTCTCAGCTTCTTCAAACAGATGAAGGCTCTGCCTTTAGAACTACCGGGCCCACTCGTGAAATAAAAAATTGCTTTTAAATTGGTTTGCTTTTGAAGTAGCTAAGATGCAGTGGCGTAGCAATCTGTGGTGCAATGGGTGAGGTGGACAAGGTTTCATGAGCCAAGGGGGTCGTAGGAAATTCACTTTCAGCCAAATAATGTATTGCAAATAGAAGTAACAATCTCATTGCCATTTCACTTATGGTCTGATATACTATTTTAATGTGAAAAAAATATATATCTGGTTATCTTTACTCCTTATATCCAAACTTAAATTTTCTTTTTCTCATAGAGTTTAATTGTTCGTATGACATTTGTAAAAATGATTGATTACCCACATATTGCCCAAACGAATATCTCCTGTAGTTGGAAAATATTAAAAATTTACTTCCGAGTTATCATATTGTCGTCACTCATTTGTAAGAATGATAAAAACGTTTTTTTTTAAACTGTTTATTCACCCGAAGTCGAGCTTTAAAAAAAGCTTTAATTTTATTGTAACAAATAAAACAATTGGTCTGCTTTTATTACATTGACAAATTTAAATCGTTCATTAAAGAGAATATGTCAACTAAATTTAAAAATATTTCTATTCCTACTTGAAATTCGAAAGATCGTTTAAAAGAACATTTTCTCTTGAAAGTCATCTTATACAGTGTGTACAAAAAGTAACGTAACGGATCAATATCTCGTCTTGTAATAATTTCACAAAAAAAAGTTTCATACAAAAGTTCCTTGTGGTAATTTACTTACTACATGACCTTAAATTATTTTTAACTATACAGGGTGTTCCATTTTCGCGCTATAGCAAAAACAAAGATTTTTTTAAGTGGAACACCCTGTATATTTTTAGGTCTTCGAATGTCATTTTTTAACCTCTACATAAATGTCTTTTCATTTTTTGATTTTGTGACAGTGTTGCCAACTTATTAATTTTTTTCCGAAAAATCTGACATAAGCAGGCTTAACTTTAAAAAATCGTAGCGATCTCGTTTCTTGAAGTTAAGAAATAAGTTTTAACAATAATGTTAGTCCGGTTAGGGAGCAACATATTAATAATTAAAAAAATTAAATTTATTTATACAGGGTGTTCACAAAAAATGCCAAACATTCCAAACTTCAAAGTGACATAACTCATTTTTTTAAAATGTAAATACCCTTGTTTTCTTATGCTATTCGATAGCATTTTTTCTCCCCTTCAATTTTTATGAAAAGTGTCCTATGTCTAAACCCCGTAGTTGTTGAGATATTCAATACTTTTCAAAAAAGTAGCCATTTAATTTTAATTGCATTTTTATGCACCCAAGTAGGCCGCGCTTACGCAAAACAAGTGCCAAAATGTAAGCAAGTGTCAACTTAACATTTGAATAAGTTAAGAATTTAAGCGGATTATAATTATTACGTAATAAAATTTATTGTTTTTATTCAAAAACTATGAAAAGTAACAAATTGAAAATACATGAAGGATAAACGACTACAATAAATGTTCAAAATGTCTTCCATTTTTAGTAGAAGTGGACCCACCAGGTGGCCTGCCAGATCACCTGATTTGACTAAACTTAACTTTTTTTTGTGGGGATACATGAAAGGAATTATTGTGTATAACGAACCACCGACAACAGCAATAAATATGCAACAACGAATTGTTGACGTTTTTGCAAGTATTTCACCTGAAATATTAAGAAGAGTGTAAAGATCTTTTGAGCAGAGAATAGATTTGTGCCTGGACGAAAATGGAAGACATTTTGAACATTTATTGTAGTCGTTTATCTTTTATTTATTTGCAATTTGTTACTTTTCATAGTTTTTGAATAAAAACAATTAATTTTATTACGTAATAATTATAATCCGCTTAAATTCTAAACTTATTCAAATGTTAAGTTGACACTTGCTTACATTTTGGCACTTGTTTTGTATCAGCGCGGCCTACTTCGGTGCATACAAATGCAATTAAATGGCTACTTTTTTGAAAAGTATTGAATATCTCAACAACTACGGGGTTTAGACATAGGACACCCTTCATAAAAATTGAAGGGGAGAAAAAATGCTATCGAATAGCATAATAAAACAAGGGTGTTTACATTTGAAAAAAATGAGTTATGTCACTTTGAAGTTTGGAATGTTTAGCATTTTTTTGTGAACATCCTGTATCAATAAATTAAATTTTTTTATTATTAATATGTTTCTCCCTAACCGGACTAACATTATTGTTAAAACTTATTTCTTAACTTCAAGAAACGAGGTCGCTACGATTTTTTAAAGTTAAGCCTGCTTATGTCATTTAAAAGACACGTACTGAATTCTTCAACATTTAAGCAATATAACAACGCGATAAGAGAACCGGGACGGTAAAGCTTGCACACGAAGAATTAACTCACTTTATTTTGATATAATCTCCGTGAAATTTATTTCCACGGCAATTAAAATAGCCACTGCATTAAAACAACTGCTAATGAATGACAACGTTTACAGAATATATTAATATAAATTAACAGAATTTCAGCTAAAAGCACCGCTGAGTGAATCTGTTTAGCCAAAAGTTTAAAAAATGTGATACGGTTTAGCGTACATTTAATAAGTGTAACCGAAAACGGAATAAAATAATCTAGATTATTAAATAAGCATTTTTGCGCTTTGAAATCATGTTAGTGCTTTGTTTTGAAACGGGTTTTTAATTTAAAATTTATTTACATTTACTTGCAAGAATGTTTTAATGGCCTTTTACAAGAAAAAATAAATTTATCATTAAAAGAGACATGGAAATTATCTAACGCTATTGTTAAAATAATTGACGGCGAAAATGTTGCAAAAAAATAAATTTTTATAAAAATTAAACGATGTCCAAGCTAGATGTCGCATTAAAGCGAAGGGAAATTTTCAAAGAAAAGCTGCCACATCGTGCCAAAAGTGTTTTAACGGTTATTGAAAAATACCAAATCGTGTACAGGGTGGGCAAATTTCGATGTTTTAATAGGGAATCTCGGTAACTATAAGAGGTATAAAAAACCGACCGCGCATCCTCGATCTCTTTTTTCGAGAAAAAGTTAATGGTGAAAACTAAAATTTGTTATCGTCTTTTGTTTTCGAGTTATCGCAGATAACTCGATTTTTCGACTTCTCATTTTATGACTACATTTCGCTTGTTTATCAAAATAAACAAAAATAATTTTGACGTTCTACAGGCACTTTTTTGATAAGAATCCAGTGGCGTAGACAATTTTTCAAAAAATGTTGAAATAATTAAAGTTTTAAAAATATTTTGATCATTTCCAGGGATAAGCAGAAAACATAATTATGCAATCTGAGTTAGCAATAGCAAAGTAAGCTAAAACCAATTAAAACTTGGTAAAATAGTAACGCAGTAGATAGAGTAAACTGAATTGTATGTGCATATTGGTCGGGGTTCCTAAAAAATCCTGAAAATTTCAATTTCTTGTTTGATTTATAATTTTCTTATTATCAACAGTACACATTTTAAATTAGGTACTCGTAGTTAAGACAACTGACTTAAAATTGACACCGCTTGCTCAGTTTCTGATGTGCGGACATCAATTTTTTTAAATTAGTTTTGGGCAGGGCTTCGGAGTCGGTAAAAAAAATCTACTCCGACTCCTGTTAATTTTGGTATTTCGTCTCCGACAAAATTAAATACTAAGACATTTTATGGTGTGTGTAATATAAAAAAGGAAAAGAAATTATTTAAAATTTGAGTTTAAATTTTGCGGCAAAGGAACACCACGCAATTTTTTGTTGTACTCGGAGTCGGTACATCTTTTCCGACTCCACTGACCAGAAATTCCTTCTAAACTCTAACTCCGACTCCACAGCCCTGGTTTTGGGAGCCATATTCGATTTTTATTCTGAGTTAAGGGTAGTTCACACGGTGACACTAGAGTCGTGACACTAGGTGCCGTGGCATCAAATGTCGTCGTCTGAACAGCCTGATGTCGCGATGCCACGATGTTATGACGCTAGTGCCGCGATGTCGCGACACCGATATTGACAGTGCGGCATTTGAGGTAAGCCTACCATACTTTAATATTTTGACATAAGAGACAAATAATATGCATTTGTTTGTCATCGATTTCCAATTTATCACGTCCTTAATACATGTTCCAACGATTTTAGAGCATTATCAACAATATCCTTGTTTATGGGACAAATCTACTCCTGAATATAGCGACTTCAAAACAATTAGTTGCTCTACAACACTCGTTGCTGCAGTTACAAGAGTGGCCATTTTTATTTTGACGTCGCGACGCTGAAATATATCATTTTACGTGTGAACATCCAGTGCCGCGACACCGAATGTCAAGCGAAGTCGTGACATTTCATGTCGCGACGCTAGTGTCACCGTGTGAACTACCCTTTAGCGATTTTATGAATAAACCATGCACCTAATATGAAATTTGAATGTTCATAACACTATGCTCAAGGACCCAAGTGTTTAAAAACACCAGTATTGTTAAAGTTGCAAAAATTATTCCCGATTTTAATCTGAAATGAAGAGCCTCCATTTAATTTATTCCAAAACATGATAAGCTAGTTATTAACAAACTTTATTAGATTGCCATGTTATTAATTCACATTACAGATGCTTCTTTACCTTCAAACGATATAATTTTAACTATCTCTTCAGCGATCGAGCATATTTTGTGTTATTTGCACCTAATAGTTGAATAAATAAGCTGTAATCTCTGCTAATTTAGTTTTTTTTTTACATAATGCATCCGTATCTTATTCTAATTTCTCCTGTTTTTTAACGATGCACTAACAGATTGAAACGTGGTATGTAAGGGAGATCGCTGCACGATAAGTTTCACGAATCTGCGTTCTGAATAATTAGTGATTATATCGTTACTTCTCGTTAGTGTTTTGTTGATGATGTATTGCGCTTTTAGCTTTACTTGTGGTTTTATGGATCTGTTAATAAGAATCATGCTAACAACAATACCAACTCTAATGAGACAAATTTGTAAATGACAGGCGTTGTTGATTTAAGATTTAATTGCAGGGAAATTGGTAATTGCGTATTGTTAGTTGATGGCTTCTAACAAGCTATGTGAAGTTGTTTCTTTGCCTGATTAAAGTCAGTTGCGTAGAATCTAGAATACCATGATTCGAGCTGAAATTTTGTAGTTTCGTTATTCGGTATCGCCAAAAGGCAGACCAGAGGCACTCTTGGGTGGCCAAAGTTGATTTTGGCATGGTTCTTATGAATTTAACTGAATATTGCCAAGGGTTGTTTACTATCTCTCGTTTGACGAAACCAAAATATTTACCGCAATCGATTGTTTGGGCCGTTTCACTTGTCAGTTCACAAAACTATTTAAATTGTTGTTGTATGTGATCCTGTGGTCTTTTTTGTTTTTTATGACACTTTTTTGGCGCGGATTCAATTTTTTAAACTGGTTGTCCAAGTTTTTTATTGCTGCATCTGCTTGAGATATGAAATCGACGCCATTTTTTTGGTAACTTAAAATGTACGTTTAAGTTTACTTAGTGCTCAGATATTATCAGTAGTAGTATAACAAGTGCATTGAAAATTGTCGATAATTTTTGGTAGATATGCCCGAATGCAAGTTGTGCTGATTTTTTCTGATTTAACTTGCATGAGTGAAGATTCGTCAAAATCTGTAGATTATCTGCAATGCGCGAGTTATATTTTGTCATAAAATTTCCTTCACCTAACCTACCTGTTAAATTAAATGTATGTTATGTCAAATTTCACAAGTATTGTCACAGTGGTGCGTCAGGGGTGTGGTTTAATGTATATTAAAGTAACGCTACTGGTCGCCGAAATTCGTCAAAAAATTTTCAAGATCAAAATATTTAATTCTCTCCAAATTTATTTTTTCGACCAATCACAAAGTCAGATTTCTTAGAAACGACCAATAAACGCGTGAAAATCTGTTAATTGGGAATAGGATATTATCAGTGTACGATTGTGTTTATTAGTCGTTTCCAGGAAATCTGAGTTTGTTCTTGGTCGAAAACGCAAATTTGACGGGAGGATCAACATCTGACAGGGGATTGTAAAATTATTACCCTGTAATAATGCACCTATTGGTAGTCTCTAGAAGATTTAAGATTAGTGATTGGTTGAAAACGCAAATTTGACAGGTGATGGAAATTTCATCATGCAAACAAAATTCCAAATTACGCAATATCTGTGATTAAAGAATTTTATCCAAACACAATGATATGTATTTCTGAAAATGGAAAACTAAAAGAAACACAAACATGGGCTTACGAGGAGGTGGCAGTTTATCTTCCATTATCAGGGCCGGATTTAGACTTGATAAGGCCCTAAGCTATTTGAGATATGGGGCCCTTTATAAGTCTAGATATTATATGTCAGTGCCAAATGTGATATATTTAAGTATTATGACAATTGCTCACTCGGACAATTTTTTTTTTTGGGGCCTTAAGCTGTAGCTTGTGTGGCTTAAATGTAAATCCTGCACTGTCCATTTTGTATAACATTTATGTGGACGATGCTACGAGAAAGTAGATAAGCGAAATTTAAAATTATAGGTATAACTGCAACAGAGATAGGTACATAATATCTTAACAATGTTATTCGCGGACGGCCAAGTATTTGGAAATCTGTTTTCAATTGGGACTGTATAAAATAGGCCGAAACTTCTCCACTTATAACCTAGCAATATCTGCCGAAAAAACAATAAGTAAAGAAACAATAAGATCAAGAAAATTACTAAGGGATAAACAAATAGAACAAGTATAGGGTGGTCCAAATTCGATGGGTTACATGGGTATCTCGCTTAATAGTCAAGATAGAGAAACGGTTAAGTTACCAAAAATGTGCAGGTTTTTGGGAAAAACTCAGAACCGTTCTATCGTTTCCGGTTTTTGAGTTATTAAAACAAAACTGTTTTTTTTTTTGTTTTATTTATAATGTGTCATATCTCCCTTATTGTTTTAAATATCGAAAAAGTTTATAATAGTTATTTATGTATAAAGGCCAAAAAGTACGTTTTGGCCGAGGTGCATATTACATTTTTTGTGCGATCGAATTAAAAACAATTTAAATTTTTTTAGTAATTTTCAAAATTATAGGTTAGAAACTACGTGACATTCTGTCACTGACAGATGACGGCGTATGTACTGCATTACCGGCCCTCTCCTTAGCAACGGCCGTAAAAGTTACTTTTTCGGCCGTTGCTAAGGGTAACGGCCTCAAAAGTAACTTTTACGGCCGTTGCTAAGGATAGGGCCGGTAATGCAGTACTTTATGGTTGCTAACGCGTCCGTCAAACAGCTGTTTCTAGTACGATCGCACAAAAAGAATATTTTTAGATATTTTATGTAGATTTTGATAGTACTAAAAAAAATTTTTACACTTGCCGTTACAAACTTATGACACAAATTAATCATTTCAGACGGAAGTCGAGGCAAATAATCACGCGAGTGATAAATAGAAACTTTACTGCCGAGGTGCATATTAAATTTTTTCTGCAATCGTCATAGAAATAGCGAAAAATCAAGCAAATACATAGAGTTTTACTTCATCTGTCAGATTCTCATTCTCCTGTCAAATATGTATCTTTGAACAAAAGCACGCTCAATTTTTCTAAATTCAACCAATGAGCGTAGCGCATTTTACTTTTCTCTGCCTAGGCAGTAAAAATGATTATTACAGCCGCTTTTGGGTACTTATTGAGCAAGTTTAATGACGATTGCAGAAAAAATACCATTTTTACAAGTCAATATTATCAAAACCAAAAGTCAATTTTCATAAGAATCTTGGCGTAAAATATGACGAGACCTATTCAGATCTTAAATTGGTTTGAAGGTAGGGCAGATACAAGCGTCAAACCAACAAAGCTATCGAACAGAAAATCTCGAAGAATGACAAATGCGTCCATTATTGTAAATGATACCTAATTAATTGCTTTGTGGCCATTTACATCACGCTCCAAGTTGCCTTACGCAATGTCGTCAGTAATGTAAATAAATTTACATTTGTCAGTTTAATAATAATCTTTCGCAACGCCCGGTACTCCACAACCGATGTTTATGTTACATTGTCGTGAAAGTTCCCTTTAAGTATATCATAATATATTGCAGCTACCGATTATTATACTTCAGACGTGGCTGTGGTGAAGTCCGAAATTGCGCAACCTATCGTGCATATTAAGTACCGAGCGCCTTTAGGAGTAAAAACTGGTCTTACCGAACCGCCTTGTGGAGCTCTGACTCTATCGCATAGTTTTATTATTAATAATTATAAAAATGCTAGGTGCCAATTTATGCCAACTAACCGTATAATTTCAAATTAATTATTTTTATTATTATTATTATCATTATACAGTAAAATTTTAGGTTATAGCGTCGTAAAAAGATTAGAAGTCAGTTTTATATTTATGCAAAGTGTGTCGTCACAGTTGGCCACAACATGTACTTGAATGTGATATAAAAATATTGGGTAGTGAAGCATAGTTTATTAATAAACGCTTAATAAATACTGTATACAGAGTTGCCGCAAGTTTGCTTCTACTTTTTTTTTTAAATTTGTGCTGTACAGGTTATGTGACGGGGCGCCGTCTTGTTCGTTTGATAATTTACCATTTTAAACCGTAATTTTAAAGTATAACTTGATAAAATATATAAAGTGTGTCCAAAAGGTATGGAATATGCTACATATATCAGTAAATATCCACTTTAGGAAAAAATGTTTTGAATAAAAGTTTTTTGGTATTTAGTTTTTGCTTAATATTCTGCGAACGCCAATGTTTTCAACCATTGCAGGTGTATAATAGACCCTCTCGTCTATAATACCATCTTTTATATTTTCGATATTCTCCGGCCTCTTAGCATAAACTCTATTTTTAAGGTTACCCCATCATAGAAAAGAGAAAAAATTCTTTATCAAATGAGTATAATATAGGGGTACCTTGTCATTTAAAAAAAACAATTGTTTTTCATTGCGCTTTTGTTATTTGAAAAAAAATATTAATTTTGTCTTATGGTGGAAAAGTAATTACCAAACAACTTTTATTTAAAACATTTTCCCCTAAAGTGGATATTTAGGTACTGAAATATAGCATTTTTCATACCTTTAGGACACTGTGTAAGTAGCGGTTGAAAATGGTTTCAGAATCCGTGAAACAAACTTATAATTTGTAGGTGTAAAATTAAAAAAAAAAAAAAGAAAAGTAAAGTACATTGGTGTTATTTTCCAATTAAAATTATTAAAAAGTCCTCTTTTATTTAAACCTTTCCGCGACATTCTACATCAATTATTACTTACAATTTTCCCAGCTCCCAGCGGGGACATTCGCGCAAGCTCCATAAAATACAGACATTACAATGTACTCCAAACAGAAACAAAAAAAAACGGATCGTTTATCATCCAGGTATAAGATTTATTAAAAAGATCTTCAACAAAACTTCCAAGGCTTGCAACACTGCAAACTTTTAAGATTAATTTGACTTTTGAGAGACCAACTTTCGTAAGTAAGAGTCTTCTTAGTGAATTTTTTAACTGAAACAAACTGCCTTCCACAGAAATTATTGAATAAAATCAGCTATAAATGGAACTTAAATTGCGAAACAATACATTAAAAAATAATTCCGTGGAGCGTGTTGAACCCTAAAAAGGTAATCATTTTGCAAGTCTCGTCATACATAGTAATAAATAATATTTATTCATGAACTACTGCGATGTTACACTTAATAAAAATGTGTTTTTAAAATTCAAGGCCTGCTAATCAGCACTCGAAATGTAATATAAAATTGGCACAAAATTATCATATCAAAACAGCGTTTTTTTCTGTTTGAAAAATGAATTACGCATTTCCTTGCCATTATCAGTTTGAAAGTACAAAAAAATCAAGTTAATGACGCTTGCTATTATAACTTAAAATTTGTTAATTTTATCAGTTGCAACTGTTTATTTATATTTATTGCACTTCAACAAGATAAACTGGGTGTCCCAGATAGCATTTCTAGCATGGGTATCTTGCTTATTATATGAGATACAGATTTACTTAATTTAGATGTATAGCATGCAGATAAGAGTAATAGTGGGAAATATCTGTTTAGCGCAGTTTAGCGCAGTTCCGTTTCGTTGGTGAAAAGGTTGTTATTTTGTTAAATAAATTATTGGGAATTAAATACTGTTATCAAGTAACCATCAGATAAATATTACAGTGGCGACGAGGATAAAAAAATAAAGTTGTTAAATATCGCTAACCGCGTAAAAGTTATAAAATTGTAGTGATAAAACGAACGGTCCAACCATAAGGATGAGAGAAGCTACAATCAATTTTTAAAATTACAAAGTTCCCTGTACTTCCGAAATTATACCAATCGGACCTTAAAAGAAGAAAATCATCGCCTTTTTTGATGTTCTTATACCGACAATTTCCGTTTTTTTTTTAAATGGATACACTACGGTTTTCTCTAATGAGCCCTTCCACACATATTATGTTGTTCTCAGTTGTTTAGTTGTTCAGAAATGCGTCAGTGATCAGTGAACTGCCAACTGTCATTTCTTTGAGCAAGTTGTAATACAGTTACAAAAAACTATAAGTTAGGTCTGGTGTTAGAAAAAGTAGTCAATTTGGCCGATGGAAAAGTTTTTTTTTCATGTTAAAAACAAGCCTCATCAAGTAATTTATCAATCAATTAAAACCGCATTTTAACAAATGAAATAAGGTAAACCACAGTTTAGAACTATGAACATCTTTCTTATAACCCATGCGGTATGCTTTTAACGTTCTTAAAGATAACTAAACGTTGTGTATTTTACTTTTTGACCAGCTCCGGTAACTGCAATATATTTTCGCTCCCCAAGTTATATTCAATCTTGTGTTTCCAACAGCTCGCATCATTAAAACCGTCTTGCTCAATTTTGCCAAAGTGTAAACAGTAATTTTCGGCTGTCAATCACTCTGAAGTAACAATCATAGGAAATTATTCCGTAAATACGTAACGTGACAGCCGAAAACTACCTAACATCAGCCTCGGACATTTTAAAACCATAAATATGTTTATTACAAAATCGTCAGTGATACCATCATCATTATTATATCTTTAATGACATCGGATTTAACGCCTCGGAAATCACGCTGGTTACTTAGTTTCGGTTTATGATTCTTTAAATCTCAATTTGACTCACGGCAACGAAATTACTAAGTTAGGTAATTCGTTTTAAAAGTTTTAAAATGCTAACAATAGTTGTTAATATTATATCTAGCGAAACAGACGAATGTTAAATGTCAAAGGCGCTGTCGTAGACGAAACTTGTTGCTCGTTGCATAAGCTAATTAATTAAAATTTGCATCTAACTCTTGTTAATAAGGCTCGGTTTAATTTATAGAAAACGCGAATGTTTAAAACATGTTATACATCCGGTGCCAAGTGGAATAATAAAATTGAACAGTCAAATTAATTCCACGATAGCTCAGGAAATATAATATTGTGAGTACGTCACCTACATCTGTTCTTTGCGTAATTACCTTGCGACGAAATAATTTACCGTCGATAATTCGTAATTGAACAGGCGTAAGAACTCTTGACACAATAATTTATTTCTTCAGTCGTTAACTAATTTATAGCGAAATTGCAAGAGATCAACGTAAAACTAACTCTCCCACCAAAAACCCACAAAGATTAGAGTATATTGATCATCTGATAAAAGCAGTACTCGTAAAAAGAATTCCACTGGTCTTGGAATCGCCTTGAAAGCGAAAATCGCATCTTTCGTATTCTATAAACGCTGGCCATGCATTTGATCTTATAGTTTGAGGATTGCGGACGACTTGCTAGCAGTTGAAATATTCCTCAGTGATCGGTATATAAATTATAGATACTCTGCGAGGAATATAATATGGAAATATTTGCAGCAAAAACTAGAATTGTGTCCTTCCACGGGATGAAACTGTTGAAAACAAGGAAAAAATGGCCTGACGACGGAACAGGTGAATGGTCTAACCCAGTGTTTCTCAAACGTTTCTGATCGCGACCCACTTGGACAAAGTGCGTTCCTCAGTGGCCCACTAGCCTGGTCCATAATCCACATTTAAAGATGGGAAATATTTTACCGCCAGTGGTGAGCCTACAAATGCCGCATCGCTGTGGAAAATTGTGGCCCACTAGTAAATCCTCTTGGCCCACCAGTGGGTCGCGGACCGCACTTTTAGAAAGGCTGGTCTAACCCATGACTTGAAGTACCTACAAGAAGTTTGAGAATCAAAGAACGTTCTCAAACACTGTGTTGTACCTTTAATCATTTCATTTGCGTTCCCCTTTTGATACAACCGTTTTGATTGGTCCACTTTGTCCAAAGAAACACGCGAACATCGTTTTTCCAACACTTCCGAACTGCTTTACTGTGACCGAATTGGGATCAGTTGGAAATGCCCATTGACGTTTGATTTGAGTATGCACAAATCCACTTTTCATCCCAGTGAAGATGTCGTAGCCTGCTTTGCATCAACGCGATGCGGTTTTTGGGCTTTTGTCCAACGACAGCAACCTTTTTTGACCTCAAGGTGATGGTGCAAGATCTTTTAAATCGCAATCATTTCCATCCCTAAGCTACTTCAATTAATTTCATAAGTTACCCTAATATCTTTCTTAGCCATCTGTTGAGCAAAGACACTGTTGTCTTCAGTGACCTCAGAAATTGGTCGTCTTTCACAGAATTTGTCGCTCAAGGAAACTTGTTCGAACTTAAATTTGTTGAACCATCTACACAGTCGTCAAATTGGGGAACTCATTACCAGTACGAAGTGTATCGAAGACATCTTTTGGGGTCAAGCTACTTTTAAAATCATAGTAAATCATTGCGCTTAGCCGGTGTTAAATACTTTTTAACATGTAAAGTCATGAACTATAAAAATTCTTGAAAAATTAACAATGACAGGCGTATACCAAAATCCAGCCTCCTTACTCTACTCTTCATTATATTACCGTGCATAAATATTCGTATGAGCTGCTTACCTATTGGAAGTGACGCCAGAGTGCTATATTTACTTCAACAGAAAATTAACTGTTTGAAATTTTAACAAAGTAAATCGCGCAAGTGTTAAATGAGCTCCCACCCAACCCTTCATACGTTAAAACAAAAGAGCTAGTAGATAAGATTAGGTCGTGTTCATGCACTAACTCCATTATTATGTGATCTTATGTGCATTTTTATAGTTTCCGTTTCATTCTTCAGTCCCCGATAAAATTAAATTTTGAATTTAGTGACTTTAAGATATGCAAATTCAAGATGACTATGCAGCGATAACCTGCAGTGACGACTAATAAACTTGCAATTTTAAAAGGTTCTACTATTTAAAATTTTTACACATTTTTAAAGCTTTTAAATGGAAAAATTTTATAATTGGAAGGATATTTAAAAATTGGAAGGATATTTAAATATACGTAGACCGGGGATGAAAGTAACACGGGTAGGTTGTAACAGTGGCTATAGTTTATTTAATTTTTGTTATATTTCACCCTAAGCGCTTGTGTAATGTTCATTTACATCCACCTCCCTACTTGCATTGCTAGTTTTCATCTGTCATGGAGGTTAAGTTTTTGCCAGCCAGAGTCACTATTTTACGCCTAAAAGTTAAGCGTTGTGTCACCGGTCGAGCGACTTTTAGGCGATCTCTAAAAGAGGAACAAAAACAGTACCTAGATTATTATGTTCTAAATTTTGTTGGCTATTGGTGGATGCAATACAATTTGACGCTGGAATCGTGGTTAATTGTTGATTCCCTACAATTTGTTTTGTGTACACTTGGGGTCAAAAGTAACAGTGTTAAAACCAACTCCAATCAAAGTTTTCACTTGCAAATGTTCACTGTTAGCACATAATTGGTGGTTTTCTTCGTAGATGAGAACATACAAAACTTGTCGGATTAATTTTCCAATTTGTTGTATCTTTTTGTTTCACATTTATGAATATTGATGTGTTCACTTAACATTTTGTTTTGTACAAAAGAATTTTTTTAATTTTTTAATTTTGCTCATGTGTTTTTTGGTGTCAAAATAATTTTGATGATGAATACTAATATATTTACCCACGGCTTATGAGCTGTGTAAATTATTTTGCCGTTACAACTTACCCCGATCATTGTTACTTTTAGCCCCAACGTTGAGGTTAGAAGTAACAGCTGTCTTAGTAAAAAAAAAAAAATGCTTAAAAACATATGAAATAAATATCCTGGAAGAAAGAAAAATGTCCAATCTATCATTAAATCAATTTGGATGTGAAACACTTGTTATATATACTCTCTGAGAAATTAAATAAAAACAAAAGTAAATGTTGCTTTCATCCCCGATCTCCTCTACTGATATATAGGGTGTGACAACTTAGTATCAGGACTACCTAAATAAAAAATGTACCATGCGTTTAACATAATTAAATTAATGGGACTTCAACAAAATGCTCTTATTTCACATTAGTCCCAACATTTACTTTTCACACTGTGCATACACTTTCAAGTTTGTTATTTTAAATGTACGATAACGTTTAGTGTGTGTGTTTTGTTTTTGTAAACACAATTTTTTATAATTTTTTTTTTTTTATGTTTAATAAGCTAGTTCAACATATTTCATGTTATGCATAGCTGGGTGCGTAGTTGGTAGTTGGTAAGGGAAATGTGAGGGAAGCTTAGTTCCCTGTGGCGTATGGCGTTTAGCCTTCATCACTAGAAGTTAGGTGTATGTCCTGCGGTAATCTGCGTTTTAGTCTCTTGTGTATTTTCTTTTTACCGATGTTGTACAGAGCAGCACTTTCACAGTTCACTAGATTTTTAAAGAATGTTTTTGTTAATTTTTTAATAAATTCTTGAATTGGTTGTATTCCGAGTTCTTCGTGAAGCTGTGTATTTCGAACAAACCATGGCGCGTTTATAGCTAGTCGGAGCACTTTGTTTTGGTATGTCTGTAGTTTTTTAACGTTGGTTGGTGACGTGTTGCTCCATACCGGACAGGCGTATGAAAAGATAGGCCGCAAGTAAACACAAAATAAAATCTACAGTTTGTCATACCCTAAAGTTTTGAAACAAATTCGAAGTTGAGTACTCTACGTTCCAGTAGCATGAAATTTACCGGTTTATAAAAACAAATTTTGCTCGTCTCCTAAACACCCTGTGCATTAGGCTTTTGAAGAACAAGGGAAACCGAGACTTCCCTAATTGAAAGCGGTTTAGGAAAATCCGCGGATTATTTTGATGGACCAGGTCATCCTTGTCCGCCTAATGAGATTTGGAAGCGAGCCAGTTTAACCAATCTCACTTAATTTATTTTACTAACGCTCGCTACATTTTGTACACAATGTTGTGTATTTAAAAATCGCAAGATAAAAGCTTCAATAATGATTTATGGCATCGTAAAACGCTCCGTGCATTCGAACTTTTTTTTTTAGGTTATCGCGAAAGTGAAATGAATTTGTAAGAACAATCGGAGAACAACGCTGGCCATTTTAGTATAGATAAACCCGATGTTTACAACATAGCACATAGCCTTGGCCTTGAAGCGGTGACTGCCCCCGAGTCCCCCCTCCTGCTCCGGACTCCCAATACTGCCCTAGTGCCCCCCAGTCCCCACACTACCGCTTTTTGCGATGTTTTTATAACTTTCATCAGCGCTCCCACGTTAATCGCTATTTTTGTTTAGCAATTCCTTTTTTATTTTCGTAAATTTAAATTTTAACTAGATATTCTGCATTAATACACTATTTGTATTTGTGTATTGACGATTTTTTTATTCTAAAATCGTTGTTAACCTCTCAAGTTCCTTCGCGAAAGCATTTTGTTAACACGATTAGGAATTTAAAAGTGCCATTTGTGTACGAGTATAGTTTTTCAATTGATTAAACTCGTCAGATATGACGCCGTTAATATGCACATTTCAAATTTCTTAATATCAGGATTCAAATTCGAAATCCACTTATAATTGCAAAACTGTGATGAACGCGAGGTGCCGAGACAAGCCTTGAAATTTATTGAAACTTATAAATTCAATTAATTCTTTGTGAAGACTTTATATTGATGTTTAAAAAGGGATGCAAACTCGTCTTTGCAGATTATATCTTACTTTCTTTAGGTACATTTCTATGTTTGGAAAAACAATTGGGGTTTGACAGTCTAGGAAAACGAACTCTTTTTTAGATTAGGTCTACTTTCTGTTAAAGAACAAAAAACTATGATCATGTAAAATCGTTCAGAATCGAAAACTATACTTCTTAATTTAAGGAAGGTCAGCCTACATTAATAAAATACATACAAATCGCAAAACATGATGGAAAATTAAATTAACACTAGTAATCAGTGCAATATTATCAATGAAATAACATTGGCAATCTAATCACAGTAAAAAAATCATTGTTAATTCTATTTTGTGTCGAGTTTTATACACAATGGAAAATTATCCAGGTTTTTGACCGATTGTTAAAGCTATTTTTACCTGTTTAAAGTGGAAAGTGTTTTGAAAATCAGCTTTAAGCTGGGCAGAAGCGAACCCAAAAATATGAATAGAAATTTTCCTTCCAGTTTCTGCCTCACATCAGTTCCCATTTGGTCCACCTCTAGTTCTATTCCTTTTAATCTGCATTATCCACAGTCATCTTATTTAGTTTGCTTTCATTTTAATTCTCTACATCCTCCACTTCTGGCCCTTCCAATTTTATCATTGCTGGTGTTATTAAATAAGTCTACATCTCTCTATTTGTCCCAAAAATCTCATCCCTTAAGTATGGATCCTTTTTTTTTTGCTTTGGCTTTAGTGTCCAGAGCTGATGAGATGAGGGGATGATGGGGTAAAAATCCCCCGGCCCGGGATTCACACTTCATCCCACAGTTTTTCTTCTTCTATACTTAAATATCCTTACTAGTATTTTTAAAGACTAGGTATTTTTCCAAGATGTCCTCATTGGTGTTTCTTAGTTTCTAACATAAAACACAAGTTTGTCGTGTTACGCACAGGTTCACTAAGCTTTGCTTTAGCACTGTATCGCGATATACACTGCACCAGCTCAAAAGGCTTAATCCTTTTGAGCCTTATTTTTAAACCAGCATTATCTAGGAGCTGCAGCACCTCGGTGTTGCCATGGAAGTGAAGTCTTCCCTCGTGCTTTTCTGCGAACTTTTGGATCTTTTCTTTGACGGTTGGAATCTTCAGATCTCTGTGTCATTCCGATAGTACCATGGAACACTCTATTTTAAAAGACCTGGATCTTATCTATGTTGCTTTTGGCTGCAAATCCCCAAAGCTGAACCCCATAAGTCCAGACTGGCTTTAGGATTTGTTTGTACAGTAGTAACTTATTATGCACAGACAACTGTGATTTCCTTCCAATCAGAAAATACATTTTTATTGTATTTAAGGTCAAGTTCTTTTCTTTAAGTGTTCTTTCCATCGAAGACGAGTATCCAGATTAATTTCCAAGTATTTTGCTGTATCGCAATGTGGGCATTTTTTTGGCATTGTTTATTGATATCGGGAATTGTTCGTTTTGCTTGTTGGCAAAGTCAATATGCGCTTATTTACTCTCGTTAATTCTTACTCTCCACCTCTTAGTCCAATCGGTTACTCTGTTGCATGCTCCTTGAAGTTTAGCAGCTGTTTCTGTTTCTACATTGTCATTAGGTCATTACCAATCGCCAAGATGGCTGTATCGTCAGCAAAAGTTGCAATTACGGCGTTTTGAATTTGTGGAGTGTCGCAAGTGTACAACAAGAATAAAATAGATCCAAAAACACTACCTTGGGGTACTCCTGCATTTATATTTCTCATGTTCGAGTACTTTCTCTTTTGCTTGACACGAAATATTCGATGGGATATGTAAGATTTTAATATTTTGTCAACATGTTCTTCAGCTTATACTCTAGTCCTAGTCCTTCATGCCAGACTTTCAAACGCCTGGGCTACGTCTAGAAATATGGCTGAGTATATTTTCTTTTCTTCATACGCTTTGTCAATAATGTCTGTTATTCGATGAACCTGATCGATTTTTATCAACAATTACAATCTACATGGGGCCATAGGCATCCACAGGGGAGGGCAAACTGGGCACTTACCCCTCCCTGGAATCGAGTATCTACTCCATTAATGAACAAATGAAAGAGGGTCAAATTAAAAGTTCGTTAATATTTTAATGCATTCCTTTGGTAGATTTGCTAGATTTGCCAGCGAACGCCCATGCATTGGGCCCATGTAAATATTTTTCTCCGGACCCAGCAACGTCTCTCTAGGCCCCTGTTAGTGCTCAAGCATTGAAGCTTAAATGTTAGTGCCAAATTTAGTTATACTAATGTAATTCTTTGTTAAAAATATCTTGTTTTTTTTTGTAACAATATTTGACGTGTTTTTTCTTTTGCAGGTAATTAAATATTCCACATTCCATTTGTTAGCGAGTAAGATTTGATGTAACGAGTCCCATATATCTGTAAGATTATGCTTCATGACAGGTAAAACTTTTAATTACTTTTTTTTTAACTTCCAAACACAAAATTTTCCAGTTATTCTTGTTTGTATCGAGGTATATCAATCATGATGACGTCTGTCTACCAAATTCGTGGTAGATAATATTCCGACGCTAATGATTTACAATATATTCAGTCAATCTTGGGAATATTCGTTTTAAAGTTGTTTTTTTGTTCGTGCAAAATTTATCTGCGGTTCTTGGTTGTTTAATTTAATTTTTCTCTCAAGAGAGATACCTCAATTATTGGCATTAAATGTATTTATAGACGTTACACGATCAAATATTTAACCAACCTAAAAGTATCACGCGACCATCAGCGATCGAAATAGAATTTCTCTGGACCTAAGTACAAGGGAGCATTAGCATTTTAATTCTGTGTAAACAATACGACTACAAATGAGTAATACCATAAACAGTTTGTTGCTATACCTCGGAAGCAATGTGGGAGGCCTACTATAGACTGCGGTAAAGGGTATTTTGAAACATGTACGGTGCAAATATGGGGTCACTAACTTACCGATCAGGTTATACACATTTGAAGGATATAAGAAGGCTGTTATTTGTCACAGTTGACGTGCAAAAATGAGTTTCATCTAACCGCGCACAATATGTATGTACGCTTTGATGTCGAAATACTCAATTTCCTATTAACTTCTCGACAACAAAAGAACACTTCCTAGTACCGTAATAATACGTTATTGCGGAATTTTTCCGAATTTGTTTTTCCACAACAGTTATTTTACAAATTACTATTGGGTGTTCGTTATTTTTTGATTTATTATCCATATTTAAACCCACAGGTACATTGACATTCGCAGTTTAATAGTAATTTAAATGAATATTCATAAACACAACCAAAAGCAACAATATTTTTGTTTATATTTGGACCGTTTTGTATGAAAATCCATTTTTGGAAACTAATGAGAAAACTAATCAATTAAATATAATTGAGTTGAAACTTTTTATTTGTAGACAATTCATTGTTTATGTTTTAAAATTTAAAATATTTGCTTGCTTTGGCCGTTTGAAAATTCGTTAGTTAATGACATAGCGCTTAGTGTGTTTTTGACATTTTCAGAAAATAGAAAGACCATCCATCCCAAAAAAATCGTTTTTTTTTTTAAGAAACTAACAAGGGTAGTTTTCAAACTTTTTAAAAACTTTGAGGAGCTTGTTAATATTGGTTTAGACAGTTTCTTGATGAACCAAAGATGAAAATGCATTGCTAAGCGTGTCTTTAACATTTTCAGAAATTATAAAGATCATACTAAAACAATCGATGTTTTTCTTGAAAAAAAAAAAATCGAATAGCTGTGAAAAATATTTTCAGGTCGTTTTTAAGGAACCAAAGGTGGAAATGCAATGCTTAGGGTGCTTTCAACTTTTTTTGAAAATGCTAAGACCATCCCAACACACTCGATTTTTATCTGAAAAAAATTGCAAGGTTATAACCTGCAATTTAAAAAAAAATCGAAGAGATGTTAAAAATTGCTTTTTCTACGACCGCTAATATAAATGACTCTTACTACCGTACAGCCTGCATGCACTGTAAGTGGGTCCTTACGCATGGTAAGCAAAAAGCACACTTGGCTAGAAATGTCAAAGTAGACTCACGTCAAACACTTCCTGCATGCCCAGTAAGTGAGTTATAACGTACGGCAAGCAAAACGCACGCTTGTCGAGAAATGTCAAAGTAATTACATGTGTATATTAACCAAAATGTGATCGTAGAAAAAGTAAGCTACATAACACGAGTTGTAAAGCAATTACGCAACTTTTTCACTCGTGCGTTATATGCTTTTTATGTTATGTAATATACTATTTTCTTAAAGAACCAAAGTGGAAATTCGTCTTTAACGTTTTCAGAAAATGTAAAGACTGTAACAAAACAATCGATTGTTTTTTAATTGCAATTTTGTTTTTTAAATCTTAATTTCTAAACCGTTTCGCGCTGCTTTGTCATTAGGAAAAAATGATTATTCTGCTGTAAATATGGGATTCTGGAAAGCCACTAAGGGTAGATTGACAAAGAAGTGTGCATATTGTGCCCATCCTGAAAAATATGAAAAAGTTCAATTTTAACATTTATTTTAAAACTATATTATGATAGTCAGTAGAAATTCAGTATTTTTAGTTTTAATCCAAGTATGAATCGCATGGCGTTATAAAAATGAACCCAGCCTCTGCTGGTTCGTTAAGATGCGATAGTCAACTTTTTTATTGTTTATAGGCATCGTTTAGATTTTATGCTATCAGTAGACGAATTTTATGGCGATTACAAATAAAAATATGTCCAATCGTTACAGGGCGTTTTCAGTTATTCTTAAAGTTACAAAAAAAAGAATTATTGCACAAGATCTACACAAATTCTTCGAAGGAAGTTAAAGAGAAAAGGAAAAAAATCCAAAGCCTTTTCCAAGATTTAACTTTAAAATAAAATCTGTTATTATAAACATTTATTTTTGAATGTCTTTACAGCGTACAGTTTTTAATTTAAAACGTCGGATCAAATTTACAGCATCTCGATCATTTTTGATATTTCGATTTTGTTTATTTTAGTCCCTGTTTTAAAAATTATGTGGTGTTAATTCATAGTTATTGCTAAATTAAATTAATTTTAATGCAATTCACGGAGTGATTAATAAATTTTTGATGCATTAGATAAAGTGTAATATAATTTTTTATTAACACTTTATTGCCAGTACGTAATTGCAATAAAGTCTAGTTGTATAAATGTAATCTAATAATGTTACTTAAAATCATGGTCACTGGCCCTGATTTTTGAAAACAAGGTGTATGATTCGCGGTTAAACAACCTTGAATAAAAAAACGAATGCATTGGTTTGAAATTACACCACATGATGTATTAATTTGTTTTTTAAGCGTCACTTCTGCGACGCAGATTTGGTCTCTTTTGATCCAGAATATTTTATATTCCAATAGGATAATAAAGATGTCGGCAGAAAACTGCTGGTCCCTAACGAGCACCACGTTTTTTGAAACAGTATGTGCGACGGACCTTTCGTTTTTCTATCAAGGTTATATAACTAACACATTTCCGGTATAAATAATATGTTTCTGGTTAGGCGTTTTTGTGGTTACAATTAAAATTTATATGGCCTGGTCGTAAAAGCGGTGCAGCCTAATTTTGGAAATGACCGCATATAATTGAGCAGAACGAAAAACAAATTGTAGCATTGTTTCATCGGCGACTTGATTATTAGGTCTGTGAAGTGAGTGTCACAAAAATTACTTTCAAGTATGCAGTTTTAAGTAGATACTTTGACGTGATTGTTAAGCCGCGTGCAGACCAAAATTTGAAGATTGCATGCAGTTCGCAAACTGTTCGCGAACTGTTCGAGAGCAGTTCGCGAACTGATCGAGAGCACTTCGCGAGCAAAACGTCTACACCAAAATACAGTGCTGCGCAAAAGTATGAAAAGAAACAAATACCTACAATACCATTGATGATATTACAATTAAATTTTGTCATTTATCGTTATCGCATATTCCGGATTCGATGAAAATATTGGGGTTGCAATACGACTTCCGCTTTAACCGGAAACGGACTTAAACTTGAAATTGCAAATAGAACACTACGTAGATTTTTATATTTTTGAATTCTTCCTAAATTCACTTAAAAAAAAATAATATTTAAGGGTCTTAAGTCAACCAATTCCGAGTTTTTTTTTTTTTTATAAAACTTGTGCGATACAGCACTTTCAAACAATTTTTTACATTTAAAAACTCTAAAAAGGCAGAACAAATTCGTTTTAAAGTTAGATTGGCAATAGATTAATCAACACTTTGCTCTAGCTACATTTAAAAAATATTATACAGGGCAATGTTTACGCTTGGTCAAACTTGTGAAACTTTAAACATCGATAACTCATTTTTCTTAAAAACAACACTCCATAGGTTTTTAGAAAGTCCTATAGAAAATTTTATTGTCCTCCGTTTTATACCTAAAATTAATATTTACCGATTTATTGCGATTTTATCGTTAATTATTAGAAATTAGGGCAACGTAATATTTCCAAGTTGGCTATGAAGGTGTAGACAGCGGTAATTTTGGAATTCGCGAATCCGGTCTACATACTTTATGGAATGTTCCGTTCAGTCCGAGTTTTCGATTATCCGAGGTTCCTTGTGTCTACATTAGGGTTTCTCATATTTGACCATTTTGCTTGTCCCGGGATTCCGGGAAGAGATCGTCCTTTGTCCCGGGATTTCCCGGGATCCCGGGATGTAATAAATTATGTCAATATTTTTAAATAAATAACCCAAAAAATTAAGGGAGCGGTTTATTACTTAAAAACAACTCTAAGTCATATATGTAATACATATTGCTCCACGTTTATTACAAATAATTCAATAATATTGGTGAGAGAAACATACATTTGGGAATTATAACCTCTCTATTGCTATTTCATATTTATGAATACAATAATATAATGTTTACAATGAATTTTTGTAATGTGATTTAAGAAAACAAAGGTGATCTATGCTTCAGTCAATTAGTCTTTTTCTTAATTCATTAATAAAAAGTCCTGATGCATAAAATGCTCTCTCAGTCTCTATTAATGTAGGTGAAATTGTCTTAAGAGCATCTAGCAGCAAAGAAACATCGTTATTATCAATAAAATTTTATTTATAAGCTATTTTGCTTTGAATTATCAGGGTACACAAAAATAAAACTGTAAAAGTATTTTGAAGATATTAACTTTGTCATGGAGACCGGGCTTCTTTGCGCCATACTAAAAGAGAAAAATTATTTTGAAGTTTTGTCCATAATTTACTGTTAGTAAAGACATTTTAAGCATACAATTCTGTTAAGTTATGATAGTATTACAAAGATCTTAGCACAAAATAAACGAAAGCAACACTTTTTTAAAATCCCGGGAATTCCCGGGACAAAAAGCATTTCCCGGGAAATATAAAATAGCTTAAAATGGACCGGGATCCCGGGATCCCGGGAAAGAAACCCTAGTCTACATTATCCCGGATAATCGATCATATGCTTTTAAAAGTGGCTGAAAATGTTCACACCGTTACTTCAGAATAAATTCGAAATTTAGATGTCTTTAAAAAAGATGCTTACCTTTTATTATTTGAAATTATTACAGTTTTAATGTCAATAGTATACGTTAAACCTTTTATTCTTTAATTTGAAGTAAAATAAAACTTTTAATGCTTGAGATTGAAAAAAATAAATGAATAACGTCAAAATCCATAGAAAATCAAAAGACAATAGTAAACAAATTCAAATAAAGTTAATACAAATAAATTTTTGTGGATAACTAAGTTAGGTGAAAATTCAGAGGTTGTCGTTAGAAGTTCCATTTGTGCACAGAGTCCATTTTCATGACCTACTTGATATTTTTCTTGAAATAATTATTATGTAAACTTCTTAAATATTGAGTTGTTAATCTGGCCAAAAAGTTTTACATTTACTGTCTTAAGCCCGTGTGACACGGTGTTAATTTCTGTATAAAACTTAATACAAAATATTTTGTATTGTTTTTCTTGTACAGATTTCAGTACAGAATTCCATTCGTTTGAAACTGTGTGCGACACTGATACAATTTTATGTGCAAGTTACTGTCCACGCACATGCGCCTAAACAGTATAACCACATATATGCACTCCCTCTTAAAACAAGGTATTTATCCCTTGCAATTGCAAACAATCCCAAACAATAACAACATCCTGCTTCGGATTACCAAGAATTAACTGTTAACAGGAATTTCTATTGTTTATATTCCCTTTAGCTGCAGATGTTTAGGTGTCAGTCGCCATTATTCACGGACTGAATGCGCAGCTGTAGCACGCACTTTCTGTATCAAAACTTGCATGCAAATAGAACAGGTCCTATAGTATTTTCTGTACAAGAAACTGCATGGAACGCTTGTACATGCAAGAAACTATACAGAATTTTGTACGAGAAACCTGTGTGACACGATATAAGATTTTCTGTATAATATTTGGTACAAATTTCTACACAAAATCTTTCATCGTATCACACGGGCTTTAGTTTGACTTGAAACGATACTAATCCCATGAACATAAAGTTGTATGTTTGAAATACAGTCCTACACCTAACAGTAGAAGGACCTATGACTTAATTTTTTAAAAAAGAAGTTTGAAATACATTAAAATTTCGAATATGTTTGTCTAAAATATTGTAAAGAATTTCATGGGATTATTTAGATAACCACCTAGGACTGATCTTTGGGACACCCTGTATATATTTTTGGCTGCCTACTTTGATAGTACTGTCCGTAACGTATTAAAAGCTGTACTTAAATTAATTTTATAATTGTTTTTACTGTGTGATAACTTTAATGTTTTTCAACTGTGTAATAATTAGTATGCTACCCCAAACACCAGTAATCTGTTGAATCTGTTGCAACATATTGCAACAGCCGGCTCAATGTCTTCATCGTTGCGTATGTCAGTGATTCATATACAAAAAGTATTATTATAATTCACTTAAGCTGTCCTATCCCATTACCACATCAAATTAAAGGTGTAGCTCGCTTAATATAATGAACACCCACAATAGTTTCGTCATGACAAATGAAAGTAAACATTTTTGGACGACGTCCAATTCATCAACATTTCATAGTCGTCAAGAAGCAGCATTCTAGGTGGTTTGACTCACGCATGGCCAACTATACAGTTCCGACCTAACGGAGCCCCACAGTCTGCCGTCCAAATTAACCTGCCGAACTTTTTGTTCATAATTATTTCGCGGAATAGAGATTATTTGAGGTAATGACGCCAACGTTTATTTGTTTTTTCGATCATTTGCATAGGCGGCATGTTACACCTAATAATAATCGTCACTCATATTAGGACATGCACGAGTTTTTTTTTACATCGTATAGCGCTTGTCACTTGTTAACTAATTCGTGCGGTTTGTGTGTGTGTTTTTGAATAGACAGAAAAAAACATGATGTAGTCGTTTTCGTTCGTTAATGTCTCTTGGTAATTGATTAAAAACACGTCCCACTTTGATTAATAAAAGCGTTTGTTTATTAACGTGTTGTCGTGTCCCTGCGGTGAGATAAAAAGTGTAAAACAATTGGATTTATTAAGGCTTTGATTGGCTCGTATTCCCATTAGGTAAATGTAAAGGTAAGTTTACACTAACTCGAAGCAGTCGCATGTTATTATCGATTGGGTTTTGTCTAGATGTCTTAAATAAATGAGTTTTTTTTTAAACTTAATGTTAATGTTAAATGTCACAAAATTTTAAAAAAATACTCAAAAACAAATGAACAGAAAGAGGAAAAATTGACAGGGCAGCGCAGAGGTTTGGAGCGGAGCACGGAGCAGTGGAGCTATGGTTTTTTTTTGCCCGGAGCAGGAAGCGGTGTCCGGTGCAAATAATTTTGATTGCTCCACTGCTTCAGTTTATCATGTACAATTTTTTTTTAAAAAACTACTTTTTTTTCCTTTTTTTTCAACGGTTGAGGATAAATAATTTGTTTTTTCAAACATTTATTTAACCACTTGTTTGTTAGGGTCAAATATTGTTATTTTTGACCAACTTCTACATATCCAATAAAATGAAAGCTTTGTTTTTAAAAACAACTTTGTTATTCAAATCTTTAAAAAAATATTTTAACAATATTTGGAGCATGGGGCGGAGCAATTAAAAAATTGTACTGCTCCAAACCCCACAATGAATTCCAGTGGGTTGGTGTTAACATTTGGTATGTCGAACCAATTGATCGAATTTTCGAGTTTCTATTTCGATAGCTAAGTCACGAAGAGATATGGCATATTTTTTCATATTTGGGCTTTTGGGCGATGCTAGTTTGGTTAAATTTTCCATATCTTTGTTCAAAAAATGCCCAATTTAAACCTGTGGACTACTTTTGCTTCTATGTCAACAGTTTGGAAACTCGCGAGTTTTTTCAATGTAAAAATCTGAGGAAGCCGATATATTATTTTGTGCTAAAGAATTTTTTTACAGATAAGTAAAATTGTGTTGCTTGTGGTGTGCGAAAAACGGTGAAGAACCCTTTTATGGTAATTTATATAGCAAAGAGACAACATTTATACGGGCGTGAGAGGGCTTGCTCTCCGGAATAGCTGATCGGCTAAATAGTGGAAAAGGCCGATGTCAAGTAATTGAGAAAATATTGGATCATCGGAGATCCTACCAAAAAGTTTCTTTTCCGTATTTCGCGGTTAAAGGTGAAAATTTGTCATTTTATCAAATGCAAAAACGAAAAATTTTAGCATTTGCTTGCGACCTCTATCTACATTATACTAAGTATATTACATAACAAGAGTTGTAAGAAGCATATTACGCACGAGTGGAAAAGTTGCGCACGGAGCTGCGTAGCGGCGAGTGCGTAATTGCTTTAGAACTCGTGTTATATAGCTTACTTTTTCTACGATCACATTATACTTACGATTTTAACGGCTTTTTGGCTAATATACACATGTAATTACGTTGTCTTGTCAATTTTGACGTAAGCCTACTTTGACATTTCTAGACAAGTGTGCGTTTTGCTTACCGTGCGTTATAACTCACTTACTAAGCATACAGAAAGTTTGGCGTGAGTGTACTTTGATCATTTTTTTTTTAAACTATGCTTTTTGCTTATCGTGCGTTAGGACTCACTTATTATGCATGCAGGCTGTACGGTAAGAGTCATAATACATATAAAAGTCCAGGGTGACTCTCTGACTCAGAAACGCATGAATGTACTACAAAATATCTGTAACGCAGTAAACTACTACGGGTTCATTTGACCGACTGAGTTGTGTCTAATGAACCGTAAATTTTTACTCACCGGTAACATAACAGTGTCTAACTTGCAGCTCACGGTATTATAAAAAGTAATAGTTTAAATTTAAGATATACAATATACCCGTCCTAGGACGGGTTACGTGCTAGTTTACATTAGTGGCCGTAGAAAAAAAAATCTATTATTTTGCTGTGTCATATTGGTTGTTTCATACGATGGACACGTAAGTCAGTGTTCAAAATTTATTTTTTCTTGGGTAATGATGGTAAAAATTACAATTTATCGATCATTTGTCGAGCAATGTGACTAAATTGATTATTACTTATAAATTGACAACTATATTCGTTAAAAGTCAACTTAATTTTTCCTAATATCATTTTGCGAGTCCATAGGAATTTAAACACAACAACAAATTATTTTATTGTTGGATTATCATCCTCGGCGATTTATCGAACTCGAAACAGCGTAGGCGCTGACTGACTGTTGACCTCATATGTTGCAATTCAAGGTTTTATGAACTGGTGGATCAGACTGCATAACATTGTGTGAATTATCGCAACATTCTGCTAAATTTATCATGCTCTGTGGTTTATTAAATAACTGGTGGGGGTCGCTATGATTTACATCCGTGCAGGGGGGTTTCAGGTTGTTGGAACTGTGAGAATACATTTTTATTAATTTAAAAAACAAGTGTTAACAGAAGCGATTTATCTTCAACATATCGTGAATATGGAAACGTTTGATGCTTTGGATAATACTTTTTAAAGTCCTCTTCGCAGGGGAAAAATATCCTGATCGCTATAGAAGAACAGCAAGAAAATTAAAGATTACTGTTTGTGCCATTTTGTTCTTCTTTGTCTTAATCGGGTGTTCTTGTACCTTTCGGTTTCGAGGTATTTTTCT
This sequence comes from Elmis aenea, assembly GCA_947652605.1. Classification (NCBI taxonomy): domain Eukaryota; kingdom Metazoa; phylum Arthropoda; class Insecta; order Coleoptera; family Elmidae; genus Elmis; species Elmis aenea. The sequence goes on along the minus strand of OX393580.1, from coordinate 41,585,430 downwards.
TAGTTCTTGATGTTTCTCCATCTTTGTCTATAATTGGCTATCTGTGGCACATCTCTCCAGCTGACTCCTTTTTCTTCTAGTCTCTGCCTCATTTCTTTCTCCCATTTTGGTCTTGGTCTTTCTCTACTTCTTTTTTTTTTTTATCAAACTTCGTTTTCCACTCCACTTTTGCGTAGGTACCTGCTTTTTGGCATGCGTAGTGGACGTCCCAGCCATCTAAATTGGTTGTCTCCATCTTTTACTTAATGTTTATGATTTCATTTTCTTTTAATAAATATTTCAACAGTATCACATCGTTCTTTAATTGTACATACGACAAATGGTTGTTGATTTTATGAGCAATTTAGACGACGGCAGGATTAATTCCAAAATGGGAAACGCATATTAAGGTTGACACAACATGGTCGTAAAACCGGATTGAGATTGCAAATAACGAAAAAAAAACACGCAATGAATTATGTACCGAGTGAACCGGTAGTTTAAATTAGATCCAGTTCGGGTAAAAACGTGTAGAAACATGTCCAGTATCCGACATCCCAAATTGTACCAGAACAACTCACGGAAATTTGCAAAATTTTTGCAATAAAAATTAATGGAAAATTTTAAAACTTGCTGTTGTCGTCCTTCTATTGTTTTTATTTTTATTTTTGTAGTTACGAAACAAATGACGGACAGTAGATTCAATTTTAAAAATACTCGTAAAAACATGTCGAAATTGGAACGCACAAAAATGTTGAGGCAAAACTTGAAATAATAAAATGGGAAATACAAATTTGGTTTTTGTTTTTAAAATTTGTGACGATCAGATGATATCATGATTATGATTTTAGGTTCTTATTAGGCATCAAAATGACCAACTTTCCTCTAATTCGCTTATAATAACCCAAATCCCTGTTCAACGTTTTGATGTACATTGTATACAGGGTGACACTAATCTACATGTATTGTATGGGTAACTTTGTTATTAGAAGAGTTACAAAGTCGGTTAAAGTAACAAAGAGACAGAATTTTAAGACGAATTTCATGCCATTTTAAAATTTAACCTACATCTTCGACTTTTTTAAATATTTTGAAAAACAAAAAACACGATTTTTTCAATAGTAAATAATTCCATAGCCACCTATGTTAAAATTAAAATGTGAAATGATTCCTGTAGATATTTTTACGTAGAATAAGAAAAACATATATAAAAAGTCATGACACACTTGAATTTTGAGATATAAGCCAAACTTGACTTTTTTTAAATGGCAACTGTAGTTGGCAATGGGTTCATTAAAAATATAATTTTTTCTCGTTTCATTGATGTATGGGTTGTTAGGTTTATCTTTAAAAATAAGCAAGTTATAGCAAGAATATTGTATTTATTAAGTTTAATTTAAGTGAACAATGAAAAGAAAGATCACATAAATTAACTAGCTGTACTTAATTAAACACAAAAAATTGAAAATCTTGATAGTTTAAGATATTTTGTACATTTCATAATATTTTATGATTGTTCACTTACTATTACCTACTATTAAATCTAAATAATTATATGTGTTAAAGTTGTAGCCCTCTCACCATGGGCAATGCAAATTTGAAATCTGCACCTTGTAGATAATAATATTTTCCTTGGCACATTTCTTTTTATTTGATGAACTGTCCTTAAAAGCTTAAAACAGCTTATCTTAATTCAGCAATTTTATTCATCTGCCTTTTTAAGATTAGCTGTTTTAAGAACATTTTATCAAACAAAACATAATATGCTTAGAAAAACATTATTACTTACAAGAATCAGATCTTTTAAATTTGTATGGCCCATAGAGACCTTTAACACATGTAATAATTAAGATTTAATAGTAATAGTAAGTGAAAAATAAAAAATTATTATGAAATGTAAAAATATCTTAAATTATTTAAGTTTTCAATATTTTTTGTTTACTTAAGTACAGTTACTATATTTATGTGATATTTGTATTGTTTTTCAATGGACCTTTCCATTGTACCTCCTAATAAATACAATAATATTGCTATAACTTGCTTATATTTAAAGATAAACCTAACAACCCATACATCAGTGAAACGCGTTTTTTTATTTTAAATTTACACAGCCAACTATGATTGCCAAAAAAGTCAAGTTTGGCTTATATTTCAAAAATCAAGTGTCTAATGACTTTTTAAATATTTTTTTCTTATTCCACGTAAAACTACTACAGGAATCAATTTACATTTTGATTATAACGTAGTTGGCTATGGAATTATTTACCGTTGAAAAATACGTGTTTTTAGTTTTTCAAAATATTTTTAAAAAAATTGAAGGAGTAGGTCAAATGTCAAAATTGTATTTAATTCGTCTTACAATTCTGCCCAACTTTGCTAATATAACCGACTTTGTAACTCTTATAATGGCAAAGTTACCCATACAATACATGTAAATAATAGTCACCCTGAATAACTATATCTGTTGCGACGTTCATTTGTCCATCATTCAATGATTTCTCGTAAATTTGTTTTCAACGAAATACCTCGGTTTATATAAACATGCAAATATCGCCTTTCCGCGCCTTTGTCGGCAACATTTCGACCGAACTGTGAGTAAACCGCGTATGAGCGGGCGTTCGTCTGTGCTCTCAGCGTAGGCGTCGGATAAAATCTGATGTCACACATCCGTGGTTCAAAGCCATCGCCGATTAACCTCAGTACGTTGCGGGAGGAAGGATATGGGTCGGGTGTGGTAATACTGGACCGTGCAGGCACGGGCCGCCCGGTCACGAGTCGCACGAGCTTCGTCATTCACAGCACCTCGTAAATAGTGGGCCTTGGTTGTAGTACATTACCCGGCTTACTTCCTGTTTTACCCTTTCATTGGGTTTACTTTGAATTTATATCATAGGCGTGATGATAAATCTCTCTTGTTTATGTTATTGTTTACGGGAGCTTGCGATTTCGAAAAAAAAGATGTTTGTGTTGACTTGGTAAGCTTCGCCGAGTACTAATCCGTCACGCAGTTTCGTATTTCTTTGAACTTGATAACATTTAGTCAATATACAGGGCGATTCGGGCATACAACTTTTTTAAGATCGAGATTCAAATTTTTTAAGACCAACACTCAACTTTTCTAAGACAAACATTCAAATTTTCCAAGACCAACATTTAACATTTCCAAGATCGACATTGAACTTTTTTAAGACCAACATTCAACTTTTCTAAGACAAACATTCAAGTTTTCCAAGACCAACATTCAAAATTTCCAAGATCGACATTCAACTGTTCTAAGAACAGACATTCAACTTTTTTAAGACCAACATTCAACTTTATTAAGGTCGACATTTAACTTTTCTAAGATCGACATTCAACTTTTTTAAGACCATTATTCAACTTCTAAGATCGACATTCAACTTTTTTAAGACCAACATTCAACTTTTCTGAGACAAACATTCAAGTTTTCCAAGACCAACATTTAACTTTTCCAAGATCGACATTCAACTGTTCTAAGATCGACATTCAACTTTTTTAAGACCAACATTCAACTTCTAAGATCGACATTCAACTTTTTTAAGACCAACATTCAACTTCTAAGATCGACATTCAACTTTTTTAAGACCAACATTCAACTTTTCTAAGACACATTCAAGTTTTCCAAGACCAACAGTTAACTTTTCCAAGATCGACATTCAACTGTTCTAAGATCGACATTCAACTTTTTTAAGATCGACATTCAACTTTTTTAAGACCAACATTCAACTTTATTAAGACCAACATTCAACTTTATTAAGGTCGACATTTAACTTTTCTAAGATCGACATTCAACTTTTTTAAGACCAACATTCAACTTTTCTAAGACACATTCAAGTTTTCCAAGACCAACAGTTAACTTTTCCAAGATCGACATTCAACTGTTCTAAGATCGACATTCAACTTTTTTAGATCGACATTCAACTTTTTTAAGACCAACATTCAACTTTATTAAGACCAACATTCAACTTTATTAAGGTCGACATTTAACTTTTCTAAGATCGACATTCAACTTTTTTAAGACCAACATTCAACTTTATTAAGGTCGACATTTAACTTTTCTAAGATCGACATTCAACTTTTTTAAGATCGCCATTCAACTTTTTTAGGACCAACATTCAACTTTTCTATGATCGACATTTAACATTTTTAAGATCGATATTCAACTTGTTTTAGATCGACATTCAACATTTTTAAGACCGATGTTCAACTTTCCCAAGACCGACATTTAACTTTTCTTGGGTCAACATTCAACTTTTGCATTCAGTTGCTTTTAAGACTGGCAATCAACCTTTTTTATTAATACATTCTGATTTCTACTGTAGAAACGAAAGCATTAAAGGTGTACGAGGGAAACTTAACTCGTAATGCCAGAAAGTACTTTTTTTCCGAGAAAACACTGAAATTAAAGCTTTAAAGTTGGCCATACTATCGACAAAATTTACTTTGAGATCTGTGTATACCACGGTATTGTGTATTCCAGCGATTCTTAACCGGGGGGGCGCGGCCCCCTGGGGAGCCGCGAAACATTTATAAAACGTTTTTAGTTTTTAAAATTTCGAAATGCTAAAAAAATTGTTTTGCTTCTTATTTTACTCGAACCATCGGAAAGATTATATTCTTAAAGAAATCGTAATATTTTTGTTGCTACAAACTAGGGGGCCGCGAAAATATTTTAGGATATTTAGGAGGCCGCGACTATTAAAAGGTTAAGAACCACTGGTGTATTCCATATCCCAAAGATCATCGTCACAATATTTACCTGACCTTAGTAAACCTTTTTACATTCGAGTACCCTTTTTTTAATTCGGAAAATTTATGCATGCGGCTGCAGTAGGTGTACACATAAAATATTTTATTACCCTCGAAATGATTTTTATTGTGCCCCGACCACGAACCAGACTGCATTAAAAGATATGAAAATCTCAATTGAAAAAAACACTTTCGTTTTTATTTCTTTTGATGGTCGTTAAAAGCATTAACATGAATATTCATTTTGGTTACGACTTGATCATAAAACATTTTATTAATAAGTAAAAGAATTAATCTGTGAAATAAATTATAAGGACTTTATAATTTTTTTTATTAAATTATTTAATATACATTGTATGGAAAAACTTTAGAAAATGCAAAGTGTGCAATATTTCATCATAAAGAACGTTGCAATCTGAAGATCGTTAGAGATAGTTGGGTGTTTTTAGGTGCTTTGTTAGATTTTAAAACTGAAAATTATGCAGTTCTTGAAATATCCTGAAAAAATCTATAAAACTTCAATATCAAGCTTTTTTATACCTACAGGGCGTCCCAAATTCGAGTAAATGCATGGGGATCTTGTTTAAGAGATACGAGGCTGGTTAAATTAAGGCAAAGTTGCGAAATTAGATGCTCATCAAATAAAATGAGATTAAAAATTTTTCGCCGTATTTAAAAAAGTGAAGATGATGTTTCTGAAGAGACGAAACGTTGTTGGAAATTCTTTGTTATCTCAAAATATAAAGCGTAAGAAGTTGCCATGGAGAAGTGCTTCGAGATTGTCGATATCTTAAAAAATGTTGGAAACAGGGCAAAAAAACGAAAATCAATTTTTTCAGTTTTTCTTGAATAACTTTTGAACTAAGGACAGCTATGAAAATTTTCTTTGCAGATATTTGATGAGCATCCAATTTCGCAACTTTGCCCTAATTTAACAGACCTCGTAGCTCTTAAGATAAGTGAGATCCCCATGCATTTACTCGAATTTGGGACACCCTGTATTCGAGGCATATTTGAAAAGTATACAACGTTTGTCTGTTAAAAAAAGGGGATTTAAAAAAAATACTGTATTCGTTATACCTTAAAATTTGCATATTTTTTTACCATTATTGAGAAATATATCATAATGGATCACCAGCTTTTTTCTGCATACTGTGTCTATTTATAGCACATCTTGGATTGCCATGCTTTTAGTTAAGGAACTTATTGTAAATTGTATTCTTTACATGCACATTTTTAGTTTACAGTTTTATTTTCAGCATAAATGTACACTTCTTTGCTAATTGTTCTACATAGTGAATCACATGTTGTACCGTGTATGATGATGTGAGAGCCACGTCCAAAGTACTGGGTGCAAAATGATTTTTTAAAATTCGAAACAAATGTGTTATAAAACTCAGCTTGTCGGTATGATTATTATTCTTGGGCTAATGTGTTTCGGATGTGCTCTTGTGCGAATCTCGGGCCTGTATACGACCAAGGTTAGACAACTTTCTACTTAATGTGATTCATTTTTGTTGTATAAAACGTCTACTTTTTTAATGATGCAATTGTATTTACATAAAACCACATTATGGCCACAGTCAAGAACATTAACTAAAGTATTAAATTATAGAAAGTAACCAAAATGTGTTATTTCGAAAGAGCTGTTACCATTATGTATGTATATTGCTAGTTTTATCTGGAAATAGCTCGTTTTTCAAGTTTAATAACTAAAAGGCTACCAGTGTTGAGAGAACTACATTAGCCACACACATAGAAATTTCTTTTTCTTTTCCTTGAAGTACCTTAGATAAAATTATTATTACATCATTTCATTTCCATACGAATTGCTATGTTAGTCTACCTAATTATCCTTTCGTCATAACTTCAGCGTTTTTGACACACATTTTGAAACTTCGACGTTTAAGAACAGTATGAAATATTCAAATTTCAATAGCTTTGTGTAGTAGAATGTAGTTTGATTTTTAAAAATGTGTTGATTAATACAACTGTACACCCAAAAGCTTGATCCAACTGAGTATTCCTTATGGAAATCTACATGAAAGCTGAAGAGAACACAAGTTTTAATACCCCCATTAAGACTTGATCAAGGCAAATGGACTAAGGGCCACAGAGATAAAGCTGAAAAATTCGCTAAATATCTAAAAGTAGTATTCACATCAAACTCAGGCGAAAACCTATCTGAAGAAGTAAATGAAATCAATGAAAATCTGCAAGAAGATTGTTACACGAATATCGGCCACTTTCCAAGAAAGCCGCTACCCTTGCAACAAGAAGGGGTAGTTCGGACTCGCGGCTAGTTCAGACGAGAAGGGGTAGGTCCGAATTAGAAAGAAACTTGTAGATATCAATAAGGGCGCCACACTATTTATTCTATAAGGTTTCAAATAGCGAAAAAACCTAGGAAATGAAATAAAAGAATTTGTAGACGTGAATGATGTATGCCTTTAATAATAAATAAATACTAGATGTTGGAAATTAAAAATAAAACAAAGAATACACTTGATGATAATAACTCCTGGTCTCAACAGACTTGATAGGCCACTTTAATAAAAACATTCGCTGAAATTAAACGAAAAGAAAGTACATACTACGAAATAAGGTTGGTTCTGTTCCGATGTTTGCAAGTACCTATTTAAAATAAACAAATACAGGTATATACATAAAAGAATAATAATGCAGTTTCAATGAAAATACAATCCGCTTAAGTGGAAGAGCTCTCCTACCTATTAAAACTTGCGGCGCTAAAATCACCGAACGATAACATAACCAAAAATACCTTGCAAACGGAGTACGGTTCCTAACTTATTAATCGTAAGGTACAAATAAAAAAATGTGGTGACGACAAAGCCACTCAAAGGTTGTTGAGAACGTAGGATAATAACAAATTAATTTAAATGTTACTAAGTAACCCTAGCAAAAATACAAAGTTACTAATGAAACGTTACTACATAACGCCGAGAAAGAAATAGTGAACTAACAGTGGTAACGAGCTGAAGGCTCTACAATAGTTACAGAAATACGAAAAATATTAAGAACGTAGCTGACAGTCGGGGCTTAAATATATAATCTTAGCTTTCGCTGAGCCGCCGAAGACACGCTGAAGGAGAAGAAATGTTGTAGGTAATGCTGTCCGTAGTTCCAAGACTAGCGGTAGTACATCAACGGAACATCAATGGAACATCAACGGAACATCAACGGATAACCTCGAACGGAACACTTGACAGTAAGCGTAAGCCCAAAGCTTAAACTTAAGCTAACAGCTGGGGCTAAGATAGCTGAACAGGAGCTCAGACAAAACGTCCGTCTCAAGACTAAAACTTAAGACCAAAACTTAAGGCCAAACTTAAGGACACCTAAAAGAAAAGAAATATATGATAACCTCCAATTTTCACGTGGTTTAAAGAAAAAGATTACCTGTCTTAGCGTTAATAAATTATCCAATAGTTTTTATTGGCAGGAACAAATTCGCACTAGCGTGACTTAAAAAGTCGGCACCCACCGTCATTAAACTAAGATTTACATGGATTCTTATTTTACACTACAAACAAGTGTCTTGATTAGACCAAGTAAAACCAGAAGTGACGTAACGGAAAGTAATATAATTTGACATCCGTGGAAATAGACTGGACACTGAAACTACTAAAATAAACTGGAACTACTACTCATGGGACCTAACTCCCAATAGGACAATGTTAACGTAACAAGATTACCAACTGGAGCAAATTTTTTAATTGCAAAATTTTAACCCACCAAAAAGGTCTGATAAAAAAAACTAACAAGGGAACATAAAACATGCTGAATTTAATTTTGCATTATAAAATTTAAAAAAAAAAACATTTGGGCGTTGTATTTGAAATAAACGAGTTTTACTGGTCTGAAGTTGTATTAAAAGGAAATTAAATTTTGGACACCCTTTAAATAATGCATCGATTGGAAAAATTCCAGCAGGAACTCCAAGGTTTCTTCTATGCATAGTCAAAATTTGAGGGTTTTCTCTTTAAAAATGGCGGCGGTAGATAATATTAAGCATCACAAAGAAAATCAAAAAATTTTCAAAAACGTCCAAAAATCTAAAAAACGACTGCACTTAGGCATAAGGAATGTTATTAAAAGTCCCTCTAATATAACGTGCTAAATTCAAAAATGCAATAAAAAATATACTTTTGTATTTAAAATAAGAAAGCAGACGTCAACTTTCGGTATATCCGGAAGTGTCGCCATGTTGAAAATATTTTCATTAAACAGATCAGATGCTATTATGGTCATAACCAAAATTTCAGATCAATACCCTTTTTCATTCTTCATATCCCGGTCTCAATCAATCACCCTGTATAATTATTTAAGGTAATAAATGATTTAGGCCACAAATATTAATTCCCAAAGTAAATGTCGTTTCATTAAGAGAATCGACATCTAAAACTTGTCAATTTATGCGAATGTAGAATTCACGATAAAGTACATTCCGTGAAACTCTCTGTAGATATAAACCCCCGATTGTTCCTTTGAAACTCGAGGCGATGTTGTAACGACCGGTTATCAAATAGATGTATGTACTCTACAGTGCAGTTAGAAAAGTAATATTCATAATTCTTGAATATCGGTGCAGCATGCAAACGACCGGATGTGGGCTGAATGCGACCAGCGCGAGATGCATTTATAAATCGGAATAATTCGTTAACCTTTTGGCAAAATCTTAATACATATAAGAATGCAGTTTGATTTGAATAATGCGGCGAAGCAAGTTCGGCTCGTCTTTTAATTAAATTTTCATTTGTTTGTTAAGTTTTGCCACCACCGACTGACGCCGGTTTATTTATGCGGTGTTGAATAGTTTGTTGTTGCTTGGTTTAAATGCAACTGCTTTAATTACTTACGTAGTTGTTCGGAACTTAACCAATTAAAATAGCATTTAACAACCATCAGTTTCCCAGAGACAAACCGCTTTTCGTTGTATTGGAAATAAAACCAATAAAATCCAAGCCAAGCAATAAATTCTCTTACAGGATACGAAAAGAATATCTTTTTAGTGTTTGATATTCACACGAAGTTGAGATGCGTTACCTTTTTAACGATACAAAATTTTACTGTCGTCGAAGCAATATTTTTTGCATTTATTCACGATAAAATATTTTATTAATCTTGATTGTAAATCAAGATAAACGAACACGTTTGTCTAATGACAGACTTTGTATGCGTGGCAATGATAACGTAGAGAACAGTAAAAGATTTAAAGCATTCGGACTAGTAAATACATCGTATTGTGTAATAATAACTTAATATTGCATATACAGGGTGTTTGAAATTCAAGTTTAAAACATGGGGATCTCGCTTATTATAGTAGCTAGTATAATAGGTTTAAAAGTAAAGTTGCTAAATTCGGTGCTCATTAATAAATAAATCGAAGATAAATTGGAAATATCTTAAATGTTATCCGAGAAAATTGTAAAAAACCGTAAAGTATAAATTTTGAAAATGATCCCAAACTCTCTTGGATTATTAAATAGTTCTTCTTCTCCTTAAACTTCTTTTGCCTTTTCAAGCGTCGGAGGGGGTAACGTGTTCTGAGTGCATAATCTCATGCCCTTTTGTCTTTTGCTAGTATACTCATTTCCTCTACTGTTTTTCCTTTTTCTAACCCTATTTCTCTTATTTGGTCTCTTTTCTTCTCAAATGTGTAAGAACATTGCCCCAGCAACTTTTTAAGCCAAATCGATTGGTAATCATAATTTTTCCGAGGTCGATTCGTTTTTATTTTGTGACAACTTACTTTATTTTTTCTTATGGGTTTAATTTTTGCTATTTAAAAAATTTAAAAAAATCTGAATTCATTGATGTATCACACATGGCATTTTACTTCTTCATTTATTGTCAAATTCGTAAAATTTCGTTTTGGACAACAACCACTATAAAACAGACAGCTTGATCGTTGTAGTTTATTTCATTACGATGGTAACCAATCGAAAAAAAATATCGAAAACTAAAAAATCTCTGCTAGCTATACTAGATACGTTTCGAGATTCTTCTCTCTTCGTCCAGTAACTTTCCTATTTATACAGGGTGATTTATTAGTGCGTCGGGCTTTCATAGCGCCCCGCCCGTAGGAGATAGAAAAAAAACTTAAATACATAAAGTTATTGGTTTGAAAAGATCTACGTCGTAAAATTATATATATATATAAATATATATAAATCTATACAGGGTGTCCCATTTTTGCGCTATAACAAAAATAAACATTTTTTAAATGGAACACCCTGTATATTTTTAGGTCATCGGATGTCATTTTTTAACCTCTACATGAATGTCTGTTTGTTTTTTGATTTAGTGCCAGTGTTGCCAACTTATTAATTTTTTTCCGAAAAATCTTACACAAGCAGGCTTAACTTTAAAAAATCGTAGCCACCTCGCTTTTTAAAGTTAAGAAATAAGTTTTAGCAATAATGTTAGTCCAGTTGGGAGCAACATTTTAAAAATAAAAAATTTAAATTTATTGACACATGGTGTTCACAAAAAAATGCCAAACTTACCAAATTTCAAAGTGACATAACTCATTTTTTTCAAATGTAAACACCCTTATTTTATTTTACTATTCGATAGCTTTTTTTCTCCCCTTCAATTTTTATGAGGGGTGTGCTATGTCTAAACCCCATAGTTGTTGAGATATTCAATACTTTTCAAAAAAGTAGCCATTTAATTAAATTTTTATGCACCAAAGTAGGTCGCTCTGATGCAAAACAAGTGCCAAAATGTAAGCAAGTGTCAGCTTGACATTTGAATAAATTTAATATTTAAGCGGATATTAACTATGTAATAAAATTAATTGTTTTTATTCAAAAACTATGAAAAGTAACAAATTGAAATACATAAAAGAAAGATAAACGACTACAATAAATGTTCGAAATTCTATTCTATTTTAATGAATCTTTTAAATAACTCGGGCATTAAACCAAGGTGTGTAATAATTTTTTCATATTCATAGCTTTTTGCAGTAGGTACTTTTAAATGAAAATTGACAAGTTACTTGTGCACCAGTATCTAGTTGTATGACAATATTTTAATTTTTTGTGGTATGTTTCATATCCTGCAAATAGCTTGTTTCCATTACTGTTGATCTTTCAGCTTCAGCGATGAACAAATACCCGTAATGCGGTTTGTTCACTGACATTTCTGTAAATGTTAATTAATAATCAAATCTGAACTTCCTGCCAACCGAACGATTTTATATAAATGTGGGAGGTTTCCTGCTCGAAGACGTAGGATAAAGTATTACTAGAATAGAATAGAAATAAGTTTAGTTTTCTTTTTATCTACAAAAAATCGGTTTTCAGACCGTGTCATCGGTAGCTTTTTTACCTAATCGAGTTATTGACTGACAAAGGGACGGAAATCCGGAAAATTGTTTAATTTTTGTACATAAGATATTTTTTGTACATATATTGATAACTAAATTTATCAATATTATACAAACTTAAAAAGTTGTTAAATTTAGTTCGCCTTTTGGCTTTGGCCCTATTCACATTTCTCTGGGGGTGTCCCTACTCTGTCTTTCTACCATTCTCCAGTCCATAACTACTTTTGGTAGTCTTCTTCTCCCAAAGACACCCGTACAAAACAAGTTGCTTCTTTTGAATTTCTTTTATCACAATCTTTTACTTTTTTCTTCACTTACATATTTCTCCATATCTGATTTTTTCTAATCTCAACTTTCTGGCAGATATTCTACGAAAATTCATTACAGTCGCTACAAGCTTTTGTTTCATAGATTTATTGATTTCCCAGATTTCAGAGTGTGAATGTGCGTTTAACTATTGTGTCATATATGTATAGGGGAAGGTGGTATATACTGGGACACTTTTTTTAAATTTTGCGTAACTTTTGAACGGTTTAATTTGCATACCTCAAATTGATATGAGATATTCATATTGCTTTAGTTTATTTATCATTGCATATACAAAAAAATATTTAAAAAAAATAAAGGTACACAAATAGAGGGACTGTCCCACTATACACCACTTGTCCCCACATAAACCACCCCGTGGTACATTGTGGGACAGCAAAAAATATATATGAAATAAAGCATAAGTAATTAAAAAAAGGCTTAATTTTAATTTTTTATTTTAAAAACTTTCACTTTTCATGGGCATTTAGACATTGTACTTTGAAAAATCAAACTAAAATTGAAAATGTTTTTTTGTTTTTTTTTAGTGCCCCCAAACGTAGTCGGTGCGCTTAACCTACACAGAATTTTTTTTTTCAACGCAGTCTTTATCTCTGTTTTTAGAGAAAGAAAATCTAAAGTCGGAAGTCTTTTTCAGAAAATTTACCTGATTATCATCATTGTCCCACAATGCACCATGTGATCAATTTTTAAAAGCAACGATTTAATGAAAAACGTATGATTATTTTAAGTTTCAACATTGTACATACATTTAATATACTGTAAGGTACACCTACACCAAATTTTCTAATTGTTGTTAAATAAATAAAAAAGTTTTAGCACATAAACTGAATAACCACAAAAAAACAATGCGCAGTTACCAAACATGCCTCACATGCGCAAGTCACTATGACATTGTTTACGACACATACTGTAGACAGGATATAATGGGACTGCTTAACCGCTATTTTGATGTAAACAAACTTCAAGTACGGGGTAACAGATGGCCAAAATCTCTGTTGTCCCACTATATACCATGTCCCAGTATATACCACCTTCCCCTACGTATTTTTTGGCTTAGTTTAAATGTTTTATTTTTGTCATAGGATAATTAAGCGCTTGAGTAATCTTTCTAGCACATAAATGCTACAATCATTTGATACAATTTTCGAGAATTGGCTATTATTTGTATGTGAGCTAAAATTGATTTAAAAAAAATTATTTAAGCATTCAATAATATTTTTTACTTTTAAAACTTCTTCGTAGAATTTCTCTGTGGCAGGATCGCAAAGTTTTTACGATCGGAGCCTACCCCGATCGCATAACTCAAATTTAATTACCAAACTTTAATGCAGTTTTCATTGTGCTATTCGAAATTTGTCGTAAACTTGCCGTTTCTGGCCCGGTTTTACGGCCTTTTTTTGAACCAAAAGTTGGCCAACGTGTTCGATTTCGAAACGAGAACGAAAACAAACTAATCGATGCGATGACAACGTCGAACGGAAGTTTTCCGAACAAGCCAATTCCTAAGCAATCCGACTTCATAAGTGCGTTATCTGAAGGGGTGTTTATTTCCGTCCATAGGCGGATGTTGCCAAAGGTTTATCTACCACCGCCGGATCCAAACGAAAGTGATAAACTGATTTAATTCCATCTTCGACCGTATTATTCAAGATTTGTTTTGATTGATTCACAGGACGTGGACTAGATAAACCTATATGATTATGTTTGTATGGAATGTATGTCAAGATTTAACGTACATCATTTATTAGGACGTCAAAAAATTTATGGATATTTGCTTAGAAATTTACCGGTGATAGTAGGGGAGACCGGGGATGAAAGTAAATTTTTTTTGTTTTTATTTAATTTCTCATCGAGTATAATTTTTTTTACATCCAAATAGATGTTATGATAGACTGGACATATGTCTTTCTTCCAAGATATTCATGTTATATGTTTCGTAAAGCATATGTGAGAAATTTGTTTTTTTTTGTAGTAAGACAGCGGTTACTTCCAACATCAACTTTGGGGCCAAAAGTAACAATGATCGGGGTAAGTTGTAACGGCAAAATACTTTGCACATCCCACAAGTACTGGGTAAATACTAAATATATTAGTATTCATCAACAAAATTAATATTTGATTCCAAACTACACATTAGCAAAATAAGAAAAAGTGAAACAAAAAAATACAACAAATTGGAAAATTCATCCGACAAGTTTTGTATGTTCTCATATACGAAGAAAACCACCAATTATGTGCTAAGAGTGAACATTTGCAAGTGAAAACATTGATTGGAGTTGGTTGTAACACTGTTACTTTTGGCCCCAAGTGTACAGAAAACAAATTGGAGGGAATCCACAACTAACCACGATTCCAACGTCAAATTGTATTGCATCCACCAATAGCCAACAAAATTTAGAACATAATAATCTAGGTACTTTTTTGTTCCTCTTTTAGAAATCGCCTAAAAGTCACTCGACCGTTGACACAACGCATTAACTTTTAGGCGGAAAATAGTGACTCTGGCTGGCAAAAACTTAACCTGTGTATGACAGATGAAATCTAGCAATGTAGGTAGAGAAGTAGATGTAAATGAACATTGCTAAAGCGTTTAAGGCGACATAACAAAAATTAAAGAAATTATAGACACTGTTAAAACCTACCGGTGTTACTTTAATCCCCGGTCTCCCCTGCTCTTAGTGTCCATATTAATCGATGTTTTTGGCTTTTCTCTTACTTTAAATAAAACATGAGAACAAACTATTTTTGGTGCATTACAGCTAACACAAGCTGCACCACTCCGTAAAACAATATTATCCATTTTGGATGGAGTACCACAGCTTTTCATAATCTTTTGGGCATTGTATTGTGTTTATTTTTAACTATAGTTAAGCTGTTTGGTTTCTTGAATATATTAGGTAAACAATGGATTTTTTTTGTCAATAACCTCCTCCCAAATAGCTCCAGGGTATCCCTTTTAACTAGCTTGCTTTTTTATGTCAACAGATAGCAACGGAACGAAAATGTAACTCTCTTCCTCTATACTCTATAGCCATATTAGTCTTGCTTTTTGTTTTTGATGGCTTTTACGTTAACGAATAAGTATCCAAGTGGGCTGTCGGGGTAGTATCTGTGTTTTCTAGTACTTAATCCATCGGCAACTCGAGCACACACGATATTTCAGCTGTTGCTAGCTTCATAAAACAGCGATATGTTCCAGACATTTGCTGCTCATGTCATTTGGTACTTAGCGGTGGGAATATATTAAAGCGACATGTTAAATCTTCACGTCATCCCAGTCGTTGAAGGTTCGACGTTTTCGTAATTTCTATTTTGGAATATCCGTTTTAAGTGCGCGCAAAAAAAGAAAACGTTTTTGATTGCTGCTATTCGGAATATCCCAGTAACATTTGCTTTTTTATTTACAAAATGAAAGCCAGAAATTGTATAGGTAATTACGGTTGCTAACGTTAATTATTACGAAAATTTTGCCTATTTATTCTCAAAAAATAAGGTTAACTTAAAGGCTCCAAGTTTTTTTTTCTTAAATAAAAAATTTCCAAGATATTTCGGATCTTCTAGCAAGTACTATCTGTGAATGTTAGCTATTACTTTATATTATCCAAATCGATGAGTGGAATAGCGGCAATATAATAGATTCTTTTCAAACCAACAAGAAAATGAAAGCTTAGCAAGGCGAACTTGAAAGTACGGTTCAAATTTCCATAGAATGTCTATTGCCGCTATATAAATCCCTATATCTAGGCTAGGGCATTTGGCTGCTGCAGTTGACGGCACTGTGATAGCATCTATCGGCGCCGCGAAGACGCTTCCCCAGACTGCAATTTGTGAAGAATGTTTCTCAAATGCTCCGAGTATTTGTCTTTCTATAGCACTAGCTTGGTGCGATCCTCTTTATTACTAAACTTTATTAATTGTCCTGCAGTTGCGATAAACAAGTGCTCAAGTTTTTAATGAAACGTGACTCGACAGCATTTTCAGAAACAAATTTGCACCAGTCGCGTTATTAAGGGACAATTGACAGTTGCGACAAGAAAATTTCACTTTCCTAACCTTATAAAACTATCATTTGTTTTCAAAACAAATGCGAATATTATTCAAAATTAATATTAACGAACAGTTCGCGGTTGTAAAAAGGAAATTTTACCTTTTTAAACCTTCAACACTTGCATTTATGTTAAAAACAAATGATAGTTTCGTTTAAATTCAACATTAAGGAACAATTAACATTGTGGCAAAAAAAATTTAATGTTTTTAACCTCTAAATACTCGTTTGTTTTGAAAACAAATGATGGTGTTAATCAAAATAAATATTAAGAAACAAGCGACGACGATTGAAACAAGAAAATTCATGTTTTTAACCTCGAAACTCTCATTTGTTCAAAACAAATGATAGTTACATTCAAATTAAATTGCAAAACTTTTTTGTTACCACACTTAATATCAAAGCTTAAATGTTTGGCACGATTACAAATCGTGTGTTAAAGTGGTATCGAAACAAACGTACAAAAATGTTTTATTTTAAATTGTGACTACTGCCTTGAGCCGCGTTAATTTTTTATAGTTTAGTTAAGAATTCTATTAGCCACGTAGTTGTGAAAGTTTTTTCGAACTTGCAATTTTGCAGGTAATTCGGTTTTTATTTGTTTCCAGAAGTCGTAAAGTGAATAAACCAAAATGCGGAGCAGCTATAGGGATACATTTTATAGTAGTTTTAACTACAATGGTCCAAAAAAACAACAACTTTTTAATTAATATAGCGTCGCTAAGTTTGAAATATGCTGTTACGTCTGCTATTGTTTCAAGAGACGTTTAAATAAAAACGTTTGCTGACTGAAATACCTACTAGATCATTAAAGTTTTACAACCACAGAGGAACATACAACCGAGATTCTATAAACTATGTACGACATTTATTTTATAAAATTTCAATGAACAAAAATGCAAGGGCTTTGTGTCTTTTTTATGACGACAGTACAATGCAAAAGTTTGGAATTATGTTAATCGAAGCAGGGAAGCGAAATATAATTGTTAATACTTCCAACTCTACAAGCCAAACAAAAATATCATGTATGTAGGCTTGTAGGCATAATGTGAAATCCGGAATTTTATAAAATGCCTAGGCATTTTATTAAAAGCCTGCAAAACGAGCATCTTGTGTTTTGACCAGGGCTGTGGAGTCGGAGTCGGAGTTTAGAAGGAATTTCTGGCTAGTGGAGTTGGAGTCGGAAAAAATGTATCGACTCCGACTCCGACTCCGGGTACAACAAAAAATTGCGAGATGGTCCTTTGCAACAAAATGTAAGATCAAATTTTAAATATTTTTTTTATATTTCTTTTTTTTTCTTCTTATATTGCACATCATAAAATGTCTTATTGTTAGTATTTAATTTTGTCGGAGTCGGAGTCGAACTACTAAAATTATTAGGAGTCGGAGTCGTAGTGGGAGTCGACTTTTTTTTTACCGACTCCGCAGTCCTGGTTTTGACTAGGCAAATAATAAAATGCCGGCATAATTGTTTTTAGTGAAAACAAACCTATTAGCGTCATTTTCATAATTTATTAAAAAAAAAAACTTTAACCAACCTTTAACCTGACCCTCTATTACTGACCAAATGAATGAGGGTCAGGTTAATGGTTGGTTAAAGCTTTTTTTGTATGAAAACAAACGTATGAGTTTAAGAGAAGGTCATAATTTGCTCGGTTTGGCGGCTTTTTACAAATTGCCTAGGCATTTTATAAAATTCCGGATTTTACATCATGCCAACGACATATTTGCAACGAATTTTCATACAACTGGCTGCCGTCTACTTCGTCCTAAACGCCATTCTTATTTTAACCTCATCTATTTATCTCCTTTTCGGTGTTACCCTTTTTCTTTTTCTAGATGGAATCCATGTCAGTGTTTAATGTGGGATTTTATTTGTAGGCATTCTGTTAAGATGACATTGGGCATCCCTGTACATCAGGAATGCCCTTATTAATCATGAGTTTATTGTTATTATTTTTCGAGTAAGAATTAGGTAGCTATCTTTATGCAACTCTTTGCGTTTCCGTAAAGTTTGTTTGATGCTGAACACGTTATCTGTGCACGATCTTTCCGGACAGAAACCGCTTTGGACTTCTTCAACCGTCACCTGGGTTTCGAGTCTTTTTGCTACTACACGTCCGTACAGCATGCCTATCAATCTATAGTTTTCACATGTCGTTTAATCGCCTTTCTTCTAAATAGAGCTTATATAACTTAGCTTCCATTCCACCGGTATAGCGTCCCCCGTGAGGCACTGGTTAAAAATGGAAGTCAAATATTCGAAGGCAACTTGTGGAGCGTTTTTTATTATCTCGATAGTTATGCCTTCTGGACTTGAAGACTTATTATTTTATTATTTTTCATGTTTTTATACATCATATGTATTTTCCTTTTTAAACAAAAAAAAAAAAAATTAAAAAAAAACTAGTTACATTTTCTATTTTATAGTACCACTCACAATAGTTATTTATGTACCAAGGCCAAAACATGTAACTTTTTCGGCCGCGTCTGGTTTGCTGGCTTAGACATTTTTTGTGAGATCGAAGTTTAAATTTTTAGTATTTTTCTAAAATATAGGTTAGAAACTACGTGACATTCTGTCACTGACAGATGACGGCGTATGCTGTCAGCGGTGGAAACGTACTAGCATAATTCTGTAGGTACATAATATAAATAACCTTTTTTTTGTGCGATTGTTATGTTTTATTCATAAATTTAATATTGTATAAATATATAGGTAAATTACTTTAACGTAGAACATGCGTAAATCAACACTAACTTTTTATTCAGTATTCAGTAACAATATCAACACGAAAATATTAGGTTATAAACTACCTGACAGTTAACAACCTAAAGACCTCTACGTCACTACCCTTAGCGGGGAAGCCATAATCTCAGAGAACTTATATTCAGACACGCACATGCGCTTTCCGTTCTGCTTAATGCAAATGATCTTTTTCGTACGCTGTAGCGGCCGATAAAGACTTTTTCGACCGTTGCTAAGGATAGAGCCGGTAATGCAGTACTTTATGGTTGCTAACGCGTCCGTCAATCAACTGTTTGTAGAACGATCGCACAAAAAAGTATTTTTGTATTCGGAACGACCTTTTCCGTTTAATACCTTCTTTATCCTTTATAATAGTATATGAAGTTTCTCGGTGTTATTTCTTAAAACAAACGAAATATTCTAGTTTATGATCTCTGAGATATCCTGTATAAGGTATAACTTTAGTCAAGACAATCATAAATGGCCAAAACGTTTTCGATTTGATTTTAAATGTAATAACATTTTTGTTATGAGCGCAGACGATTTTAAATGTCAAGAGCCATCACTATAAATTCTCATGCAACGTAAGCGACATCAGTACGACAATATTTCTTGTCGTTGAACAACACATTTTATTCAAGCAACAAACTACCATGAAATATTAATCCGAGGCGTGAAATTACTCTTTTTGGTAAATTATTACTAATAGCATTCAACGTGGAATGAGAAACAATTAAACATAATATAAAAGTGGCCTCTGTGTGATTCGTCAAACTCTCAACAGCACTGAACAGCCTTGAATGTGCTATTTATTTCCTTTGTTGTAAGCGACATGGCGCGGGCAGGACAAATTTGTACTGTTGAATTTAGGAAAATTGCGTGCAATGTTAAATTACTGTAATGTAATGTCGCTTGCAGGTTTAATGACAGTAACTTTGAGCTAAAAATACACTTTCAAGATTAAATCCCATGGTGTCGCACTGACATTAATGTTGAGCGGACTTCATGGAAGTACAATGTGTAATATTTTTATTGCGTTTGCACGAAACAATAGCGTTTTGCTGTCCATTAATTTTGTTCTGAATACGTTACGTTTTTTAGGGTGCTAAAAATCTTGGAAGCTAATTTAGTCATTGAAAATAAAATGGTTGTATGTTACATATTTCACACAAAACGAGAAAAATATTTATTTTAGTTTTAATTTTTTCGTTCTTGTTTAATATCCACAAAATTTGATGAACAAAAGTATAATTTACTCTACAAATGGATTTTTTTCCAAATGTCATGCGTTTAATCTTTCTTTGACAGTTTTTTCATCAATAATGTGTTTCTTAATTGATTAAAAAAAAAACGTTCATAAAAACAAACTTTTAATTATGAATGAAATTTTATTGTTCCAAGTTGTCATTTCGTCTCAATCAAATAATTAATGTATGTAAATCTGTTGCCTTTTCCGCAATATTAATTTTAACTCATACATAAATTATTTAAATATTAACGTACACAAATCTGTTTCATTAATTAGCTTTGAAGTGTATTAACTTGTTTTTTTTTTTAATTTGCAGGTAAGAATTCCTATCTCCAATTACACATATGCTTTCGTTCTCGGGCTAATTCTGCATCAGTAAGTAGTGGGCATGTTTTAATTGCAAATTTAATTACTGTTTTAAAAGTGTAAATGTTTGAGAACGACAAGTTTATTCCTAAAATGTTAAGAGAGTTGTTAAATGCCAAGGAACCAATTATTGCAATCAATTTTAATTATGTATGTACAGGGTCGTTCAAATTCGATGAAGTTTTATGGTGTCACACTATTTGTGAAAAGATAGAGCAATAGTTAAATTGCAAAACAAAATCAGGTTTCAATCGATTTATTTAGAATCATCTAAAAGAAATTTTTGACTTATCTAGTTTTTGATTTATCGTCAATTAAGCTTTTTTTTTGTTTGAGTTACAAAATATATTCAAAAATTGTAAATGACACAAAATTTTTGTAAATTTGGTTATTTAACCATTTGTTTATCTTCAATAACAAGAGTGATGCCTATACAATGCCTTGTAGATTTACATGCGCCCGGTTGTATTAAATTTTTAATTAAAAATATTCAATTAGTTAATAAAGGAGTTAGTATTTGCTACGTGAAATTAACTTCAAAAATTATTTGTTATACTTGTATTATATCAGTCACTAATTGAAACTGAACTAATTAGGCGCTCTGTTAAAGGTAAATGAATTAGCTCCAAGCGGGCGTTTTAAATTATACAGAGGTATTAAACCGACGGGAAATTAGAACTGAAAATAGCTCCGAGAGAATTTTTAATTTTAATATCATAAGCAAACAATTTCTACGCGTTGTTACAGCTTTTTTTAATTAGGCTCGTCTGGGAATTTCGAGGTGTAGTTTTATGGTAATCGATTCAAATTTTCTGCTGTTCAGGAAGATATTAATTAAAAAAAAGACAGTCAGACGTCTTGTCCAGGAAATATTAATACGAAGGGTGGCTGGTTTTCATTTCTTGCGCTGGGTTTCATAAAATCAGAGGACGCGAATAATTTAATAAATTATAATCAGAAAAAATGGTTCTTTGGTAAATGATATCAAATAATATTGTACATGGTGGGCTGTAAAAACTTAATGAGATCATACGATAATTTTCGTTATTAACAAGTTTACATAAAAACAAATTCCAAATAGGTTCCTTATTAAATTTATAAAAAATAAAAAATAAAAATTGTAAATTACTGGACTCGTTTTGAATTTATAAAAGTTGACCTCCATTTATTGCTAGGAATCTCAAGAAAAATTCAATAACTGTCATTAACTGTAAGATTAATATGCAATTAGAGTTCTTACAGTATTTATGTAAATATTATAGTAACAATACTAGGTAATGTAATTCAAAATAAACGTTTAATATTAGATGATAATTAATGATAAGTTGATGATTAATTATTGGTACTTATGCTCTAAGGCAGCAAAAACATACCTAACTGTTTACCACTTTATCACTGCCGCGACTATAAAGCCTGTTATTGGAGAAGCGTGTGCATTTGCCTTGATTTACTACAAGCCCATCTGGAAAAATTAACCATTCAGGGTTCACAAAGTGTATGCGTCATGCAAATATTTAAAAATTAAGTTTGCAACTGTTTATTTACTGTTATAATCCCTTCGTAGAATTTTGAACCTTTGTGGAGATATTTTTGGCTCTGAATAATTTGCTCTGTAATAAAGTTAAAAAAAATTAAGGTTTTGAAAAAAAAAAGTGTTTGTATGTTCGCTTTTTTAAGTAAAACGACAACTAACTATAAGGATGTCTCGAATAATTTTATTGTGTTGCCATTTGAAACTCTCGTTGTGTGAGTTTCAGTGGGAAGTAAAAACTTGCGGGGTGTAGCTTTTATTCTTTCTTTTATTTGTCGAGCACTTAAAAGGTGACGAACCTGGAAGTGCTAGAAAATTGCTATTGTATTTTTATTTGGAGTCTAGTCGTGAAGTGGCAGTCCTTGTTTATTTTTAGGCGTTGTTAAACCTATCTTAAAGTCTGAATTTATTGGTTCACAAGTTCTTAAAAATGTATGTTGTTGTTAATCGTCAAATCAATTTACTGTGATAATAATTTTAAATGATTACTCTGTGATTGTCGTTGATATTCGGGCCAAAACAGAAATAAAGAAAAAACAGAAAGAAAGAGATAAGAAAGAATCAAATATGGCCAAGTGATAAAATGTTGCACTTTTAGGCCCGATTGCATAAAAACGTTTCAAATCCCCTGTTAAGTTAACCTAGTCGTTTCGGATGGAGTTATCAAGTTTAACGTACTGGCAATGGGGCCAGACAATTTTTGACAAATATGTCACGGATTTTCAAACATTTAAAAATCAAAAAACTTAATACCTTAAAAAAATGTTTCGAATAATTTATTGTTTTTCCAAAGAAAATTTCCCTCACCTGTCAAATTTGCGTTTACAACCAATCACTAATCTTAAATCTTCTAGAGACTACCAATAGGAGCATTATTACACCGTAATAATTTTACAATTTCCCTGTCAGATGTTGATCCTTCTGTCAAAATTGCCTTTTCAATCATTAAAAAAACTCATATTTCCTAGAAACGACCAATAAACAGAATCATACACTGATAATATCTTTTTCGCAATTAACAGATTTGCATGCGTTTATTGGCCGTTCCTAAGAAATCTGAGTTTGTGATTGGTTGAAAATATTAATTTGGAGATGGAATTAAATGTTTTGGTCTTGATAATTCTTTGACGAATTTCGGCGACCAGTAGCGTTACATTAATATAGTTTAAACCACACCCCTAACGCACCACTCTGACAGTACTTGTAAAATTTGACATAACATACATTTAGTTTGACAGGTGGGTTAGATGAAGGAAATTTTCTGACAAAATATAACTCGTGCATTGCAAATAATCTATAATTTTTGATAAATCTTTACCCATGCAAGTCAAATAAGAAAAAATAACTCGTGCACTCGTGTTTTTTTCAGCTCAACTTGCATTCGGGCATATTTACCAAAAATTATCGATCATTTTTAATGCACGTGTTATATTACTACTGATAATTATTTGATTGTGATTTTTAAAGTCAGCCGCGTAGCCTTTCACTTTTGTACAATATTTGCATGTTTGTTTTAAAACGAATTGTCTGTGACCTTTACTGGCTCTCAGTCAATGTTGTTAATAATTTTCAAGCGCCAGTTCATTAAGTTCTTTACAAATTCGCTTAACAAGTCTTGAATGAAACTGACATTTGTAACAGTTGCCAAACTGGAATCTAAACAGCTGAATTCATTTGATATTGATATCCTCTTATGTTTATTTAGTTGTGTTCTGCGCGTAGGGGACCGTATTGAAATGTTATTAACCAGTTTTGAACACACTTGCCTAGAAAACGATACTGCGATTGTTTTTGTCGGTATATCGTTTCGATCGAGATGGCCCTGTTAAAATATTTATTGCGGTTGTATTTAAAGAAGTTTGTGTATGCAATAAGTATTTCCTGGAAAATATAAAGTAGGTTAATATGGACCGGAATCCTGGAATCTCTGTCGAAACGCCCTATTGCTTACTATAGTTACAATTTTTAAAAAAAAGTCTTATATTTTTTTATAGCTTTTACGTCTCTGAAGTGAATGAAAGCTGAACACCTTTTTTTGAAGTTTTGTTAGGTGTAATTAAAAATAATTTTTTCTGTTCGTCCTTTTGAAATCTATATCAAATAAGTTAGTAAAGTACAATATTTCCCTTATCCAGTATAATTTTATTCTTATTTAACAGTCCAGTTAATTTTTTGTTTTGAATTTTGTATTTAACTCTGTTTTAAAGACACTTTTCTTTTTTTTTATCGTTCCTGTTTGCACAATCAACTCCTTTGTTCGTAGCAAATAGGTCATAGTAACTATTTGTGTAGTATTTTGCTTGGCATGCCACTAGTGCACTAAAATCTACTAATAAAGTACACTTACCAGTGTAGAACGTTACTTTTAACTTTATATTGACCACTCAAATTTTATAGATATTCTGTTTACTCATGGTGTTCTGTGCTTTACGTGCGAAAACAAAAGTGTCTTACAAAAATAGCTGTGTTTTGTATAGAAAATTATTTACATTCTATAGTGGGTTATTCGTATTTTATATACCCAAGGATAAATTTAATGCATTATCTTGTAGCAATAAAGCGGTAAAACTGCAGTAAAACCAACTTTAAACTTCTTAGTTGGTATTAAATTAATGGACGATCTCTTCAGTTGCAGTATTAACTGTTGTTTATCCGTACCGTAGTCGACTTATGCTACACACGCGATACTTGGTAGATATATTTTGGGCTGTTTTTTTTTTTTTTTTTAATAAAATGAAAAGGATTATTGCGTAAATACTAACGCCATGTCCTATATAAGTTTGCACAATATTTTTATAAGGCTATACATGTATACCAGGCCTGTGCTTCTGCGGCCTAAGGGCCGCATGGGGTCCCTCTGCAATTTTTATGCGGCCCGAAGCCCAGTAGTTGTATATTACAAGCATTGCTTTTAAAGAGTATAACATTGTGTCATTACATGTCAAAAAGTGCTAAAAAAATATTAGAAATTAACAGGTGATTTAAGAAGAGATAGAATAATGGAAATGAAAGAGAACTTAGCGGGATAACAAAACTTATTCAAAAATGCGTATAAACAACAAGACCCCACAACAATAGCAAGTTATGAAATTTTTAAGGCCTCTATTCACCTACCAATTTGTCGGGACAACCGGCCGACCATTCCGATAAATTGTTTAATGTGTAGTGTTTCACCCGACCAACCCGACAGTTGAAACGGTCGGGTGGCTAGACCATCCAACAAGCCAACTGAAGCCAACCGCCCCACCACATTCCTCTAGATAAGGACTATTAAAGAAAATTTAACGCTATTTATAAATTTGTTATCCACAAAATTGCTTCAGAGCCAAAATAATAAAAAAAGTTATGACGTTTATGCTGTTGGTTGGACTGATCGGGAGGTGTGTAGACAACACCCGACACGGAGTTCCCGACGGTCGGCCCCGACAAGTTGGATAATGAGTATTTAATATTTCAGCTTAACATCTGCAACCATTCTCTGATTGTAGTTTAATAAAAAAAATGTATTAAGATGGCTGTGAACTATATTTGCCCTAAAAACAAGCTTTTTTCTAATATTATTTTATTTAGATTTACTATAGCAAGAGAAATTGATGAAATAGCGGAAAACGTAATATTAACTCCTAAATATACTGCTAATAACTTTTTATCTTATCCTCTTTGTCTTGAGGAGTCAACGGATTTATCCATTTATCTAATACTGCTCAACTTGTAATTATTTTTTTTTCGTGGAGTAGATATAAAGTTAAATGTTGATAAGGAATTATTTGATTTGGTAAGGATGACAGGAACTACAACAGTTGAGAATCTCTATTTTGTATCAAAAACTGATTTAGAAATAAAAAATGAGGAAATCGCTTCGAATTAACTTCGCTTCTGAATAAGAAATTTAAAACCGAATCTTTAGGGCAGTGGTCCAACCGGTAGCTCGCGGGCTCCTGGTAGCCCGCAAGGCTATGTTAAGGCGCCCGCGAGCAGAAGTTGCACTTATAGATTTCTCAATTTATAAACCTTCATACACCAACATTTTCCTTCAATAAAAAAAGATGACAGAAGACAATGATCAAAATTACCAGCCACAAAGGCTCATTGATGACCTCTCATAAAGATATATTTCATAGACGTTTTTAGGATCTAAAAGAAAACTATTATTCTTTTTGGCATTTCGACATACGCTACAATTATGCAAAAATTCACGTTCGTCGACAATTCAGAAACTGTTTTTTTTTTTTAATGGAATTATGAAATGACATCCAACTAAACATCGATTGAAAATGATTGGTTTTGGTAAGCAACAGACCTCGTATTATATCAGAATCTTGTCAAGTGTGCGAAAAAGGTAAACTCATTTATTCTTCTTTATACCTGCGAAATGGCATTTTCGCAGCTTAATATCATGAAAACCAAACACAGATATGGTCTTACCGATAAACATTTTATTGACTACTTGAAAAAAAGTTATATCTCCTTACGAACCAGATTTTAAAACTGCATCAGAAAATATGCAGTAGCAAGTCTCACATGAATTACAAATGTACAGGGTGGTCTATTTTCGATGCCCATACAGGGTATCTCGGTTATTATCAGATATAGAAAAAAACTAAATACATAAACTCGATTTATTTTTTCGAGAGAAATTTATTGCCGTAAACAGATTTTTGATATCTTTTTTAATTTTCGAAATATAGCCAAAAACCGATTTTTGGCACTTTTCAAAAATGTTAAATATCTCGTTTGAACGAGAAGATAGAAAAAAACTTTAAAGACATTTTTCGCATGATTTTTTGTGCTTAATAAGATAGCGATGTTCAATTGTTTTTTACTTATATCAATGCCGATATATTGCACCTAACTTTCTTATTTTAAATGGCAACCATAGGGAAATTATATATTTTTGAAAAACGCAAAAAATAAGCTTTCGATTCATGTCAAAGCCAACTATGGTTGTCATTTAAAATAAGAAAGTTAGGTGTAATATATCAATATTTGTATGAGTAAAAAAAAATTGAACATCGCCATCTTATTAAGGACAAAAAACCATGCAAAAAATGTCTTTAAAGTTTTTCTTTATCTTTTCGTTTAAGCGAGATATTTAACATTTTTGATGTCTTTTTTGATACTCGAAATTAAGCCAACACCATTTTTGGCTCTTTTCAAAAATGTTAAATATCTCGTTTAAACGAGAAGATAGAAAAAAAACTTTAAAGACATTTTTTGCATGGTTTTTTGTCCTTAATAAGATGGCGATGTTCAATTTTTTTTTTACACATACAAATATTAATATATTACACCTAACTTTCTTATTTTAAATTACAACCATAGTTGGCTTTGACATGAATCAAAAGCTTATTTTTTGCGCTTTTCAAAAATATATAATTTCCCTATGGTTGCCATTTAAAATAAGAAAGTTAGGTGTAATATATCGGCATTAATATGAGTAAAAAACAATTGAACATCGCTATCTTATTAAGCACAAAAAATCATGCGAAAAATGTCTTTAAAGTTTTTTTCTATCTTCTCGTTTAAACGAGATATTTAACATTTTTGAAAAGTGCCAAAAATCGGTTTTTGGCTATATTTCGAAAATTAAAAAAGATATTAAAAATCTGTTTACGGCAATAAATTTCTCTCGAAAAAATAAATCGAGTTTATGTATTTACTTTTTTTCTATCTCTGATAATAACCGAGATACCCTGTATGGGCATCGAAAATAGACCACACTGTACTAAAAATGTATTTATTTAAATTTTTCTAGGTAAAAGTGCCTACTTTTTGAGTTTTGTTTTTTGCTATGAAGGGAGAATGACGGCGATTAAGTAGCCCGCCAAAGTTTAAAAGTAGCTAAAGTAGCCCCCAGCCTAAAAAAGGTTGGACATCACTGCTTTAGGGAATTCTTTGTATGTCACTGCGTTGCTCATATTGAAAATGTATGCGCGAAAAAAAAACAGTTTCAAAATTTCTCCGGACCCTTCACACTTGAAAGAATCTCCATATCCACTAGAAAGTGGTGCGGCCCGTTACGATTTCATAGAATTTGTAATTGGCCCTGTGGTTTAAAAGATTGCACGGGCCTGCTTTATACCTATTCAACATTTATTTAAATTATGGTGAAATGGCTTAAACAGTTAAATATATCTCGGTTAATACTCGTTAAATATAACTTCTTTAAAGGCAAAAAACTCATCCCGTATTTATTATTTTAATCAGATGGAAATACGTACGCTAAACGAATATTAAATATTCAGCGAATATATCTGGATCTTCTCCATTTTATCAGGCTCGTCATTATGCCGATTGTTATCTTAACACGTCATCAACGGAACCGCCGAAGATTAATGGCCCCATTTTGAGAGCGAGATGCGATAAAACACCATTTTATTAATATATGTGACGAGGAAAAAATGCATAAACGCTGGAT
Source organism: Elmis aenea (assembly GCA_947652605.1). Classification (NCBI taxonomy): domain Eukaryota; kingdom Metazoa; phylum Arthropoda; class Insecta; order Coleoptera; family Elmidae; genus Elmis; species Elmis aenea. The sequence continues at coordinate 41,556,639 of OX393580.1, read as the reverse complement.
GTGAACATATTTTGCAGACCAAAAAAGTAACTGTGGATTAATTAAAATGCTTACGTACTGGTTAAAAAAAAAGTCGATGTTGTACGATGTTTTTGCCAAAATATGAGGTTTTGAGTCTAAAACGATTTAATTTTTGTAATTCTTTAATGAATGGAGTTCTTTTATTTTAACTAATGATTGAAAACGGTATAGATTTTTTTTTAACTGTAGGTTGGATCGTTTCACGTGTTCATACATACAAAAACTACATGGTTACAGTACCTGCTGCCGGGTTTATATTTAGTTTTGGGTGAGGTGCCATACCAAAGTCGATTTCAAGCTTATTTCGGCTCCGAAAAGAATTTGGAAAAAGTGGACTACCACAGAAGACCTCTAAATTGAGAAGGTCCTAGGCAAAAACTTAATTTTTTTTTAAATGTTAAAACAAAAAATCCCATGTAATTTTTAAACACAGAAAAAAAAGTTCCGACCATATGACGAGTTTTTCTTTTCATTGAGACGACATTGATTATTTTATTACATCTTTTTTTTTTACGTTGTAGCTTTTGGTTTATGTGAGAAAATAAAATAAAAAGTAACAGAAAAAATACTGCAGTGAAAAAAGCCCAGTTCTCAAGCTGTATAGGTCATGTATTAATACTAAAAATTTTATTGTTATGAACTAACTGCTGTTAAATTCTCCTCCTAGAAATATTTTTGCATCCAATTCTTTTAATAAAAACTTTTGGGCAATATTAATTTACAAATTAAACGCGGCGACATATCCACATTAATAATTAACGTAGCTCTGTTCAAATAATCAAATCCATCAGCTCGTAACTTAATTTCCTGTCGTTTTTTTGTAACCACCTTCAAAAAAACTGCAGTAAAAAACGTTTTATAACTAAATTATTATCCATCGCATCATCAGCCGTAAAGCTAATACTCAGTCCAGACTAGAGTCCTTCACATTAATGAAATTGCTGGCAATATCGTTTTTGTTTAGCTAACGATAGCTGCGATGCTGAAATTAATTAACCAATTTTCATCGCGCAACTTGTGATACCGGAGCTTGTAGTATAATACGTGTGATAGTTCGCCGAATCTATAATAATTAATAGATTTTCTTCCGTGTCGTTGACCTTTCCACTTAACTCTGTTGTTGCGTATGCCTAACGGCTTTTCCTTGTGATAAGGCTATCAATTTTATCGTCTCTTATTGTTGAATATCGATTATTGGCGATTATTCGCGCCGTCGTGTATGGCGCGGCATTTGCACGACAATTTTCACTTCAATCAACGCCTGCTTTGCTCTGTTATTTGCGTTATTACACCTACTGTGATTGTAAATACTGAACACTGTGTTTACATAGCACTTTCATTTGTTAAATTGCATAGATATGCATTTCGTGACGTGAGGTCTGCATCGTTAACATTAATTCTTTAACCTGTGTCTGAAAGTTCAAAGTATAAGATAATCCAATAAGAACAAATCAGGTTTATTGCATTGTTTTATCGAAAACTTTTTTTTTTATTGCAATTTTTCAGTTTTACCAAAACATTAGGACTGATCTTCATTTCTTTGCACACATCCTTATATCTTCGTTGTAATTTGGCCATAACTTGGTGCAACGTGTCCACGGGAATTCGAGACACTTCAATTCCTAAGCTGATCTTCATTTCTTTGCACACATCCTCATATCTTCGTTGTAATTTGGCCATAACTTGGTGCAACGTGTCCACGGGAATTCGAGACACTTCAATTCCTAAGCTGATCTTCATTTCTTTGCACACATCCTCATATATTCGTTGTAATTTGGCCATAACTTGGTGCAACGTGTCCATGGAAATTTGAGACACTTCGTAGCGAATTATTTGTATGAGTCCCTCGATGTCTCGTGGGGCAGGGTCTTTGAGACTTTACCTTTCAAGTATCTCTACAAATAAAAATCGCTTGCTGTCAGATCTGGTGATTTAGCAGGCCATGGTATATTCCCTTATTTCTAGATAATACGGTTTGAAAACAAAGGTTAAATTTCTCTGGATGGTCGTGCGGGGTACGACTGGTCACTCCATTTTTTTGAAACAATGATCTCTCCAAAAAGTGTCCCATCATTTGGACAAATCAACTAGCTTTTACTGTAAGGTAAATCTAATTTTTGTCGTCATAAAAGAATAAAGCAAGGCTAGTTGATCCAAGAAATTCGCCACTAAATTCCCGTGGACATGTTGCACCTTGCGATAGGCGTTGTACGACCAAGAAGAAGTGTACCAGTGAAAAAAACGTCACTTGAAGAACTTAAGTGTTCAAAACTCAAGAACTTAAAAAAAGAAATAAAATGCTATTCTTAGACAAATACAAGTAATAAATATGTAAGATTTAAAATTGTCTGTAGTATTGGTCCGCCTTCTATAACACATTCAGCGGAGACCAATTGATGTCTTATGTGAGTCATAATATATACGAAATGTCAAAATATTACAAAACAATCATAAACTCCTAAGTGCAATAAATATGGCATTAGCAGAAATGTATTCAAAATTGGAGACGATACTAAAAAAATGCGATTGTTGAGAAACAAGATTTTTATAGCTTTTTTATAGAGCTTAAACATTTAGTCTGTGGTATGAATGCATAAAAAAATGTCGTTGAACATGAATCAAGCAAATGCCAAAACAATTTGTAAAATACCGCGCTAATCCTTTGTAATAAAGCGACTTGAACATGTTAACCTTTTTTTTTTTTTTATCTATGCGAGGAGTGTTAACAGACACTGCACGTGCCCAGCCTATTTGAATATTATTAACAAAATCTAGTTTCGTTTCGCAACGAGCTGTACACCAAAAACCAGTTGAGCTAAAAAACTAAATGATGGTTATGACCGATTCGACGTTTAAAATCAGGTTTTCAGTATCATTGATAATTGGCGGCCGGCAATAATTATTGAAAATCAATACGCAATTATATTTTTCAGGTTATAGTTAAGGATGCATGTGTATGTATTCCCACGATACCCGTTCATGGGTGTGGGTAACGCCTTGAGGTATAATTTAAGAACAGTTATGCGAGAATGACTAGGTATTCTCTGCACCCAGCGATATAATTGGCTTGCAGGTATTTCGTTGAAAAATGCATTTCGCGATGCGGTACCGCTGCATGTTTAATTCTTTGGTACCGGGAGACGTTTATATTAGTGGAGATTTAAATAGATTAGCATTAAAAAGAAAAGCAAACGAGGCAACTGGTGGAGAATCCAAGCGAAGGAGCAGTTAACAACTTGGAGGTTGATTTTTAAAACTTTGTAATTTCAAAATCGTCAGAGCTTAATTAAGATTAGTCCAATTTGGTTTTGTTAATTTGTGAATGAAATAAGAGAAACGGTAAAGAGTAGATTTGTTGTAAAGATTACATCATTTATTAAGAAACACATGGGGATCTTGGAATCCGTTAGGAGTTGAAAGAATGACAATAAAGGTTTCTCATATTGGACATCTTTGCTAATTTCGGCACAAAATTGGACTTTTCCCGGGAGTTCCCTGGATGAGGATGTAGGTTATGAACTATGTCAATATTTTAAAATAAATTTAACAAGAATAAAGAAGAGAGCGGTTAGTTCCTTGAAAACAACTCCCAAGTCATATATGTAATACATTTTGCTCCATGATTATGATTATTAAAAATAATAAAAAATATTGGCAGGAGAAATATCTTCTTTTTCTTAATCGGTTTCTCTTGCACCTCTCGGTGTCGAGGTGTGCTTTTCTATTACTGTATTAAGTTTCTCCACTCTTGCCTATCGTTAGCTAATTGGGGCACCTATTTTTGCATATCTACTTTCTGGCATGCGTAGTAGATGTCCAAGCCCTCTTAGTTGATTCGTCTCCATCTTTTTCTTAATATCTGTACTCCCGGGTTTTTTCGGTTTTTTTCTTTACTGATTTTATCGATTAGTCTACATCCCTCTATCCCTCTCAGAAATCTGATTTCCTGTGCCTTTATTCTTTTGTTTTTGTTTTTGTGTTCCTGTACAAATTTCTGAACTGTACCTGAGAATGGGTATGTATACATTAAAAACTCGCGTCTTCGTTTCATTTGATAGTTCCTACTTACTTATCAGACATTTATTAGTGGCGTAGTAAAATTTCCTCGCTGCCGCTATTCTGATATTTAGATCTTCCTCCAATTTACCATTCTCTGCTATTATTATTCCTAAATATTTAAAATTCGCTACCTGCTCTTTTTTTTTTGTCTAGCATAATTGTAACTGGTCCATGATTTTCCGCTATAACCATAGCCTTTGTCTTTGTTATTTGATTATTCATATTATATCTACTTAATGTATCTGCCCATGCGTCTAGATTGAGTTGCAAGTCCTTTTCGCTTTTAGCTAATAGCACACATCATCTGCAAAGGCTAGTTCTGGCAAGGATATTGGTTTTGGTTTATTCCAATCCCAGTAGGCTTTATTTGTGTTTTGTTTACATTCCTAAATTATTTTATCCATAAGAATTATAAAGAGCAGTGGACTTTAGTTGCCTCCTTGTCTTACTCCCACTGTTGTTATAAATTCCTGGAAACTGCTGTTATGGGTTCGCACATAATTTCTACTACTCTTATATAAACTCTTGATGGCGTTTAATAATCCTTCTCCCACTCTACTTTGTTTTAATATCTTCCAGATCTTTTCCCTTGGCACTCTATCGAAGGTTTTAGACAGATCGATAGCACAAGTAGAGTATCTTTGAAATAGACATTTGAGAAATATTACCTTCTTATTGCAATTTTATTTTTATTGAATACGATAATTTTGACAATGAATGAAGATAACAAAGGGGTGCAACGTAAGATTGGTGAAAAGTATCTTATTGCTGAAGGGGAAATTTACGAAGATACTTAAAATAAATTGAAAAAAATATAAACGTCATTAACACTTCCAGTTATGCTTGTCACTGTATTATATTTAAAAGATTTAAAATAAAATGACCACACAAGATGTTGGTGTACATAACGCACAGCACTTATTATTATTTTTTTTTAGCAACAGCCAGTATTAGCAAACTTCAGTTGTTTATTTTAAGTAAATTCGCGAAATTACGGCACCTGTTCCAAGTTTCACAGCTGTCTTATAATGCATTATACTTAAACCCAAATGCGTTTATTCACCCAATTTTTTAACAGAATAGCATAAAATGTGTTTTACATGTATTACTGTAATATCACTGTCTTGATTAACCTAAGCAATTGCGCGAACATATTTGTCGATATTAATTTTTGCAGTCATTGAAGGCTTGTTTAATGCAAGCAAGGTAATTTGTACATATGTTTTAGGATATTGTGTAGAGTTTTAAAACTTGTTTTGAAATGCAAGTTCCTAGATATATTTGCCATGTAATAAATTAACAACGTGGTGACAGTATTTTTTTTAACTTAAAAGTAATTGGAATGTTTTTTCAATTGTTTTTTCTTTTTCTAAATTGATGTTTTCCCTAAGCGAATGTAGTTCTTTAAATGTATTGTTTGTTATTTGTTTTTATTGTAATTTTATTCAGTAATATTTAAATATCTTTAGCATCAAGTTCTACATATAATGTTTCTCGGTATTCGTGGCCCAATTATCATAAACCATAGACAATCAAACGTTGATATTGTCTGAACGATTCGCATAGTCGAATAAATATAAAAAGTAAACTTATAATGCGAAATGTATTCGTAAAAGTAGGAAGATGTGTTGTGAATTTGGGCGAACTCAAAATGAATCCGTGGGTCGAGTTCCAAGTCTGAAAACTACATGGCGCAACTGTTTGGCGACTTCTGATTTATGTTAAACCACGAGTGTTAATGCAAGTCAAAAGTCGCCTTTTGTTTTCATCATTTAATCCTCATTTTAACGTACTTATTAACTACAGGAAGCACGAAAATTAAAAAGAATTGTCGAAATTCCGAGAATCTCTACTAATTAAACGGCGCACTTTGATTTAGCGGACGCGTATTTGTTTAAAAGCGTAGCTCTTGCAAGTAAAATGCATTCCATCCGCAGCTCATTGGTACATTTACAAAGTTAAATTATTGGGACTAAATTAGTCTAGCAGCCTTGGATACTTTTGCTTCGACCGAGTAAATTAAAAGCACATTTGCACATCCCAGATTGTATTTGTTGTTGTGAATGTGCATGTTTATTTGTCGGCGTTTTTCTGAAACATCCTATTTAAGTTTTATCTTTTCGAGAGAAATTACTGAGGCGTCAATTAGGAAATGTACTGAAAAATATGTGAGCAATGATTGAACGCTAAGTGTAAATTACAGACGAGTCGGTCATCCGTGCGTAATGCAGAGTTGGCTGTGCAATTTCTGGAATTTAAATGAGCTAGTTGGGGTTATTTTTATTCTAATAAGTGTTTTTTGACGTGTATTTATTAGTTAAAATAGATAACACAGGGAATGAACAAAAGAAAACGATAACTATTTGCAATTGTTTGATCATAAAATATGCCTGAAACAAAATCGTTAATAAACTCTTTCAATTTTAAAAAGTCTTGTTGCAATTTGTTACACATTAACCATAGTCACATTATTCAATATTTTTAAAAATCAATCCTAATAAATGCTTATTAATTTTATCTACAATTTGCCTTGAAAAAAAAAAATCTTTCACAGGCTAATTGTTGTTTTCTGGATAATAACCAAAAATATTTGACGTTTAGTGTCATGAAATTTCGTTGAACCAGTGACTAATAATATACAAAATGTACTAAGATTAATAGGTAATCAAAAATGTTAAAATGTATCGCAATACTATCGTTTTCATATCCTACTCAAACCTGGGTACAAATTGAAACTTTAAAAATTGGCCATTATTTAAAAATTTTACTCCCAGATTATTACAATCTGTCCGAAATGTACATTCAGTAATTTATAACTTTGACAATTAGTGAGTTGGTTTTACAATAAATGTTGTCTATTTGTTTCCAACATAATATAAAGCAACTGGCAACCTAGCATAAAACAACTGACAAACTAACACAAAACATCTGACAAAAACAAATGAAAAACCACGTGCACTGTGTTTGGACGTAGCTTACGTGCCAAAAATACGGGTTTCAAACATAAAAATTTAGTAAATTTTGAGTAATTAATCTAAGTAATGTCTAAGAGAATTGTATTTACATTTATCTTCTATATCATTATAATGTGTTTTTTTTTTGTCAATCTACAAAATATAATAAATACAGCGGCACAGCAGCCTCTCGAGATTTAAATGTTATTATACATATTTTTCAACCTTGTTTACATTCTAACTAAAAAACGTTATTTTATCATTTGTACTGTAGCTACACTCGATAGTTTACATGGTATAACAATGGCTGTGTCTTATCAAATTACTATGCGGGCTGCATTTTCCACAGCCCCAACAACGTTATCATACTATTATAAACGAAGTGGCGAGGAGACATGAAGTTGGGGTGACGCGTGATATACATGCTATTGGGGCTGCAAACATTAGGGCCCAAGCCAAGACGGCTTCAAGCTTACGAGCTAAAATATAATTATTTGTAGTGTTTTTTTAAAAATATTAGACATTTTTCCAGGTTAATGGATAAAAATGAATTCAAAATAAATACAAAAATCCTGTTCAATATTAAAAGGAATCAGTTTTTCGCTCTTTTTTTTTGAGTGAGATAATTCAAATTAAAAATTTGGACGTTTTACGCCGGAATTGACTGTTTTTGATTGATAATATAACTAATTTCAGTAAGAGAAATCGATAAATTAAGAAACCAGAAAGATCGAAGGAATTTAAATATGCATAGATGATATAGAAATGTAATTAATAGTTTTATATATAAAACAATTTTTTACTGGTAATGTGATTTTTTATCCCTCGGTGTAAAGTCCAAAATTTTGGTTACATTTGTCGCTACAGCCCCCCTATTGCAAGATCTTACGAGCTGCCACTGGGTAACTTTGCTTTTCAGGATAACATTATTCTGCCACTGATAAAAAAAATACTCAATATAATATTATTGACGTTTTTTTTTTTGGGTTGCATGGACAACCTTTTTTTTAAAGTTTCATGTGTGAATACTTTTTTATTCAGTATTGTCCCATGATTGTGTTTTTTACTTGCATCTTCAGTTATGATCGTGATAAAAGTAACTCTTTTTTGATTAACTTTCAACTGTTTTGGCCAGAACACGCGGCTGTCTGATCCTAAATCACCTGACTCTTAAAATTAAAATTGCTTTGCTGTATATAAAGAATAAAAACCTTTACTACTGCATTGCGAGACTAAGTGCAGTCTTCTGCAGTAAAGTCGTTTTTTGGTTTGCTTTTTATCTAATTTAAACAATGCACTATAAAACTTAATTGTTAACAATTTATTCCCGCATTTATATATCTTTTCCTGTTAACTTTTAATTTGCAGTAAATAGAAAAAAAAGCAATAAAGTTTATTAATCATCCATTAACATTTATTATCGTCGTCATTTTCTGAGTATATGTAAGAAGTTTTTATCTGCGAGTTACGTATCCGTTTAGATTCTATCGGATGCGAGGCCATAAATTGGACTAACTGGAGTGGAGTGGAGTGAGTATTCTTATTCGTAAGTCAATTTGCATAAGCTCTTCGATTCGGTTTTGATACTGTGCGAAATGGTTTTTCAAAAAGGATCGGGCTCTACTTTAATAAATTTATTTCGATCGTTGTGTTTTTCGGATATCGTGATTCTATCAGTTGTATTATGTAACAATACCATTCATTCGCTGCGCAATGAAAACTTTAAAATTTGTTCATTGTACCGCTTAAAGTAATATTAATGATAATTTGTTGCAAAAATTCGCGATTTGATTATGTCTCGTGCTGTTACCAAGTAACAAACTTTCATAATTGGTTTAAAAAAAAAGAGGTCAACTCTTGATTATTTACTCACTTAATTCTAAGGCCATTTTATTTTTCCTGGTGTACGACTTGTTGAAGTTGAGTTATTGGGTTTGGTTAAAATTGCTCGAATACAATTGCTCGAAAAATTGTTCCTCGTAAGCCTAGTTGCTCGAATAACGATTTCTCGAAAAGAAAATTTCTCGAAATAATAGAATAAGTTACTTAAAAAAAAAAAAATGTAGAGAGGTAAAATTCTTTATCAAACGAGTATAATATAGGGGTACCTTGCCATTTAAAAAAATTCAATTGTTTTTCATTGCGCTTTTGTTATTCGAAAAAATAGAATTTAAATTTGGTCCTATGATAGAAAACTAAGTACCAAACAACTTTTATTCAAAACATTTTTGCCTAAAGTGGATATTTTCTGAGATATATTGCATATATTACATACCTTTTGGACACACTGTATAATACAGGGTGACACAGAAAAACGGGAACTTTTGAAAACCCCAAAAAAAAAAACTTTTTTTTGCCAAAAATTTAACCATTACAGCTTGCCATTTAAGAAACAGTAATCCAATTTAACAATTTCTGAAAAGAATGTCCTCTTCTAGATGACGTCCTTCTCTGCATATACATTCTTTCGGCCTGCCGTTGAGGTTCCTCATTACTCGCCGTAACATCTCAGCTGGGATACCACGAACTTCGTCTTGAATTATTTGTTTCAATTCATCTAGTGTCCTTGGCCGAGTCATGTAGACCCAACTCTTAAGGTAACTCCACAAGAAAAAACCAGGGAATGTCACCCAATCTTGAGATGACACGGTTACCAAACAATTCTCGCACAACTGCCATTGATTGCATTGCAGTGTACGATGTCGCACCATCCTGTTGAAGCCAGGCTTCGTGAAGTTGCAATCTTTTGTTGCAACTGTTTTTAACAATTTTCCAAAACTTCCTGAAGCCTGGCTTCAACAGGATGGTGCGACATCGTACACTGCAATGGCAGTTGTGCGAGAATTGTTTGGTTACCGCGTCATCTCAAGATTGGGTGACATTCCCTGTTTTTTTTTTTGTGGAGTTATCTTAAGAGGTGGGTCTACATGACTCGGCCAAGGACACTAGATAAATTGAAACAAGGAATTCAAGACGAAGTTCGTGAAATCCCAGCTGAGATGTTACAGCGAGTAATGAGGAACCTCAACGGCAGGCCGAAAGAATGCATATGTAGAAAAGGACGTCATCTAGACCTAGAGGACATTCTTTTCAGAAATTGTTAAATTGGATTACTGTTTCTTAAATGGCAAGCTGTAATGGTTAAATTTTTGGCAAAAAAAAGTTGTTTTTTTTTTGGGGTTTTCAAAAGTTCCCGTTTTTCTGTGTCACCCTGTATTTTCAAATATTAATAGTGTTTATCTTAACGACAAATTGGGTAAGTGTACCTACATGTATTTGTAAATAAATGTACATATCAACTGTTCTAGTACATTTTAAGTAACTTATTTCATTATTTCGAGCAATTTACTTTTCAAGAAATTGTCATTCGAGCAACTAGGCTTTTTCAAGGAACTTTCCATTCGAGAAACAATTTTTCGAGCAATTGTGTTCGAGCAATTTCCGCACCCCGAGTTATTGCGTGGGTTTTCTTTTCCACATCTGTCCCCATTCTCCTCTTTCTTGCGTTTTTTGTTTTATTTCCTTTTACTTGTCTCTTCGTTTCTCTGGCTCTGTTTTTACCTCTTCCGTCCAGGTTCTTCTCGGTTTACCCCGCCTCCTTTTAACAACCCTTGCTTTGTATATCCTTCTTGCCGTTCTTTCTTCTTTCATCCTCATTATGTGCCCACACCATTTTAGCTGCCCTTCTTCGATTCTGTACTGCACAAGTCCAAGTTTAAGTTCTCTGAAGACCTCAATCCTTATTTTGTCCTTCCTTGTTTTCCCTCAATCTTCTTTTAGCCCATTTTAGTGCTTTGTGTTTTGCTTTTTTGTTTATTTGATAACGTCCACTTTTCTGCACGATGATAAAGGGATGGCCACCTTCTTGAATATTTCCGTTTTTATATCTTTATATATATTTTTTTTGCCAGAAATTGAGTTTTTATTGCGTTAAATAATCCTTTTACCATGCTGGCTTCTCGCTAATCTTTTCGTCTAATTTTTCATCCTGCTGGATTGTCGTGCCTAGATATTTGAAACTTCTAACCCTTGATTATTACTGTTTAAAATCATGTGCTAACCTGATTTCCACACCTGCATGTATATAATTATTACAAAAAATGTTTTCTAGCTTGGTTAAAACGCTCATTTTTTGAACTTCGGTGCTACACAGTGTCCCTAATTCCAATGAAAACTGTAATAATCTAGGCAGGCTCTTAACAGTTTTGTTTCCTTTAAGAGAGCAAAATTTTCTTTTATACAAAGTTTAAAATATATTTGAATTTAACATAGAATAACAAATTTAATAGTGAACATAGGACTTTGCGAAATAGCTCCGAAATTTTTAAATATATTGTATATATTTTTAATATATTGTAAAACCTTAGAGTTAATAATTCTCATGAAATACCTAGTTATAAAAGTTTCTTTGATTCAGGAAGTAATAGAATTTGAAAGGATATAATTAATTAACAGATGCATTGCTTAAACTAGTTAGTAACTATCTATATCGTATATAGACGCTACGGCATTTATTTTTTAAATCGCCTTGTAAAAGAAATAATGTATAAGCCATTAAAATGTTTATGATTTAATAATTATTGAAGTCAAATGGGCCCAGTGTACATTTTGTTCCCAAATGCAAGCTCCATGGAGCTTATTGAGTAAGAACTCTTTTAAAATATATATTTCTTACTGCAAAATATTCATTTAAAAAACTGCAATTCCAGACATTGAAATTGTCCCATTAACTTTACAAATGGCCTTCCAAAGTCATTTGGGCGAATTGTTTCGTAATGACAACCAACTTTATGCAAATTGAAAACAGAGGTCTGGCTTTAACACATGCACTTAACGTTGCACGTCACAAAACAAGCAAAAACGCACGAGTTATTACGTTGAAAAAAAAAACAGTATTCACGCAACTATTCTTTAATCCGTACGCAAGTAGGCAACATGCTGCGAGCCTGCGGCTAACTTCAATATGGAACTCGGCGGTACCGCTATTCATTTGCATTACGTCGTACGCTGCTTTATATACTACATAAATCTGTTATATAATAATGTTATGCGATTGACGGCCGGATTGTAATAGAGTTATCTTTATTGTGTTCAAGTTATGTACGTTTAAACGTATTTTATTACTGCTAAATGATAATCCGCAGCAGAATTCCTCTTTAAATGCAGCCAGAGCGAACTTCTCTTCGACAGATAAATTAAATACTTCGTTTGTAAACTAGTCGCAGTGATAGAAAGTTGAGGTTGCCGTTTTAAGAGATTAGAGCAGCATTTTCCGATTTTTTGTAGCAATGGGACTTTTATAATTTTGAAAACCATTCGGAACCCCCATAGTTTTTCATTTACCTAGCACAGTACCAATCATGAAGCTAAAAATACTAAAATAGCCTAAGCTTTTATTGAATTGTTAACTTATCAGATTTATTATTTGTAATAAAATATTAAACAATAAGATTTATTAATTTTTTGGTGGAACCAACATTGTCGTTTTATGGAACCCAACAGTTCACTTAACACCATTTGGTAGTAATAAGCAGTATACAGGGTGGTGCATTTTTCGATGCTCACCATTGCTATCTTGGACACGGTAAGAGATACAAGGTCGATTAAATTAGAGAATAGTTGCACATTTTTATGGCCGTTGAGAATCGGAAAAGAAATCTTGGGTATTTTGATTCATTTTTGATTTATTACAAAAAAACTGAAAAATGTGATTTTATAAAAATATTATTATCTGCCCTACCATTTACGCTATTTCATTTAAACTTGGTAGCTGTATGTTTTATGGGTTTGATGATGCCATTTTTGTTTATTTTTGGCCAGTTTGTTTACTTCCCTCCATGTCTTTCCTGCTGTTCTTAGTTATTTGTCAGTTATTCTTCTCCACGTATTGGCTGGTCTTCCTCCACGTCTTTTTCATGTTGCTGTCCATTTCAGGGCTTCCTTGGTAATAACACCATCCTCTTCCTTAACGTATGTCCTATCCATCCCCATTTTTGTTTAATGATATCAAATCCTATTTTAGTTTGTTTGGTTCTAGCCCGCAATTCTGTATTTGTTATTGCATTTGGCCAATAGATTTCAGAATCTTGCTTAAACGTTTGTTATTGAATGATTGTATTTTCCTAATTCCCCATTCCGATACCACCCAGTTAACTTTGTGCTCTTGCACCAGAGGTTTGTTTATACGTTGTTAGCTGGCTCCCACTGTGCCTCTTTTCTTTCGACCAATAACAAACTCAGATTTCCTAGAAACGACCAATGAACATAATCATACACTGATAATTTCCTTCTGCAATTAACAGATTTGTATGCGTTAATTGGTCGTTTCTAAGAAATCTGAGTTTGTGATTGGTCGAAAATATAAATTTGAAGAGGGAATTAAATTTTTTGGTCTTAATAATTTTTTGACGAATTTCGGCGACCAGTAGCGATACTGTAACATAGATTAAACCACACCCCTGACGCACCACTCTGACAGTACTTGTAAAATTAGACATGACATACATTTAATTTGACAGGTAGGTTAGGTGAAGAAAATTTTCTGACAAAATATAACTCGTGCATTGCAAATAATCTATAATTTTTGACAACTCTTCACTCATGCAAGTTGAATCAGAAAAAATCAATCGTGCCCTTGTGTTTTTTCAGCTCAACTTGCATTCGGGAATATTTACCAAAAATTATCGATAATTTTCAATGCACTTGTTATATTACTACTAATAATATACAATGTTTTACGCTTTTTTCTATTCTGATTTTTCTGGTCCTTTGTGCAATATCTCACATGTTGCCTCTTTGTACATCATTTTTATTAGTTGTAAGAATTTATACGTTATTTCAAAATCTGTTACAGTCTTCCATAGTTGTTTCTGTTCTGTCGAATGCTTTTGCAAAGTCTACAAAAACTAGCGAGAGCCTTCTGTTTTTTTTCCACTGCTTGCTCTATCAGGATTCTGGTTTAGCTATTTGGTCTGTGCATGACTTTTGTTTCCTAATTTCTGCTTTTTCTTATCTCAATTTGTTTTCTGCCACAACTTAGGTTCATTAAATCAGGGATGGAAAACGTAACGTAACGATACCCGATAACGTTATATTAACGATTCAATTGTAATTTTTTATAAAATAACGTAACGATATTTTTATAACGTTATATAACGTTATAATAACCGATAACGTTTCGTTAAAAGTTATTTTGCATCGTTATTCTCTACAAATTAATTTTTTATATGGTGATCTTTTTATTTTCAGAAGATATAATATTTTGTTTGTATTTTAGAAATTAAAATGAAAATAAAATATCTCAATGTAATTTTGTACTATTTTTAAATATTAACATTTAGGCACAGATCCCAAAAATAATTTCTGAGTTACAAATAAAAATTATTTTTATACAGCATGTGTCTTAAATAATGCGAAAAAATTCGGGAGGTGATTCCTTATCGAAAATTAAGAGGGGTATTTCATATATTTTTTTTTCTTTAGGGTCTTCTTTCGGAGTTACACCTCCCTAAAGGGGATCGGTAAAATTGGGTTTTTATTTTATTTCTCAAGTTTAGATAAATGTAGGAGAATGATATTCGATAGATGTTTTTTACTTAGTAAAAGGTTTCTCATAGTAATATTTTCAATCATCTTCCACCATAGGGGGCTGATAAGTGCGACCTCTGATGGTTTTTTAATCAAAACTTTTTGTGGAGTTGAAATTTTGCAATTAACATTTTTTTTGTTAGTTTAATTGATTTAGAATTTTTTTTTATTCTTTAGTTTTTCTCGTAAATCCTACAGTTTTGAGTAAAAAATTAAATGAGTGAATATGATGTTTATGTTCATCGTGGGTAGAATTGACGGGCGTTTTAGCGTTGTCGCCGCGTAAACGTCAAAATGAATTACACCTGTCACTTCTATCCAATATGAATATAAACAAACCATGGTAACCACCAAAATTAATCGTTTTATATTGGAATATTTGATGGTTCATGTTGATTCATCTAATTTTTTACTCAAAAACTGTAGGTTTAACGAGAACAGTTATAGAATAAAAAAACCCTAAATAAATCAAGTTTTCAAAAAAAAATTCAAATTGCTAGATTTCAACCCACCAAAACGTTCTGATAAAAAACAACAGGGGTCGCACTTTTCAGCCCCCTGTGAAGGTGGGAGATGATTACAAATATTACTATGGGAAACCTTTTAATAAGTAGGTATAAAACATCTACCAAATATCAGTATCCTACATACCTACATACAAATTTGAGAAATAAAATAAAAACCCAATTTTACCGATCCCCTTTAGGGGGGTGTAACTCCTAAAGGAGACCCTAAAGGAAAAAATTTTTTATGAAAGACCCCTCTAATATTTCGATAAGGAATCACCTCCCGAATTTTTTCGCATTATTTAAGAAACCCCCTGTATATCATAATTTATGTAACGTTATATAACATAACAATTCATTGTTTTGACGTTATTTATAACGTTATGTAACGAAAACAAATAATAAATAACGTTATACAACAACGTAAAGATTTAAAACGTTATTCCATCCCTGCTTTAAATTATGACGAAAGCCATTATTTTATCCATCATTCATAGTAGTGTTATGCCTCTCCAATTCTCACAGTCTTTAACATCTCCTTTTGTGGACAACTTCGCTCCATTCTTTTGGCATTTGTTCTTGCTTATGTGGGAGTAAAAATTGCTTGCAACCAACAGCGATCTATTTTAATTTGGTCCACGTTCGACAAGGCTGATTGAAAGTATAAAAACGAACGTGTCTGTGCAGTAGATGAATAGGATTAAGAAGTTTAGTGGGTGTTAACGGGGCTTACACAAAAAAAAGCTGGCGAAGAAAACTTTTTTTAACTTTAAAATACGATTTGCTTTTAAATTAAAACGCTACAATGAATATACAACAGCATTATTCATCAAGAAAAGTAGGCATAAATTCCTTTGAATTTGAAATTTTAATCAACTAAATAAAACAAACGAATAAAATTACAGTATTGTTAACAACGACACAGCCAACTCTTCTAATTAAAATTATGCAGATTTCGGGCAATTTATTAACGAAGATAAAAATTTTTGCTCCGCTCGGCATTCGGCTGATCCGATATCTTTATTTAAATTGCAATTAAACGTAACTTATGTCTCGGAATACCTGCAACTATTTAAGCTGCTCATGAATATCAAGGCAAATGCTATAAAAAACTGAAATTATAAGTGTCCCGAGTTCAAGGCTAAATATTAACAACCGTCGAGGCGCGCTTTAAGGAAAGACAAGCCGCAGCTGCCAGCAAGGAATCGCGAAAAATGACAAAACATAATCGAAGGTAATAATTTGAGACAACAATTTTTTGGTGTAGAACGTCAGGAAAATTACGGAATTTATTTATTACTGATCTGGTATATTACGCAATGCTGTGGTATTTTTCTATGTTTGCGAATTCCGATTTTATGACATTCCCGTTTACTAGCTCAAGGTTGTTGAATTCCACTTTCTATGACTGAATGGCGAAGACACATAATATTGCCGTATATAGAGCGAATTTTATGCCTTGAATATGGCGTCAAATTACATAGGAAATGTACATGGCGCACAATAACACAAGAAGGTGCTCTATTCTCTCTAATTTACGAGGATTCTAAACTCCGGTGTTAAAACATGAAATGTTTACTGCGCTTTCGAGTTATGTTGCCAACAAACAGCATTGTTTTTATTCAAAGGTTGTATTTATTTAAGTAACTACTGTGTGTGTCTTTGAATTGTGAAATGTACATGTCTCAAACAGGGTTTGTTGTTTAGAATTAATATTTATTTTTTTAGCATTGACTTTTTTACATCCAAATTTTTTAAACACTTTCAATACTAGGAATTAAATAATAAATTTGATTTTGTTATGTCTGGAGCGTTTCTATTTTGAAAACCTTTAATTTTTTATTTGATATAATTTTGAATTAGTTAATATCTAGACAATTATCTAGAATATTTTTCGGATTCAATGAAAATATTTTTAAATTTCTCTTAAAATTTATTTTAAAAAATTTATAAGGTTATACAGGGTGTCCAAGATTACATTTCCAGCATGGTGATCTCGCTTATTATAAGAGATACAGGTTTGGTCAAATTAGATGAATTATTCCATAGTATGAGAGGAGCCACAATTAATTTTTTAAAGTACAAAATTCCTCGTACTTCAGATGTTAAAGCAAAAAATATGAAAATGTCGAATTTCTTTTTTCTCTCATAACTTTTTTGTGTTAATCATTAGAACAATTTTATTTGTACTTTCTTGGCGTACTTTTTAATGAAGAATGTAACTCTTATTTTACTTTTTTTGTAACACCTACCATTATCGACATATTACCCCTAATTTAATTTTTTCTTATAGGCCGCGAAGTTGGCTATGGAATAGCTATGTGCTTTTTTCTCTCTTTTAAATGAGATATTACTTGCTATACTTGTTTTTATAAATAAGTCACAAAATGAAGAAAAATCGTATTTTACCCATCACTTATCAAGCTATCTATAAAAATAAAAACAAAAAACAACTAATTAAATGTCAAATGACAGCTACCGTTTGTCTGCTGTATCATTTATTAGAATTTCACATTATTGTTGTGTAATTCGATAGTCGTTGTAGCAAATTTGTTATCATATAATTATGGACACATTTACAACTAAATAAAAGTTTTAAAAAACAAATCAATGAACAATTTAAATTATTGTTTTTACACAGTTTCAAAGAATGTAGCATTTCAACATTTAAAATAACAGTTACATTCTCCATTAAAAAGTACCTTAAGAAAGTACAAATAAAATTTTTCTAACGATTAAGACAAAAAAGGTTACGAGAGAAAAAATAAATTCGACATTTTCATATATTTTGCTATAACATCTGAAGTACGAGAAATTTTGTACTTTTAAAAATTGATTGTGGCTCCTCTCATACTTGGGAATAATTCATCTAATTTAAACAAACCTTTAGTATCTCTTGTAATAAGCGAGATCCCCATGCTGGAAATGTAATGTGGGACACCCAGTATCTGGGTCTAAAGTCAAATATTGAAAGTGCTGTATCGCTAACATTTTTCATAAAAATGTAAATTTTACGAAAACGGTTGACTTTAGACTCATAAACCTTAAACATTTTTTAAAGTAAATTTTAAGAGAAATTCAAAAATGTAAAAATATACAGGTTCTTCCATTTAAATATTCAAAGTTTGAGTCTGTTTCCGGTTGAACCGGAAGTCGTATTGCAACCTTAATATTTTCATCGAATCCGAATAATATCATAACGGTCAGATACAAAATTTCATTGTTTATCTGCAATACTATTTTAAATATTTGTCTGTTTTCATACTTTTGCGCATCCCTGTCTGTTCGAACCTGTTCTAGGCGGGGGTTCGCAAACAGTTCGCGAGCAGCTCGCTTGTTCGAAAAAGTTTGCTCTTGAGGCTGCGCATCAAAGAGTTTGTTTTCACGAACAGGTGCCTAACATCATTTTCTGTCTGTACGTCATATGTGTAAAGTTGTTGAAAATGGAGTGGTCAGAGAAAACATTTTAAATGGAATTAAACAATATCGTTTGCCCCCAAACTTGTGGAACAAAAAAATTCAAGCTACAAAATAGGAACTTAAAAAAAAATGCAACTCAGCAAATTTTTGAGGTCATGCAGAAGGAACCAGTTGAACTCGAATGAAAATTGGCGTCTTTGTCGCTTGATGACATATTACTTTACAAAACGCGAATCCTTTGCGAACTGTTCAGTATATTCCGAAAATAATAATTGACGAAGACGCTATTTCTTGGTATAGACGCTTTACTCGCGAATGGCTCTCAAATAGTTCGCGAACTTCTCTCTGGACAGTCGAACGGCATATAAATGGGCTTCTGTGTTACCACGTACCGGTCATACTTAAAGCTGCTCATTTCTCTACGTTAGTTCTTGTTTTTGTCATATTTAAGTGGCCAAATTTCCAACCCGTATTTTCATGTATAAAAGAATTTAGTTTTTAAGTTGTTTTTTAATTCAAGAAAGGACGTCGTCAGCGTTACGTTTTTTAAACCCTGCACATTTGTTGCTTTTATATCTTTGCAAGAATCAGCTTTCCTCCAACGGTAATCTAGCACCTGACGCTCCCGCCAGCCTTAAAAAAAGGTCTGCTCTGAATTTACGTGTTGATGCGGCAGTAAAATATTTAACGACCACCTAGAATTGTAGACGATTCTCTCAAATTTATCATGGTGTCGTTGAACGGCGTTTTATCCTCCTGTCTAGTCTCACTCATCCAAACAAGTGAAGGATTAGACGAGTTCGTAAAATGTAATCAAAATACCGCATGTTGCAGGCCGTAAGTGTTTGTTGAGGATAATAAACGAGTATGTTTAATGATTTTGGAGATTACGCTTATCGGTCCCACCTGGTTCTTTGCAACGCCGGCTTGATGTGTCATTGTACATGCCTGTCTGGGATTTATTTGCTCCTTGCATGAACCAGAACGGACGACACTCGCCCGGGAGACTTACTTTTCATGAAAAGTTGCTTGTTAACAAACAACAAAGAGGAGTTTATGAAGCTACAAACCGAGCGCGCAAGCAAGAACATTCGCGCATGATCTCGAACGAGTGCGAACAGCGAACACGAGCAAACTCTGGCGATGCAGATACGTCCGGAACAACCTCGGATGATCAAAAATTCGGATAACACGGAAAATGTGAAGTAAAATATATTTTTCTTTTAAGTAAAGGCAGATCAAACACTACAAAAACCATTTTAAGAGTTTAACTTTCATTACTTTGTCTTTCAACATTATTTTTACCACTTCGGTCCTTGAAATTAACGTTAAAATGCAGTTTCTACTATTAATATTGTTCTAAACCAGAGCTCATGTCACAATCTTAAAATAATGAAAGTTTTTTACATTACATAATCTTAAAAGTGTTTAATCGACTCCCATTAAGATTAATCCGTAAAATTGAGTTAATCTAGTAAAGTTTTGGAATGGATAATAAAACTGTTGGTTCGCCGCGGGCTTGAATTTGTAAGACTGGCACGACGAATTAACTTCCAAAAGTTTTCAATTTATTGCTTTATTTATGAACTATAAATGAGTTGTTTATTATTGTGTGATTGGTAGTAAAATATTTGTAAAAACAATAGCAGGACGTGAAATAGGAAACACAGTCGTAAAAAATATCCTAAAAGTTTTTCAACAGTTTTTTTTGCAGTGTTGTAAAGTAGTATTTGTCAAACTGGGATACTTCAAACTATGTGTTCTTTAAATATTTTTACGGCTTTTTACCTGGCGCAGATTTTTTTATCTTGTCGCATAACGCAGTGGAGAGAATTATGGGTCAAACTTCCATGAATAACAATAAATTTGTGTCTTTGAATTGGTTAACGTTCTGTACGTCATAATGAAGACTTTTTTTTTAAATAAATGTTAACAATATTTGGAGCATGGAGCGGAGCTGGAGCAGGTATTTTGATGCCGGAGCGGAGCAATTAAAAAATTGGACTGCTCCGGACCCCTGCGTATAACCCTCCACGAACGGGAGGGTTTTTGGTGGGCGCGGGAAATACACAATATGACGACATAACATCACAGACGAACACCAGCGCTCCCACAACACTGCGACTCGAGTGTGAACTAGGAGAAAAGGAGTTCGAAGGAACGTATCACTTCATACGATTTTCAGATATTAAGAGATGATGCTTCAAAAAATTCTATTTATTCGTCGATGTTCTTATAAATTTTAACAGTATTTGTAAACAAAAAATTGTGTACTTATTAGCTCGAATCCGCGGGCTCCAGGAATTAGTCCCCCTCCCGCCCCACCCTGTGATCGGCCCTGCTTAACGGTAAAACAAGACAGTTAATCAGTGGTACGTGTTGATGTTTAAAATCTAATATAACGTGTGCAATTTTTCACTTGCATTAATAAGCTGTCTGCGGTTATTACTAACAAATATGGAATATTTACTAAATTGATCAGAAAATATTGCTTTTGCTCACTCTTGCAGCTAAACGCGTTAAAGCCCGCTGTGAACTCAGTAGCAGACTTGGAAATAATGTTGTTGCAATTTATTATAATTTCGTTTCGATACAAAACAACATTAATTATAGAAGGCCATGCATCAAATCCGTAGATGTGCGAGTTGGCTGCGTTCTGGAAACGCTGTAATTTTTGGTGCTGCCTAAACTGAATTTTTATGACCTCTGTGATAACTAGGAATAAAAATTTGATTAGTGCATTAAATAACTTAGCGACTACACGTACTCAAATACTGTTTTGTATAATAATACGCGAGTAGGTACAGACATAATTGATCAATAAGACTTGCGTATATTCGCCTTTTAAATTTGTAAGTTAGACTAATATTTGTACAGTTGCATCGAGTCTGCACCACGGATTAAGCTAAACCAGGGATTAACTCGAATCAGATATCCTTGATTTGGTAAGGAATTATGTCCTGTTGTAACTCGATAAATAATTACTCGAAATTAGTGCGCCTTGGACACTTAACCGGGGAATGAATTCGCTTGCTAACGTAAAATTACCCGGGACTTTTACGGAACTCTGACCTAATCCGATGTTTAATTTGAGGTCGTGATATAATTCGCGGTATGGATGTTACACGGTACCCAAGCCCGGAACGTGAGTGCTCATATCGCTTCGAATTTGAGTAAGCCGTCACGGAGATCACAGGAAAGCTGTCACGGTTAGTGTGCTTTCCTGTCCCTTGCGAGATTATACGTCTCGATAAATAAATAAATGTTTGCTGCATCTTGGGGGCACGATCAGAAAATACGAATTTTTTGGTTCGGTTTAGCGTGAGCGCCAAAATTTCCCGGCCTAACTATGAAAGAAACGGCGTAGGCTCAAAATTAAATTTTATTTTTAATATAATCCCCACTTACATCAATGCAATTTGTATTACATCGTTTTAGCAACAATTCGATACCCCTAAAAAATATGTCTTCGGTTTGTGTGCAAAATGTGCCCAAACTGCAGCCTCCACCTCTTGGTCGTCACTGAAATGGCGCCCGCGAAGGCCCTTTTTCAAATTTTCAAACAGGTTATAGTCACTGGGGGCCATATCTGGACTATACGGACGGTGATGGATTTGTTCAAAACCGCAGTCACTAATTGCGGCTTAAGCAATTCCAGCACGGCAGCAGTGTGCACGGGGGCACTGCCGTGCAGTAAACGCACGCCTCAGGTCAGTTTTTTACGTCTTGTCTCCCGAATATTTTGTCATAATTTGTGCAGGAGTGCTGCATAATATTTCTCGTTGAATGTGGTGTTGCATTCTTTAAAATCTATGAGAAGAATACCCTCACAATCCCAAAAGATCGTAGCCATCACATTTTTTGTCGACTGACAGACCTTGAACTTTCTTGGCAGTGCTTCTCCTTTTCGCCTCCATTCCATCGAATCTCTTTTGGACAAAGGATTATAGTAGAGAACAAGTGTTTCATCCTTCATCATTGTTTTCGACGCGTCCACAAGATTTTCTCCACAGAGCTTAAAAAAGGATCGAGCACATTCAACACGACGCTGGCGCTGAGAGATGTTTGGGGACCCACCTTGCACTAACTTTATCCATACCTAACCGATCGTGGAGGATTCGGCGAATGCTTGTATCTGAAAGCCTGACATTTTAGATAGTTCTTTCACATTCAAGCGTCGATTGTCTCAAGAAGGACAATCTTGTCTATCACAACTTCCACAGTCCTTCCTGTTCTTGCATCATCTACCAAGGATTCTTGCCCCATTCGAAACCGTTTCGACCAATCTTTTACAACATAATAAGACAGGAAATTGTCTCCGTACACCCCATTCAGTCGAACTTTGATGCTTTGAGGAGAAAGACCTTCGCTAGTAAGAAATTTTATAACCGCTCGATACTCAATTTTCGTGACTTCTGACATCGTATGTTCTGTGCTGACATAGTGATGAACGAATGACAGTTATAAGAAAACCAATTGACATAAAATCCATTTTTGTTTTTTCCAAGGGTAATACGACTTGAACCAATGTGTTAAAAAAAATTGTTCCGCCTGCAATACCTAGATCTATGTCAGTCCGGGAAATTTTGGCGCTTACTTCGTATATAGAGTGGGAGAAGATTGGATGTCCAGGAAAGCATATGAAGCGCTTAGGAAAGAAAAAAAATCTAAAAGAAAGATCAAGGAAAACTTGAAATGAGGAGGTGAAAGAAGCTGCCACTGAGGAATCGAGTGAAGTAAGATTAGAGACATAGGAAAAAGATGAAGAGAAGCGTAAAAATGTCACATACATTTAAAAAAAATCAAAAGCTTAAACTAGAGGCGTACGCATAAGAAGAAGATTGTTTACGTGATAGAGAGTTGCTTTTATCTCCTTCATTTATAATTATCTTGGACATCTTCGGTTTTAGTATTAATAGACATACCAACGTAGTGAAAAAAAAAGGGGTGCTTTGCAATAAAACAGATTCTGATAAAAGATTTTTCAACAATCATGATGCAGTGAAGGATTTAACTAAAAATCATTTCAAGGATCATTTGTTTATTATTCAAAATATCCAAGGTTTTTGGCTTTGATTTTATATTAGAACCTAAACTAGCTTTCTAAAAAAGTCTGTTAAAAAGTCATTCATTTAAATGCATGGCTTTAATTATTCATATACGGTTTGATGTGCCTTCCATTTTGAAATTCTAAAACAGATGCTTGTAAGAAATGTTTGTAAGCAGAAATAATTTGCTCACGAATGTGGCTTGCACCACATATTTTTTGAGCCTTTATCCCATCGCTATAGACCGATTCTCCTCAAAAAAAGCGTTTGTGGCAGCCATCACTTCCAAATTCGACTCTTGCTCTTGCCAGCGTGATTTTTGTTTATGTTCGACTGAAGTCGTATGGGGGCCAAGTCTGGTGAGTAGGGTGCATAATTCAAAGCTTGTGTGATGAATTTAAATTATCACAACAACAGACCCGTGACATGACGCTTTATTCTGATGCAACAGAACTTTTTTCTTCACTATTGCTCTTAAAAAACGATGGCGTAAAATTCTTTGTGCTAACTTCCATTTTTCATATCGAAACAGTTGAAAGAAAATTGCTACACAAGTCTCGAAAAGCCAAAACAAATGAAGACGGAAAAACCTCATTTGTTTCCTTGTACAAGAGATGGCACACGTCAATCATAGCACATACGATACGCATTATGAGAGGTTATTTTCCGGCTTGGTGCATTATTGGACAGAAAATATCCATCCTGCACTTGTCTACTGTTTAACTGTTGTGTAACTATATGGCAAGATGATACAGCCTCGTACCCTTATGTGTAAGTAGGTATAATAAATCTTGTTCGTAAACTTTTGCGGTCGGTAAATTGCACTTTATTAGCTTCCGGGATGCTTGCGCGTCAATGTTGAGTTTTAAATCCGAGATAGAAAGACCACTTACTGGTGATGGATGTGCATACTTAAAGTCTGTTGTATGTATTGCTTGTCGAAGTGTATGAATAGTCAATTACGGCCTAGTTAAAAATTGCATATCCATTTTATATTTATAACGTTTTCCTTTTCTCCGATAATTTTCCTATTAAATCAATTAGCGTTGATTTATCTGGTGTTGGAGTAACGGTGTTGGGGTTTGCAAGTAATTCATCAATCAGTGCGAGAATGGTTCTCGAAATATTTTCTTCAATAAAAATGTGTATGCGAATTTGTCGATTATAAGAGGCATTTGCCGGAAATGAAGGATAAAGGGCTGCTAAAAACCGTTTACACAGATAAAAACATTTTTATTGCTTATGACGATGTCTTCTAGACTTTCAGGACCTCAGTAATTACATATATGAGGTACTTAAAAAAAAATAAACACATTTTTTTTTGTAAATACTGCGTAAGAAAACACGCTAAGATTAATTTTCTGTCAACATAATCATGGAAACACGGAAAAAATTAATTAAAATCAAGCGCGCGCAGACTCTGCGTCCATTATTATTAGGCCATCCCGTTCTCAATAACAAAACACCAAAGTGGGACGGCAATATGTTGTTTTTAATCATCGCTATTGTTTCGTGTCGTTATACCACTATCAATTTCATTTATTGCGTACCTTTATCCATTCAAAACACGTGTGTCAACAAGGTTTTCTAAAGAATTGTTGTCTCCATCCGTGACAAGCTAAAGAAATCGATCCATCACAAACAGTAACAACTGCGTTTTGGGAAACATGAAGTGAAAACATGTAATGTGTTTTGTGGTTATTGAAAATCGAGTCGGCTTGGCGTGGTTAACAAGCGATAAACAACCATTGTTTGGAAAAAAAAAATTGGACGTAAATTGCTTTACAAGTCTAGTTGTGTACATTAAAACGAAAATGTTCTGTTACGCTTTTGGTTATCGGTTATAGAGAGTGTATTAAATAACATGGTGGATTTTGGAAACTGTTAAAGAGATAAAATGATGGTTTAATTAACAAAGGAGTTTGTTTTTACATGATTATTAGGGATTTAAAATAAAAATTGTGCCGAATTCCTAAAATATTATACTTTGAAAATGCCTGAAGAATTTAAATTTCATCTTATATTTATTATAAATAATAATTAAAACAGCTCTCCAGACCTAGTTGGTCCATGGCTTCTCCACAAATCCTTCTTCATTTCTCTCTATCACTTGCCTCCCGTCTCCAATCTCTTATTACCAGCCTTTTCAGATCTCTCTCCACCGCTTCCACCCACTTAGTTCTGTGTTTTCCTCTTCTACGGCTTTCCTCCACAGCAGCTGCTAGCACTCTCCTGGTTGCTCTTTCTGTCGATAGTCTTTGGACATGTCCCAGCCTTCTTATTCTCGGAACCTTTATGACATTTGTGATTATTGGTTGTCCCTACATCATCATCAGTTCTTGGTTGATCTTTCTTTACCGTCTGTGTTCCACCTTTCGTCCTTCATATATCTTTCTTAGCACCTTTCTTTTCCATACCTCCAGGGCTTCCATCTTTTTCTTGTTCATCTTCCACAGTTCGCTCCCGTACAGTACTGCTGGTGTTACTGTTGCGTCTTACTTTTGCGTTTCGGGATATGTTCTTAGAGTCCAGCACTTGTCTTAATGCTCCTACTGAATTTCAACAAAATCTCACCCAACATATCGAAATGGCATGCTACTGACGTTATTTGCTCAGTGTAAACCTACCTTTACTTACAAATTTAACCACGAATAAATTTGTCCTAAAAGCATATTAATTAATTCACTTTAACGTTTGCAAATTGCAATGCATCAACGCACAGTGACTTGATTAAAGTGTGTATTACGCCCACAGGTGACGTCATAGCCGGCTAGACGGGTTAGCTGCATCACATTAGGCACTTCCCTGCTGCTATTTTCCGCCCACGCACACGCTTATGCGTTTTATAGTCTCTTTATCAATAGTATTACACGCATGGAATGCCATGTAATGCACGTATTGTATTACCTACAGAACGGTACCATTTATATGATAAATATGCACCGTCAACCGCATTAACAGTACCCTTAATTCAACGATAAGTATGATTCAGTGCTGAGTAAACTTAAAAGAAATATGTGTTACTTAAATTTTGTTAATAATAATTTATTACGGCACTCAAACATAGTAATGTTCGCCTTGTTATTATTTTACACGGGATATTTGTCAGACACCCACTTAATATCATGGACAGAAAACATCAAAATATCCATGAAACAAAAGACGACCACAAACAGTTGAGGTACGCGTAATACTTAGCCTGCTGTTCTTAAATAGCATTAACGTTTTCGGATGCCTAATGGTTTTTGAAAGCTACTGCCAAGATCGGACAAAACAAGTGAACAACGGTATCGATTTTAAAGGGTTCGAAAAGTTTTGCTTCGGGTGAAGAAGTCTTGTAACCCGCTCGTGATGCGCTCAAACTTTAAAAATAGTTCACGAGATGCAGCGCAAGGTGGAAAAAGTTGGGACAGTTCTGTGATAAATAGCGCTGTAATGAAATTCGTGGAGGAAAAATGATTTGATAAGAAGGTGCGCGGAAACAATCGCCGCGTTCGTTTGTTCGTTTTCGCTCCGGCACGTATGTTTGGGAGACGATTTGTCGGTAAATTGCTCAGACAAATATTTGCGCTTTTAAAGCAAATTTTCTTGTCATTGCTAAATTTAGTTTGGAAATTTAAACGAGTTCTTGGGCGACAATTGCC
Source organism: Elmis aenea (assembly GCA_947652605.1). Lineage (NCBI taxonomy): Eukaryota > Metazoa > Arthropoda > Insecta > Coleoptera > Elmidae > Elmis > Elmis aenea. The sequence continues at coordinate 41,529,400 of OX393580.1, read as the reverse complement.
AGCAGCATTAAAAAAAAAGGATTTTACACTGTTTACTATTTAGTGCGTTAACATTTATTATATTCCTGAAAACCTGAGCTATTTTTTAACCCTACTGTCGTGTTTCGGGACTACACGACCCAGTAAACAACAGGTTTGTTCCAGCAAGGCTATACACTATCCAATGTACTATCAGGATTCTGCGCAGTATCGATGTCGCGTTCCAGCACAATCTCTGATAGTTCACCGGACGGTTAGTCGGCTGTTACAACTGTTGTAAAATTAATACATGAACTAGTCGGTGTACGGTCAAAACAGTAAGTGAATGAAGGCACGTACTAGCGCTTGGATTTTTACACGCATGCGCTGTTCATAACTAACGTGAGTTCTGGTAGCTCCGCATCGCCCTCCCAATCTTATTTAGTAATGGTGTTTACTAGGGGTGGGCGATATCCAAATTTCGATATATCCAAATATTGATATATCGATACATATCGGAATATCGATATATTCGATATATCGACATATTGAAATTTTGATATAAAAGCGGCGCGAAGTCGGTAAAAAAGTGAAAAAAGAGACTGGTGACCTAAAAAAAAAAAAAACGCTTCTCGCCCTCAAAATATCGATATATCGATATCAAAATTATATCGATATATCGCCCACCCCTAGTGTTTACCCTTGCGATGCGCACATTTCTATGAACCTGAATAGCCGCGTACTCACTTTGCGAGGCAGCCTCGCGAGCCGTGGCTGGAATGTGGGTGCGAGTTTGGCGCGCGAGCCGAGTCAGACCAAGATACAAAATACATCGAGCCAAAATTAGTACGGTCGAGGCAATGACAGAAAACGTTCGTACGGCAGCAGCAAGTTTTATTGTTATTTATCATTTATTGGAGGAAAAACCACGAAAACGGAAACGTTGGTGGCTTAAAGAATTATATCGCAAACGGTTTGAAAGTGGAAATTCTTTAATTAGAGACATATCTTTTAATAATGAACCCTTTATTGTCACACCAAAATGGGAATATTTGCAGAAACCAGTAAAAAAGTAATAAAGCCTTATAGACATCATAAATAAGAGGACAGAAGGTCTTATTAAGTGAATGTCATTTGAAATCAAATAAAACATGTACAATATTATTTAAGTTATCGTATTATGAAAAGTTGACAATTTCATTCGTAAAAAATGCAACGTTAACACGAGTGCTCGACGTAACCGTTTTTAGCACGTCCTGACTAGTCGAGGCATGTATGTCGAGGCGCCTTTGAGCATAACAGAAAAACCGACAATCCGTGGCTCGGGTCGAGCCTGCCTCGCGCGAGGCGGTGAGCGCGCTCCGCTTACCGCGAGGCACGTCCACACGCTGCGAGGCTTGGCTCGCGAGGCAGCCTCGCAAAGTGAGTACGCGGCTATAGACACAAATGGCCAGTCTTAAAAGCGTTCCTACAAAGGATAATACTGGCCAATACATTTATTACACCTATCCATGAATTGGTTTTTAAATCGCTAGTTGGAACAAACCTAACTTCTTTTGCAATTGTCGCATTACGATAAACTTTTTGACTATTCGTTTTTCTTACGTCAATGAACAATTTAGACGAGTTAACTTCTCGATGTGGAAATGCTATAAAAATTGTTTAGCAGTTGCAAGCCACGTGTAAAACATGGGCCCACAAGTAAATAAATTATTTGAAAATTTATTTATTAAAAACCAAATTATGGGATGATGTCTGAACCCCTGTGAATATCGGGCCCGTAGAATTTTACCGCATCATCAATTTTTTTTTATATAAACGAACACTTGTTATTAAAATTTATCATAAATAGCGAATGTATTGTATGTTCCTACATTATTTTTTGATTTGTGGTCAACCTGACGCGAACACAATAAGTGTACCAAAAATTGGAACACAATAGCATGGGTAAAAATGTTTTTTTATCGTTAACTATCGTGAATATTCATGTCTGTATCGTAAAATCTTGGTACAAGAACCAAAGCTGAATGAAAATGTCTTTTACTTTTGTTTTTTCAACATACATCAAACAATTTCTTTAAAAAAAAGAAAAAGGGATTTCCTTCCATTAATTTTCAATTTAATCACCCCTTACGTTTACACTGTAGCCAATGAATAAACAACAAACTCTCTCCACTTAAGGATCTGCGCATCTTAAAATGTACCGTCTAACCAAACACCATTTATTTCTCGCACTCCTTAGGCACTCTGATAGCGAATTATGAATAATTTAAATTATAAATTGAAAACCGGCGGCAACTAAAGCTTAGCAGAACTCAACTAACGTCGAGTCTAATTGATCAGCCAACTAATAATTACTTGTTGTATGTACTTAACAAATTTCAAACAGGCACTTCAATTGTTTAGCCTTTGCCGCCATGTACCGAATAACGTATATTTTGTTGTGCATTAAATGGAAATTGAATGTAAACAAAAGGGTAACAAGATATTCAAAGCGCCCCCTAAGGCACTAGAGTCTGTATTAGATCAATTTGCTCGGAAATTAATTCTTATAACGAAGAATGTTGAAAATATTCACTTTGAACTTGTATGGACAGATTTCGTGTGTATGTGTGTTTTAAAAACGTATTGTAGGCCATATGCGACATATGATTTAAATTTCCTTATTTTTTCAATTATCAGTTTTGTTTTTTTGTTGCAAAAATTTCCATGATTTTATCAAACGATCGTTTCTAATGCCCCTTACACGATTTTTGTCGAACGAGTGTGTTAATGATTTTCTAATTTTGTTGTTCAAGGTTTGGGAATTTTTTAGATAATTTGTGGTATACCACTTAATTCGGGTAATGATAATGGTTAGAATCTCGCTAAAGATTCAGTTGAATTAATAAAAAGTTGCATGAAATACATCTCAGTGCATCGGCGTTCAGATCAGGGCATGAAACCGGTTTTTAAACCGGTTTAAAAAACCGGTTAACCGCTATTTTTTGTCCGAAAAAGTGATTTTTAACCGAAACCGTTATTTTTAAAGGCAAAAAAAACGGTAACCTTTAACCAAAATAATAAAAAACCGTTTTTTTTTAACATCTTTCTTTAATTAAAATTACTTTGCAAAAATACAAAATCTATATTAAATGCGATTAGTTTACCGAAAGTCATTACTGAACGCTTGAGTGCACATATATTATAAAATTATAAATAGATAATATCGTTTCATACTTTGCATTCCTAATCTAAATAATGTTAAAAACCGGTTTTTAATTTAAATCGGTTTTTTACACAAAACCGGTTTTTTACGAAAAAAACCGTTTCAACAAAAACCGTTTTAAAAAATAAAGTTCTCGATTTCGGTTAACCTTTAACCAACATTTTTTTCGGTTTCGAGCCCTGGTTCAGATGTTTAAAAAAAAATAAGTTGAAGCAAGGAAAAATCAAGTTAATTGATATACATATTATTTTATTTGTTCTGTTTTCTTCTTTAAATAATTAAAAGTTATGTAGTCTGATTATTTCGCGGGTCAAATAAGCTAGTTATAAAAATAGCTTTTCTATGGCATACTTGGTGGTAAACTTTAGATTTAGATTTTCGACTAGATGGTAGGTAGGTACGTGAAATATTTAAATGTACAGGTTTGTTATAACCAGAGGTTTGGAGCATCCAATTTTTTAATTGCTCCGCTCCGGCATCAAAATGCCTGCTACAGCTTCGCTCCATGCTCCAAATATTGGTATCATTTAAAAAAAAGTTTTTTTAATTAAAAAAAATGTTTTTAAAAACAAAGTTCTAATTTTATCGGATATATGGGAATTGGTTAAAAATTACAATATGACCCTAACAAACAAGTGAAGTTAAATAAATGTTTGAAAAAACAAATTATTGATCTTCAAGCGTTGAAAAAAAAAAGTAGTTCTTTAAAAATTGGACATAATAAACTGGAGCAGTGGAGTAATCAAAATTATTTGCTCCGGGCTCTGCTCCTGCTCCGAGCAAAAACCCATTGATCCACTGCTCGGTGCTCCAGCTCCGTGCTCCGCTCCAAATTCCTGGTTCTAAGAACGTTATGTACTATCCGATAAACTATCAGGCTTCTGCGCAGTATCAATATCGTGTCCAGCAGCGTTTCTGATAGTCCGTCGGACGGTTAGTCGTTAGCTCCAGCAGTTATCGGACTAGTTCATGAGCTAGTTTGCGAACTGCACAAACAGTACATGAACGAAAGCATGAACTAACGCATGTTAGTACTGGTTTCTTACGATGTTTACATTTGCGATGCGCGAATTTCTATGAATCCGTTAGACACGATGTGCTTTACAGTTAGGCATGTCGTTAAAGTGTTTCGACAGAGGCTAATACAGTTATTAGTTCATAGTTGACGTATGTTCATGTACTAGTACACTGATTCGTACATAGTCGCTGCTGGAACAAATTTGTCATAAATATTTCGAGTTAGATACGCCAAAGCAGTTTTTTTTCCAACACCATTAAATTAATACAGGGCACTATTGCGAAATAAAAATTGCATTCACCGTGATACTACCGCGAGCGAATACTTTTCAGGGCAACACGTTGAAAGTAATTGGCAAGGCACGGAATTGGCTCCTTGCTTATTTATTCATTTGTTTTATTCGCGATCCAATACGAAAACTTCGAATTACGTTATCTTTTTTTATGCTCATCCTTCAAACCGACATATTACCGGCATTCTCCGTTGCTTAATGTGGAAACATTATAATAATCCCCCCGAGGATCTTGGTGGGCGTCTGTCACACCTGTCAAGTCGAATAAGCAGCAAAATAATGCCTCGCTCACTCCATATATAATATTTAGTGACAAGAAAATGTTTTGGTAATTGTTTTGGCGTTGTTCCACAAATTCGCCTACTTTATTGGTTAATGACATAATATATTCTCCATATGTGAAAATATATAATTTGTGTAAAAAGATGTTGATACTCAAATCTTAGCAATCGATTAAGCGAACGTCGACATTCATTTGTTTCGAATCGTTGACTTAACAAATACGAAAACATATGAACTGCGTAAATTGATTATTATAGCTTGTATAGTCAACTATTTCTTTGAATTTATACTAGTTCTTTGGCTGGATTTTTTTTTTGTATAACCGCGTGCATGAAATGTTGCTGGTTCATCTTTTAATCTGACTATATATTAATATAGCCATACCTTAATCTGTGAATATCAAGTTTTTAATGATTGCTTTCTTTCTTTTGCAGGTAAGGAACCGAGACTTATTTAAAGATTTTGTTCACAAAACCAGTTAGACAGGTTGGTCAGTAGGATAAGCACTATTTACCTATTCAGCCAGAGATTTATATTCATGCCATGGTATCTACCGTCTTCCTCCAAACGAAAACTTGGCGAACGTAAGCAGGAATCTAAAACTACTTTTCTTGTTTGTAATAAAAATATCTTTGCTGCATGTTACGTTTTGCATAAATTAACAATTAGCATTTTATTATCAATAATAAATGCAAACGGTATCATTTTGTTATCTCCAACTACCAGTAAATGTTCTTGGATTATCTAATTTAATGCTATTTTTGAGCGGTATACAATGATAATTCCCCAACTTCAATAAACGCAACTTTTGTAGGTTTAAAATTTCAGTTTAAACTAGAAAAGTGCTGCAAATAAATATTAATTTCAAACCTAACATTTTTAGTACATCACAGTCTTGGAACACCAGTTACATATACCGAATTTATAAAGCGAAATCTTATAGATTTAGAATATTTTGCGAATCATCACTGTACGCAAAAAAAGAGGTTTAATTTTAACATGAACTAAAACGTCCGTCGTTTGTTTTCTTGCGCGTCACTTGTTATTTTCCATCGTTTATTTCCATTCTTGTTTCATTTGTTCGATTGTTTTTAGTATAAATCGTTTGTACCTTTAAAACAATTTATAAACGTTCCTGCAATCAATCACTTCGGTAAATAAATACAAGTGGGTTTCTTCTTTTTTGCGGATAGTTACCTGGTAGATTGATTTTCGCGAGATTCGCTCGTCGACCGAGCACGTAGACCCTACCTAGACATGGATAACGTATGTATGCTTTCACGATAGCATCGCTGGCGGGGGCGGATTGCCACATTTGGTCAGCGGCACAAGGACGTGGTCACAGCCTTGCTTCAATTATGCACTTGCAATGCTGTGTACTGTGTAGGTGTAAAATTATTGTTTGTTGTGTTTTTTTAATGAAATGAACAGAAACAAAGCCAGTCTAGACGCGAATACAGAGGAAGAGGAAATAACTGATCTCGTGATTATGAATTCTGTATAGAGATTAATCAGATATTTCTAATTTTGGACGGTTACGTCAGAAGCGTCACTATAGGCTTTAAATTAATGAACCAAAAAACAATGTAGATAACGCCCCATAATTTGTTTTTCCCTCCAATTGGTAAATTAAATTAATTTAATTCTTTACTTAACGCGCTCTCTTATTTATGCCTTAAGGTGCCATTAATTGGACCTATTAAGGTCCTTATATTTCAAGTTCCAATAATAAAAACCTCTATCTGTAAATCTTGACGTTTTTCGGCAAGGAAGAAAATGGCCCATCGAGGAACTTTTTTTGTAGTAGTTATACCAAATATTTATTGCCTTTTAAATTTATTTGAATTGTGGATTGTGCTTGTTTTTAGGGGAATGTACAGGGTAGTCCAAATTCGATAGAATTGCAAGGGTATCTCGCTTAATATTCTAGATAAAAAAGCGGTTAAATTACCAAAAATGTCCAGTTCTTTGAGACAAACTCGGAACCGTTTTCAAAAATATTCTATCATTTCCGGTTTTTGAGTTATTATAAAAAAAAAGTGCTTTTTTTGTCATACTAATAATGTATCATATCTCCGTTATTGTTATAGGTTTCGAAAAAAATTACAAAGGTTACTTTTACATATTTTTATCGAAATTTGATTATACTTTTTAAAAAATAAGCTTGCTGTAAACAGTTACGACACAAACTTACCTTTTTTTAAATGGAGGCTATAGTTTAGCTATGACCTAATTAAATTGCTTATTTCTTTCTCATTTCAAAAATATAAGGGTTGATGTATTTATTTTCAATAATACGCAAGTTACGAAGGTTTTTTAGATTTGTAAAAACGGAAAAAAAACAAGTTGTAAAACTTTTTAAAACTCGTGGGGTACAAGTTACAAAGGTTTTTTAATTTGTTGTTGAGAGAAACATTATAAATATTTGAACATAAGATAACAATAGTATAGTTATGTAGTTCAAATATTTATAATGTTTATATCATCAACAAATTAATAGGTAAACCTTCGAAACTTTTACCCCATGAGTTTTATCAAGTTTTCTTTTTGTTTTCACAGTCTACCATGTTTAAAAAAAAAAACAACATAAAAACCTTCTCAACTTGCGTATTATTGAAAATAAATACATCAACCCTTATATTATATATTTGGAATGAGAAAAATAATTGGAATTTAAATAGGTCATAGCTTCCACTTGTTTCCAATAGCTCAAAAACCGGAAATGATATTTTTTTTTTGAAAACGGTTCTGAGTTTTTCTCAAAAACTGGAAATTTTTTAGTAATTTAACCGTTTCTCTATCTTGAATATTTTAAGCGAGATACCCATGTAATTCCTATCGAATTTGGACCAACCTGTACTGTGTTTAATATAACTGTTAGAAAAACCGTTTTGGTTATGCCAATATCTTAAAATTTTCTTGAAAATTATCTATAAAACCATTATAAAAAACAAACTACTAATTCGTAATTATTGTTTTTTAAGTATGAATAATATCTGTGAAAAACACATCTTTACCACATAATTCAAAACATTATTAATATCTTTTTAGCACGTTTATTTTACTTGCCACCTGCATAAAAAGTTTTGGTCAAACCCCTTCGGAAATTCCCGATTAATATGCTTATTATGTGATGTTTTATGAAAGTTTTTTTTTTACTATGGATTTTAAAGCATATTAAAAGTTAACTGCAGGCTCAATGAAACATCATAAAAAGCTGCACAATGTAGGAAGCATCTGCCACTGGGCGTACACTCCTTGGTTGCACGTTAAAAGGTTTTGCAGTCCAGTTCTAGCAAGTTGTTTAACAGGTTTCAGTTTGATTACTGCATCGTCGAAATTAGTGTAAAATTATGTTATTTTTAATGCGATGCCTTTGCCATTCAAAAATTTAATAATAAGTCTGTTAAATTATTGCTTATGGCTAAACAAAGACAACGAAGACATTTTACTTGATCCTTAAATGTATCTTGAATTTCAATAATATTAAGGCGTTACTGTTTGTGAGAGGAATGACATAAAATTAACTTGGACCTTATTTCTAGTAGAGACTAATTTTTAAACCACCTAAACGACTTTAAATATTCATTTACGATAGGATGGCGCCTCACCCCATACCAAATAATCTTTGAAGAATAGATTAGTCAAGAATAATACTTTTGGATAATATTAAATAAAGTTAGTTTGATATACAAAGTTTTTATGTTCGACATGCTTATTGGAGCTGCTTTTGTTTTGTTTATCAATGTTTCTTAAGCTCATTCATTTGAATTACTGCACAATTATTGATGTCGTCGACCGTCGGAACTTTTTTTATTTTATCCCAGCCGTTTATTTTGCGAATATTAATTAGAACCACAGTGTTTTGGTCACACCAGACTTTCAATCTGGTAAAATTAATTTATTGTATTGCCCTCCAGGGCCGAAAGAACAAAAGCTAAACTAATTGGCTGCTCTCGAACTGCGCAATTCGATCATAAAAACAAAAAAAGAAAATCAATAGCCAGTACTTGAAATTCCAAAACTTCACCCTTTAATCAAATGGAACAAACAAGTGGGCTTTGTGTTGTTTAAATTGGATGTTGAGTTCTGTAAAATTACTTTGATTGAGATCGCTTGCTTATAAGGAATGGCTAACAGCCCGAGTTGCGTTCGTTATTTTGTCCTTTGAAATGGGTAATTGTTATCAAAAGGGGCGGTGGATCGGAAACGAGTGCAAAACGCTTGAAAATAATTAGCTAATTACGTAAAAAAGCGTGTTGGTGTCGAGTTTGTGCATAACTCATTTGTTTTTTATTACCTACTTTGTGTTTAAACGAAGCGTGACGTTATCAGTTATCATTTTGACAATAAACGTAAATGATACACTTAAATGCAGAGACTGTATTTACAAAAGAGACCTTGACACCTAAAAACTATTTTTTTTTAACTCGTAAAATGTGACTAATAGACGTATCTCAATAAACAATGCACTGTCGTACAAATTTTTTTATTCCGGTCCTGTAAGAACGTAGTAAGAACAGAATTACCAAGTTTCGATAAATGATTACTTACTAAACCTTGCTTTCAGTATCTATGAAAGGGCCTAGCAGGATAAGATAGGCCAGCGGCCTTTGAAACCAAATTTTAAATTAGTTATTTTGCTATGTAGGTATCATAAAATAATAGAAAATATTTACAATAAATTTAGCACCCCTTTTGCCTCCCTGCTCCTGGTAATCGAAAAAAGCTGTTTTTTCGTTTTTATTTTTTTTTCTTTGCCCTGAATCATCGAAAAATTTTGATATAGTGTTAATGCTTAGGTAAAATTATAACTTCCTTGTTTTTTCTTTCAATTGTTTTCAAACTGCGGCTGTCTAGCTTTAGTTTAAAGTTTTACAAGTTTGGCCCTGGAGTAAAAAACGCCCTGTATAATATTTTAAACATTTAGATAGTGCAAAGTGTCAGTAAATCTATTCTCAATTTAACTTTTAAACAAATGGTTACTGCCCTTTCAAAGTTTTTGAATGTTGAAAATTTTTGAAAGTGCTGTATCAGTCAAAATTTTCATAAAAATGTAAATTTCACAAAAACGGTTAGCTTTAGGCCCATATAATGTTAACTTTTTTGAAAGAGGAATCCAAAAATATAAAAATATACAGTGGGTGCTATTTAAAATTTTAAAGTTTGGGTACGTTTCCGGTTGAACCGGAAGTCGTATTGCAACCTTAATCTTTTCATCGTATCCAAAAAATACCATAATGCTCAGATATCAATTGTTTTTGTATTATCTTTGACCGTATTCTAGATGTTTGCCTATTTCCATACTTTTGCGCAGCACTGTATGCAACGCGCTGCGAAGCGATATTAATGTAACGTCACATACCTTAGGTTATTTGCAATTATTTGTGTTCCTGGTTACCACTAAACCATTTTAGAACGTCCACTTTAGCGGGTAAGGCTTAAGACTGTTTATATCGCCCTCTGTTTGACTGCTAACTAGTTACTATCCAAAAGTAAACGAAACGGACAAGAGCCCAAAAAAAAACAGTTTTTTCAATTTTTGAACCGGCGCACCACTTCAATTTTCCTGAATTTTTCAGGAAATATTAATTATGAATAAATACAACATATAGTATGTAAGCGCCGTACTCAAACCAATAAAAAAAAACAATTGAAAAAGGCATTTTAAATCTTAATTATTTTTTTTAAATTCGAATTTTTCGTCAAACTCAAAAATAAAAATTTTTTCAAATAAGATATGTTTATTCTGCTCATTCATGAATTTTTTCAAAATTTTTCGATGATTCAAGGCAAAAAAAAAATAAAAACGAAAAAACAGCTTTTTTCGATTACCAAGAGCAGGGGGGCAAAGGGGGTGCTAAGTTTATTGTAAATATTTTTTATTTTATGATACCTACATAGCAAAATAACTAATTTAAAATTTGGTTTCAAGGGCCGCTGGCCTATCTTATCCTGCTATAGGCCCTTTATTTTAACTTGTTTCCAAACAGTTAAAACCGAATGGTTCAAATATTGAAACAAGATTTGATTGAACTTTGAATTCAAAGAAAATAAACTGGTGTGGCCACCAAATGACTTTCGCCATAAATATAATTTGTGTATCAACGTATGTGTTTGTGCATTTGTGGGTATAAAAAGTTTAAAATGCCGCTTTGAGCGTTCTAATTAACCTTATTTTTCGACAGACTTTTACGAAGAAATATCGTCACGTGTAGCGCTTTCGCCAATTTATACACACCCTGTGTATAAAAGAGCTTGTTTGTGTGTTTACTATAGAATCCTAGGTTCGTTGACCTATAGGGATTAAACGTCGTACTAAGAAAAATAAACTCTATAACATACTAAAATTTGAAAAAAATTGCTTGAACCGTTTTCGAGATAAATTTACAAATATTTGAATTTTTTGAATATTTTCGTCATTTTAAATTTACCAAAAAAGTTATTAAGGTTTTATATAGACCCCAACATAAACTACAATTCTACATTAACAGAATTTTTTTTCTTTAACCGTTTTCATTTAATTTTGGATTGTCGTTTCAACTTAAACCCTGTATATTAGTTATTTTTTGAAAAATTAAATATTTGCACCCACTTTGTAGAATACTTTTAGGCTCTATCGATAACCACTAACAGAAATTTACATTTTTAAAGTCTGGCACATACACACACACGGACCCCATCGCGAAAATAGTCAAAACGGGTTCAGGGGACCTCAAAACGTGTATATCAGTCGAAATCTGGAAATCGAAAATTTTCGCGATCACAATACTTTCTTCATACTACGTATGGCGAAAGTAAAAAGTTGTCTTCTGATGATCTACTACATAAATTGAGTAACAACATTTTTGTGGCATTTTAAAACAATTGTTAAATCAGAGGTGCTCAAACTATGTCTAGAGGGGCCTTCTGTACTCTTAATGATAGGCAACGCTTCCAAAACATTAAGTGTATCTTCTAGAATTGTACCAAGAGTATAAAAGGAATGTTTTGTCAATTGTGCGAAGTATCCAGCATCTTAGACGCCAAATAAAATATTGATTAATTATGGTCGCGAAGAGTAGTGTTATTGACACAACCTAACTCTGAAAACACTTATCTATAACTAAAAGCTAATCAGAATTGGCAGTCGCAGGTGCCAACGATTGTATTTGAAAAAAAAAATTGGGTTTAGAATATAAATTTTAGATAGTGAAAGACTTTTAACGGTCCCTTTGATTGACGGTACAATTCGCCCAGTTTAAATTTTCAAAGTCGCTACCGTGACAAATTTTTTTCATTTCTACGTGTATCTGCGCTATTTTATGGACACTAACTCCGTTATTAACTTTAAAATCTTTCAGCGAGATGACGCTAGTAATTCGATTTTATAACACGCAATCGCCAATGTGACTTATTCGTTTGTTTTTGTAATCAAACCTGACGGCGTTATCGTCCCATCCAACTCGAACTACCGATTTGTCACGTGCGCTGGATATACCCGTCGACAATGGACGTGCACTTTGTTATATTGGCTGTGAAAAATATTTCCGTAATGATAATTCATTTGTTTTCTGATCAAACCTGTTCGATTTGGGTTCGTCGCACAATTTTGTTTCGGTGTTCAGCTTTTTGTCGTTAGGGTTTATTTGACCGACGTCTTCATCTGTGATTTTGGCAAAGATTTTTAGTAACTGATGATGGTTATGATATTGTCTGCAAATCACATTGAAAATCTATACCGAATCATATTGTAATGCTTATTTCTTTGGAAGTACTGCTATTCCAGAATTATTACCCCAGTGCATGTGTTTTGACTTGAGGTACCAAATTAATTGTCAAAAGAACATTTAGCTTGTAGTGATAACCATAGAAAATGTGAAAAAAGTTTAAAATTTAAAACTGTTTGAAAGCTTTCGGTTTAGGGAGAACATACGTTTGTGTGTAGAAAATTATACATCGTGTTGTAAAGTATTAATATTTAAATGGAACCGTTGATTGCAGGAACAGCCTAATCCATTTTCTTGCAAAATGAGATATCTATATTTTTGCCTTGCTTTGGAGCAAATCCATCAGTTGGTTGTAAAAAAAAACTCAAGTCTGAAGACCTTTGTTGAAGTTTGAACAGGAAAAAGTTTAAACGGAAACGAGTTGAGTGCAAAAATAACCCAAGTCCTGGTGTTTGGTTGTTTTTATTCTTGACAGTCCATACATATCTACATATTAGACTACCTGGTTATTAACATGGGTTTTAGTTGTCAATTTTTGCCGTTTATGTTTAACATATTAACTTTTACACGTTGTGTGCTCCGACCCCGTGCAGATTCGAGTTTTATTTATTGTAGTTGGTGACAGGGGTTTGGAGCAGTCCAATTTTTGAATTGCTCCGCTACGGCATCAAAACTGGAGCAGAGTGGAACAATCAAAACTAGTTGCTCCGGACTCCGCTCCTGCTCCGGGCAAAAACCCATTGCTCCACTGCTTCGTGCTCCGCTCCAAACACCTGGTTGGTGACTGGTGAGTAGGGATTCTGTCCCGGGACGTAAGTCCCGGGAATTCCCGGGTCTTTTTTAGTCTCGAGTCCCGGGACATTTAGTTCGAGACTCGAGACGAGACTTCAATGTTACAGAACACTGAAATTTATTTTTTATACTTCTAATTTTTAAACAAATTTTACTGCCACGAGTTTAGCAAAAATATTTTTATATTTTTATGTTTTAAAGTTTAAGGAGAATTGTTAAGTTTATAAGTTAAAATATATTTTACTTTTGCCTGTTATGTATAAAACTTTATGGAAAATTGTTAATTTTATTTAAAATAGGTATTTACTTGGAAATGTATATTTTATTTACTGTGGAATGAAGACTAAATTAAATATAATAATAATAATAATAATAATAATACTACTACTATACTTTATTCATAAAATAAATGCTTCAAAAACAAAATCCGTGAAGATGGTTTAATTTAAAAAAATATATATATTAAGCAATTTTAAGTAGGTATGTAACCTGTGCTTTAGGAAACAATGTCACTGTATAGAAATAATTTATTTTTTACTGTGAAAATAGCTGTTGAATTTTCAGTATATGAATATTGCATCATATTTTTTGCAATTTATGAAATCTTCCGTCATTTTTGACGGGTTATACCACCATTTTCTTATAGGTAAATAAAATTCGCAAAAGTCTCGAAGTCCCGGGAATTCCCGGGACTTTGATAAAAAGAGTCTCGAGTCCCGGGACTTAAAAAATTGTCGAGACAGAATCCCTACTGGTGAGCAATGAAAGAAAGTGAGGCTGCATTTAAATGTCGAAAACGACAAAGTAACTTTTCTGAGTACTCCAGAAACGCTTCTTCCCAATTCATTATTACCCTATGATCGGTTGTTGGGGGCAGGGCTGCGGAGTCAGTAATAAGAAAAGTCGATTCTGACTCCGACTCCGACTCCTGATAGTTTTAGTAGTACTCCGACTCCGACAAAATTAAAAACTAAGACATTTTATCACCATAATTATAAGTAATATTAGTAATGTGTAATACAAGAAAAAAATTGTTTAAAATTTGAGTTTAAATTTTGCGGCAAATGACCACTTGGCAATTTTTTGTTGTACTCGGAGTCGGAGTCAGTAGATTTTTTCCGACTCCAACTCCACTGACCAGAAACTCCGACTTGGGAGTGATAAAAACATTTAAAAAAATTTAAACTGGCCTATGAAACACAAACACAAAATTCACTATTTTTTATTATGATACTAACTAGCTCATAAAAATGTGTTCCTAGTTGTTCATTTATTTACCGTTTATGCATACAAATTCAACATTAATATTTGTAAGTTAACTTTGAAAATAGATATTTTGGCTTAATTTGTTGTTTTACTTTATATATTAACTTGAAATAAAGGTATTCTCAAAACTGACATTGATTAAAAAAACAACCAAAGTCCATTAATTATTAATTGGAATAATTAAGTCATTAAAAAAAAATAGAATTGAATTGGATCAATTTTAATAACACCCCAGTAGATCCTCAAAAACACATGTTGATTGATTTTTTGTGAAACTTTAGTATAAATTAAATAGTTTTGTCAATATTCCCAAAAGTTAGGTAAAGCGGACTTCGGTTGCTTTTGCAATTAGCGATTTAAACACGTAGAGCCTTGCATAAACTGTGTAATTTTTTAACGAAATTTTAATGTGTGTCTTCAAACAGACAGACTTGATATATGTATCAATTATACACCGCAAACACTTAACCAGCTAGCGCTCAAATTTTTTTCCTGCCTACTTGACGAACCCGTTAAACTAGCTTGTTACGGATAGGTGTGTAGGTTAGCAGTTATAAGTCTTTTTTTCTGAATTTATAAGTTGCATGCCTGTGTATATCTTTACATGGGAGCAGTCAAATAACTTGTACCGACGTCTTTAAGGTGTAAGAAATGTGTACACGACCATGACGAAGCTCGTAAACCTTTAACCTCTAGATCACAGACTGCGATATACATAAATCATTTAGGATTCACCCAGTTTTTACATCTATCGGTTACGCTTGCATCTTGTAATGACGAACTAGTGTTGAATGAACATGGTTTGTTGAACGATTTTATTTATTCCCAGTAAGTTTATTACTATACGTGATTCACACTGATTAAATTGGTGATAATGGATCACGATTTTGTTGTAATAGCATGTAGTTGAGTGTAATAGTATTGGAGGGAAATTAACTTTACGATCAATTGGCAGATGAAGATGGATCTTTCATGATCGAAAATTGATGTAATCTTTATCTTTTGTTTTAATTTTTATGGCAGATCGGTGTGTAGCAGGAGTGGCCTGTCAAGGCCTGTGTACAGTTGTTTTATAACATTTTGGTACAGGAATCCTTGGCCCATCCTGATACGAAGAAATTTTGCGAGTGAAAACTCCCAAATTACCTTATTTCGTCTAATTCTTAAATTTAATGGTCGAGGTGGAAGTGTTAAAAATTTACGAGTATCTAGGAGAACAAAAGGATGGACAGAGAAAAAAAATGGAAGATTAGTTTTGGCAGTAAAGCTTTGTTAAACCATTCATTTGTAGAAACAAGGGAAAATGCGGAAACAAATCAGGTACAAATTTATCATAAATTGTTTAGTCCTGTCGTAAGATAGTTGGGAAATGTACATTGAAAGAAAAGATAGATCAGTGACGTAGCCAGGATTTTTATTCGGAGGGGGTCCGAATTTTTTTTAAATGCATGTAGATATACAAAAATCGTGGAAAAACTTCATGATAACAAATATACACATTTCTTGTTTTTTTATAAGGTGTAAACATTCATAAAAAAAATCGAAAATACGTAATACGAAATATATTTCAACTTAAAAAAATAGCTCAACAATGGCAAATAATATTAAATATTTTAAAGCAGTAATCGTCAGGATTTCCGCCCAGCCATGACGTCCAATACTTTCTCAGGACTAACTTCAACCTCCCAGTAGTGTGTTGAAATTAGGGCCAGATCGCTCATCCGTTCATTACCAAGTTTCTAAGTAGGGTTTTCACTCTTTTCATTGTCGAAAAAGTGCGCTCTACACTGGCGGTGGTGACTGGCAGTGTGGCCAAAACAGTGAGACGATGGTAAATTTTTGGAAGAAAGGACCTCTGGCATATCTCCAAAATCGTCAATATTTCTGTGCCTTTTTTAATTTCGGATGCAATTCCGATCCAGATGGTTTATTCTCCTTTAATTACCGCAGTGGAACACTTATCTTTAAAGTATTCAGACAAATCCTGTAACAGTGAGCTTTTTCTGGAGAAGCATATCCAGGCAGAAGAATCTGAAAGCCATTGAAAACGTCTTCGTGTCGCACAAATCTCTCCCACAAACTCTCAATAATTTGATCTAGACAAGAAATAAAAATTGTTTTCCTGAAGTATTCTTCGGTTGACTGTGTCAGGGTTTGCTCTTTGTGTCTTATTCGTGGAGTCTGCAAACCAGGGCCAAATATATTTCTGCTGAGTTCTGAAGCTGTTGTTATTATTCCATTGAATTCATGCTGCACGTTTTCTCTTACCCTTTTTAACGTTGAAATAATTTGTTTTACATATCTTAAGCATGGCGACAAGTCATGCTGTGGAGATTGAAGGTACTGTGAGAGAAAAAGTGTGATACCAAATATCTTCGTACATATGAATAGAGAAATAAGGAATACGCTACTGTCTATTGCATCTAAAAATATGGAGGCTGTTCCCGAACTTTGGCGAGAAGATGTAGCAATTTCCTCAAGACTGATGCAGATACATTTGAGCAATTCCGCAAAGTTCAGTAAACTTTCATGACGCTCTATGAATCTTGTTTTGCAAAGATCAAGCAATCTTTTTTTAATATCTGGTGCATGTACCTGGATGGTGTCTTTTAATGTTGGAGTAGCTTGGCAGTTTTTGCGGAAAAATCGAGCTACATCCTGAAGAATACGATTTGCGCGCGGTTAAAATCAAAGCTGTCAAAGCACCAAGCAAAAGTATTTTAAATACAAAAATAATTTCGAATGACAATCGATTTCGGGATGGGTCCGGACCCCCCTGGACCCTCCCTTTGCTACGTCACTGGACACATGTCCAGAAAAGTTAATACGAAACGAAATAAGAATCTTGGAATGATCATGTAAAACAAATTGCTTGAAGAGAGGGATTGCATTGAGTGGTGAAGAATTACAGAGTTGGTTAAATATAGGAAGAATTGGAGGGAGTTTATCAGCAAAATCCACGCCCATAACTCTGAACAAAAACCTCACACCAAAAGAAAGGTAGAGAGACAAGCATACGATAAGGAAAGAGAATGTATGTATGTATATTCTGTTAACCATCTTCATTAAACTGAAAGACCTCTCTCTTATAACGTTCAAGAGTGCCACAATAAGACCCATTTAGTATAAAATTAGAAGCCATCATTGTGTCTAATCGTGTTAGCTGGCTTGTCTTCATTTATAGCGCACTTACAAAAAAGAAGAAAAAACTTAATGACCGTTTTAACAACATTATAATTTAATCACTGCTAACAGCATTACCTCATGGCTTATTTGATAATGTTAAATTAATCGCTTCGTCAAACTCAAGCGATTTATTACTAATTAGTTTATAATTGAGCAGTAATGTTAATAGAAGTGAGTTGACATTGAACATATTTACTAACAAATTGCTAATATAGTTTCGAATATATGCCAGAAACTGTTGTGAAGTTAATAATAATGGAACTTCAACATGTGGGTCATTATCCTTAAACCATTGTTTTGATCACCTATAATACAACTTTGTTTTATTGTTAGAGATAATACACTTAATGTTGCCAGTATTTGAAGATGTACTTTTTTATACTACACTGTATGAAATTATTTATTGCATTCTACAATTGGCATTATGCATTCTTTCTTGTCATTGGTTTAAATCTATAGAAACAAATTACGTTGAACGATGTTTATAGAAATGTTGGTCGTGTATTTGCATTTTAAAGGATATGTGGCATCAAAAAAGGAAAAATCATCTTGATGCAGTAGGAGTTTTTGCGTTGTTTTCCATATTTTTGCATGCAAGTTGGTCTCTCGTGATTTTCTTGTTGTGTCATGTAGCGTAAGACCCAAATTATGTGCAATTTTCAGGCCATTCTCTACCGGAACTTGAATTTGCTCTTAGAAACTCAGCTTCATATGCACATATTTTTATTATATGCAGCTTTTGCAAGCTCAAATTTGTAGTGCAAAGCCATTACTATGTTTACACAAATATAAACCGATATCAGTAAGAAAAATTTGTAATTGGCCTAAATTTGGAGACATTTTTATATGGCGAAAACCAAAAAAGTCGACAATGTGCTTTTTGAAGTGTATTTTGTTGGTTTATCTGTACAGAGCTCTTAGCCCACGCATCCTTTACCAATATCCGGAAGTTCCTTGCTGTTGGAGCTAAGAAAACATGCAACTTGCAACAGTCTTATCTTAGTTGGCATAGGATTATGTATTTACCACGAGAATAATGTTGGCCAAACACGTTTAAGACCGTCTTATATCATAGTGTTTAGTGTGTCCGGGTCTACTAAGTTTCCACCCTTGTAAAGTCGCCGGGTTTACATCCGTTTTCGGTATTTTGCATCTCATTGTAACGGTAATCTATCTAAACATATCGTCGAAGCGAAAGGGACATAGAACGTTAGAAATTGCGGGGAACAGAATGTTCTGCCTCATGCGGTTACCGCTATCGCAATTATTTCATTTCAATTAGCGTACCGCCGTTGTAAACACACTTTCAAAACCTGTGCGGTATTTATCTTTACAATAACGTGTAATAAAGTTTCATATTATTTTTGAATTGGAAGTGATATCATCGGTAGTCTATGACGTCATGTTTATTTTTGATCTTCTTTGACGCAAATGCTTCCGCATTAGAGGTAATCAAGTAAAACCTTAATAGTTTAATAGAAAAATCTCTAATAAATGCATAAGAATGACTGAAGCGAGCGATATTCAATTTTTTTCTGCGTGGTTTTTCAGTTGAGCACAAATTTGAGAATCATTACCTTAAAATTGTTTTCAGTCTTTCACCTGGCGGTAGAGGGATTTATGACTAAATAAAAATAATTTAAAAAAATTTAATTCAGCTACGGTATAATTAAGCCCTTATTTTGAAAGTGGCAAAAGTGCCAAAATTTAGTTAAAACCGTTTGCGATTACAAAAATGTATGGTATTTTTACTTTTAAACATTACTTTTTATATCCTTAAACCTCTTACCGCATGAATTTTTAAATTTTCAAATGAAAAATCATGAATGTGTACAATATATTACAGAATGCTAAAAAAAATTGTTTTTTTTTTTAAATTTTAAGACGAAATTTTTTGAACTTTTCGTAGTTTTTTTTTTAAATAATATGTTACACCATGCCTATACCGGTTGTAAATAAAGTGTGGTACACCGCTTTTTTTTTCTTTAGTTTTGATTTTAGTAAATTAAATTTTAGACGTATGATTTGTGCAAAAAAGCTTTTTGAGCACATGCACACATTTTTTTCACTTCCGGTCTCGCCGGAAATGACCCCACTTTGTTATTTTAAATGGAACACCCTGTATATTTTTACATTTTTGGAAAGAGGAAGCGATTTTGGATACAAATGCACTATTATTGGTATCGATGGATTCGTTAAAAGAAGCTCCATTAAAATAACAAGCCATCATAGTTCCATTTAAAAAAATCAGTTTTTGTCATAAAACCGATTCCGCAACCTTTAAAACCGATTAAAGTAACCTAAATGTCATTTAAAATTTACAAAACCGTTTTATGGACAATTTTTGAAATAATAAAATTTAATTTGTGCAGGTCACGGCACCCTTAATAAAAAACTAAATTTTGTTTCAAAAAGTTTTTGAGGTTATAAAAATTAAGTTGTATCCAAAATCGCTTTCTCTTTCCAAAATTGTAAAAATATACAGGGTTCCATTTAAAATAACAAAGTTGTAGTCATTTCCGGCGAAAGAAAATGTGTGTATGTGCTCAAAAGGCCCGGTTTTTTTGCACATATCATATGTCTAAAATCTCATTTATCTAAAATCAAAACTAAAGAAAAGAAGGGGGGTGTACCACACTTCATTTACACCCGGTATATTATATAATAATCTTGTGATATTGTCTATGAATGTAAAATAAGTTTAAAATATTCGTGTTTGAATACTCTTGATTTTCCATTTTCATGGATACTTCAGACAAACGCAATAAAAGTGGTTTACTGTTATTAATATTGGCATTTGTTGTCATTTCCAAGGCCTACTATTTAGAAATGTTAACAACTCGAAAATTGTTGCAGATAGGTATAGGGTATAGGAAACCCTAATACAGATTGATGCATTAGAAAATGAAAAAAAATTGGGCATTGTATTTGAAAGAAACGATTTTTTATGGTCTGAAGTTGTATTAAAAGAAAATTAAATTTTTGACACCCTGTAAGTAATGCATCAATTGCAAAAATACCAGGATGTACTCCAAGGTTTCTTCTAGGCATGGTATAAATTTAAGTGTTTTTTCTTCAAAAAAACGGCAGCGTTAGATAATATTAAGCATCAAGATAAAAATATTTAAAAAAAAAAAAGTTCAAAAATCTAAAAAAATATACTGCACTTGGGTATAGGAAATGCCATCAAAAGTCCCTCTAAAATAACGTGATCAATCCAAATACGCAATAAATAATAGACTATTGTATTTGAAATAAGAAAGTAGACGTCAACTTCCGGTGTTTCCTGAAGTGTCGCTATATTGAAAATATTTTTAATAAACAGATCAGATGCCATTATGGTCATGACCAAAATTTCAGATCCATACCTTATTTTATTCTTCATATATTTTTGAGTTCCGGTCTCAATCAATCACCCTGTATAGCTGTATAGTTAGCAAAAATATTTTTATTCAAATCAAAATAAAAAACATTTAATATCTCCAAATAACATTAAAATGATTGATGCCACTTTCAAAATAAACCGCTCGGTTGTACCAAACATGAGTTAGTCAGTCCTTAGAAGACGCAATTTCAACAGGAATCTCAGAACATCCACTGCGATGAAGTGTAAACGCCCTTACATTGAAGGGATCAATTAGTCCTAAATACATTACTGCTGTACCTCGTATATAAATCAGGAATTAACTAAATTGCGTCTCGCCTGACCCTGGACAAGCCATAAACAGATTTTTAGGGTGCAAGGGGTGTGACGATCAAACGACCTTGTTGCTCATGCCGCAGGTTCCATTTAATCACATTAATTATTTACGTGTTGGTATTTGACAAGGTTCGTTATACTGATGATTTTGTATGCGAATAGGATCCACTGAAAATTATCGGCTTCATTGTTTGTGAATCGTAACGGTATTTATTAAGGGTATGTTGGACGTATTGTTTAATGTTTGGTAAAGATAATCTTCATGGTGTCGAGTTCACGTCTATATACAATGGAGTTGCTTTTTTTGGTTGGCTGTGTTGTAATAATTCTTCTTTACAACGATGATCGCGGAATTTACTCGCCGCATTGATATGTACTATACAGGGTGTGTAAAAATTGGCGGAAGGGCTACACGTGGCGATGTTCTTCGTAAAATTCTAAGTCGAAAATCTTTATACGAAAATGTTGTACCATGCTTGCTGTGTCTGCAAGAGGTCCTCAAAGTTTTGACATTTAGTCCTTTACTAAGCGTTATTATTTAATACTTGCAAATGAAAAAGCTGCAATTTGGAATAAAAATAGATTTCGAATAGTATTTTTTCCTAGATATTGTTCTTCCTTGCAAAAATTGATGTTGAAAATATGTAAATCACTGATTTGAATGAAAATAATACATATGGCAACATTGTCATTAGCTGTCATCTCCGTTTTTCTCGTAATTATTTCTAGTTTGTGTTTTACGATACCCAAAAGTTTGCAGCTATGTTTACGAACTGAAGGCTTTCTGTTCGAACAAAAATTGTAAATACCTAAGTAAAAATTGCTGATAAAAAAATGTCTAAACGCAAATCAATGTATGCAATGTTGCCAATTTTTTTTCTTTAAATGGTTCCTGAGGCTATAGGAAGCATGGTACAACATTTTTGCATCAAGATTTTCGACTTAGAATTTTACGAAGAACATCGTCGCGTGTAGCGCTTCCGCCAATTTATACACACCCTGTATAAATAGCTCGACGATGTACAAGCGAAATTGATTTTGTAAAAGTTCTGGCATAGACAATAGGGCATATATCGTATCTAATTATCTTTCTAGTATAGACTCTAGATGCTTTGTCCACTATAAGGAAATTATTAACTTTTGCTGTTGTATTTATCAATAACAGTTACTAAAACACTCTATAAAATAGGAATTAGTTGACAGAAAGCTTTATCGATTTAGTTTTTAAGTTTTTGTTTTTTAATAATTAACGAAACTAGTTTTAAATTAATTTTTCGAATTAAGCCCGACAGTTACGTAAAAATTAATAGAATTTTATCGTTTTCCTTTGTTTTATGAATAAATTAGTACAAACTAGAGCTTTCTAGAGCTCATAGTTTTAAAGCAGCACGTGAAAGCTCCCACGCCTGCCCAATTTGTCGTATCAAGAGCTTTTAGGCAGTGCTAGGTAACTACTCCCAAAAAGTTGCGCTATTTTGCTTTTTCTGGTAGCGGAAAGAGTGTAATTAAAGGAAATTTTAATGGTTTTGTTTCCTGTTAATAGCAGTCCAGCCAATTTGGTATTTTAGTTTGGTTTTATAAGTGATAAAAGCGTAAGTAACGCTTATTTTAATAAAGTACTGCTTGATTTTGCTCAGTACTAGCGCCTTTACGTTTTATTTTAAATAATAAATAGTTTAGTCATATTCTTACAAACTAGAAATACTTGTTAGTGTACGAGGAGCTATTTTTATGTAATCTGCCTAGCCATGCAAGAAAGCACGAAGGAGAACAAACATTTTTTTCCCTACACAACTACCTTAACCTATTCTAGACTTAGGCCCGATTGCATAAAAGTTAAACCTAGAAATACTTGGTTAGATGGTTAGTGTACGAGAGGTTATTTTTATGCAATCTACCTATACAAGAAATCACGAAGGAGAACAGGCATTTTTTTCCTACACAACTACCTTAACCACTTCTACACTTAAGCCCGATTGCATAAAAGTTAAATCTCGGGTTAACCTGAGAACTAGGCAAAACTGCAGCATACTTGGCGCTGATGTTGCCTAGTTTTGGGGATTAACTCGTACTTTAACACCAGTGTTACGTTGTGCAATCGGGCCTAAATCCAACGTTTCTCGAGTTGCCGCATGACTTAAAGAAAAAAAAATTCCGGAGCTCCGTAAAATAGGCATCAACAACTATCTTTAGCTCATAATTGGCGGTATTATTTCTGCCCTTGATTTTTTTTTATCAGCCTGTCAAGCGGTAAAATCTTATTGGGAAATATTTTTCCTGACACGTTTTTGCCCGGGCCTAAGAAGCCTTGGAGGCCAACGCGCAGAGACTTTCTTCATACCCAAATCGTCGTGCAAAACTTTCCAAACAGTAGTTTTCGATACCCCAACTTTCCTGGTAATGAAAGACAACTTCATCCGCCGATCTGACGGCACCAAATCTTAACTTTTTTTTAAACCATGTCTTCAGTTCTTGCCCCAACTGGTCGACCTGGTTTTAAACAATCCTGTCGAGAGTTCCGACCTCAGCGAAAATTCTTAGACCCAAATTTTACCTAAAATAAATATGGGGCTTCATTTTCATACACTTCGGCCATTCTTTAAAGAAGATCTTTTGACCCATTACCCTCTTTTGTGAGAAATGTTATTACACTTCGATGCTCGAGTTTATTTTACTCATTTTTGTTTAGAAAAAATTGTAGAGAACTCGTTGGACTCAATATGTTTTGATGAAACTTTTCTCTTCAAGTTAAAAATATCACAGCTGTTTAACAGAACGACAAATTTCATTTTGAAAATTTCCTTTACCTGTCAAATTTGCGTTTTCAACCAATCACTAATCTTAAATCTTTTAGAGGCTGCCAATAGAAGCATTATTACAGGGTAAAAATTTTATATTCCCCTGTCAGATGTTGATCCTCTTGTCAAATTTGCGTTTTCGACCAATAACAAACCCAGATTTCTTAGTAAAGACCAATAAACACAACCATACACTGATAATTTCCTTTTCGCAATCAGATTTTCATGCGTTTATTGGTCGTTTCTAAGAAATCTGAGTTTGTTATTGGTCGAAAATATAAATTTGGAAAGGAATTGAAATATTTTGGTCTTGATAATTTTTGACGAATTTCGGCTACCAGTAGCGTTAGTTTAATATAGATTAAACCACCCTAACGCACCACTCTGACAGTACTTGTAAAATTTGACAACATACATTTAATTTGGCAGGTAAGTTAGGTGAAGGAAATTTTCTGTGACAAAATATAACTCTTGCATTGCAAATAATCTATAATATTTGACAACTCTTCACTCATGCAAGTTGAACCAGAAAAAATCACTCGTGCACTACTGATAATTTATTTTCAGAGCTAGGTAAATTACATAATAATACTCCCTTATATCTACAGCTATTATGAATGTATTTATTGCACGCATAAATCTGCATCAAATTGTGTGCATAATTGGGTGCTCCAAATAGTTTGTGGCTATTCCAAAATTTAGAAAATCTTTAAGCGTTTTTTTCTAGGTGCTTTGATTAAACGATTAATAAGTAAGAACTTTCGGGTTTTCTTTAGTAACCTGTTTTAAATTTACTAAATATAACATCCGTTTTTTATCTAGACGTTGGGTATTGTTTTTAACGATAGTATGTATACCTCCTCGTATATTGCTTTTAAAATTTTAAATTTAGAAGTTAACAGCCCGTGACACAAACTAGACATTCATACATTCATACGATATACGAGACAATTCACGCAACATATGATTTATATATGTATGATCATTGGTTTATTTCAATTGAAAGCTGAACTAAACACTGGGCCAACAAGGGTTCGACGTTCGGGTCGGGAACTCCGGTCGGTCAAAGACCCAAGAACACAACTCAACTTCCAAACTGTCGAAATCATGTTTGCTCATACAAAATTCGCATTTCTGAGAGACTTTGACGCTCCGTCGACTTTTAATTGTTTTCAGATTCTTTTTTATTGCCGTCGAACGCCAAATACAGATCGTGTTTTGTTCGTATACCGTTTATTATAATTCGTACAATGGGGAACGTGCGATGGCGTTTTGTTGGTTTCATTTCTGCTTGTTTTGTTATTCATTGAGTCCCGTTTTTACTTTCGGTATTATTGATTTTATCTTCAATCTCGTTTATTCTGTTTGATTTCGGTTTGGATGCCGAGCCAACTCAATTATAGTGTGGCATTTGAACTACACTTGAGGGCTTCGAATATAGATTTGTTTATGTAGTCTGTACCTGTGCATTTGCGGTCGTACGTCTTCTTTCTTGTAAATAATATATCTCCCTCGATACATAAAAACCGCCTGGATTTGATTATACGTAGGTATGCATATAAACATGCACGTTATCGAATAACAAGTTTTTGCTTATCCCCTTGCAAATGCCGTTTATATTTATTCAGATATATTTTTAGTTGGGGGTTTCAAAATTAATTTTCGCCAAATAAATCGTTCGATTTACTTTAATTAATAATTTTTGCTTTCTTAGAAACCCAATGAAATAAATAGGGGAGGCCGGAGATGAAAGTAACTTTTTTTTTGTTTTTATTTAATTTCTAATAGAGTATAACAAGTTTTTTACATCCAAATTGATTTAATGATAGATTGGACATTTGTCTTCCTTCCAAGATATTTATTTCATATGTTTCGTAAAGCATATAAAACAATATTTTTTTCTGTAGTAAGACAGCTGTTACTTCCAACCTCAATGTTGGGGCTAAAAGTAACAATGATCGGGGTAAGTTGTAACGGCAAAATAATTTACACAGCTCATAAGTAGTGGGTAAATATATTAGTATTCATCACCAAAATTAATATTTGATTCCAAAATACACATTAGCATAATTAAAAAAGATTTAAAAAATGTGAAACAAAAAGATACAACAAATTGGAAAATTAATTCGACAAGTTTTGTATGTTCTCATCTACGAAGAAAACCACCAATTATGTGCTAAGAGTAAGCATTTGCAAGTGAAAACATTGATTGGGGTTGGTTGTAACACTGTTACTTTTGACCCCAAGTGTACACAAAAAAAAATGGAGGGAATCCACAATTAGCTGGGCACACACGAAGAGTTTTACTCGCGCTCCTGGAACGCCACGTTCCAAGAGCGCGCTCCAGGCGTGTGCCACTCCAAGAACGCTGTTACCCACAAACGTGAAGTTAAATTGCACGTCTGTACGGCAATCTTGGAGTGACACGCCAAGAGTGTGTGTTTGTGGGCTTAAGCTGCTCGGTTCTTTCTCAGAAATAAGACGCTCTTGGATTTTCAACATGTTTAAAAGGTTTGGCGTGGCGCGTCAGTGTCGTGCATTATGGCTTTGTTAAAAATAAGGTGACCAGAATTTTAAAATGCGTGAGGACATTTAGTAAAAGAGCGATTATTCGAAAAAGTTTTTTTTAGTTTTTGTCGGGAATCACAGACGTATAGCTATGAACAAATAAATAAAAAGAAAATATATTTTTTTATATAAAACGTTCGGTCATTTATATTAATTATGACATTTATTAAAAATGTCACTCTTCAGGCATAAATATTTAAAACAAAAAGTATTGATAACACTTGTACTATGTATAGGTAAGTTGTTTTCAAAGGAGGACAAAGAAGGACGTTGTACTAGGGAGGACGAGATCACCAAAATGGACTGTCCTTTCCTTATTAAAGAGCAACATGGAAATGTTTAACAATGAGCGGTCTAAAACAAAATGTACATAAAATTATCTGAAAACAGGCAAAAATTACGCTCAGTTAAATCTTTTGAGAAAATTAAGAACTTGTGATCTCAATGACTAGGAATTATTTATGAGTGGATTGTAAAACGTTTGATGGATTATTAAATTTGTTACCACATTCTTTTTTCTTAATGTCCCTCGTAAAACTTGAATTATTTGCTAACGTAAATTTTGTTAGTACCAGTCTTTTTTTTACAAAATTCTATTAGCTCTTCATATGCTCTGTGTTTTAAAATTTTATTTGTGTACTGTTTACTTTAAATGATCTATGAACAGGAATGCTTTCTGTACAATTCAAAAAACCGGCTGAAACAGCCTTGCTCCAATATCTTGTGTCGCCCATGGTTTTTCTCGTATCTTTCTACCAACACTCCACAAACACAAACATTTAGCACGCGGCGTTCTGTCCTGACGTAAAAACTCACACATCTCTGTGGACATGCCGAATTGCCCACTAACAGGCGCGCTGGAGTGCGCTCTTGCAACGCCACGTTCCAAGAGCGCGAGTAAAACTCTCCGTGTGTGCTCAGCTATTAACCACGATTCCAACGTCAAATTGTATTGCATCCACCAAGAGCAAACAAAATTTAGAACATAATAATCTAGGTACTTTTTTGTTCCTCTTTTAGAGATCGCTTAAAAGTCACTCGACCGGTGACACAACGCACCAACTTTTAGGCGGATAATAGAGACTCTGGCTGGCAAAAACTTAACCTTTATGACAGATGTAAACTAGCAATGTATAGGTAGGGAGGTGGAGATGGATGAACATTGCTAAAGCGCTTAGGGCAACATATAACCAAAATAAAAGAAACTATAGGCACTGTTACAACTTACAACCAACCCATGTTACTTTCATCCCCGGTCTCCCCTACCTTGGAAATCTCGTAATGAATTGAAACAAATCAGATCAAAATTACGCTCTAAAAATAGTGTACCATATTTGACCATTGAAATCTCACAGTGGTTACGCAAAAACATGTGGAAAATGACACTTATTTTGGGTACGAGCCGCTATAGATAATACATAGATAGCCGTGAAAAACTGTCTTTTAGTCGAGAAAAAAATTAATCTGCTAGTTAAGTGATTATATTGTCGTAAATTTTAAGACCTTCATATGCAAAGCGATTTCAACAAAAAACAATTATGGATGTTTGTATTTGTACAGTGTATAATTTTTTGTTGTAATTTGTCTGTTGGAGCAGTTGATAGAGGAATCCTGTCACTGGTTTTAAAAGATTTATACGATTTTTTCTTTGAAACCGCAGTTGCGTCATCAGATCAGTTGTTGTATACAAATTTTAATGTATTTTGTTTTGTTTTAGGTAAGCCATATGTTGCTGTTTGATTGAATTATTGCCCCATGAAGAAGGGTTCGTATTTTAGTTATAAGATTTGTTTCTTCTAATCATTATTCTGTAAATATAAAGAATTAACAGCTTGTTGAAGTCATAATATTTTTCTAGTTTCGTATAAATTAACATCAAGACGAAGTATTTTCGCGCAGCTATAATTGAATAAATAATCTTTAATTTATTATAATTTGTATATTTATTTAATCAATTACGTGAAACAATTTTTTTTTCATTCAATACCTAAATGAGACCCACAATATTGAAATGTTGTTACAAACTTTATTAAGTGTTATTGTACGATCATTGGGTTCTAAATTTTACTTTCGGCGAATGTCTCAGTGAGGATATTTCAATTATCAGCTATTTATCGCCTTGTCCACAAAGATATTTTTAAATTACACTGCAACGTGCAGGGGTTGTTGTGAAGGATGCGTGATTCAAAATTGGCATCTGCTTCCTTTAATTTAATAACTTAAGTAGCCACAAGTATTTCGGTATTATGGGGTGACTCTCCATCTTGTTTAATGTGTATTTCGACCCAATCCAGTAACTTTTTAGGTCAAATTTAATAAATTTGCTCGCGATCATGAAATAGCTTATTTTTATTAGTTTTCATCTAGAAAGTTTAACAGTTTTTTTTACTGTTTGTAAAACAAAATACTTAAAGCATGTTTCTTTGTTGTTTAAGGGATGTTTTACTTAAAAAAGACTTAATTAAATGGTTAAAAGAAGTGTTATTTTGAACCCTTTTGTTATTTTTTGCCGCCACAAAATGGAAACAACCTAGTAAATACTTGTTACAATCAGATGATGCCCCGCCACCTACATTTAGAGGCAGCAAAAACTTTTTTTTTTATATCTTTGTCTTTGCCTATTTAAAATAATATTGTTGTATGATCATATTCCAATAAGAATAAATGCCTTATTTAGCTAGTTTTTGAGATTACTATGATTGTGCAGAATTTAGTACAGATACGATTTGAATTTTTACGTTTTACAATCCCTGCATTTATTATTTACTATGTTTTAATATTGTATTTGATAAAAATAGTGTTAAGGTTTGTTTTTATATATAAGTATAATCGATTTAAAAATATTTCATTACCACAGTATGAGCTGCCACCACATTATACAGTGCTAATTATATTATCTGCATAAATTTTCTTTTATTGCCTCGCCTTTTGTAACAAGATGTACGTAAGAACATGTTGTAGGTCTATTTTTTTATCTTTGTTTTAATTACGTGAATCGGCAGTTTTTAGTGCCTGTGAAATTGTGGAATACGTAATGTGGGAATTGCCGCATATAAACAATGTTTATGAAATACCCGATCCGTGTTGATTTGATTTTCAAAACGTCCGCGAAGAATTTAATTATTAAAATTAATTTCGGCTTCATGTTTCGTTAAAAGGAACACAGAATTAATTACAAAGTTTCTTTCGTAATACAGAACCTGATATGTAGTGATGAAATTTGATTGGATGGCATTAGTGTGAGAAGTATTGTAGTTTTAAATCGTTGGAATTGATTACAAATAATAATTATATTGGAACTGGTTAATTGGTGGTTTTTCGTTTTTTCTACCCAAGAAAATAATATATTGTAGTTGTTGAGGAGGATAAACTGTTTTTTTAGACGCATATTTAACAGTAAGTTGTAAGACACTTCAAACTCATAAGCGTAAAGTGACTAATAACTAGGTTTTTAAATTTTAAATGTTTATTACATTAAAATGTTGTCATTATAGACCTCTTTGATTCATCATGAACATCTCAGAAACCGTCAGATGTAGAAGCATACTTAAGTAAGAAAAGAAGTGTGTTTTCCTTGCTTGGAATCCTGGCAAAAAAAGTTCCTTAAATATCCTGAGAAGTCTTAAAATTTACAATATTTAGTTTCATTTTAACTTCATTGATATGAAGGGAAGAAATTTGGTGTTCATAGGTTAGGCAAAGTCGTTTAATGCATAACATAGTTAAAATTGTCTAAAGCCTGTTTAGTTTTTGGAATGTGATAGTCAACTATTTGTGTATCCTACGTGTGCCAGTTTGGAACCTTGTTTCATGGTAAATATTACAATGATCATCTTACTTAAAAAAAGAATATAGATACATAAATACGAAGATTTGGTTCACATTATCGGGAGGGTGATTTTATTTATTAAAGAAGATAAAAAAAACTAATGGTGCAATAAGTTGATGGAAAAAATCGGAA
Source organism: Elmis aenea (assembly GCA_947652605.1). Lineage (NCBI taxonomy): Eukaryota > Metazoa > Arthropoda > Insecta > Coleoptera > Elmidae > Elmis > Elmis aenea. The sequence continues at coordinate 41,498,662 of OX393580.1, read as the reverse complement.
AACTGAAACAAAATATCTAAATTCGCTTCCGACATACAGGTATACAGGGTGGTGCTTTTTTCGATGCTCACCATTGCTATCTTGGAAACGGTAAGAGATACAAGGTCGGTTAAATTAGAGAAAAGTTGCACATTTTTATGGCGATTAAGAATCTGGAAAGAAATCCTGAATATTTTGATTCGTTTTTGATTTATTACAAAAAAACTGAAAAATGTGATTTTAGAAAAATATTATTATCTTCCCTGCCATTGACGCTATTCCATTTAAACTTGGTAACTGTATGTTTTTGACCGTCCTGGGTTTGATGACGCCAACAGAAATTTTCTAAGCCTTCTAGATTTCAAGTTGCGATAGTCAACTTTTTTATTTCTTATGGCCGCCATATTGTATTTTTACACCATCAGACAGACAAAAAAATTAGCTTTTCAGATTGGTAACCAACATACCATTTTTCTTCCAAAAAACTTATTGAAATTTGAAAATTTGTATAAATAATCTATAAAATCGAGAATGTTCTAAAAAACAATTGAAACTATGATATAAGTAAAAGCTACAGAACATTTTATTGGTCTAATGATAACGAAATTAAGATTGTTGGAAACATATTTAGAAGATATGTTAGGCGAATTGCCATTATTAACAATTCAAAATCATCAGTAGTTTCAGCAAGAGGAGCGGTCCTCACAACGCCCGCATTGTAAAAGGATATTAATTTAGATGTACCCTTTCAAAATTTATGACTTGGTACGTTTGGTCCTGTTCATTGGCCTCCGCGATCGCCATGTTTAACGCCTATGGATTACTTTTACATTGATGTTGTTTATGCAACCCTAACGGAAAATATTGAACTTCTTCGCCGTAAAATCAAAAATGCTTTCGACTTTATTTCGAGACAAACTATCCTAAAGGCAGTGGACGAAATGAATTTGAGGACTAACCACTACATCATACATAACGACGCGCACTTTAAATTTAAACAATTTAAATAATTATTTATCTGGGGTTTTAAATGTATTGTCATTTCGTTATTTTATTAGACCTATAAAATGTTGTGTCACTATTATTTATATTATAATTTCAATTGTTTTTCAGAACATTCGCGATTTTATAGATTATTTATACAAATTTTCAAATTTCAACAAGTTTTTTGAAAGAAAAAAGGTATGTTGGTTACCAATCTGAAAAGCTAATTTTTTTGTCTGTCTGATGATGTAAAAATCCAATATGGCGGCCATAAGAAATAAAAAAGTTGACTATCGCAACTTGAAATCTAGAAGGCTTAGAAAATTTCTGTTGACGTCTTCAAACCCAGGACGGTCAAAAACATAAAGTTACCAAGTTTTAATGAAATAGCGTCAATGGTAGGGAAGATATTAATATTTCTCTAAAATCACATTTTTCAGTTTTTTTGTAATAAATCAAAAACGAATCAAAATATCCACGATTTCTTTTCAGATTCTTAATCGCCATAAAAATGTGCAACTTTTCTCTAATTTAACCGACCTTGTATCTCTTACCGTTTCCAAGATAGCAATGGTGAGCATCGAAAAAAGCACCACCCTGTATAGCCCAAAGATTAAATCTGGATGTTGGTAAACATGGTCTCGTAACTCATGTGCTTTTCAATCATACTTAATTACTTCAATCATACTTAAAATTCAAAGTATCAAGCTTTCATGATACAATTACAAAATGCCATTTCCCTAATTCTTGATTATTTCTTTGTTGTGTCGATGAGATTATTACAAAAGTCGTCATTTTGGTTTCTTTGAAAGCTTCTTAATTGATGCATAGTTTCCATTTCTTGCGGTCCATCCAATCATCTGTTGTAAGGCCTTTACTTCCTATAGCTTTCGTTTTTCCATGTTCTCTTGGTATTTTTGTCTCTGCGATTTGGTAGATGCTACTTAAATATTTTACTTGGCCATTGTGTTTTTCATCTAATCTCTGGACATGTCCGTACCATTTTAATCTGTTGGCTTCAATGGTCAGCCACTACTTATTAATTCTTCATGAAGCTTGCCTAGCATGTATTGCAAATGTATCTCATCTTCCGTCAAGATAACTTGATCGTCAGCAAAATGCAAGCGATATATATATTTTCTTCTCCAATGGATACACACATTATGTTTGGCCAAAATACCTTTGCTTAAAGTGAAGGCCTTTCAAAGGAAAAATATATTTCATTTTGTATGATAGATTTCCATTTTATTTCTTTTGTCAATGCCCAAAACTGTGCAACTTCGTCAAGGTACAGCAAAACATTTTCTGAAAGTAGAAAAAATATAACAATTACAAAATGATTCCTGAGTAAAGTAAGGTTAGGTTAGGTAAGAATTTAAAAAACAATTAATTCGTTTGGAGAAGCTTTTCAATCATAGCTATTTACGTATAACACCGGAAAGTGATACTTTATTGGACGAGCCGTAGGCGAGTCCTGAAAGCATACGAGTCCAGTAAAGACACTTAACGGGTGTGTTACATACAATATTTTTTCTGCGTCCGCTATCACACCAAAATCGCTATCGTCACCATCCGTAATGAAACAATAACTTAACAAACTACAGGTAAAAACTCGCTTGGTGGTATAACGACGTTAGTTTGACAGCGCAAATCAACAAAACAACTCATCATCATGGCAACCAGCTACTTTCCGGCCTAAGCCGGTAAAGAGTAAGTTGTTATTACCATGGCAACCAGTTCCTTTCTGGCCTAGACCAGTAAATATGTATTTACCATCCTAAAAATTGATCGGAAACAACTAATATTCTGGACGGACGCAGTAAAAATATATTTACCGTCGCTCACCTGTTTTAGACGCGGTTAATTATTTAAAAACGCATCTTACATTCACTCATTCACTGCTATTAAAGATACTGTTAGTAAAATTACTAAAATTGAAAATGGGATACATCACGACCTTAACCTCCCTTTCTCTTACTTTTTTTGTTTTGTAATATATTTCACTCGCATGATCGACTCGCACGCGATACGCGAATCTCAGGTTTTTTTTTCTTGTTTTTTTTGCCTGCGTATATTATTAGATAAACAATTGAGATACAAGTCCGACCGTTATTCAACTGTGCTTAACAATATACATATCACGCTTATTCATATAGCACATGATTAATTCTTCGACCGGCTTTAATAAATCATATCACACATTTACACGTTAATTGCTTCCGCATTAATAAAACGCATTTGTAATCGCCGTAAAAATATCAATTCCCAAGATACCAGCACCAAACAAGCTATCCATTATTTTAATCATACCTTCGAATCTTCGGCCGGTATGGATACACGATCACCACTCCCATCCGACCGGGAGTATTTCCACATCAACGCGGCGAGCATCTGGCGGCCTGTGGTCTTCTCCGGGTCCCGTTATCTCGACAATTGGTGGTTGGTATACAGGGTGACCCAGTGTACTAAATTTAATATCTGGTGTCGGCATAAATAACAATTTAGTTTTATATTTAATCTCGGTGCACAAAAAAAATTGTTACTTCGTTATTTTTGGTCCGAAAAACTTGATCTGTTGATCAAAATGTAGCCAATAGAAGGGCGCATTCGATGACGTGTAGAAAGCGCTATTTAATCGTTTTTTGATATCATCCACTGCCGTCTGAAAATGGTCCTTTAAATTGGTCATACTTGCGATCGCGTTGGCTATGAGTTAAAAGAAAATCAAAATTCGTCGTTTTTCGATGCATGCATCCTTTGCGAGTGTACCTGTGCAAGTTTTTTGAAATTATCTTGAACGGTTCCGGAGAACAGCGCGAAAGACGATAACCCCGCAAAATACGGAGTTCGCTCTGAGAAAGTAACATCTCGGTCCACCAAAAAATTAATAACTTCGTTATTTTTAGTCAGGAAAACTTGATCCGGTGATTAAAATATAGCCAAAAAAAGGGCGCATTAGATGACGTGCAGAAAGCGCTAATTAAAAAAATGATATCATCCACGGCCTTCCGAATATGGTCCTTTAAAGTGATCATACTTATGATGGCATTGGCTATGGAACCGTGTTAGAAAAATAATAAAATCTGGTATTTTTCGATACACACATCCATTACAAGTAGGGCTATACAAAGTTAAAAAAGTTATGTTATTAAGTTTTTTAAGTCAGTTAAAAATTTTGAGCTCTCTTCTGGTAACAAAATTTAATATCTGGTGTTGACATAATTAACAATTGAGTTTCATGTTTAATTTTTACATAGCATTTGTTTTTCTGATCAATATGATGGTCGCTTGTATTTAGGCAAACGTTTTTTAAGTAATTTAACGGATAAATATGTTCCCGGGGTTTATTATTTTTGTTTTTAAATCTCCCATTAATGCAAAAAATATGGTGATTTACTTGCGCAAAAGTATGGAAACAGACAAATATCTAGAAAATCTATAAATAATATCTATAAAAATATTGAGATTGCAATACGACTCCTGGTTCAACCGGAAACAGACTCAAACTTTGAAATTTGAAATAAAACAAACTATAAATTTTTATATTTGTGGATTCGATTCCTCTTTAAATTTACTTTAAAAAATTTCTCAGTAGTAATATAACAAGTGCATTGAAAATTATCGATAATTTTTGGTAAATATGCCCGAATGCAAGTTGAGCTGAAAAAATCACGAGTGCACGAAGTGCACTCGTGATTTTTTCTGCTTTAACTTGCATGAGTGAAGATTTGTCAAAAATTATAGATTATTTGCAATGCACGAGTTATATTTGGTCAGAAAATTTCCTTCACCTAACCTATCTGTCAAATTAAAATGTTGTTTAATTTAGATAAATTAACGTATACACTGTCAGAGTGGTGTGTCAGGGGTGTGGTTTAATCTATATTAAAGTAACGTTATTGGTCGCCGACATCTGTCAAAAAATTATCAAGACCAAAATACCTTATTCCCTCTCCAAATTTATATTTTCCACCAATCAAAAACTCAGATTTCTTAGAAACGACCAATAAACGCATGCAAATCTGTTAATTGCGAAAAGTAAATTATCAGTGTACGATTATGTTTATTGGCCGTTTAAAGGAAATCTGAGCTTGTTATTGGTCGAAAACGCAAATTTGACAGGAGGATCAACTCCTGGCAGAGGAATGTAAAATTATTACCGTGTAATATTGCTCCTATTGGTAGTCTCTAAAAGATTTAAGATTAGTGATTGGTTGAAAACGCAAATTTGACAGGTGAAGGGAATTTTTAGACTAAATATCAATTTTGGGTATAAAACATTCTTAATATTTTTGAAGGGCAATTGAATTTTCTTGAAGACTGTTTAAAAAAATATGTTGTATTTAAAAAAAATAAGTTATCATAGCTTGACCAAGCGTATAAAACGCTCTGTATAATATTTAAAAAATGTAGCTGGTGCAAAGTCTTAATTTATTCATTGTCAATCTAAATTTCAAACGAGTTTCTACTGCGTTTTCAAAGTTTTTATAAGTTGAAATTTTTTGAAAATGTATTGCTCAAAATTTTTATAAAAATGTAAATTTTACGAAAACGGTTGACGTTAGACCAGTGTTTCCCAACATTATTTAAATCATGTCTCACCTCAACGCTTCAAAAGATTTTTAGCATAAAAGTAAAACAAATTCTGAAAAAGAAGAATGCAAATAAATACTTTAAATAAAAAAGAACATTGGTAAAACTGTTTTTAATCTGACAGTCTTCAGTAAATATAAATTACATATCACGCTATGTATATTATTTGCCCCCAAAATATTCGAATTGTCTCTCCTGTTGGGCCTACGCCCCACGTTGGGAAACACTGCGTTAGACCCATACATTTTTTGAAGTAAATTTAAAGAGGAATCCAAAAATATAAAAATATACAGAATGTTATATTTAAAATTTCAAAGTATGAGTCTGTTTTCGGTTGAACTGGAAGTCTTATTGCAACCTCAATATTTTCAACGAATCCGGAACATACGATAATGGTAAGTTACCAAATTTTTGCTATATCTTCAATAGATTTTACATGTTTGTCTGTTTCCATACTTTTGCGCAGCACTGTATGTGCTAAAATTTCGTTTTGTGAAAACCAGTGTTTCTTCTCGAGGATTCTGTTTCCAGGTATTCTTGAGAAAAAAGTATAATTTGTTTTCCTCTTTTCCTCCTATGACAAATTTAAATTTAAAAAAAAAAGCATTATCTTAATAAGCTGTACAACAACTTCGTAATACTAGTTATAGCAAAGATGGCCATGGAATCCCATACAGTTTGGGACGCCCTGTATGCGCATCCACTAACAGCCAAATTATGTGGTGGACCTTATACTGTAATCGTCGACGTTACGAGAAGGTATGCGGTAATGGAGCCCGGACTTGTATGTCGTACCCGTAAATAAAACAAAAGCCATGTTGATTTGATATTTTACATATCAAAGTGTGCCTGGGTTATTTATTACGTATACGCGCCTTAATGGTGCTGTAATTAATATTGAAAATATTATCTAGACGAGAGATAGCGATCACCGCTATTGCGTCTTTATGGTTTTGTTTATTTTATTGTTGTTCACAGCTGGTGTAACGTTTCTAGCTCAATAAATATGTCATATGTAATGTTGCACTTAAAGAGATGTGTCACTTGTCATTTCGTCTTCGTATTGTATTAATCTTGATGTTCTACAAAGCTCGAAGCTTCATGTAATTGAATTTTTGTAATAGTTTTTAGTTTTAAAGTTACATTTCTAAATCTTTTACTTGCAGTCTAAGGTTGAATCGATGCTGTAATTCTTCCTCTTTTTTTTCCCCAAATAGACCACAACTAATATTTCTTTAATTTATTCCCACAATTTTTTTTTTCCATTTTTCTTCAGGCTCTAGCCTCTTGACAGAAGCGTCGCAACAATCTTTTTCCTGTTTCGTTACGCTACATTATGACTGAAATGATTTTTCTGTACACTCCTTCCGATTTTTTGCTTCCTGGGTTATCTGGTGAAGTGGTTTGCCGGTAAGGATCTTCATTTGATCCAATCATCTATTAGAGCAGTGTTTTCTCTGAGGACCGCTTTCAAAATTAAAAACTCACAGAGGACCCCAAGGAATTAATTGTTTTGTAGAAAATTTCCTTCACCTGTCAAATTTGCGTTTTCAACTAATCACTAATCTTAAATCTTCTAGAGATTGCCAATAGGAGCATTATTACACGGTAATAATTTTACATTCCCCGGTCAGATGTTGATCCTCCTGTCAAATTTGCGTTTTCGACTATACTCAGATTTCCTAGAAATGACCAATTAACATAATCATACACTGGTAATATCCTTTTCGCAATTAACAGATGTTCATGCGTTTATTGGTCGTTTCTAAGAAATCTGAGTTTGTGATTGGTCGAAAATATAAATTTGGAGAGGGAATTCAATTATTAGGTCTTGATAATTTTTTGACGAATTTCGGCGACCAGTAGCGTTACTTTAATATAGATAAAACCACACCCCTGACGCACCACTTTGACAGTACTTGTAAAATTTGACATAACATACATTTAATTTTACAGATTTGTTAGGTGAAGGAAACTTTCTGACAAAATATAACTCGTGCATTGCGAATAATCTATAACTTTTGCCAAATCTTCACTCATGCAAGTTGGATCAGAAAATATCACTCGTGCACTTCGTGCACTCGTGTTTCTTTCAGCTCAACTTGCATTCGGGCATATTTACCAAAAATTATCGAAAAATTTTCATGCACTTGTTATATTACTGCTGACAATATTTTTGTTTTCAATTTAGCGTGGCAAGTAAATTTGAATGTATTTCGAACATTATAAAGGCTTTGGGGATACCTTCAGAGGGATTGAGGGACCCCCAGGGGTTCGCGGACCACAGATTGAGAACCACTGTATTAGAAAATTTTCTTCGCGGACGTTTTCCATCAACATGTCCTTTCACTTCCGTCTCTTCCTAGATTTTCTAAACAGTATCTCTATTCTAATTGTTTTTATTTATTTCATAAGTTAAATATTGGTGATTTTAGTTTACAAAAGATCTTATCGAAGAGAGTTTTTCATCTAACGGTTAGATTCTAACCTCACCTGCTTCTACCCATTATTTTTCTTGGTCTTTCGGGTTTTCGTTTTCATCCATCGTGACAGTTTTCTTGTTTGTGTTGATTGTTTTCTCTGGGCATGAATTTAAAGCAACTAGATGATTTTTTTCGTAATATACTTACCTTCATTGATAATTTGATATTGTAGTTGAATTTTGCGTACCTCGTTTATCTTTTCAAAAATCCTTAAACCTCCAAAAAAGATATCTAGATAAAGGGCGACATAACAGATTAGGAACTGCTAAAAAACAGTTATTTCTACGTTGAAGCTAAGTCTAAAAAGTGATGGAGCTTTTAAGAACAGATATACTTGGCGATCTTCTTTCTTCTTCCGAATCAACGCGTTTAAAACGCATTCAAAAATCACTAGCTTAAACTTTTCAGGATGGATTCTGCAGCGAAATTTCTTTTTTTAATTTTTGCAATACTGTTTATTATATGCATAAAGAAGAAAACTATTTTAAGACTAAGAACGTGGAAGAAGTTTATTAGTACATACCCACTGTTTTTTTTTTGTAGAAAATATGGTTTTAATTTAATTTAAATAAATATCTTTTCGCCTGTAAAAATTTTGAATGAAAAGCTGATTACCAGAGACCTCGACATAAAGAAAAACTAAAAAGTTCTAATTACTTATGTCCACCGCATCGTCGTTCATAACACATACGTGATTAACACATTCTTTAAATAATTAACGGTTGCAGTTGGGCCACCCTGCAAGCTTCACTGTTTACTTAACTGGCCCACTAATCTATCACTAATCGAAATTACTTAATAACGTTGATGACTAGTAACTCTAATACAAATACCGTAAAAAGCTTCAGTGAGTTTCGGAATTTTATTGACAGAACTTACACGCCCCGTCAGAAACAGTCTCGTGGCTCTAACATTCTTTGTATTGCTGTCTATAACAAACAATAACCTTCTCGAGGACATACATTTTCATTGGTGCATGCTATGCATACGTAATTGTTTAAACAAACTTTCTTGGAAAAGATTTATTGTGTTTAACAATACTTTTAAACGAAACACCGTTTTGAAAACACAAAAAAAAACGGTAATGCAACAGAAGCGTAAGTAACGCATTTGTTTTGGACAAACAATTGGAAGCGACACATTCTTTTGTTTCATTTAAATTTTTTTATTTTTACTCAAAAAATATTTTGTTCAATGAGGAATACGTAGATATATAAGACTTAAAAAAAAATGCAGTTTTATTTTTTAACTATAGAAGTCAATTTTTTTTGGGGGGGATCAGGACAAAAAATGGATTTATTTTGTCGTTTTGTTAATAGTGAGCCTGAATTATTAAACAAACTGTATATTATAGTCGCGTTTAAAGTAGAAATTTTTCTGAATTAATCAGTGCAAGAATTATTCTTTTAATTGGCTGGCAGCATTGTGATAAAAAGAACAGAAACGTGGTAGGCTACGCTGCACTGTCGTTTAAGCGGTGTGATTCAGGCTTCAGCAAGGTTCATTGCTACTTGTCATAGAAATACTGACCACTTCACTGGTGACCAAGCCACCTAGCTACGGAACGAACACGGTCTTGATTTATAAATGCACTTCGGGAGTCAGTCAAGTCAACATTCTGTGCTCGCTCTGTTGCCTACCTTAACTCGAAACGGCCAGCACGTAGTGTTGTCATTCATGTGAATAATTGTTCAGCAATTGACCTCTCGATGTATCATTTGTTTGTTGTATTGTTGTAATGAAATAAAACAAGTGAAATATGGCTCGCTGTAAACTGTTGTAATTTATTGCTTTGAAACGGTATCCAGGTGGTTAATTCAGATGTTTGTTGAAAAGCTTCGAAGACCGAGCGTTTCATATTTTATGTCAAATGAAAATGTTGCCGGGCTAAAACGAACGTTACGAGAGTGTTTGCTGATGGCAAAGCTTCCTTTGTTTTAGTCGATGTTCCGTTGTTTCGAGCTTGTCAGCTGTACTTGTTAATCAATTCGTTTGTCCCAGGATACGATTGAAATTATATCTGTTGAGAAACATTCGAAAGTCATGTATTTATTTAAATTATTATTATGTACCTATGTGTAAATGCTGAAATACATATTTCGTTTAACTCGTATCCATTGCAAAAACTACTGATGCTCAATTTTTTTTTAAGCTTTAACATAGGCACTTTTTTTTTTTTTTTTCAAATAAGCAGTTAATTAAACAATGTATGGTTAGCGTTCTTATTTATGGTGGTCGGAATAACTTCGGAAAAAGGACCCTTAAAACTTATTCGAGTGTCATTAAAAGTGAAAATGTATGCAAGGCACTATGTCGAAAAAGTGTTAAAGTCTTTAGTGGAAAAAAGAATTCCAGAACTTTATCCTGGGGAGGAAAAAAAGGCATTCATTGATCATCATGCAGCTAAGACCCATACTGCGAAATTGACTCAGGAATACGCTGCAGAGTGCAGAGGTAAAAAAAAAGTGGCCATCCAGAGCTTATAAGCAATAGTGAGATTCCTGTCGAGTCTCCTATGATTTGTTTGGCTTCGGTTCGCCGAAACAGCATATGTTCCAGCATCGCGCTACTACATAGACCTTTGGAAAACTTTACAGGAAGAGTGGAACAGCCTTTCTCCTGATATGACGGTGGAAGTTTTTCAGGCTGGAAGTGCAAATACAGGGGAATAGTTAGGAATCAGGGTCGTCAAATAAAACATATTTATAATCGGGAAAAAAATTTGCTTGTAAGTTTTTTCCATTAATTAAAGTGTACATTTCTCAAGGCCTCACTCACTGGATAAACAAGCCCTGTTTTGAACGATTTCTGGTTAAAATTCAGTACCAGGTTTAAGACTCTCGTCTTTTTTATCAGTTACAGTCTTATTTATTCATTTATTTACACACATGAAGCTATCATAGCAACAATCATCGTTGGCAACAATGTCTGTCTAAAACTAAATTAATTTAGTTCCAATTTTTGTATAAAATATTGTCACCTTCCTCAAGCCAATTTTACGAATCCCTCAATTGTCAATTAAACCACGTATATATCTTTCACATTAAAAAATTACCAAATTAGCTAAATGACGTCATTTACCTACTCTTATCAAAAGTACAAAAAATTGAGTTACTGATGTGGCCTTACGTAGGTATATCGTAATAATATTATTCTTTGCAATTATTTTAATTGTCTAGTCAAAATTTGTAACTTAGTAATCAAGACTTCTTTATTATATGCACAATAGTTACAAGTTTTGACTCTATTCGTTATAATCCCATGGTATCGACTACAATACGCCGTAATTAGAGATGCTTATAAAAGATAGAAGACTTAATTCGAGGTCATTTTTTCAGTCAGCTGGCGAGTGAATTGTAACAGCTTTATATAAATTCATGTGAAAATGAACACGTAATATCGACGTGAGGCAGTTAGCTCTGCCATCATTAATTTTTACGTCGACAACCGCGCAATAAATGACGTAAGAGGTAATACGGTGTGATTCGTTAAAATGCGAACATTTTAAACGTTCATTGTTATTCCAAGGTTTTCTATCGGGACATGAAATCTACAGTAAATGTATGTACCACTACCTACCTGGTCTAATTTTGTAATTATAGTATTTGAGGAACGAAAAATGTTGTAGTTGTTTGTTGGGCTTTAGAAAGTAATAGGTTTTTAAATTTTTTTAAAACTAATTTTTTCGGTGATTTTTGGAAAATATATTTTACAGGCAATGACCAAATATAATACAATTAATGCATTTAAGAATATAAAAGATATTGAATGTTTTGCACTTTACTCTCACTATTAAAGTTTTTTGTACCTACAGATTTTTTTTACTTAACTAATCGAACATTGCATCTTTTTCTCTTCCCCTTATTCTCTTTTGTTTTTCTCTTTTACTCTTTCTTTTCTTGTGTTAATAGTCGATGTTCCCTTATAATCAGGGACTGAGAACAGAACGAAAACGTTAAACAAAATAAACCGAATTATTTATAAGAACGTAAACGAAACTATTAATTTTCGTTCAAAAACGAAAACGAACTAAATGATTCCTTAAACCGGTTTTACCCGATTTTATCACTATTTAATTGTGATTCATTTAACTAAACGCGAATTTACCGTCTATGTTGGTAAGACTCCACAAGGCAGTAAAGTATCTCTCACTTGAATTAAGTGAGCTTTACTTTTCTTCATATACATTATGTATTAACAACTTTATTGGTAATACTTGCAATTTCGTGCAACACAAGTAATGGTAAAGATATTCTCCGTTTCTAATTTGTTGATTGGATTATCAATAAATAATATACACTTGATTGGACAACAAAAGGACGCGTGATAATCACGTCATTTTTAACAGTTTAAAAACATGACATTTGACGCTGATGATGGTTTGACGAACTAGTTGTGTTTTTGCACCTGACGGTTGTTATACTAAATAAAATGCACACATTTTACTTGGTTATATGTTAAATGTGTTCAACAATTTGTTAAGTTTAGTATGGCGATTCGCTAGTCTAAATTATGCCGTCCATAATGATCAAAACCGAACAATTTACAATTTAGCGGGGTCCAACGATTGCTAAGAAACAGAAACAAAAATGTAAATGGACTTTAAAATGCGGGGTTTGGAGCAGTCCAATTTTTTAATTGCTCCGCTCCAGCTCCGCTTCGGAAACAAAATGCCTGCTCCAGCTCCGCTCCATTCTCCAAATATTGTAAACGCATTTTTAAAAAAAGCTTTTTGATTAAAAAAATTGTTTTTAAAAACTTTTAATTTTATCGGAAATGTAGAAGTTCGTCAAAAATAACAATATTTGACCCTAACAAGCAAGTGAAGTTGAATAAATATTTGAAAAAACAAATTATTGATCTTCAAACGTTGAAAAAAAAAGAGTAGTTTTTTTAAAAATTGTACATAATAAACTGAAAAAATAGGTCATTGACTTGGCGACTAAAAAATAAAACGGCGAAACCGATTTTAATCGTTATTAAATTTCGATTCACGAAAACAAAAACTAAATTTTATGGGTGGGGAACGTAAAGAACAAAAGCCAAATATTTTGTTTTCGTTCCGATCAAAAACGAACCAAATATTTTTCGTCTTTTTGTTCCTGCTTATAATCCTGTCGAATTTGTGACTTTCTATAAGACTCATGCGTTCTCCACAAGCAACGTTTACTAACAGTAAATTGCCTCGATTTAGATCTGTATAAATAAATTGATATAAAATCGTGTATTTATATTTTTTTGTTCTTCCCGTGTAGACATAGTGGGAGTCCCCAGTAATTGAAATGTGCATTAAATGCCGTCCACGTATCTGATGTAGCCTAATGCAACGTTCATATCGTATTATATCCGCCTGCAACATTTGTGTAATTGAGATCCTTACAGGATAATCTCTGGCAATTATATTTTTTCCAAGATTACCTCTACGTATTTCCTGTATTAAATAAATTATGTTATAGCTTGTCGGATGAAATTGGCCTGCCCATTACATCGCATTATAAATCTGATTAATTATATATATACATCGGAGTTACAATTGCTACTAGATAATTAATTGTCAGTTGCATGTTTGAGGCTGCACAAGTTAATTTAATTTCTTGATTGTGTCGTGGTTCGGAAATGTGTAAAGGAAATGTTTCGTTTTAGGGATTAAAACAAAAAAATTTGTAGTTAATTATAGCAGAAGGCAGATAAGCGATTGTGATAATTACTACTAAATTGGCCCCAGAGACTGTTTTAAAGAAAGAATGTAGGAAAATAAAAAATAACAAAAAGAGTTTTGTATAGTTTTAAAAAAATATTTTTTGTGGTTTGAAATACAGATGGAAATTACAACGATGATTACTGCTTTTTGCTCTGGTTAGTGAATTTTGGTAGTGCCTTACTTTTAGATATTTTTATCAATTAAAGTGCAATAATGTTTTGTAAGTAACAGTTTTTATTATTGACATGGATAGTTCGTTCATTACTCAATCTGATTGGGTCAAACGACATTCTTTAAAAAGCTGATAATCGTGAAAGAAAATAATTGAAAAGTTAATGTACATTAATATAGTCTCAAATAACTACTTATTAAATAAAATAAAATATTACTGGTAACTAGTAGAAACGCATCATCTGCAAAATCTAGTTCTGTTAAGGATATTGTTTCTGGTCTATTTTATCTCCAGAAGGTTTTTCTTTTTTGTTCTTTGCACTCCTTAATTGTTTTATCCATTAGCATTATTAAAACAATCCCTGTTGCTCAAGATCCCAGGGGATCGATTAAGAAGAGAAAGTATTAAAACGATTACCCAATTTAAAATGTAATAATATTAACAATGATTGTGACTACCAACTGTATCATTCGAAAATAAGCTATTTGACTCCCTATTTAAATACAACATAATTTTACGCACTATCTGTCAGACGTCATATGCAATCCATAGTTAAATTCTTATTTAATTACGAGCATAGAAATGAACATACTTCCATTTCACACGCAGAGACTAAAGCAAGAACAAATATATTTTGAAATATTGTGGCACGGACGTTTATAGATGGATTCTCACTACTTTTAGCAGCAATACAGCTCCTGGTGGACATGGCGGATCTAAATCTTTCTATAATGATTAATAACGAACAACACCACCGATATACAGTGGCGCTCCCAAGCTGTAGTTGGTTTGATTTATTGATAGACATCATAATAGCAACACTGGGCTCTTTTATAAACGCGAAGTTTATTGTTTCCTTATCAGATGATTATTGCCGAGTTTCTCCTACTTGGGCGTGGCTAAACTAAGTTTAATTATCACTATAAAAATTATAGAGGCGGTATTATAATTACATAAGTACGTTGTTATAATCTTATAATTGAAAAAATTCAATACAGGGTGTTTTATGATCATGCGTACATTTTTTGGGGGGCCATTTCAAGATGTGAATATATTGAAAAAGTTATTTTTATATTTAAGTAACACATATGCAATTAGCAAGCGGTTTCTCTTAATTTTTTATGCGAAGGTGGATGCAGATATTCGAATAAAAGCAAAACAGGCAAATTTGTTGTAGTGTAGTTTTCGTTTTCACTCCATTAGTTTTTGCAATTTATGCATTTCCACTAACCGTGCACAAGTTTTATGAATCTATCACTACAGAACTTTTCAAAACGCAGCTAATTTCAGCTCATTTTAAAATTTGTTATCCGAACTGAAATGATAATTGCGAAAATTTCCTCTTCACCTGTTAAATTTGCGTTTTCAACCAATCACTAATCTTAAATCGTCTAGAGATTACCAATAATACACGGTAATAATTTTACATTTCCCTGTCAGATGTTGATCCTCCTGTCAAATTTGCGTTTTCGACCAATAACAAACTCAGATTTCCTAGAAACGACCAACAAACATAATCATACACTGATAATATCCTTTTCCCAATTAACAGATTTGCATTCGTTTATTGGTCGTTTCTAAGAAATCTGAGTTTGTGATTGAATCGAAAATATAAATTTGGAGAGGGAATTAAATATTTTGGTCTTGATAATTTTTTGACGAATTTCGACGACCAGTAGCGTTACTTTAATATAAATTAAAACACTCCCCTGACTCACACCTCTGACAGTACTTGTAAAATTTGACATAACATACATTAAATTTGAAAGGTAGGTTACGTGAAGGAAATTTTCTGACAAAATATAACTCGTGCATTGCAAATGATCTACAATTTTTGACAAATCTCCACTCATGCAAGTTGGATCAGCATATTCACTCGTGCACTCTTTTCAGCAACTTGCATTTACCAAAAATTATCGATAATTTTCAATGCAATTGTTATGTTATAACTGATAATTTTTCTTCAGGTTTTGGAAATATATAGTTCTCACTTCAAATTTTGCTACAAGGGAGTTGACGCAGAGACTGAATTTATAACGTTGAATCTCTTTTTTTACTCATTATGGCGTCCATGGCTATGCTAAAAAAGAGGCTTCTGTATTTTTTTGGAAGTTTAACATTTAATTTCGTTAAAAACCTTTTGTGGAAAAAGTTTCTATTCCAGTTATTTACATTGCATTTTGTTTCATTTCTACTGAACAAAAACTGTTGTTGCACTTGTCTATTTTTACGGTCACAGTTGCGAGCTGTACAATGCTGGAGACTTGAAATTTTGCTCAGTGGCACCTGCAATTTTTTTTTCTCTAAAACTATTTTCAGCGCCTTCTCCATCTATATGCGAGTTATATTACGGCTGTCTCCGTCTTTTGCTTGCTAGTTTTCATTTTAGCCTGTTTTTCCAATCATCTTTATCTAAGCCTCTTGCAGCTTCCTTTACTTTACGCCCCCAATTCCTCCTTGGTCGGCCTCTTCTTCTTGTATATGGCGACACCCACCTCCATATTTTTGGGCTATCGATTTATTCGTTCTTTGTATGTGCCCATACCATCTTAGTCTTTTGAGTTCCATCGACTATAATATCTACTTCATCATCCGTTTCATCTCGTACATCTTTGTTTCTTTTCTTGCCTGTTCTTGTATAGCCACAGTATCGTCGCCAATAGTCCATCTCCATCGTCTTGATCCTTGATTTCTCCGACTGACGTATTTCCCATAATTCTGCTCCGTATGTACTGATATTTTCCACTATTCTCTCGTAGATTTTAGCGCATCATCTTATTTAAATGCGTTATTATCTTCGTATTTTATTGCAATTTTATGCAGGTTATAAGTTAGCAGAAACTTAAGGGTAATACCACCTAAAGTAAATTTTTTTTTTGAGATTTGTTTGTCGTTTCCATGAAACTTCCAACAATTTCATGACACAAAACTTTACCATAAAGCAGTCTTCACATTTAACGCTTTCCTGTATTGTTGAGGTAGTTTTGAACGTGGCTTCTCGAGGTGATGTAGATGATTAAGTCGTACTACCACAATTCGCGCACTACGTCAAAATGGATTACCTACATTAAAACCGAAGTAAGTTATTCCATGTTCCAAATAATCCACTAACATAATTTATTATCGAGTTAATCTCTTGTCTGCTTCCTTTAAATTATGGCCCATAAAAAGCATCGAGCGGAAAAATCCTGCTTAAATCAGTCCAATAGTGGAAGACGGTTTGGGTAGAACAACAGAAACGAATTATTTTATTAGAATTGCGCGTGCGGACCTTGGCAAACAGACTTTCACTTTCCGACCCGTGGTTCCTGCCAGTTGTGTCTGCCAACACCATTATGTGGCAATCCGTTTCAGCCTTAGTTAACGTATTTAACTGTTGATAAATAAATTACGTCTGCTCATTAGCAACAAATGGAAACAAATATGTGCATTGTATCTTATCAACAGTCGTTTACAAGTCAACTGGATAATTAAATGTAATTAAACAAGCATTGTGTGCACCGAAACCAAGAATTCTAGCGGGGACGTTGCAATTTTTCACACTTCTTTTTTTATAATTTTTTTGGTATCAAGCTACCAGTCATTTTGCAAAATAATCTTTGTATGTACTTAATTGTCACAAAATTTTAAATAATAAATGCTGTTGTGGTTTGTCTACTCGTTGCAAACCTTTGAGAATTCGTATTTGAAAAATTCAGATTTATATAATTATAATGCCCTTAAAATAAGTATTAGAATGAACATTTTGGAAACTCATGGTTTAAACTTGATAAAAGAGGTATTGTTTCATTTAAAACTACTATGAGATCACTCATAATAATTTTTTGAACTAATTATTCTGGTAAAATTTAATTAATTATTTATTCTTTCAAATACACCTTCAGTGTACCTTAGGGCTGTTTACAATTAAAAAAAAAAAATTAGCGTGTGAATTATATCCGCAATATAGAGATAAAATATGCGAATGTCTAAACCGCACCGCATATTTCCTGTTTTTACCATTTACACACACTAACTACATGTAAATACGCATGTGATTAGATAAGGACGCTTCAACGGACGGAGGTGCTTGAGATATGGCCTTAGACCTGTTTATTGTCATTTTATACCTCATTGATTCGCCGTAAACATGATTATTAGCTCGCGTTAAATGTATCACAGTCGTACGAGAGTGTTAAAGGTTTTATGGAGCAGTTTGAGAAACAGTTGGAGATACGTTGAATTGCTCTTTATATGGCCAACTCGAACACCCACTCTCGCGTTTAGAATTATTTCAGATTTCATCGCTCTAATATGGGAGGATTTATCGATTCTATCGGCATTGTTATGTCTCTAGAGTAAATAAAGACGCTATTAGCGTTTGGCTTGATATTTTATATGTCTATACGTATTTTTAAGTCTGTCCAAAACTTGCCTGAAACGATCAAGCTTATGACTTTTTATCACAATAATTTTCGACAATTCCGTTGAATTTTTTGGAAATTTTAAAAATTGGTATTAATGCAAACAGATTTGTTTTTTAGTTAACAAAAAATTGTAAGGGTTTTGTTGCAACAGAAGAATAATAGCTAAAATTTAGGCAACTGCTCTTCGGCTTCTTTTAGGACGTTTCTCAGTACATCCACCGTTTTTAGTGACAAATTAATGTCCTGCACCTAACAGTAGAAGGACTCATGACTAAATAAAAAGTTAATAAGGTGTATCAAAATCTATGTTGTAGTCTTCCGCGACCGATGTCAAATGTGTATAGTTTGTTTGCGTCATAGGTTTCTTCATAACCGACGTTTCGTTCTCCTTAATCGGGAACATCTTCAGGGTTGTTGGTTAAACAGCTGTCGGTTATGAAGAAACCTTCGACGCGGTTCCAACCCGTAAACAAACTAAAGGTGTATCATAAATGTTTGAATTATTTAACTGAATTATTTTAAATATAAATAAATGCAAATTTAATTAAAAAATCTCCTATTTTTTATTTAAGAACAATCGCTTTTTGAAGAAAATCTATACCAGTTTAAAACCTGTCGTCTCTTTATCAATGACGAAGCAACGAGATTCTTTAAGAAGTGATTTTTACTAGGAACATGCCAAGTAATTTCGTTAGATGAAATTCTTTGTTTATAATCAGTACGGTGTAGCTGTTAAAACCTAATCAAAGATAAAAATTTGTTATCACAGTACCTTTTCTAGGTACTGAAAAATAACATTGTTATCTTCATATATTACTAAGACGTTGAAATAGTTCATAAATTTCCATTAGCTTAGAGTTGTAGTGTTTTTTTTTTTGTTAGTTTAACTGTGTTACAGCGATTTGTTAGCAGCTGGGATTCTTTATTGATTACAGTACTTTTAGTATCCATAATTATGGGATATCTATCAAATTGGAATGTTTTTGTGCATTATTTCTTTTAAAGATTTTTTTCGAAATCCATGTTATTGTAATACCGTTCTATCAAAAATTATCAAAGGTGCTGATGTTTTTTAAAACAAAATTGTTGAAGCTAGTATCGTGCATTTATGCCAATCATGTTTTGATTGTCAAAATTTGTAAAGCAGTTGTGGTGAAGTTTTCTTTTTATTATAATCTTAAGCAGTTTTAAAATCATTTTAATTAAGGTTTTAACCACATAGCACAAAGTTTACATGATTGAAGCCTAATTTCGAACTGGTGTGCTAGTTAATGAGATTTGGGAATATAGTCATCGGCGTTTATGCTTCGACAATTTTCGGGAGCGCTTCCCAGACTTACCAGTAATACGAAGGAATTTTTATGCTTACAAATCGTACAAATTGTGTAGGTGTGCGACTCATAAAATAGGTGCTGGTAGGTCATCCGTTTGAACAAAAGAAGTTGTTTATGATGTTCGTTAACGTATGGAACAAGAGGCTACTAAACCTTTAAAACGCCTCTCTCAAGAAATTGGACATTCTTATGGAACATCCCGGACGATTGAAAAAAGAACTGGGACATGCATCCATATAAGATGCAATCACATCAAGCTCTTTTGCCGGCAGATCACCCCTCCCCAGACGTCTTTCGTAATGCCAATGGTTTTTCAATAATTTATTGAATGACGACCTGCTAAACTTAACAATTTTTTCTGACGAAGCGTGGTTTTATCTTTCGGGGTACATCCATTCTCAAAATATGAGGATGTGGAGCACTGATAATCTGCATACTTTTGTAGAATCCTCACTACATGCTCCAAAATTTGTGTTTGTTGTGATGCCAGTTTTTCGCAGAAGAATAGTTGGGCCCGTATTTTTTTAAATCACTGTCAAAGCTGAGAGATGCAGAAATAAGCTGAATCCAGCATAACATGTGTTTTAAAGTATTTCTTGTCCAAATGCAAAACCGGTTTCAAGATTTCTGTCTCTTCGTCAGTTTTTTTTTTTTTACTGGCCTGTGAAAAGGGGTCTACTCACCTACCAATTTGTCGGGGCAACCGGCCGACCATGCCGATAAATTGTTTAAGGTGTAGTCAGTCACTCGACCAACACGACAGTTGGAACGGTCGGGTGGCCAGGCCATCCAACAAGCCAACCGCCCCACCACATTCCTCTAGATAAGGACTATTAAAGAAAGTTTAACGCTATTTATAAATTTGTTATCCACAAAATTGTATCAGAGCCAAAATAATAAAAAAAGTTATGACGTTTATGCTGTGTTGGTTGGACTGGTCGGGAGGTGTGTAGACAATAACCGACACTGAGTCCCCGACGGTCGGCCCCGACAAGTTGGGTAATGAGTAGAGTAGAGGCCTTATGTCTTACAAAACAGACAGTTATTTTTTTAATTTAAAGAAACTTTGATATTTTGGTCTTCAGAAAAAAGCTTTTGATATAAAATAAAATTCGGTTATAAAAAAGGCTTGAAATAAAGCAACAACGTTATTGTTTTGTTTCTAGCATAGCACACTACATAGTAAACTCAACGTTCTGCGTAGAACTAAGATATAAAGGATCATAAAAGTTGATGCTAAACTATTCTCCATCATTAAAACTGTAAAGGGAAATTTGAAATATTGCACGTGGCAGTTCACAAATCCTTATACGTATTATAAACAATGGAACACAACAAACTTAATGTGCGTTGTGCAAACTTTAGTGCGTATTGTGGTTGGCATTTTTTCAATTTTTTGCCCAGGTGTGGTACAGTATATTACGTCTATAGCCGTAAGCCAGCTCATACTGAAAGTTACGTATGTATCATCATGTACTGTTCTATTGTGTATATGCGTGTATGATTATTACCTACACTCGTAGTTCTACTGCAATTATTGCTTGCAGTTGTTCAAAGTCAGGAATCACTATAATTAATAATACTTAATCGTGCGGCTGATTTATCCCTCGCGTATTGATCGATTGTAATTAATAATTATCTACAGAAATGCAATTCATTATTTTCCATGATTAACAATTAAGTTTTTAGACTAATGCGGAAGGTTAGACTCAGCTGCCGGTTAATGCCAGTCGTATTTTGTTTTAATACCAGGCGGTAAATATTAGTTCCATCTGTCCTCCTTAATCTTAATCATGTTCGGTTAATATTTTAATTTCAGTGATGATTAATCAGTGAGTTTCGCTAATCACTTTATTTTTAAGGCAGTTGCCGGTTTGTAATTATGAGTATGTAGTTAATTAAAAATTTGGCGAGATTAGCTGTGCAACCTTAACGTAACCGCTCACCTAATAAGAGTGCCTTGATGTCTTTGAGCCAGTTTATATTTTACTTTAATAATAAACGGTTCAGTTTTATCTGTGAGAATGCCGCGTCAAAAAATAACGTTCAAGTTTTGAAAACAATATAAAGCATTAATATTTGTCTTTTAAATTGCTACACTTCGCTGGTGTAAACTATGTTTAGGTTGTATTGTTTAATTAAAATATAATACACTTTCCTTTTATGTAACGAATGCAATTTATGTAGTTGAACTTTAGAAATGAAATTGAAGAATAATTACCAACTTATATGTTGGCTGGTATTATACTTGGAATGGTCAGTTGGCGTGAAAATGTTATTAGAACGACATAATAGAAAATTAAATACTTGAATCAACGCAAATGTATATTATATCACTTTTACTTCCTTTAAACATTTAGATTTTTAAAAGTATTGTTTTATTAGGTTAATTGTTGCAACGGAGCATTCCTTTAAATGTTTCGAAATTTTCATACTATCAATACATTCCGTTGGGGAATATTTATGCTAACTATACTCGGACTCTTAAGGGGGGGGGGGGACAATAGAGGCAGATACCACGGGCCTCACAATTTTAGGGGTCCTCTGGGGCATCACAACTTTTTTTTAGTCACTGCCCCGGGCCTCGTATTTTGTCTGAAAGGCCCTGACTAGACTAGAGAAATTTCGCTTAAACATGTATGTTATCTCGGTTAATTATATTTTTATGTATAATTTATATATTTTCGCACAGACGTTAACGAATCGCCATTTTTTATTACTGTAAAATGACTTAAACCACTTTCAAAATTAATTGTTTATTAAAAATACGAACTTATGTTGATTTTTTCCAATGTGTTTTACTGAAATGATGTTTGTAAGATAGTAATTTAAAAAAATTGAGGAGTAAATTATATAATACAAGTCATTTATATAATGTATTCTATTACAAGTTTATTCAAGTAGTTTTTCATTATCATAAATATTCATAAAATACGTAAGTAATAAGTAAATTCATCGGTACATTTTGAAATATAAGTATAAGTAAATTAAGTTATTTAAGTAACGTATTCCATGTAAAAGTTTATTCATGTATTGAATCATTGTCATTATTAGGAGTGATGAAGTCTTCGAACATTTCACTAGTTTTGAATTTTTAAAATATATTTATACAGGGTGTGTAAAAATTGGCGGAAGCGCTACACGTGACGATGTTCTTCGTAAAATTCTAAGTCGAAAATCTTGGTACAAAAATGTTGTACCATGCTTCCTATGACCTTAGGAACCATTTAAAGAAAAAAAAAATTGGAAACATTGCATACATTGATTTGCGTTTGGACATTTTTTTATCAGCAATTTTTACTTAGGTATTTATAATTTTTGTTCGAACTGAAAGCCTTCAGTTCGTAAACATAGCTGCAAACTTTTGGGTATCGTAAAACACAAACTAGAAATAATTACGAGAAAAACAGAGATGACAGCTAATGACAATGTTGCCATATGTATTATTTTCATTCAAATGAGTGATTTACATATTTTCAACACCAATTTTTGAAAGGAAGAACACAATATCTAGGAAAAAATACTATTCGAAATTTATTTTTATTCCAAATTACAACTTTTTCATTTGCAAGTATTAAATAATAACGCTTATTAAAGGACTAAATGTCAAAACTTCGAGGACCTCTTGCAGACACAGCAAGCATGGTACAACATTTTCGTATTAAAATTTTCGGCTAAGAATTTTACGAAGAACATCGCCACGTGTAGCGCTTCCGCCAATTTTTACACACCCTGTATAGTGACTATTTTACAGCTTATGGCCGTTTGTCGCAACCTAATGGCCATGTTCTTTTGTTTTGCCAGGAATCGTCTTCAAGGTCTCTTTTTTTTTCATCGCCGTCTCTATTACATCTTTCCAGCGCGTTCTTGGTCTTTCTCTTTTTCTTCTTCTCGTTAGGATCCACTCATGTATATGTTTGGGTAATCTTTCTTTTTCCATTCTTTTTATGTGGCCGTACCATACTAATTGTTTCTTACATTGTCATGTATGTATTATCAAACGGCAAAATTTTCGCCAAAAACTGTTCTCTACTGATCTCACTCTATTTTGTATTGAATTGTTTATTGTCCAAACTTCCAACCCATAGGTGACAACTTTCAACAACGATTTGAACAAATGCATCTGTTTGTTTACTAATGTTTGTATTCCAGAGAAGCGAATAAGTCATCAGTTGTATGTCTTCCTAACTTTATCGCAATTACTTAACACATTCGCATCCACAAAAACAGAACGAACTTTGAAAACTAATGAAAAACAAACAATAGATGATGTGTTGTAGTCAAAATCCAAGGCACCCTTATACAATTTAGTAATAATTTTTGTTTTTTTGCAAATTTTAAGAAAAGTAATAAAAATAGGTATGACAACCCATACATTTTTGAAATCAGAAAAAAATAAGCTCTTTAATGAACCCACACAACTATGGTTGCCATTAAAAAAAAAAAAAAAGTTTGGCTCATATCTTAAAAACCGAGTGTGCCGTGACTTTTTAGGTATTTTTTTCTAATTCTACGTACAATTATCTACAGGAATCAGTTTACACTTTGGTTTTACCGTAGGTGGCTATGGAATTATTTAACATTGAAAAAATCGCGTTTTTAGTTTTTTTTTTTTTAATATTTAAAAAAGTTAAAGGTGTAGGTCAAATGTCAAAATGGCATTAAATTTTTCTTGAAATTCTGCTCAACTTTGCTAATTTAACCGACTATCTAACTCTTATAATAACAAAGTTACCCATACAACACATGTAGATTATGGCCACCCTGTATATGGAAGCAATTTCATCATTGTGTCGTTTTCAAAATAAATGTATTTGCTTTTCTGTCTAATTCAGCGTTCTTTAAAATCGAGCTTGTGTTTCTTCAAAGTGTTTGATGCCTGTCATTTACGTACACTGAAATAAGTGGATGAAACGCTTCATGCAAGGTAATGTAATACCTGCCGTTTATAGGCACGCGGTAGAAGGCCCAATTGTGACGCAACCAGCTTTAACAAAAATTATGTTGGCCGAAAATGTCAACCTGCACGCAATCAAAATTAATGCCGCCGGAAATCGTTAATCCACTTCTGTAAAACAACGGAAATTTCTTCGCGTGATCTACTTGTAAATAAAAAATCACAAGAATTCCGTTAATAAATATTTCCAGACATAAAGACAATGCGGACGCAGTTGAAAATAATTTTAAGTTCTGGTGGCACGGTGAACCATATCACCATCGTTTTCCTTTAGATAAGACGCAATAAGAAATTTATTAACCCTTTTTTATCGGCAATCAACATTAGCGCCTTGATTTACTGAAGAAAGGCTACACAATACAAAACCAGTCTTGTTTATATGTTACCTTTAAAGTGTGTATTGTCGGTATTTCATGTAATACCGGATCTTGGTGGTTAAAGTATAGAATATTTAAATTATTTAATACTTTAACTAGTTATTGTATGTTTGTTATACCGTTAAACGTTTTGGAGGTTTTTTTTTTGTGGTACCAAGAGTAATTATTTTAGAGCAATGAAGTTAATACAGAACGATAGCTGTATATCTCCTCTTTCAATTCCTGTGCTTAAATAACTGATATCTTTAAAAGGGAGGGGTGGTAGTTTTTTTTCCCGTTACATTCACACCCACCTAATGGGGTTTAATTCATTATTCTGACCATAGAGCTGCTTCTATAACATTTTCTCTCCATCTACTATTGAGTTCAGCATGTTACAAGTGCTATCTCATAAAAAATTTGGTCTCAAAGCTCAGTTTTTTATTCACAATTAGGAATTTTAATAACAAACCAAGCTCGCTAAAAGAACGTAAAGAAGAATAAGGAACAAATAAAAAAACATTTCTAAGGTCACCTTTTCATGTCAATAAGAAAATATTTTTCCCCAATTTTTTTTGGAGAGGAAATTTTCTTAATCGTGCGTTCTTTTGGGTACCACAACTCATCCTCAAGAAATGGCCTCTTCCAAAATTTGCCAATTTTACACAAAAAAAAACTGACCTGATGTTTTCCATCGTCTACAGTAGTCACTTGTCCAATGTCCAGGATAAAATGTTTTCGCATATTTTACTTGAATTTAGTCTCCTATAGAGTATAAATTGATACCTACTTTTCGGTGGTCGATTGAAGGGACCCTTTTTTTTGTAAATTTCTTTGATTGCCGCATTTAATTGGTTTCGGTCATCACTAACTGTTTTGACGTGATCTCCTACCATCGCTCAAAACGACGAATATCTGCTGAAAAACGACATAAAAACATGCTGTCACATTCTCACCCCATCAACTTAATTTCTTGATAAAATTTTATCGAGAACACAAACTAAAAGTAACATCAACAATACTTGAGAATATGATCTTGGTGAAAATTGGGGAAAAACAAAAAATACACTTACCTTAGCTTTGGGATTCAATCTGCTGGTGCACCAATACAACACGAACACGAAGTGTAAAACGCGAAAAACAACTAACTACAACAAAATTTCTTCCCCACCAAAGATCAGGTGATTTAAAAAAAATGATGTAGAAGTGCCAACCCTGGGATCTCAAAAACAAAATTTCTAGCAGCGATATAGCAACTTTTACAAATCTCCGATTCAAGCGAAAATTTCGTTTTATCACTTGTTATTACATAAAATAACGTTATTGTACTAAATGAAGTATTAAATAAGTAGATACAGGCCGAAGATAATAATTTAAGAAACCAGATAGCTTTCAGCAGACTGTTTGAAGTTGGCTACATTGATAATGTAGTGCTTCGCTAACAAAATACCAAATGAAAGCCAGGTTGAAGGTTGCTAGTTATTGAAAACAAACCTATTACCTTCATTTCCATTATTTAATAATCATAGAAAATCTTTATTTAGCTTTTTTTTAAGCTAATTTACATCATATTAATTCTGCTTATATTTATTTGTACATATTCTCTTACTACTATTAAATCTTAACATTAATTTCACATATTCTACACATAATTTTCTTAAAAGAAAGTTTAAACCCACCTCTAACCTGATCCTCAAATACTGACCAAATGAACGAGGGTCAGGTTTTAGTTTTTTTTTTTAAAATGAAAACAAAGTTTATTTCCATTATTTAATTTAAAAAAACTGTAACCAACTTTTAACCTAACCCCCTATTACTAATGTAAACAGAATTATATTAGGTATTTATGAACATAGCATACGTTTTTCCCCCGAAAAATATTTCACTACACACCTTACAAAGATTTAGCCGGTATTCTATGGAATAAATAAGAAAAAGCATGAAATAGAGAAGTATGTATTTTATTCTTTAACTATTTGTAATAGGTATTTCGTGAAATAACTAGTTACTTTATAGAATAACGAATTGCACGCTTTAACGATAGCATATAATTTTAAACAAGCATAATTAGAACTACATACTTCAAGTATATTTAAAACATTGTCGAAACATTATTGCGGACACTATAAATATCAAAGCAATCACGTTTGTTTGTGCGTGTGAAGTTAACTACAAGCAGAAACATTTGCAAATCTTATTTGCATAAAAAGGTCGCAAGAGAGTCGTTTAAAACGTGTTTAATTTAGCAGGAATAAGTATTTATACCCTTTCAACTTAAGTAGAATAGAATTTTAGCTGGAATTATATCGTAAATTACAGGATAAATCTTTCACGTACAAGTCCGTTGTAATTATCCTGTGATATCGTTCGTATCAAGTGTTTGCAGGTAAATAAAGTGATAAGTTACTGTGATGGGCTTAATACATTGGCGGTTTTTATCTGTTTTAACTGTTCAAGTACAGAATGTTTATTGTTATTTATTGAAATTAAGATATATCGTTGTTGAAAGCCGTGTTATCAGTGAACTGTAATTTAAATTAATTCATTGTCGCACTGCTGTGTGTGTAAAACTGTGGATTTCGACTGCAATGCGCCTATTTTGCCGTATTGTTATTTTTGTAACTTGGAAAATTCCTGATTTTAATTTAATTGTATACGCGGAATGTTCAAAGAGTTTTCTTATTATGTATCGACAAATTCTAGGTTTATTATAGACTAAAAAGCTCTAGGATTTTTCCAGTATGTATACAGGGTTCTCGTTTTTCGCGGGCCACTATGGGGAATCGTAAACGGTAAGAGTTACAACTTCGGTTAAATTGGGGCAAAGTTGTATATTCAGGTGCTTAATAATTTGACGCAAACAGAACTTATCTAGCTCTTTTAGTTTTTGAGATATAGGGAAAAAAGTAAAAACGTGGATTTTTGTTTTTTGCCCGTTACTTTTTCATTTGATGTCAAATTTCATTTTTGTAAAAACATTTTCATGGCCACTTTTTGCAAGGAATCAAATTCCCCAATTATATTTTCCGTGCGACGTTTCGTTTTTTTAAAACCATCATCAGGTCATTTTGTCTTATGGACGCTATATCTGATTTTAACGCCAATTTGTAGAGCATTTTTTCCTGAATTCGACAATGTATAACAGTTGGCACTTTTTTGAAACAATTGTTGTTAAAAATGGCAAAAACAAATATTTTATTTAAAACAAATCCTAATCGCCATGGTAAATAGTTGTCTTTGTCCCTTTTTCCTTGGAAACAGGTAAGTAAACCGCATAAAATTACTAATTAAAAAAATAGGTACTAATAAATATGTTAGGAATGCATTAACATTGTTCACTTATTAACAAATATTTTTAGAATATTTTCTTCGGTTAAGTAATAAATTTCTCTAAAATGTGTATTTAATTCTTATTTGGCATACAATTGTTTGTAACAAAAAATAACGAGTTATGCCTTTTATCTGCGTTAATGACTTCTAATAAGCAAAAAGCGTAAACAGATTTCTAGACGTTTTTTGTAAACTATGACCACATATTATTTGATTACGAACATTTTGTTACAAATAATTGCATGTCAAGTAAGGGATTAAATACACATTTTAGAGACATTTATTACTTAACCGAAGAAAATATTCTAAAAATATTTGCTAATAAGTGAACAATGTTAATGCATTCCTAAGATATTTATTAATACCGATTTTTTTAATTAAATCCCTTTAATAGTAATTTCATACGGTTTACTCACCTTCTTCTAAGGAAAAAGGGACAAAGACAATTATTTATCATGCCGATTAGAATTTGTTTTAGATAAAATATTTGTTTTTGCCATTTTTAACAACAACTGTTTCAAAAAAGTGCCAACTGTTATACATTTTCGAATTCAGAATAAAATGCTCTACAAATTGGCATTAAAATCAGATATAGCGTCCATAAAAAAAAATTTACCTGATGATGGTTTTAAAAAAACGAAACGTCGCATGGAAAATATAACTGGGGATTTTGATTCCTTGCAAAAAGTGGCCATGTAAATGTTTTTACAAAAATGAAATTTGACATCAAATGAAAAAGTAACAGGCAAAAAACAAAAATCCACTTTTTTACTTTTTTTCCTATATCTCAAAAACTAAAAGAGCTAAATAATAATTGTTTGCATCAAATTTTTAAGCACTTGAATATACAACTTTGCCCCAATTTAACCGAAGTCGTAACTCTTACCGTTTACGAGATCCCCATAGTGGCCCGCGAAAAACGAGAACCCTGTATGTCCCGGGGGTGGTTCAAATTCGATGGGATTACATGAGTACCTTGCTTATTGTTAAAGATATGGAAATGGTTGACTTACGAAAATTGTGCAATTTTTTGAGAGAAATTCAGAATTTGTATGGTTTATAATTTCCGTTTTTTAAGTTGTTGTGATTTGTTTTTCTAAATTTTCTTCTGATGGTTATCGGTTCTTTTCTATATCCAACGTAGTTTTTTAATACACATTTAGACTAAGCAGGCATTATCATGATCATTTAGAGTTGTTTTTAAGTTTTTTTATTGCCCATGCCATATATCATCCTTGTGTACATAGTAATTCCATCAATTTTATCTAAGCAAACCTTGAAATGTAGTTTTTATCTTAATTCCTCAGAAAACATAAAGAAAATACTTGAGTTGCTATTATTTATATGGTACAAATGGAAATCACCCACTAGACCATTTCCTCGATTGGTATATTATCTATGTAAACTAGATATTAAAGCAAAACAAACGTTTAAATTATGCTTCTAATATTTTACCGCATGCAAATGGTCGTTTTATAATGTAATGTCATTGTTAATTTATAAGTTATCTGCAGTAATTTATATGTTGGTTTTGTAAACTGATTTCTAATGGGTAATGTTGTTTTGTTGTTATCTGGTTGCGCTGCGTCATGAAAGTTGTAGATGGTGGGCATTTGGTTAATTCAGTGGTTCTCAACCTGTGGGGCTCTTCCACCCCCTAAGGGGGCGCGATACTATTGCGAGGGGGCGCGATACTATTGCGAGGGGGCGCGATACTATTGCGAGGGGGCGCGATACTATTGCGAGGGGGCGCGATACTATTGCGAGGGGGCGCGATACTATTGCGAGGGGGCGCGATACTATTGCAAGGGGGCGCGCAGCTGTTACCAAAATATCATTTTTGAATAAGTACAAACTAACCAACAGAACTTTAATTATACAGAATATGAAATATTGTTTTGAAGCCCATTGAATAATTACTATATTAGAACAGTATTTATGAAATCAGATTGTTACGAAAAGTAAGAGGAGCGCAAAAAAATTTCATGAAAGAAAGGGACGGAGGTACAGACAGATTGGAAACCACTGCGTTAATTGTAAAATATTTTTTTACGGTATAATTATGTTTAATTTTTTTCTGTAAATTTACAGGAGTGTTTATTCGGCTCTTACTTTTTCTATTTTAATCCTGTTATTTATTATTTGGTTTTACATTGAATGTACTAATATATTGTTCTTTTTTCCAGGTATGTCCTCCATGTTTGTTTGCTTGCCGCTTCAACAAGGTTTGATTATAGAATTAATAATCTTTCAACGTTTTCAGTGTTCCGTAGTGGTTTTTGTAGGTTAAAACACAAAATCATCCTTAGCATCAAGTTTTATGAGACACAATTAAGAAATGCTAGCAAATGGAACGTCTTTCAATAATATTTAAGGGGGTTACAAAAAGAGTCAATAGTTTTAAGGGCGTGTTGGATACACTAGAATAAGAAAAAAGTGCAATGGATCATATATAGTTTTGCGCAAAAGTATGGAAACAGACTAGAATACGGTATCTGACCGTTAACTATTCTAAATTCAATGAAAATATTGAGGTTGTAATACAACTTCCGTATCAACCGGAAACGGACTCACACTTTGAAGTTTTAAATGGAACGCCCTGTATATTTTTGGATTCCCCTTAAAACATGTTTAATGTTGTATGGGTCTAATGTCAACCGTTTTCGTGAAATTTACTTTTCTGGAAATTTTTAGTGATGCAACACTTTCAAAACTTATTAACAATCAAAAACTTTGAAAAGTTGGTAGAAATTCGTTTGAAATTTAGATTGACGATAGGTTAATTAACATTTCTCATAAGCTACATTGTTAAAATATTATACAGGGCTTTTTTTACCCTTGGTCAAACTTATGTTACTTAAACTCATTTTCTTTCATACAACACCCTATACTTTTACAGTCTTTTAGAAAATATAATTATCCTTTAAAAACATTCAAAGCCTGTTTTATACTTAAAACTGAATTTTTCCTAGATATCGCGATTTTATTATTAATTATTTGGGCAATGTAATATTTTCAAGTAGGCTATAGAGGCTATAGGAAAGCAGCGGTATTTTTGGAACAAATGAAAAAAAAAGACTAGAAAATTATAATTTTATTTTTTCCCTACAAATTTTTTATATTTGTTATGATAATAAAGATGTTATTTTAACCATTCTTACGATTAAATCGAGGTTTCTTAAACTTATTTATGTATTTATTCCTTGGACCAGTGTGATCAGACAATTACTTCGGATATCCGATGTTTTGTGGTCGTCCGCTAATGATAAGAAAACATATACAGTCCACTCCACGTTGTGTTAGGTTTGTTCCAACAACGATTTGCACGATCCAATGTACTGTCACGATTCTGCGCAGTATAAATATCGCGTTCCATTACAGTCTCTGACAGTTCACCCGACGGTCAGTCATCCGTTCCATCAACTCTCAAAATAATACATGGGCGGGTTTGCGAACAATTAGAACAATTTATGAACGAGGATACGAATTGCTGCCGGAATTTTACACGCATGCGCTGTTCATAACTAACGTGAGCTCTGGCAGCTATGTATCGCTCTCCCAATCCCATTTAGTGCTAGATTCTTAAGGTGTAACCTTGCGATGCGCTCATTTCTATAAACCCAATAGACACAAATGTCATTTACAGTTGGGCCAGTCGTCAAAGCGTTCCAACAACGGCTAATACTGGGCAATACATTTATTAGTACTTAGTTCACGCATGCGAATAACCCAGTTCATGCATTGATGCATGGATTGGTTCTAAACGGCTTGTTAAAATAATTAATAAGGAGCAAAACTTTTTCTCGGGTTACTAACGAATTTTTAGTGAAATAATTTTAAGTACATAAAAAACGTTAACCGAACAGACCAGACGTTAAGCGAGGAAGGACTAATATCTGGCATTCTTGTAGAGCCACCGTGTAATAAAGATGTATTTTTTTGTTAGTAAACATTCTTGATATGTGTACAGCTATTTCCTTATTACTTTCAATTATTCATGTTTATTAAATTGCATGAAATTTAAGACTTCAGCAAGTTATATTTTACAACTTGTTTGCTCGTAAAGGTAGACTACAGTTAGAACTTTGTGTACCATATTAGGCACGTCTCAAGTGGGCTGCGCAAATCGTGAGTTACTACCAATAAATTTTAACAATGAAGTCATTACAACAAATTCCATAGGTGATTTGATTAATCTATCAATAACATCGTACTAATTAATATCGTTCGGTTTTGTTATACGCTGTAAAAAATTAATTAAATTCCAGTGCGTAAAGGTGAATCTTTTTAATAACAATTTAATTTAAAAACTGTTCGTTGATTGAAAGTTAATAATTGCTATAAAAAATTTAAGACAGTAAATAACCGTTTTGTATTAGCGGGAGAGCCTTGAAATATGACGAGCGAATTTACAAATTAACTACGCAAAAGGAAACGAATTTGAACTGTGCCATTAGCCTGAATGAAGCGAGGAATATAATAAAAGAAAAATTGGAGATGTCTTTCTGGCTGTTTATCCGCGAGTAATATAAGCTAATTGGCAATACGGCAAACAATTCGTATTAATTTTTTTTTTATTTCGATTGCCCTTCGTTTTATTTCATGATTGTTTCGGATTTTATGTAATTGTGTCCGTGAATGGGAAATGATTATGTTGGAATTGATGGTCTCATCGATAAATAATGACTGTAAAACAGTTAAGCGAGAGGGAACAGACGAGGGACAAAGTGGTCGTATAATACAGTTAAAAATTAATTAGATAAATGGGTTTTTATCATAAACCTACGTTGTAATAATTGTAGAACCCTTTTGCATTTAGTCAGTCTATAAATATTTTTCCATATACTTAACAGAAAACTGGAGCTATGTTTTCTCGTGGCATATGAGTTATGGCCTCTTTTTTTGGAACTGGGGAACAGGTGCGTGAAGTTGGCACGCCAAAAATCGGCGCAAATTTTAAAATTAGTCTTATCCTTTGCCCAATATGCGCCCAAATGCGCAACTTTTTAATTTTGCTCAACGGGTTACCGAGATATACTCCTAGCTAATTAATTAAGTGGTGTGCCAACTTCACACTGGCACGCCAACTGTTTCCAAAAATTCTGAAATACTTCTCATCCTTTAGCACCCAATATATATGCACCCAAATGCGCCTTAAAAATTTTTAATCTTGCTCAACGGGTTACCGAGATATAACTAATTAATTATGTGGCGTGCCAACTTCACGCTTGCACGCCAACTATGACCAAAAATTCTGAAATTCGTCTCATCCTTAAGCGCCCAATATGCGCCCTAAAAATTTTTAATTTTGCTCAACGGGTTACCGAGATGTAGCTAATTAATTAAGTGGCGTGCCAACTTCACGCTTGCACGCCAACTATGACCAAAAATTCTGAAATTCGTCTCATCCTTAAGCGCCCAATATGCGCCCTAAAATTTTTTAATTTTGATCAACGGTTTACCAAGATATAGCTAATTAATTAAGTGGCGTGCCAACTTCACGCTGGCACGCCAACTATTTCCAAAAATTCTGAAATTCGTCTTATCTTTTAGCGCCCAATATGCGCCCTAAAAATTTTTAATTTTGCTCAACGGGTTACCGAGATATAGCTAATTAATTAAGTGGCGTGCCAACTTCGTATTGGCAGATTGGCACGCCAACTATTTCCAAAATTCAGAAATTCGTCTCATCCTTTAGCGCCCAATATGCGCCCTAAAAATTTAAATATGCTCAACGGGTTACCGAGATATAGCTAATTAATTAAGTGGCGTGCCAACTTAACGCTGGCATGCCAATTATTTCCGCCCAATGTGCGCCCAAATGCGCCCAAATTTTTTTAAAATGATATTTACGTTTCGCCGAGTTATAATCAATTGATTAATTAATGAAAGTGAAGTTGGCACGCCAACTATCACCAAAAATTCTAAAAGCGATGCCATTCCTTAGCGCCCAATATGCGCCCAAATGCGCCCTAAAACTTGGCGTGCCAACTTTTCACGCTGCTCTGGGCAACCCTGCAACCCTTATGAACCCAATGAATGAATGACTGAAGTTCTGTGGGAGGGTTCCAGTTCCAGTGAAATACCTAGGTTTCGTCACTAGTCACAATATGGCTTTGATACATATACATAAATAACATTATGGTGCCTGTCCACGTGAGAGTAAACTACTCTCGATAGCAGCGTCGCCAAGGATACAGCCCCTGAGAGTAACTCGCGATTGGCTGTATCCTTGGCGACGCTGCTATCGAGAGTTGTTTACTCTCACGTGGACAGACACCATTAGGTAATTAATTTTAGTCAGGGTGGATAAAAATCATGATTTTTTTTTAAAAATCAAAAAAATCTGATTTAAATCAAATGTATCATATTATCGAATTTAGTGACATATTCACATGCTATTTCTGTTTTGTGCTAATATATTATTTAATAATCAATATATTTAATTCATTGGTGAATTTTTGTCAAAATGAAAAATTAAATATAATGATTAAGAATTTTGAAAAAATCAGTGCTAAATGGTGATGTTTAATTTGTTATATACAGGGTGTCATTAGTGCGAGATCGTTCGATTGTGGCTAAACGGCTTGAGATATGAAGTTGAATCAAATGCTATTTTATACAGTTTTTTCTAAACAGCACAATAAAAATATTTTCAAATATACAGGGTGAGTCGAGGGTGAGTCATCTTTCTGGAACTAATAGCAACTTTTATATTTCAAATACAACACCCAATTTTTTATTTAATATTTTTGACCGCCTTAATTTTACCTTTGCATCAATATAAAATACTACAGGTTTTTATACGGTGTTGTAAAAAAACATTAATTTTCTAAATTAATCAAGGTTTTAAGTCTTTATTTAAAAAATTCTCCTGAAGTTATTTTGAAATACAGAGTTTTAATTTGGTATGGACATGCAGAAAAAATTTCTCTGTTCGCTCGATATGAAAAAATTTGAATCACATACAGGTGTTCATAAATAGGTGGCAACTTCCATGATTTTCAAAAACTCGTAACTCGATTTTTTCAAATGCGAACCCCTGTATTTTTTTATGTCATCGAATTCGTCTTTAAAAGAGCTTCATATTTTGTTAAGTATGTCCTATACCCAAAACTCATACTCTTCGAGATATTCGACATTTTTTTTCAAATCGGTATTGAAGCAATAGAGTGCCGTGGAAATTGAAGAAACTGACTGTTCACTTCGCTAACGTCAAAAACTTGTCATTTATTTTTTGAATTATTGCATTTCCACAATGAATATTACTTTACAAGAGCGAATTGATATGTTTTATTCACCATTTCGTGCATTTAATTACTAATAGTAATACAATTTTGTTTTATTATAAATATTATATTGTATCTACTCATATAATCTGTGATTTAAATTGATAATTTTTTTTGAATAAATCACTTGATTGAAATCAATGATTTTTTTAAAAAAATCACTTGATTTAAATCATGATTTAAATCGTGATTTAAATCAATTGATTTAAATCTGCTCAACCCTGATTTTAGTACATTTCTTAATAATCAATCCTTGGACGTTTTTTGCTAATTTTGGGCACATAGCTTACAGCAAATTTGAGGTTGTCACGCATTATAAAGATTAAATTAAGCTTAATTTAATGTAATTTGCGGATTACGTGTGAATACAGCGAAAGTGTGGGTGCAGGAGTTTGTTTTATTTTAATACAGCGATTTATCGTGTTTAAAAGGAAGCAAACTGCAGCTATTTCCATGATGGCACATACATAGCACGCGTGCCAAGCTTGGCACGTCAAGAAATTCTACTGGCACACGACAAGCGCTTAAGGCTTAAGTATTAGTTTAAAAAAATAATACATTTTTGAAATGCCGCTAAATCGCGATGTTCATTTGTTTTTCTTGTTGTCGTTAATCAACGCCAATAATAGTTTACTTTAGTTTCCGAGTTTTAATCCTTTTTTAAATTTATTCTTGCGTGCTTGTAGTTTTGTGTCGAATTTTTCAGGTATTTTTTTCTGCCCTTTAGTAACGTTGATATTAGAGTGTGTAGAACAGAAGTAAAAATAGGTCTGGGTTATTTTTACTCGTTTCGCTATTTCCTTTGGCACTTGTTTTTGGTTACAATGGAGTCTGAGGTATTTGAACTGGAAAAACTTGTGGAAACACATGATCGTGTTTTATTTTGTTTAGCCTGCGTGCACAACAAATATTGTGTATCGTGTTTGGCAAGTTTTGTCAAGCATTTTCTTTTCAAGTTGGTGCCTCGATTTATATTCTTTTATTTATCAGGTATCCAAAAAAGTTCGTGCGGTATTTGATGGTAAATTATAAAATTTATTAGAAACCAGTAATACACTTATTATTCATCGAAATAATTACCATCACACTCATTGACCTTTTGCCCACGTAACGCCAATTTTTGTATACCGTTATTGTAGAAGTCAACTGATTTTGAATCAAAAAATTGACGGACTGCATGTATTACATCAACTCGGCTTTTGAACTGCCTATGCCTCATACAGTTGTCAAGAGCCAAGAAAAGGTGGTAATCACTTGGCGCAACGTCAGGAGAATAAGGAGGGTGTGGTAAAGTTTCCCAGTCAAGTTCAGATTTTTTTTCCAGAATCGCTTTTGCGGTATGATGTTTTGTCCTTTAAGAATAGCACTTTCTTTCGATTGATCAATTCTGGATTAGTGCTGCTTGTACTCGCTGAAGCTGTTCAGAATTGAACACAGCAGTGATGGTTTGATCCGTTTCCAAAAACTCGTAATGGACAATTCCGGCTGCTGTTCACCAAACACACAATAAAATCTTTTTTGGGTACAAGGAAGCCTTTGGAGTGTATGGTATTGGATCAGTTGGTGACAACCAAAGATAAGAACGCTTAGAATTGGAGTACAGTTTCCACATTTTGTCGCAAGGTAACAACCGATCAAGAAAAGATTCATTTTCATTGCGTAATAAGTTAGCCGAACAAATGGTAAGAAGGCTGCATTTGTTATCATTTGACAATTAATTCATGTGGGACCAAATTGTTTAACTTCCACGTTTTCCCTGATCTGGTGAAGGTGCAAACGAATAGTTTCATCACTCACATTGAACCTTTTTGCAAGCTCTAAGAACGTTGCGCTGGAATTTGCTTCCGCAGATTTTAATATTCTCGTTGTTAATCGTCTTCGGTCTCCCAGAGCGTGCTTTGTCGGTCAAGCTGAACTCTCCGGAAGAAAATCTCTTAAACTACTTCTGTACTGTATGATCACTTACAACATGATCTCCGAACATGTAACTTTTTTGCTTACCTGATACATATTTCAGTATCATTAACCCATTTTTTCCCAAATAATTTTTTTAGTAAAAATTAATTAAGAATAACATAAAAAAACAGATTTTATTAATTTTTTGAATGTTGCTATTTTTGAAATTGTTTATTTTATGTGTTCCACATATGGAACACTGGGAAAATTCGAGGTGTAAAATTTAAATAACCTTTTTTTTAAATTTTTTTTATTGTGAAAGAAAATCAAAAGAATGTAAATTTTACAAAATAATTATAATTTAACTAAATTTACTTCACATGTTTCACATGATCTTGTAAGATTTTTTGCCAGAATCATCCAATGATTTGCACAATCATATCCAACAGCGTCAGGTACTCTGCTGGATATTTCCTTTGACGATTTTGGTCTTCCTCCTCCAGTCGCAGCAAATCTATTTAATATGGCACTATGCCTTCATTTATGCTCAGGTGTTCAGGTAAGTGGGCATATTTGATGAATCGATCATTTAATAAATTAGTTAAAGGCCGTACTTTGCTAAATTTGTCATATAGGTATCGTTGTCGGAACAGTGACAATTTTGTTTATATCTTCAAAGCGATTTCGACTCATTGCTTTTGCAACAGTTGGATTGTAGAACTTCATTATCAAAAAATAGTTCGAATCAGATGGTATATTTTGTGGTTGCTTCAGAGAAACAAAAGGTAAAAATTTTTGCTGTAGATCATAATGATCTTGACCAAATTCTATTGTAATTTTTTCTTGTAACTCGTAGAGTGGAATATTATCATCTTCATTGTCTCTTATTTCTCCTAAATGAACAGTTCCTATTTTAGTCTGAATGATAGCTATTGGTTCAGCTTCTAGTTGACGTCCACTGAGATGATTTATGTCTCTTTCTTCATTTTATCATCACTAATATCTTCTTCGCTGTCTCTGCCATCTTTAGGAGGTGTGATAAATACATCTACATTTTCTACTTCCTTCCAAAAATTTTCATCTTTTATACTTTCTAAAAGTTCTGTTGTAGTAAACAGGTCTATAGAAAATTCCCATTTTAGTGCAGTTATTTTCCCGGTGTTCCATTTATGGAACATTTTTTTATTTATACATTTAAAAAAAAAACAAAAAACAATTTTAAGCAAATTAGTATGTACAAATTTTATATAATAATAAAAGATTACTTTGCAATAGAAACACGTTTAAATAAGTTATATTAGCGTAATAAAAATCTTACCTTTTATTTGACATGTTTTGCAGCCAAGTGAACTAAAACTTGGGGCGCTTTTTTTACTCAAACAAGTTTGCAATGACAAAATTATATTGTAACAAATTTCCCCAGACGTCTTCTCTGATGAATCATGCAATAAACAGAGCATTATTTTTGTAAATACATGCAATAAAGTTCACTAATTCAAATGTTCCAAAAAATGGGTTAAGCATGAATTTTATATTGCATTATTTATCGGAGCCTAATGTATTTGGCGGAAAGGTAACGAATATTGGATTTTACAAATATAGAGGTCCCACTGCACTAGTAACTCCGGAATCAGCTGAGTGCTACGTATCGGTCACTGTGTGACGTCACCGAGTTACCTCATAAGCGGTACATCGAAGGAGCTGTATAAACAAATACAACACGACCGTTATAATATTATTATTCCCACTTGAACACAGCTCCTTTTAATGTAAGGGTTTGCAAGATTTTTTAAAAATAAAACGTAGTTCATTATTAAACAAATAGTTTTAGACACGCTGTAGTTGTTAATCTTTATCAGAAAATGTTATACCATACATCCACTATTAGTTAGCAGCGCATGGCAAGCAAATTGGTCTATTTTTTTGCGTACGGGTTTATTGTATTATAAACAATAAGTGTGAATCATACGCAATCAAAAGGAAATACAGGTAATTATAATTCAAGGTAAAGTTGACACAGTTCGTGTTACTACCGTTGTCGGTGTCGTTTCGCTTGTTATTTTGCCACGGTTTTTTGATTTATTGTTTAAAGCATTTGCATTTTATCATTCCTCATTGTAATTAAATTCATTTTATTCGGAGTTATAATGTAACTTAATCCGAGATGGTTTTAATTACGTTACGAGTCAACAAAGGTTTGCTTATGAGCTTTTATTATTGTGCAAAATTTAAGAATAGGTAATTATGATTTATTGCTTTTTTTGTCTGCACGTTAATTTCCGGCGAATGAGCAAAGCAATTTAAAAGAAGAAGCGTCATCTAAGTAATGATGTTTATTTTCAAAGGTTAACTGTTCCTTTTAAATGGATAAAAGCAGAACCTGCGTCGACGAATAATTACCGAGGAACGAAAAACGCGAGTTTTGTTTATTCTGAGAACTTTTTTCATATAACATCGTCCGTGATATTTGCACAAAGGAATAGCAGATTTTAATTTTACAGCAATTTTCGTTTACTTTTGAACGTTTTGTGCAATCAATTTTAGCTTCTTTGTTCAATTGTGCGTGGATGTTTTTATTAAAGATGAAACTTGATTGAACTCCTATACTTCTTTGAAAACAAATATTGCATGAAAATATTCATGGGCTAAAGCCCAAATTACAAGTTCGAGGTTTACCAATTTTCACAAGGAGTTCCTTGGTGGAGTTTAACCTATTAATTATACTGAACCAAACCGATGGTTTCTAGAAGTCTACACTCTACAGCAGCGTTTCGCAAACTATGGGCCGCGGCCCAAAATTGGGTCCTGTTAAATTTTTATTGGGTCGCGAAACGGAACTGTTTTGAGAAAAATAAAAACAAAAATAATAGAAAAATTATCAGTAGTAATATAAAAAGTGCATTGAAAATTATCGATAATTTTTGGTAAATATGCCCGAATGCACGTTAACCCTTTGCCTGTCCTGTGCATCACCGGTGATGCACACAAAAAAATGGTCCTTCGTACGCTTTGGGTATCATATGGAAAACACATATCTTTGCACTTGCTAGATGCTTTACACTTATCCTGACACTACATTATACGTATAAAATAATCCCATAGAGCCGTAGAACATGATAAATGTGAAATATTTAAATGGACGTACGGTACAAATTTTATGTAAAATTTTGGACAGGCAAAGGGTTAAGCTAAAAAAAATCACGAGTGCACGAAGTGCACGTGTGATTTTTTCTGCTTCAACTTGCATGAGTGAAGATTTGTCAAAAATTATAGATTATTTGCAATGCACGAGTTATATTTTGTCAGAAAATTTCCTTCACCTAACCTATGTGTCAAATTTAAATGTTGTTTAATTTAGATCAATTAAAGTATACCTACTACTTACTGCGATTGTTATTATTAATAGATCATTTATAACTAATTTTTAATTCAAGAATTATATTTTAATAAAAATTAATGAACCAAATAGTATTTAGGTACATACATAATCTGTTATGTCAAATTTTACATGTACTGTCAGAGTGGTGTGTCAGGGGTGTGGTTTAATCTATATTAAAGTAACGTTATTGGCCGCCGACATCTGTCAAAAAATTATCAAGACCAAAATACCTTATTCCCTCTCCAAATTTATATTTTCCACCAATCTAAAACTCAGATTTCTTAGAAACGACCAATAAACGCATGAAAATCTGTTAATTGCGAAAAGTAAATTATCAGTGTATGATTATGTTTATTGGCCGTTTAAAGGAAATCTGAGTTTGTTATTGGTCGAAAACGCAAATTTGACAGGAGGATCAACATGTGACAGGGGAATGTAAAATTATTACCGTGTAATATTGCTCCTATTGGTAGTCTCTAAAAGATTTAAGATTAGTGATTGGTTGAAAACGCAAATTTGACAGGTGAAGGGAATTTTCTTGTACATTAATTTAAATAAGCAAGAACACAAGAGTCATTAGATTATGTTTTTTGTATTCATCTTGGACTTGACATAATTTTGAAAAGTCAACTTTACTTAAAATTGTTTTTATATTATTGTAACTCTACTTTTTCCATAGTAAATTTAATAAATAAACAAAATTCTGTAAAATTTATTTATACAATTTATTAGTTTTGTTCAAAAGGAAAGACAACAATTTCGTTATCAAATTAAGAAGTTGAATTGTATAAAAAAGGCCATTTTTTCTTTTTAAATATCTGTTTTAAAATGCTTTAAATTGACATTTCTAAAGGTATTTTTTCAAAAATTTTCTTTAGGGGATGGAGACCCCTCCCTGCGTCCTATCCCCGAGGGCGCTTCGAGCAAAAATTCTCCTGTACCCTCTCGACTAGAGCCCTATGAGTCATACTCTCATTTCTAGAAAATTATTTGGGTCGCGTGTTTAAAAGTTTGAGAAACGCTGGTCTTCAGTGTACTTCAGATGATTGTGTCCAAAACTACAGGGCTATTTTTTTTTCGTTCAAAATCTTAAAGAACTAATCTAGTTTATTTATAAAGGTTTTATAAAACCGATCTCTATTTTTTAATGGACTGTTGCTTCTACTCTTTTAGGAGAAAAATAATTTTTATATACAAGGTAGTCCACAGATTCATAGAAGGACCACTATTGAGATGTCGTAAACGGTAAGAGCTACAAAGAAGTTTAAATTAGACAAATTGTTCCCGTTTCTGAGCCTATTTTGTGATGCATTAATGTTGTAAAAAGTTCCATAGTTCCATGGCACGCCAGATAGTAAAAAAAATCTAATTGGCCTTTTTTTTATCGTTGGTAACTCGGTTATACTTGATGGTGCAAAAATATTTTCGGGGAAAAAATTGAAGATTTTTTTACGCACTATGAAATTAAAACATTCTTTTGTTAAAAAAATATTAAAATATTGTTTAAAATTATGGAACTCTATAGCTTCATGGGGACTTTTTGATGAATTTTGTTTGTTTTGAGTCTCAATATCAAAATAATTACAGTAAACCTGATGTTATTAAAAACAGGGGGAAAATGCTTTTTCACGCAGTCATAGCCACCCATGGTTTCCATTAAAAAAAAATGCAAGTTTGTTATTTATCTAAGAATCAAAACATGAATGTTTTCATTTTACTGTGCGTATCATATCTACAACGTTTTTCCCAAAAATATTTTTGAACCATCAAGTGCAACCAAGTTATTAACGATTTTTTTAAAAAAATGTTCATTTTGATTTTTGTTTAATTATCTAGCGTGCCATGGAACTTTTTTAAAACATTAAAGCGTCACCGAAAGGGGATCAATTCGTCTGTTAAACTTCTTTGTAGCTCTTACAGTTTTCGATATCTCAATGGTCGCCCTTCTATGTGGACCCCAGATAAATTATTATTAGAAAAATATTTGAACATTTAGAATGTGCTTATGGTAGGCAGAATT
Source organism: Elmis aenea (assembly GCA_947652605.1). Lineage (NCBI taxonomy): Eukaryota > Metazoa > Arthropoda > Insecta > Coleoptera > Elmidae > Elmis > Elmis aenea. The sequence continues at coordinate 41,455,783 of OX393580.1, read as the reverse complement.
TCATACAAACATTGCTCACTGCCAAAATTGCTTTTTTCATTATTTGGTTGTACCTACTACAAAAATGTAATTTCGCGAAGCACGTTACACATAAAACGAAGTCCAATATAAATGAACGTTTCTCGCAAAACGGGATTTTGCGTTTATTTAACATTATAATACGGTCGTTAATTTCGTATGTAAGTGATGACGGTGTCACTTTCATTTGTTTATCATTTATTTAATGTTTTCACACGGTCGCGGACAATCAAATGTAATGAATCATTGTTGTAGCATAGCATTGTGCCTTAATCACCTGTAATATTTAAACATTGCGAAGGTTAGTATTACGACCTAAATTGGAAAAAAAAATGCATTTATATGGTTTATTACACGTTGTTTATATATTTCTTAATTCTGTAATCATGTAGGTTTCACTTGAGTAGTTCACGAAAAGTGTAAACTCTATTTTAAAATAAAATAAATTCATTGAATTAATCACACTTTTTAACGGAAGTAGGTACCCTGAAGATATCGCCCATAAATGCAGACGAAACGTCACTTTTTAAGATAACGTACTGTATATGTTTATTGATGCTGTTCTTAAGGTGAACGACTTTGGTCTGTAACAAAAACAAAATGTGAGATTGATTGTGCAATCAGTAAGTACCGGCCACATTAATAAACTGTCACATTGTTGACGACACAGCTAGTGAACAAACGACGGTGTAAATTATATATGGCTCGTTACAAATCATTGACTATCTCGTACATAACTTTGTATATTGTTAGTATTTTTATTACTGTAATTATTTTTAAATTGCAACAGATATATTGAACTTGTTAGTGCGAAATGTCTTTATTGTTTGTCATTATTAAAGGCTTATGTATGCTTGGCTGGTCACAAGTTAGTTGCGTTTGTTTATCCAGTCTGCCTTCAACAAGGTTATCGGTGGTCTATCAGTTACATGAGCAAGTGTGAATGAGGTAATAGTAACTTCATGAAAAAAGTTATATAACGTATCTATAAACTGTAAATTTTGCAAACGAACAAACTCAACTGTATAAAAAATATTGTTACCCTAATAAAAAAACTCATTTAAACGTTAAGAATGGTAAAATTACTTCTTCGTTTTAAAAAAAAATTCAAAAATTCGTAGAAAAAAGATAAAATTATAACTTATTTGGTGTTTCTTGTTCCAAATTTACCGTTGTCCAACTTCATAGCCTACTTGAAAATATTACGTTGCCTTAATAATTGAGAATAGAATCGTGTCGTCTCGGAATATATATCAATACTATAATTTACCATAAACTATTTTACTTGTAAAAACATTACTAAACGTATAATGAAGTTGCTGTAATAGTAACAAATGAAACATAACTAAAGCTATTATTTTGTTGATCAAAGACAGCACTTTTTTTCAAGGTTTGCTTTGGAAACCAGAATCGTGTTATAAATTGGTACTTAAAAAAAAATCAAGTTACATGCGACAATAAACTTGCTTTGTTATCCTAGCATATTTGTTTAAAATGTAATTGGCTCACTAAAGGAAGTCCTCATACATCAGTTAGTGACAGTATCATACGTTTTGGCTCAGGGATAAAATGGTACACCCAATATTCGTCAGTTACAATTCAGTCCAAAATTGCAGCTTGTTTGTTTCTCATGTAGTTGCAGCAAGTAAGAAACTATGCGCAGTATCCATCTGGCATCATTTTGCACTACTTTAGTTGGTTTTTTATAATCTTTTTCTATGACCAGTGACCACTAAAGTAAATAACTCTTGCCGTACAGCCTGCATGCATAATAAGTTAGTCCTTACGCACGGTAAGCAAAACTGTCTAGAAATATCAAAGTAGGCTTACGTCAGAATTGACAAGACAACGTAATTACATGTGTATATTATCCAAAAAGCCGTTAAAATCGTAGGTATTATGTGATCGTAGAAAAACTAAGCTAAATAACACGAGTTACAAAGCAATTACGCACTCGTGGAAATACGCACTCGCCGCTACGCGGCTCCGTGCGCAACTTTTCCACTCGTGCGGTATATGCTTCTCACAACTCTTATCATGTAATACACTATTTTAACACAGAAGGCGACATGGTAATTAGCCATTGAAATTGGTATTACGAAAGTATTTGAACACTCCTCGTATAAGTGTAATTTTAATAATCTTATTTGTGAAAACGTCTTCTTAGTTGTATGTAATTAATGAATGAATAAATAAATAAATAAACCACAGATGAAAAAAAAATCGAAACTGGTGTAGATTTTTTTTAAGATAGGTACGTTTTTTTCTGACATAACTTACATGTTGGATGAATAATTTTTAAGTAATTTTTAAGTAAAGTTATGTATGTTGTTTCATGACAAGAATAACATTTCCTTGTATTTTTTCACATTAAAGGCAATTACTCAGTAGGTAGCATAAATATTTTTTTTTTTTTTTTGGGAATACAGAAAAACTTGCTCCAGATTTAATTTGTATTACGCATAGGTACAATAAAAACTTATCCTTCTGGCTATTATCATTACACTCTGTCTTGTTCATGTTTTATCTAACCTACTACAATTCCATAGTTTACGAAATCTTTTTTCGTACCACTTTTCGTATGCCTGCTCTATATTTTCTCATGCGTAAAGTACCGTTTTCTTTTTCGATCGTGACAAGTTGTTGTGTAACCTTGTATTAAATGAGTTTTATAGGGAAGCCGCCGGTAACGTATTTATTAAACAGTACGCAATTTCACGCTATTTAAACTTTTTGTCGCATATTTTCGACACGATTTTAATTCTCGACTTGGATTTGAGCAGGAAACAACATGGAACTAATGTTCAACGTTTTTTTTTTTTTTAATTTTTCTTAAACGACTCAGTAGTTTGTGCAGGTGATGTGTTGCAATAAATTTGATCATGAAAGCGTGTCTTATAGATTATATTTGTATAACCAAATATTACAGAAACTGCTCGAATTTGCGACCCTAACGAATTTTTGATTTTTTCGATTTTTTTAAAGGAACTTCTCTATTTTGTATTTTTGCTACAAATTTATTCATTATTCACACTATATTATATCTTCTATACAGCGTCATTCAAAAAGTATAAACAAATGAAAAAGTTTTTTTATTAAAAATTTCACAAAAACTTTTATTTTTGACAAAAGTTGGCGCATGGCCTAAAATTAATTTTAAGGTAAAAGAATTTCATAAAAATGTTTACGATATAGAATGTTAGCGATTTCAGAAATATTCCAAGAGCCTTATTTTAAAGAGTTACAAAATAAAAACTTCATGGAAAAATACGACCAATGGTGAAATTTGTCGTTAAAATTTCAATTTTATTTTTGCAGTAATTTTAAGTCTGCAAAAATTAAAAAACTATTTATTATTGGTTTCTCAAATAATTTTATTCTTGAGAAAAGTTGGTGCATGATCTAAAACTAATTTTAAGTTAAAAAAAGTTCAATATAAATTCATATAACACTGGATTTTAACGATTTTAGATATATTCGAAAAGAGTAAAGTGCCCCCTTATTTTAAAAATTTAAAAAAAAGTCCAAAAAAAAGTGGTTGACATTTTAAAAATAATGTTAAATAAATTATCGTTTTGTTTTCCCTTGATTTTTTTTTAACTCCATAAACAAGAGCACTTTAATCTTGCGAATTGTTCTAAAATCGCTTAAAGCGTATGAACTTTTATCGAGTTATGTTAATTTTAAAATAAGTTTTAGACCATGCACCAACTTTTCTCAAGAATAAAATTTTCCGATTAATTGATAATAAAAAACGTATCTTTTAGTTGCAAACTTTTTGAATGTTGACGCTACCATAAAATTCGAAAATGAAATTATAACGTCAAAGTTCGTATTGTCAGGTTTTTGATTTCTAAACAATTTCTTCTTATGAATGATTTTTTTGAATAAGGGCACTTTAATTTTGCGAATATTTTTAAAATACTTAAAATTTAGTGTCATATGATTTTTTTCCATCTAAAATTAGTATTAATTAGGTCATGCATCAACTTTTATCAGGAATAACATTTTCTGAGAAACCAATAATAAAAAACATTTCCAATTGTTGCAGACTTTTTGAATGACGCTGTAGATTGTGTGGATCTTTTGACTCTAAAATTAATTATTATTGTGAAAATTTACAAAGTAAATCTACCGGAATGCGTCTTCAACAAGAAAATTCCCGTACTTTAATTCTCCCTGACCTATAAGACCGAAGCCAATATGCAATATTTCCGGCGGTTGTTTCAGCGGGTGGAAGTAAAACGTGCATTTAATTTATATGTGATTTATGACGTTGAATCGTGGAAAAAAATATTAAGTTTGATTTAAATTAGACCAACTCTGCTTTGGATACAAGTATTGTCTGGACCTGATCAGATGCAGCGGCAATTCTGGCCACCAGATCTTCCTCGGAGTCTAATAGAGTCTCGTGCTTAAAGCTCTTCATGTTCCACAATCCAATGGAGTCAAATCTGGTGACCGAGTCGGCCATGCGATTGGATTCCCTTTTTTCGCTTATTCGGCCTGTAACTCCGAGGGGATGCATTTCCGACCATTGATTTATTAGCAAACATATCACAAATGATCTTCTCTATCTACCTTAAACTTTGTAACATAATCACAGAAACACCCTGTATATTTATGGTTTAATAAAATTCATTTACATTAAATACTTTAGGTATTTGCTACAAGGATAATCTTACGAATTTTTATTAATTTATGTATTATTATATTATTTCTATGCTGCAACTCGATTTTTAATCTGCTTGGATGTGAGATTTGTACAATGTTTCATATCGTTTTTTCCAGTTCTTTGCTCTATAATTTTGCACAACGCGCACATAATACTTTTTTTTTACAGTAGCCTCCAAAAAACATCTGCTGTAACCAAATTACATAAGGATGCTCATTTTTTCTGAAACATTTCAGAACCTTTTACATAACCATGGACAATCGCGTGAAAGTTGATCCAAATTCTCGATTCTCTTTACGATAACGCAACTAAAAGTTTGAAACCTCAACTTGATCATACTACAGATACCCTACTGGCAGAAAAATTGGAATTAACATGCCCAAATATGGCCACCGTAACCTCGCATCATAACGAAACAATTACTATGCGCAGTGTTAAGGCGTTGACGGAAGCTAATATCTACAATTACTTCTATTTTCAATGAACCTACGCGTTTTGAAAGCGGATCGAATTATCACACAGACGAATGTATAATTGATAAGTCACTCACAAATAAAGCGAATAATATCCGAAGGCGAGATGAAAATTATGATATGGCAATGTCGCGACGTTCATGTGGATGTAACCAGCTCATGTAGTACTCGCTAAGGTAGGCGCCATTCGTCGTTACATAACGAGCTCATTGTTAAATACTGAAACCCACTAAAGAACAAGTTATAATATAATACTACTTATAGCTGACGTCAATGTTACAGTACAATTAATTTTACACACTAGAAAATCGCTTTCTGTGTACATGCATCAACTTGCAATATTTTCAAAATTGCGCTTATCCATAACAAAATTTATTACGTGGTATGATCAAATAATTGCTCATGTCGTCTCTCCCATTAAAGTAAGTAGGTGAGTGAAGGGGGATGGTTAGTTATTTTGTAACATGTACAGGGTGATTGATTGGAACCAGGCATTAAAAATATATGAAGAATGAAAAAATGTTTTGATCGGAAAATTTGGTTGACTATATTGGCATAATGATCTGTTTAATGAAAATATTTTCAAGAATGCGACACTTTCGCAATTAAGGAAGTTGACGTCTACTTTCTTATTTCAAATACAATGGTCTATTTTTTATTGCATTTTAGGATTTAACACGTTATTTTAGAGGGACTTTTGATAGCATTCCCTATACCCAAGTGCAGTCGTTTTTTAGATTTTTGAACTTTTTTAATTTTCATCGTGATGCTTAATATTATCTACCGCCGCCATTCTTGAAGGAAAAACGCTTAAATAGAGACTATACATAGAAGAAACCTTGAAGTTCATCCTGGAATTTTTGCAATCGATGCATTACTCACAGAGTGTCCAAAATTTAATGTTGTTTTAACGCAACTTCAGACCACTGAAACTAGTTTTATTCATATACAATGCCATTTTCTAATGCAAAATTAAATTCTGCATATATCTGTATTAGCATTTCCTATACCTATCTGCAATAGTTTTCGAGTTATTAAGAATTTTTGATAAATTAAAGAGAAATTGTAACATTTTTAAATAGTAAGCCTTGGAAATGACAACAAACGCCAGTATATTAATTAACAACTGTCAATCACTTTTATCACGTTTGTCTGAAGTATCCATCCATGAAAATGGAAAATCAAGAGTATTCAAACGCGAATATTTTGTACACAATTGAACTTGAACAATAATCTTATGACATTCTTCAGGAATATAAAATAAGTTCAAAATATTCGTAGCTTTTTGCTATGTATAAAAAATCATTCCGTTGGAGAGTGATGGTGGTTTTTGAAATTCAAGTTTTTCCACCCCAGCCATTTTCAGTATTGAAGACTTGGAAATACGGCGACAAAACAAATGAACTTAAGAAAACGGATTACGGAGAAAATGCTCCAAGTCGGACCACGTGTTGTGAGTGGTTCAAACGCTTTAAAGAAGGAACAACTTCAATCAAAGCGATAAAATCTCCAACGCAGAGGAAAACTTTTTCAAAACTCTTGAACTGATTCTTGTCAACTGGCCACGACTGACTGTTGAAAAGGTGGTAGAAGAACTAGGAATATCATATAAGTCTTTTTGATACATCTTCTTCTTCAGGTCCTTTAATACCTTTCGGTGTCGAGATATTTTTACTAGTTCTTGATTATCTTTTTTCACCTTTGTCTAACCTTGGCTAACTGCGTCACACCTCTCCAGCTGGCCCCTTTTTTTTAAGTCTGTGTCTCACTTCGTTTTCCATTTTGTTCTTGGTCTTCCTCTGCCTCTTTTTCCCTCAAACTTCGTTTTCCATTCCATTTTTGCGTACCTGCGATCTGGCATGCGTAGTAGATGTCCCATCCATCTCAATTAATTTGTCCCATCTTTTTCTCTCTGTCTTTTACTCCCAGGCTTTTTGATTTTCTCGTTGCTTATCTTCTCAATTGGTCTACATTCTTCTTCTATTCTTCTCAAAAATCTTATCTCTTGCCTCTGTATCATTTGTTTATGCTTTCTTGTTAGTGCCTAAGCTTCTAAACAATAGGTAAGAATTGGTATGTATACTGCAGCCACGGATAGAAACATCAAATGGAAAGACATAAAAAAGCTAGCACAAGACAAAAAAAAAACATAGAAAAAAGTCAACACAACTCAACAGTCCTACACATAATAGTAGAAGGACTCATGACTAAATAAATAAAATGTACACTGCATTAAATATCAACGTCTTAGTCTTTTGAGATCTTTTTCCTTATCCAATACATTTTGACCAGTATTCTAGGTATGGGTCGTGTTGCTGTATAGTTTGTTCTTCGTCATTTGATAAAAGACCAAAAAGAGTCTTCTTAACTCTTCCCCTCTGGTTGGGCAGTATTTGACGAAAAACGATGTTACCCTTATTCCTCACCGCCCATATTTACCTCAGTTGTTTTCTTGTGACTTCTTTTTGGTTTCAAAATTGAAGAGCTCGTTAAAATAGTGTCGTTTTCAAACGATTGACGAGATTTAAAAAAAAAAACGTACACTGAACTGCCTATAAGGGAGCTTTCAGAAGTTAAAAAGGCGCTAGCAGCAGTGTATATCTTCTGCAGGAAAGTATCTTGGGCGATAACTTCGATTTATAATAATATTTTTTATTAATCAAGTTTTTTGACGCTAGTCTGGGTGCTATTTGATCAAACCACGCATACGAGGATGCGATGAATAATTTACGGCCTAGGAAGGAAACCACCAAAATATTGGGTACAAAACTTTACTAATCCCTGCGATATTCAAAAGCCTTTATGCCATCCCCAAAATAAATGTTTGTGGCCGCAATCTCTTCGGACTCCGACGCGTGCTTCTTGCAGCGCGAAACCTTTTCATGTACACTTGACTGATGCTTTATTTTTGGTATAAGTTGGAGCCAAACTGATCAAAAATAAGGAAGTAGAAAAGTTTTACGGTAACTAAAACGTTCCTATATGTGTGTGTTTTTATTCCACTGCCTAGTATTTTTTGAGAGTGACCAGGAGTGTGTTGAGGAGTCTCTGCTTCCTTAAAGAAGTTTAAAAGTTCTGCAAGAGAATTCGTAGAGTAAAAAAAGCTTTAAGATTATGTCGTCTCATCCTATTTAATTTAGTCTGCAGAACAGTTTCAATTGTTCTCGTACAGTATGTAGAATGTACAACGGCCTTGTCTCTATCGTATGTGGTAACAACATTTTCGTTTGAACACGTTCTTGTGTAGGCAAGTACCTAACCAAGTTATTTTCTACCGGTGTATGCTTCGCGGCGTGCAAACCCCACCTTGAAAAATCGCACCAACCGTCATGCTGAATGACTCGTACGTTAAAATACATCGCCTGTCACAGTTGCAGCATCCGGTTTTGCATTTCCTTGAATCCTCCGTTAGGTACATTGTGATCGTAATTTCTTTTCATCCTTTATCGTCTCATCCCTACAGATACCGCCGTTGCAGATTTGCACTCGGGCAAACCAAACATAAACGCGTTACATAACAACGAAATTCTGCACTCCAACAAAGACTTTTAATGCACGGCAAAACTAGTTTGTGCCATCACATTCACAAAGTGATTCGTTCGCTTGAGGTTCCAAAACTGGACGACAACATCTGCGAATTGTATTATTTTGCAAATGAATTTGCAATTGCAGCTCTGACCAGTCGAGCAGGACCAGAACCTGTTATGTGACATTTTTTTTTGCTTAACGACTTACCAAGTTGGTTTGTCAAACTATTGCATCACACGGTGAACTTGAAAGTTATTTTGAAACTTCCACATAATTAATTTTCGTCGTTTTTTTTTTAGCGTGAATAGTTGCTTATTAATTTGCTGGTGACACTAGCATTTGTGCGTAATAAAGAATTTAACGTAGGCGTTGACTGAACACGCAATTGTTTTTAGTGAGTGTCATTTGTTTGAGAAATGATTTCAGTGAATAGGAATCTTTTGTTTCACATTTTAATGCAATCAACTCTCTAAAACTATACAATATCGAAATGTTTCTTGTCGCCTTAAAACTTATGTTACTTTGAAAATTTTACATTTTCGATTTTTCCCTCCTTTATGTGCTTTATATGCAGGAGTAGAAATAAAACAATTGAAGTCGGTTATTGTTTTTTCCATGGTAACGTTTGTTTTTATCTTAAGATTCCGCTTTTTTTTAGTTATTTCTCTTAGTTTTGTAAATAAACTTATAAATATTGTATAATTGTAAAGAGAAAAAAATAATCTTTATATCTAGGTCACCACTCACTAAGACTGCCATTTAAAAAAAGTTGTTTTATCAAATATCTCGCTCGGTAGTTAATAAATAAAAATTTTACTATCACCATTTTATAGCCAACAGAATCTAGCAATTTTTTTCCCTTTGGTATTTTTGTGTATTAGCCATGATAGCCGACAAATTTGAGTTTAAAAATCTTGATCGATTTCAGTTTTTTTGTTATATCACGAAAGCCATGGAATTTTCGAACAAAACAATATCTTGGTTAAAATACACTCCGAAATTTTGTCCCATTTAACCAACCTCGTATTTTCATTATTTACGGAGATAGCAATAGTGTCACATGGGAAAGTTAAACACCCTGTATATTTAGATTTGTCTTGTCAATCGAGCAAGAATGGTGGTGCACAATATTAATTTTTTTTCGTGTTCTTAAAATTCTCCAACAATCTTAATATGAAAACTGCCAATTGCCATGAAACAAAAGTTTAAAAAACAGTGGGGCGATCCAAGTAGGTTAAACTCCTAACTAATCATTTTCGTTTTTACGAAAAGCCAGTAAAATGGATATGACTGCTGATAAGACCTTAAGTAAAATACTGTAATAAATGTAATTTATTGCTAGTTTCTGTTCGTCATTTATTTTTTGTATCAACTTTTTAGTCTCGACTCACAAAAGTGAAGCGGCTAAGTGCGATTTTCATTTAAAATTAGCACCCTTTGTAGATAAGAAACGCCTTCCTTATCAGTACATAAACGTGCTTAGGACGTACATGTACACAGGCAGTTTTTTAAAATGTTTTTTCGATTGATTGCGACCTCAGTCTACCGGAAATTACCAAGATAACGTGTCTTTATTATGTATGTTGTGTAGTACGCAACAGATAAATGAATATGTATGATTGTCACACACCTAGCTGGTGCGAATTTTGTCTCTTCGTTTTAAAATTCAACACGAGAACCGAAACATTCGTAGCAGGAATAATTTATTTAAAATTTTGTAGAAGCTCAAACACTTTTATCTGACGGTAAAATGTGTTTCCAAACAAGACCAAGTAGCTTACCGGTAATAGAAGTATCTTAAACTGGACTTGTTTATTAAATTGGATTAATAAAATGTTAATGTTAGTAACTTTGCATCGCTGATGATAACCTCTTGTATTAGACAAATTTACTTATGATTTTAATGTACTTTTAATCAAAGTTTATGGAATAATCGGCAGAAATATAATGAAGATTATTTAGGTGGCTAATGTTACATAGTATGCGAATTGGGTATCTTTGATCCTTCTTCTTCTTCTTCTTTTACTAAACCTTATGCCTCACGGCGTCGGCTTTTGGTGGTTCTCCACCCAGCTTTTCCAGATCTTTTTGTCTGCCGTCATCGCTCTCAACTCCCCAACTGTTTTCCCTCTTTCGCGGGCTATTTGTTCTATCCTGTTTTCCATGTTAGTTGTTGGCCTTCCTACCCGCCTTTTCCCATACCTCCTACTTTCTGTTATTTTTTTTGTCATAGATTCTGGCGGCATCCTCTGCACGTGTCCGTACCATTTTAATTGTTTTTCTTCGATATTTTGGGTTATTTGTTTTTGTTGTAGGTTATTCTGGATGTCTTTATTTTTGCACTTATCCCTTTTTGTTTTTCCCTCTATTTTTCTTAAGAATCTCATTTCTGCTGCCGTTATTCTTTTCTCATGTTTAGATGTTAGTGGCCATGTTTCGCTACCATACAGCATAGTTGGAATTACGACCGTGTTGTATATTCTGGTTTTTGTTTGTGCACTAATTTCTTTTTTCCCAAGGATAGTTTTGTTTAGTTGGTAGTAAATTCTCGTGCTTTTTCTGTTTCTGTTTAGGATTTCTGCGTCAATTTTCCCATCTTCGCTAATTTTCGTTCCTAAGTACTCTATTGTCGAGACTTGCTCCAGTACGTCGTCTCCGCATTTGATGTTTTGCTGGTCATCATCGTTTATTTTCATTATTTTTGTTTACCCTGTGTTTATTTCCATTCCCATTTGTTGTATCGTTTCGTTCCACTGGTTCAAGGATTTTTGTATGTCTTCTCTATTTTCCCCCACTATTATTATATCGTCTGCATATAGTAGGCACTGTATCTGGATGGGCCAAAGATCTTTGAATCCGACTGTTACTTTCGGCGTATTTTTTTTTACAGGAGATTTTCAGTATTTTGTCCATATAAATATTGAATAATAGGGGGCTTAGGCTATCACCCTGTTTGATTCCTCTTTGTAGTGTAAATTTTCTGGAGCTTTTGCCTTTTATTCGTACTTCCGCTATAACTTTTCTGTATACACTTTTTATGGCCTTGGTGAGTTTTTCCGTGACCTTCAGTTCTTCTAAACAGTTACACAATCTTTCTCTTGGTACTGTGTCGAATGCTGCTTTCAGGTCCACGAATGCTAAATATAGTTTTTTCCGTTGTTCGTTTGCTCTTTCAGTTAGTTTTCTAACTACACTTATGTGATCTTGCGTTTGTTTTCCTTTCATAAAGGCTGCCTGCTCTACTTCCATTTTTTTCTCGACTTCATTTCTTAGTTTCCTCCTATGTACTGACTCTTCCGACTATTGTTTTGTAGATTTTAACATATGTATTTTTAGCAATTTTTCAGTTTCATAATCAGGGCCGATGAGAGAGGGAAATAATGGGGTTTCTCGGCGCCTCTGTCCATAATAGCCCATGCAGGTCTAATGCTGTTTTTTTCCAGTCTGATTCTGTTTCTAATTTTCTGGTTGCTTTTTGCGTTCTGTATTTCAATGCCCAGCTATTTGAATTTATCGTTTTTATCAGCTTTTAGTTACCTTATTTCTACATACGAAAAAAAATTAATTAACTGGGGCTATCACGTTAAACTTTTGGAAAACGAACGTTGAGTTTTTGAAAAACGAAAGTAAAATAATCTTGATATTTTTTTCTTCATGAATGTACTGTTTTTGTGAAGCTTAATAGTAAAAATTTTAGGATGGCCTCCAAATCGAGGTGTTACAGCAAAAAAAGAAGACAAATGCGTGTTTCGGTTTATTTAACCCCGCATTTGTTTATTCGCCTTTCATTTGTTTCAGTGATCGCTTCAAAGCTGTTTTGGAAGCTAAACAGCATTGTTTGTCGTTGTTCATTTTTTTGGCAACTCATTTTCAAGCCCTTTAAACCAGACGATTTTATTCGCATTTCAATTGTTTTGCAAATCGTTTTAAGCTTGATAAACACGGCGCATATTTGTATTTCATTTTTTACAATACGGTTTTACACTATGCTTTTTTTGAGCTTTGTAAGCGGCGTTTGTTTATTGGTTTTTAATTTTTTGGCTAGTAGCTTTTCTGCGTTACAAAAAAGCACAAAACAATATTGGATTCCAATAAAAGGCGTCAATTAAGCCTTTTTCTGCTTTATCTCAATTTTTGCTTAAATATGAACTTAAAATATTCAAAATATTGGTACACCTTGTAAACTTGACACCAAAATATATCGTTTAGTGTTAAGGATTTCCAATAAATAAACTGCAACATCGATTACATATATCTATTAGATCACATCGATTAGAATCACAAATCACTTGAGGAAAGCCGTTAGTGCGATATTTAATTACTAAAATATTTTAAATAACTTCTTGTGGCGGTCAACTTCAAAACGAAACTGTAAAACCATTTTAGGGCCGTCTTTAATAAATTAGTTTCCAAATTCGATCTATCTAATTTGCATTTGAAATCAGATATCGATGTGGTGCTGGGGATTAATTTAAATGTTTCAGATTCTTACAACTGCGTGAAAACTTTATATTTACCGCTATTTAAAGTAGGTCTAGACGACATAAAACGTTTCTTCCGAAGCTAACAGCGTGTTGCACGACTTCATAAATTACAGGTGTTTGTTATGATCAGGTAAACGCGCGTTTTTACAAGCTGGATTCAACAATCTCCTCGACGTTTAAACATGGAGCTCGGAGCGTACAGAATCATAGAAATTATTTTCTGGGCGTGAGTGTTAGAGCGCATTGTTACAAGTTTCATGTACCTCGGGTCGGAGTTGAGCCTCTGGAGAGTCGTACATGTTGGAATTGTCACTGAAATTTTCAGAGAAACACAGGTAGATGTTTTTTAGTCGGCTGTATCCTGTGGTTTTGAGAAGTACATATTTCAGTTTTACATAATTTTAAATGCAAAGGATTCAGATAATGAAGAATTGTTTTTGGTTTATTGATGTCGCTTGAAGCTAAATTACCCTGAATATTCGTTAATTGTTAAGATTATTGCAGCAAATATACAGGGTGTTTGTTGCGAAAAAAATCGGGTAGTGATTCCTTATCGAAAATTAAGGGGGTTCTTTCATATAAAATTTTTTCCTTAGACGTCTTCTTTCGGAGTTACACCGCTTTAAAGAAGAGCAGTAAAATTGAGTTTTTATTTTATTTCTCTTTGGATAAATGTAGGAGAATGATATTTGGTAAAAGTTTAACAGTTAATAAAAGGTTTCTCAAATGAATATTTTCACACATCTCCCACCTTCACAGGGGGCTGAATAGTGCGACCCCTGTTGATTTTTTGATCAGAAGTTTTTGGTGGGTTAAAATTTTGCAAATTTAAAATTTTGTTTTTGAAAGTTTATTAACAAAATTTTTTAATTCATTAGTTTTTCTCGTAAAGCCTACAGTTTTTGAGTAAAAAATAAAATAAGTGAACATGTACCATTAAATATTCCAGTATAATTTGGTGGTTACCATGGTTTGCTTATGTTCATATTGGATAGAACTGACGGGTGTAATTCATTTTGACGTTTGTGCGGCGACAACGCGCCAACGCCCGTCAATTCTACCCAATACGAACATAAACAAACCATAACCTAACATAACCTAACCGTAACCAGCCAAACGAATCGTTTTAGATTGGAATATTTAATGTTGCATGTTTACTTAAGTATTTCATTTTTTTACTCGAGAACTGTAGGTTTTACCAGAAAAACTAAAGAATGAAAAAAAGTTTCTAAATAAATCAAGGTTTAAATTGCAAAATTTCAACCCACCAAAAAGATCTGATAAAATTACCAACAGGGTCGCACTATTCAGCCAAGTCCCTTGTGAAGGTTGGAGCTAATTAAAGATATTACTATGGGAAACCTTTTATTAAGTGTAAAACATCTACCAAACATCATTCTCCTACGTTAATCCAAAATTGATAAACAAAATAAAATCCTAATTTTACCGCTTCCCTTTAGGGGGCTGTAACTACGAAAGGAGACGTCTAAGGAAAAAACTTTATATGCAGGAGCCTCCTTAATTTTTGATAAAGAATCACCTCCCGAATTTTTTCGCAATATTTAAGAAACACCCTATATACAGGGTGTTCGAAATTCGAGTTTAGGCATGGGGACCTCCCTTATTATGATAGCCAGAGTATAGGCATAAATTTGGTAAAGCTGCTAAATTTGGAACTCATTAATATTTCGAAGAGAAATTGAAAATATCTCAAACGGCATTCAAGAAAAAATTTGGAATAACTGGAAAATACAATCGTTGAAAATCGTCCATAATAAAAAAGAAGAATTTCAATGTTTTTAATAATATTAGTTCTATATTATGGCAAGAAAGACGAAAATCAGGTGAAAAGTGAAATATTACGATAAAAATTAAAAATATCGGATTTTGTTTGAATCCTGTAAAGTACAGTTCCACATTTTGCAAAAAAAACGTGATCCCCAAGTCTGGCCTCTTGTAGACAATTTGACTTGTTCTTTTTTTAAACAAAACATTCGTGTAACGCCTCACATACTCCCCAGTTCTTAGTTCATTAAAAACAAAATTGAAATAAAGCTTAATCTACATAAATAATTGTTAATTTAACATTTTTCAGAAATGTTTTGTTTGTCCAAAATTTAAATATTAGATATTAACTCGGTTAGTTATACTTCATGCTAGGATATTTGATACGAAATGTGTTTTTCATGCAGATTCGTTGATAAATATGGAAATTTAGCTTCACGTTTAATTTATTTCGGTTTTAATAACATAATCTTTATTGTGACCACCTTCAAGATGACATAGAAGCTTTTCAAACGTTTAGATCGAAAATCATGAGAGATGCGATTCGATTGTGGAATTTTATTACAATTTTAAACTATTTGTGTTAATTATCCCGTCGGGTATTGCCGTAGAAATTTATATTGCAATAAACGTGAAGTTAATTAAATTTAATTTCGTTAGGTGGTCTTAAAACTACTACATTATCGTCGTATTAAATCTGTGCGTTCATTATGAAGGTGAAAATAAAATAGGATCTATTAATAATGTTGTGTTTCCGCTGGTTTCTGAAATGTTTACATCCTTTATATAATTTTAGCATCATAAATTTTGAATAAATACATCGCTGTGTACTTGCATTTTCGTTGCAAACGACCGGCTGTCTGTCCCCATAGCATTTGGCACCGAATATTCTTGTACCACAGCCAACCTTTTGAAATATTCTTGGAAGGGCTAGGTTCTGACGTCAGCACGCACGTCACTAGCTTTTAATTAATATTAAAATTTTGCAAAACGGCGAATTAAATTAATTTTCTAGGGTAAAGAACGTCGACGTACGCGCACGGTTGATATAACAATTATTTTTAGCCCACTCGATTGTTTCAGAGCTTTTCTGTCCTGTATGTGCACGTTAAAATTTTGCCCGTCCTATGCTCGTTCGTTTCTTCCGCAGGTATCGTCTTCTTTGATTCTTATCATTAAATAAATCCAGCGTGCTTTGTTTGGTGGTGCAATAATTTGCCAAGGCATCTTTTATTTCTGCATCTACGGCTTACTTTGATCAGTGTCGTTGAAAGCAACTCTATTCACAATAAACGGTATTCTTTTGTTTAGTTCGCGTTTGTTTCGTGTTTTTTTCCATCCATGGTTGACGCTCTTTTGTTGTTATTATTTTTCAAATTTGATGCGCTTGTTACGTCTTATTTAAATGTCTGGCATGAACAGAACTACTGAATATTATTTTGTAACTTAAGGTGAAACTTTTAGGGTCGCTTTTGTTTTCTTTTATGTTCCGTTGTTTTCGCGTTAGACATTTTTTCTCAGAACTTGTTCTCACGGTTTTTTATTGGTGATTAGCCCGACTGAAAGCGTATTAAAAACTGCCAAACTTGTAAAGTAGACGTTTTACATGTAATCTCGAACTTGAAGCAAAATTAATTTAAGTTCTGTCTTTCGTAGAAGAAAAAAAAAACAAATTTAAAGATTAAAGATTAAAATTAAAATGGTAAACATAAAATAACCTGATGTATTTTAGTATATTAATTTAAGCGAAGTGGAGGTATAAATGGTTATATAAACAAGGGACGTATATCGAGGCGTCGTAAGTTGGAACTAAAAGACAATTTAATTTTGTTCAGGGTATTTCTTAAATGTTGCGAATACATTCGGGTGGTGATTCCTTATCGAAAACTAAGGGGTGTCTTTCATACAAAATTTTTTCCTTAGACGTCTCCTTTCGGATTTACACCCCCTAAAGGGGAGCGATAAAATTAGTTTTTTTTTTTAGTTTCTCAAATTTTAATAAATGTAGGAGAATAATATTAGGTAGATGTTTTATACTTAACAAAAGGTTTCTCATAGTAATATTTTCAATCATCTCCCACCTTCACAGGGGACTGAAAAGTGCGACCCCTGTTGCTTTTTTTATCAGAACTTTTTGGTGGGTTCAAATTTTGCAATTTAAACTATTTTTTTTAAAGCTTGATTTGTTTAAAAGCTTTTTTTATTCTTTAGTTTTTATCGTAAAACCTACAGTATTTGAGTAAAAAATAAAATAAGTAAACATGAACCATTAAATATTCCAATATAAAACGAATCATTTTTGTGGTTGTTTATGTTCATGTTAGGTAGAAGTGACGGCTGTAATTCATTTTGACGTTTACGCGGCGTCAACCCTAAGACGCCCGTCAATTCTACCCAACATGAACATAAACAAACCATGGCAACCACCAAAATGAATCGAAAAATAAATATGTATAAGACATATATAATTCTCCTACTTTCATCCAACTTTGAGAAATAAAATAAAACCCTAATTTTACCGCTCCCCTTTGAGGGGGTGTAACTCCGAAAAGATACGTTTAAGGAAAGACCCCCCTTAATTTTCAATAAGAAATCACCACCTGAACTTTTCGCAATTTTTAAGAAACACCCTGTACAGTAACAACATTTAATACATATTTAAAAGAAAACAGCTTTATTTGTAATTTGTAAAGCAAAATTTTTGACTGGGCCACGGTAACCAATCAATTTAAAAAAGAAAATTGTTCTAATTCTTTACTTACGCCAGGCCAGCTGCCCTTGCAGTTTAGTATAAAAGTTGTCAGCCTGAGTGAAGATGGCTGCAAAACTTATAGGTAAATTGCACCAAAGAGGAACAGCGTTCTATCATACGCTTTTTGTGAGTACACATGCGAAGATGAATTTGTGCCCCCGGGACACACACTACCCACAAAAAGCGTTTGACGGAACGTGGTTCCTCTTCGGTGCAATTTATAAGTTTCGAAGCCATCCTCAGGGTGACAACTCATATTAAACTGCAAGGGCAGCCGACTTGCCAGACAGAACTAGTAACATGTACCGATCGCATAGAATCTAAACCCTGGATTAACCCCGGGTTAATCCCCAGTTTTAGGCATTAGGGTTACTCCCGGGTTTAGCTTTTATACAATCACAACTAAGACACGACCGATTACTACACCTCACGCCTTCACCATAACCAAGGAAAATATAAAAGTGCGAACACGTTTTGGACGTCCCTCGTATAGCAATATGTAACACAGTAGTTAAGTGTTAACCTGCTTGTATAAACTTGCTATTTTTTTAATTATTTTAATGGATTTTATTCCGTACGATAATTTTTAATTGAACATAATTGGTTCTATCAATTTTTAATTAGCGTTAGCGGTGATATTCTCAACGTGAGTAATTTAAAATATAAGTATTGTCAGGGTTGAGCAGATTTAAATCAATTGATTTAAATCACGATTTAAATCATAATTTAAATCAAGTGATTTTAAAAAAAAAATCATTGATTTAAATCAAGTGATTTTTTTTTTAAATTATTAATTTAAATCACAGATTATGTGAGTACAATATAATATTAATTTATAATAAAACAAAATTGTATTACTATTAGTAATTAAATACACGAAATGGTGAATAAACCATATCAATTTGCTCTTGTAAAGTAATATTCATTGTGGAAATGCAATAATTCAAAAAATAAATGACAAGTTTTTGACGTTAGCGTAGTGAACAGTCAGTTTTTTCAATTTCCACGGCACTCTATTGCTTCAATAACGATTTGAAAAAAAATGTCGAATATCTCGAAAAGTATGAGTTTTGGGTATAGGACATACTTAACAAAATATGAAGCTCTTTTAAAGACGAATTCGATGACATAAAAAAATACAGGGGTTTGCATTTGAAAAAATCGAGTTACGAGCTTTTGAAAATCATGAAAGTTGCCACCTATTTATAAACACCCCTGTATGTGTGATTCAAATTTTTTCATATCGAGCGAACAGAGAAATTTTTTCTGCATGTCCATACCAAATTAAAACTTTGTATTTCAAAATAACTTCAGGAGAATTTTTTAAATAAAGACTTAAAACCTTGAATAATTTAGAAAATAATTTTTTTTTACAACGCCGTATAAAAACCTGTAGTACTTTATATTGATGCAAAGCTGAAATTAAGGCGGTCAAAAATATTAAATAAAAAATTGGGTGTTGTATTTGAAATATAAAAGTTGCTATTAGTTCCAGAAAGGTGACTCACCCTGTATATTTGAAAATATTTTTATTGTGTTGTTTAGAAAAAACTGTATAAAATAGCATTTGAATCAACTTCATATCTCAAGCCGTTTAGCCACAATCGACCGATCCCGCACTAATGACTCACCCTGTATATAATTAATTAAACATCACCATTTAGCACTGATTTTTTCAAAATTCTTAATCATTATATTTAATTTTTCATTTTGACAAAAATTTACCATTGAATTAAATATATTGATTATTAAATATATTAGCACAAAACAGAAATAGCATGTGAATATGTCACTAAATTCGATAATATGGTACATTTGATTTAAATCAAAAAAATCTGATTTAAATCAAAAAAATCTGATTTAAATCAAAAAAATCTGATTTAAATTAAATAAATCGATTTTTTTGATTTTTTTTTTAAGTCATGATTTTTATCCACCCTGGCTATTGATTACAAAGTCGACTATGTATTATCCTACACACTATCAACTGTTTTTGATTGATGTCATGTTCAATAGCAACAAACAATAATTGCTTTAGTCCGATGGGCATGCTTTGTTTATCTAATTTATTCACGGTTGGTTTGTAATGTAAGCGACAGTTAAATTATTTTAAAATTAAAAAATAACACAAAAGTGCGATACTTATCGCCAGGGAATCATTCAAGAGTATCGTTTTAGCGCGCACAGTCGCAATTTATTCTATAAATATAATGAAGCAAGACTTTTTAATTGTATAATTTTAATGTTAATTTGTTTTCTTGTTGCAGGTGAGTTCGTCTATGATGTCGTTTAATGACTGCGGAATTGCAGTTTTCACGGATCCGTCGCAAGGTTGGCACAGTGTTAAAATATTTTTTGCGTCCATGCAAATCACGCGCGCGAGTATCGCTTTTTTTTTCATTTCCCAGAGGAAAGGTTTTGTAATTATTAAGTAAAAGAGAGAAATGCGTTCGTGTCGGCGCTTGTAGTTGCTCATGAACGTTTATGAGTGCGAAATTTAGCATTTTTTTTGCATAAGCGGTTTAGTTATTTCGTGTTTATTTTGATTTACGGGTGGTTTGAACATTACGTCGACCGCATTTTGTTCTTCGAGGCGCTTTTTAGCCGTTACTAGCTCTAATAACGCACCAAAATTGTAGTCGGGTACCCATTGTTAAAAAAAAAATGTTTTCATTCACATCTCCATAAATACGTACAAGCTGTGCATAGTCTCCTATACTGTATAATAAAAGAGTTGCGCCTTTTCGCCCCGATTGGAATTAAAAATCGAAAAACTCGACGCACGGACTCGCGGTTTGCTTTAGAATACGTATGAGAGAACGAACCAGCTTCCTGTCGACATCCGGTTGCCGTACTTTTCGGGAGTGAAAAGTTATTACCGATAAACCGCCGAAAAATTTTTCTTCTGTGGGAATATGGACTCTTCGTAGCGCCGCCGGGACGCCGATTTGGATCCAGAAATTTTCAGAGAGCGCTACGGTCGGGTTTTTTCCAAAGTTTTAGCAGATTCTCATGAGCGTTTATTTGTTTTCACCCTAAACGTGAAATTTCCCCTCGAAGCCTTTTTTTGCCGGGACAAGCTACTGGCGATTGGCTTTGAGCGGGTCTCTTTGCTTCGAGACGCCGGCGTCGCCTTGCTCTCGGCGTCGGAACGGTACTTATTGTCGGAAAGTACGTAGTTTGGGCTTTTGATCTGTAAAAAAATTATTATTGTAGTTACAAAAATAAAACACTTAATAAAAGCATATACCGGGTGATTCAGTTTGACTGTCGCACCCCTATAACTTTTTAATTATTGATAATAACCCTAACAAACCTTATATTTTTGGGAACGGCGACAAATTCTCTATTAAATGATATGCATTTGTTATCTCTACGATGACATATGTCAAATCCGCGATAGTCAACTGTTTTTCTTTAAATTACATAGTATGCATTTTGTTGTTGATTCGGATAGAGAATTTAATTCTGAATCCAACCATGTATTAAAAAAGTATGGCTACATTAGAAAACTTTCGAGAAAAATCAGTTCAAAGTTTGTTCAAATTATAGCGAACAGTCTATTTAACACAACAAAAAACAATCAAATCTTAAAAATTATACTAACTATCAATGGAAATATATTAAAAATTAATTTTTAATAAACATAAAAACAAGTAATAAACTTTGACATAAAAAACGTATTCAAGCAGTTTGGAAGCGGGGGGCGGTCACTATGAATACATTCAAATCTAATTTTTTATGTTATTTGTTTTTATTTTTATTAAAAATTAATTTTTAATACATTTCCATTGATAGTTACAGTATAATTTTTAAGATTTGATTGTTTTTTGGTATGTTAAATAGGCTGTTTGCTATAATTTGAATAAACTTTGAACTGATGTTTCTCGAAAATTTTCTAATGTAGGCATACTTTTTTAATACATGGTTGGATTCAGAATTAAATTCTCTATCCGAATCAACAAAAAAATGCATACTATGTAATTTAAAGAGAAACAGTTGCTTATCGCGGATTTGACATACGTCATCATACAGATAACAAATGCACACCACTTAATAGAGAATTTGTCGCTGTTTCCAAAAATATAAGGTTTGTTGGGGTTATTTTCAATAATGAAAAAGTTATAGGGGTGCGACAGGCAAACTGAATCACCCGGTATTTTGGTCAATTATATTATTTGAGGTTATAAAAATTAACCAACTTGATATACAATTGTATTAAAAATTGTATTTTCTCTCCTAAAATGCAAAAATATACAGGCTGTTCCGTTTAAAACAGAAAAGTTAATGTGATATCCGGTTAAACCGTAGATGGGAATTTTTCCAACAATCCACAGTTTTATGTATTTTATTTATGGGCTCATTATACTTACAATAGTATTAAATTATTAGGTTTAGAAAATATCTCGAAAATTTGCTTTAAATATTAAAAACAATTCTTATTTTATCTTAAGCTTGTATTTTTCGTTGAATTATTAATTTACAAAAAAACACACATTTCAAACAAGTTTCTTAGTCTTATGTGAGATAAGTCATGAAAATTAATTATTTATTTTTTTGCAACTAGTGTGAAACAAGCAACAAGATGAAATCGAAATAATGTTACTAAAAAGATCCTGTTTATAGGAGCAGTAGATAGTTGATGCTATTTATTTTAATAATTCTTAAATGTGACGTGTACGCCTTTTCAGGTAAATTTTAATTAAAAATAATAAAATCATGCCATATGTGTTCTTAGCAGCTATTTTTTCATGCCGACATCAAAAATAAATCTTTATAAATCCGTTATGTACATTGAACAACTTGAATCTTTAATGTTTTTTTTTTAATCAATTTATAATTACACAAAAGGTACAGCTTAAAGGTACAAAATAAAATTGTATTTGGTATTTTAAACAAAATTTTCGTTACATTTTCCGAGCCTGCTAGTTTAATTCGATTAAATATTTTGTTTATTTCCTAAAGTTATAATTAAAACCGCAAAAACTTGCAAATTAAATCATCCCTAAGTAATATAGGGTGTTCCATTTAAAAAACTGACTTATTCGTGTTTGAAGTTCAGCAAAATGGACCGGACATAAGAAACATCCTGAGTATTATTTTATAAGTTTAACAAAACAATCACTATGACACTATTGTCAATTAGTTTCAAAGGAATTAGTTCTGACATTGCCAAGTTGAAATATTAATATTTTTTAGAGCCCTCTTCCTGTCAATATTTTCTTAAAAACTGAAACAACTCAAAAACGATGACTTTAGGTATCTACCTACAAAAGACCTTTCACATTTTTGAAAGAGAATTTAATTTTACATCTAAAAATTACAAAATACACAGGGTGTTTAATTCAAAGGAAAAAAATCACGTATCGGTGCTCAAAAACAAAACACTGTATAGTTGAAAATAATTTTAGGTTATGTAGTAAATGACCACAAACAACTTGTTCAATTTTTTTAATGTTTTTTTGTATTAACTGAGCAGCTTTAGAATAATTTGGCTTGGCTGGGATTTTTAGCTGTAGAAAACTTATAATGGGTAATATTTTGTTAATATTTTTTATTGTTTATTGAAGATTATTACAACTGTTTTCAATTTATACTTGTGACCACTCCGTATAAGATATATTAAATTAAATTTTGTTTTAGTAACAACACAATTTAAGCTTATATTTTTACTCAAAATTGACAACTTTATGTGCCGGTGTGATATAAATTTAGGTTCTGTGCTTCAGATACATGAATGTTTAACTTTTACTTTTATGTAAATTTGACTTGTTAACACCTGAATAACTACTTCGTTATTATTTATTAAAAATAATGGTTATATGTTACACTAACTCTTTTTAGTGAGTCTCCTAACAAGTCCCGCGTTACAGAACTTGTTTTAAAGCAGTAGGCCACGTTACTTTTTAACTTATGTATAATGCCGAGAATTATTTATCGTCCTATGGAGTGGAATATCGGCGCTAATTGTATGCGGTCGTTCTTTTTTTGTTAAATAAATTAAGACTGCTGATGTAAATGTTCGTTTTTTGCAGACGTCCTAATACACGTTATATATCTATCATCTAGTTGGCCGAATGAATGTGATGTTGTAAATATTATGAAACGTAATTTACACACTATTTCATTTAAGTCATACTAAACAAGAACTTGTTTAATTACTATTCATAATTAAAATGTCGGACGATTTATGCATATGTTTTAGAAATATTTGTACCGTCTGTAAAATAATTTGGATTTATAAACGAAAGAAAACAACAACTGTTTCCGGTCGGTATTCGCTTTGTAAGAATTTGAAATTGTATTTTTTTACGTTTTTTTTTTGCAGTAAGATTGTTTTGAATACTACTTAAAAGATATTTTAGAAATTGACAAAGCATATTTTTCAAGTTGTAAAAATACCATGTACGTTGACCATTTTAAACTCTATGTGACGCACTTGTTTTAAAAAACTAGATTTATAGGATGAAAAAGTTGTGTTGATAATAATACTGTGGGTGGGCATCCATTATTAATTAATATATTTGACAAAGCTTTTAGTTTAATAAATTGTTTGCCCATTAAGACTTCATTTTTAATATTTATATAAGATCATAAGAAAAGTTTGTTTTGAGGGAATAGTACTAAGCACCCATAATTAATATGACGGAAATCGTGGACAAATTAACTACTACGATGGGAATGTTTACATTTTTACCTATAATTCGCTTCCAAAAAATTGATTATTACTTTAATGTGTACAGGGTGTTTACTTGCAACTCAAATAGAGGCAATTATAATCGTGTATGAAGTTTTTAGGTATTTTGTCATTATTTCCATGGGTACTACGTACATGTAAATAAAATAAAAAATTGTTTAATAAATCTTTGTGTTCAAAACGTTTTAAACAATGAAAAAGGAAGTTTTTATAGCAAAACGTTTTACAGTGGCCATAGTTTGCGAGATTGTTAACTATTTAAATTAATAACCTTCTGCTAGTATAATTTAAAAATGTGTAGGTATAGACATTTTAAGAAAGTGCTAATATTTTAACGATAATGGAAGAAAATTATTATAAATATTCAAATAACCCCCCATTTTAAATTAAACATCCCATTCTGTTATTTAAAAAAAAAATCTTACATCGGCTTACTGTCTTTTATTAATTGATTTATATTCTTCAACTATAGCTTTATTCAAACAATTAATTTCGAGCCGTTCATAAGCCAAATCGATTAACTCAACTTTTTTTTAGATTTTAGTGCCAAAGAAGTTGATTAATTGCTAACTTTTTATATTTAAAATAACTGCTTAAAAATTAGGTTTAATACCACTAAATGACAAAAAAAAACATTTGGTCGTCAAATAATAAACTTTTTTTTTTCTCAAAAAAACAATTTTTTTTGGGAAATACTATTTTATGTATTTTATACTTTGTTGGATAAAGGATACACCTGTTATAATACATCCTACAATACAATGGACATTTGAATTTAAATTTAAAAAGGAATTTCAAAAAAAAAAAACTGTTTACTATTTTATCAATTTTCTCTACTTTTTGTTTTGTGGAGTTAATCGATTTGGCAACTGAGCGGCTCATCTATAAATCTCACTATCCGCAAACTATAGCCACTTAAAAGTTTATACCATGAAAAAAAAACTCTTTCTTCCTTCGAATTAAGTAAATATTTATTTTGATAGATTTAAAAAAAAATCTTTAAGTTACGTTACCAAAAATTAAATTGATAGACAGATACTGCCAAAATTTAAGTCCAATGAATATAACATCTTCCAGATTTAGACATCAAAATTTTAGATTAATATCTTAAATTAAAGTCGTACCTTTATTCTTATTGCTAGATAGGCTTAGATAGGCTATAACATTTTTTTCTATTGGTGCCACTACCTTTCGTATAAGTTGAATTGGCGATCAGATATTCACATTTAAAACAATAATAAACTCCCATGTTCGAGTGCAAATGTACATTCGGTATATCTAGCAACAAACAATAAATATTTAAAAGTTTTGTATCACATACAACCTCGGATGATATCCAGGTTCAACTGTTCTTTAATAGTATATTACATAACAAGAGTTGTGAGAAGCATATTACGCACGAGTGGAAAAGTTGCGCACGGACCGCGTAGCGGCGAGTGCGTATTTCTAAGAGTCCATAATTGCTTTACAACTCGTGTTATGTAGCTTACTTTTTCTACGATCACATATACATACGATTTTAAAGGCTTTTTGGCTAATATACGCATGTTATTGCGTCGTCTTGTCAACTTTGACGTAAGCCTACTTTGCCGTTTCTAGACAAGTGCGCGTTTTGCTTACCATGCATTGGGACTCTCTTACTATGCATGCAGGCTTTACGGTAAAAGTCATTTACATTAGTGGTCGTAGAAAAAAAAATTATAGACGCTTTCACTAACTTAACTTAATTGTGTTAAACCTTATTTATTTTGTAATTCTGTGTCACCTAACTTTGCCAGTTTAACGTGTTTGCCAACACACTATAACAAAGTTATGCTTGTAACGTCGCCGTCGGTAGATAAGTGCAACCCTGTATGGCAAAAATTTTCGAGGTCTATCACAGTTCGTGCAATTGTTTGTTGATTGACACAAGAAACAAAAACATTAGATTTTGTAGCGTTTGTACATTAATGTCGAACTTAATTTTTTCTTATTAATGTTAAGTATTAAATTCTATGCTTGTGTATGTGCCACACTGTAAATTGATACTTGCGTGTATATGCGTTTTCATATCACATTTTCGAACTGAAGGATATTATAAAACAAGAAAATAAATCTGCAGCGACTGTTCCAGTTACGACAGGAACACTTGAACATCGCGTATAAAGTCACATTACGACCATAACATGGTGTCAGTATTTTCCAGTTTTGTAACTTAAGAGTTAGTGTAACACGTATGCTAAAACAAGCTACCGTTTTTTTTTTGTGTTTAGTCGACTCGTGTAACTATCTCATCAAGTTACCTGCGTCTGCAGAAAATATTTGCTTTGCTAGTTTACATTTATCTCGCGCTTTGTTCTGTCATAATTTCAGTCAAACGCTACATAGTTTTGCGTAATTTTATGCGAGTGTTATGCCATAACGAAAATGTCACACGGGAGGGAAACAAAGCTCATAATTAGCTCCAACTTGCCTTGTGTTGTTTTTGTCTAGACAAATTACATTTGGTAGTTTGTTTGTCCTTAATGTTTCCGAAAGCGACATAGGGAAATATCGCGGCCGGCTCTGATGAAAGGACATAAAATTTGTTGGTAAATTACTTAATGTGCTGTAAAATCTGAATTATTGTAGGTAGGCAGAACTTGAAATGTTAATTAAAACGTCGCAGACTTTGTGTTTTAGAGTTTGGAGAGCATTGCCGCGCCGCGCAGTACCGCCCTTACATGGGGGCAAGCGGGTCTCCTGTCCCATGCGTTTTGTAGAATTCCGCTCATCATAAGCAATGAAATTGTTAAGATAATAATTAAAAATGTAGAAAAAACAAATTATTAATAAATAACGTGGCCATGTATGTACACAGGGCCCCGAAAAAATATTTACCCTGTGCCCTGCACGCCCAAACGTTTGTACACATATGAGGCAGAAAGCGAACGAGGCAAGACGAGGCCGAACGAATGCCTCATTCGTGTACTTTTGCGTAGCCAAACGAAACAACTGAGACAGCGATTATTGGGTAGAATTGACGGGCGTCTTTTATTTTGACGTTTACGCGGCGACAACGCTACAACGCCCGTCAATTCTACCGAATATGAACATAAACAAACCATGGCAACCACCAAAATGATTCGTTTTGTATTGGAATATTTGATGGTTCATGTTTACTTATTTTATTTTTTACTCAAAAACTAGGTTTATGCGAAAAGCTAAAGAGTAAAAAAAGTTTCTAAAGAAATCAAGATTTCAAAACAAATTTTTTTAATTGCAAAAGTTCAACCCACCAAAAAGTTCTGATAAAAAAAAACCAACAGGGGTCGCACCTTTCAGCCCCCTGTGAAGGTGGGAGACGATTGAAAATATTACTATGGGAAACCTTTTAATAAGTACAAAACATCTACCTAATATCATTCTTCTACAATTATCCAAATTTGAGAAATAAAATAAAAATCTAATTTTACCGCTTTCCTTTAGGCGGGTGTAACTCCGAAAGCAGACGTCTAAAGAAAAAATTTTATATGAAAGACCCCCCTTAATTTTCTATAAGGAATCACTTCCCGATTTTTTTGCAATACTTAAGAAACACCCTGTATATCGTCCACACACAACCAAATTTTCTTTGATGTATCGACTCCGTTCGCATAGCAGTGTTCTTTGTCACGGCTGAACGTCCAACTGTGAGCGTTTGTTCGGCCTCGTCTTGCCTCCGCCTCATATGTGTGCCTACCTTTATTAGCGGCCCTGTCGGCTCTCTTCAAGCTGCCTCTCTTTTTTTCTCTTCTATTTTTGATGTTAATTTTTTCGCCATGCTTTTTTTGCTTATTATCGCAATTTGCCTAGCTCTGTTTATTACGTACATATTATTGTCATGTATTTTTTATTTGATACTTCTGTGTTCATTTTTTTAAATTGAAATAGCCCTTCTACATTTTTTTGCGTCGCCTTGTCGTCTCGTTTTTGTTTTTTATTTTTTTGCCTTGCTTCTGAATGTCTCGATTCGCTTTTCTTTTGATTGCTTTGCTTTATTTCGTGTAGTATTTGTTTTTTTTTAAGGAAGAACATTTTTAAACTAAGTTTGGCTAACTCCTTAAACATAAAAGTATCATTGATACAAAAAAAAGTCTCGAGAAAGATTCGATCTCGCTTACAAGAAACTTCCTGTCGAAGTACATCCATTATTCATGATTTTTTGGACATTATTGAATAATAAAGTTATTCGAGTAGGTATTCGTGAAATTTTCAAATGATTGTTAGGTAATGAAATTAATTTATATAATTCAGGGCCGTACGCCACAATCATAGATAGTTAAATTACTAAACTTCATTAGCATTTAGGAACATCGAACAAGGCAGGTGGCACACATCTGATAACAAATACATTCATTTGCATTAGTTTTGCCTAACATATGTTGCATTAACAATTAGAAATTATCACTTTTATCGGATCTTAGCGCATCTGCTAGACGCTACGTAATAAGTTTATTTTTTGTTAAGTAATAACAAAAGAATAATGGATAGTGTTGCCAACAATGGCGCGGCTTACAGCGCACTTTTTCCTTCATTAGTGAACTACATTCGCCGGACGGACGTCAGTTGTAATGAAACAATTTTTTTTTGTTATTAACTTAAACAATTTATGTGTGGATGAGTCCGAGCACTTCCGGCAAAAAAATTGGTTTAATATATCAGTAGACATCGCGAGCTAATTAAGTCCGGTGAGCATTCACTTGTTAAATTAGAATGCAGAGCCAACGTTGATAATGTTGCGTTTGCAGTGTTAGTAAGCCGCCACATAACATAGTTGCTTCTAAATTTGTGTACTGTGATCAGGGATGGAAAACGTAACGTAACGATACCCGATAACGTTATAATAACGATTCAACTATAATTTTTTATACAATAACGTAACGATATTTTTATAACGTTATAATAACCGATAACGTTTCATTGAAAGTTATTTTGTATCGTTATTCTCTAGAAATTAAATTTTTATATGGCGATCTTTTTATTTTTAGAATATAGGAGTAATATTTTGTTTGTATATAAGTAATTAAAATGAAAATAAAATATCTCAACGTAATTTGTACTATTTTTTAAATTTACATTTACAGATCCTAAAAATAATGTCAGTTACAAATAATAATTATTTTTATACAGCACGTTTCTTAAATAATGCGAAAAAAATCGGGAGGTGATTCCTTATCAAAAATTAAGGATCTTTCATATAATTTTTTTTATCTTTAGCGCTTCCTTTCGGAGTTACACCCCCCTAAAGGGGATCGGTTAAATTGGGTTTTAATTTTATTTCTCTTTGGATAAATGTAGGAGAATGATATTCGGTAGATGTTCTATACTTATAAAAAGGTTTGCCATAGTAATATTTTAAATCATCTTCCACCTTCACAGGGGGCTGAAAAGTGCGACCCCTGTTGGTTTTTTTATCAGAACTTTTTGGTGGGTTGAAATCTAGCAATTTAATTTTTTTTTTGAAAACTTGATTATTTTAGAAGTTTTTTTTATTCTTTTCTCGTTAAACCTACAGTTTTTGAGTAAAAAATTATATGAATGAACTTGAACCATCAAATATTCCAATATAAAACAATTCATTTTGGTGGTTACCATGGTTTGTTTATGTTCATATTTGGTAGAAGTGACAGGTGTAATTCATTTTGACGTTTACGCGGTGACAACGCTAAAACGCCCGTCAAATCTACCCAATATGAATATAAACATCATTCTCACTCATTTGATTTCTTACTCAAAACTCAAAACTAAAGAATAAAAAAAGGTTCGAAAGAAATTAAACATACAAAAAAAAAAATGTAAATTGCAAAATTTCAACTCACCAAAAAGTTCTGATTAAAAAACCAACAGGGGTCGCACTTTTTAGCCCGTTGTGAAGGTGGAAGATGATTAAAAATATAACTATGGGAAACCTTTTAATAAGTATACCGAATATCATTCTCCTACATTTATCCAAATTTGAGAAATAAAATAAAAACCTAATTTTACCGATCCCCTTTAAGTGGGTGTAACTCCGAAAGGAGACGTCTAAGAAAAAAAATTTATATAAAAGACCCCATTTAATTTTCGATAAGTAATCACTTCCCGAATTTTTTTGCATTATTTAAGAAACACCCTGTATATCATAATTTATGTAACGTTATATAACGTTATATAACATAACAATTCATTTTTTAATGTTATTTATAACGTTATGTAACGAAAACAAATAATAAATAACGTTATACAATAACGTAACGATTTAAAACGTTATTCCATCCCTGACTGTGATGTTAATACCCTAATTTTTCAAAACAATTCATGTTTGCGTTTGTTTCGGGTTGAACCGGAAGTCCTGTTACGACATCTATATTTTCATCAAATCCGAAACGTACGAGGGTGGTTCAAATTTAACCCGAAATATTTTTTTTCAACGCTTTATTTAAACAAAATTCTTACAAAACAACTTAAACTATTTTTCGACGTATTTTCCTTCCAACTCTACGCACTTTTACCATCTTTTTGGAAGCTTCAAAATACCTTATTTTTAGAAGGTTTTTGATGCGTGTTTAGCCAGTTTTGCACAAAGTTTTTTACTGCATGACTGCATCATTATCTTCAAATCTTCTGCCGTCTAAAGCTTCTTTAAGAGGCCCAAACAGTTGAAAGTCGCAGGGCGGTGATGTAGTGTTTCCCAATGATATTTAACCAGTGGGTCAACTGAGCGCTATGGGGATGGGCGTTGTCGTAAAGAAGAATCACGCTTCTCTGATCGATCGAATTAGCGGGTTTAACTCGCTCGGATAACAGTTGAGAGTAATAATTGGCAATAATTGTTGGCGTCGGGTCGAAAAATCCGTAATACCACACATGCTGTATCTCAAAAGACGGTACCGGGTTTTTCTGTTACGAGGCCCATGCAAATATAGACCCATCTGGGCTTATATTTGGATTTTGTTTTCCAAATTGAAGCCCATGGGCCTATATTTGGGGACAAATAACAACGGGCTTTCTCGTAGGTAACGTCGGCCCGAGATGTCATTGCAATAGATGTGAACTGCGCATTTAACCCCAAAAATGATGAATAAAAAGTCTAGTAAACGAAAATCTTATAGGTACTATCCAGGAAAAACTACAGTTTCAGAATAAACCTGTTTGCGTTAAGAAGCCCATGGGCTTCTATTTAGAGACAACATGAGAACCTTAAAAATGCAAAAACCAATTACAAGTCCATGGGCTTCTTAACGGAAAAACCCGGTAGCCGTAATCTTTCCGGCTAAAGGTATGACTTTTGCTTTTTTGGGTTTTGGGGAACTTGTGTGCCGCCATTCCATGCTTGACCGCTTAGACTCTGGAATAAAATGATGAACCCAGGTTTCGTCAAATGCAAGCAAGTTGTTCAGAAACGCTTCTTCTTCTTGTCCAAATCGGTTTAGAAACTCTGTTGACAATTGAACTCGTTTTTGTTCCAAAGTAAGCAGCCGTTGGACCCATCTGACAGACTTTATTGTACTTCAACACTTACTTGTAGCGTGTTTGCCATTTTACGTACACATATTCGTCGATCATTACGAATAAGCTCGTCAATTCGCTGCATATTCTTATCGATAACGCAATATCGTGCTCCCGTGCTCGTCTCACATGAGTCAGATTTTCGACGCGTTCTCCACCTTCCCAAAAACTTTGACACCGGTGATACACCTGACTCTTTGAAAGGGTGTTTTCTCCATATTGTTGCAAAAGTCTTGAAACAATTTTAGCGGGTTTTGTTGCAAGGAAATTTGATAACAATACGTCGCGTAGCCGAGTTATGGACTGGTTGCTCTGTCATAGTTGACGAGACTTAACAAAAACAATTGAAACAACAATGACAGCACGTACGGCTTCTAGATAGTCTACTACTAAATTATTGGAAAAAGTCGATTTTCTGGGGTTTAGGAACAAAATTCCCGTTTAATTTTAAACCATCCTCGTGCGATTACAGTCAAATACCAAATTTCATAGTAATATCTTTAATAGTGTTGTATATATTTGTCTTTTTCAATACTTTTGCGCAGCACTGTATAAAGTGTTAGGAGTATAAAATAGAATGAAAATTCTTTTATCGATAAATCCGTTTGCTGCGTCTCTTTAACGTTAAAACTCCACGATGCATTATTAAACCGACGATGTCGTAAAAGTTTTAGTAGTTTATATTTTCTAAGTCACTGTAGCATATACGGACTTTTATTATCTTCTCGAACAAGTCTTCAGAATCTTATTAACTCAATACATTCATAGTATGTAAATGTTCTTCCCCAATTTTGTGTGTCCCTGCGAACGGCTGCCAGGTCTCGTGGAATCGTAATGTTGTCATGAATAATAAAAACTTTTAGTTTATTGCGTGATGTGTATTGTTATTTTGATATTTACTTGCAAATGAAACATCATGGCTTCGTAAAGAATTGTAAATGAGTTGATATTCGACACATTTTTTTGCTTTAAGTTCGTAGGAGTGAGACGTTAAAAAACCGGCGAGTTTTAGGGTGTCTGAATTCGGGAAAATTTACGGTTGGAACTAACCTGCGAAGTTGTTTAGGTTCAATTTATTAGCCACCTGTGATTGCTACTCTGAACTTTAAGTTCTTTTGTTTTATCGTTCACCTAATAATGTTACTTACACCTAAGTCTTTACCGAATGGATTTATATCGCACGGTTGGTTTGAAATGCATTGTTGTTTTAAACTGTTTCTCAAAATTAAAACAAAAAAAGTTTGAAAATTTAATCAGGTTAAAACAAAACAATCCTATATGGCATTTCATGTCCTGTTGAATGCGGCAAAATGTAATTACTATTGTTTAAAGTTATTTTACATTAGAAACTGTTGTTGATAATTCTAAAAGTTTACTAGTCAGCAACCTACATGAAACTTTGTCAATTAAAGTTACAAATGAATTGGGTTAGTAGTTAGTATCGTTAAGTTGTTAAATAAACTTTTTTTGGTAAAATAACTCAAAAAATTTATTTTAAGTACCTTATCTGTAATTTAAAAAAAATAAATCTACGACCCATAATGTAAATGACTTTTACCGTAAAGCCTGCGTGCATAGTAAGTGGGTTCTTACGCACGGTAAGCAAAAAGCACGGTTTTTTAAAGAAAAAATCAAAGGAGACTTACGTCAAACGCTTCCTGCATGCAAAACACACACTTCTCTAGAATTGTCAAAGTAGGCATACGTCAAAATTGACAATACAACGTAATTACATGTTTATAATAGCCAAAAAGCCGTTAAAATCGTAGGTGTTGTGATCGTAGAAAAAGTATGCTACATAACACGAGTTGTAAAGCAATTACGCACTCGTGGAAATACGCAACTTTTTCACTCGTGCGTAATGTGCTTCTTACAAGTCTTGTTATGTAAGATACTATTAACGCAAAACGTTTATGCTCGTATGATCTGGACGGCAAACTGTACATTTTACGTCCAAATCGAGCATAAACGATTTGTGCTGTTCCGCCCGGCGCGGCTTGGCGCGCTTGGTCTGAACGCCCCTTACGAAGGAACAAAATTATTTACTTGGCAGTGGCTTATAGCTTATAGGACACCCTGTATGTATATTTTGTGCTGATATAACATTAATAATTAATTGACACCCACGTATATTCATTTTATTGCATAGAAACTGTCTTGCAATTAAATAATTTCATCACTTTGGTAATAAACTGGTATTTTTCTCATAAAAATATGGTCGCAATAATTTCACCGCGGTGGGCTATTATATAAAACCCGCAGAATTCCTAGCGACAAGCCGTTGAAAATTAAGAATTGGTTCGCTACATGGGGCGGCGTTTATAAGAATGTTTCTTGTATTACATTTGTTAAATTTGCATAACTATGTAGTTGGCGATAATATATATTCGGCTTGTCCCAGTTTAGCTATTAACCGTTGAATTTTTAAGTGTAAGGGTTCTTTGAAATACACAAAGTTTAAGTGAGTTTTAAACTGTTTGCAGCAAAATAGAGTGGAGTTTGCTGCCACTGACAGGATAGTTACGGAAAAAAAAACACTGAAGAAATAAAATAAATTGTACTGTTGTATTTGTTTAACGCAGGGAGAATTTTCATAATTAATCAGACTATTATGTAGGATTTACAATTCAACATAAAAACATGGGGACCTCCTATGAAACCTTTAGAAATCGAAGGATGAATAAATTTATGTAGAATTGTGCTAAGTAAGAATATATCCTGAAAATTATGCACAGTTCCTGAAAAATTTTTTAAACATCATTTGTAAGATGCATTCATAGTTTTATTTGATCAACACTAAACATTTGAAAGGTAATAATTGTTTTTTTCTTTCAGTTTTTTTCAAAATTAACGCTGCTTACCTTTATAGCCTACTTGAAAATATTACTTTGCCCTAATAATTAACAATAAAATCGCGATATTTCGGAAAATATCAATTTTAGGTACAAAACAGGCTTAATGTTTTTAAAGGACAATTAAATTTTCTCAAAGGCTGTGTAAAATAATATAAGGCATTGTATTTAATAAAAATGAGTTGACATTTGATATATAACCTTGAATTTAAAGTATGTCAAAAGTCAGTCCTGCAAACGGAAAACTGAACAGTGAAATTCCCTAAATAAGCGTGCAGGTAGCAGTAAATGTTACGTTTGGTATGACATTGCTTGTGTTTTGAATTGACCACAATTTTGACGTACGAGCGCGCAGCGCGAGTAGTACGAATATTGATTTATTCGGTTTTAAAGGGTAATAACGAGTGTTGTAAATAAAAATTTGAGCCAATCGATTTTTCATCGACCCGCTTAGATATAATTGATATATGTCGGGAACATACATGGAACGTGCATCAAACGAAAGGCAAGTTTTTGCGCAAAAAGAATTTTACGCGCAAAGAGAATTCTACGCGCAAGGCGGGATCTAGCGATGAAGAGGCTACGGAATTACTAGTAATTAACAATAAAATCGCGATATCTCGAAAAAAAAAAAACAATTTTAGGTATAAACCAGGCTTCATGTTCTTAAAGTACAATTAAATTTTCTCTAAGTCTGTGTAAAATAATATAAGGCGTTGTATTTAAGAAAAATGAGTGATCGATGTTTAACATTTTATAAGTTTGACCAAGTGTAAAAAACGCCCTTTATGGTAATTTAAAAATGTAGCTAGTGCAAAGTATTAATTAATTCATTGTCAGTCTAAATTTTAAACGAATTTCTACTGCCTTTTTGAATTTAATAAATGTTGAAAATGTTTGAAAGTACTGCATCGCTCAAAATTTTCACAAAATATTAAACTTTACAAAAACGGTTGACCTTAGACCTTACACCCATATAACCTCATACATTTTTTGAAGTTAATATAAAGAGAAATTCAAAAATGTAAAAATATGCAGCGTGTTGTTTAAATTTTCAAACTCGAGTCTGTTTCCGGTCGAACCGGAAGTCGTATGCAACATCAATATCTTCATCGAATCCTTAACATACGAATAAAAATATAAATATATATATAAGTCCAGCCTGACTCTGTCTCTCTCGCTGTCTGTGACGCATGAATATAGTAACGCAGTAAACTACTACGGGTTCATTTGACCGACTGAGTTGTGTCTAATGAACCGTAAATTTTTACTCACGGGTAACATAACAGTGTCTAACTTGCAGCTCACGGTATTATAAAAAGTAATAGTTTAAATTTAAGATATACAATATTCCCGTCCTAGGACGGGCTAAGTGCTAGTCTTCAATCGTGTTCTAGATGTTTTTCTGTTTCCATACTTTTGTGCAGCACTGTACTTATTATACGTATGGTAAAAAAGTAATGGGTCGCATCGAGTTACTCTCTCTAAGAAAGAGAGCCGCAAGTACAAAAAGTTTGCGCACCACTGCTTTAAAACATAAAACTTTATAAGTATAGCGCATAACAGGCAATTAAAAGTGAATTTTATGACCGCAGATCATAAAACGGTAGTCAGTTGTTTAAGCTTTTTATTTATATACTTCATTTGTTTTGTGATACAGCCTACTGCATAAAATTTGTTAACATATAATGCGTAATATATCACTTCTTTTGATATCCTGTTGTTTATGTCTGGGTTGGAAACTTCTTTCGTCCGTGTCTACGTCCTGAAACTAGTAAACAAACAAGATTAGTCCTTGCACTTTACTAATTAATTATGCAGTCAGTAATTGCTCGTTTCAGTAATTTCGTATTCCAGTAGTTCATTTTTATCGTCTGCTGTGAGTAGTTCGTTTAATAACGCTAATTTTCTATCCACTGAACACAACCATACTAATAATAGCTCTTCTATAATTACTTTGTTACGGCGATATGTTTTTATTTATGTTTAATCGGTTTTGCATTGTGTTTCCTTCGCTTGGGAGTGTAAATGTATTAGAAGCGGATACTGAAAAAAGCTTCTTTTATTTACGGGTGTGAAGACAGCAGCCAAACATAGCAGCTATTTTTTACGGAAACTCCCGAATGATTCATAGACGCACATAAATGTAGATAGCGAATCGAATTCCCTTATAGACCAATTCAGTATATGTTAACAAGAAATGTAAGCCACAGACGATAATTTAAATTGTGGAATCCATCTGTAAATATTGCACCACTACAAGCAAAATTCAATTATGTTTAATAAAGGTGCCCTGGCCGTATTGTCACTATAAAATCTTCAGAAACAAACACTGGCAGCTATCAGATAACACAAATTTAATATTTAGCAAAATTATTGCTTCTAGAATAACAGAAAAATAAACTAAGATTAAAAAAGCAATATGAACAAAAATACTATCACTATAAATAACATGAGTAACACAGGTAATGTCAATAAAAATGTACTTTAAATTAAAAAAAAAAACATTATCTCGCGTTTCCCACTAGTTATCACTCCAAATTTTTTACAAACAGACACACACGACCCCCAGCTATCGTATACCGTATATATGACCTTTTGCAAAACTCATTCTCATAGTAAAATTTTGAAAAATATGAAAAAAGTACTTTAAATAGTATTAAAAAAAAATCGTTATCTCGCGATTTCCACTTGTTATCACTCCAAATTTTTTACAAACAGACACACACGACCCCCAGCTATAGTATACCGTATATATGACCTTTTGCAAAACTCATTCTCATAGTAAAATTTTGAAAAATATGAAAAATGTACATTAAATTATTTAAAAAAAATCGTTATTTCGCGATTTCCACTTGTTATCACTCCAAATTTTTTACAAACAGACACACACGACCCCCAGCTATCGTATACCGTATATATGACCTTTTGCAAAACTCATTCTCATAGTAAAATTTTGAAAAATATGAAAAAAGTACTTTAAATAGTATTAAAAAAAAATCGTTATCTCGCGATTTCCACTTGTTATCACTCCAAATTTTTTACAAACAGACAAACACGACCCCCAGCTATCGTATACCGTATATATGACCTTTTGCAAAACTCATTCTCATAGTAAAATTTTGAAAAATATGAAAAAAGTATTTTAAATTGTATTTAAAAAAATCGTTATCTCGCGATTTCCACTAGTTATCACTCCAAATTTTTTACTAACAGACACATACGACCCCCAGCTATCGTATACCGTATATATGACCTTTTGCAAAACTCATTCTCATAGTAAAGTTTTGAAAAATATGAAAAAAGTACTTTAAATAGTATTAAAGAAAAATCGTTATCTCGCGATTTCCACTTGTTATCACTCCAAATTTTTTACAAACAGACACACACGACCCCCAGCTATCGTATACCGTATATATGACCTTTTGCAAAACTCATTCTCATAGTAAAATTTTGAAAAATATGAAAAAAGTATTTTAAATTGTATTTAAAAAAATCGTTATCTCGCGATTTCCACTAGTTATCACTCCAAATTTTTTACTAACAGACACATACGACCCCCAGCTATCGTATACCGTATATATGACCTTTTGCAAAACTCATTCTCATAGTAAAATTTTGAAAAATATGAAAAATGTACTTTAAATAGTATTAAAAAAAAATAGTTATCTCGCGATTTCCACTTGTTATCACTCCAAATTTTTTACAAACAGACACACACGACCCCCAGCTATCGTATACCGTATATATGACCTTTTGCAAAACTCATTCTCATAGTAAAATTTTGAAAAATATGAAAAATGTACATTAATTTATTAAAAAAAAAACGTTATCTCGCGATTTCCACTTGTTATCACTCCAAATTTTTTACAAACAGACACACACGACCCCCAGCTATCGTATACCGTATATATGACCTTTTGCAAAACTCATTCTCATAGTAAAATTTTGAAAAATATGAAAAAAGTACTTTAAATAGTATTAAAAAAAAAACGTTATCTCGCGATTTCCACTTGTTATCACTCCAAATTTTTTACAAACAGACACACACGACCCCCAGCTATCGTATACCGTATATATGACCTTTTGCAAAACTCATTCTCATAGTAAAATTTTGAAAAATATGAAAAATGTACTTTAAATAGTATTAAAAAAAAATCGTTATCTCGCGATTTCCACTTGTTATCACTCCAAATTTTTTACAAACAGACAAACACGACCCCCAGCTATCGTATACCGTATATATGACCTTTTGCAAAACTCATTCTCATAGTAAAATTTTGAAAAATTATGAAAAAAGTACTTTAATTGTATTACAAAAAATCGTTTTAACAACTTGTAATTAATTTATGATTGTGTAGCTTTTTAGCAGCTGCTAGTCATGAGGTAATTGGCAATGAGTAAGAAATATATCGATAAGTAATTTAGGAATGATTTTAAAACAAAATACGCAATAATTGGTGGGGTGCAAAATAAATAAACTTAAGTTTATGACAAAAATAGGATAAACATATTTTATACATTTTTTGAGTGAAGTTTTACGTAGGTAATGATATTAATTGAATTGAAACACTAATCAAGATTATTTAATACATTCTGCGTGTAAATAAGTTCCGGTCGATTATTTTAATAGATTTCTTATGCACAAATTTTCGTTAATTTGGCCATATAATGTTCTCAATAACAACAAACAACAAATCAGGGTGGATAAAAATCATGATTTTTTTTTAAATAAAAAAAATCGATTTATTTGATTTCTATCAGATTTTTTTGATTTAACCCTTGAAATGCTGTACAGTTTTTGACAACACTAATAACGAAGTGGGGTCTTCATGGGACCCCATGTTAAAAAATTGAAAATAATAAAATAAATATGTTAAAAATATTGATATAATTATAAAATAAACATTTTTTGAAAAAACGTCCACTCCCAGCAGCGGGGTACGACGGGATATTGCAATTCTGCTGACTCACAGGACCGCCGTAAAAACATGAAACACGTGTGCGGTCGGCGTTATCAACCGACACAGAAAAAGACAGAATGCATGTATGTATTTAGTTGCCGCCTACTGGCATTAAGTTTTTGTCAGTTGTATTTTGTTTTTCATTAAGTGAAAATCGCTTTTTGTTCTTTGTACAATTTGTTCTGACCAAAATTAGCAGTGTTTTTGGTGCTTACTTAAAATGTTTAGTTCGCAGATTTAGGGTGTTATTTAATTGGTGTAAATTACATACGCACCTAGCACTAAACGTTTTATTTTAGAACTTTTGAATTTTGTTTTTTAATCATGAGGCCCAAACAAAGAGATAGTCGTTTGTTGCAAAACTTGATAAGTTTTATAAAACATATACTTCCACAGTGCACTTATCAAGATTTATTGAATTTAAACGCAAATCACCCTCTAATTACGTCCATATGTGCGAAGTTTAAGAATTCAAAATATAAACATCCTAGTGCTGTAATGCGAATGTTGCTAAGAAATGAGGGTAATATAAAAGAACAGTTTCTAGCTGAGTCACGTAAAATGAGGGTAAATAAAAATAATTTGATGCAAGTATTAAGTGAACTGATTAAAAATAATATCGAAATGGATGTTTCGTACCAGGCTAAGACTTCTGTATATAGCGAAATATGTTTACGATTTGGACTAAAAAATAATGTTAAAAATCGTCTACATATATACGTGTTGTGGAAGCGAATATGTAAAGAAAATATTTTTGGTCATTCAGCTCCACCGGTTGACCAAAAGTATTTAAAAACATGTAATTTAAGAGATGGCACAGTAACCCCAAAACGCAACTTAGACTTTGAACAGTTGCGTAAAAAAAGAAGGGTTTTAAGTTTAAAGACTATTGCGGAGTCCCAGGAATCAGGGGATAATACAATAAATAAAGATGACATGGATGATAATAGTTCTTCTGCTTTATTATTATCATCGACGCCTAAAAAACTACAGCAACAATTATGCAGTGTACCGCAACCAATTAACGCGTCTGATTATTTTTCTAATGTAACCCCCATCAAAAAAGTTGTTGTTGAAGAAGATAACATTGCCGACAATAATTCTTTTAATATAAGCAATGAAGATTTTGATGTGCCGTCTAGTCTTATGAACTTATCATCAACTTCAGATTCTAAAATAATTCCACACGGTTCTAAAAATGTTAGTGAGCGCAACCTCGATAATATAGTTCGTAGCTTTAAAAATTGCACTGTTTTTGAAGGTAGTTTCCAAATTCCGCAAAGTGCATGGAATCATATTTTTTCTGGAGAAAAATTAATAAGTCAATATTATCCATTTTTTTTTCGCAACAGAATAGCTAAATATGTTAACAACACCTGTCAGCTAATATTTAAGTACATAAAATATTTAAAAAAGTCAGCGACGATTAATATATTCGCTAAATGTATGCATAGTAATTGCAAAATGTTCAAAATTACAGTTAAAAACTATTTCGTCCAGGTCCACAGTTCGTCCATTGATTATTGCCATAAATTGAAACTTACATCTTACGTGAAAGGTGTTGAACGATCAATTGCGAAGTTGCATATTGTAAATAAAAAACCATCGTCATACAAACGCGAAACTATAATATCTGCTCACCAGCACATCCTTAATAGTGGAAATTTGCAAAATATAAAATCAGATTCGACTATTCGTCAAATTAAATGCGAAGCAAAAGGATCTCTTGACAGATACAAAAACGACATTTTAGACCTTGTGAATATGCAAGCAGATCATCCAGA
Organism: Elmis aenea; assembly: GCA_947652605.1. Taxonomy (NCBI): domain Eukaryota; kingdom Metazoa; phylum Arthropoda; class Insecta; order Coleoptera; family Elmidae; genus Elmis; species Elmis aenea. The sequence goes on along the minus strand of OX393580.1, from coordinate 41,414,283 downwards.
ATACATTCAAGAAGTGGCATTTCCTTTTAATGTGAAACTGTTCAGCAAACAACAGCTACACATTTTAGATAAACAAAAAAAAGGAACATCGCTACCTTTAATTCATTTCGACGCCACGGGGGGGATTGTTAAAAGTCCAACTAAAGGGTCAAAGCGGATATATTTATACAGTGCCGTCGTTCAAATAGATGTTATTCAAAGAGTTTGTCCCGTTTTCGATATGATCTCAAGTATGCATTTTGCTAAAACAATATTTAACATTTTTAATGCGTTTCGGACATTCTGTGAAGAAAACGATAAATGGCCTATATTTAAAGGCGTCGTCACTGACTTTAGTTTTGCTAACTTACATGCGATATGTAAATCATGTAACAGACTTACACTAGTTGAGTATTTAGGTATATGTTATGAGATAACACGAAAACAGAAATTGAAACCATCTGACTTTGTAACAATACATCTTTGTTGTGCCCATTTTATGAAGATGGTATCAAAAGACATTGATCATTACAGCAGAAATGAGACTCAAAGCAAACTATTTAAAGAGTTATTAGCTGCCAGCATTTTGCTTACAAATTTGGAGGATTTCAGCAAATGGTTTTTCAATTTGGCAGTGTTATTAGGGAGTGAATATTACAATAAACAAGTGAAAACTGTATATGAGCAATTATTAAATCTATGCACTTCTGACGTCAAAAATGTAGTTGACGAAGAATTACCTTTTTCTCACATATATACACTAGAACCGAATTTTGAAACAAACAGCGGAAGAATTTATAGTTCTAGTCCTTTTTATAAACATTTTAGGTTTATTTTCGACAGCATTAATTTAGAAAATCGTCAGACCGCACCAAATATATATGCCAACAAAGAATTTTTAGCAATTATTATGGTTAAGTACTTACCTTACTGTCCCTTATGGAGCGGACTTATGCTCTTTGAGTACGGCATCAACAAAATAAGTAATGCAGCCGTAGAAAACTATTTTGGACATTTAAAAAAGAATATATTGATTGGTGAAAGAAACTTAAAATGTTCCCGTTTTATTAGAAAATACAGAAGCTATACATTAGCAATACACAGGGAAATTAATTTAAACATCGGAAAGAAGGCTTTAACAAAGCAAATTAAAGCAAAAAAAGATGATTCTTGTGAGAAAACCGCACAGGAGTCATGGAACAAGAAAAAGAAGACATCAAGTAGTCATTTCCATGGACGATTTTTAAAGAGCCAACAATTATCCCAATTATCGTCTAATGTGCCAACAACAGAAAAAACTGAAATTGTACATGAATTTACAAAATGCTTATATTGTGGACGCGGTTCTTTCGACACAACGACTGACTGGGTACAATGCGATTTATGTGATGGATGGGTACATCAAGAATGCGAGGCAACGACCACCAAATCCTTTTCTGGCAGTTTTGTGTGCCAGTTGTGTCACATCGAAAGTGACTTAAATAAAGAAAAAAACAACTCAAATGCAGTTGCAGAGCAAAATGCCTTGCGAGAAATATGTGAAGAATTTCTAAAAACTCTAGCATTAACTGAGCGAGAAATTTGTAATCTACAATTGTTAACTAGAGATCAAAGTAACAGCAAACAATGGTATATTGAACGGCAAAAGCGATTAACTGCTTCAAATTTTGGTAGAGTTTGTAAAGTAAGAGATCCATCTTCGGCTGTTAATATAGCAAAAGATCTGGTACTAACGAAACAAATTGACAATCGTGCAGTTAATCACGGAAAAAAATACGAAGGCGATGCTATTAAAAAGTATATAGCAGAAACAAAAAATGTTTGTCATTCTGTGGGCTTATGCGTTCACAGGAGATACCAATATCTCGCTGCGTCCCCAGATGGTCTTGTTGAAAATGAGGGTGTCATAGAAGTAAAATGTCCATACTCTATTAAAGATAGTCATCCAAAGAACGAACAGTTACAATATTTGGACAGCAAAGGACATCTTAAAGTTACTCATAGCTATTACTACCAAATTCAAGGCGTTTTAGAAATCACTAACAGAAAATGGTGCGACTTTATTATTTTTACTCATAAAGGTATAACCGTTGAACGTATCTTAAGGGATAACAAATTTTGGGACACAATTTTTCCAAAATTAAAGTCCTTTTACATGTTCTATTTGCTTCCTCTAATTGTAAAACCAAATATACACCTGTCATTGAACAATTGCAAGTGGACTACGTCTAAAGACATAGAATTTCTACCGAATGGGTTAGTTGATGATGTTGATTATTATAAACTACTTCCAAATAATCGCGGTTACACTCTCTCGTACTACGAAACATTAGACTGTCCCGTTCGAGAAATTCTTATTAGTGACTTTTTAACGCTAAATGACCAACAATGGTTAGCTAATTTTGTCGTTGATATAGCTATAAACTTGTTAAATCAAAATAAAGAATATTTAGTAATACCTAGTAATGTCGCAACAATAATATTCAAAGGAGAAGAGTTAACACACTATTTTATTAAATCTGTAAGTATATCTCGTCAAAAGTTGGCCATGCCAGTGTTAATAAATGAAAATCACTGGTGTTTGGCGCTTGCAAATCTTGAAACTAAAACTTTCAGTTTTATAAATCCATTAGGAAGTACTGAGCAAATGACAAAGAGATTTTTAACTCACTTTATAGAATTCATTAATAAAAAAAATATAAACGTGAATGCTGGTTCCCAACAATGGAAAACACTTGTTTATGCACATATCAAACAACGAGATACACATAATTGTGGAGCATATATAGTATACTTTTTCAACAACATTGTTCGAGGTGAGGAACTCACTCAGTTTTGCAATATGAAAGAATACCGCAAAAAAATCAAATATTTGTTGCTTAACAAATCGTCTGTGATAAAAGACAATTGTTTGTATTGTGGAAGTAATGCACGTGGCGAACAAGTTTTGCATTGTAATGTTTGCTTACGTTTAATACACATTAAATGCTTACTTATTGATGGACAAAAATTATTACTAAATAATATATGTGATTTGTGTCGCCAATATTAAAACTTGTTAACAAACCTACATTAGTCCGCTGTCTACCTCAAGTACCCATAACTTTACGAAATAGGGTATCGTTACCCTAATAAATAACAATACACTTGTATGCAAGATTTTGTGAACGATGTTAACTAAAGACAGTCAACCCGACAGTTTTTAAAATGATTGCCCTAGCAATACATTGTGCGTTTATAAATTTTCGTATTGTTTGTATATTATTGTGTACATATACTATTTGTTCATATAATGTTTTATTGTCTTTATGCATTTATGTTTATTTACAATTTTTTTCTATTTTTCATATATGTTATGCCAACTATCAGATACGATAAAATATTATACAAGAATCAATTTTACGAACATCGTTTGTATATGTCAAGTGATATTAAAAAATTATTTATACATTTTTTTGTTAGTTTTTCCTAAATCATCCATGTATTTATTTTCAGTTTATTTTCAGTGATAACAAGTGGAAATCGCGAGATAACGATTTTTTTAATACAATTAAAGTACTTTTTTCATATTTTTCAAAATTTTACTATGAGAATGAGTTTTGCAAAAGGTCATATATACGGTATACGATAGCTGGGGGTCGTGTGTGTCTGTTTGTAAAAAATTTGGAGTGATAACAAGTGGAAATCGCGAGATAACGATTTTTTTTTAATACTATTTAAAGTACTTTTTTCATATTTTTCAAAATTTTACTATGAGAATGAGTTTTGCAAAAGGTCATATATACGGTATACGATAGCTGGGGGTCGTGTGTGTCTGTTTGTAAAAAATTTGGAGTGATAACAAGTGGAAATCGCGAGATAACGATTTTTCTTTAATACTATTTAAAGTACTTTTTTCATATTTTTCAAAACTTTACTATGAGAATGAGTTTTGCAAAAGGTCATATATACGGTATACGATAGCTGGGGGTCGTACGTGTCTGTTAGTAAAAAATTTGGAGTGATAACTAGTGGAAATCGCGAGATAACGATTTTTTTAAATACAATTTAAAATACTTTTTTCATATTTTTCAAAATTTTACTATGAGAATGAGTTTTGCAAAAGGTCATATATACGGTATACGATAGCTGGGGGTCGTGTGTGTCTGTTTGTAAAAAATTTAGAGTGATAACAAGTGGAAATCGCGAGATAACGTTTTTTTTTTAATAAATTAATGTACATTTTTCATATTTTTCAAAATTTTACTATGAGAATGAGTTTTGCAAAAGGTCATATATACGGTATACGATAGCTGGGGGTCGTGTGTGTCTGTTTGTAAAAAATTTGGAGTGATAACAAGTGGAAATCGCGAGATAACGATTTTTCTTTAATACTATTTAAAGTACTTTTTTCATATTTTTCAAAATTTTACTATGAGAATGAGTTTTGCAAAAGGTCATATATACGGTATACGATAGCTGGGGGTCGTGTGTGTCTGTTTGTAAAAAATTTGGAGTGATAACAAGTGGAAATCGCGAGATAACGATTTTTTTTTAATACTATTTAAAGTACTTTTTTCATATTTTTCAAAATTTTACTATGAGAATGAGTTTTGCAAAAGGTCATATATACGGTATACGATAGCTGGGGGTCGTGTGTGTCTGTTTGTAAAAAATTTGGAGTGATAACAAGTGGAAATCGCGAGATAACGATTTTTCTTTAATACTATTTAAAGTACTTTTTTCATATTTTTCAAAACTTTACTATGAGAATGAGTTTTGCAAAAGGTCATATATACGGTATACGATAGCTGGGGGTCGTATGTGTCTGTTAGTAAAAAATTTGGAGTGATAACTAGTGGAAATCGCGAGATAACGATTTTTTTAAATACAATTTAAAATACTTTTTTCATATTTTTCAAAATTTTACTATGAGAATGAGTTTTGCAAAAGGTCATATATACGGTATACGATAGCTGGGGGTCGTGTGTGTCTGTTTGTAAAAAATTTAGAGTGATAACAAGTGGAAATCGCGAGATAACGTTTTTTTTTTAATAAATTAATGTACATTTTTCATATTTTTCAAAATTTTACTATGAGAATGAGTTTTGCAAAAGGTCATATATACGGTATACGATAGCTGGGGGTCGTGTGTGTCTGTTTGTAAAAAATTTGGAGTGATAACAAGTGGAAATCGCGAGATAACGATTTTTCTTTAATACTATTTAAAGTACTTTTTTCATATTTTTCAAAATTTTACTATGAGAATGAGTTTTGCAAAAGGTCATATATACGGTATACGATAGCTGGGGGTCGTGTGTGTCTGTTTGTAAAAAATTTGGAGTGATAACAAGTGGAAATCGCGAGATAACGATTTTTTTTTAATACTATTTAAAGTACTTTTTTCATATTTTTCAAAATTTTACTATGAGAATGAGTTTTGCAAAAGGTCATATATACGGTATACGATAGCTGGGGGTCGTGTGTGTCTGTTTGTAAAAAATTTGGAGTGATAACAAGTGGAAATCGCGAAATAACGATTTTTTTTAAATAATTTAATGTACATTTTTCATATTTTTCAAAATTTTACTATGAGAATGAGTTTTGCAAAAGGTCATATATACGGTATACTATAGCTGGGGGTCGTGTGTGTCTGTTTGTAAAAAATTTGGAGTGATAACAAGTGGAAATCGCGAGATAACGTTTTTTTTTTAATACTATTTAAAGTACTTTTTTCATATTTTTCAAAATTTTACTATGAGAATGAGTTTTGCAAAAGGTCATATATACGGTATACGATAGCTGGGGGTCGTGTTTGTCTGTTTGTAAAAAATTTGGAGTGATAACAAGTGGAAATCGCGAGATAACGATTTTTTTTAAATATTTTAATGTACATTTTTCATATTTTTCAAAATTTTACTATGAGAATGAGTTTTGCAAAAGGTCATATATACGGTATACGATAGCTGGGGGTCATGTGTGTCTGTTTGTAAAAAATTTGGAGTGATAACAAGTGGAAATCGCGAGATAACTATTTTTTTTTAATACTATTTAAAGTACATTTTTCATATTTTTCAAAATTTTACTATGAGAATGAGTTTTGCAAAAGGTCATATATACGGTATACGATAGCTGGGGGTCGTATGTGTCTGTTAGTAAAAAATTTGGAGTGATAACTAGTGGAAATCGCGAGATAACGATTTTTTTAAATACAATTTAAAATACTTTTTTCATATTTTTCAAAATTTTTCTATGAGAATGAGTTTTGCAAAAGGTCATATATACGGTATACGATAGCTGGGGGTCGTGTGTGTCTGTTTGTAAAAAATTTGGAGTGATAACAAGTGGAAATCGCGAGATAACGTTTTTTTTTTAATAAATTAATGTACATTTTTCATATTTTTCAAAATTTTACTATGAGAATGAGTTTTGCAAAAGGTCATATATACGGTATACGATAGCTGGGGGTCGTGTGTGTCTGTTTGTAAAAAATTTGGAGTGATAACAAGTGGAAATCGCGAGATAACGATTTTTCTTTAATACTATTTAAAGTACTTTTTTCATATTTTTCAAAATTTTACTATGAGAATGAGTTTTGCAAAAGGTCATATATACGGTATACGATAGCTGGGGGTCGTGTGTGTCTGTTTGTAAAAAATTTGGAGTGATAACAAGTGGAAATCGCGAGATAACGATTTTTTTTTAATACTATTTAAAGTACTTTTTTCATATTTTTCAAAATTTTACTATGAGAATGAGTTTTGCAAAAGGTCATATATACGGTATACGATAGCTGGGGGTCGTGTGTGTCTGTTTGTAAAAAATTTGGAGTGATAACAAGTGGAAATCGCGAAATAACGATTTTTTTTAAATAATTTAATGTACATTTTTCATATTTTTCAAAATTTTACTATGAGAATGAGTTTTGCAAAAGGTCATATATACGGTATACTATAGCTGGGGGTCGTGTGTGTCTGTTTGTAAAAAATTTGGAGTGATAACAAGTGGAAATCGCGAGATAACGATTTTTTTTTAATACTATTTAAAGTACTTTTTTCATATTTTTCAAAATTTTACTATGAGAATGAGTTTTGCAAAAGGTCATATATACGGTATACGATAGCTGGGGGTCGTGTGTGTCTGTTTGTAAAAAATTTGGAGTGATAACTAGTGGGAAACGCGAGATAATGTTTTTTTTTTTAATTTAAAGTACATTTTTATTGACATTACCTGTGTTACTCATGTTATTTATAGTGATAGTATTTTTGTTCATATTGCTTTTTTAATCTTAGTTTATTTTTCTGTTATTCTAGAAGCAATAATTTTGCTAAATATTAAATTTGTGTTATCTGATAGCTGCCAGTGTTTGTTTCTGAAGATTTTATAGTGACAATACGGCCAGGGCACCTTTATTAAACATAATTGAATTTTGCTTGTAGTGGTGCAATATTTACAGATGGATTCCACAATTTAAATTATCGTCTGTGGCTTACATTTCTTGTTAACATATACTGAATTGGTCTATAAGGGAATTCGATTCGCTATCTACATTTATGTGCGTCTATGAATCATTCGGGAGTTTCCGTAAAAAATAGCTGCTATGTTTGGCTGCTGTCTTCACACCCGTCTTTTATTTTTATACAACGTGAAATAATCTGCAAGTGAAACAAGAGATTGAATTTCATCGCCTTTTTAAATTGGAGTTTAAACGCATAAAAAGTAGATTTATTAACTCCTTGTAATAGTAACAATGGCACTTCTTACTCGCCAAGTTTGTTTTTTTTTGTTAACATTTCGTGATTGTATTGGTTTAGTTCGCGTTGCAGACGAAACGCCTACAACTCAAAAACATTAATACTGATCAAAATAAGTCTGATAAACCACTGTTTTTAAGCTAACCGCAATGTAGAGTTCTGATAACGGGAAAATACATAAACAGAACAATAGAAGGTAACCGAAAATATTTTTAAAGGCTGATTTAAAAAATACTGTAGAAAATTAAGTAAATCGATTTTGCCTTAATTTTTTTTTTAGAGGAATTTGAAAACTGGTCTTATTTAATAATGGTGGAAACTATGTAGAGAAGTAGTTTAGGCATTGGGGGTATGACAATCTAATAATTAACAATTTTCACAAAATAAATTCTCGTTCTTTCTTTAAACCAAACGGTATGTTCTTTTCGAATATGCCTTTTATTTAAAAATCTACCATGTAACGAAGGATTTTTATTTATGGTTTAAGACCACTAGTTTTTAAATTATATTTTTGTTATTAGTACAAACGGTAAGCTAATTCAAATTGTCAAAGATTTAGGAAGAAGTTGTTTTCTGTAGGTTCCGTTATATAAGTTGGAAAAAATTGTATTACATCTTAATACGATGTAACTTTTAATGCACCCTAAAGTGTTAAAGCAATTTGTCTTGAGAATCGTGAAACAAGCTGGCAATTTAATATAATCCCTGACGACCAGTTATTCTTGGAATTGTTGGTCGTTGTGTTGTGTGTGGTGACAAGACAATATATTTACCCGCAAAAAAGTCCATGCACAACGGATTTAAGACAAATCCTCGCAAAATAGGAAACTCTGAAACCTGTTTTTAAGCGTTGCTGTAGTGAAGGAGTAGTTGGCTATGCATGAAATTTTCATATGAACTTTAAACTTTGATATTTGCTATATTATTCTAAGACAGATTTTGAGCAAACTTACGTAGCGTTTTACCCAAAAATGTAGTTTTTAAAACACAAATATTCGTTGTACAAATGCTAAAATAAATTGGTTGTAAAAGTAATTTTGTAATACTTAAAAGTCGACTTTTGTATTGTTTTTATTGTATAAATATTATGATTTAAATAGTCCAGTAAATTAAAAAGCTGTACCATAATCACTACGAAGAGCTGTTTTTTAAAAATCAATAAATTTTGGTTTATTTTTGATTTAATGTTTTACTGTTATATTAGTTAAAATTTGCGTTAAAAGACTAAAGACTAAATTATCTTTTGTTCCATGGCACTCTTAAGCTATGTAGGAACTTTTTGATGAGTTTTATTTGTTTTGAGCGTCAATATCAAAATAAATATATTAAACCTTATATTATTAAAAAGAGTGAAAAAATGCTTTTTAATGAGGTCATAGCCAACTATAGTTTCCATTTAAAAAAATGCAAGTTTGTAATTTATCCAAGAGTTTAAACAATATTGAAACAAATGAATGTTTTCATTTCATAGTGCGTAAAAAAATCTACAACTTTTTCCCCAAAAATATTTTTGTACCATCAAGTGTAACAGAGTTATTAACGATTTTAGAAAAATGCCCATTTTGATTTTTGTTTATTATCTAGTGTGCCATGGAAATTTTTAAAAACATTAAAGCATCACTGAATAGGTCTCCGAAATAGGAACAATTTGTCTAATTTAAACTTCTTTGTAGCTCTTACCGTTTACGAGATCCAGTAGTGGCCCTTCTATGTGGACCACCCTGTATATGAGTTGATGTAGTTTTTTCAATAATACGAAAGTTGAGAAGGTTTTATAATTTGTTTTTTTTTTTTGTTTAAGGAAAACCTGTTAACCAGTTAAACAATTTTAAACAAATTATTCCTTTTTGGTTTGTACTTACTCATTTTTGATTGCACAAAATATTGTTAATGTTTCGGTGTAAGTAACATATATTGAAACGCAAAGTTTTTATTGCATGTCTCATTTGAAGCTAACTGAAACACTGCAAGGAACTTAAATTGTTTGTGTATGTTACGTGCTTAATGCAATAAAACTCGCGGATAAAATTTTGTTTCGTCCATCTTTCGGTCGTAAAAATGCTATTATCATTTATTTGTTTTTTTTTTATTATCTTGGTGTATCTCAAAGAAAAATGAGAATGTGTTTTTCAAAAGCTATCAGAGCCGGTCTTGTTGTATAAGACCGATTTGTTTTGGTGGACGCCATATTCATATAAATACTAGAGCATTTTAATCTTAAGGTTTGGTCTGGGTCTCTTTATCATTGTTTTGGAAAATAAACCAATTTTTTTTTCAGTTTTTCTGAAAACGAATTTAGATATAAGCAGTTTATTGTGTAAATGGCATAAGTTACTTTTTGCTAAAAATGAGTAAAAACTGTTTACGATTACAAAAACTCCTGGTGTTTTTATCTTTAAAAATTTGCAGTTTCTTTCAAAATTGTTACTGTTTTTGTCAATAGAATTTTTATCTGTGCAAATACATTTATTTTAAAAATAGCATAATCATGGATTTGCTTCCCTGTATAGCTACTCCCAATTTGCCACAGTTATTTAAAAAAATTTAAACTAAGTGAAATGTCCGAAGGCTTTATCACTCCTATTAATGACAACGATTCAATATATGAATGAACTTTTGTATGATATACCTTAAATACTTTACTAATACTTATATTTGAAAATGTACTGATGAATTAATTTACTTGTGACTTATGTATTTTATGAATATTAACAATAATAAAAAAAAAATACTTAAATAAACCTATAACGAAATACATTGTACAAATTACTTGCATTATATAATGTACTCATCAATTTTCTTAAATTACTGTCTTATCAAACATCACTTCAGTAAAACAAATCAGACAAAATTAACATAAGTCTATAGTTTTTATAAACTATTAATTTTAAAAGTGGCTTGTCACTTTACAGTAACTAAAAATGGCGATTCGTTAAATTATGTATACGAGAAAAATATTAAGTAACCGAGATAAAAAATATAAGTGAAATTTCTCTATAGTTAACATAAATATTTTAATGCACATTAAAATGCAAAACATTTAATGTCTCAAAGTAACATATAGGTAACGCATTTAAGCCACTTTTAATATAAACGGCTCATATCAAATATATTTTGGTATTATTATTCATCAAAACCAATTAGAATCTTCACAAAATTTGAACTTGTTGACTATCTCTTACTATACGCAAGATACTTATGTTGGAACATGTTAGGAAATCAGTTGGCAAATATAATTTTGCGTTAAATTAAAAGATCGATTTTCTTGTTGATATGTTCAGCCAAGTTTCATAGTTTCAAATTATTATTTTTTACTGCCAAACTAGCGGTACGACCGTCAAAAATGTTCAGTAAATAAGATATTAAAAACTTTAATTAAACACTTAAAATCGCATATAACATAAATCAATACGAATCAACCAAAAAATTGGGAGAAAAAAATGCAGTCGTATAAGCTTTTGGTTAAAGTACTTCAGATTGCGTACAAATGTTTTGACACTCTGTTAAAATGTAATACACTTAAAAACCACTCGCCAATAATATAATTTCAGATAATTTTTTAAAGCCAATCTGCTTGAAGATTTTTATTTTTAAATGAGATCGTTGTGTTTAGGCAGCGATAAAAATCTATTCGTGGTGTGAAAAAACGCTTCAACAAATTATGGTTAATTGTCGCAATCCGGTGGTGTAGTTATTGTATTGACGCGTAGTTGTTGGCGGTTAAAGTTGGCAACAGTTCTGTTAAATCGCATTTTTGTTATAGGCAGTGGACCAGTACAAAATAAATTTTTTTCCCAATTTAATAATTTCATGTTTCGCAAACACTTCGAAAATAACAAGGAAAAAACTGGATTCCTTATCAAATTTACACCCGTAGGGCGTTTTGCCTCTTTTGCATACCATCCTCATTATTAGTACGCGTACACGTCACGCAAAAATCATTATTTCGTCTCAATTTTTGATATCTCCTCGATGCTCGACACGAAGACATCGCTACAAGCATCCTGTACACCTTACGACTTGATTAACTGATTAAAAAAAAAACGCAAGCCAGTGTTGTCACATTCATAAAAGCAATTGTAATCGTGGGAGAAATCTTGAAACACGTGTTGTTGGTTTTAAGTAACAAGAAAATTAAGTTTTGCAAGCGTTCATAAATCCTACTTTATGAGATAAAAACTTCATATAATAAGCTGCACGCGAATTATGATCTTGGATTTGGTAACAGGATGCAATTAGGTACATGCCACTTTCCGATGTAATCGCTTGCAAGCAAAGTAATTATTAAAAAGTGATTAACAGACGGTATCTTAATTACCACTCATAGTTTTTCCAACATGTATGGACTGCAGTTATTCATGCAAAACTTACTTTTAGTAGAAAAAATGAGCGCGAAAATCGGGACTAGTTTTCCTAATTTCCGCTCGGACTTTGTTTTTCTCGGCGATTTTCATTACAACATTTATACAGGGTGTTTCGTAAAAAATGGGAAAAAAATTGGGAGGTGATTCCTTATCGAAAATTAAGTGGGGTCTTTTACATATTTTTTTTTTTCTTGGGCGTCTCCTTTTGGAGTTAAAAATTAATTATACAGGGTGTTTCGTTAAAAATGCGGAAAAATTCCTTATCGAAAATTAAGGGGGGTCTTTTATATACATTTTTTTCCTTGGACGTCTTTTTTCGGAGTTACACTCCCCTAAAGCGGAGCGTTAAAATTAGGTTTTTATTTTCCTTCTCAAATTTGAATAAAAGTAAGAAAATGATATTTGGTAGACGTTTTATACTATAATAATTAAAAAGTTTCCCATAGTAATAATCTCAATCATCTCCCACCTTCACAGGGGGCTGAAAAGTGCGACCCCTGTTGGTCTTTTTATCAGAACTTTTTGGTGGGTTAAAAATTTGCAATTTAAAAATATTTTTTTCAAACTTGATTTATTTAGATTCTTTTTTAATTTTTGAATTTTTCTCGCAAAACCTACAGTTTTTGAGTAAAAAATAATTTAAGGAAGTAAACATGCACCATTAAATATTCCAATATAAAACGACATGTTGGTGGTTACCATAGTTTGTTTATGTTTATATTGGGTAGAACTGACGGGCGTTTTAGCGTTGTCACTGCGTAAACGTCAAAATGAATTACACCCGTCAATTCTGCCCAATATAAACATAAACAAACCATGGTAACCACCAAAATGAGTCGTCTTATATTGGAATATTTAATAGTGCATGTTTACTTATATTATTTTTTACTCAAAAACTGTAGGGTTTACGAGAAAAGTTGAAGAATAAAATAAGTTTCTAAATAAAACAAGCTTTAAAAAAATTTAATTGCAAAATTTTAACCCACCAAAAAGTTCTTTATAAAACACCAACCGATGTCACACTCTTCAGCCCCTTGTGAAGCTGAGAGATCAAAATATTATTGTGGAAAACCTTTTAATAAGTATAAAGATCTACCAAATAGGAGTATCATTCTCCTAGGTTTGTTCAAATTTGAGAAATAAAATAGAAACCTAATTTTACCGCTCCCCTTTAGGGGAGTGTAACTCCGAAAAAAAGACGTCCTTAATTTTCGATAAGGAATTTTTCCGCATTTTTAACGAGACACCCTGTATAATTAATTTTTAAATCAAGGAATGTTGGAACATTATTAATTTAAATTTTAAATTTTTTTATGTTATTAATTTTTATTACCCAATTTGGCCCAACTTTGCGCACTTAAAGTCTTTTAATAACAATGTTATCCATGTGAAGTGTCTTCGTGTATAACATTTCTGGATTGCTGATTAAAATGTAAAAGAATTCAGCAAAACAAAAACAAATAAAAGTCATCCGTATGTGAAGTCTGCAGAGTGCAGTGTTAAAATATTTTATGTACTTTGTAATGCACTCAACAAATAAAGTATTACTTTTGTTCGACGTCACCAATAAATTATCATTAAACTTATTGCATACAGGCCGATACATCAAATGAAACAGTCGCCTCACGTATGCTGACGTGATTTGTTTGTTTTTCACTAACGTATTTAAATTTAGTTTGCGAAGTAACGGCACCCAGTGGACATGCCATTTATTGGTGACCGATAGGGAAAAGCAAACGTGCCGACAACACATTTTTTTGACTCGAAGCTGTTGAGAAAATGAACCGCTACGCGGCGGCACTTATCTGCAATCTCATCGATTGAAGATAAGTATACGGGGTGTTCCAGTCTTCATGGAATTTCATGGCTAGCTTTGACAAATATTATTGCTAGGAATTTATCTTTATGGGAAAAGATACAGTCAGTTTTAAGGTTTAATGAAAGTTTTCAGCATTCTTTTTTTATCATCATTTTATTTACCTTTTTTTCCAATCGAAACTCTCTGATTTAATTTTTCTTATATAAGTACCTTTTGTTTTTGTTTTTTAAATAAGAAAAACTTAAGACAGTTATTAATAATAAATAATTTTAATTATCGATATTTATTTTTCATTGGTGTTATTTTTCTTAAACTAGCGGTTCTCAACCAGTTTCCATCAATGTACCCCTTGGCTTCACCGTGAAGCGGTATTAATGGTATCATCCATTTATTGCAAAAGAGGTACCGTCGTTTGGGCGTTTCTTAATAAAATTGACAAAACTGCTTCTACTATGTTAGTTAAACAAGCCCAGATAATTTTAGAACCATGACTTAAAAAAAAATTTTGGTTATTGTACCTTATACTAGGCGTTGTTTTATGTTATTAATGTTATCATCCATATATATATGCGGTATATATTGCAAAAGAGGTACCGACGCTTGGGCGTCTTTTGCTAAAATTGATAAAAACGGCTTCGACTATGTTAGTTTATCATGCCCAGGTAATTTTAGAACCATGACTTTAATAATTTTCTAGTTACTGTATCTTATACGGGGTATTGTCTTACGGTATTAATGTTATCATCCATATTTGCGATATATATTGCAAAAGAGATACCGAGGCTTGGGAGTCTTTTGCTAAAATTTTAAAAAACGGCTTCGACTATGTTAGGTTAACATGCCCAGGTAATTGTAGAACCATGACTTTAATAACTTTTTAGTTACTGTATCTTACGCGGGGTGTTGTCTTACGGTATTCATGTTATCATCCATATATGCGGTATACATATATTGCAAAAAAGGTACCGAAGCTTGGGCGTCTTTGCTAAAATTGACAAAAACGGCTTCGACTTTGTTAGCTTAACATGCCCAAGTAATTTTAGAACCATGACTATAATAATTTTCTAGTTATTGTATTTTACACAGGGTATTGTATTACAGTATTAATGTTATCACCCATATATGCGGTATATATTTCAAAAGAGGTACCGACGCATAATAGTCGAGTAATCCGATGTGGTTTGAGAGAGACAACACCCCGTATATTAACTTCATTAAAATGTGATTTAGATATCAGGTATACGTAGCCAGATAATAACTTACAAAAATGTGTACCAGACGATGAACGTGATCGTTGTAACTGATATAACAAATAAAGGCGATATAAATGGAACGTTATCGCCTAGTAGTAGCGTATTTCTAGTCGAATGCGCCGTGAATAGCAATTATTATTGGCCTTTATCGATACGGTTTCTGCTACGACCAGCATAATTACGAAATCGTTTACAGAGACACTTTTACATGTGTTAAAACTGTCTGGTGTACATTGTGGGTTATGAAGATGAATAATAAAACGGACATTTTATGATTCAAACCGTATTAGATGCGGGTTTTCGCCTTTAATTACGACCGCGTCGACATCATGAATATCTGACGGCCGTACGAGAATTTCTTGTTTAAAGCGGAGCATAAAGAGGGTACAGTTAAATGTTATCTCCGCACGTATCAGCAATGCTTTTTTTGGCTAACTGTATAACTGAATATGTGCGTGTTTTTTTTCGTGGTGGGTTTCTCTTTCTATATTACACGCGTGTGTGCATATATACATACAGTGTGTCCAAAATTTCACACTCACCAAGACAACTTTTAAACCGTCGTAACAGATTTAAGGTTGGTCGAATGAAGCTAAAATAACCTTTTTAATGTAGCCCCTTGGCGATGTTTTTATGTAAAACAATCATGGCCCACAAAAATGTGTGGTATTTTTATTTAAATATTTTACTTGCAATTCTTTTTAAAATCTTTACTATCTCCGTTAATAGAAATTTTAATGGTAAACAGAAGTGCAATTTGAAAATGGCAAAACGATGGATTTGCTTACCTACTTACAACAGTTATTTTTAAAATTTAAAACAAAGTGAAATGTCCGAAAACTTCATCACTAGTATTAAGTAATGACAATAATTCAATACATGAATAAACTTTTGTATGTAATATACTTATACTTATATTTCAAAACGAACTGATAAATTTACGTATTACTTATGTATCTTATGAATATTAATGATAATAGAAAAATACTTAAATAAACTTATAATGAAATATATAAATTACTTATGTTGCCATTTACTCATCAATTTTTTTAAATTACTGCCTGTTCAAGCTTCGCTTTAGTAAAACACATCGCACAAAATCAACATAAGAGGAGTTTTTATAAACTATTAATTTTGAAAGTAGCTTAAGTCACTTTACAGTAATGAAAAATAGCGATTCGTTAACGTCTGTGCGAAATTATACCGTTGTTCCTACAAGCAGTTTAAAACCGATCCTTGGATGAATGCATGAACTGTTTTATTCGCATGCGTGAACTATGTACTAATAAATGTATTGCCAAGTATTAGACGTTGTTGGAACGCTTTTACGACTGGCCTAACTGTAAATGACATTTGCGTGTATTGGGTTCATAGAAGTGTGCGCGTCGCTAGGGTAAACACCTTAATAATCTAGCACTAAAAGGGACTGAAGAGCGATGCATAGCTACCCGCAGGACCGGCGCTACCATTAAGGCGAACTAGGCGGTCGCCTAGAGCGCTATCCATAGGGGGGGGGGCGCAAAAATGTGTAATCACCATTATTAAAAAATAAAATTTTATTGTTTATCGATTATCGTACTGTCACAAATATTAATTTCTGTGAAAATTTGGTGAAAGGGGGCGTTATAATAAGTTTTGCCTAGGGCGCTAAATAACCTGGCGCCGGCCCTGGCTACCCGAGCTCACGTTAGTTATGAACAGTGCATGCGTGTAAAAATCCAAATGCTGGTACATGCTCTCATCCAAGAACTGTGTTGACCGACCGTACACTGACTAGCTCATGTATTAATTTTGTAACAAATGGAACAGCCGACTAAACAACCGTCCAGTGTACTATCAGAGACTGTGTTGGATCGCGATATTGAAACTGCGCACACTCGTGATCGTTTACTGTACCGTCCAAATAATTGTTGGAACAAACCTTATGTATACTGGGAAAAATATAAATAACTGACATTACGCACATTAAAATGCAAAACATAATTTTTTTAAGTTAATAAAAATTAAAGTAAGTCCATTATTAAAAAAAAAAAGCTATATACTTTTTTATTTGTAGAAAATGTACAGTTAATATTTTTAAATATCTACATATACCTATGCTTTGACCAACTGATTTTTTTTGTAAATAACACTACCCAATCATTTATAATTTTATAATGAATGTCGTTCAAGTCCATTTTCCCTAGTCTAATTAAACACTGGGTAAGTGGACTTATGTCTACAGAAAAGGCGCAAATTTGAAGAAAAACAACATATAAAAACGAATTTCATTTCTTAAAGAATTAATAACACTTTAAAAGCTTCAAAATTATGCTGTTTAGTAGAAAAATCACAATAACAAAACCCTTCTTTGTTTCTTTCATTTGCACTTGATGTTCAGTTTTTATGCACTAGCGTGGACTATTTTTATAAATAGATAATGGTGGCATTTTAAAAGCAGAACAGTTGTCCAGTTGAAAATCGTTCTCAAGAGACTGGGGGATGAGCACAGCTGGTACTTATGAATGCGTTCCTTTATCATTGACTGCCTCTTTACAGCGTAGCAAATCTACAAAAATTCCAAGTTAACTCTTCGCCTGACAACTATTACACTTGAGAATTTATGAAGCAAATTCTATGAGATATCATTTTCGAAATTAATTTATGTTTTACAAGGGATTATAAGGTAATTCAACATTGGAAATGCTAATTATTGTCGGTAAATATAAAGCAATTGTACCTCCAAAATTTAGAAAAAAAATCAAAACGTAAGGCGTACCTAATAGTATTAATTTATTTTTGCTAATAAAAGCCAAATTTTCTCTTTATTGTCCATTGAACAGCTAAATAACTTAAAAAAAAAAACGTAATGAGATACTTTTAGTGGTGTTTGTTTCGGTCGGCGACTAAGCATTATTCCTTTATAATATGTGCTAAGGCACAATGAGTTAAGTATCTTACATTTATTTGTAGACTTTTTAAATACACTACTGAAGATTTTATGACATGCCTAAATAAAAATATTTTTAGAGAATGCCACCAGTCCCTCTGACCTAATTCCCTATTTAAACAATATCAATACACTTAATTAAATCTCGTCAAATATATCCTACTTCCAATTGGTTGCATACAAGACTTGATTAATTAAACATGCAATTAGATATGTTTGATTGAATGTACTCAATTCCGTTTGAAAAATACTCGCATCTCTGCATGACTGCCGACTGTGAGTAAATAGCGTGTTATTGTTTTTGACTGCAAATTAAATGAACTGCTTCGGTTTGCTTATTAAAATCAAACGCTAATGGAAGATGCGGCACGATATACGGAGACTGTATAACTTTGTTTACTTAAACAAGTACAATTTGTAATGGAGCTCTTTTTTTGACCTTGCGTAAATGAATGTTTGTGTATTTTCACGACGCCGGATAGCAATTGTTTTACAAGATGTAGTTAGAAAGCAACAGTCTGTAATGTTTTTTTAAGAGGTGCATTGGCAAGTGCTTGTAATTGAAAATAACAACTACCAAACCGCTGAAGATAATGTAGTATATTAAATCTTGCGTTGAAATCGCATTTTTTTTTCTGCGTCCGTCAAGAAGATCAGTAGTTTTAGGCTGGAAAGACCAGAAAGGGTTGCCATGGTAATGAGCTGTATTTGCCGGCCTAGGCCGGAAAGTAAGTTGGTTGCCATGGTGATGAGTTGTTTTGTTAATTTGCGCTGTCAAACAAGCGTCATTATACCACCAAGACACCAAGCGAGTTTTTACCTGTAGTTAAGTTATTGTTTAATTATGGATGTGACGATAGTTATTTTTGTGTCAGTGGCGGATGCAGAAAAAATGTTGTACGTAACATACCCATAAAGTGTCTTTACTGGACTCGTAAGCTTACAGGACTTGCCTACGGCTCGTCCAAGAACTGCTTACTCGTCCAGTGAAGTGCCGCTTTTTGGTGTTGTTACGTAAATAACTATTGTAGCAAGAACGAGGGTTTTTATTCATTATCAGTCGTTTTTTGTTATATCCAAATGTATTGTAATCTTAGTGGCCTCTTAGGGAAAAAAATCATTTACACATTGTAAAATATTTTGCAAATCTGATGTATGAATAAAGTGTCAAATTAATTAATATGTTCTGGTGCAGTAGTCTTTAAATTTGCAGTAGAGTATTTATTATTTCGAAGAAAATGATTTACCTCTAAACAAATAGGAATTAAAAAACAATAACGGCTTTTCCATTTGCTGTCACTGGCATCCGCAGACATGGATCTAGCAGTTAATCGATTCTCTGGTACTGACATTAAACAAATTCACAACGTCCGTATTTCCGTATTAAGGACCGTTATGTATTTCACGTAATGGAAAAATCCACAGCACATAAAAATTTTATTAAGATTTTTAGACGTTACTTAAGTTTGACCAGAACGATCTGAATCTCTCCGTGTATATTTACATAGCTCCTACGGCGTCTTAAAAATCTTGATAACATGTTGGTCTTTGCTTCGTTACTCGTTTGTTTTTCAGTATGTTTAGATTTAGTTTTGAAAATAAATGAAAATCATCTAGCTGTTACCAGTGTAATTTTTAACGACTTGTAGACGCATTTTTCAATTCCCGCGCTTTGTAAGTTGTCTGTTATTCTGGAATGTGTAGTCTGCATCTTAATTTTCGAAATGTTTACCTTGGTAACATCCAGCGTACGCGTGAACGAATATAAATTGCTGTGTTTTGACGCCCACCTTCATAAATTTATAATTCCTGATTATATATAACGTTATATTCTATGCTTATCTAATGTGTTAGATACTACACATAACTTTCGCTTGTAACATAATTTTGTTTTTTAAATTTTAAGTCTGCGTTAGGATATACAAGGTGTTTTTAAATTATGCCAGCAAAGTTCTAGGGGGATAGGAATCTAACGTGAGTAAGTAAAAACAATTTTGAAGAAAGATTTACACTGTTATCCATACAAATGAGAAAAATCTCAAAAACTCTATTAAGATGACCTAAACGATTGGAATTCAGTCGTTTGGATAGAGGGCATAATTTTGTTAACAACAATAATTATTATGAGAGACGAGACACATTTCCAATCGCATGGCGAGAGGAATAAATAGAATTTGCGTTACTGGTCTGCCGAAAACACTCAAGTTGTATTCGAAGAAGAGCTGCATCCCCAAAAGGTAACTGTATGGTGCGGAATATGCTCAGCTGCAATATTGGGCCCATATTTTTGTAAAAATCAGATGAAAAATGCAGTAGTTGTTAATGTGGAAATGTTACAAACGTTCTTAAACAATACCATAGGCCAGTGGTGGCAAACTCGTTAGTCAACAGAGCCAAATATCAACAGTACAACGATTGAAATTTCTTTTGAGAGCTAAATTTTTTAAACTTAAACTCTCCCCTCCACACTCGTCTTGTATACTTGTTTCGTCTCTCTCCTTTCGTTCGTCCTCTCTATATGTCCAAACCATCTCAACATATTTTTATCAATCCTTGACACTACATCTTCTTTCAATTCACAACGCTCCCTAAAATTAACTTAATGAACTTTACTTAAAGTTTTAAGTCTTAGTTAAACTGCAGGTGCGTTGAATAAAACTTGATATCATAGATACTTAATAACGATATTATTTATTGATAAAATTAAATTGTAAGGTATCCATAAAATTAAATCATGACAATGACGGACACACACTAATGTGAACAATGGCCTTGCATCTTTTTTTGGGTGTCAGGTTTGCATGATGTTTTTAATTTTAGGCACGATTCCAGTTTCTCATCAATAAGACGACTTCTCAATTTACTCTTGATAAGGTTCATGCTTGAAAATGATTGTTCGCATGAATATGTAGAGTCGAAGAAGGAAAGAACAGCAAACGCTAGTTTTTTCAGCTGATTATATGAGTCAGGAATACTATTCCAGGTGTTAAAAATCAACATAACTTCCTTCTCCAGGTCTTTCAAAGCAGACCTCTTGTTTCAATCGTACGTGGTATTTTGTGAAAGAACCACACTCAAGGGACCAAAGAGCCAATGTGGCTCGCGAGCCGCGGTTTACCGACCACTGCCATAGGCCAACTCTGGTTACCAATAGACGACAGACGGTATCAGCAAGACGGTGCGAGACATCATGTATCCAATTTGTGTATGGGAGTTTTGAGAGGGATCTTTCGGGGTCGTCTGATCTCTCCGCGTGAAGATCATTTGCGGCCTCCCCGCTCCCCGGATTTTTCGGCTTTGGATTATTTCTTGTGGGGTCATGTTAAATCAAAAGTGTACCAGAATCGACCTGAAACCCTGGAAGACTTAAAACGTAACATTTGAAAAGTAATTACAGAAACTGCGGCAGAAGTGCATGCCTATTAGTTGTGCATCAAACCACACGGATGTCATCTGATTGATAAAATTTTTAAACTAGGCTGCTATAAAACTTTCAATTGATTCTTTAATGTGTAATGAAAATTTAGTTTTTAACTTATTTCGTTTTATAATAATTGCTGATTAAAATTGGGTCACTCTTAATTTGTCACCCTTTACATACCAAGTTAGATAATCTATATATATATAAAAGAGCTTGTTTGTTTGTTTGTGTGTTTGTGTGCTTGTTTGTTCGCTATAGAATCCTAGGTCCGTTGACCGATCGGGACCAAATTTTGCACAGTTGCTATTTAGGACCCGACGGATCAAACGTCGCATAAATAACGGCCGGAAATGCCCGGGAACGGCCGGAAACGTCCGCCTAGCGCGCGCAGCGCGAGTAGTTTGTAATTGAACGTCTGGGAACGTCTGCCGGGCGCGAGCGCGGAGCGCGAGTAGTCTGTGATTGATAAAAGAGTATTGTAATCACCCGTGCAACGCCGGGTAAATCGCCTAGTTAATTATAAAAACCAAAATAATATTGGAAACATATCTTAATGAATAATTCTATAAACACTTGTTTTATTTATTAAAATTATAAATTACAATTAAGCAATCTTGGCTTAAGTTACTCGTACTGGTGCATACTTCTGGTGCGCCCTCAAAAATAATCGGTACATTAGCAACATTTTTTTTGTAGATAAAGCTCTACATCGAGATGAAAAATCACGTAATGCTGCAAGCCATTTACTCGCTGCTATTTATCCGTCACCACATGTTACTCACGCAGCTGGAAAAGAACAAAAATCGATATTTAACATGTTACATTTTCTTCACACTTGGTCTTACTTCTCCCTCTAGCAGAATAAACTGCAGCTGGTCCCGGGGGAATGAAAATAATGACTACTCGCTGAAGGATGTTAATTAGCGAAACTGAGAGAACTTAAATATACAAATCCCGTATAACCGCACCCAGCCAACTGTGTTACCCGGGAAATATTCTCAGCATACCATAATGCAGTGACATGTGGCGCTGTCGAACAGTCCATTGACGTCGGGTTTTGTCCATATTTATGCAGATTTTAGCGAGATACCCTAACAAACCTTTTATAAAGTATAATTCTATTGCAGATGTTTGAAATTAAAACTACAAACAAAGAAAACTGTTCTTAGAACGATGTTTTTTTTTAACCAATGGCTGTCATACTTGTATAAGTATAGCACCACCTGTCTAAACTAGCTTTTCGCGCTTTTTGCGAATGTTGCAAATAAAAGTGTGCAGATTTTATCTGGTTTATTACATTTTACCATAAAACAATAAATTGTAATCGCTGAAAACAGTGAATTTGTAACTGCTTACGTTTTAATTCGACTCGTGATAACCAGATGCGTATAAATATAATAATTAACAAAAGTAAAAAGAATATCTCGAGGATGCATTATTCAGTTACATTTTAAAAGCAGTTGAGATTCTACGGAAGCGGCAAAACCAGTTATTAGATATTACCCAGTAATAGTAAACTAGAATTTCGCAAACCTTGTAATTTTACACCGACTGATGTTTAAAAACTTTTCAAATAACGTTGAGCAAAAACTTCGTTCGCACTTTAAAGGACAAATTTATACTTAACTAAAAAAGTTTTGAGACATGAATGGCATAAATAATATAATTAATAAATTTAAATCAAGACTTAAATAATCATTAAGGGAAAGTGTAGCTAAGGCAACTAAACAGTAGCTGGTGGAATAAGGAAATTAACTCTTGGACAAAGAAAAAATATACCACTCTATCGTGGAATGAATGAATATAATACCGAAGGAATAAATGCACGAAAAGATAGACGTCTACCAAAGAATTTGTAGAATATCGAAATTGTAATATGCCTCTAACCAAGTTATTATGGACAAACTAAAAATCCAAGAAGATGTAATAATAATAAAAAGGGTGTAGAGAAGAAGGGTAATCTGGTATGAACACCTGCAACGGTTGGAAGATACCCCGTGGCCTAAACAAATTGGAACCCAAAACAGAAAAGGAAAAGAGGAAGGTCACGGAAAACATGGAAGAAAGAAGTGAAAGAAGCGATGCAATCTAGATAACTTACAGACGAAGATGTGTACGACAGAAATGCGTGGCGTTTAGTGTTCAAAAAAATGGGTGTGCTGTACTTTTTTCTCCGATAAAAATTTGCTCATTTTTCTTGCTAACCTTTCCGAATATTAAATAGTTTTATCCAGGGGTTTGGAGCAGTCCAATTTTTTAATTGCTCCGCTCCAGCTCCGCTCCGACATCAATCTGCCTGCTCCAGCTCCAGCTCCGCTCCACGCTCCAAATATTTATAAAATGTTTAAAAAAAGTTTTTTAATTCAAAGCTTTGATTTTATCGGATATGTGTAAATGTGTCAAAAATTATAATATTTGACGCTGACAAACAAGTTAAGTTAAATAAATGGTTGTAAAAACAAATTATTGATCTTCAAATGTTAAAATTATTATTTTTTAATAGTACATAATAAACTGGAGCAGTCGAGCAATCAAAATTATGTGCCCAGCACTCCGCTGCAGTTCCGGGCAAAAACCCATTGTTCCACTGCTCCGTGCTCCGCTTCAAACCCCTGGTTTTATCACAAAGCCCTTCTGGATATATTCAATCAATAAGATTTCTTCGGCATCCCAGAAAACTATATCTTTCCCGCACTGATTGAGTTTTGGCCTTTTTTTGGAGATGGGGAACCCCCATTAGAGTTCCGGTAAAATAAATAACCACACATCGTGACCAGTTACAATTCTTAAAAATAAGATAACGTTTCGCAAGGCATCCAAATTATTTGAGAAATTTAGTTTCTGCACACTTTTTGGTCTGGTGTAAGCAGTCTAGGTATTCAACGCAAAGACATGTCCAAATCATCGTGTACAATATTCAGATACATTAACTTCCTTTAGCGATGATATAGACTTTCATTCGCCGATTATTATTGAACTCTAAATCCTCAACTTTCCATATCAATTCTTCCAGGGGTTTGGAGCGGAGCACGGAGCAGTGAAACAATGGGTTTTTTGCCCGAAGCAGGAGCGGAGTGCGGAGCAAATAATTTTGATTGCTCCACGGCTCCAGTTTGTTATGTTTAAAAAAAGAAAAAATTTAATCAAACAACTTTTTTTTTAAATGTTAATATTTGGAACATGGAGCGGAGCTAGAGCAGGCATTTTGATGCCGGAGCGGAGCTGGAGCGGAGCAATTAAAGAATTAGACTGCTCCAAACCCCTGATTTCTTCTGTTGTTGCCTACAGAGGTCTTCTAGATGGATAATCCCGTAAGGGTTCTCTATCTCATTTGAATTGTTTAGACCAGTCATATTTTACTTAACAACATGGATAGTATCTTTTAAAGTAAAAGTTTAAGTCCGTTGTCATCTTTAGTCAAAGTTTTGTAACACTTTATACTCGAGATTCATTTCACTCATTTTGATCACACATAAACCACAATCAAAATTTCGTAAATTTTGTAAATATTTTAATTCACACTCGGTTTGGTTTATTATGTCACACAATAGAAACTATCAAAAATGTTTTTCATAGCTTGGTGGATTACTTTACAACTCGTGAATTATTTTAACTTTTAATTTTACAAAACAAAGAAGTTGAAAAAATACTAATGAAACAAGAAATACTTCCTTTTATTTTGTAAATTCGGAAAACAATCGAAGACCTCTCTGGGAGATAGCACAATATTCATCAATTAAAGGCGCATGATTTCATTTTCCAGCTAAACAAATTTTTGTAAACAGTTGTCGCTTTTGAAATTTGATCCAGAACTATGCGAACATAATTAGACAATACGTTCGAGCATTTCATCCAATAAAAACTTCCACTTCCATTAGATCCTTCTCTCCAATAATAAGATGAATTAATTTTATAGGAGACAACGTTCGTTGTCACCAACCAAGTCTTCACAATTCAATTCGTTGTCGGAACTTGACAACTAAAACCCTTTAGATTTGTTCAAAGAAATCCTGCAAAAAGTTTAAGTCTCGCCAGGGCGCATCGAATGATCCTTTTTCGTTTTAAATTCGTGACAGTATTTCTTTGCAACGTCAACATACGTCATCTTGTTGATGTTTATTTGTTTTTATTGGAGAGGTTGATTTTTCTATTGTTTATCTTCTCAAACTGATTTTGCATTTTCGGAAAAATGAGCATTGCGTATCATATTTTCTCTTGAATATTACTTGAGGATGATTTTTTATTTATTTACAAAATAAATGCGGTATTCTGTTGATGTTCATTTGTTTTTGTTGTTTGTATTTTGGATCGTTGAAATAATAATTAGCTGAGATATAACTATATTTTTTTTTGTATTCGTTTTTGTTAAACTTTGATTCTTTTTTAATAAATTTTGATCATATGCATTCGGCTTTATTCCAATGAATTTATAGCTTGCTTTTTTTTGTTTCCACATAATTCTTTTCTTCTTGTTCAAAGAATTTTTCGTGTTTATTCCACTTTATTCTAATGAATATTATGGGTAAGCCATTCATATCTTGAACATTCAAATATGGAATGTTTAAATCTGGAAAATGCAACGATAGAATTATTCAAATGTTGAATCCTTTAACGCTGGAAGCATTATTACTCAACTTTACCTCAATTTGTAGCCCTTGAGTTACATTAGCACGATGTTTTTATCTTCCACTGTACAATAGTTAAGACAAAACATAAAACGAAGTGTTCTGTAATTATATTATACTTTGACTATTGTAATATAGAAGGCAGCACAAATTCTTCATTTCTGGATTCCACATTTGAGCTTTCCAGCGATGAACGATTCCCGTGTTGCATGGTTCCATCGTTGCAAGATTCCTGCCTTGAGTGACTCCAGCGTTGAACGATTCAATTTGAATGATTCTATCGCTGCATTTTCAGATTTGAATGTTCCAATTTTTCATGCGGCTCCAATATTATGTATTTTCGTTTTTGGTATGTAATGAAGTTTAAACGTGTGTGATCCACTTTATTTTATGGTATTGTCACTTGTCTTTTGTTACCGTGCAACCTTTGATCTTTTTCTTAATGAAGTTTGGACGTGTGTATTCAGCTTTATTCTAACGAAGCCATAAATATTACGGGCAAGCAAACTCAATTGCACACGAACAATGGTGCATAAACCGTGACCATCTCGTCTGGTTATCATATTAAAAATTCCATCCAACATATTCTCCACCATTATACGCGCGAACAATGTTTTCTCATTCATGTGTCAAGTCAAGTAAATTAATTGAATTTTTTTCCCGAACAAAGTAAAATTCCGAAAGTGCGCAAATTTTTAGGGAGGCCCAGGACGTCCCAGACGTGTTTAATAAATTCGAATGGATGTGGTGTAGACGCAGGGGTGTTACTGAAGGGGTGCGTGTGAAGGGTGCGATGGTGGATGGCGGCGTCGGCAGCGTCGCGATCGATAGTGGCGACTGCTCCTATCGAGCGGCCGTGAGGCAGGTTATGCTGACGGTCAAGGGCACGGAGCCGCCGCCCAAATACTCCTCTACGTAAACTTGGTGATGGTACTTTCGATTCGCTGCAACCGCCTTCTCTTTCACCAAACGATTTATTGTTAATTGACAGCTATGTGGGTTACTTGCAGTATCGCCTCACATTCTCATTTATTCCCATCGTTTTCAGTACTTTCTATCGGGTGGCCGCATAAGAACGATACAACTTTAAATTTATATTATATTTATACCAAATGAAAAATACCAGATATTTTTTTCTAAATACTTTATTTAAGCTTGGCAATTACGGATGAAATATAACAACTGGCACATAAATGTCCACCTTTTGCTGCATAACAAATTCTAGCTCTTTTCACCGCGTTTTTTATCGCATTTTCGCATACTTTCGTCTTCAATATTCTGCTTTAAGTGTTCAAGATTCATCGTTCTGTTAGCACAGACACGTCCCTTTGGATAGCCCCACAGAAAAAAGTTAGAAGCTGTCAAATTCGGTGATCTTGGGGGCCAATCAGTCCCACCGTTTCTTGAGATTAATTGACCTGGAAACATCCTTCTCAATGTTTCGATCGTGCCTCGTGCCGTGGCTTGTGGCTCCGTCTTGTTGAAACCACATGTTTTTCAGGCCCAATTGATTCATTTGATGAAACAAAAAATGGTTAATTATCTCACGGTAGTGATTGCCTGTCACTGTCACAGCAGCACCTCTAGCGTCTTCAAAGAAATAGGGCCCAATTACCCCTCCTGGCCAGATTCCACACCAAACTGTCACACGACGAAGATGCAGTGGTCGTTCGTGGATTAACAATATCGAAAATTTTGATTGTTAACAAATCCGCTGAGGCCGAAATGGGCTTCGTCACTCATACTGATTTTTTGATGAAAATCTGGGTGGCCTTCCAATCTGTTTAGGACAAAACTACGGAAGTTACAACGGCGTTCATGGTTCTGAGATTCAAGTTCTTGAGTTAACTGAATCTTATAGGGAAAAAGGGCCAGATCTTTCTTTAGAATATTCTGTAGAGAGGTCCTCTTAATTCCCAGTTGTTAAGAACGCCGCCTGGTAGACAATGTCGGATCTTCGGCTAGATTTTCACGGACACTTCTAATATTCTGCTTCGAACGAGCACTCCTGGCGCGATGAGGAACTGGTTTATCTGTTACAATGCCATGCTGCTCAAATTTACCCACTAAACGATTAATTGTTAGTCGCGAAGGTAAATTGTTTCTTCCCAAATGGGACGCAATTTTCTAAGCGTCTCGATATTATCAAAGAAAAAGCAACTATTCCAAATGTTTAATAACCATAGAAGTAGGTACTAGGGTTTCTCATTTTTGATATTTTTGCTTGTCCCGGTATTCCGGGAAGAAATCGGTCTTTCCGGGATACCGAGACGTAATAAATTAAGTCAATGTTTTGAACTAAATAACCCAGAAACGGAGGAAGCGATTTATTACTTAAAAACAACTCCAAATCATATATGTAATACTCCATGATTAGTTATTATAAGTAAATAATAAAATAATATTGGTGAAAGAAACATACATTCCAGAAATATATAATAACATAATTTTTTGCAATTAATTTTTGTATTATGATTTAAGAAAACAAAGTTGATCTATGGCTTCGGTCACTTAGTCATTCTTAATTTATTAACAGAAATTCTTGTCCGCGTAAAATGATTTCCTTCTCAGTTTCTATTGATGTCTGGAATTGCATGTAGCAGAAAAGAGGCATAGTTTTTATTAACAACATTTCATTTATAATCTACACGTATTTTGCTTTGCCTTACCAGAGTACATAAAATTAGAACGGTATACGTATTTTGATGACATAAACTTTGTCATGGAGACGGACTTCTTGACGCATACTATGAGTGTACATAATTTGTTATTCCAAAACAGAAAAACTGTTTTTAAATAAAAAGAACGTTTTTTCATAATTTAATGTTAGTTAAGATATTTATAATAATTTCTGATATTTATAATATTGATGAAATTATCATAGTATTACAAAGATTTTAACACAAAATAAACTAAAATAACAGATTTTAAATATCCCAGGATTTCCCGGGACAAGTATTTCCCGGAAAATATGAAATAGGTTAAAATGGACCGAAATCCCGGGAGAAAAATCCTAGTAGGTAGATACTGTACATTTTGTTGTCTTAATGAAAATAATCTAATTGAAAACAAAATAGCGTTGCTAATATTTCAGTGACGCAAAAACTCTTTAAATGAAAACTAACTAACGTACATGATTACAATATTTGCTATTTCGTAAATAAATTTCTCTATTAGATCAATAAACATCAATTTCCAATAGTTCTTGGAGTCACGTATCGCTCAGAAAACTTCCAACAACATTATCTGTCGCCGTTCTTCGAGCTTCAAGTTTGTTTGTAGAGAACGTTTGTCGCAAATTTTCCCAATTTGCATAAATGAATATTTCAATTCTTATTTAGAGCCTTCGACAGCTCATGGAGGAAACTTAAATGGTAAAACGTAGACAGAAGAATCTAATTTAATATGTAACAGCTGCCGATAATTCATGATGTTTTCATTGTAATTTAATAAAACGTACAGTTGCCGCTGGAATTATAAAACAGGGGTGGCGTGTGGATATTGAGAATTGCCCGATACACCTGCGGTTTGAAAAAAATGTTTAGCAAAACCATACGGAAGGCGATTAGCGATTAAATGGCACTATACACAGCTTACTTTATAAATAACTAATGCAGCTGCTAGGATTTAAATTATTGTCATAAATGTTTAAACACCTTGATATTTCGGCGTATGAGTCTGTCGAGTTTTTTTTTTATCGTGAAAATTTAAAATTTTGGGCTGTTTTTGGGCATACAGAGTGTTCTACCTTATTTTCTCTTTGCTTGTAATCTCGATAGCTACAAGAGCTGTAGAGTGTAGAGTCGATTAAATGGGCAAAAATCTAAAGAAATGTGAATTTGCTCTCAATGCTGTTTTTAAATTTTCAATAACGTGAAATATCCTGAAAATAAATGGAAAATAGTAATTTTTGTTTTCTTTCTGAATTCTTTTGTTTTTAGAAATGTGTAATAAAATTGGTGAATTAGTGTTAAGGACTGCAAGAAATTGAAGAGTGGCATTTGTTTTTTACTTTTGTTTTCAAAAATTTTTATTATCTACAAGTTGATTTTAAATTTTCAGTAACCTGAAATTTTCTGAAAATAAATGGAAAATTGTATTTTTTCTTCTTTTAGATTTGTTTTTAGGAATACTTAAAAATATGTGTACTTATCTTATGGACTGCAAGGAATTGAACAATAGCATTTGTTTTTTTTTTTTTTTTTGAAGTCGATAGTTACACTTTTATTTCTAATAATTTTTGACATTATAAGATTTTTAAACTATGTTGTGAATCGTAAATCGTTATGATCAAAATTACATTTATTGGTGTGACGTTTCAATTTGACTTAACATAAAGCTGATTATCGTTCAAAAAATATTTTTTAATTTATCAAATACAAATGCTTCCGGTTCGATTCCTCTCATATATCAAGTTATAAATACTTATTTTCGTAAATTCCCTAAAACAAAAGACGAGAAATAAAATAAACAATTGAATGTTTCGGTTTTATTTGTTTAATTCTGAAATGTTGCGGGTTATCTGAAAATTTAAAACTAATTCGGAACCTGCTCAAAACTTCTGTTTTAACTCGTGGTTTCGGAAATGCTAATGGTAAGAAAATACGCAGTGTCACTTCCTGTATAGCTAGCTACCTATATTTTTCTCTCGATTTTTAACAAAGTATACTAGTACGAAATTTTTTAGAGTTAGATGTTAATACTCGAATACCAAAGCCTATTCTACAGAGATCGCACATTGCGCATAGTAAAAACAGCTAGAAAGGAAAACGCACTTCTTCTCAAATCAATAATATTTGTAACCTCAACTTATTTGTGTCGAAAATAAAACATTTCCGAATCTGCGATATTAATTGTACTTAACTGTGTAGCTATAATTTATATCAAATTCAAAATATTGTCGTGGAACGAATGAAATGTGAAGAAGAGATCTAGCCTTCTGTTAATTTACAGCTGAATTCTAAATATCGTGAAATTTCAACTGGGCCGCATGCGACTAGCCCAACATGCAATTAACCAACTGGAAAACAATTTTAAAAAGCAGCATCTTCCGTGCATTTTTGCTTCGCCTAAACATCGAACGCTTTCCTAGGTCCAATGTAACGCTCATCAGGATACAGGGTGATTGATTGAGACCGGGCATTAAAAATATATGAAGAATGAAAAAGGGTATGGATCTGAAATTTTGGTTATGACCATAATGGCATCTGATCTGTTTAATGAAAATATTTTCAATATGGCGACACTTCCGGAAATACCGGAAGTTGACGTCTACTTTCTTATTTCAAATACAATGGTCTATTTTTTATTGCCTATTTGGATTCAAAACGTTATTTTAGAGGGACTTTTATTAGCATTCCCTATACCTAAGTGCAGCCATTTTTGAGATTTTTGGACTTTTTTGAAAATTTTTCGATTTTCATCGTGATGCTTAATATTATCTACCACCGCCATTTTTGAAGAAAAAACGCTTAAATTTACACCATGCCTAGAAGAAACCTTGGACTACATCCTGGATATTTTGCAATCGATGCATTACTTACAGGGTGTCCAAAATTTAATTTTCTTTTAATACAACTTCAGACCACCAAAACTCGTTTTTTTCAAATACAATGCCCAAACTTTTTTTTCATTTTCTAATGCAAAATTACATTCTGCATCAATCTGTATTAGCGTTTCCTATACCTATCTGTAACAATTTTCGAGTTATTAAGAATTTTTGATAAAGTTAAGAGTAATTGCAACATTTTTAAATAGTAGGCTTTGGAAATGACAACAAATGCCAATACTTAATAACCGTCAACCACTTTTATCGCGTTTGTCTGAAGTATCCATGGATTATCAAGAGTATTCAAACACGGATATTTTGAATTTATTTTACATTCTTGGACAAATTCAGAAGATTATTGAAAGTGTGAACGAATAGTTGTGTATTTTTAATGTAGCTTGTACAGCATAGTATTTTAAACCCGAGTCTTGCGCTACCAATCGAATTGATCGCTGAGGATGGTCATTAAAATATCTCAGGATGTTAACTTTGTTAGTTTCATCATTTGTCACATGCTTAGGTCGAATACAAGCAGATTTCACTCTTCTAAATTGAAAAAAAAAATTGATTCTATTCATTAAAATTTCTGTCTGGTCATTACAGTCAAATAAGGATAACTCTCAATGACCACGCGGCAAGTTCTTTCAATAATCTTGTTACATCCTTCATGAATATAAAATAAGTTCAAAATATTCGTGTTTGAATACTCTTGATTATACATTTTCATGGATGCTTCAGACAAACGCAATAAAAGTGGTTTACAGTTATTAATATTGGCATTTGCTGTCATTTCCAAGGCTTACTATTTAAAAATGTTGCAATTTCTCTTAACTTTATCAAAAATTCTTAATAACTCGAAAACTGTTGCAGATAGGTATAGGAAACGCTAATACAGGTTGATGCAGAATGTAATTTTGCATTAGAAAATGAAAAAAAAGTTTGGGCATTGTATTTGAAAAAAACGAGTTTTAGTGGTCTGAAGTTGTATTAAAAGAAAATTAAATTTTGGACACCCTGTAAGTAATTCATCGATTGCAAAAATTCCAGGATGTAGTCCAAGGTTTCTTCTAGGCATGGTCTAAATTTAAGCGTTTTTTCTTTAAAAATGGCCATGTTAAATAATATTAAGCATCACGGTGAAAATCAAAAAATTTTCAAAAAAGTCCAAAAATCTAAAAAATGACTGCACTTAGGTATAGGGAATGCTAATAAAAGTCCCTCTAAAATAACGTTTTGAATCCAAAAATGCACTAAAAAATAGACCATTGTATTGAAAATAAAAAAGTAGACGCCAACTTCCGGTATTTGCGAAAGTGTCGCCATCTTAAAAATATTTTCAATAAACAGATCAGATGCCATTATGGTCATAACCAAAATTTCAGATCCATACCCTTTTTCATTCTTTATATATTTTTAATGCCCGGTCTCAATCAATCACCCTGTATATAGGGTGTTCCACATAGAAAAGCCACTATTGGGATCCCGTTAACGGTAAGAGCTACAAAGAAGCTTAAATTGTAACCCTTTCTGAGACCTATTCAATGATGCTTTAATGTTTTAAAAAATGTTCATAAACAAAAATTAAAATGGGCATTTTTTTTAAATCGTTAATAACTCGGTTATGCTTGATGGTACAAAAATATTGTTGAGAAAAAAGTTGTAGATTAATTTACGCACTGGAAAATTAAAACATTCATTTGTTTCAATATTTTTTAAATAAAACACCATTTTGATTTTTGTTTATTATCTAGCGTGCCATGAAACTTTTTTAAAACATTTAAGCATCACTGAATAGGTCTCATAAAGGGGAACAATTTGTCAAATTTAAACTTCTTTGTAGCTCTCGCCGTTTACGAGATACCAATAGTGTCCTTTCTATGTGGACTGACTACCCTGTATATGTCATGAGTCACAAAAGAAAAATTACTGAACGTTAAATGCTGTGAAAAATAGATTAGCGTCAGTAGATTTTAAGTTAATCAGCAAGGGTTGCTTTTCACTGAAAAAGCAAATTTTTTGAAAGATAATTTCCGGAAAGTATTTTCTTGTTTCAAGCAACTGCAGAAGGGACTCTGCTTTCAAAGCCAATCCTCTCCGTCTAATTATTTTTAAATTACATTAAAATCTCATTCATTTCAGCCAATCGACTTCTAGTTTCACTTTCGATTTTTTTAAATTAACGACGAATTTTTCTTAACAAGGCTTTTTTACAACTGGAGATGTTCTTATAGCACACATTTCGCGCGACTTCAAGTCCATAAGTTTCCCTTTAAAACCAACATGCGCTTCCCATAACAACAATCTAAACAAGATGTGTGAGAAAGAAAATAAGCAAACAAATAAAAAATCTCTGTAATAACTAACGGCCAGCATTAACAATCTAAACATATCGCGTTACGAACATTTGTAGTTTAGAACGTATCGCGTTTTGTCCCATTAGCTTGTTATAAATTTGTCGGCGTCGTAGGCTAACTGTAAATTCTTCTAGGCCCGCAGTATGTTAGTAGAGAATATGGACTCTGTCAGTATGTAAACAGGCTTGTGGTTAACTAGGGTCGCCGGGAGGGGAAAGAGGTTTCATTAGGTCTGTCTTGTCTTGGTTGCTAGGTGTCCACGCGGAGTAACGGAACCTTACGGTTTTAAAACTTACTTTAATGGTTATTGAACGGCCTGCTAGATATGTTGAGATATACTCGGTTTTACTTAACGTCTTAATAGCTTTAGTTTTAAAATAAAGACTTCAGTTGGATTTTGTTTTAGTAGGTGATGGAATTTGGTTCGTCTTCAGTTGTTTTGTTTTAATTAAGGATGTTTTTGTAACCGTTCTTCAACTATTTTTGCGATTTTAAATAAGACGATTTTCTATTATCGTTCTTTCGAATCATAATTTTTTCTTGTATTTGTTTTCTATCTAGTTTTGAGAGACTTAAGTAAATAAGTGCAATTTTTTCATTTCTAAATGACCACAACTACTTTGGAAAATTTGGTAGGAAAGATTATCTCAAAAACTGTGTTTATCTTCAGCGTATGGCAGTGGTTCCCAAACTTATTTAGTCGCGGAACCCTTACTAAAATTTTTCAAAAATTGCGAAAACCTTACACGGTTTTTCAAAATTTGCGAAATCCTGACCATACCTTTATTTTACCTACCCCACCCCCAATTTTAATAAGACATTATGAAACAAAAAATGTTATATTGATACATGTTCAGTTTAGCAAAACAAATGTGGACGGAGACTAATTCCTATTAATGATAATAAAAACGAACAAAGTTTAAAATTAAACAAAATTATGAATGTGTAACCAACACAAATTTTTGTGTAATTTCAATGCTGTAAAAATAAGCAAAGCAACACCAACAAACACGCAGAAACCCTAATTTTTTATTCGCAAAACCCACTTTGAGAAACCCTGGCCTGTGGTACATATATCACCGAAAACATTATTTTTTTCGCTGTAGTAATATACAACTTTGTTTATTTATTTTGATATTTGACCGCTACCCGCCTAAGTTTTAATAGTAAATCAATTACCTATTTAATGGTCAATTGGGCCGGATAAAAAGTATTTTGGTGGTTGCTCTAGACCAGCGGTCTCCAAACTTTTTTTGTCGCACACCCTTACTTTAATGTCAGAGAATCAACGCGCACCCCAGAATAAAAATTCACGAAAGTTTTTTATTAGGGGTTTGGAGCAGTCCAATTTTTTAGTTGCTCCGCTCCGGCATCAAAATGCCTGCTCCGGCTCTGCTCCAGCTCCGCTCCATGCTCCAAATATTGTTAACATTTTTAAAGAAAGTTTTTTGATTAAAAAAAATTGATTTTAAAAACAAAGTTTAATTTTATCGGATATATAGAAGTTGGTCAAAAATAACAAAATTTGGCCCTAACAAACAAGTGAAGTTAAATAAATGTTTGAAAAAACAGATTATTGATCTTCTTCAAACGTTGAAAAAAAGGAAAAAAAGTAGTTATTTTTTAAATTTTACATAATAAACTGGAGCAGTGGACCAATCAAAATTATTTGCTCCGGGCTCCGCTCCAGTTCCGGGCAAAAACCCATTGCTCCACTGCTCCGTGCTCCAGCTCCGAGCTCCGCTCCAAACCTTTTTTTACAAAATCCTTTAAATTATTTTGTGTAAACAGTAATATTGATTTATTACAAAATATATCGCGCACCCCACTTTGGAGACCACTGCTCTAGACATTTATACAGGGTGGTGCTTTTTTCGATGCTCACCATTGCTATCTTGGAAACGGTAAGAGATACAAGGTCGGTTAAATTAGAGAAAAGTTGCACATTTTTATGGCGATTAAGAATCTGAAAAGAAATCCTGGATATTTTGATTCGTTTTTGATTTATTACAAAAAAACTGAAAAATGTGATTTTAGAAAAATATTATTATCTTCCCTACCATTGACGCTATTTCATTTAAACTTGGTAACTTCATGTTTTTGACCATCCTGGGTTTGATGACGTCAACAGAAATTTTCTAAGCCTTCTAGATTTCAAGTTGCGATAGTCAACTTTTTTATTTCTTATGGCCGCCATATTGGATTTTTACACCATCAGACAGACAAAAAAATTAGCTTTTCAGATTGGTAACCAACATACCTTTTTTCTTTCAAAAAACTTGTTGAAATATTAAAATTTGTGTAAATAATTCATAAAATCGAGAATGCTCTGAAAAACAATTGAAATTATAATATAAATCAAAGTGACACAACATTTTATAGGTCTAATGATAACGAAATTAAGATTGTTGGAAACATATTTAGGATATGTTAGGCGAATAGCCATTATTAACAATTCAAAATCATCAGTAGTTTCAGCATGAAGGAGCTGGTCCTCACAACGCCCGCATTGTAAAAGGATATTAATTTAGATGTACGGTTTCAAAATGCATGACTTGGTACGTTTGGTCCTGTTCATTGGCCTCCGCGATCGCCATGTTTAATGCCTATGGATTACTTTTACATTAATGTTGTTTATGCAACCCCAACGGAAAATATTGAACTTCTTCGCCATAAAATCAAAAAAGCTTTCGACTCTATTTCGAGACAAACTATCCTAAAGGCAGTGGACGAAATGAATTTGAGGACTAACCACTACACATCATACATAACGGCGCGCACTTTAAACAATTTAAATAATTATTTATCTGGTGTTTTAAATTTATTGTCCTTTCGTTATTTTATTAGACCTATAAAATGTTGTGTCACTTTGATTTATATTATAATTTCAATTGTTTTTCAGAGCATTCTCGATTTTACGAATTATTTACACAAATTTTAAAATTTCAACAAGTTTTTTGAAAGAAAAAAGGTATGTTGGTTACCAATCTGAAAAGTTAATTTTTTTGTCTGTCTGATGGTGTAAAAATCCAATATGGCGGCCATAAGAAATAAAAAAGTTGACTATCGCAACTTGAAATCTAGAAGGTTTAGGAAATTTCTGTTGACGTCATCAAACCCAGGACGGCCAAAAACATAAAGTTACCAAGTTTAAATGAAATAGCGTCAATGGTAGGGAAGATGATAATATTTTTCTAAAATCACATTTTTCAGTTTTTTTGTAATAAATCAAAAACGAATCAAAATATCCAGGATTTCTTTTCAGATTCTTAATCGCCATAAAAATGTGCAACTTTTCTCTAATTTAACCGACCTTGTATCTCTTACCGTTTCCAAGATAGCAATGGTGAGCATCGAAAAAAGCACCACCCTGTATACACGTAAAAAAATCATTCTGATCCGCTCAATGGTTTTAGAGTTACAAAGGAACTGACAGAGTATGGGAAAGGTTTTCCATCCCTAACCATCCAGAAACCTAAAAATCTCTCAAAACGAATAAAATTATGTGGAACCCCTTCTTATAGTTTCATTTAGGTGTATTGATTTGGACTTACAACAAATTGTAGTTATTATAATGACACCAGAAGACAAAGGATCGCAGGATTTAAACAAATTATGCCATTTAATGCTTCTTAAGAATATCTACTAGTTCTTGCTTGGATTTTTTTTTTGGGAACATTTATGAGTGATTTAAAATTATTTTACAAATTAGCTTTTTCACTTACACATTAAAAAGCTTCTTTTTAAAAAAGTAACAATTGGCGCCTTTGCGTAATTTTTAACGTTTTTAAGATATCTTTAGTAACATAAATAAAATAAACCGAGTTTGTAGATAAATTTAAAATACAATTTGAATAAATGTTGCTGTTATTGAAAAAAATAGGTTGGGGCTGCAATTTAAAAAGTAGGAAGTTCTTTAAATCTGGTAACGCCACATTAGGGCACACCTATGCGCCATTTAAAAAAAGTAACTTTTCTGCAATAAAACAAAATGTGATCGGAAACAAAACATAATCGCTTTGCCAAACAAGCACCGTAAGGTAGTTTTTAAACATTTCGTAGTAATACGAAATTAGTTTGTAATACCAGCGAGTAAGTTTGTCATACCAAATATACATTATTGTTTATTGTGACAAAGCTAACGTGAATTGCAAAATTTTTAAGTTAGTAGCTCAAGGATGGGTGATGTAATTTAATTAAATTAAAAAAATATTAGCAGCGTACACAAAATGTTTAACACTTGCTTATGTGGTGAAATTAAGGTGGTCATCTATTGTTTTTAAATTTTTTGTTTTCGTTTGTTTTTTGAGTCGTTTTTTTTTTATTGTTTGGCGAATGAAATTTAAAGTTTTTGTTAATTTCGTATAATAAACCCATTAAAAAGTGGCCCAACACTGGCAAATTGTATATAACAGTCGTAAGGAATAGATAATTAACCTGCCAAAACCACATTTTTGTATATAAACACGAATTTCGTTTAAATTACCGTTAATTCCGCGCAGAATAAGTTATACAAGTCTCTGCCTTAAATTAAAACACTTGTCTGCAAATAAATGTTGTAGTTCTGCGCGATTTAGCGTTTTCGTATTCCGAAATCCTCGCACACATTCAGATTCTTTACAACTGGGGACGTGATGTATAAAAGATCAAGTGGGCTGTGGGCTATGATAAAATATGATCTTATATCCGTTTCCCGTGTCTGCCGCGAATACAAATGATGCGTTTTGTTTGCTTATTTCTGTGTATTTTCTTCGCTTCAATCGCATCATCAACGAAAACAGGCAATTTGTCGTCTTATCGATTAGCTCCCACGCTCATTCTAGAAGTAGCCATCAACACTGCCTAAATACAGGGTGAAGAAGGCAGGTCATTGAACGGACGACGGCTGATAATGCACACTCAGTTTTACCCTGGTTTTTGTTGACGGTACAAGACCCAATCTCTCAGGCTCTTCTTGTTTCAGATGGAACGATCTGTGTGCTTGCTATTGGAAGATTATTTTGTCTAGACAAAACCAATCACACAGTAAACTAAAATCTATAGGTTTAATCAATTGTTTATGTGATTTTTGAAGCATGTATTATTATTAATAAAAACTGTATTTTACGAAACGTCACGAATCGTCCAAGTTTTGTTTTATCTTCGTGTTTACATTTGGCTTACAATCCGTAGAATATTCAATTAAAACAATGTTCCACTTATATTTGCCCCTTAAGCGCGTGTTAAATAAAAAATTAAGAACGTGTTGCGGTGAGCCTAAAATATAAATAGGTTATACCGTGATGGCAAAAATTAACTTGGTCTAAAGATGCTCATGGATTTTTAAATAATCGTCGAAGGTAGTATCGTACATTTATATCAATCATTTTTTGATTTTCAAAACTTGTGGAGCAGTTTTGGTGAAGTTTTCTTTCTATTGTAATCTTAAGCAGTTTTTAAATCATTTTAATTATGGATTTCAACACAGAGCACAAAATTTACATGGTCGGAGCCTGTTTTCGAACTGGTGTGTAGTCAAATGCAATTTGGGAATTCAGTCAACGTTTGATTGGACGATTTTCGGTATACAGGGTGGACCAAATTCGAATGTTTTACGGGGTATCTCGGTTACCGTAATAGATAGCGAAAATCTGATTTCGGTCTCTTGGGCTATTTTTTTTGAGAAAATAACGCCTACGCAATCAGATTTTTTTTATCGGATTCCATTTTGGCACTACAGACGAAAATTGAAATTTCATCATTTTTGAAAATTTGCTGTAACTTCTTTATTTATTAAATTAGAACAAAATGTTATTAAACATCACTTGTTTACGAAATCATGGCAAACTTTGATGATTGAATTTTTACAAAATTGGCCATATCTTGGCTATTTTTTGCAACAAATATATAAAACTATATATTTTTGAAAAGCTAAAATAATACTCTTTCACATAAAGTCATGGCCAACTAGGGTTTCCATTTAAAAAAATGTAAGTTTACTCCATATCTCGAAAGTCAAGAAGGCTATGAAAAAACTACTTTTGTTTTTAAATTAAGCATAAATATCTGTAATAAAAACCTTTATAACATTTTTTTCTAATTTAATAAACAAATAAGTTACAGCAAATTTTCAAAAATGATGAAATTTCATTTTTCGTTTGTAGTGCCAAAATGGAATCCGATAGAAAAAATCTCATTGCGTAGGCGTTATTTTCTCAAAAAAATAGCCCAAGAGACCGAAATCAGATTTTCGCTATATATTACGGTAACCGAGATACCCCGTAAAACATTCGAATTTGGTCCACCCTGTACATTCATCATTGAGCAGTATAATTCTTAGGAATATGGCTAACGCCTAGGTGTTTTTAAATCCATTTGTTGATGTGGATCTGTCCTCTATCTCTGATTTTTCAAAGCTTGTTGTTGTTGGTCGTGGCTGCCTCCGTTATTTTCTTCCATTCTTTCCTATCTGCATTTCGATTTCCAGTCATTTATTCTCAATGCCTTTGTATCTTCCTCCAGGGCGTCTCTCCATCTTTTCCTTGGTCTTCCCTTGTTCCTGGGCCAAATAGGGATCCATTGTGTATCCTCCTGATAATTTCCTTCACTCTTTTCAGCTTATCCCACTGTCACGCCCAAGTAATTGAAAGTATTGTCATCTTCGAAGAGTATTCTTTTGTTTCAAGATCGTTCTGTGTGTGAATATTTTCTCTTCCTATCTTTATATATTAATTATGTTTTTTTTTAAAATTTATTTCCAGACCCATTTTTTTTGCCTTTTTGCAGTTGATTTATCGCTCATCATGTCTTCTGTTCTATTTCCTATAATTGTCTTATCGTCAGCATACGCTATTATTTGTATTTGGTTGATAATGTTTTTCTTCTCTAGTTTTGCTCTTCGTAGTACGCCTTCTAATACTAAGTTAAATATGGTTGATAATAGTGATTCCCCTTGTTTTACGGCTTTGTTTACTTTAAAGGATTCCATTGTTCCTTGGAATCCCACTTTTGCTGTTTTGTTTTTTAGGGCCATTTCTAGCAGTGTTATTAGTCTCCCAGGTGTTCATAATAGTTCCAGTTCTCTTAGCGATTCTTTTCTGTTAACTGAATCAAAAGCAGTTTTAAAGTCTATAAAAACTACATGTATCTCTTTATTATGTTCCCACATTTTTGGGAGTATTTTTTTCTAATGTGTGTATAGCATCTATTGTGGATCGACCCTGTCTAAAGCCATTTCGGTAATCTCCGAGTATTATTAGCAGAAATACCAAAGAACTTTTATACATGTCCTACAAATTGTGTTGGTGTTTC
The DNA here is from genome assembly GCA_947652605.1 of Elmis aenea. Classification (NCBI taxonomy): domain Eukaryota; kingdom Metazoa; phylum Arthropoda; class Insecta; order Coleoptera; family Elmidae; genus Elmis; species Elmis aenea. The sequence goes on along the minus strand of OX393580.1, from coordinate 41,372,968 downwards.
GCGAAACTGGCTCTGAGTCTCATAAAAAAGTTGCTGGTAGGCCAATTGTTCGTGCAGAAGAAGTTGTTGCAGACGCTCGTCAACGTATGGAACAAGAGCCTTCAAAACCTTTGAAACGGCTATCTCAAGAAATTGGACTTTTTTATGGAACATGCCAAAAGGTCGTAAATAAGAACTTGGACATGCATCCATTTAATAGCCAATCATATCAAGCCTTTTTGCGAAGAAACCACCCCAGACGTCTTGCGTAGTGCCAGTTTTTTGTCAATATTGTAATGATGTATTTATAATCGGCGTTTGAGTAAGTTATACTCGTATTTTTGTAAATTATACTCGTATTTTCGTAAATTAAACCTTTTGTGGTGTATAATTTCCTTGTTTGATTAAGTCGGAGCATCCTCAAAGACCCCACCGACATCCTGATTGAGAACTGCTGTCCTGGCTTTAATATCTTAATACCATAGTACATTCTGATGTACGACTGACATCTGTAAAGCCCATTTCATACCATGATCTCATCTGAAACTAAGATTACATCGTTATTAGATAACAGACAATTGCAACAGTAAGTGGCCTAGTCGAGAAATCGACTCACGTTGTTCATTGGCTCGCTATCAAAACAAGTCACTGTCAAATTTAATCGTATTAGTACTCATTTGTTCCATTGGCTGATTTTTCATCAGAACCGGAGTTTATCCGAAGCGGAACAAATTTCCACAGGTAATACGACGCGTCCCACTTGCGTGTCATGTAAATATTGATTTATTTCGCTTTCCTGATTTTTAAGAAGAACAAACATGTCAGTCTTTATATTGGTGACGTCGCCTTCAATTGTTTTACACACTTGATTTGAATGCGTGCATGTTTTATTTTGTTGCGTTTGTTTTATTATTATTATCCTGTTTGTGCCAACTAATTTGCACAACACTGTAGTTATTTTAACTGTTTTGAACAAAGTTTATGTATTATATAATCTGGCTAGTCCGTTTCTGGGTTCCGGCCTTTTTCAGTGCCAGACAGAACCCACGTATGTAAGCATGAATATACCAACATTGTAAAATCTAGTAACCTGTAAATAAATCTTGAAAGGTGTAATATGGTTGGATTTTTTTCCAACCAATTTTTAAATATTTATCAAGTGTGAATTAAATTTTGTTTGTAGATATTTTTTTAATCGTCACTGGTTGCGTTGTTAGAACGTTTATATTTCGTTGTCAATCAAAAGAGCTGGCAAAAAATGTTAGAATCGCGAACCATCAGTCACTACCGCCAACACTAAGTATGACATTGACGCCGGTCAACGGCATCAGAAAATTGGAAATGAAAAATAATGTAAAAGCAAAGGTTATTGCTATGCGGTGGTATCCACGGCACCTGCTATTTTTACGAACACATGTAATAAGTCGCCAGTTATTATTACCATGTGCAGGCTTGGATAGTTCGGTAAACAATGTTTATATAATGAATTCCCGCTGAAATAATTATTTAATAGCGGTGCGGTGTAGCACACAAGCGCCATCGTTAAGTCGCCCGCAGTAACAGCCGTCGTCGTCAGATTGACGTCATCGCTCGATATGTCCGTGTGGCGCTATCACAACCAGCTATAAGCTGTCTTCTGTTGGTCACAGAGCCAACGCGTGAACTCGAAGACGCAACCGCTTCACTGGCATTGCCTCCGACGTAGCACTGCCTTGGATTACATTTACATATGATAAAATCGACTCTTGATCTTGTTTATTTGCCAACTTCGATTTTATTTCCAAGTCAATTTCATTGACATTTATTTTCGAAGCGTCATATTTGATCATTTAGGCGTTTTGCAACGGTTCATCGCTTAAAATTTCATTCCGCGTCAAGATAAACTTAAAAATCAAGTACGTCATCGCGTTTTAACATCGCATGGTTTGATAAGTATTATCAACAGGTCCGGACTTCGTAAATATAATACTTAGACTAAGTTTAATTAGCCATAACGTTAAGATAACAGTGTTGAATAACATAATCTATAGTAGACTCTCGATTATCCGGAAACGCTTAAACCGTAAATCGGATTAACCGGCACATACAATTTTGCCAGATACTGATGAAGAATATATCGTTTTTGATTATAATTTGAGTTGTCATACTTTTCCGGAAATCTTTTTACAATTTTGTTGAGATAACAATGGAAATGTATTATTTGGGATTGACCTATTTCCATCCACAGCGGTTAATCAGGTGGACGCATTGTAATTTACGAGATACTAAAATAATATTATTCAAACATGATTTGTCTAAGCCTAAATAACCCAAACTTAAGACACATGTGCGTTGGATAAAAAAAAGAACGACTACAGAATGCTTTTGTTTTATTATTAACATATTAACCACAGAACGTGTCACCACTTTTATGCAAGACGTGTGTCTAAACTTGCTTGTTACTGCTCAATTTTACATCTTAAATAAGTACCTATCGTATTTCTTAATTATCAAACATCGGTTTCGTTTTTCAGAAAGGCACCAGTAATCAGCGTCGTGACGAAATATTATTACTTGGAGCAATTGCATTTATAATCACACAAAGTATAAAATATATCTACAAAGTCGTTACAGAATTACCTTATTTCAGGCTGACTATAACTTGCCATATTTTTAAAATGCTTCGTGCACTATTCAGTTATATTTTAAGTGTCGGTCTATCAAAACTTATTTTAATTAATGGAATAATATAAACCACATTCTCGAACTAAGAGCATTCATAATTACTTCCTTCGTAGTATTTTCTTAATAAATGTTTGTTTTTTCTTGAATTAAATGCGTCAAAATTTCTAAATTGCGTCTAAATCTCAGTCAGTGTTACTCACTTGTTCTATTTCCCATTGCGTCATTTGTTTTAACTGTCACGCTTCTTGATTCTGTTAAATTTTAAAAGCGGACTACTTTGTTATTATACTGCTATTAATTAATTAATAAAGGTACATTTTTATAAATAACAAATACAAAGAAGCGTTTGAAGTTTTAAATCTCGGTTTTTATAGTTTTATGTAACTGTACTCATTTGTTAACGAAATAAGGGATACTTGATTGTTTTTTTACTATTGCTGTTCGGTTGTTTTGTGCAGATTGGGTATCCTTAATTTTTTCTTCTTCTTAATCGTTTCCTCTTGTACCTTTCGGTGTCGAGGTTGGTTTTCTGTTACTGTATTATCTTTCTCCACTCCTTCCTATCGTTGGCTAATTGTGGCACATCTTTCCAGCTGACTCCTTTTCCTTCTAGTCTCTTCCTCACTTCTTTTTCCCATTTTATTCTTGGCCTTCCTCTAGTTCTTTTTCCCTCTATCTGCATTTTCCATCCTATTTTCGCGTATCTACTTTCTGGCATGCGTAGTAAATGCCCCAGCCATCGTAATTGATTCGTCTCCATCTTTTTCTTAATATCTGTTACTCCAAGTTTATTTCGGATTTTTTCGTTACTGATTTTATCGATCAGTCTACATCCCTCTATTCTTCTCAAAAATCTCATTTCCTGTACCTGTATTCTTTGTTTTTGTTTTTGAGTTAGTGTCCAAGTTTCTGAACTGTACGTGAGTATGGGTACGTACACTGCATTAAAAACTCGCGTCTTCGTCTCTTTTGATATTTCCTTCTTACTTATCAGACATTTATTTGTGGCGTAGTAAAATTTCGTCGCTGCCGCTATTCTGTTATTCAGATCTTCCTCCAATTTACCATTTTCTGCAATTATTGTTCCTAAATATTTAAAACTTGCTACCTGTTCTATCTTTTTTTGGTCTAGCATTATTGTAGCTGGTTCATGATTTTTCGCTATAACCATAACCTTTGTCTTTGTTATATTAATATTCATATTATATCTGCTTAATGTATCTGCCCATACGCCTAGATTAAATTGCAAGTCCTTTTCGCTTTTAGCTAATAACACCACATCATCTGCAAAGGCTAATTCTGTTAAGGATATTGGTTTTAGTTTATTCCAACCCCAGTGGGCTTTCTTTGTGTTTTGCTTACATTCTTTAATAATTTTATCCATAAGAATTATAAAAAGCAGTGGACTTAATGTGCCTCCTTGTCTTACTCCCACTGTTGTTATAAATTCCTGGGAACTGCTGTTGTGGGTTCGCACATAATTTCTACTGCTCTTATATAAACTCTTGATGGCGGTTAATAATCCTTCTCGAACTCTACTTTGTTTCAATATCTTCCAGATCTTTTCCCTTGGCACTCTATCGAAGGCTTTAGAAAGATCGATAAAGCACAAATACACCATCTTTGAATGTTCCATTGATTTTTCACTTAACTGTCTTAGCGTAAAAATTAGATCTTGTAATTCCGAAATCCGAAAAGTTACAACGCCACATTTTTGCAGTTTTGGTGTATTTCTATTTTCCTTGGTCAATTGAAAATAGTGCAAATGCCTGTAGATTCCAGTTTGGCTGATTTATAAAAAATTAAAACAAAAAGCAGTGGTGCACATGTGTAGCAGAAAGTGTCCAAGTGTCTGACAAAACTAACTAATCGTGCTGTAAATATGTAACGCGTCCAAAATCGTAGATTTAAAACAAAAACAGCTATTTAAAGTTGAAAAATATAATACTAAAACTGCTTCGCTGCTCTATTTCTTTTCTAGAAGTTTAGGTACGAAAATATTTTGTTAACAATAATTCGTGTAGTGAATGAAATAAACAGTATGTTTTTCGACGAAATATTCTTATTGTACTCTTTATGCATGTAATATAAGACAAATTTCGTAAGTAGTAGAATCGTTGTCTGCATGTGACAGAGTGAGTCATTTTGACTTACATAAACAATTGCGATTGTTTAATTATTAGAACAACGTAGCTAAATATCAAATTTTTAAACATGACTTAGTCATGCGTCCATGTGTCAAAATAATTCCATACATACTTTCCATCACGTGTTTATATTGCTTAATAATAATATTTCAAGTTCATCAAAAGTTGATTTGCAAGCGACAACAAGTTTTTCTGTGCCACTTATTACTTTCGTCAAGTCGTAACTAATGATTTGTTTTTAATAGATGATTATTCAGGTAAATAATTCTTTCTTTTTTTTTTTTACAGGTAAGCCTTGTTTATCGCAGCCTAGAAATTACCAGTTGGTATGTAAGTAAAAATTTTTGTTTTGCGTCCCCTGATATTAGTCACTTCGTCGTACTATGGTAAATTAATTAAAAACTAATATTAAACACCAATGGGCTCCTTATATTTTTTTTTGTGAGTAGACGTAATGAATTTTTAATTCTGTGTATTTCGTTGGGTTAACTGTCGAATATTATACTTTAACAGTTGAAAAAAGTGCCCCAAATTAGCCGGCCGTACAAAAACTGTATAAAAAGTACATAACTCGTTGTGGCACGTCCGAAAGTATCATAAAGTTTTTTTTTTATGGCACAGCGAAAGACCTTCGGACGTCTAAAACGCACCCCGATTAGGGTTATAATTGCCTTAATGCAAAAAGTTTCTAGAAACCTTGCTCATCGCGATACAAGTTTTGAGGGAATGTAGAAATAATTAAATAGAGTATTTGTTAAGTACTCTATAAAGAAATGTAAAAAGCAAGGTTGCGACAAGTCCTTCCCCAATTTAAAATTTAATATACTTTAGCTCGAGCACAGCAAAGTTAAGTTAATACGATTAATAACTGGATTCAACTTGCGAATATTTTAATTGCCATATTCGTTGTTCTTTTTTTATAACTTATGAGTGCATCATTGCGCTGCGCACCTGTTACTGACGACAAGGTCGAGCAAAGTTGTGTTTTAAATGACTTTTTATTTTAATCCCAGTTCAAAATTTTGCAAATGTAGTAGAAAACCAAATTACCATTAAAAATTTTCGTGTTATGCACAAAGTGTAATAATTTTCCATTTTTAAGAAACATATCGATTGAGTTTCGAAATTTCTTCATTTTTATTGTTTTAACTCAAATTTTCTTAAAAGCGTACAGGCTGGTCCAAATGTGAACTACATGTAGGATAATCTCAGTTACTACTATAGTTAGCAAAAATCTGATTTAGTGTTATGAGATATGTAGTAATGCTTGTAGTCAGTGGTGAGCTATGAAATTTTTAACAAAGGGCTCGCTCAAAGTTAAATAAAAACAAACAAAAAAATGTTAATTATATGTTGGAAAAAAAATGTCATTTTAAATTCAAACGTGAATAATCGAGTGATTGTACATAATTCAAAAAATTCTATTGTGCGACGGGTTATTCTAAATTTAATCGTCACTGCTTGATAGGCATGACTTCGTCGCTTTACAAATGTATGTAATGAAAATGATTTTAAGATACATTTTTTCTTGAGAAAATGGTTAACAAGAAGAACAAGGGGCTTGCAAATTAAGGAATAATTTAACAAAGGGCTCTCGCGAGCCCCCGCGAGCCCCCTACAGCTCACCACTGCTTGTAGTTCTTCACTAAAGAAGAAAAATTTAAAAAAATACTATGAAATACTTCTTCTCTTTTTCTTAATCGGCTCCTTCTTACTTATCAAACATTTATTAGTGGCGTCGTAAAATTTCGTCGCTGCCGCTATTCTGTTATTCAGATCTCTCTCCAATTTACCATTCTCTGCAATTATTGTTCCTAAATATTTAAAATTTGTTACTTGCTCTATCTTTTTTTGTCTAGCATAATTGTAACTGGTTCATGATGTTTCTCAATAACCATAGCCTTTGTCTTTGTTATATTCATATTCATATTATATCTACTTAATGTCTGCCCGTACGTCTAGATTGAATGCAAGTCCTTTTCGCTTTCAGCTAATAGCACCACCTCATTTGCAAAGGCTAATTCTGTTAAGGATATTGGTTTTAGTTTATTCCAACCCCAGTAGGCTTTCTTTGTGTTTTGCTTACATTTTTTAATTATTTTATCCATAAGAATTGTAAAAAGCAGTGGACTTAAGGTGCCTTTTTCTTACTTCCACTGTGGTTATAAATTCCTGGGAACTGCTGTTATGGGTTCGCACGTAATTTCTACTACTCTTATATAAACTCTTGATGGCGTTTAATAATCCTTCTCCCACTCTACTTTGTTTTAATATCTTTCAGATCTTTTCCCTTGGCACTCTATCGAAGGCTTTAGAAAGATCGGTAAAGCACAAGTACACCATCTTTGAATTGTTTTTTTTTACTTAACTGTCAACGTAAAAATTAGATCCTGCGTGCTTTTACCCTGTCTAAAGCCACATTGCGCCTCTTCCAAATTTCTTTCGAAATGTTTTCTTAATCTCTCCTCCAAAATTCTTTCATATAATTTTTCTACTACACTAAGTAGAGATATGCATTTTTTACTATCGCCGTCTTGAATATCGTTAATATAACAGATACCTCCCAGTCCTTCAGAATATCTTTTTCCTGTCCTTTATTTACTATTCTTAGCAGCATTTTCTTTCCATCTACTCCCAGGTACTGTTGCTTTTCCAATTTTCATTTTATGTATCGCTCTATCCAACTCAGCTTCGGTTATTTCTTGTTCATATTCTGGTTCGTTTGTTTCGTATTCCTCTTGCACTTGCTCTTCTTCCTCGTCATTCATTATGTTATCACTTTCCAATAACTCCTTAACATAATTTCCCCATCTTTCTTTTTCTGTTGTCAGTTGTCATGACATTTACACAAAACTAACAATTTCTTCGTTATTTTTTGGAGCTCAATTATTATCTTCTTTCCCACCAAGTGCCGTCTCAATTAAGGTTAGCGGTTATTACAGTATGTTTTACTATCTTAGACTTGAATAGGGGAAGCGTTTTTCTCACTCCTTAAAGTTTCTTAGCCAAGACAACCGGGTTTTCATCTTAGCGATGAAATTTTTTTAGTAATAGAAAAATAACGTTTATTTTGTATATCAAAAGCATCGCTAGAGAATTTTTCGAGAAGAAACACTAACACTACTTAATCCGATTTTTGCTGACTACGTAGTTACTTGGATATTCTATAACTACGTTTAAATTGAACCACCATGTATATTTTTTTAGGTAAATAATACGATCATGGAGTGTCAAAACGATGCGTTACTTATTGCAATTTTCACTGCATGTTTTTGGTCTAGTGACATGTTGATAAAAACAAAACCGACCGTTACTTAAAAGCGCTTGTCTAATTTGATATGTAAACGACTTAACATATGTTTGTTTGGATTTGTCAAAATAAATCTCCTGTTTCGAATAATATAACTATTTTTTCCATTCAAAGGCACCTTGTTTTTCGAACTCTTAAATCAATAAAAATGCAAAACAAGAATTTGAACCGTCATTGTTGTTCTTACATGATGTATTATTTTATAAATCGCTAATTTTCCGATCAAATGCAAATTTTTTTTGAAACAATACCGAGATCACTTAAAACGGGCGCGATTTTTAGGTATCTTTGCCAAAAATATTCTTGTTATCTTCTAGATCTAGAGGGTATGTTAATAAATGTTTAAAAGCAGTGGAAATAGCTTAGTTAAGTGTTTTTTTTTTTGCATAAAAATTGCTTGAGTATTTCTGCCGAAGACTAATATTGATATGCTAATTTTAAAGTTTAATGTTGTTTACCCACATAAGGAAATGTAATGCTACGCTACGATACGCTAATAGCTTTAACGTACCAAGTTATAATGCAGAGGCTTAATGCGTTTTTGTTTATTTTTGTTAAAAAAAACAATGCACGCTATAATTATGGCGGGTTTTAATGTATAAGGTAATACAGGATAATCGAAATTTGATATTTAGCAACGCGTAATGACATTGCTTTTTGTATTATGTTGCATATTTAAAACATAGTGGTGAGGTCAGTTTTGTCACTATAAAATGTAAAATACATCGTGGTTTGTGTGGTTTGGTAACATTGATTTTAAACGGTGCTTGTATTAAAATTTCGAAATTTGTGGTGTTAAAAAAGTTATCAGACTGTGCTGTAAAACATTTTTTCTACGATCACTATTGTAAATGACTCTTACCGTACAGCCTGCATGCATAGTAAGTGAGTCGTTACGCACGGTAAGCAAAACGCACACTTGTCTAGAATTGTCAAAGTAGACTTACGCCAAACAGCGTACGTGCAAGTGTATTTACTATTAGCAAAAAAAAAAAAAAAAACGGTAAAATCGTAAGTATTATGTGATCGTAGAAAAAGTATGCTACATAACACGAGTTGCAAAGCAATTACGCACACGTGCAATAATATGCTTCTTACAACTCTTGTTAAGTAATATACTATTTTACTATCATAGTACTTTTTTCAAAAACAGGGTAGATGTGTAAACTTTTCTATTATCAGTTTTTAATTATCAGTTTTAAAATTCTTACTTTTTATCATTTATTTATTGTCAATTTATAGTTAAAGAGTACAGACAATGTTTTTTAAGGAATAATTCTTAATCGGGCTCTCTTGCACCTTTCGGTGTATTTTCCTTAGTTCGTGATTATGTTCCTCCATCTTCTATTATTAGCTGTGGCACATTTCTCCAGCTAACACTTCTTTTTCTAGTCTGTCTGACTGTTTTTTTTTCCATTTTGTTCTTTTTTGTCTTTGTCTTTTTATATTGATGTCCATACTGTAACACTAATTGTATAATTAAAATACAAAATTTTCGATGTCCGGTGATATATTTTCCAAATGATTTTTTTTAAATTGTTCTCAAACGGTTACAATCGAAACTAAAGTAGTTGCTAAATTGTTAGTTTGTTTGAGTGATTCATGAATATGTATTCAATTGGTTGCTGTTTACACATTTGTAAATATCAAGTTGCCTACGTTCATAATAACAGATTATTGGATTTTGTTTTAAGCTTTTTAAGTTATTTAAACAAAAGAAAATGTCTTTCTTACACGACGCGACGTGTTATTCTTGTTGGGAAATCTTCAAGCCCATTAAGAAAAAGTCTCAATTTTCCCTCTAGTTGCATCAATAGCTGCCACTTTTTAGAATTTTTATTTTTTTGTGGAGTACCTACTGTAATATTGCACTAACAATTAATTTTTTCTACGACCACTAAAGTAAATGACTCTTACCGTACAGCCTGCATGCATAGTGGGTCTTACGCACGGTTAGCAAAAAGCACAGTTTTTTTTTAAATGCACAGTGTAGATACACGTCAAACACTTCCTGCACGGCTAGTAAAGCGCACGCTTGTCTAGGAATGTCAAAGTGGGTTTACGTCAAAATTGACAAGACAACGTAATTACATATGTACATTAGCGAAAAAGCCGTTAAAATCGTAGGTATTATGTGATCGTAGAAAAAGTGTGCTACATAACACGAGTTCTGAATCAATTACGCACTCCTGAAATATATGTACTTCTTACAACTCTTTTTATGAAATATGCTATTAAAAGTTGAACTTTTAATATTACAGTTAACATTGGAAGGAAAGTATGCAATTACCTGTGTTCTTTGCAGGGACTGAGAACGGAACGAAAACGTTAAACGAAATTAACCGAAATTTTTTTAAGAACGAAAACGAAATTAACCGAAATTTTTTTAAGAACGAAATGAAACCGAAAACGAAATTATTATTTTTCGTTCAAGAACGAAAACGAAATAAATATTTTCCAAAACCGGTTTTAACCGGTTTTGTCGCTATTTCAATTTTATTTGTTAAACACAAACGCGAATTTACCTTCTGTGCTGGGGAGACTCCACGAGGCAGTAAAAAATCTCTCTTGAAATAAGTGAGCTAAACTTTTTTTCATATACATAAATGTATTAACAACTTTATTGTTTATACTTGCAATTTCGTGTAACACAATTAACGGCAGGGCATGAAACCGGTTTTTTAAACCGGTTTGAAAAACCGAAAAACCGGTTAACCGTTATTTTTTGTCAGAAAAAGTTACTTTTAACCGAAACCGTTATTTTTAAAGGCAAAAAAAAACGGTAACCTTTAACCAAAATAATAAAAAACCGGTTTTTTTAACGTCTTTTTTTAAATAAAAATTACGATGAAAAATACAAAATCTGTAGTAAATGCGATTAGTTTACCAAAAGTCATTACTGAACTCTTGATTGTACATTTATTATAAAATTATAAATAAATAATATCTCTTCATCCTTTGCATTCCTGATCTAAATAATTTTAAAAACCGGTTAATTTAACCGGTTTTTTCTAAACCGGTTTTTTTACGAATAAAACCGGTTTTTCAACAAAAACCGTTATAAAAATAAAGTTCTCGATTTCGGTTAACCGTTAACCAAAATTTTTTTCGGTTTCGAGCCCTGATTAACGGTACAGATATTCTCTATTTCTAATTTGTTTTTTAGATCATCAATATAGAATATACACTTGATTGGATATATATTATCAATGTGTATGTTTTATTTGCGTTTAGACATAATTATAGTAAAATTTATTCTTACTGCGAAAAGAACTAATCTAAAAGAAGATTTATTGGAGGATGTGTTGCTAGTAAGATTTAACGGAATGTGAAAATATATATTGTATGGTATGTACAAACTATAAAGTTAAAGTATATTTCAAGTTAATATAAGTTTCTTTTAATAGCTTTTTTATTTATAACATTTAGTAAATTATCCACTTGAATTCATTCTTTTGTCTTTTTAAATAATTACAGCAGGATCTTATTTAATTCAAATGCATAGATTTTTAGTACTAAAACAAATTTAAAACAGCACTTGCTATATTTTCATATTTTTAGATAAAGATCGTGTGTCTAATTTAACCTAACCACGTTGTGTTTTTGCACCTTACGGGTGTTACACTAAATAAAATGGTTAAATGTTAATGTGTTTAACGATTTGGTAAATTTAATATGGCGATGGTTCTCCAGTCTAAAATATGCTGTCCGTGAGCATCAAACTCCATCGTCATCGTTTATATTTTAGTTGAGACGCAAATATTGTTATCGTATTTATAGAGGGTTGTGGTGACTAGAAAAAAAATTGATTTTTTGACGATAAAAAAAATATTGTAAAACCGGTTTTAACCGTTATTATTTCGGTTCACGAAAACGAAAAAAGAATGTTTTCGGTTAGAACGAAAACGATATATTTCGTTTTCGTTCCGAACAGAAACGAACGTTTTTTTTTTTCGTTTTTAGTCCCTGGTTCTTTGTGTCTACTTTTTTGGAAATTTTAGGCTAATACCCGACTTCATTAGTGTCTGAAACTTCTAACATCACTTTCACTTCGTATAATTTAAATTTACAGCCTTCTACCTTTAACTGAAAAAATATGTTTCCATACGCTAATGCTTCAACATCATTATTATTTACGTTCCATAGCTAACTATCCGTTCTCATCAACAAGAAGGGTGAAACATGATCTCCTTTACGATATGAAACCTTTTAGGAGTTTTCTGCGTTAGAAAATTCAGGTTAATCCGTCGTGCAAGGTTTGAAATTTGCTTTTTAACGGCGGTATCGTGCGCATACATCTAATGAATGAGTCGTAAGTAAGACCATTTCCATACAAACTATAAAACTGTGTGCAGGTATGGCGAGAGTATAAAAGTTATCGCATTTATAAAAGTAGGACATCCGCACACACACGACGTCTACAGCTAAGCTCGGCTCATTTTACTAATACAGCAGAGAATTACGTATTGTTCTATGACGTGCGCGATTTACACGTATATATGAATCTATTTGCATTTTAATTAGTAGTTCTTTACTTTTCTATAATTATTTTTACACGATAAATACAGTTATGTGCAGTCATACGGTTATAAAAGAACTATCTATGTGAACAGCTTTTTAAGTAACATAACATAATACTTAGTTTTATTACACTGTGATAATTTTTAACTAGTAATGGGTTTATTTACTTTTCAAAAGTACACTTACACTTGAAAATGTTTGGCAGTGTGCTCTCATGACAAAATAATTAAATTATTTTAAGTGATAAAAATTAGATTTTTTATAAAACTTTATTTCACTTTAAATTTGTAGCAAAAATTAATAATCTTACCTACGTATAACCAATAACCGACGACTACGTGACGTGCCCGTTTTTTTTAAATTTTAATTGTACATATTTTCAGCAGTATGCCTGTATGCAAAAATTAATAACGTAACTCCACTCTCTATTTTTATGATATATTTTTTACATTTGGTTGAGAAATTGGAAGTTAAAAGTGATTTTTTTGTATACATTTTTTTAAACTGTGTACCATATATTTAACTTCTTGATATAAAACAAACTTAAAACGTATTCTGATAAAATAACGTTAACAAAATTGAATGCTTTTTCATTTGCAAAATTATTAACTAAAGCAGTTAAATAACTCGTACCGTACAGCCTGCATGCATAGTAAGTAAGTGCTTACGCACGGTTAGCAAAAAGCACAGTTTTTTTTAAAGAAATTATCAAAGTAGACTCAAGTCAAACACTTCCTGCATGCTTAGTACCTAAGTGAGTTAGAAGGTTATAACGCACGGTAAGCAAAACGCGCGCTTGTCTAGAAATATCAAAATTGAAAAGACAACGTAATTACATGTTTATATTAGCCAAAAAGCCGTAGGTATTATGTGATCGTAGAAAAAGTATGCTACATAACACGAGTTGTAAGGTAATTACGCGCACTCGCCGCTACGCGGCTCCGTGCGTAGTGTGGTTTTTACAACTTTTGTTATGTTATATACTATTAGAAGCTTGTCAATATGTTTAACCGTTAATATTGAAGGGTCTGGTGGTTTTACTGCTATTTTTTATAATTCCAAGTTTGTTAAAAAATCATTTAGTGCTAGCTTCTTCCATAGGAAGTGTATAAAATACAATATTTTTAGTAATAAATTTGAAAAATCGATCTCCAAAACGCTGTTGTTTGTGTATAGCTAAGTTAAAGAATTGTGTCAAAGAAATTGTTACCCTTCATTTTTTTTTTAATTGTCGAAATAAAATTATTAATTGGAAGAGTTAATTAGGAAGAAGTACTTCTAGATTTATTTATTTTTAGAAATTATAATAGCGAAAAATTATTAGCATCTGGCCTTACATTTCCAAAGTAGTTTTTTTTACCACTTGCAAAACCTCTAAACATATACTTACTTATTAATTAAATAGAAGTAATGATGAATTTTAGAAAATAGTTAATATTTTAAAACATTCGTTTTTTTTGTGCATGATTCGAAGGGCCCCCATTATTTTTCGACCCCTAACTTTTCTTGCTCTTGCTATATGACCGCTACGCCCCTGCGTGTACATTAGGAACATTACAAATTGGTAGATATAAACCAGCTTTATTAAAAATAATTATTTTCTTAAATTCAAAACATGACTAGCGCTAATTTTTATAACTTAATTGAATTCGAAATATTTCAAAATTCGTGGTTTTAAATAAATTGTGATTCACCCACCGCCCTAAAATTGGAGAATGTGGTATAAATTTTGGGTCACCAAGTATCTAATCAGGCAGCGACCAAAATTTTGAACAAACTAGGAGGCATTTAAAAATATATGCAAGATCGCGCCCCAGTAAATTTGGGCTGTGCAACTATTTAAGCTTTAAAAAAGGTGATTTGATTGAAACAAAACAAAAAAGTAATTGAGTGACGTTAACTTACCAGGGAAGGTCACGAAACGTTGTCGCTAGAATTTGATTAAGGCTGTGTTTATTGCATCAAGAACATCAAAACTAAATGTTTTGCTTATACGTACCACTGGCCATTTTCTTCGGAAAAATAGCGATAAAACTGAAAAAATGATAATAAAAGTAATGTTTGCGATCGCGTTGACCATGAAACCGTCAAGAAACAAAATCAAAACTTTTCTATTTACCAATGCGCGCATCCTTTGCAAGTAACATGGTCCAAAGTTTTGGAAAAAATGTGAAAGGGTTCCGGAGAAAAACGCGAAAAACAAGGCCCTAGTAAAAACCATTTTTCCTATGTTAAACGCCTGTGCAAGTCGCATGAAGCAAGAGTACAGGGAAAAAACAAAAGAGGTAGACCGAGAAAAACCTGGCACGAGGAAGTTAAAAAGCAGTAGCGCATAGAAACATCAAATGGAAATACATAAAAAGGCTAGCACAAGACAGAAAAACATGGAAAAAAGTCAGCACAACACAACTCGACAGTCCTACATCTAACAGTAGGACTAAATAAAAAAAAAAAAAAAATATGTAAGTCCCGTAGATATACGTAGTTATACAGATATACGACAACTTCTCAAATCACAGCGCTTATGCAGGGGTTTCGTTTTTGACGTTTTTCTCCGGGATCGTTCAAGATTTTTTCAAAAACTCTGCACCATTTTACTTGCAAAGGATACGCGCATTGGTAAATAGAAAAATTTTGTCTCTGACGGTTTCATGGCCAGCGTATCTCAAAAATGACCTTTTTATACCAATTTTTAGTTTTTCCTCTATTTTTCCAAAGGAAATGGCCAGTACCACGTATAACTCTGGAAAACATTTAGTTTTGATGTCCTTGATGTAATAAATACAGCCTTAATCAAATTCTAGCGACAACGTATCGTGACCACCCTCCCTTGTTAGTATCATATTGCCTAAAAGTAATGTCATGTTAATCTTGATATATTTCGAAAATATTTTAAAGAACGCAAAATTAAGGATGTAGCTGACAGTTACGTACGTAATATATTTGTGTGCGATAAAAACCCTTTTCTTTTGTTTTTTTTTTGCTTAAAATATGACACATTTTTGCGATATTCTTAACAAAACAGCGATGATAAACTAAAATTATGACAGGTATACCTTAAATAAAGTACGTTATCAAAAATATGAGTAAACACAGTCTTTTTCGGTACAACAGCCTATGCAAATAACGAGTTATTACGATGATAATAATTGTCGGTGTTATCTAAGGTAGCGTCCCGCGAGTCCCGCCTTCTGGAACGAACCGTGTTTGTGTACATTTTCATTTTATTAAGATATCGCATCCTTGAAAATTTTAAACAAGTTTCCGTTGCTCGCCAAAACTATCGCATATATCTAACGTGGATGCGTGTGGAGAACAAAACTTTTCGTTCACGTTGAGAAAACTTTGGAGATAACAGCCACCGAAGGGCGCCACACTGTCCGGTGCTGTTTGAGTCAAATGAAAGAAGGCCAGCGTCAGGTAGGCCTGGGGGCGCGGCTCATAGCTATTAGTCTTTGCAAAAAAATCTTTGATGTCTTAGGCGTCTTAGGTAATAGGGCCGTGCGTTTAGTCACGCGATGAACAGACGGTCGTATAAACAAAAGACATTCGGTCATATAAACAAAAGTTTGCTTCATATCAGAGAGTGGTCGATTCTTAAGAAATTGTAATGTTGGGACCACCTCAGAGTTTTTCAGTTGTTTTACGCAAAGGTAAGTAAAATCGCTATAAGCGAATTGATGGATATAAGGTGCGATAGAAGTTGATCTAGGTTCCAAAATTTAATTAAAAAATATCTAAAGTTTGGCCTCTTTAAATTAGCGTAACATCAGGTAAAAAAATTAAAAACTCGTGACATTTCTTTGCTCATCCATGAACCAAAGTGCATTTGTGCATATACGAAGATAGACGATTTTTTGATAATAAAATCGTTTAAAAATATTTCAAAAAATTTGCAATGCGGCGCCCCCTATATAACTTATGTTGGCTATCGCATCTCCAAAACTAGATAAGCTGGGTCAATTTTAACAGCGCCATGTAAATTTCTGCTAAAAAGTTATAAATAAAACTAGAAATTGAAGTTTTCAGGAATTTCAGGAACTTAGCAGAGTATGTACAGGGTGGTCCAAATTCGATGGGATTGCATGGGTATCTCGGTTAATATTTAAGATAGAGAAACGGTTAAATTACCAAAAATGTGCAGTTTTTTGAGACAAACTCAGAACTGTTTTCAAAAATATTTTATCATTTCCGGTTTTCGAGTTATCGAATAAAATGAGGAATGTAAATAGGTCATAGCCAACTATCGTTTCCATTTAAAAAAAGGTAAGTTTGTGTCATAACTTTTGAACGGCGAGCGTAAAAATTTTTTTTTTAGTATAATCAAATTAAACATAAAAATATCCAAATATAATCTTAATAAATATTTTTGATATTTACAACAATAACGGAGATATGACACATTATTAATATGACAAAAAAACACTTTTTATTCGATAACTCGAAAACCGGAAATGATAGAATATTTTTGAAAACGGTTCTGAGTTTGTCTCAAAAAACTGCACATTTTTGGTAATTTAACCGTTTCTCTATCTTAAATATTAACCGAGATACCCATGCAATCCCATCGAATTTGGACCACCCTGTACATTTTCATATTAGATTTTTACTTCATTC
This sequence comes from Elmis aenea, assembly GCA_947652605.1. Lineage (NCBI taxonomy): Eukaryota > Metazoa > Arthropoda > Insecta > Coleoptera > Elmidae > Elmis > Elmis aenea. Next base: position 41,355,730 of record OX393580.1, on the reverse strand, counting down.
TATTGTCTTCCTACCTTACTGTGAAAGACGCGGTTGGAGTTGAGTTTATGGTGTGTTCGTTCCTGAATTGTTTTAATTTTTTTTTTATTCTGCTTCGGATCGTTTATTTTCTTCGTCTTGCTAAGAACGTAAAAAATTAACTTTTATCCAGTTTAATCGTCCTCCTATCTCCGTTTTTGACATCCGCTCGTCCTTCCTGATAAAGCTTACATCCTGTTTTAATCCACTTTTCGTGCTTTTCTTTGAATTTAGGTTTCAACAAGAACGCGTTAAGTACGCTCGTGTATGGTATAACGAGGGATGTCTTACATTTATCGCTTGTAGTAGTATAATATTATGATTTTTAAAGTTATCTTATTAACTACGTTCAATTTATTGATAGAAACTTCAAACTTCTATACTTGTTATTAAACTGTGAACAATGTCGTAAACTAGAATTCTTTTCGTTTAATATCCTTACAGACAATTCTTCTTCTTAATCGGCTCCTCTTGTACCTTTTGGTGTCGAGTTTTCTTTCTTCCTCCACTTATTTTTTCCTCAAACTTTTTTTCCATCCTCTTTTTGCGTACGCGCTTTCTGGTATGCATAGTAGATGTCTCGGCCATCTTAACTGGTCTTCATTTTTTTCCTCCACTCTAGGCTTGTTCTGATTTTATCGTTGCTTATCTTATCTAAAATGCGTAGACAAAAATAAAATTATGACTTTACGGGTTTTTTTTCTTTCAATTGTTTCAAATTACCGCTGTCTTCCTTCATAGCCTACTCGAAACTATTACATTACCCTAAAAATTAACAATAAAATCGCGATATCTCGGAAAATATCAATTTTAAGTGAAAAACAGCCCCAATGTTTTAGAAAGAAAATTTATTTTTTTATAAGACTGTAAAAAAATATAATGTTGTATTTAAAAAAAATTAGTTATCGATGTTTTAAGTTTTACAAGTTTGACCAAGCGTAAAAAACGCCCTGTGTAATATTTTAAAAATGTAGGTAGTGCAAAGTGTTAAATAATCAATTGTCAATCCAATCTCCAAGCGAATTTCTTCAGACTTTTTTAAACGTTAAAAATTTTTGAAAGTACTGTATTTTCATGAAATGCAATTTTCACTAAAATGGTTAACTTTAGACCTATACAGGGTGGTGCTTTTTTCGATGCTCACCATTGCTATCTTGGAAACGGTTAAATTAGAGAAAAGTTGGACATTTTTATGGCGATTAAGAATCTGAAAAGAAATCCTGGTTATTTTGATTCGTTTTTGATTTATTACAAAAAAACTGAAAAATGTGAATTTAGAAAAATATTATTATCTTCCCTACCATTGACGCTATTTCATTAAAACTTGGTAACGTTATGTTTTTGACTCTATTTCGAGACAAACTATCCTAAAGGCAGTGGACGAAATGAATTTGAGGACTAACCACTAAGTACATCATACATAACGGCGCCCACTTTAAACAATTTAAATAATTATTTATCTGGTGTTTTAAATTTATTGTAATTTCGTTATTTTATTAGACCTATAAAATGTTGTGTCACTTTTATTTATATTATATTTCAATTGTTTTTCAGAACATTCGCGATTTTATAGATTATTTATACAAATTTTCAAATTTCAACAATTTTTTTGAAAGAAAAAAGGTATGTTGGTTACCAATCTGAAAAGCTAATTTTTTTGTCTGTCTGATGGTGTAAAAATCCAATATGGCGGCCATAAGAAATAAAAAAGTTGACTATCGCAACTTGAAATCTAGAAGGCTCAGAAAATTTCTGTTGACGTCATCAAACCCAGGACGGTCAAAAACATAAAGTTACCAAGTTTAAATGAAATAGAGTCAATGGTAGGGAGGATAATAATATTTTTCTAAAATCACATTTTTCAGTTTTTTTGTAATAAATCAAAAACGAATCAAAATGTGCAGGATTTAGATTCTTAATCGCCATAAAAATGTGCAACTTTTCTCTAATTTAACCGACCTTGTATCTCTTACCGTTTCCAAGATAGCAATGGTAAGCATCGAAAAAGGCACCACCCTGTATAACCTTATACATTTTTTAAAGTAAATTTAAAGAGGAATCCAAAAATGCAAAAATATACAGGGTGTTCCATAAGAAAAAGTATAACTTTGATATGCCGCTCGTTTTTGGAGCACCCTGTATGTTTGAAAATATTTTTAAAATGTAGCCCTTATTGACTTACATAATCTAATTGCGACAGAAGTTGGAGAATATATGCCGTTTCGCCACAAAACTCCGTGGCGTCCGTCGTGACTCACCCTGTATATCCATCAGTACCTTAAAACTCTTTGTAGCGTAATGTTATTGCAATTTTCAAAGAATGACCAAATGTTATTTCAAAATGTTTATCATCTGCAGTTGTTTGCACCGAGACTGACTGTCTTTTAAATTGAATTCCAAGGTTTGTTTTTGAGTAATCGTCCTTTGTTGCCGTTTGTTCTAACGCGTTAGTAATATTTGCACCTGACAATTTGTTTTTAAACGAAATAACATTTTCTAAACGAATTAGTCGCTTGTTTTTATCCAAGTAACACTTGAACGCCTTTCGAACAACAAAAGACTTGCATAATGCGCTAAACTTCTTTGTCAATTTGTTCGATACTTTTTATTGTTCAAACAAAATCGCATAGCTGCACTTTGTGCGGGTAATTTAGTGCGTTCTACTTAGATTATCGACGATATTTGTGTCAATATCAGTTTGCTTTGTTTTAAAAGGTGCTAGTTAAGTGTTAGGTTTTACTTTTCGTTATCTCGACGATTACGATAATTACAGCGTCTACTGTTTTGTTACAAAATGGATTTACAAACGAATTGCGGTGAGACTTTTGTCTGAGTCACGTGGAACTTTCGGTTTTAATGTTTCTAGGGATATGTCAGTGAGTTGACGTATTAATACCGCTCACTCCGTGTGTGTTGCAGCTTGTGAAGGTATTTCCGAATTGGAAAAAATGACATAATCTGGGTTAAACGCAATAATTCCGTAGGATTTTAATGAGTTGCTCGCAGGTAGTGAAATGTTTTGTGTTCAGCACGATCGTTTTTTGTTCTTTGTTAGATAATACACCTTCGTTAAGATGGTTTGGAGTCATCTGGCAGGTGGTTTGTGGGGTCGGTTCCATAATCCGCGCGCGTTCGAATTTTCTACTTTTCTCGTCTTCAGTGGAAGTAAATTTTGATACACTCATCAACCATTGAGTATTGACAAAGCGATAACGAGGAGGAAGCGGCTAAACTGTTTTCCGCGGGTCTTAACTAGTTACGCGGTTTGCCCTAGCGAAAATCGACCGAAGGTTCTATGTTTCGTGAAATTGCCCAAATTTGTACAGGCACTCGCATAAAACCAGTATAAACGGAGGTCGCATTGATAAAAAAAAATACTATTTTCGAGCAGCCTTGTTGAAGGAACATAGCAAGCCGCGAATCGGCAGCGTTCGCGAGTCCTCTACGTCACCGCGACCCACTAACCCCAATCGAGAGGCTCGCGTTGAAGCGAACGAAGTTCTTGCCATTGAGCTGCCGGCTAGAGACCGACTTGTATGTCTTCGGACGCGCGCGCGTCGATTTTTAACAATTTTATTTCGAAAACGTGCTAAATTCTACAAAACAGTGCCTTATATTATGTTCTAAGTGCCGATGCGTTTGTTTTGTGATGAAGTAGTGCTTTACTGTAACCGAACGTGCTGAAAAACGTCGATAGTGTTCCTGAAGAATCGTGACGTATGCGCTTAACACTCTGAGTTAGCCAAGTGCAAGTTTACGAAGTGATCGCAGTAGTTCCTTGTTTAGAAGCATAATGAAACGTCGGTTGATGATATTTTTGGATTTGAAGCTGAACACTGGCTGATTTACTCGCGATTTATCGTCGCTGGGTGAATAGATAGCGCGTTCTTTTTTGGAATAAGTTTCTGTGCGACGAAAACTGTATGGATAGTGTCTTAAAAACACTGCCGCTGTAATCTGCCATCTGTCCTAGTCACTGCCGAACATCTGTTTTCTGATCATGTTGGAACATTCTATGTATTTCAACGTCCCTTCGCTATGTGATGAGGATAATACCATCCTCGACTTTTACACACGGTATGTTTTAATTGCTTCATATGTCCATCGCACGTTTTTATTTCCCATTGGTCACGCTGACTGCGTACCGGTACGCGATTTGGGATTTTGACGCTATCACATCGGTCAATAATAGCGGCGTTTTAGTGGCAAATTGGCATCCATTGCCCAAAAAAACGGAAAAATGAACCATAATCGAAAAACAACGTGTTGAAAAAACATTGTTCGATTTAACTACAAAACAGCTTTACTTAAGCGGATTATTTTAAGTAACTTCACGTCGCGTAAGGCCCCGATGTTACTTAAATTTCAGGAAGCCCGCAGATCAATTTTTTTTTCCGTTTTTGGGACCAGCAGATAAAACCAGTTTATTTGAAAAAAATATCGAGTTCTAAAATTATGCGAGGTTACAACCAATAACTTAATTAAAAAGACACTATACGAGTTTTAAAAAAAGAATTCTTTTCATGTCTTTTATGTTATTTTCAGGGTGGATAAAAATCAAGATTTAAAAAAAAATCAAAAAAGTCTGTTTATTTGATTAAAATCAGCTTTTTATAATTTTAATCACATGTAGGTACCATATTATCGAATTTAGTAATAATTTTGGTTTTTGGCAAATTTTAAGGATATTAATAAACATATATAGGTATTTATGACACCCTTACATTTTTGAAATCAGAAAAAAAAACAAGCTCTTTAATTAACTCATAGCCAACTATGATTGTCATTTAAAAAAAAAGAAAATTTAGCTTATATCGCAAAAATCGAGTGTGCCATGACTTTTTAGATATTTTTTTAATTCTACGTACAATTATCTACATGAATCATTTTACAGTTTGGTTTTACTTTAGGTGTCTATGGAATTATTTAACATTAAAAAAATCGCCTGTTTTTAGTTCTTTTCAAAATATTTAAAAAAAAGGTGAATGTCAAAATGGCATTAAATTTGTCTTAAAATTCTGCCCAACTTTGCTAATTTAACCGACCATGTAACTCTTATAATAACGAAAGTTACCCATACAACACATTTAGATTGAGGCTACCCTGTTTTTTTTTTTTAATTTGAGAAAATAAAAATTTGTTTTATTGTAAATATTTTATTGTACTCATGTAATCACTGATGTAAATTGATGTTTTTTTTTTTTTAATCACTTCATTTAAATCAATTGATTTAAATCTGCTCAACCCTGGTTTTTTGAATAATTAATTCTACCCTTTACTAGACAAAAAAGTGCTGAATGGTGCTTGTTACATACCACTTTTGTAAAGATTGTTTTGCAGTCACAGTAGACGTTATTTGCCGGTTGGGATGGGAATAAACCAATTCCGGTTAACCAATTTCCCGGTTAATCCAAATGTGTTGATAAACAAACAAAATTATACATAAAGTACGAAAAAACCAAGTGTTTAGTAAATCCGATAATTCTTCGCAATTTTGTGGTCAAATATTATTCCCGGTTTATTCGTTTACCGGTTTAAGCGTTTTCGGTAAATCGAGACTTTATTATAATTGTAATCGGCCGAAGTTGGTCGTTATTAACTTTTTGCGATTTGTGTGATGAGAATTAATCAAGAAATACATCATCTTCTTTCGCTAACAGATTAGAACTATTCATTTATTGTAATGAAAATAAGCAGTTTGGTGCTAGAACATACGTGCTTGAATAAGTTGTAAAACATTTCGTGATGGATTTTATGTTTCAGTATGTCTCTTTTATTTCGGGAACAGTTAAAAAAGAAGCAGATTTTAATCCGTTTGCTGTGATATTTTATTAAACTTATTTAACCAGGATAAACGCAACACAAACTAAAGCTTTTGTGTTATGATTAGTTTTCGGATTGTACACTAATTGACTTAAAAGTGAATGATTGGTAATTAAATTCCGCTATCAATCATTTATCGTTCAAATGTTTTTAGTAACATCACAGCATTGTTTCTTTTTTTATGTTTTGGTGTGTCATTGTTTTTTGGAATCAAATGTTTTTTTATAAATGCTTTGATTTAAATAATTTAACATTTGCAACCCAAATTATAAAGCTAAAAAATGTGATCTATGGGTTCACATTAATTATTTTAGAAATGTAAAATTATTTAATGGTTTCAAACGGTAAACTTTATGGTTGTTTTTACACACTAATTAATATTTAGCATATTTATCCGAAATTAGAAAGATTATTAAAAAAAAAAAAGAAAAACGCTGAACGCAGTCATTTCTAAAGAAACTTTAAAGCTTAGGATTTTTCGTTTTTTTTTTAAACGATATTTTAATCACCTTAACGCCGAATATGTTTAAAAAGTTTTTAAAAATAATTATTTAAATTTTTATCAAGAATAACGTGACTTCGCATTCGGTTTGTGTATAAAAACGAAACAAGTTTGACAAAAAAATCGGTTGGCTTCGCATGTCGTGCGACGGTTTTAAGTATTAAATTTCAAAATATTTTTATCTGCTAATCTTAACAATGCAAAAGGTTTTGTATAAGTAAGCAATTTTGTTACATTGTTGTAGTTATTCCAGAAAATTCTTGTAATAAATTATTTTTACGACTTATAAGGAATTTCTTTTGTGTTTAAAATTTAATCTTATTTGAAGAAATTTCGTAGATAGTCGATAATTAGTTGTTTACGTACGTAATGTTTACTTCTTTTAATTGGAAGCCGGCATTATTCTACTGTTTTGTGACGTCGCAGATGTTTTTTTTTATTGATTGCCACTAGTTTCTAACCTGAAAAACTGCAATGTTATAGTGTAGGTACACGTAAATAGACTTCATTTCTTAATTATGCTGTTGTCAAAGAAGATTAGAATATTGCTTAAGAAAAATGTTTTTCAGAATTTTACTTTAAATCAAAATCGCTGCAATTGAGCTGTTTAAATTTGAACATACATTTTTTTTTTAGCCAAAATTTATGACAACGTATGTTCACTGTGACTATCCCAACTTTGACTAGTGTATCAAAATTTTGCATAATCAGCTTAGCATGATTATGCCACTAGCCGAAAATATTCTTTCAATCTTTTTTTATCTCTGTATGTTTAATGTATTAGCAACAAAATGATGCTTTAAGCTAAATATTATCTCAAAACATTTAAATTTTAAATGCGATTATGTATTTATTATTTTAGGAGCTACTTTTTTTAATAAAAGGTTTTGTTGTCGACTTAAATAATTTGAAATATTATCTGTAGCCAGGGCCGTCATTAGGATTTTGAACTGCGGCTGTAGCAGTGGTAAGTTTTTTGCATTTCTCTCCGATCTCTGCACAGTTTAACTCGCAAAGAATTTTAGATTTTTTTAAAGACGGTTTTATAGCCAACGCGATCGCAAAAATGACCATTCTTAAGCACCATTTCAGGACGGCCGTAAATATAGGTACCAAAAATGTTTAAAAATAAACCTTCTACACTTCATTAGTTGTGCCCATCTTCTGGTTACATTTTGAGCCCAGATTTAAAAATCTCTTACAAAAAATAACAAAGTTATGATTGTTTTTTGTGAACCGAGGGTTTTTTTTTCCGAACGAACTGTGGCTTTTGCAGGGGTCTAGCTTTTCGCGTTTTTCTCCGAAACCGTTTGAGATAATTTTAAAATCTTTTCATAGTTTTACTCACCAAAGATGCAAGCATCGGAAAAAAAAAGAAATTTTCATTTTTTAAAGGACGAATTTATAGCCAACGTGAACGTAAAAATTACCATTTTTAAGCACCATTATCGGACGGATACTATAGAATTTTAAAAATGCACTTTCTGCACGTATTCAGATGTGCCCTCCTTAGGCTATATTTTCAATCCAGAATATAAATATAACAAAGCCCGGTGCAAGTCCCCCAACAACGCAGGGCCCCGGGCATACGCCCGGTTGTTGTCCGACCTTAGGGACGCTACTGTCTTCAGGATTACAACATTATAAACAAAATAAAGTAGTCCAGGAAATGAGGCTCTAAATTTACAAATTGCTACGGAATGATGGCTTGGACTTAAGTAGTATTGATATTTAATATTTGGTGACCATTTTTTTATTGAAACGGATTAAATATTTTATGGTTACCTCCAAACACGTAGTGATGCGTAATATTTCTAGCCTGTCTGAATTTTTCTTTTATTACTACTTTCATTTAATATTTTAGATCACGCTTAAACTCAAAATGAACTGTAAAATACTTAGCAGAGGAACATAAAATGTATTTATTATACTTTTAAAGTTATTCATCGCTTCAGTCATACGCTAATTGGTACGAAACAAAAAATTAACAATAATACGAAACAGTTGAACGATGTTTACAATATTCCAACCGCATTAAGGACGTGTCGTGACGTCACGGATCAGGAAAAACACCTTTTGTGATAAGTTTTTACAATTACTTGACCAGGAGTCATATAAAATTTTATTTGTTTACGTCCAAGCGTCGGCCAACTGCAAGAAAATTTACTTAGTCCAAAAATGCAAAACACGCTTTTACATGTTAATAAGAAATCAGCCGAAATCGTGACCTGACCCGCATTTTTTTCACAGCAAATATTTAAAAATTTTGCGTGCCAATCAAGTTCAGATTAACCAGATCGTTATCGGGCTCGAAATTTATGTGCCCTGGCCCTTGTGATATATTTTTTTTAATTAAGCGGATGATATCGTAGTTGGCTCGTGAAAGCCGTGTTGCGTTTGTTTATTATAACCTTAACCGTTATTTGAGTGTGAATGTGAACGTAATTTCCTTAATCTAGTTGGCTTTTGCATTTGTTTCCGTTACTCGATTGTTCTTATAAAAAGCTTGAGCGTTCACACACATGATATAATAAAATTGTGTAGTTTAGATTAAATGCGTGTGTGTGCGTAACGTTATACTTGTACCGGGTTGGGCAAAAGTATGGAAAATGGAAACAAAAATAGCGAAGCACGTTTTACTATAGAGGATAAAAATTTGCTTTAAAAAACTGTGGTATAATTTTTTGATATTTAAAAAAAAATAAGTTAAAATATTTAAAAAGAAAAGGATATCACAAGTTTTTCGTTAGATTTTCTAATAAAACTTCTTGACGCCTAAGATAAGCGGGATCTTTATGTTGACACCGTAAGACACGTTGTATGTCTAATTTTTTGATGTAAAATAAAAAAATGTGCTGAAAGTTGTAAAAATTTGCACCAAATCTATTGAAAATAAAATTATGACAAATTCGTAACACCAAAATGTAGAGAAACTTTTACTGTAGATTGTAGAACATTTTGTTTAAGACAGTGTTTCCCTATTTATTTTAACCATGGGACCCTTTTACAGTTTCTTAAACAGTACGGAACCTTATTAGATTTTTCTATCCATAGCACAGTACCTACGTACTATTATGAAGCAAAAAAATATTAACCAGGGACTAACAACGAAAAATATTTCGTTTGTTTCTGATCGGAAAGAATCAAAAAATTTCATTTTCGTGCTTTCGTTCCAACTCAAAAAAATTACGTTTTAATATTTATGAACCAAAATCAGAAGTGTCGTGGTTATTTTATACTTTTGGTAATCCAGTGCTGTGGAGGTAAAATGTTTGTAAAGAGTTTTAAATTTAAAGTCAATTTATATTCTTGTTTCTTATTCCTAAAACTCTTTGGGCTTCCGCTAAATTATAAACGACATGACGGGTTTGGATCCTCATGGACAGCATATTTTAGACTGGCGAACCGCCATATTAAATTTAACAAATTGTTAAACATAATTAATCTACATTCAAATAAAATTTGTGCATTTTATTTGGGAAAACTTTGCGCCCATCAAGTGTAAAAACACAACTCTATTTTTTTAATCAAAATGTACACACTATATCTATATAAAATTATACAGCTAGTGCCGTTTACAGTTTATTTGTACATACTAAAAAACTTGACATTTAAAGTAAATTCCATTCGGCCGTAATTAATTAAAAAACAAAAGTATTCATTGCAATAGGAATAGATAGTTCACTAAACGTTCATAAGAATAAATTTTAAATGAAAAAGTGATTAAATCGGTTATAACTGGTAGAATAAATTATTTATTTCGTTTTCAAAATTTCGTTTTTATTCCCATTTTAGTTATTATTAAAATTTCGTCTGATATAGTTATTTCGTTAACGTTTTCATTCCGTTCTTAGTCTCTGATGGTAACTGACTCTTGATAAAATTGTAAGTTACGAAATTGATTTACTGTGTATTAGTATGACACTTTCAAGTCATTAAGTTTATTAATTTTTTTGCCATTTTTTGATGGCACCCCTTCCATTGCTTCGCGTAACCCCAATTGGGGAAACGCTGATCTATGAATATTTTCAATTTCATTTTTAATTTCTCTAAAAGATAGTAATTCAATTTTATAAAAATTATCAATAATTTCCCTAAAATACTTAATGTAGTTTGTGTATTTTTTAAGGTTTAGTTAAGAAGGGTACGTCAAACAGTGGCGACGAGAGGCGTTGCTGGGCTTGGGGAGGGGGAACCTTGAACATAAGCCCCAAGTAAATAAATTACTTACAATTATTTACAGAAAAAAAGTGGGGTGATGTCCAGGCCCCTGTGAATCCAGGATTTGGGGAATTTTACCCCATCGTCCATCCTTTCTCGACGGTCCTGACGTAAAACAAAAATTTAAAATAAGATTTTAAACTTTTCCATACCTCTCATAGAATTTTTTACAATACTAACAGAAACGTATATTATAATTATTGTGAGATAAATTTTGACGACATATGTGAAACGGGCCCATTATTATTTACGGAAATGAAGCAACGTTCCGTATTTCTGCCCAACCCAACGCTTTAACGCATGTTCCGAAACCGAAGACCACCGTAACGCAATTAACATTATTCCACAGCGTATGTTTACATACTGCAACGTCCAAAATCAATATTTAGAACGGTAAAGTCGGTCCGTTTAGTGAAAACCCTGAAGTGTTACGTTGCTAGGGGAATAAAAACTTCATTACCGCTACAGAAAGTCTATCTAACGCTTAATCGCTTATGCAATACCATCTATACCTTCTTATATCTGTTGACAAATCAACTGTACAGTGTCCCAGAAACCATATCGTAATGTAGAAAACGTAAAAGTTGCTGCAGCGTCGTCGGTCGAGTCGTTGTAGGTCTAAGCGAACGCGGTTTCTGTGGAATTTCACGGTCGTCAGTGTTGCTAGTAGGTAACTTGTCTAGAATTTCCAGCATCGAACTTCAAAGGACGCGAGCATTTCTTTGACCCATTTTGATTCGGTATCTCTCAATGTCGCGTGGTAAACATAGCGTAAATGCTAAGGAGCACGTCAAACTGTTTTTCGGCTAACTTCTAATCAATGTTTGTGTCACCAAACGCAACCATATTTGTCCTGCTATTTCGATCTGTTAAAGATGGACTCGGCCCGACGAGAAATGTTTATTAAACTTGACATAAATTTCCTTAGACCACAGCAGTGTCGTAACGTGGGGGGGCAAGGGGGTATGGATGTCTCGGTCGTCAGTCTTGGGGGGCGCCGCGAAAACAAAATATATTTGCGTTTATTTCACTTATTTAAAGCCAGAAAACTAAAATGCCATTGATTTTAATTTTTTTCTTGTTTTCATAACAGTGTATTTGCATAAATAAAATAATACAACATTATTTAAATTGAAACTCACAAACCACAACAAAAATACGGCCGGAGGGGGCGAAAAAAAAACTATGCCCGGGCTCCATTTACCCTCGCTACGCCACTGTATCACAGCGAGTTTAGCTAAAGTACTCTTCTTTAAAAATATTTTTTTAAATCTTAACACGTCGGGGTTGTTTTGTCCCACTTACTAAAATAATTCGTCCTCTTGCGCCACTCAAAAGTAAATTAAAACCTCGTTACCAGAAAATACCAATTGTGTTTCGTTGGGGATATTTATGTCATTATTGATCTTCTGTAATGCCAATGTTGAAGACGATTCCGTGCAGAGAATAATTAGGACACACAGCGAGCTGCGCGTCTATATCTGCCCCAAATCGAAAAATTTTAGGACAGAGACGAGTCTTACGAAAAGCACGTCCGCAGTATCAAAGTCGTCCTGCAGAACAATTTCGTTGCAGATAGTTTTTTCTTTAACAAAAAAAAAGCAACAATATCCTTTTCATTATAAAACTAAACTCACCTTGTTGTCGGCTGAACATATCAAGGTGATGCAATCCGGAGAACAGGTTGAAAATAAAAATGCAAAAATTTCGAGTCGCCGTCTCATTAATAGGAATAATTAATGCATTTATTAGATAATTTAATTGAAAATGTAATATTACACGATTGCATAAGTGTTACATACAGAGAAAATGGTAATGACATTTAAAGCAAGCATTGTTCATTTGTTTCCAACATTATTTCCTTAACCTACCGTAAACAACTGCATAACGCTTGTTTATATCTGCTAAATAGTTGAGTTTTTTGTTTTACTATGCTTGCTTTGCCATCACGCGTTTGAATGGTGACGTGTCCATTGGAAATATTTGGCCTTCTTGATGTTATTATTCATAATTGTTTCATAGCCCTCTTGCTGCTACTATAAATATGTTTTATTTATAGCTGGTTAAAATATACCTGTCCGTTTTTTCTTGATATTCGTGTCTTGTTTTTTAAATTAAATATATTTTTACGGCGTTTTGATTTTTTTCTACACGGACGCTTCAATTCGGCGCTTGTTCATGAAAATCGAATTTCACGTTTTACTGCAGCCGGTTGCTTCATTTGTTTGAATCGTATTTCGTTTGTTTTAATTCATTGTTTTCATTTCAATTGTTTCGATTGTATAACATCGTTTTAAGTTAAATTGCACATTACAATAAATTATGTAAAGTTTTTAAAGATTGCACAAGTGCTCTTGGTTTAGTTTTTCCAAGGCCCCGTTCGTGAATATCACCAGCTATTTATTGATAGCAATAAATTTCCTAGCGATGGCAGGTGAATAAAACTGGAAACTCCCATATTTATGCAACAAGGTTGGCTCATGGGGTTAGTCAAGGAGTTTATGTATCTTTGTAAATAATTAAATGTCAAATATGAACCGGTATAAAGTGATCCGTCTAGTGAGGAAATTAGTACAGTCCACATTCATTTGTTTTTTTACGGTAATAAAAGTTTTATTTTGCTTTTTTTTACATAAATAAGTAATTAAACAACATTAATATAATATTTCATAATTTTTAACTATAAATTCTGAAGTAGGTGTCATGAAAATGATGTAATTTTCTTTTTTTTTACATAAACTACTGCCATATAAAAAGTTAAATATCGTTTAACAGTTATTTTCTTGCTGTATTACGGACTTGTTAATTATCAAGCCGTTTATAATGATATTTACCATAGTTTTAATAACTTTACCGTTGCAAATTTTCCGTAAAAACGTAAACATGGTTTATGAACAACATTTTACAAAATATTTGCATAATTCAAAGCGTTGTTTACGTTTTTGAAGCAATTATAACTCGAATGTACCCTTCGAGTTTATTTACTTCACGTGTGATTGAAATATTACATAATCTCCTGTTTAAATACGACATTATTTCGATATTACATGATATTTGCGTACGTTCCGGAAGACAGTTGAATTTTTAAGGGTGAAATATTAGCTTTAAAAATATTACTGGCGTAAACGTCAGGCGCAAAACCCTTAATATGTCCTCCAAACAAAAATGTATTTCAAACAGTTTACGCCAGGTCCAAAAACTTACCGTTGATAAAGTCCAAAATTTACTACATAATTACAATACAAGTAGTTATTTAAAATATTAAGCATTATTTTCGAACATTTACGCATATGATCAGCAATCCTGCAATCTTGCAAATCCTGATTGGCCGATCATTCTATATGTATATTTTCATCAAGGTAAACGAACACATTTGTCCCATGACATACTTTTTAGTCGCACAATACCAATCTCTAAGATTTTTATTGAAAGCTTTTAGTTTTTTACACTTTTTTATGGTCTAGCTCTCCACTTCATGTAGCAAGGTTGACAACGCAACAAATACCTAGTACTTTTTTTAGGCCATCGTGCGTTTTATAAATCAAAACCATTAACCTAATACATTTTTTAGGCACTGATTCTCATGCTGAAGACTTATCTAGCCAATTTCAATTAAGTTCTCTGTTATTAAAAATTAAGATTGATTTTCTAATACGACTTGGATGCCGACAATATCAAATTTACTGCAGAAAAATCGATTGGTTTGCCAGATTATCGTGGATCCAAACTAACAGTAACTCCTACGCGTGAACTTCATATTTCAAATCTAATTAAAATCATTTACAATATTGTGCAGAACGTCAACACTTAAAGCCATCAAATCGCCGGTTTCAAAGCTAACTGTTCTATTGATTAGAGTAAGTAATTTATTTCCACTAAGACCGTATTAGGTGTATGGTATATCTTGGTTCGTTAGTCGAATATTGGCAGTCATTATTTCCATTAGACGTGATTAGCTGTTAGTAATACCGCTCTTACTTAAATGGTTATGTAACGGCAGAAACAATGAAATTATCCTCTGCAAAGTGTAGCCAGCTCATGATGGTATTGAAGCAATTAATTTTAAATTGTGCAGGCCGTGATCGCGTACAAATTGTTCAACGGTTCGGCGCACGTTTTATGCCTTTAATTGCGAATAACTTGCTTATTGTGAGAGGCGGATTTATTCAGATGATTGTAGCAGAAAAAAATTGGCAGACACTCGAGGTTTTAGATGATTAATTATAAGTTTTTTTTTCCTTGGAAAGATGCACTAAAATTTCCAGAATGAAATTAATTAATTTTTTTTAAACTGCTCGTTCTACAGAACAGAATGATCCATTAAAACGGTGGTTCTCAAGGCGGGCTCTTTTAGGGGTTCGCATCATATTGTCGCGGTTATTATGAAGATATACAAACTGTCGCGGCAAAAGCTCCAACAAACACTTACTCACACAGTAAATAAGACACTCGTTTGGCTTTAACTAATTTAATAACAACAGACACTGATAATACACATATTCATAATAATGCTCACAGAGCACGGGGGCAACTCAAATAGTTGCCAAACGAAACTCAAACAGTTGCCAAATGCAACTCAAACGGTTACCAAACGCAACCCAAACAGTTGCCAAACGCAACCTAAACAATTGCCAAACGCAACAACGGTTCGATTTCATCGTTGAACAAACGCACTTACGAACTCACTTCCAAGGCCCTACGGGAGCCCCTGGAAGAGCAAGTCCAACTCGCCCGCAGACCGCGGTGTCTGCCCAGCAAGTCCCCGTTCAATCTAACGTTTTCGCAAAACTCCACCGCCTCGCGACCGTTACAAAACTCGGGTGGGTCATTTCGCCCAAAGCGTAGGAAAGAGTCCAATGCCATCAATAAAGTCCTCTCGCACCTTAACACAATTGCTGGAAAGTCTAATCTCATTAATAAAGTCCTCTACACTTTGAATTCGCACTTCCTTTTTAGCTCGGTCGGCCGAGCTTAGCGTTCTTGGAGGTTTATTATGGGTTATGGGTTTAATTCCGCACCGGCATCTCCAATGACCCATACACCGATATGCACTTAGTTTTCATGCGTTTAAAAATAATTTAGCAAAAGTACAGCTGTGACAATATTTCTAAGAGATGTTGAGACAAAAACGGAATATTGGTGAGCCATTGGAAGTTTACTGCCTGTATGAAATATTACAAACTTGTGCCAAGTGCTCACCGCAGTGATGTGGCATATGATCCAACAAAGACTTGACTCTTTTATGCAGTATTTACATTTTGAAGTGCCTTAGCGCAAAAAAAAATGTGAAGCGTTACTAATCCATCAAAATGCACTTCCTTACTTAGAACCATGCTGTTGGACGCTAAATACTTAAGTTTTGTTTGAGAATTGTTCCTACAAGTGACGTTGCATTCTGTTCGCTTCGATGAGCGCTCGACCTTAGAATGGAATGAAAACATTTGTTACAAACACCGAATTTTTCTTCCTTAGCACTTAACACGTATAATTTACGTCAGCAATTCTTAATCGGGGAACCGCGGCCCCCTGGGGGACCGCGAAAAGTTTTATGAAACGCTTTTACTTTTTAAAATATTGAAATCTTTAAAAAAATATTTTTTCTCCTTATTTTACTCGAACCATTGGAGAGATTTCTTCTTAAATAAAGCGTAATATTTTTGTTACTACAAACTAGGGGGCTGCGAAAATATTTTAGGATTTTAGGGGGGGCGACTAATAAAAGGTTAAGAACCACTGATTTACGTGGATCAACTAGTAGTATGTTTTTAAAATTGTTTTTCGACAATTTTCCAAAAAAAAACTTAAAAAATAAATTATAATTTTAAAAAAATATTTGCCTTTGCCCTTTCAACTTAGCATGTTTTTTGGTATCACATAATGTATGCCGAGCCCTTAACACTTTCCGAGCTAAAATTTTGCTACTGCTGTCGGCAGCGTACTTGGACGACTTCCGGCACTTTCCGCTCTTAACCGGAGTGGCAACGAAATTGTTAACATTTAGTCAAACCGGATAAAAATTGCTTTGTTGTTTACTTTGAAAACCTATATCCACGCCCACAAAATGTTATTTATTTGGATCTTTTTAGTTGTTTTCGAGTTATACAGAAACAAATAGACGTACAGACGTGCAAAAAAATCGGAGTAAGGATATGGTACCTAATTTAAACTGCACCCAAAAATACAGAAAATACCAAAGTTACATGAAACACAATTTTGTTTTCTGTATTGTAATTGATTACCTAACATGTAGTGACGTATTTCGTCCGCAACTACCAAGACATTTGCTAAATAAAATGCAAAAAAACGTGAATGCACAGTATTTGTACCTAATTGATTGTTTCTTGCACAGAAAATTATTTAATTAACCGTGAACAGGTAATCGATTCCAGCTGTGGAAATACCTCAACGTTTAAAAAATGTACTAACGTAAAAATGTGGGTCTTCAAGTGCGCTCTTGAAATGTTTCTTCGCTATGCCACTAACAGACGACACCGTCCGTCGAAATAAAAAATAAATCATTTTGAGAACGACTGCGATAGCGTATCAGACAGCATTAATTTATTACCGGCAGTATATTCTCAGGTATAATTAGCGTCAGGTTGGAAAAAATCGAACCGTGCATTTTTGTTGTTACGTTCAGTGTAACCGCAAAGAAAAATTGCAGCGATTTATTTCCATACGTAGCGTTTGCATTGCGTTGTTCTATCTATTACGAACTGCCATTTTTTAATCCTCTTTTCAAATTAACCGAGTTAATACACCACGAAACGCAAAACCACAACCACTAGCGAATCATTTTGAAACAGATTACACGGTACAACAATCTCCTGAGTCCAGTGATTATATCTCTATAAGTTGTATACCGTACACCATTAAATACAAAACTCGAAACAATGCGTTAACGCTGGCCATATAATCAGCTCTAAAATTTCTTATTAAGATTATACAAAATAATTTTATTGGTCGTAATAATAACTATGGCATATCCTTAAAATGTTCCAAACGGCTGCCTGTATCGAATAAAACTGTGTGATGGCTAGTCAGAAACTAGTTAGACAAGTTACGTGTTCTACTACGATGAATATGCAAGTAATTTTCAAGAAATAATTAGCTCCGCTAACCAGCGACGAGAACAAGGATCAAGACAGCACTACATTGCCTACCGCGGGCGAGAAGACAAAAGGAACGCCTTTTAAAGAGCATCGCAAACAAACACTGAGAATACAAGTGTGGATTACCGTCGTGTCGCTTTTGTATAGTTTAATAGAACATCTCCGGTTTGTAGACTTGTACGGGAACATCGCAGCGGCGGTGCCAATAAGACAAAAGAAAGATGCACTTCTACTGGATTAACATAGTATAGTATGCGCGATTTAAGCACCGGAGGTGACGTATCACGATCCAAAAACCGTTCAAGACTCATCGCAAAAGTTAAAATAGGGTGTACACAAACATTTATACAGGGTGTCCCAGATTACATTTCCAGCATGGGTATCTCGCTTATTATAAGAGATATAGGTTTGTTTAAATTAAATGAATTATTCTTTAGTATGAGAGGAGCCACAATCAATTTTTAAAAGTACAACATTCCTCGTGCTTCAGATGTTATAGCAAAAAATATGAAAATGTGAATTTCTTTTTTCTCTCATAACTTTTTTGTCTTAATATTAAATCAATTTCATTTGTACATTCTAAAGGTACTTTTTAATGAAAAATGTAACTGATATTTTAGTTTTTTTTATCACTTACCATTTTCGAGATATTACGCCTAACTTCATTTTTATTATGTGCCGCGAAGTTAGCTATGGAACAGGTAAATGTGTTTTTTTCTCTCTCTAATGAGATATTACTTGCTATATCTATTTTTATAAATAAGTCACGAAACAAGAAAAATCGTATTTTATCAATAACTTAACATAATCATACAGTGATAATATTCTTTTCGCAATTTACAGATTTTTATGCGTTTATTGGTTGTTTCTAAGAAATCCGAGTTTGTGATTGGTCGAAAATATAAATTTGGAGAGGAAATTAAATATTTTAGTCTTGATAATTTTTTGACGAATTTCGGCGACCAGTAGCGTTACTTTAATATAGATTAAACCACGCTCCTTACGCACCACTCTGACAGTACTTGTCAAATTTGACATAACATACATTTAATTCAACAGGTAGGTTAGGTGAAGGAAATTTTCTGACAAAATATAACTCGTGCATTGCAAATGATCTATAATTTTTAACAAATCTTCACTCATGCAAGTTAAATCAGAAAAAATCACTCGTGCACTCGTTTTTTTCAGCTCAACTGGCTTTCGGGCATATTTACCAAAAATTATCGATAATTTTCAATGCACTTGTTATATTACTACTGATAATTTTTGGACATTTTCAGCAGGGAATCATCCTCTTAATACATTTTGAATTTTTGGTAACAAATTCGAGATATTTGTCAGTTAACGGATCTAAATAAGTTTATCGAAAAACATGTTAACCACCCACATTTTTGCACTTGAATTTATCAATTTTGCTACCAATTAAACATCTAATCAGCAAAAAACACTCAAAACATTGTTAATAACTCAAATAAATTACCAAACTAGCAATAAACGCGTTTAAATTAACCGCGTTAACGTTCGTGACGTCACTATTACCGAAATTATCCTATAGTTAGTGAATAGGAGGTGATGAACAATCCTTTACATATTTAATGTACACCTGTTAATCCTGCAAATCTTGCAAATTCGCCCATAATCCATCAACCACTCTCTGTAATGTGTAATAACTCAGTGAGTAGTAAGTTTTTAAAGAAGCTATCCGTTATCCAATAAACAACTTTATCTCGTTAAGTGCACAAATATGTGGAAAGTTACTTTTTCGCTCTCGGCAACTCACAATATGAAGTGAATTATAGTGCGATATCGATAATGTAAACAATCAGTTTCTATAGCTTCTCTATCTTGTTTGTTTTGTGATTGCAGCGCGATTTCATGTACGTCATATACTTCTCTCTCTCTCTCTTGTTGTTGTGCTGGGAACGTTTACCTAAAATATTTATCGATATAGTTTATAAATAGTGAACGTATGTATTAGTTTAGTGCATAACAAAAGTATGACGACATATTATTTTGTCTAGAGTGCGCCAATCGTATTACGACTGATTTTTTTCCTTCTTAAATTAGAAGTTTCTTTAATATCTGTATTTGTTTCGTTTTATCAGTAGTTTATCTCGGTATTATCGTGGTAATATGTATTTGTCAATCGAAATGTAATATTGGTTTTGTTGTTAAAACGTCATTCTGTTTCAGCAGGGGAATTTGATTATCCCCATTTATTTGTCTTACAAACCCAGCAAGTCATCACGTTAAAGTGGGTGTATTTTTTTTTGGGTTTGTACTTTTTCTAATTAAATCGCTGTTCATATTTTGAGCATAAATGTGCAAAACAAATTTCAATGTAATTTTTTTTTTTAAATTTCAGTACGATTTATAAACAATTATTTTTTAAAATTTAACATATAAATGAACAAAATGTACTACTTAGGCTAGGCGCAAATTGAGACGCGTATGTTACTTACAATCAACAAATTTTATTATGCAAGCAAAAATGATGCAAACTTAAAGGCATAACTAAATAAAATAGCAGTCGAAGTGGGCGTCTAGTCTTTTACGTTTATTATACGGTTATTTTCCAGACATCTCTTTAAAAAGTTCTTCGGACTTCGGAGTATTCAAATGCCACTACAACAAGTACAGTTATTTCAATTATAATAAATATCGCAGGTTGTACGTGTTGGTACACACATGACATAATCTCCATGTCGTTACAGGAATCTCACTTGTAGATGATTACCTTAAACAGGGAAAGTTATTCTTATTTTGTTGCTTACCTGAAATATGCATTAAATTTACTACATTTATATCTGTTGGGGAAATACCTCATGGTATCAAAGCCCTTAATATTTTAGAACTATCGTGCGTTTTAGTTGGAATTTTTAGCTTGTGGTGGAATTCACATATTTGTTGTATATTAACAATTATAAACTATTATGCTTGTAGTTATTGCAAAAATATTTTATTCTATAGTTATACCTCCCATGAGATATCATTTGTAATTTTTTTCTTCTTCATACAGCACTTGCGTTGCTTCGTTAGTAAAGAAAAAAATTGTTTAATTACATAAGCTGTTGTAAAACTTTATTGACTCCATGTGAATATGTATATCTTAAGCCGAATCGGTGAACCTGCTGAGTTCGTGAAATAAACAATCTGTACCTAATACGTGAAATACTCGTTTACAAAATAGGTAATGTTATTTATTTGTTCTATCACAAAAATACGTTTACAGTTCTTGTTTTGTGTACCCTGGTAATGCGAAGTAAAACAGCTAACAAATGAAATTTTATTGATAAAAACGATGTATCTTTGCTGATAGATGCTCTAAGACGATTCCGCCCACATTAATAGAGACAGAGAGCATTTAATGCAGCAGGAGTTTCTGTTATATATTTTGTTTCAGTTAAATATTCGATTTAAAAAATTACAAATTCCATGTTAATTTTGTTTTTCGTTGAACAAATGCGTAAAATAAATTTGTTATGAAAGTAATTTTGCGATACTTAGAAGTCGACTTTTGTGTTGTTTTTATTGTATAAGTATTTTGATTATGGTAGCCAAGTAAATAAAAAAAAAGCTGTTCCAGAATCATTAGACGAAAAGCTGCTTTTTAAAACTTAATAAATTTTGGTTTTTTTTTTATTAAATGTTTTACTTTTATATTAGTTAAAAATTGCGTTAAATGACTAAACTAAATTGTCTTTTGTTTCATGGCACTCTTTAGCTTTAAAGGGACTTTTTGATGAATTTTTTTGTTTTGAGCCTAAATATCAAAATAAATATATTATTGAAAAGAGGGACAAAATGCTTCTTTATGAGGTCATAGCCAACTATGGTTTCCATTAAAAAAAATTCAAGTTGGTAATTTATCTAAGAATTTAAACAATATTGAAACAAATGAATGCTTTCATTTAACAGCGCGTAAAAAAATCTACAACTTTTTGCCCAAAAGTATTTTTGTACCATCAAGTAGGTATAACCGAGTTATCAACGATTAAAAAAAAAATGCTTATTTTGATTTTTGTTTAATATCTTACATGGAACTTTTTTAAAACATTTAAGCATCACTGGATAGGTCTCGGAAAGCGGAACAATTTGTATAATTTAAACTTCTTTGTAGCTCTTACCGTTTACGAGATCCCAATAGTTGGCCTTCTATGTGGAGCATCCTGTATAACTTGGAGTTGTTTTAAAATAATAACCGCTCTCTTCTTTTTCGGGTTATTTCATTACTACATAATTTATTACATCGCGGGATCCCGGAAAATCTCGGGAAAAAGTCCGATTTCAACCCGAAGTCCCGGAATAGCCAAAAATCTTAATTATGGGAAACCCTACTCCTTATTAAGAGCCACCTTTGTACTTAACACAACATAACAATGGTCGACTTTTTTCTGAAAACTTATCATGTATAATTTCGATGTAAAACGCATTGAGGCGTATTTATTACATCATGCTTTAAGCTTTATTATTCACTGCGATGAATATTTTGTTTTATCTGACATATCAGATTGCCGTGGATGTAATTGCGGCTTGTTTCACGGAAACTCAAAAACGCTCCGTAACCGCTTAATTTGCTTTCAAGAAATATGATGAACTGCCGGCCAGTGTGATGTTTCAGGTAAAGGCAACGAATATTCTGTGAAATTTTTTGTGTCTGATTGTGAATTTGTCGGGAAAGACCACATTGTCTTTTTGTTCATTACTCATTTCGTGTGTGTTTCCATGGAAATGAGTTATCAGTTGTTTGTGAAAAAATATAGTCTGCTTGTGTTATTGTTGTGTTAACTTCCTAATTAGTCTTTGTTTTGGTTCATTCGTAAGTGTACCTATTAGTTTTTTTTTTTTTTTAATAATTGTACAGTATTTAATATGAAAATTGGGTGCGTAATACAAGATTTTTATTTAACTTCCGTCGTTTTCCGGTCCATTCTTTTGGCTAGTCAGATAATCGTAAACAAACTACTTTTATATAACCCAAGGTCTTATAAAACTTAACAAATTTAACGTTTGCTTATCCGTTTGTCTCACCTTGTAAATGGTTTGTATTAGCATTTATAAATCTGTAAACTGTAATACAAATTGTGAATCGTTACAGATAGTTTATATAGTTTAATAAATTGCTGAGGGAGCATTGAATTATACAACAGACTGTCTCGGTTAGATCTTTTCTATTTTAAACTCTTTGTTTTTAAAGCTGTATACTTTTTACTACTGTTTGATGTTTAATAATTTTTCCACATGCCACTGCATCGCAATTTTTACTTCATAAATACATTTCTTGCCAAAAAGTTGATGGATTTACAAAATAGCAAATGAAAAGGTCTTCAAACTGTGTTATTTAAAAATTTAAATTCTGTGCTACCATTTAAATAAACAGTTTTTTTTTCTTAATGTTAATACAGATTTGAAATTAACTCGCGTTTTTTAAAGATGTTCGTAATTTCCAACTCTTACAATAAAAAAGTTGCATAGTTTGGGAGCTTTAGCTGCGGTGGTATTCTAAATATTAATGGTTTAAAAAATAGTTTTGTATCCAGTTATAATAATTTAAAGGTAGCAGGATCAGTTCACGTCCACAAATCAATTTGCGTTCCTGCTGTAGCAGGAAATTTGTCATTCTAAAAATAACCCACATTTTGTATTTCGCTGGTGCAGTTTTTCAGTGTGTTGAATAAAGTGTATAAATCATACTTTCAAAGTGCAACTCCTACTGCTGCAAGAAAGACGTGTACGAATGAAAATTTTATTCCAGCTGCAGCAGGAGATTTATAGAATGTAAGAACACGTTTCTTGCCGTACATTGCTTCGGTTGATTTTTTTGTGTGTAATTCTAAGAGTTTATTTTCATGTTTCGGTTGTTTTACAGTGGCATAGTAATGTTAAAAATAATTGATTCACAAATAATTGCAAATAGCTAAAGGATAGAAGAATAAATTCCAAAAATTGCTAATCGTAATGTGCAGATGTAAAATTTTGTCTTCTCTTTAAATCTGGATTATATCTTAATATCACACAGTTTATAAATTGCCAACTAGATATTACACCTAAATAAAACAAAAATATCGCAACAATCAGCTTTTGGAACCGAATAAGTTTTCCCATTAAACCTAAAAATATACCCAAAATAATTAAAATAGCTACACTACCCCTTGCAGCTTTTGATCCAATGTTTTGTATATTGTGAGTCGAACTTTGTTATGCTTTTTGAAGAAAAAACTGTTCCAAAAAAACAAATGAAAATTGTTTATAGAAAACAAGTAGAAACTGTAGTTCTTTAAAACAGATGAAAGCTTAGGTCATAGAAACAGATGAAAGCTTCAGTCATAGAAACAGATGAAAACTTAAGTCATAGAAACAAATGAAAACTGTAGTCACCAAGAAAAACTGTGTTAAATGTGTAATTGGGTTTCATACAATAACTCCTTGGATGACAAATGACTGTAAAAAAACCTGAAAAGACAAATTTATTAACTTTCAACCCTATAGATTTCGAAAAACAAAGTATTACAAAAAAAACTTGTGCTTTTAATTTAATTCTTAGCGTGCTAAAGTCGATTTAGCTCTTCCCACGATCCTATCAGGTAGAAATAAAAACAAAAAAAGCATCAAATAACTTGAAATTATGACAAACAAAACCGTATCAACCGTTTTTAGACCAAACAAATCAAGTAAACCGCGTCTAAACGTTTGAAGTGTATCTCTATTTTTATTTGGGTTGCACACAACTAAACTTCGCGTTTGCTAGGACCGCAGCTGCGAACGCACGACCTGCCTCAATCCTAGAAGGCCAGGCGTCGAGGTGCGTCCCTGTACGATCATTTTCAAGTTGTGGTACGCGCAAGCGTTACTTGCCTGTTGCGTGCCGACGTCGCGACGCCCCATTCCTTCGGTATTGATTCAACTTCTTGCGTTGCTCTCTCTTACTAGCTCAAATTCCCCCTCAAATATCGATACACAAAATATTAGCGTTATTCGAATCAAAATGAAAAGTTTGTTGTTAATAAAATGTTGCTTTAATTTTTCAAATAATAAATTATTCGTACCTGCTAAGTAATTGGCAAAAAAATATTTGATGGTTTTCCAAAATAATCTTTTTGTCTTGGTTTTAACGTATATTTTTTTCAATTTTTAGCGTTTAGCGTCTTGTTTTTTACAACAGTCAAACGACTTTAGAAAATCCAAACACGATTCAAACAGAATTTCGAAGCTGTATTTAAAAAATTACGACTTAACTATTAAAAGTAAAATTTATTTATTGTTAGTAAACAATTATGCAAAATTTTGTGCAACGCATTTATGCACCAACAATAATATTTCTCATACTTATTGTGCAAAAGCTTCGTTTTTCTGCATTAAGTCTTTTTGTAACACAATTCTCTTTGTATAATATCACTTACCTACATGGTTTCGAAATCAACAGTTATTTCGCCAGCTTTGTAAACAAACATGTTTCAATGTTATTGTTTTTGAATTTATATTGTTGATAAATACATTTTTTCGCGTTCCGTCTTGCTCTGTTAAAGAATTGCCAAATTCAGGTTACGACCACAAAATGATATATCATTGGCTATTTCCACATTAAACGGAAACATTAGACAATTTACCGTAAAAGAAATAACTGATTGTGAGTTTATTTACAAAAAAACGACAAATTGACTTGTTTTTTGTGTTTTTACTTTGTTGTTTGCAAAATTTGTTTTGTTACAAATTTAAGCAACATATGTTAAGGACATGCTTAAAAATTATTAAGTTTTTTAAATGTCTATTTTCTATAGCTTATTGAAGGACGTAGGTACATGTAAACATATTACACTTAAAATTAAACTTTTAAGCAGCAGCAGCAACAAATTTTTCTTTCAATAAATCATGTGTAGTATAGGTTATGCTTCACTGCGAAGGTTTATGTAGGACCCAATTTCCCATAAATGATTATTTGCAAATTTTTTAATCAAAGATAATTTTGTTGCTGTAAATATTGCATTTTAAATCATGATTAAGGACCTTTTATAGATAATGATTCGAAGACCACAGTTTGATTATGTTTATTGGCCGTTTAAAGGAAATCTGAGTTTGTTATTGGTCGAAAACGCAAATTTGACAGGAGGGTCAACTCGTGGCAGAGGAATGTAAAATTATTACCGTGTAATATTGCTCCTATTGGTAGTCTCTAGAAGATTTAACATTAGTGATTGGTTGAAAACGCAAATTTGACAAGGGAAGGAAATTTCCTTCTTCTTAATTGCGCCTTCTTGTATATATATTTTTTTCAAGTCGAATGACAATAAGTCTCACATTAGTAGATGAGTTCCTACAATAGTTACTGACGAAGAGTAAGGAAAAACTGGCAACTAGTTTGTCCACAAAAGATATTCTTGTAGATTATAAGATAAGTGATTTTTAAACGAACCTCATTTATATTACATGAATAAATCGCTTAATAATTCAAATTTTTGTCAAGCTAAACATTGCTTTTTTAAAAGTTGAAAGCGTTAAAAAAAGTTTAGACTTATAAAAGTTATAAGTGCTAAAGAAATTAAGATTCCGTGCGCAAGTCTTTTACTATATATTTTTTTATACAGCTTCCAAGCTGCTTTATAAATTTTTTGTTACTAAAAGGATGTTTATTATACGATTATGTCTCGTGATACGACAAATGATTCTGTGAAATTGCGTTGCAGCGGAGAATGTGCCGCAGCAAAAACTTTTCGACATTAATATCTTCACTTTTTAAAAATCCTTGCTTGCGTGTCGTTAATTTTCTCCACATAACTATAACCAGGTAATGATCGTCATTTGTTTGCTAATGACCGCATATAACGTAAACAATTACCGCAGCGTTAGTTATAAGACCATTGCTATTAGGCGGCCGGGGGCGGTGAAATTTTTCATGCAAGTGAAATCTCTGCAGATGGCTGTTGCTCCAGAAGGGACTAAAATTAATTGCTCGTTTGAATGGGTCTTTGTTTGGATGATTGAAGTGTTTATCAATTAAATTTGATCGGCAGTACGAACGCGTTTGCGAGTCGGCTTAAAGTCATTTTAAAATCATTGTACGAGGATGGAGTAAAAATTTTCTGGCCGAGGAAGAAATACAGTTAAATAAGCCATTTATTTTGAAAGTAACATAAGCCACTTTTTTGCGAAAAATGAGTTAAAGCTGTTTAGAAGAACAAAAATGTAGTGTACTTTTATCTATAAACATTTTATTTGCAATTTTTTTTAACAGCATTGTTATTTAGGTACGTCAATAGAAATTTTATTGCTGAACAAAAGTGCAAATATATTTATTTTGAATATGGCATAATGATATATTTGCTTCTCTATATACGTCCAATTCGCCAGTTATTTTAAAAATTTAAAACCAAGTGAAATATCCGAAGACTTCATCACTCCTGTTAACGACAATGATTCAATGCATGAATAAACTTTTAAATGAAATGCGTTATAAAAATTGCCTACACTTATATTTCAAAATGTATAGATGAATTTACTTATTACTTATGTATTTTATGAATATTAATGATACCTAATGAAATACATTATATCAATTACTTGTATAATTTACTCATCAAATTTCTTAAATTACTGTCTTCTAAACATAACTACTGTATAACACATCGGACAAAATCAACAAGTCCGTAGTTTTTATAAATTATTCATTTTGAAAGTGGCTTAAGTCACTTTACAGTAATAAAAAATGGCGCTTCGTTAACGTCTGTACGAAATTATGTATACTGAGAAAAATATAAGTAACCAAGATAGCATATAGCATATAAGTGAAATTTCTCTAACATAAACTAAAAAAACTTTAAAATCAAACTTATGAGGGATGACTCTGGAAAAAACTATAGATTACTTGTACCCACTATAGGTTAGGCTGAAAATTATTCATCCCACCCTCGTATATAACCATATCTTTGTAAGTTATTAGTTTAAATCGATTTTATGGTCTTTATTAAATGTTGAAATTGCAAATCAGTGAAATTATTGAGCAAGCAAAAACTTTTTTTTTTTTACTTTAAAATTTGGATGCTACCCAGTACCATGTTTGTTAAAGTTTGCAAGATTTTATTTCTCCTTCAGCCTTAATAGTAATTCTGCATCGTAAACTGAGTTGTGTTTTTTAAGAATATGTGAGCAAAGCGTAAATTTACGTCATGGAAAGATGTTTTCTCTAAAACCGAGATATGATGTAGTTTTTGTTTAAACCTCTCACGAGCTGAACTTCAAACAGTTATCCTTTGATGTAAGACACGTTGTCTGGCTATCTTCTTCGTATTTTTTCGTTACTAAAAACAGTGGATCCCGTACTGATTAAATATTAAGTCAGTTGTGTTAAGTATATCATCCATTTTGTCTGTAAAAGCTTGTAGTTTTGCAGGACATTGAACTGCGGCATTTTTCTTTAGGTGAATCGTACCATAAATGCTTGTTTATTATTTTTATATTAAGTACTAGACACGGGCGAAATTATTATCCAAATTGATTAAAAAATCAAGCTTTTTTATTGGTAAAGGCCTAGTTAAAGAAATACAACTTTTATTTGAGAAGATGCTTCGTACGCCTTTTCGCAAATGCGAAACTGCGAAGTGTAAAAATGGTTTCAAAGCTCTCTATGTTCCCGAGATATATCGATTATAACTAAGCGGGTCGATGAACAATCGATTGGCTCAAATTTTTATTTACCACACTCGTTATTGCTCTTCAAATTGAATAAATCAATATTCGTAATACGCGCTGCGCGCTCGTACCCAACGGGTCTCTTAGATCATTGAGCGTCTTTAAGCGTAATAGTTATTTTGGACAAAGAATAACCTTTCGTTTGGTGCAAGTCCCATGTGTATAAGTCAGCGGTTCCCAAAGTACGACCCGTGGACCCTAAAAATACGGCCCGCGCGATGTTAAACCATCCGCCATCTTGAAATCATACCAGATAGTTTTCTTTTTACAAAAAAAAATTATATATACTTACTACCTACATATTTTGACATTTCGAGATTTTGTCGGTTCTCCACGAACCAAGGTCTCAAAAACCACTTCTTTTTTTTTTGGCCCGCCAAATATTCGGAGTCTTCAATTTGTCCCACCTGGTAAAAACTTTGGGAATTCCTGGTCTAAGTGGTCTCGTTCCCGAGATATATCGATTACAGCCAAGCGGGCAATTTTTTCAAATTTTATTTAGTACCGTTATTGCTTTCCAAATTCGAATAAATCGATATTCGTGCTACTCGCGCTCCGCGCTCGTACCCAGTGCCTTTCAAATTCTATTAAACTGGTAACCGAACTACTCACGCTCGCACCCAATATGTCCGCGTGGAATTCTCTTTGTGCAATGAATTGCTTTTTTGTGCAAATCCCTTGTTTTAAAGTGGTACCCTTGTCAACATATATATGTTTTTAAGTGTATTTAGTTCTAAAGATCTATTGCAAAAAAGCCAATGCAATGAATAGAGACCATCATATATTCCATATATTTCACAAAATTCTTTTTGGAATATAAATTATTTTTGAACATATAATAACTAACATTAAAAAACCTCAAAACATGCGCAAAAATACGGATTTTTCTAAAACGTCTCTGTATCAAGATTGTAAGAATTACCGGAAAATAGCCCAGTACTTTTTAACGAAACATTCGGATGTAAGTTCTAATACTTCCGTCAGTAATGGAAATAAATAAATAAATAATGCATCAGCTCAGTCAAGGTTGTCTGTTTAAATTATTTACAAACCAACATATGTCAAAATAAGATTGATTACGAGAAAAATAAGCCCACACGGGCTTTTGAAAACTTCACACGATTTTTTGAGTATAAAAGTTGAACTTCTTCATTATTTTGTGCGTTAATGCAGGAAAATCTCGATTGTTTTAAGTTCTTGTACAAGCGTTGTTGCCTGTGGTAACGCTGGCAGAGTCGGTGAGCTGTAACGAGCATGTGTGAGGTGGAGATTATTATATAAAGTATGGTTTTTGTGTTTGGGTTCCGAGTATAATAACGTCATACACCTGTAAATAAACGCTATTTTCACATATCATCCTTGTAATAAGTGGTCTTGTTAGGTGTATCTGTGTAATTAACTATGTGTAAAGGATTTGAGCGTGGTGAGAGTTTACGGTTTCTGGAATTTACATCAAGTTGTTTATGTTGGGAGTTAGTAAATCGAGTGAATTATTGTAGCCGAGTTGTGTGTTATACGGGTATTTACTCTTCTGGAAATGTATTCGCGTCTGGTATTTGTCGGTGAATAATTAAACTGGAAATATAATCAAGTAAAAATTGTATAATACCAGACTTTGTGGTATTTTTGGCCCATTTTTCTCTATTAAAAACAAGGCTTCATTTACCTGTTAATTAATTTTTGAAAATAAAATTTGCAGCAATGAAATTAAATAAGTAACAGTTTGTTAATTATTATTTACAAGATGGTTTACCCGGCGTTGCACGGGCGATTACAATTTTAATTACTGTTTTAACTTGAATAAGCCCAATAATTCCAAATCATACACAAATGACATACTCTGATCACAATCATCTTTTCATTTTCTTATAATTCCTTAAAAAATAACTATTTATTGCTTATAAATTGAATAATAACTCAAATTTATTTTCTTTCGTCTTGTTTCAATTAAAAATGTACTAATAAAAATAATACTTCATGTACATTTATTACTAATTGTATACAAAACAATCTTTACTTGTGAAATACCCCGCGCCGTGTTATGACCAGGTATTTGCCGACGTAAGATCGAATCCCGTCCAAGTAATTATTTTTTTTTTTAATTGGTAATATGTGCTTGTACTTAAAGGTTGGCGTTAGATCTGCAAGGTCCTAAATAGTGACTGTGCAAAATTTGGTCCCGATCGGTCAACGGACCTAGGATTGTATAGCGAACAAACAAACAAACAAACACACAAACAAGCTCTTTTATATATATATAGATTTAGGCATGAGTCCTTCTACTGTTAGGTGTAAGACTGTTGAGTTGGTTGTGCTGACTTTTTCCATGTTTTTCTGTCTTGCGCTAGCTTTTTTATGTCTTTCCATTTGATGTTTCTATCCGCTGCTGCTTTTTCAACTTAGTCTTGCTGGGTTTTCTCGGTCTACTTCTTTTGTTTTTCCCTGTGACTTTACCTCATAGACTTTTCTGGTTAACCTTTCTTCTTTCATCTTATGAATGTGACCCAACCATCCCAGTTGTCTTTCTTTTATTCTTGTTTCAACTGATTTTGTCTTTACTTGTTCTCTATTTGTTTCATTTCTAATTCTATCTTTTTTTGTTTTTCCTTGTTTTTTTTTAGAAACGTCATTTCAGCTAGCCTACTATTTGATTTGTGTTTCCACGTTTCACTTCCGTATAAAGTGCCGGAGTTTCTACCTTTTTGATCACTTCCACTTTTGTTCGTTTTGGGGATTCTCTGTTTCCAAAAAAATTTTTTTCTTAAACTGTTCCCACATTTCCTGTCCTTTCGCTTATTTCTTGGTCCATTTCTCCATTTGTCTCTATGATCACTCGAAAATATTTAAAGCCTTCTACCTGTTCCAACCTAAGCCCATTTAAAGCGATCAGAGTTTGTTAATGTAAAACTTAATTACCTAAAAATGCTACGTGCTATGACAGCAGAAACTATTTTAAGTCAGTTAACGTACAGAGAGAGATTAGCTGGACGCTCAAGTTTTGAGATGAATTGGCTAATAAGATACTTAAGAAATTCAGTGCAACGTATCTCACAGATGATGCATTGCACCTGACGAAGTTTTAAACTTGCATTAATCCGTATTAACTTGTTAAACGAAAAAATGCCTCTTTTGTCGTCAAACTAGATCATTGCAGCTTAAAAATTTTATGTTATAAGCTGACAACCCTCACTTTCTTTTTCATATTCTACTTTCACCAAAACCCATCCATAATTAAACCGTGAGACGTATTTCAAATTGTTCAGGTGTGTTTTGTTTAACAATTTTTAAATTTGAGTTTCTTAAAAGTCACATTACACCAATAAACAAATTTTAGTTAAAAATATATCGTGTCAAAATTTTACATTGCAAAATAGGTGGAATTTTAAATGATATTTAAGTTTTTCGGTGGGCTATTTTGATTGATCTCTTAATTATGGGTATTAGACTCGTAACTAATTTATAGGTACCTCTAACTGTTAGAGGTAGGTACCTATTAGGGCTTCTTTCCCGGGATCCCGGCCCATTTTAAGTTATTTTATATTTCCCGGGAAATACTTATTGTCCGGGGAATTCCCGGGATTAAAAAAAAATATTTAGTTTATTTTGTTCTAAGATCTTTGCAATACTATCGTAACTTATTAGAATTTATTATAAATATCTTTACTAACAGTAATGTATGGAAAAGCTTTATTTTTATTTCTAAATAATTTTTCTGTTTTATAATAACAAACTATGTAGACCCGTAGTATGGCGTAAAGAAGCCCGGTCTCCATGACAAAGCTTTTATAATCAAAATACTTTTACAGTTTTTTTGTGTACCCTGGCAATGCGAAGCAAAATAGCTTATAAATGAAATTTTATTGATAAAAACGAGGTCTCTTTGATGCTTAATGCTCAAATGTAAGAAACTCTAGTACCTCCTATAGGTTCTGTCAGTTGTCCGAGAACTTATTACAAAAATTTGTCTTGTTGCAGTACAATAAGTATTCTTATCTAATGAATGGATATCTGGGTGAGAGTATTAACACACAAAAGTCTGGTTGCACGAAGCTCAGTTAAAGTTATCGACGACATTATTTCCATAATAGTAACAATGCTCTTTGCTTAGTAACCGAAACTTAGTCAATTCAATTAAAATTAATGCTATTGATAGTCGTACCAACTTAATTAACAAACGAAAACTTATAAAATTAATTGTTTTAAAACGATATTTTCATTCAAAAACTACGAATACAGTGTCATATTGCACATAACAGGTTTTTAATCGTGACTTTTAACATTCTATGGGTTTAAATTTTTTTCTTTTAAAGTTAAGGTCTGGTTATAACTGGTATATGCAAAATAAAATATTTAACGTGTCAACTTAAAGAAGTATACTTGTTATTTATAAAAATGCATTTCAATTTGAATAAGCTTTTAACTTTAAACATAGCACTGCTTACTAATTAACAACGACACGATGGAAATTACTTACTGAAATGTCTACGTCATGTGGTTATTTATCTCCATAATTTTTTTTAAAACAATACAGCCTTAAAAATACGAGAAATTAACGTTATTTTAGGGGTTTTAGATCTTTAACTTTAACCCCACGTGGGGCGCCAATAAAACTCTTTTGAATGTCCACTTCAAAAACACGAAAACAAAACTTTGACGTCGTAATTTTTAAACAAATTTTGTACCTAACGAAAAGTTACAGTGTTAGCTTGTAATCGCTACGTATCTTTTTATGATCGCGTTAATTATGACTGCAATTTAAATAAATAAAACTCATGAACTTGGCACTATTTTTTCGAGGTCACTTTAAATTTTTCGTGAAAATTGGTTGAGACATTTTTAATAAAATGTTAGAATCGAAATACACTAATGCGTATAATATTAGTAATATTACCTTGCACAACATTCTCTTTAAATGACTAGTTATGATTCAAGGTATTTTTTTTTAATTAAGCAATAGTTTAGATACGTTCTATCCGCGTAATAACTTACTATTAACTATTTCCAGCAGATTTAAACTATATTGCCTTCAATTATAAAATGAAATGTTGCTTAAATTTCTTGTTGAAAGGTACATGATCGTAATTTTAGGCTTTCAATGTTTTTTTTTTTTTAATTTCTAGCGTAATTTAATGTACTTTCAAAGCGTTTTAATGTTATATCACTTAACGCTAATTTATTTATAGGCGATATTTACCCAATTTATAATTGGTATGATAATAATGACTGTAGTTTTAACTTTAAATATTTTTTCTGTGGAACGTTTTTACTTCGAAAATATCGTTACGCTTAAGTAAGTATATTTTCGACTTAATTTTTTGGTAAGCGTTTGATTTTTGGCGTACGCAGCGTCGCTCATAGCCCACTCGTATGACCCCATTTCGCGTAATGGCGACCAAAAAACCCATTTTGTTTAAATTGCAAATGCGAAACACTCCTGGTCTCGAAAAATTGCCCCAAATAAAACTAATATAAGGTCGCATCATTGAGATAAGTAACTTTGACTTACTTTGCAAAAATGACATCATTCTTTTTTTTTACATAAGATGACCATATTATCTTTCGCCCACTTTTAGACATTGACCGCGCGTCCCTGCTTGGGCATCATCTAAAGATTCAGCACTGTTGACATTGGTCTTAATTTTGAACCACCTTGGCCCAAATAATGTGGAGGGCGTGGTTCGAGATATGATTCGTATGTTTATTTTGCAATGGCATAGAATTTTTTTTATAGACGATTTTCGGAATCTGGATATAACCAGTAAGTTTGATAGTGTTTAAAGCAGCCCTTGAGGTTATGATCGGTTGCAAATGGATATATGATACGGTACTGGTCTTAATTAAGACTGGACATAATGGATAACAGTACTTTAAGCGTCTAATATTAAGATGTATTCTTATAAATCGAGGGTGTACGTTACAATTTACAATAGGAGGAAGTACACGGTGGTTTAGAAAACCGTTGGGGATATAAGGATTGTTAAATTAGCAAAGAAGTGTGTTTTTACGGACTTGACTAGAATCTAAACTGGAAATTTAGCATTCATGAAATATTCTGGAAAATCATGATATTTCTGTTTTAAATTTTACCCGGAATTATTTTAACACCAACGTTAGAAATAGGAAATTTGGTCGTTGTGGGTTAGCCAAAGGTCTTTATCGCATCGCATTACCAAAATTGATCCAGCCTGCCAAGTTTTTGAGATGCGATGGTCAACTTTTTTATTTTTTATGTACGGATGTTCATGCTACTAGTTGATGAATTTATTTCGAATGCAGTACAAAAATTTACAAATATACAGGGTGTCCCTATTTGTGAAGATATTTCGGTGATAAACGAAGTTGCAAAAAAAATATAGGACCTGATTGATTTAAATTTATAAAAGAAATCTTAAACCAAAAATGGATATCAAATAGTTAAATCTGTTTTCGAGATATAGCCCAAAGACAAAATGTGGATGGAGTTAGACTTTTGTCATAGCTTATTTTTAGTTATATTCTTGCTAAGCATGTTAAAATTCACTCCTTTGCTAATTTTAATCATCTTACGGTTTCTGAGATCGCCATTTCATCTCAAGTTTTAAATTAAACAAAAACACGTGTTTGTATTCACCGTGTTCAATTTTTGTTTCAAAAATGTTTAGTTATAATGTATGAGATTCACACTGCTGTTGTAGTAAATAATCTTTAGGCATATTTTTGTCAATAATAATAATAAGAAATCTTTATTTAGCTTTTAGCTAATTTTACATTATCTTAATCCAGCTTATATTTATTTGTACATATTTTCTTAACTATTAAATTAAATTGGCATATTGCGACCTATTGCTAGCTAAACATTAACTTTTGTCGTCCTATATTTTAAAAAACAAAAAAATGTCGCTCAACAAAACGTTACGTTGAGTTTTATATAACGAATAGATGATTAAGTAAATTCGATTTTGTTAACATAACTTGTTTACGTATACATGTATAACAAGATTTTTTTGTGCGTAGGTGGAGTTAATTTTGTTAATTAATTGAAATAGACAGACAGGTGCGTAAAACACTATAATCGATTATTGTACTGCGTATATTTCATTCAAAATAGTTTTGTAGTGTCGTTGAGTGATTGATTTCATTAAGCACATTATTTCGTGTACACAGGTGCTGTTAAAAATATTTTTCGAAATATTTTTGTTTCCTTGTCTTAAGCTAATTTTAATTCCAATTAATTGTGTTGGATATCTCGTGTTTTTCGAAGGACCATATTCTTTTAAATTTCTGTACGTGTGCGCACATCGTTGCCTTCTCTCAGGATA
The DNA here is from genome assembly GCA_947652605.1 of Elmis aenea. Lineage (NCBI taxonomy): Eukaryota > Metazoa > Arthropoda > Insecta > Coleoptera > Elmidae > Elmis > Elmis aenea. The sequence goes on along the minus strand of OX393580.1, from coordinate 41,320,073 downwards.
CAGACCTAAATGCATTAGTTGGCTTATTCTTTTTAGTAGGTACATTTTAAAAAAAGCTTGTTTTTGAAAAGTCTTGTTTTATAGATAGCTTGATAAGTGCTTGGTAAAATACGATTTTTCTTTATTTTGTGAGTTCTTTGTTTAAATAGATATGGAAAATGATATCTCATTTGAAAGAGGAAAAAAAGCACATTTAACTATTCTAAAGCCAACTTGACGCCATGACGGCCCATAAGAAAAATAAGTTAAGGGGTAATATCTCAAAAATGGAAAGTGATAAAACAAAATCAGACTTGTAGTTGCATTTTACATAAAAAAGTATCTTGGAAAAGTACAAATTGAATTGATCCAATGATTACGACAAGAAAGTTATGAGAGAGAAAAGAAATTCAACATTTTATTTTTTTGCATGCCTTTGAAGTACAAGGAATTTTGTACTTTTAAAAATAAATTGTAGCTCCTCTCATCTCATACTTAATAATTTATTTTTCCCTGTGATCTTGCTTCATAGGTTTTTCTGGTTAACCTTTCTTCTTTCATCCTATAAGTATGACCCAACCATCCCAGTTGTCTTTCTTGTATTTTTGTTTCAACAGATTTTATCTTTAATTGTTCTCTACAGTGTGGCTGATTTTTCATTGTCCAGCTTTTATCTGCTGAAGTATTAATGTTACCAAAAAAAGTTAAATGAGAAACTTATTAAACAAAAGCTTGTCTACAAAATGGTGCTAAAAATTTTGTTCCATAGCCTACCTGTTTTTCGGAAAAATATCCAACTTTTGTTTTTTAAATAGAACACCCTGTATATTTTCACAGAATCACATTCTAAATCAATTTCTCTTCACAATGATATTATCATAAGTACCATTTTGCTTTTAAATTATGCTCAATATTTCAAAAAAAGAGAATTACTATAGTAGGCTGTGTAAAATTTGTTTACATTAGCAAACACTTGTCAAATCAGACAGAAATAAGTATAATTATAATGAAGAAAAATGGACTATACAAATAATGAAAAAGTTAATATGCTGTGCTGTTTCCACAGCCGACTATAATAATTCTTTTTTTGAAATATTGAGCATAATTTAAAAGCAAAATGGTACTTATGATATATCTTTGTGAAGAAAAATTGATTTATAATGTGATTCTGTGAAAATATACAGGGTGTTCTATTTAAAAAACAAAAGTTGGATATTTTTCCGAAAAACAGGTAGGCTATGGAACAAAATTTTTCGCACAATTTTGTAGGCCAACCTTTGTTTAATAAGTTTCTCATCTAACTTTTTTTGGTAACATTAATACTTCAGCAGATATAAGCTGGACAATGAGAAACCAGCCACACTGTATATGTTTTATTTTTGATTTGATCTTTTTTTGTTTTTCCCTGGAGTTTTCTTAGAAATCCCATGTCTGCTGCATTCACACGACTACTATTTTTGTTTGTAGGTGTCCACGTTTCACATCTGTATAAAAGTGCTGGAGTTACAATTTTTTTTTTACCACTGCCACTTTTGTTCGTTTTGGGACTTCTCTATTTCCAAAAAAATGATGTTAAACTGTTAAATATTCTTCCTACATTTCCTGTTCTTTCGCTTATTTTCTTGTCCTCCTCTTTGTTCCTCCAATGTTCTCTATGATCAGTCCTAAATATTTAAATCTATCTACCTGTTCCAACTAAGGCCATCGTTAAAACGATCATAGTTTTAGTTTTATCTGTATTTATTTTGATACTGATTTTTTCCAATTCCTGGTCAAGAGTTTCTAGCTTATTTTGTAGATTCTTTTCTGATTCCGCGACTATGGCCATAATAATAATTCATATAATTTAAGCAAACTTGTATGTCTTACAATAAGCAAGATCCCCATGTTAAAAATGTTATCTGGGACACGCTGTATATGGAGCCACCGCGGTTTTAGCAGTGCCACTCATTATGTTTTTGTGTTCAGGAAGCGTTCTTTAGCATTCGAAGAATGGATGGATGTCAGTATAATTTTAAAATTAAGTAATGGCTTGGGTGGTCTGCCGGATGATGTGTGTCCCAAAAACTTCCAAAGGTTAAGAACTGCTGATTTACGCGCATTTTAACATCGTAACGTACGGTCCGCGTATAGGTAATACATCTTGATAATTTCACAGGTTGATTTCTTTCATGGCACACTAGCTCCTTTCTCGTCGTAATAGCTTTCGGCAACTCAGCAGGTAGTAAAAGCAACCACTAGCTTGATTATTTGAACCCGTCGAACGCTACATTCGGTTACTGTAGGTCCCCAGCGACCGAGTTCCGTAATGAGTTTTTGATTTTGCTGGCTTGATTAAAGCGACAATTATTTTAACTTGATTTTCTAAAACATCGAAGAATTATTAGAAACCGTCGCGACTTTCAATATGGAAATATAATTCACGTTTCAATTTGCAATTAAAGTTCGGAATACGGTCGTAAAAACCGCCACGAATTTCTTTAAAACGTCTTTATTTTTAATTTACGTAATTGCTTTTCGTTCCGAGTTGTAGAAAAGCGTTTTTAATTGAAACTAAACGCGCAGTAGCGATCGACCGCCAAATAATGTAAGCAAATTTAAACAGGGTTAATGACACAGGGGGCACCACTATTGTTGTTTAAGCGAGCTGTTATGAAACCGTAGGTAAACTAAAGTTTTTTTGTTTGCAAAAAAGCGACGTATTCATCTCGAATTAAGCTTATTTTTCGGCTATCTATTCATGATTTTATTCGCCTTGTTTTTGACGCGATATTTGTTTGTTAGCATTTATATTCAAGGAGCAAAAAATGTCCTTTGTTACGGGAATTCATTTATTTTAAAGTGCTTTTGCGACATAGTCTAGGACTCGATTATTTTTATTTAATAAATGGAAATATTTACCTTTAGTATATTTATTCCACTACTTTTTGTCGCCATTTCTAATTTGTAGATATATTTTTATGAAGCATTCGCAGGCCTTTTAGGCCCATTGCTTGGTAAAATTTGTCAATTTCTTCCTGTTTTTTGCTATCTGCCTCCAGTTAGTGAGTTTTTTCTCTTTTATATCCTCCAAAACTGCTTCTATCCATCTTCTTGTCCGTCTGCCCCGTTTTCTTTTTCCCTCTGGTGTCTTCCAACCCACACATTTTACATTCCTCTCCTCCTTCCTTTCGTTTAAAATGACCTAGCCACTGCAATCGTCGAGCTTTGATGAATTGTGTTATTTATGGTTCTAGGTAAATCCTTCCATATCTTCCTGTTCTTTGCTATCTGCCTCCAGTTAGTGAGTTTTTTCTCTTTTATATCCTCCAAAACTGCTTCTATCCATCTCCTTGTCCGTCTGCCCCGTTTTCTTTTTCCCTCTGGTGTCTTCCAACCCACACGTTTTACATTCCTGTCCTCCTTCCTTTCGTTTAAAATGACCTAGCCACTGCAATCGTCGAGCTTTGATGAATTGTGTTATTTATGGTTCTAGGTAAATCCTTCCATATCTTCCTGTTCTTTGCTATCTGCCTCCAGTTAGTGAGTTTTTTCTCTTTTATATCCTCCAAAACTGCTTCTCTCCTTCTCGGTCTGCCCCGTTTTCTTTGTCCCTCTGGTATCTTCCAACCCACTTATTTTACATTCCGTCCTCTTCCATTCGTTTAAGATGACCTAGCCACTGCAATCGTCAAGCTTTGATGAATTGTGTTATGTATGGTTTTTGGTAAAATCGTTCCATCTCTTCCTGTTTTTTGCTATCTGTCTCCAGTTAGTGAGTTTTTTCTTTTATATCCTTTAGAACTGCCTCTCTCCATCTCCTCCTCGGTCTGCCCCTTATTCCGGTATCTTCCAACTCACATATTTTACATTCCTGTCCTCTTCAATTCGTTAACGATGACCTAACCTGTGGGGGGCGCCCCCCCAGGGGGGCGCGAGACTATTGCAAGGGGGCGCGCAGCTATTACCAACATACTATTTTTGAATACAAACAAACAAAAAGAACTTTACTTATACAGAATATGGGTAGGGGAAAGTACCCATGAATGGGACAGTCCTTGGATGGGACATTCTTAATAATCTATAGTTAAACACAAATCTTTATGTACGTGCATAGATGGTAAATCGCGTACCTAATGTATGTAATACAATCGTGTTGTATACAACATGAGAACTTCGAAATGTGGTTGTACATTAGGTATGCGATTTACCATCTATGCACGTACATAAAGATTTGTGTTTAACTATAGTTTATTAAGAATGTCCCATCCAAGGACTGTCCCATTCATGGGTACTTTCCCCTATATGGTATTTATGAAATTAGATTGTCACGAAAAGGGAGGGGGGCGCAAAATTTTTTTCATAAAAAAGGGGGGGCGGAGGTACAAAAAGGTTGGAAACCACTGACCTAACCATTGCAATCGTCAAGCTTTGATGAAGTGTGTTATGTTTGGTTCTTGATATAAGTCGTAAACTTTTGCGTTAGTTCTTCATTTCCAACTATTTTCAACTCTTTCCACCAACAATTTTTCGAAGAATTTTTCGTTCCCAGCTTCTAGCTTTAACTGTGTGGTTTTGTTCATTACGCATGCCTCGCTTCCATATGTCAGAATTGGTCTTAAGAGAGTCTTGTATACTTTTATTTTTGTTTTTCGCGATACTTCCTTCGACCTTAATGTTCTGTTAATTCCGCCTGCGCATCGATTGCTTTTTGCTATTTCTCTTTTCTTTCTGCATTTATTGTCTATTAAAGTTGCTAGATACATGTACTTCTACTTCTTCAATTTTCTACACATCGCCGTCCACTGTTTGTATCTTAAAAATTTGTAGAGTTTATAGAATAAGCATAAGTTTAGTGTACGTACTCATGTGTTTAAAGATCTTGATTTTTTTCTAATTTTTATACAGCTTTGAAATGTTTTATCTGTAAAAGAAAATATCGTATGGTTTCATAGCTTCATATTGCTTCATCAGAAGCAGCATTTTTCCTTATCGACGAAGCACCACTAAGTTGTAAAACTAAGAAAAGATATAATAAAAATTGCACAATTGCCTACAACATTTACTTAAATCAACCAAACATATACAAGTTAAAAATCTGAGAAAATTTTGGAAGTGAAAACAAGCGATTTCCCTTATTTTAAAAATGTATCACTAAATATTTATAGGTAGCATTTAAAATGTTTGTCCTAAAATTTAAAAAAATAATTAAATACTTCGTGTTGGTGTATGTAGTTGGCGTTTTATAAAGCGAACTTTATTTTTTTTTGAAATTAATTGTGTTAACAAAATATTAATGATTGTGTTTTGTTTTAGGCTCGGTCCTTGTGAGCTGCAGGACCCGGTGTGGGCCAAGATGAGCGCCTTGGCCGCCGGCGTCAATAAGAAAAGAAAAAAATCCGACCCTAAACCCCAAGCACAGATGTAAGTATTTTGACATGCCTACGTTTGTCATTTGTTTCGAAATGTGGAGCGATAAAACGATATCGGATATTAATATAGTCGATTCCGACTTACGACCGCTCGCTTTACGTATTTTTTTTTAAATAGCAGAGTTCCGTAATTTTAGGTATCTTTCTGCAATTTTTTTCGCCAAGATTACAGTTTTGTCGTGTACTGGGCCGTCGAGTTTGGGGGGGGGGGTCGAATTCTCCAGGCCCGGGATCATAGCGGCCCGAACATCATCCACAATTTGTTTTTACGCTCTAATTAACCGTAGAAGGACGGTGTTATAAAGCATTTTTAAAATTCTTTACTATTAGACGCCCCTAGCCGTGTGTTAGTTCAAACAGTCTGCAATTCTTTATATATTCTTATATTTTATCAAAGATTTTTTACACCCCTTTTAAAGTCACAATACAAAAGCATTACCATTGTTAATAAAATGGAGAACAGTCATTTGTTTTAAGTAAGTGCATGTGAAACTTTTCCAAATTCAAAATATTTTGTGTTATTTCAAGAGCACGTACGTTTTTGTTTTCGCTGTATGTATACTGTTGAAAAGCAGTTGCAACAATTGTTCAGGTTTAACTTGTTCATTTGTTTTATTTTAGGTGCACGGCATGTTTCGCTCTAAGTAGCACACTCGAACAGTTGAAAATCGCATTATTGAACAGTAATTGTTTTGGTCAAGATATCATAGATAACACGCACGACAAATATTTATTTTCGCATTGTTTCGTTATTAATAAGCAAGCAGTATGATACTTGAAAAAAAAAATGACTAACACAGCGGCCATAATTCTTGGCTTGCGCGTATCCCATTCTCGTCGCGCTGGTTGCATGCACGCATGGTTATGCAAGTTCTTAGGGTGTTAGAATTTGCTGACTATGGTGATTTCATTGTTTTGTCACCAAGTGTAGGCCGCTGACGCGACGGACCTGATAAACCGTTAACTTCCGAGAACGGTGCGCAGCGAATTGAGTAAGAAGACTTGCGTAATGAGTACTTTATCCTCTGCGTATTAATTGTTGGCCAGTGGCGTTTTTTTTTTCTTCTTTCCTTAGAAGATTATATAATAAATCACGTCCTTAGCTGTTATCGTAATTTATAAAAAGCAATTATGCCCAGCGAACATGGTCGAAAATGGTTGAAGCAAATTATGCTACACCAATTTAAATTTTTAAAATTATGTGTTACCATAGCAAGCCTTGAAAATAACGTCAAGTTCGATTCAAGTTCTTATAAAACACCTGTCGGTAATTCAATGCCACATCTGTCAATAGCCTTATTTCTAGCATTTGTTTTATCATTTGTTTCATCAAAGTAACAATTGTGTTCGACGTGCATAGCGCATAGGGGATATTTTGTACAAATGTATATCATTATATTTGCTAATTTAATATTAACGGCATGGAAAAACCATTAATATGCATACGTACAAATGTCTTCACAACGTTTCCTTTACGAAACTATGATTTTAGTTAGTCAAGTTTTTAATCTTCTTACTTTTTACATGGGTATGGAAATCCCATATGGCAAAATGTCAGCTTTATATTCCAAAAAAATTTAACTGGCTACCAGGGTGGATAAAGATCATGATTTTTGTTAAAATGAAAAATTAAATATGATTAAAAATTTTGAAAAAATCAGTGCTAAATAGTGATGTTCAACTAATTACATACAGGGTGAGTCATTAGTGCGGGATCGGTCGATTGTGGCTAAACGGTTTGAGATAGAAAGTTCATTCAAACGCTATTTCATAGTTTTTTCTTCCGAACACGATAAAAATATTTTCAAATATACAGGGTTGTTGTAATTTGGTAAGGACATGCAGAAAACATTGCTCTATTCGCTCGATATGAAAAAGTTTGAGTCACGCATACAGGGTGTTCATAAATAAATGGCAACTTCCATGATTTTCAAAAGCTCGTAACTCGATTTTTTTAAATGCAAACCCCTTTATTTTCTTCGTCTTTAAGAGAGCTTCATTTTTTGTTAAGTATGTCCTATACCCAAGACTCATACTTTTCGAGATATTCGAAATTTTTCTTCTAATCGTTATTAAAGCAAATAGAGTGCCGTAGAAATCAAAAAAACTAACTTTTCACTTGACTAACGTCAAAACTCGTCATTTATTTCTTGAATTATTGCATTTTCACTATAAATTTTACTTTACAAGAGCAAATTGATATGGTTTATTCACCATTTTGTTTTATTATAAATATTTTATTGTACTCATGTAATCAGTGATTTAAATTGATGATTTTTTTTAAATCACTTGATTTAAATCGTGATTTAATTCAATTGATTTAAATTTAAATCTGCTCAACCCTACTTGCCACGTAACAAATATTGGGTAAAAAATAAGCGCGCTGCCAAAGAATCAAGTAATTTTTTAAAATAAAAGTATAGTCAATAAAACAGTAGAATAATAAGAAACAAATGGTATGTTTTATTAATTTAGTACCTAGGTACTACAATTAATTTTCAAAAATATCGAATCATTTTATTGTCCTAGTAGGTGTTGGTTTCATTTTATTTTGCTCTCTCAAGTTTCGAAAATTAGTTTGGGTGTTTTTTTTTATAGAATTATTTTTAAAACCTATCGAAATTTAAAACAAATCAGTGTGTGTTTCTATCCAACGCAACGTAGAGTTACAATCTAATTGTGGCCGCATTCCACTCAAGCACCGTGCAAGTGCACGGTACACTTATTGTATGTGTACGGTACACAATGAATGGAACGGTCGGTGTAGCAAAGTGCATGTGTAACGTTTACGTATTTATACTTAACCTCAAAATTTTCAGTTTATGATTGCAGTGAACTATTTTGCAGTTGAAACATTGATTATTATATTATATTTTTAGGATTTTAGGACATTACCGTGCAAGTGTCATCCATTTTTCTCACACCACTGTCAATCACATGAAAATTTGAGGTTATGTTAGTTCAGTTCTACAAGTGCCCGGCATAATTTTTAAGTACACTTTAGGAGTAGTTGTCGTACCGCCGTGCATGTGCACAGATTGATGGAACACTGGCAGTACATGTACCGATGTGCACGGTGCTTGAGTGGAATGCGGCCACTGTACCTAGAGTTAAAAGAACTATTTCTTAAATTCTCTCAACACATAACTTTTAATTTATTATCTCAAATTTGCTTGTAATATTTAATTTTGTAATTATTGTGGGAAGAAATGATGATTTGACGTTCATACAGCCATAGAGCGGCTTTGATGTACGTTATCTGTTTCGCCAGCAGAATTATTTAATCATTGACGCACCGGTGTACTCGCATTTTACAAAAAATATTGATTTTATTTGTTTGTTTTTCTAAGTGCTATCCAGACGTGTTTCAGACAAACTGATTTAAAGATTATCCTTTTTAAACTTGATTAAGTTACTCGGAAGACTTTTTTTGCGTATTTATAGTTTCATATTGTCAACAATTTAATTCAGTTTGTTCGAATTATTTTGTTTACACGCGCAATCATTTGTTACGAATATATCACGGGTGTGCACGATAATTTATCGTTTAAATCGGTTGTTTTTACCATTTGTATTTTAATGGTCATAGTAAAACATTAATGAAATATGAATCGACTATATTTAGATATGACTTTGTTCGTTTTCATTGACTTAAACCGTGAGCATTCGTGGCGCGTAATCTCATGTCAAAGGTTAAGTTTTTAAATCATAAACTAAATATGTACGCTACTGGACGAACGTGTTTACGTACGTATTATAAACATAGCCTACTAATAAAATTTCGCTTAATTATCTCGATCACGTTTTGGTTTCTTGTATTTTATGTGTAGTTCCGATTTTTTCCTTCGCGGTTTTGTCGTTCATGAAAAAAAAAGCGATTCGCATAATTGTGAGTGTTTCATTGTTTTTCTTTTTAGTGTGATGTGTATGTGGTATGAAAGGAAACGCGATACGTTTATTTTAATCGTTTATCGCTCCACTAGCTGCGATGTTTAGTTATGTCGAAATTGTCGACTAAGCGTTTTAGCGGCTAGTATTTGTGTTTGTGTGACACTAGTCAGTGGGTAATTCGTACAAGTTCGCGATAGGTTGTTAAGAGAATGTGCAGAGGTTAAGGAAGATGACAGATTTTGTTTGTTCCAGAAACAAGTGTAATAATGAGAAGCGGCGCCGCGAACAAGAAAACATCTACATAGAAGAACTGGCCGAGCTAATTTCCGCCAACTTCGCGGACATGAGCTCGCTCTCAGTTAAACCAGATAAATGCGCCATCCTCCAGGAGACTGTTAACCAGATCCGTAACATCAAACAACGGGAGAATTCTTCACAGTCGTCCGATCCTGTACAGCAAGGCGAGGTTTCTTCCTCGCGACCCACTATCTTATCGAACGAGGTGTACGGACCGTTGTTGTTGGAAGCCCTGGAAGGTTTTCTGTTCGTAGTCAACGCCGAAGGTAAAGTAGAACACGTCACTGAGAACGTATCCACGTACATCAAGTTCACCAAGGAAGAGGTGCACGGAAAGAGTATCTACAACTTCATCCATCATGGCGACCACGCGCGCTTCAGCACCAGTCTCTTGCCGAGACTAGCCATCGGTTGGGCAAGTGAACCTACAAACAAATCGCGTTCTTTCAGTTGTCGTCTTCTCGTTAAACCCGACGAACAGGACGAAAGTATAGAAGAGAAGCAACAACGCGTTAGTTGTTACGAACTTATGCACATTTCTAGTACGCAGTTGCGTGAACAAGTGGCGTTTTCCGACGACGAAGGTGCCGATAGTGGTCCGTGTCTTTTGTGCGTCGCTAGCCGTATCTCCCATCGCGAATCAGCTCCGTGTTCTTCCATCGAGCAGTTCACCACTAAGCTCGATACCTCGGGTAAAATTATTGGTGTCGACACGTCTGGCGTGTCCGCCACGTACTCTCAGTTCCTGAACAAGGACCTTATGGGCCGTAGCCTGCAGGATCTGTGTCCCCCACAAGAAGTGCATAAACTTGCGCAGCATTTAAGAGACACCCTCAGTGCGAATCAGGCTACTAGTGTTATATATAGGTTACGGCTTGGTGCTCAGGAAAAATACGTGCACGTACAGACTAAATCTAAACTGTTCAAAGCTAATCCCCACTCAGTCACCGACACCACTGATTTTATTATGGCCACACACTCCATCATAGGGTAAGTACACATTTTCTTACATTACAATTATCCGTCGACGAGAGGAAACGCACGAAGTCAACTTGACAGTAACGTAGCAAACATTTTCGGCCCAAAAACAAAATTTGTAGCTTGTGCCCCAAGGGCAGATCGGAATTGAAAACATCAGCTTTGAAATATTCTTTCAGTTACCCAAAAGTTTTAAAGCTCCTCAATACAATGTTGAGATTGTCATACGATCAGGAAAATTACAGTCCAGGAACAATCAGAAATTGTAAGGCTGAGCACCCACTGAAGTGGTGTGACACGTGAGCTGACATTTTTGGGCAGTGATCAGATTTTGAAGCTGCAAAATGAGGTTACTTCGGTGAACACTCACTCATTAAAAGCGCAATAATTTTGCGAACATTTGAATTGGTAGGTAATACAAAAAAAACATATAATTTTGTAAAGGGCTACAACCATAATTTACGTTTGAAAAAATGCTAGAAAAAACAATTGGTACGCCCATGGGTTGTTTTTTTTTTGTAAAGAAAGCTCTCCAATTGTTTTGTAAAGTTGGGAATTAGCTTTTAAAATTTATGGCAAGTGTAATTTTTTTTTTTTGACATACATGCATAGGATCATATTTAATTGGGAACATTTTCGCTGTAGTTATTTCCACATTAGCTTATTATTTCCAATGAAACACCTTGAATAAATTTACGAAATTCAAGCGCCTTTGACCCCAAAGCATTTCGAATAACATGAGTTGATACACTTTACTTTAAATTAATAATATTGTCATAAAATTCACAAAGTTCCACATAATTCGGATATGCCACAGAGCAATACAATTTTTTTCTAAATCATAACAATTTTTTTTAATACATTGAGAAAAAGTTTGCCATTTCAATATAAATCACTTATTTTTTTGAAGGATCTCTTGTCGAACGTTTCAAGAATATTGTGTCAGATTTAAAATTTTCAATGCGTACCATTGTAAACAAGATGGCTACAATTTTTTTAAAAATCGTCTACACTTCTTTTAAATAAAAAAATTGTCTACCTTAAAGGGCCTTAGAGCCTTAAAGAACAAGAAAACAGCTTTTGCCACTTTTAACAGGTGGTAAATATGTCCCATTAAAATATTCTTTATCCGCTTTTTTTTTGGTAATTTTAAGATGTCCTTTTAAGGCAAATTAATAATGCATGTACATAATTACGAAATAATTGTGTTGGAAATAAATAAAAAAACACTTTCGCAATCACGTTTCGAGTCTTCCTGGTCGACGTGTCATGACAACTTTTAACTTAATGATTGTCATTTGTTAGTTAGTTCGATGCATTCTCATTCTCGCATTGCACCTTGGGTTATGGGAGCGGTTTTGTGATTCATTCTGTTCTGAATTCAAATTATAATCTGTAATATTATTACTGCCTCAAAGACAAATTAGAGTGTTCTCTACTGCAAAGCAATAATTTGTTGAGTTTTGTTCTTGCCCTAAAGGTCTTTTTTTTTTAGTTCTTTGGTGAACGCGCATTTAAGAGGCTTAAAAAAACAAAAGGTTAATATTTTGTTTTAAGGTGGTTGATGTATGATTGTTTCAAATAAAGTGTCATTACCCATGTAAAAATGTTAATTGAGACAGCTTGAATTTGTAAATTATTATGTGCCTAGGATTGTTAATCGGAATATGCCAACGCGATCATTCCAAACTGTTTAGTAATCTCAAAATTAGTATGTATTTTGATTTTTTTTGCAATCAAAATATTTGTATGGTTTTCTTAAACCACAAAATGTTGAGTTAATTTCAATTATTGTGTTGTGTTCAGTAAACTTCTTGTTGAGTGGCAATTTTAATTGAGAGAGTTTTTTTTTTAGTAATTTAAAATTAAATTTACCATTTTGACTACATTTCTGGACACAAAACATTAACATTAACAGCAAATGGGAGAAAAAAACGAAAATCAATTTTTTTCAGTTTTTCTTGAATAGCTTTTGAACTAAGACAGCTATGAAAATTTTCTTTGCAGGTATTTGATGAGCATCTAATTTCGCATCTTTGCCCTTATTTAACCGACCTCGTAGCTCTTAAGATAAGCGAGATACCTATGCATTTACTCGAACAGGGTGTCCCATTTAAAATTTCAAAGTTTAGGTCCGTTTCCGGTTGAAACGGAAATTATATTGCAACCTCAATAGTCTTATAGAATCCGGAATATACGACAACGGTCGGATACAAAATTTCATAGGAATATTTTTAATGGTGTTCTAGTCTAGATATTTATTTTTTTCCATACTTTTGTGCATTCCTGTATAACGGTTTGTTTTGCACAAACATATAGTAATAATTTAGCTTCGTGCTTCTAAGGTTTCCTCTCGTTTTAGATGTGTTTTTTTTTCGCCATATGGGCGAGTAATAAATATGTGGTTATAAAAACGTAGCATTGTTGGTTAAAAAAAAAAACTGCGTATAGCGTCGAGTTTGACGTATTTTTGTTTTATAACAGGGAACACGATTCCACGACTAGTTCAGATCCTGGTGGTGGAACCAATAGTGGCGTAGGAGGACCCTTAATGACCAGTGTTGTTAACGGAACAAGGAACGGCGCTCCAACAACATCGGGCAACGACGTTTCCAATACAACAAACAACACGCTCCTAACAAGTAGTTCATTTTCGACGTTCCCCTTGGACAATGACTTTAATTTTGATATATTTCCTTCATCCACATGGGAACTGGATTCAACAAACTGGGGTGAAACTAGACCAGAGTCGAGGCAGAGCATAACGTCCGTGTCGACACCAACGCCTCGACCTCCGAGCGCCCCCACGTACAGTCCAGCCGCAACCGTTGCCCAAAGCCCTCTTGCCCAATTTGTAACCCAACCCAGTCCCACAACTGTCCCTAACCCACCCACACCCGCTAATCCTTATAGCAGTAATTTTCCCTTTAGTCCCATGACGGAGCAGAACTTCCCCATGGAAGAGCAGAAAGATACCAAAGCTAATGTTTTAGAAGAGGCCTCGACCATGATGGGCGACTCTGGTAGATTAAGGAATTTATTAACAAAACCCCCGAACTCTGTCGACTCTGCTAATGATGCGGAAAATAAAAATAAAAATAGAATATTGAAAACGTTGCTCAACCAGCAAGACGAAGACGAAACTAAGAGTGATAATAGAAATAGTCCTAGAGGTTTAGTTGGAAGGGGTTCCATGATGGGACCTGCCGATTTACCCAAAGCTTCCGCATCTGGGGGCAACAACATGTTATTACAGGTAAGAATTTATCCTATTTTAGTACGATTTCGTTTCAATTATTGTTATAACTCACAACAGCGCATTTTACGTCCATGGCTATACGTACGTGAAGCTGTAATTTTTTGCACCCTATAAAATATGCATTTTGGAGCAAATATGATCCCCATTCATAAAAATATTATAATATCTTTAGTGTTAAACGCAATTAGAACCAGAAACCAACTATTCCAGCATCACAAATGCTCTCAATATTTTTTTTTTTTTATACAACATGACCTGTTGCATTTTAATTTTAGGTTTTTTACGGTTGTGTTAAAGTCGATGGATTTTTCGCATATAAATCATATAAGTAATTTGATGTTTAACAATCTGTTCAAGAATGTTGCACATTTAATAATTGAATCAAAAATTGAAAAATATACGCAATCCATGTTATCTAGAGTCACCCATTGCGATTTTAACTTTTTTTTAGTGTCTCAGACTTTCAACCGTGACACAATAACAGTTTTATTATATAATTTATTAGAGTTATTATTTAAAAAATGTTTTTAATAATCTTATTTGCAACATCAACAGAAATTCGTTGCATATAGCTTTTGAACTTAAAAGTTTTTAATTTGTTGATGTCACAATATTGTTTCCCTTAGTTTTCCTGTTGAATCACAAAGATGTAGAATCCTCAAGTGGTCGGCTGGAATTTTATTTATTTATGACTCATTTGACCTCCAAATATAGCTTTTAAGTGTGCAAATGTTTGATGTTTTAAAAAGTGCATGATGTGTATTGATTATACTTGCATATTTACTTCTAAATTTGTCCTGGCTGGCTGCATCACATTTACATTAACAAAAATAATATTTCCTAAACAGCATATCTAAGTGTTTATTTTACTTGTCACAGCAGTGGGTGATAAGTGAAGTCGGAAAGATTACTTACTCCAATATCTGTTTGATGATTCTGTCTCTCTCAGTGAATAGCTAAGTATTGTTATCAGGAATACATACTTCAAGAAATCATTTGGTTGGCAAAACGTTATAAACTAGCCTTAGATAAGCTATTACCTGCTATGCTGTTGAGAGATGACTCAGTTTAACTTGTACATTACTTAAATGATGTAGTTTTAAAGTTATTTATACCACATATTAAAAATATTTTGGAGCTGAATTGCGTTAGAATGGTGAGTTTTTTTTATTCGTTAATGATTTTGGAGTGCGTGACTGGCAGTTGTTTTTTAATATTTGTGCAATATTTTTAAATTTTTCTGGTGTAAACAAAGCCTTATTATTGTAAATTCAAGTTGTTTGATATCTCACAAGTGCCTTTTTGGGGAGATGATAATTTATGTTGGTGGCTCAGTCAAACACACCTTACAAAATTTTGTTGATGGCTTCATGATATACGTTTTAGTCTTGAATTTTATTGAAAAATAACATTTCAACCTTTCAACACGTGGTTTTTAAAGACAGTTGGTGCCCACATTTCCAAAAAAATCCCAACTTTTGCATCCTTATTCATGTTATTGGTGTAGCATGATGGTTGCTCATTGTTAATTGAAAAAATATTTTTGCTGCCCCTGTTTTCGATTTAATAATTTACATGCAGCTAAAATTTATGTATTTATAATACCCTAAAGTAGGTATTTTTTTTTTAAATGTTTTCGATTTAACATTTGCTAATTCAACAGCAATAAAAATTATTTGTGCTGTCCTAATGTTTTAATTTGAACTGACCGAAAGTTTGTATTTTTTTTTACCTAAACACGTGCTTTAAGCACCAAAGTTAAACTTTGAATCGGTGCATTTTTTTTTAATATTACGCACAAGTAACAATAGACATGTAATATTTGGTTGATAATTTTTTTATCCGCCTTATTACCAAAGGTAGAGAAATGGTTAAAGGACCCAAAGTACGCAGTTTTTTAAGTAAAACTTAGAACTATTTACGAACCTGCCCAACCATTTGCAGTTTTTAAGTTATTGTTGAAAAATCATGTTTGATCGTTTTCATAATATATGTTATATTTCCGTTATTGTTGTAGGGATCAAAATAATATATGAATGTTTTAATTTACTTTCTTGTGCTGAATCTAAAGATGTCGACATTTTTTTCTTGACAAGTTTTAATGTGATAACTTGGTCTTGCGTGTTTTTAAATGGCAACCATAATTGTCTTCGATATTTTTTAATTTCTTATTTTAAATACATATTTATATACTTTATTATTTAAAAAAAAATCAAAGTTACAACTGTCTTTTAGTGTAAAGAAAATAGTCGATTTCAAATAATATAATTGACATCAGAAAAACATGTGAAAACCAACAATGGTTACCTTAAGAAAAACAACACAAGTGTGCGTTGTTCTTAAAAACGAATGAGGTAAAATATGTTTTTTGATCCTAATAAATACTGCAAAAGAAAGTAAATGAAAAATCTACATACTTTATTTTATTCTGTACAAAAATAGTCGAGAAACGACGCGTTATTAAAATGATTAAAAAATACTTTTTGGGGATAAATCTAAATAAAAAATGGCAAACAGTTTTTATCAATAATCCTGAATTTGTTTCCAAAATTGCACATTCTTGAAAATTTGACCGTTTCTCTGTATCTAGTTAAAAGCGCGTTGCGTGTGTAGTTCCATTAAATTTGGATCACCCTGTATAAACACTGTCTTTTACAGTAGCTATATTAAATTTTTGAAATAAAGGCGTTAAAATTTTACTTCTTTAGTAATTGTTAATGTAATACTGATAATTTCAGAGTCTGATTAAAGGTTTTTACAAACGATTTAGGGGCATGCCCCCCCAAACTATAACTTGGTATAGATAAACAGTAATCCCTTCATTTACGCGAGTAATTAGTTCCACAAAAAAAGCGCGTAACTGAATACCGCGTAAATGGAGCTATGAAAAGCATGTTTAAAATAGGGATCTGTTCCATACTTTCAAATATTTTTCTCTTGCTGGGCCACAAAAATTTAAGCCAAGTTTTTTTTTTGGGAAAATACGTCAATATAAGTGGTTACTGCAAAAAACACGCTTTTTGGTGTAACTTTAATTTATGTTCATAAAGCTATCATTTGCTCGACTTTAGAAAGAGTCCGTTAAAATCGGTACACCTAACTGTAAAAATTCTAATAACATCATTATTAATTTTTATGACTCAGTCTTAATCCTCCACTATAATTGCATATAAATATTTTCGTACCCAGGATTATATTTATTTTAATTTTTAAAGACTTAATTCTGTTGTCGAGAAAATTATATAAAATTTAAACATTTTCCAACCTCACCAAAGCGGATTCGCGTAAATAGAGGGATTACTGAATTTCGAAGTTTTTAAAATTACTCTTTATTGTGTACATGAAAATTTCAAACTTAGTTTTTGCCTGTACCATCTTATTTGTAAATATTTAATTGTGAAAACAGAAATGAGGACAATATTAAAATATCTTACTCAAAAAAAAAAAAAACTTAAGCACTTATTGATAAGTTATGTGGGTTTACTGAGAAGATTGGTGATGTATGTGTCTCCTATCCTTGACGAAATGAAGACTCATTTTTATTGCGTATACTATTAAAATTGTTGATGCAGCAAAAGTACAATCAATTTTGAGTTTAATCTCTTGATGAGTTGTAAGTGTACAGTCTATTTATATAATTTATTTTCCAACAGTTACTCAACGAAAAGAATGACGATGATGACGTCGAGGCTCGAGCTGGCATTAAAAAACAAAGCGAACTTCTGCAACAGCTGCTGAAAGAAGACGAAGAACGTAAACCTGAACCGCAGTCGCAAGACGACTCTCTCTTAAGAAGTCTCGGCTTCAGTAGTTCGCCATCGCCACCCGGTGGCGAACCAGGTCGAGCCCGGAAACGACCGAGCGACGACCGCGATGAAAACCCAACCAAACGATGCTCCGATGGTGTATCATCCTCCGCTTCGACAACCGGTGGCAGCAAGCTCTGTGAACGTAACAAGATGTTGGCTTCGTTATTAGCACAACAACCCAACAACCACATGCCGATACCACCGGTACCCGCCAGTGTAATTTCGGCGACGCCTCAGGAAAAATTGCCGAAAATAGCGGACTTGAACAAAAATACGAACGTCGTTAACAGGATGCCAACGCCGAACGTCGTGCAGCAGCAGCAAACTATGCTGACGAACGCTAGGGGGATACCGCGAATGCCCGGACCAGGCCGACCGCCGACCACAAACTACCTCGATCAAATTCTAACCCCCGGCGACAACAGGCAACGAATACAAAATCGTCCGTTCAACCCAATGGACTCGGGACCGTACGTGGGAGCTACGATGATGTCCAGTGCCGATAACCTATGGGACATGCAATCGACCGATCCTGTACTCTCCGATATTTTAGATCAAGTGATCGACATAGTTCCTGATGTTGTCATGACAAACCAAGCAGATATATTAAATTTGTTGGAATCAATAGATTCGTCACAAAATAATAATCATTGCCAACAAAGAGAAGTTGCCATTAATCTTATACAAAAGTCGCTGATGCAGTGTGAATCGGATGTAAAAAGCCCTTCTTCTCCTATTATTACTTTACCGGGGACCCCACCTGCTTATTCAACAACGGTGGTGAGTTTATTTGAAATTTTCTATGGTGGTGATTTTCATTTGTTTATCCTTGGCTTGGATTTTGAGAGATAAAGGACAAAGTTTTATTTATCAAAGTCACTAGGAAAACAGCAATTTTTTTCTTTAATAATATTCACATGATATATTTAATCGCTAAAGGACAAAAAAATCATTAAAGTTCCCTGTAAAAATAGATATGCTATGAAACAAAAGATAGTCAGTATTGTTTTTAAAACAAAATACAGTAGAAGTTGCCTATGGTGGGAATCGATTTTCACACACACTGTATATTGTGTCCTAATCTCCGTGGAATTTTATACCTTTGTTCGTTTTCAGTGCTACAAAAATTTTGTTAAATAAAAAAAGGTATACAGTTTTAATAGGCCGTTTACACTTATGGTTTTACTGACTTGGTTGTGCACATGATCGCATAACCATTTACACTTACGGTTTTGCACGTGGTTTTAAAATCTAACAGCGCTAGACTCACTTGTGCAAAACTATAAGTGTAAACGGCCTTTTACAGTTAATTTATGTGATGCTTTTGTTTTTGTGTCATGGCCAGTTAGATTTTACAAGATAAAAAAAAGTCAATTTTTGTTTTTACTTATACTTCCTTACTTAAAGAATTGGGATAATTAAGATTTAAACCTGATTTTTCAAATGTTTCTCATGTAAACATTTTATTTCTAAATGTTACGGTTGTCGTGATGTATATAAATAATTCAAAAAAATTATAATTTTATCAGGACGTAAACACATGTTTTTTTGGTGCCTTATTAAAACTATTTTATATTTTCAATCAGTAAAAAAACTTGTTTTGCTTTTAATTGAAGTAACCAACAACATAAAACATATTATTAGCTCGTGTTTTGTGTATAAACCCATAAATATTTATGATTAAAAATATTTGAAGTTTTAAGGTCTTTTCAATAACACACAGTAAATATTAAATTGTAAAGGTCTTTTATTTTTAAATCGTATGAAGCAACTTGATAAGATTGTAGTTTTCCTTATACATAGAATTTGCAATTGGGTTAATCATAGTAAATGGTGCCAAGGTTAAGACTTGTATGTTTGGCTAGTAGTATTGAGAGAAACTGCTTTTACATAACAAATGTAATGTTGCTGTTTCTGTTAAGACTGAAATTCATTTTGAATTATAATTTTTTCTAAAAATGAAAATAAGCAACTTAATCTTTTGAATGTTATTTCTCAAAATTATATTTATATTTTCATGGAAATAACAATTTTCGTGTTTATATTTTTAACTAGCAGTTGTTTTTCACATGGCTAGATAGCATTTGTTTGTTAAATTTGCATTTGTTTATCACTTACACTTGTTTGTGATAAAATACCCCAAAAATAATAATCAAAATATATTTACACACTTATATTTATTACCTATGTTATTGGTGCTAATTTTTACATGCTATTTTTTTTAGTTAACGACTCAGTCAAATCAAAACAGTGGCTTTCCTCCTCCACCGACATATCCGAAACAGAATTTCAACATTCAGCGGCCACCAGTACGTCCAACCGGCACTCAGTACGCGATGGTTGGTGGTAATATACCAAACCAACAACAGCAACTCCTTCTTCAACAGCAGAGAAAACAGCAGCTACTACTCCAACAGGAACACAAACGTAGACTCCTTCAACAACAACAGCAGCAACAATTACTTATCCCGTCCAATGCGGCAGCCGCCGAAATTAACTCTGGTTTACAAAATATAGATAGCTTATTAAACAATACCGTAGCTCCAAATGTTTCGTTACAACGTTCTACAAGTGTGCCTGAGTCGCAGTTGTCTCCGAATTACGGTAATCAGATCAACCAGCAAAATCAACGGTTGAACAACCAGCAGCCGTACTCGCCGCATTCTCAGCTGGCTTCTCCTATTGGACAGCAGGCCAGCTTTCCTCAAACTACCGTTAGTAATTATCCCCAGGGTGGTTCGAGGTTATCGCCACATCCCCCTTTCAACCAACAGTTGTCTCCTCGACAAGGTTACCCTCAACCTAATGCGCAAAACACTAACTGGCAGCAAGCACAGCCCCGCCTTAGTGTACAACAACAACAAAATCCTATGCTGAATGCGCAGTTAACAGTAAGGGCACGTTTTTTTTGTTTTTTTTTTAATCTGTATTGGCACGACTATAAGGCGAGGTTATTCGAGTAATATTATAATGGTAAGGGAATTGTGTTTTTCTCCACAAAGCAGATTAAAATATAGGGGTCGCCCTATAGTCGGGCCAATATGCCATTCTTTTTTACTTTGTGCGTAGGTTCCAAAACAAAATTTAATTTCTCTTGATGCGAAATTTCATCTTCACTACAACGAAGTTTCGTTTCCACTTGAAAGAAATTTCATCCCCACTAGAACGAAATTTCATTCCCACTAGAACGAAATTTCGTTTTCACTTGAACGAAATGTAGTTTCCTCTAGAACGAAATTTGGTCTCTACTACAACTAAATTTCGTTTCCACTAGAAATAAATTTCATTCCCACTAGAACGAAATTTCGTTTTCACTAGAACGAAATTTCGATTTCACTTGTACGAAATATAGTTTCCTCTAGAACGAAATTTTGTCTCTACTAGAACTAAATTCCGTTTCCACTAGAAATCAATTTCATCCCCACTAGATCGAAATTTCATCCTCACTAGAACAAAATTTCGTTTTCACTAGAACGAACTTTCGATTTCACTTGAACGAAATTTAGTTTCCTCTAGAACGAAATTTTGTCTACTAGAACTAAATTCCGTTTCCACTAGAAATAAATTTCATCCCCACTAGAACGAAATTTCGTTTTCACTAGAACGAAATTCCGATTTCACTTGAACGAAATTTAGTTTCCTATAGAACGAAATTTTGTCTCTACTAGAACTAAATTCCGTTTCCACTAGAACTAAATTTCGTTTTCACTAGAAATTCTTTTGTTTTTCATAAAACCAAAATTTCAATTCGATTTGATCATTCTAGGCTTTTATATTGGCAGTATTTGAAATTTTCTGTTTTAATTTTACATTTTCTGTGTGCTTTAGGGCAGCTACGTGTCTGGTCCAAACGGCAGACCGTTTCCTGTACAAAGGGCACCGCAGCAGCAGCAGCAGCAGCAACGGGCCATGGGTAGTCCAGGCGCTGCTGCAACAAGGCAGTCGCCATTTCCAGCCGATTCCTTCCCCCCGCCAGCTTCACCGAACTCCGCCTTTAATCAGAATCAGTACCTGAGGTTGCAACGCACTAACAGTGCACCGACCGCTACCACTCAACTGCCAGGTATGTTCTTTTCCTCGTCTGCGTCCCCTTTCGATAACTAATTTTTATTTAAAACTATTATTTTCTTAGTTAGATATTTTTATCGTTTATTCAATGACCCGTTATAATTGGTTAAGGTGGTTTATATATCGTATATTACTTACCACAGTGTTTCTATCTCCTCTTTACATAAAAACACGTTTTTGGCATGGTTTGACTTTTGCTCTAGTAGGCCATGCATCTGTAGCGGTTTAGGTTTGTGCCGTGATGATTACTCTGCATGGTAGTGTATCGCAAATTCATTGCGATTTCTCGTTTCAATGAAAGTTTATAAAAATATTTGGGTGAAAAAAAGGATAATAAGGTTGTGTCTTCTGGTAACAAAAACTAAAAATTGTATGTTCTAAAACATAATCCAGAACTTAAAACCACAATTCTAAATATTTTAACCAGTTTAATAGCTACATTTTGTTTAATTTTACATGTGCTGTTTAACAATACATATAATCTTTCAAGAATGTAAACTTCATCGAAATTGTCACTTACACTTACGAAATGAAATTTTTTGTTTATTTTAAAAGAATTTTTTCGTAAAGCGTCACTTTGCAGTTTAAAACACCAAAACGTACCCAGAAAATCAAATCTACTTACTTTTAATCTGTTATAAATCTGAAAAGTTACTTGCAATTTTGAGGTTATATTCTTGTATTTTTATATATTTTAAGTGTAGCATAATTAAATGGCCAAATTTTGCAATAATAACACTTGAAAGTAATAAACCAAGTCTTTATTTATGTTTACAAATTGAAAACCAATAACCACTGGCGTTTATCAGGTTAAAAAACATAATTTTAGAATGCGTAAAGGCTGTTCCCGATGTATACATTAGCGAAGTTGATTGTGGTTGTTTTTAGGGCTAAAATTACATTATTTATGACAAATGGTAAATAATAACCAATATTTAGAAAGTTTATATTAATATTAAGTGTATAAACACCGTCAAATTTTATTAAAACAGTAAATTTTAATACAATTTTTATATAAAAGATTTCAGCATCGTTTTGTGTGTTAAACTTACACATTTTATCATTTTAATAAAAATTTTAGCCAATATTTAGCATAGCAACCATGAAATTCTGTGTTAATCAGAGTTTATCATTGATGTATTCGTAAAATGGAGATTTTTGGGTCCCCATTGCAAAATACTGTAATGTATGTACGTTATTAGATCTTATTATCCTTTTCAAGAATTATTTAAACTCGATACTTTCATTGAAAAAATATTTTACCATAGGTGAGTAATGCGTACTGTGTCAGACTATGCATAAAGTAGGGAAACTGTAGACTGAGTCCCATCTGAGCGTGGCGTGTGTTGCAGGTGGCCTGGGATCCCCCCGGCCATACGGCAGGGACCACCCCCCACACCTTTATCCCCCCATTCCTCCCCCTCACCACCCCATGATGTACCAACAAGACTGTTACGATCAGACGGGTTTACAGTTAGCGTACAATGGTGCAGACAGGGGTCGCGCACCCCCACACCTTCAAGCCGGTAAGTCAACGGCTAATTCAGGGGCACTCTCAAACACCAACCACAAATTCCTCGAATGGCAATAAACTCATTTCAATAACAAATTCACAACAATTCTTACAATAATTTCATTTAGATAATAATATTTCATCATTATTGATTGTTTATTTTTCGTCTTAAGTTTGTTACTAAAAATACGATTTTTGGTATTTTGGCTTAAATTTTTGTTAAAATGAAAGGCAAAAGGTTTAAGCCAAAACTCAATAAGTAAATAGTTACTAGTAAAAAAATTTTTTTTTTTTACCACACCAAAAATGATAATAAAACATTGTCATTTAAATTTTTTAAATTTAATTAAAAAACAAATCTTGTCATTTGTTTTCTAATTAAAATTTCTTAAATTTAATTAAAAAACAAATCTTGTCATTTGTTTTCTAATTAAAATTTCTTAAATTTAATTAAAAAACAAATCTTGTCATGTATTTTCTTATGTAATTATTTGAAGTAGTTCAATTAAGTTTTACAATCGCTTTAAAAATCTTTCTAAATGAAATTTTTTTTGTTATCAATTACACTGAGCAAGTTATCATACAAAAGCCATTCGATGGAATTTATTTGAGATCATCTCACTGGCACTCATAATTGGCACATCGTCCTGTGTCTAACAAACACTTCATATACATTACATGTGCTCGCCTCATGGCTGTGCTAAACCACTGGGGAACTCCTACTGTAACCCTCCGTCATATCCCCCCCATCCTCCCAAAATATCGCCATGTATCATTGATATGTTGTCCATGTTTGTGTTGCTTTGTTTTGTGTTTTATGTGCTTTTTTTGTTTATGTTGTGCATTATTTCGTGTCGGAAGAATACATTTTGTCGTTAAACCTATATTTTTGCAAGTTTACGTAATTTAGATATGTCTTACCAACAACAACTTTTAGTTAGATTTTCACCTTTTTCTTGAATAAAATACACCTCCACCTATCGTAACATATAAAACTAAATTCTCAATTATTATAATTTTTTATTTCAAGTATTCAAGTCAAGTTTTTATAGTTTGAACTTTATTTTAGTTAAAATGAAAACTACAGGCTTCGTCACAATAAAACATGTTTGTGTGGATGCATTTATATAAAGTAATAAAGCCACTATATTGAAATAATAACTTTCTATTCACTAAAACAGTTAATAACACAGTTTTGTTTCATTTTATCCATTTTAAGTGAAAAAAAATGCTTTAAAAAAGTGAAATTTTGATGACGTTGTGTAGGATGGGGCCTCACCTTATACTTTACAAGTCTATAAAAGACTAATTATGTAGCCACCTTGATTATAAATTTTGTCTTTTCTTGCTCAAATATCCCACATGTTTCCTTGCTAATTTTTCTTGTATTTTATAAGAAGAATTTCAAAACAGCAAGCTGGATTTAAAAAAAAAACAATGAAATCGACAGTTTTGAAGTGTGCTCATTTAAAATAATTGTTGTAGATAACTTCCTTTAATATCAAAACGTAAAACTGAATCAAAATAATATATTACAACACAGCTGCTAAAAGTAAAGTGTTGCCTCTATTACCGACCTAAACAGCTAAAGTGATAGTCCTGTTCAGAAACTTATTCAAAAATTGTTTTGAAGATATAGTTAGTCATCCAATGCAAGAAAAATTTAATGATGCTGTACAGGATGGGGCTTCACCTCATAATTAAATTTGTAAGGTTCATAATTTTGATTGATTTTTGGTATTTGTTGTAATAAGCCTGTAGTTTTCCCTTCAAATGCATGCTAAGGCTCACGTTATGTTTTGCATGTTAATGAAATTCATTGGGAGAAATTGTAAATGTGGGTATCCAGTTACATTTTGTTCGCATGCATTTGTGTTTCTAAGCTAGTGCCGTTTTTTGCTCCATTAGCATTTACATTAAATCGATTAAGTACGTTATACGTTTTCTCCTCCCTATGACTATTTCTAATTAATACATGAAGATTTATTACGAAATGGGATGTGAAATATGATGTACTTAATCGATTAGCGAAGCTAAAATACGCTTTTTGGGAGCTGTGTTGTTAGCACGATTTGTGACAGGTGTGTCGGGCAGTGGAACCACGTCAGAATACGTGAGACAAGAACTACGGGCGGTAGTAGGGGCACGAACTGGTCAAACACAACAGCAAGCTCCTTCGAGACCAACGTCACAGCTTATGAACCAACAACAAGTCAACACTTCTGATCTCGACGCCTTAGGGCTCCAATTTGAAATGCCTGCATCCGGTAAGTGACTTTCGGGTTGTTAGTTATTTATTTATGTTCATTTTTAATGGATTCACTCTTATTCATGAGAACTTATAACATTGGGAAACCTAAAACAAATGCTATAAACCTGCAACTGTTTTTGTAAATAAATGCTTGATTAACGGAGAGTTATTTTTGTAACTACCGGTTTATTAAAAACGTTTAACTATGACATAACTTCAGAGTAAATGCCTCCAGATTCAAAAAAGTGCCCCCTTCTAAATATGTTTTCGTTGTAACAATAAAAACTAAATGAATTATAAGTAAAAGGCCTCCAGATTTAAAAAAGTGCCCGCTTCAAAATATATTTTCATTGTAACAAAAAAAAAAAACAACTACAAATAAAATATTAAATTACTTTTTAATCAAAATTTTATTATTAGATTTAATTAAGGTACAAATTTTCCCTACTGATTCATTATTATTTGTTTTCAAAATTACTAATATACTTTTGTTAGCAAGGAAAACAGAAAAGATAATCTTGGAATATAATACATTAAAAAAAAAACAGTTTAATTCATTTTGTAGAAAAACATTAATACTTTTACTTACCCCTTTAGGATTCTCTTTAATGGGACTCCCTTAATGTCGAAGTTCCTTGCCGGTATGAAACTGGTTACTAGTTTCATTTTTTAATATTGTTTGTTATTATTATTTGTATGAATATGCTCTGAAATCTTTAAAGATAAGGGACCAGACATAGCATAATTTTAATTTATTATTATTGTATTATATTTTAATTTATTAATCATAAAATATTTGGTAATAAGTGTAGCTATATTTTATATATTTAGGGGGGCACAAATTTATGTTTTTGTCAAGATGCAATCAAAGTTGCAGAAGTACAGGACCAAAATATGTCTTGTGAGATTTTTTTTTTATCACTTATTTATCGTAAATGTGAGAATTGTTTAATAGAAATAACTCTTCGTTAGTACTGGGTTAAATAAAAGTGGTTGTCCTTTATCCTTTGTGTTTAAATGTTCTCTATTTTTGTTTGGAATTGTTTTTATTCTTTGTAAAATGTTAAAAAAAAGTGTATGATTTTTGTATATTACTCCTTTGTACCACCATACCATAGATTGTATATAACTGAAGATGGGAATATGTTTGTTACCTAATTGTTAATAATTTTACGATTTAATTCATTTTGCAAAAGGACGGGCTCAAAATAATCCCATCTGTTGTATCCTATATAAATGTGTGACTTTGCTACTCTACTAAATACATAAGGGGCAGAAGGTATGCATTTTTTCCTTATTTTACAATTTATTTTGTTATGTACAGTATTGCAGTAAAAGATTTAAACAATGTAATCTATTACAATTTTTATGTCAAATCAAAATGGACTGTCATAAAATGAGCTTGGGAAACAGTCGAGTAATTAACCATCCCTTTTGTTTTTCAAGTACTAAATCATAGATCATTTGATTATAAAACAATTGAATCATAATTGAAATATTTTTACAGAAATTGACTAAAAACAGTTTTAAGTAAACAAATGCCTTTTTGATTACAATCGGTCTATTTATTACAATTAAAGTAATTTCATGTGTATTTACTTGCATAATTAGTGTGATTAGATATTTTACACTTTACACAAGCCAAAGGTATTGAAATATTTTTTTGAAAGCATGCTTTTATTTAAAGAACAGCTTTTATTTACACAATTGTGGAGTTGAATGTTAATTTGTTGATTTTTCACAAGTGTTCAGAAAAGTATTTCGATAGACACAGCACTTTGATTAGTTCACTATCGATTAGTTCATGTAAGCGACACTGCATGGCACGTAATAGTTCTTAGATCATGTACATTTTTCAGCCTTATTCATTATAAACTAATATTTCTTTGCTGATTAATGCAAGTAAATTCACTGGATTTTAAACAGTGAACAATTTTAATGGACGTCAAAAAAATGCAGTATTAAATTCAGTGTTAATCTGATTGTAATTGTCGATGAATAAATAGATTGGGTTTAATTAAATAAATATGAAAGGCTTTTTTGCCACTGATTGTTTTGTAAACGATAGTAAATTTCAAGTTCTAGGAATATGAACTTCTAGGGTGCAACAAGCTTAACAGTAATTATTTTAAAGTTTTGGCTTTTTGAAACAGCACCCTGTTTATAATTTTGCATTAAACTCTTCATCTAATTCTCATCTGCCAATATTTTCGTAACAACTTAAAAAATATAAAAAATATTAAATGTTTTTGAAAGAGAATTTAATTTTGCATCTAAAAGTTACAAAATACACAGAGTGATCTATTAAAAAAAAAAAAAAGATACATATCGGTATGCAAAAACAAAGCACTATGTATAGTTGAAAATAATTTTAAATTATACAGTAAATGAGTACAAACAACTTTTATTCAAAACTTTTACTAAGCTATTGGAAAATTTGTCTTGGCTTGGACCCCTGTACAGGGTGGTCCAAATTCGATGAGATTGCATGGGTATCTCGGTTTTTTAAATGAGAACGATAGTTGGCTATGACCTATTTAAATTCCTTATTTTTTTCTCTTTCCAATATATAAGGGTCGATGTATTTATTTTTAATAATACGCAAGTTATGAAGGTTTTTTAGTTTTTTTTTCTAAGAAAATCATAGTAGGCTGTGAAAACAAAAAAAAGCAAGGTGTAAAACCTTATAAAACTCATGTGGTACAAGTTACCAAGGTTTTTAAATTTGTTGTTCAGATAAACATCAAAAATTTTTGAACTTACGATAAACAGCATTACTGCTGATTCCGACTATGTTGTTGTTCAAATATTTGCAATGTTTATCTCAACAACAAATTAAAAAACCTTCGTTACTTGTACCACATGAGTTTTATAAGGTTTTACACCTTGTTTTTTTTTTGTTTTCACAGCCTACTATGATTTTCTTAGAAAAAAATACTAAAAAACTTTCATAACTTGCGTATTATTAAAAACAAATACATCGACCCTTATATATTTGGAATGAGGAATTTAAATAGGTCGTAGCTAACTATCGTTCTCATTTAAAAAAAGGTAATTTTGTGTCATAACTTTTTAACGGCGAGCGTATTTTTTTTTTTTTTTGTATAATCAAATTAAACATAAAAATATCTAAAAATAATCTTCATAAATATTTTCGATATTTACAACAATAACGGAGATATGACACATTATTAATATGACAAAAAAACACTATTTATTCAATAACTTGAAAACCAGAAATGATAAAATATTTTTGAAAACGGTTCTGAGTTTGTCTCAAAAAACTGCACGTTTTTGGTAATTTAACCGTTTCTCTATCTTGAATATTAACCGAGATACCCATGCAATCCCATCGAATTTGGACCACCCTGTACATATAAATTGAAGCATTGTATAAGTATGGAACAAAATGAATAAGTTTACACATAACTTTGCAATACTGTATGTCTGTTGTAAAAGTAAATATGAAAATTGTAAGGAAAAGATGCATGATTCTGCAGGGAGTGCGTACAATGATGTCATTGTTGCGTGCAGGTGCGAGTGAGAGCCCGAAACTTTGGGGTGCGATGGGGTCAGATATGGGCTCAATGTCTCCGCAACCAGCAACCTCCAGGGTAAGCCACACACCTGTCCACTCACGCTGGCCCTGCTTGCTATACTAACCAAGCTTGCATGCTGTATATAGCGAAATTTTTCTGTTGCGTGCGAATATTAACGTTGTATTGTTGCAGAGTACTATGGAGGAGGCCCGACCAGGTGATCATAAGTCGTCGTTGCTACAGAAACTGCTGTCCGAGTGACCGCGTGTAAATAAATAAGATATATACTACTAGGTACCTCAACGGTTCAGTACCACAGGCTGTTAATCTAGACAGGTTAGCTGTATCAAGTGCATTACTACGTTGCTTGTTCGTTTCGTTAGGGTAGTGCGGAGCGAGGGAAGGCGCAGGGTTTGAGTGCAATTGTAAATAGATTGGGACTTGTTTATATTTATATATTATATTTTATTATTGGACTTGTTTAAATTCAGATTACGTAAGCGCCGCGGCGCCTGTTATTATTTGAATGTGTTTAGTGTTGTCTTCCTTTCAGTGAGTGTTCATGCTACGCATTACCAAAAATAGTAACTGTTAATATTTTATATATAATTTAAAACACGTTATTGGAGAGCTCGTTTTGTTGGACATTGTGATAGGCGATCGCCATGTTACTGTTGAAGCTAGGAGCGTTCCTAGACCTTATATTAGTGCTAGCATTCATACTTGATTATTGTCAATTACACCCAGCCACTAAATTAAAGATGAACAAATTGACAGACAAAAACATTATTTAATTACACAGATATTTTTTGTACATTATTGGAGTTTTGAAATATATCTATATATTACAATAAAAGTATGATTTCTAAGTTGTTTTATTTCCTTGTGTCTACTTTGCCTCCACATAATTAATTTTAAAACAAAATGTATTTCATTACAAAATTAGTCAATGCAGAACTAAGTCAGCATTTCATCAAGTCATGCTTCCGAGTTAAAAGAGTATTATTGTACATGCTTGAACCCCAAATTACTCAAAAGTTTGTTTAAACACAAATCTACATCATTAAAACAAAGTTTGCAATTTGGCTAAACAAGCCAGTAACATAGAAGGTGATAGAAGGCCAGTAAGTCAGTATTTAACAAAGACTCAAACCTTAATCTGGACTGCTCTGCAAATTGGCTAAACAAGTCAATATTTAGTCTAGACTCGAACCTTAGTGTGACTTATCTGCAACCTAGCTAACCTAGTCAAAACTTGAACCTTAATATGCTTTGCATCTAGGATTTCACAACCCTGCTAAATTTAGTTTGCAAGTTAACCACCAGAGGGACTAATTTAATGTAAGAATACCTATCCATCAGAGAATCGAAGCAAAATTTTAGTTTTTGACTAGGATCACATATATTAAAAGAGGTATAAGGACGCCAGTTAAAGTCGTTTGGCGGTTGGCCCTCTTTTATTTTTTAAGCGGGAATCATTCTTCCTGTACTTGGGTTGCATACATAAATACATATATTAAAATAAAATATTTGGTCAAGTTTTTATTCATATTTTAAAAAGTCTACATAAATGTTAAGAAATTACAATTTTTAAACGCCTTCACTACTGAAAAGAACCTTAAGATTAAATATGATATTTTAAAATTTATTATTGAGTGTTTTGGTATTGTGAATACTCTCAACAAAAACTTTTACACTGAGTTGTGTAAAACACTAATAACAATACTTTAAACAATAACTTTAATTTTTAACGTTACTCTAGGACTGCTTTTAAAGTATTTAAAATTGTTAGCAGCAAATAATTAGCCTTTCAGTGTACATTCATTCATTTACTGTTTATTATTTGTTATCGAGTGGACGTACAAAGTTTGAAGTTTCGAACGTTTCGTCACTTTTAAGACCATCATCAATTTCTACGCGCCGCGTTCTTTTTACTTTGAGCGTTCTTTCTACGCACACAATAATTTTATAACAATCCGATACAAACTTGTTAAAAATTAAAATTGTAAAGGAATTTGTACATAGGATAAATTATAAAATGTACTAGCATGTTTCCAGCTGATTTCGAGCTATTTTCTTGGACAATGCTTTGCTTATGGGGCATTGAGGTTCGTCCCTTCGATTTTCTGGTTAAATTAGCCTCTAAACAACTCTCAGCTGATTCCGAGATATTCTCAATGCTTTGCTTATGGGATTTTGAATTTTGGTATTAGGAGCACATGAATCAGAAAAGGTTAATCGCCTCGATTGTCTAGTTAAATTAACATGTAACAACTCTCAGCTGATTCCGAGATATTGTCATTGTTGCTTATGGGATTTTAGTATTTTAAGAGCACATACATGAGAAGAGGTACATCGCTTCGATTTTCTATTTAAATTAACATGTAAACAATTTTCAGCTGATTTCGAGATATTGTCAATGCTTTGTTGCTTATGGGATTTTGGTATTAGGAGCACATACATGAGAAGAGGTACATCGCTTCGATTTTCTAGTTAAATTAACATGTAAACAATTTTCAGCTGATTCCGAGATATTGCCAATGCTTTGCTTATGGGATTTTGAATTTTGGTATTAGGAGCACATAAATGAGAAGAGGTTCGTCGCTTCGATTCTTTAGTTAAATTAGGATGTAAACAACTCTCAGCTGATTGTAATTAATTGCAAATGGCGTATAATTTCACACACGCGTTATTTTCGACCTAAATCATGATTATTAGCCCTCAAAACATTCTAATTGCAGTTTTAAAATGTTCACGAAAGATAGTAAAAGTGTAAAAGGCTATACGCTTTGTACTATTTTCAAGAAAAATCGCGAATTTTTGAAACTGAAGCAAGTGGTTTAAAACTTCACAAACACGGTATTTGAATTTGTGGCCTAAGATTTAGGCCCCAAATATTGAATATCAGCCGTCAACTGAAAATAGGATTTTGAATCCACACAATATTAGCCAAAAGTGGTCTACCAAAATTTGTAAGTATATTTTTGAATTTTTCTAAAGACGTAACGATTGTAAATACAAAAATTCTGTTTGTAATTTAAATGTGTTTGCTTTTTAGTTACTTTTCTTTGAAGTACCACAAATTTTGGAGCACCAAAACTGTGAAGCATATAGTAAAAAAAGGAAAAATCCACACATTGGCCAAAATTTGTGAGTGTATTTATGAAACTTCCTATAGAACACATATGCATTGTAAATAGAAAAGCTCTGTTTTTCTTTTCCAGAATTTGCAGTTTAATTTGTTTCCATTATTTAATATTGTTTTCCTTTCAGTTTCTTCTGTTTGGAGCACCGCAAACTTTGTAGCATTAAAACGGTGAAGTATGAAGTTTAAAGAGAAAAAGGGAGGAATCCACATATATTAGCCAACATTTGTAAGTATATGTATGAAACTCTATAGAACAAACATGCCTTGTAAATAGCAATGTTTTGCTTTAATTTTTCAGAATTTGCAGTTTAATTTGTTTCCATTAGTTAACAATTTATTCCTTTTTAGTTTCTTTTGTTTGAAGCACCAAAATTTTGAAGCATTAAGTAAAAGGAGAAATTCTTACAACGTTAGCCAAAATTTTTCTACCACAATTTGTGCTTTACATCATTCGGTGCTAACTTAGGTGTAAAAACACTTTTAATCTTTTTGTGCTTTACGTAAAAATCCTCATGACAATATTTTGATTGTAGTAATTAAAATCTTTACAGAAGTACTAATGCTGTCGATGAAGTTATTACTAAAACATTAAATAATGCATTTTGAGCATGATATCTAATTGTGCTATAATTAAAAGAAAGTTATCAGTTCAGTTAGTTGTAACTAAAAATTGTTATTTATGTAACAAGTTACACCATTAGCTTTAAACTCACAATAATGTTATTAACCACAGAATTAATGTTAATTATATGTGTCATCTGGTCCAAGAAAAAGCGTATTGTTTTAAACGAAGTGAAAAATAATTATAGCGGTATTATCCTTTTTTTCAGATGTACTTGTGTTTGTTTCTTTGATGATCTTTCTTC
This sequence comes from Elmis aenea, assembly GCA_947652605.1. NCBI lineage: Eukaryota > Metazoa > Arthropoda > Insecta > Coleoptera > Elmidae > Elmis > Elmis aenea. The sequence continues at coordinate 41,287,064 of OX393580.1, read as the reverse complement.
AACCATCTGATCAGAAATCTTTATGGAATGTATTGTAGTCAGTGTTGGATTACCGCAGAAGTGTACTTTTAGGACGTCAGTATCAAAATCGAACTGCGCCTAGGGTCGTCCAAATACTTAATCCGCTGCTGAATATGGTTGCAGAAATGGAAGATGATTCTCGCATCATGAAGGTAATTATGAAGTATAACATTTTAACGAATATTGCAGTCATTGGCCAGAATTTTGCTTGATGCAGAATGAAAGAAGCTTTTTCTCTTAAAATAGTTATTCGAGAAATAAAACCAATAATTTGAAAGCATTTGTTTGTAAAATAATATTTTCTTATTAAGTATTTAATATGCCATGTGTTACATATATTACAAAATTAGATTTTAAACAGTCTGTTTAAAAAATTTTGTGCCTGTACAGGGTGGTCCAAATTCGATGGGATTGCATGGGTATCTCGGTTAATATTTAAGATAGAGAAACGGTTAAATTACCAAAAATGTGCAGTTTTTTGAGACAAACTCAGAACCGTTTTCAAAAATATTCTATCATTTCCGGTTTTCGAGTTATCGAATAAAAAGTGTTTTTTTGTCATATTAATAATGTGTCATATCTCCGTTATTGTTGTAAATATCAAAAATATTTATTAAGATTATTTTTGGATATTTTTATGTTTAATTTGATTATACTAAAAAAAAAAATTTACGCTTGCCGTTAAAAAGTTATGACACAAACTTACCTTTTTTTAAATAGAAACGATAGTTGGCTATGACCTATTTAAATTTCTCATTTTTTTCTCATTCCAAATATATAAGGGTTAATGTATTTATTTTCAACAATACGCAAGTTATGAAGGTTTTTTAGTTTTTTTTTTAAAGAAAATCATAGGCTGTGAACACAAAAAATAAACAAGGTGTAAAACCTTATAAAACTCATGTGGTACAAGTTACCAAGGTTTTTTAATTTGTTATTGAGATAAATACGAAATTTTTTGAACATAAGATAAACAACAATATCCTACATTACTGCTGATACCGACTATATCGTTGTTTTCTTATTTTCAAATATTTACAATGTTTATCTCCACAACAAATTAAAAAACCTTGGTAACTTGTACCACATGAGTTTTGTAAGGTTTTACACCTTGTTTGGTTTTTGTTTTCATAGCCTACTATGATTTTCTTAGAAAAAAAACCTAAAAAACCTTCATAACTTGCGTATTATTAAAAATAAATACATCAACCCTTATATATTTGGAATGAGGAATTTAAATAGGTCATAGACAACTATCGTTTCCATTTAAAAAAAGGTAAGTTTGTGTCATAACTTTTTAACGGCGAGCGAAAAATATTTTTTTTAGTATAATCAAATTAAACATAAAAATATCCAAAAATAATCGTAATAAATATTTTTGATATTTACAACAATAACGGAGATATGACACATTATTAATATGACAAAAAAACACTTTTTATTCGATAACTCGAAAACCGGAAATGATAGAATATTTTTGAAAACGGTTCTGAGTTTGTCTCAAAAAACTGCACATTTTTGGTAATTTAACCGTTTCTCTATCTTAAATATTAACCGAGATACCCATGCAATCCCATCGAATTTGGACCACCCGTACAACGAACTTAAGACTGCTTACAAGGTTTGCTTTTAGTTCTTAACATTATTTTATGCTGAGTGTTTTAGTTTGATTTTGTTTTTCAGTTCCAGTTTACGATCCCCAGTTTCCTTAAGAGAACCAACATTGAAGACATCAGAAATGAAAACAAACAAAGTGTCTGCTAAGGAATCTTCGACACCGTTTCAACCTGGAAATCAAGTCAGTCCACAAGGCCTCGGTCATAGAAGCCCACAACATAGACAATCCATTTTCTTGTTTGTAGTCAATTCTTTTAAGGCAGGGTTTGTTATAAATTATGTCGTATTAATTACAAAACTTCCCTCATTTATGTATGCTTTTGTATAAATGTATACTGAATGTCTAGGTATTAGGTGTTAATAATTTTTAACACTTCCAACAGTGTTTAGAGATGTATTAAAAATGATAACATTAATATTTAAATATTGCTGCTAATGTTTTACATAAATCATTGTAAACTTGTGTTTAAGAGCATTAATAATTCTATTGTGTTTTAAATGTTATCACTGATCAATGTAAAAGTTCTTCAGACAATATTATAAATGTAATTGTTAAAGTTTTTATCAAACTGAAGGTGCTGGTTAAGTGTTAATTATTAAAACAGTTAATAATGAATTTTGTGTATAATATTTAATAATTTCATAATTATGAACGAGTTTTCAGTTGTAATGTTGCTTCAAAATTGTTATTTCATTACCTATGATATTAATATTATAATGTAATTGTTGTATTTGAAATGGAATATTCATGTTTGTGATTAAATTTGCATTGAATGGCTAGTTTATGAGTGTTGACAATTTTTAAAAACTCCAACAGTGCTTTTAGGTATGTTAAAAATTATAATTTGTATTTAAAACATTCGTGTAAGTAGTAAATGTTACCCCTGACCGATGTGAAAGGTCTTTAGACAATATTTTAATTGTAATAAATTTATTTAAAAAAAAAAATTAAACTGTTACAAAGTTGTAATTACTTAAGCAGTCAGTTATAACGTTTGAGTGTTATATTTAATTGTATCATAATTATTAGCAAGTTTTCATATCGCTCAAAAATTGTAACTTAATTACGTGCAGGTTAACATGTATTGAAGTAATAAAAACATTGCAAAATAATGTGCTTTTAGTTTAATACACCATCAACCAAAGAAAACAGCGTGTTCTGTGAACACAGCAACCCTCAATTCACGAAAGTTAAGTAAAATTTCGTATCCAAAATTTATCAAAATTACAGGAAACTGCATTACCACCATAGGAACTGTAACAGCCTGTAACCTCCTTCAATTTCTGTGATCCTGATACAAAAATGCAAAATCGCCATCGAAACTAACACAAATGATTCAAAATCAAACTTAAGGACCAGAATCGCATAACTGGTGACGTCACTAGTGTTTACAAAATCTTCATTATTTATAGCCCCAGCAATGGTTTCATTTCAATAAATTTGAATTAAGAGTATCAGGATCACAGAAGTTAAGAGAGGCACAAGCTATTCAGACTTGAGGACAAGAATTACAATGCAGTAGGTTATTTAAATAATACTGCATTAGATTATTTAAATAATACTGCATTATATTATTTAAATAATACACTATAGTATATTATTTATATAAACAACTATAGTAGATTATTTAAATAATACTGCAGTAGGTTATTTAAATAATACACTATAGTAGATTATTTAAACAATACTGCAGTAGGTTATTTGAATAATACACTATAGTAGATTATTTAAATAAAACTGCAGTAGGTTATTTAAATAATACACTATAGCAGATTATTTAAATAATACTTCAGTAGGTTATTTGAATAATACACTATAGTAGATTATTTAAATAATACTGCAGTAGGTTATTTAAATAAAACTGCAGTAGGTTATTTAAATAATAGACTATAGTTGATTATTTAAATAATACTGCATAGTAGATTATTTAAATAATACTGTAGTAGGTTATTTGAATAGTACACTATAGTAGATTATTTAAATAAAACTGCAGTAGGTTATTTAAATAATACCTACACTATAGTAGATTATTTAAATAATACACGATAGTAGGTTATTTAAATAGTACTGCATAGTAGATTATTTAAATAATACTGCAGTAGGTTATTTGAATAGTACACTATAGTAGATTATTTAAATAATACTGCAGTAGGTTATTTAAATAATCTACTATAGTGCATTATTTAAATAATCTAATGCAGTATTATTTAAATAATCTACTATAGTGTATTATTTAAGTAGGTTATTTAAATAATGTACTACAGTATTATTTAAATAATACGCTACAGTAGATAATTTAAATAATGTTAGCCCGGAAATTGTTTAATTGCAATATATTTGAATTTTTAGTATACTCGCGACGTCACATCCATTTATGCGATTCTGGTCTCTAAGTCCGATTTTGAATCATTTGTTAAGTTTTGGATGGCGATTTTGTATCAGGAGTATCAGGATCACAGAAATTGAAGGAGGTTATAGCCTAATACAAATCTATGGTGGTAATGCAGTTTCCTGTAATTTTTGCTAATTTCCTGTAATTTTGGACGTAGCTGTGCATAGCATTTTTGAATCGAGGGTTGCCTATTTCTTTAGGTGTTTGTGTACGTTAAAATAAAAACACATTATTTGGCAATGTTTTTAATATCCCAATAAATGTTATTATACACGTAATTAAATTACAACTTTTGAGCGACACTACATATGAAAACTTGCTTATAATTATGATACAATTAATTATTACACTCAAACTTTATTTCCGAGTTTTAGTAATCACTTTAATATTTCCATTATTACAATTAAAATATTGTCTGGAGACCTTTCACACTGGTCAGGGATAACATTTATTACTTGTAAGAATGATTCAAACACAAGCCATCATTTTTAACATACCTCAAAGCACTATTGGAGTTTTTAAAAATTGTCAACACTCATAACTAGCCATTCAATGCAAATTTAGTCACAAACATGAATATTCCATTTTTAATACAACAATTACATATAATATTAATAAGTGTTAACATAGGTAATGAAATAACAATTTTTAAGCAACATTACAACTGAAAACTCGTTCATAATTATGAAATTATTAAATATTATACACAAAATTAATTATTAACTGTTTTCATAATTAACACTTTACCAGCACTTCCAGTTTGATAAAAACTTTTAACAATTACAGTTATAACATTGTCTGAAGAACTTTTACATTGATCAGTGATAACATTTAAAACACAATAAAATTATTAATGCTCTTAAACACAAGTTTACAATGATTTATGTAAAACATTAGCAGCAATATTTAAATATTAATGGTACCATTTACAAAAAATCTCTGAACAATGTTGAAAGTGTTAAAAATTATTAACACCTAATACCTAGAAAATTTGTGTTTTGTTGCAAAATTTTCTTAAAGGTACTAAGATATTTTTAATATAAATACATCAAACAGGAGAAACTGCTACTGTTGAAAAGGCATCCGTTGCACAGACTGCTATGCAGGAACACCAGAATACTGCTGGATCTGAAAATTAAATGAACATGTTAGAAAGTACATTTTTCTGAGAGCAATCATAAAAAAAACACAAATAATAAGCCTTGCAAGCGTTTACGCCCTAAATAATGAACAGAGCTCTCAAATTAAATATAGATTTTAAATATCATGTAAAACAAATATAGAGCAAAGGCTTGACTCTTTTTTCAGGACAAAACGATTTTTTTTAAACAAAAGCAAACGAGATAAAACTTCACAAGTAATTTATGGCCTGAATAATAATAATAAAGTTTGCACTGATCTATAATTAGCTAATAAACACAATTATAGACTATAGCCTTTGCACTGTTTCCATTTTTAAACAAAAATTAAATATATTGTCATTAGCTTACGTTTTAAAGCAAATCGAGTTTTTGGTCGAAAAAAGTGCAAAAACTATAGCCTTTGCACTTTTCTCATATTTCACAAATATTAAATATATTATATATTAAATATATATATTATTTAAGGGCTAATAGTCCTTAATTTGGGTACAAATAATGTGTATACCAAATTTGAAGCCATTTGATTTAGTTTTAAAGCAAATCGATTTTTTGGTCGAGAAAGAAAGAAGACTACAATACATTTTTGTTCTATAGAAAGTTTCATAAATATACTTACAAATTTTGGATACAAGTTTAAGCTGATGTTGTGTGGGTTCCTCCTTTTACTGCACGCTGTACATGTGGGTGCTTTAAACGGAAGAAAATGAGAAGGAAAAAAAATTAATTAATGGACACAAATTTCACTGCAAATTCTAAGGGACCCCTTTTGGTTAATATTGTGTGAATTCCACCTTTTTACTTTTTTATTTCAGCTTTCACCATTTTGATGCTTTGAAGTTTATCGTCCTCCAAATAAAGGAAACTAAAAAGAAAAATTAATTAATAACTGGAAACAAACCTAATTTTCATCTTATTTAAAAATGAGTGCTGGTGTTTATTATTTGGGGCCTAAATTTTAGGCTATGAATTACGTGTTTGTTCTAAGGGCTAATAATAATTATGTAGGTCAAAAATAACGCGTGTGTAAAATTATACGCCATTTGCAATTAATTGCAATCAGCTGAATGTTGTTTACATGCTAATTTAACTAGAAAATCGAGGCTATGAACCTCTTCTCATTTATGTGATCCTAATACCAAAATCCAGAAACCCATTAGCAAAGCATTGACAGGAATCAGCTGAGAGCATGCTAGTTGTTAGTACATTTGATAATGTATGTTATGTACAAATTCCTTGACAATTTAAACTTTAAACATTTTATGAACCAAAACAAAGGGCCTAACTTTATAAGCACATTATTGCTAAATACTCTTGGTTATTTAGGGCGCAGATCATAAAATAGGAATAAATCTCAATGTTAAGTTTTAATTTTTACTTTATGCTTCACAATTTTGGTCCTCCAAAGTTTGTGGTGCTCCAAACAGAAGAAACTGGAAAGGAAAAAATTATTAACTTTTGGAAACAAATTGAACTGCAAATTCTGAAAAATAAAAGCAGAACATTCCTCCCTTTTTCTCTTTAAACTTCATACTTCACAGTTTTAATGCTTTAAAGTTTGTGGTGCTCCAAACAGAAGAAACTATAAAGGAAAACATGATTAAATAATGGAAACATATTTGTTTTATAGGAAGTTTTGTAATACACTCACAAATTTTTGGATACAAGTTTAGGCTAATGTGTGGATTCTTCCTTTCTTTTACTAAATGTTTCACAGTTTTGGTGCTCCAAAGTTTGTGGTACTTCAAACAAAAGAAACTAAAAAGAATACACATTTAAATTACAAACAGAATTTTTGTATTTACAACCTTTAAAAAAATTCAAAAATATATTTACAAATTTTGGCTAATATTGTGTGGATTCAAAATCCTATTTTCAGTTGAAGGCTGATATTCATTATTTGGGGCCTAAATCTTAGGCCACAAATTCAAATACCGTGTTTGTGAAGTTTTAAGCCACTTACTTCGGTTACGAAAATTTGCGATTTTTCTTGAAAATAGTAAAAAGACTATAGCCTTTACACTTTTACCATCTTTCGTGAACATTTAAAAATTGCAATTCGAATGTTTTGAGGGCTAATAATCAATATTTAGGTCGAAAATAACGCGTGTGAAATTATACGCCATTTGCAATTAATTGCAATCAGCTGAGATTTGTTTACATCCTAATTTAACTATAGAATCGAAGCGATGAACCTCTTCTCGTTTATGTGCTCCTAATACCAAAATTCAAAAGAGAGCATGCATGCTTCTTAGGGTACGACTGGGACATTTTATAATTTATGTTATGAACATAGTCCTTTAAATTTGAATTTTTAAACATTTTATGAACCAAAATAGGTTTTTCTCTTTTTCATGTGTCTGTAGACAGTCAGCCTATTTTTGCTTAAAGATTCATCACTTAACCCTTGTGACCGCCAATTACTTTTGCCCGTTTTTTGAAATATACAACGATTAAATAAAATAAATATTAAAATCAAATTCACCTCGCAGTAAATACATAAGTTAATAAATATAAAAAATGAAATAAACTATGCTTGTAAAAACTGTATTTATTACATTTAAATTATTGTCAGCAGAACTTTTACAATGAACTAGTGGAAACATTTACTATTATCGAAACCAAGCTATATACATTTTTTTTTAAAGTTCAAGTTTAATTGATTTATGTAAAACACATATTAATATTTTAAATACAAACATAATAATTTTTATTATGCTCAAAGTGTTAACATTTAATAACTAGCTTTACAAAAAATATTTGTTTCTTGTTTTATAAACAATATTAATAAATGTTAATATTACCATAATGGAATAACAATTTTTGAGGATTTCAAATTGACTGCTTTAGTAATTATCACTCCTACATTTCTACTTTTGTGTAATAATAATTACAATCAAAATATAATCTGGAGAATTTTTACATTGATCAGCAGTAGCATGTTAACACATTATGTTTAATTTTTACATTCAAGTTTACCTACACTGATTTATGTAATACATTAATAAACATTAACATGTACACAAAACGAATTTTTTTTAAGGACAAAACAAATTTGTAATGTACAGCTAAAAGCTCATGTAAATTTAATTATTTCCAAATGATACAAGACAATATCGTTCTATACAAGTATACAGTATAATACAGTTTTTGCAAGACAAGTACTGCATTTCATTGATTCTAAATCACCATTGATTGCTAGACGTATAATTATTTTGAATACTTTTTAGCGTGAAAAAATTAATGTCACCTTAATTTCAGATATCATGAAAGGTAAAAAGTATCTTAGAATTACTAAATACATTAACTGTCAAGGAAGAAAACAAAAAAGGCTTGTACTTATCTTATATGAAATAATTTAAAATGAATAAGAATCGCCTATAAATAAAAAATAGATCATCTATGATGTAGGCTTCCATGCAAGGTCATGTGGATTGCCTTCTCTTCCAGTTGGAACAGCATCAAAGAATCCTAAGCCGTTTTCGTCCATGAAGGGCTGTGGAGAGGCAAGGGCAGAGGGGGCACGTACTCAGGGCGCCGTGATGGGGGCGAAAAATTTGCAATAACGAAAGCTCAAACAATCAAACTAACTTAAAATTGTTTTTAATAATAAAAAGTTTTAATATTTTTACAGTTATTAATTTCTCTCGAAAAATGGAATAAGTGCAAAGGCTATAGTTTTTGCACTTAAGTAATCAAAAATGTTATTTATCTATGTTTTTTTCCTATATGATTATCCAATGTAACTGTCGCCACTTGGATTAAAATAGATTCACAAAAACTTACGGTAATATTTTTTTTTGTACATATCTGTAACAACAATTTTTACTATTTTACTGATAAACCAAATACGACATTGGGTCAAGTTTATAAGTAGTAAAGTTTATCATCGGTCAAATAGTTTAAAATCTGTATTCAAACAAATAAAGTAGTTCAAAATATTTATATTCGACAAAATGTTCGTGAAAGGTTGTCGGCTAGTGAATTTGGTCGTCAAGTACCAGCGACGTCATTTAAGTTCAACAAAAATAGGAATTCTTGGAGTACCATTCGATAAGGGCTCCATTTGGTCTGGTGTGGAGCACGGCCCTAAATGCATAAGGGAAGGAGGATTGGTTGAAAGGCTTAAAGAAATACGTAAGTATGTTTAAAGCACGAAAATGAAGTTTTATATATTTGTTTCAATAAGAAACAAAACGAAATATTTGTGTTTTTTGGTCCTTAATTACCATTTTTTAGCTTGATAATGGTATGCATTAGGGTTTCTCATATTTGACCATTTTGCTTGTCCCGGGATTCGGGAAAGAAATCGGCCTTTATCCCGGGATTTCCCGGGATCCCGTTATGTAATAAATTATGTCAATATTTTTAAATAAATAATCAAAAAAATGAAGAGAGCGGTTTATTACTTAAAAACAACTCACAGTCATATAAGTAATACATTTTGCTCCATGATTATTATAAATAATAAAATAATATTGGTGAGAGAAACATACATTTGGGAAATAATCTAATGCAATATGCAATTTCATATTTATGAACACAATAATATAATTTTTACAATGAACTTTTGTAATGTGATTTAAGAAAAGAAAGGTGATCTGTGCTTCAGTCAATTAGTCTTTTCTTGATTTATTAACAAAAAGTCCTGCTGTATAAAATGTCTCTGTCTCTATTGCTGTAGGTGAAATTGTTTTGAGAGCATCTAGCAACAAAGAAACATCGTTTTTATCTATAAAATTTCACTTATAAGCTATTTTGCTTCGCATTACCAGGGAACACAAAAATAAAACTGCAAATGTATTTTGAAGATATTAAATTTGTCATGCGAACCGGGCTTCTTTACGCCAAACTAAAAGCAAAAATATAAAAGAGAAAAATTATTTTGATATAAAAATAAAGTTTTTCCATAATTTACTGTTGGTAAAGATATTTTAAGTATAAAATTCTGATAAGTTATGATAGTATTACAAAGATCTTAGCTCAAAATAAACGAAAATAAAACTTTTTTTAAATCCTGGGAATCCCCCGGAAAAAAAGCATTTGACGGGAAATATAAAATAGCTTAAAATGGACCGGGATCCCGGGATTCCGGGATCTCGGGAACCCGGGAAAGAAACCCTAGTATCTATTGTGCCAGACGTGTAAAAATGTAATAGGGGTTCCGTATTGTTTAAAAAACTATAGGAGGCTTTCATGATTACAATTAATTGGGAAACACAGATCCAGATCAATATATTTTTTGTTGTTCTTACAGACGAGCAGATGGATGTTAAAGACTATGGAGATGTAACTTATAGACCTAAACATGATATAAAAGTAGTACCAAATATGACGGAATACCAACACGTAGTTCCCTGTACACAGAAAGTTTCGGAACAGGTCCTGGACATCATCAATGATGGACGTATGTGCCTTACTTTAGGTGGAGACCACACCATAGGTAGATTTATCGTTTAATTATTTTCTACTTAACTCAAATAAATAAGTTGGTAATATTTCGTTGTACAAAATGTAAGAGGCGGGTGATATGGAAAGTTTGGGGGGTAAATAAGCAGTGACTGCAAATTTTGCCATTTAAAATTCACAATTTTTAATTGCAGCCGTTGGTAGTGTAGATGGCCACTTACGAGCTAAATCCCAAAACATTTGCCTACTATACGTTGATGCACATTCAGACATCAACACAAACAAAACAACACCTACAGGCATGATGCACGGTATGCCAGTAGCACTCTTGGTTAAAGAGCTAGAAGATTATTGGCCATATTTGCCAGGAATGGACTGGCAAAAACCAGCATTGTCCATTCGAAACGTGGCGTACATAGGATTACGTTCCGTTGATCCGTACGAGAGACTGGTCATGGATAAATATGGAATCGCTGCGTATGCCATGCATGATGTCGAAAACTATGGGATTACGAAGGTAGTACGAATGGCTTTGGATAGAATTGATCCAGAACGCAACCGCTCGATTCACGTCAGCTGTGATATTGATGCTTTGGATACCTTGGAAGCGCCAAGCACAATAAAATCAAGTAATCTGATAATTTTTGAAGTTATAGTATTAAGCATTTTTTTAGAGAAATAATAATATAGGTGGTCCACAAAATTTCAAACTAATAATAAACGAGTTATTTCACTGAACCTGCTTGACGCGTTGAAAAAGTTTCAATGTGAACGATTTTTTTAAAGTTATTGACGAAAAAAGCTTGCACTATTTACAAAACGGGTTCAATGCGGGTGAAAAAGTCTTTGGTCGCTCCAACAACTTTTAAGGATTAAGTTTATTTTCTGGTTTCCTCTGGAAACAAACTCAGGAAGAATTTCTTCGGGAATCAGTTTTTTTACAGTTTCACTTTTAATGTTGATAAATTATTTAATCCTATTTCGCCTACAAAAAAAAGTCTTTGCAGTTTTATAATCTACAGAATCCAATTGCTCATGAAATGCATTGCAAAAGCCTTTAGGGTTATTCCCTCTTTAACCCATTAAAGCTTTCACGACTACGTAAACCAAACAAATTTTATGAGCACTTTTCTTGCTACAGTTAGGTCTTTTGTCAACAAGTATTCTTTTTTTATTCAGTTCGTGGCGGTCTTACTCTAAGAGAAGGCATCCATATCATGGAAGCTGTCCACCAAACTGGTCGTCTGGGAGCGTTAGATCTGGTTGAAGTCAATTCTAATATTGGTACGGAGCGGGATTTGAAGACTACAGTCGAAGCTGCGATACAACTAATTACTGCAGCGTGTGGATTTAACAGGAAAGGTCTAAGACCAGTGGACGTCGATGATATGCCCTTACAAACTTTTCCTCCAGTGCAGGGTTAAAGATTTTCATGAAATAATTACCCGCAAACAATTTTTGTACTAACTCGAATATAAAACAAGCAAAAAAGTGCGACAAGGCACGCCGCAAAAAAGTAAATATAAAAAACTAGTTGGATATTTAGTAGTCATTTTGATAACCAATATATCAAATAAATTTACTTGAAAATTCTTAAAAATGTTAATTCTTGGTGGTAAGAGCGCGCAAGCTTGGCGACTAAACTATTTAGTTGTTCTAAAGTCGTTTGTCATGTACGACAAAATTGAAAATGTGCGCGACTGTGTAATGTTTTTTTTGTATACTGGGTGATTCAGTTTGACTGTCGCACCCCTATAACTTTGTAAGTATTGAAAATAACCCCAACAAACCTTATATATTTGAAATCGGCGAGAAATTCTCTATTAAGTGATGTGTTTTTGTTACCTCTACGATGACGTATGTCAAATCCGCGATAGGCAACTGTTTTTTTTTTTAAATTACATAGTTTACATTTTGTTGTTGATTCGGATAGAAAATTTAATTCTGAATCCGACCATACTCAAAAAGTATGCCAACATAAGAAAATTTTCGAGAAAAATCAGTTCAAAGTTTATTTAAATCATAGCAAACAGTCTATTTAACATAACAAAAAACGATCAAATCTTAAAAATTATACGGTAACTATCAATGGAAATGTATTAAAAATTAATTTAAAAAAAAATAAAAACAAATAATAAACGCCGACATAAAAAATTAGATTTTAATGTATCCAAACTGCTGATTTTTCTCGAAATTTTTATAATGTATGCTTACTTTTTGAGTACCTACATGGTCGGATTCAGAATGAAATTCTCTATCCGAATCAATAAAAAATGTAAACTATGTTATTTAAAAAAAAAACAGTTGCCTATCGCGGATTTGACATACGTCATCATAGAGGCAACAAAAACACATCACTTAATAGAGAATTTCTCGCCGATTTCAAATATATAAGGTTTGTTGGGGTTATTCTCAATACTTACAAAGTTATAGGGGTGCGACAGTCAAACTGAATCACCCGGTATAAATTGAAATTTTTATTTTTTTAACGTTTTTTTACACTGATTTAATAAGGAGTTTCTAAAAAATCTGTTTCTCTATATAATTACACAATTACACAACAATACTATAAAATTCTAATAAATGATACCGCACAAATAATAAGTGTCATTTGACATTTAATTAGTTGTTTTTATTTTCATAGTTAGCTTGATAAGTGATGGGCAAAATACTATTTTTCTTGATTTTGTGACTTATTTAATAAAAATAGATATAGCAAGTATTATTTCATTTAAAAGAGGGAAAAAAAGCACATTTAACTATTCCATAGCCAACTTCGCGGCCCATAAGAAAAAACGAAATTAGGAGTAATATCTCAAAAATGAAAAGTGATAAAAAAATCTAAAATAACAGTTACATTCTCCATTAAAAAGTACCTCAAGAAAGTATTAATAAAATGGATCTTATGATTAAGACAAAAAAGTTATGAAAAAAAAAAAGAAATTCAACATTTTCATATGTTTTGCTATAACATCTGAAGCACGACGAATTTTGTACTTTTAGAAATTGATTGTGGTTTCTCTCATACTAAGGAATAATTTATGTAATTTAAGCAAACCTTTATCTCTTATAATAGGCGAGATCCTCATGCTGTGCATTCTTATCTTGGACACAGTGTAGCCTTTGCACTATTTCCATTTTTCACGAAAAATTAAAAATCGTATTTACGGGCTACTAATCCTTAATTAGGCCATAAACAACGTGTATAAGAAATTTGAGGCCATTTACTTTAGTTTTAAGAAAATCGATTTTTTAGTCGAAAAAAGTGCAAAGACTATACAAAAAAAAACAACTCAAAACAACTAATTTTTTGAGGAAAAAACCTGAAAACTGAACTAAAGCAAATGGATTTAATACACGTTATTTACATCTAAAAAAAAAGTAGCTTCCCCTAATTTAAATTACTAATTGATAACTTATTAAGAATTATTTACCCTCCGTTAGTCCAAACACTGATTAAAAATTTTTCGAGAAAGTTGAAAATTGCCCAATTTTCAGAAGAACATTAAAACATTTTTAAACTTAATTTTTATATCCACGTTTATTTGCCAATTATTTGCCCTCAGTGCAACCAAATAACGATAAATATCCATCAAAAATGGAAAATTGTAAATGTACACGTTATTTGTGTTATGTTACTGTTAAATTAGTTTGTTATACAATCGCTATTTTGATAACAAAGAGATTAAATTTTGCGTGTTTCTATTATTGCATTTCATTGTTCTACTTAAATAAATAAATATAGCATTGTTGTAGGTGTTGGCAGATTAAATTTTGTTTATCTCTAGAATCATTTAATTCTTCATGAATGGTACATTTCATAACCGCTTTAAAATGTAACATTGAAAATAATTCACGCGTATTTTTGGATAACAGTTACAGATAGTTTTATTTATCTTTGGTTTTTGGTACAGAACAGTGATTTGTTGTTGTTTAGTGTTAGTGGTTTAAAATTCCCCAACATGACTATGATAATGAATGCTTATCGAAAATTTTTGAACTCTTACCCCATATTGTCCCAAGCGGTGCAAACTGGAATATTGATGGGTGCTGGTGATGTCATAGCCCAAACTGCAGTCGAAAAGAAATCGTTTAAGGAAATAAATCCGCTCAGGACGGTCCAATTTGCGAGTGTTGGATTTGTATTTGTGGTTCGTGAAGTTGTCCAAAAACGCGCCTAATTTATTAAAGAAACTTAATTATTTCAGGGACCAACTTTAACTGTTTGGTACAAATTTTTGCACAACAGATTTGGGGATGTCGGCAAAACAGTGGTTTTAAAAAAAGTTGCTCTGGATCAATTGGGTTTCATACCTCCATTTCTCTTCGTTTTAGTAAGTTCGTTAGGTGTAGTGCAGATGCAGCCAATAGAAGAAGTGAAAACGAAAGTGAAAGGGCATTATCCTGACATACTGCTAACGAGTTACAAAATTTGGCCATGGGTTCAACTTGGTAATTTTTATTTTGTACCGCTCCAATATCAAGTGCTGGTCGTTCAAATAGTTGCTCTGTTCTGGAACACCTATTTGTCGTGGAAGACGCAGTCTGAAGTTAAACCAAAAACAAATGAATGATGTTAAAAATAAAACAATTTTAAATGTTACCTTATTAAATGCATTCCACTGTCATGTTTGTTTGTCTGCAGAGTTGTGTAATTTAGCAAAATACTCAAGTTTCACATAATAACAGTACTTGCTTTGACGTTCCTAAATTACTTTTATTTCAAACCACTATGAGAGGTTTAATTAAGCCATTAAAAGTTAAGCATTATTTAAAAAACTGAGTACTATATGTAACCTAAAAGCCTGCGTTGAGTTTATACAGGGTGTCCCCGTTATCACCGCGAATATTTTAAGTGGTGATAGAGGACCTTTTTCTAAGAAAAAATTTCAAGTAAAGTTTTTTCTTAAAATCAAATGCTAAGCCGATATCAACACACTTGATTTTTTTACACTTCTGCATTTATAAGACTCTGTAGCCGAAAATATAAATTTTATCGTAAAATATCTTGAAGCTTTTTAATAGAGCATGAAATTCTCTACAAAATTAGTTCTATTTATTTTTTGTCTACAGGCAATGGTTTGAGAGTTATAAAGCAGTTTGTACAAAAAAATGTAAAAAATTTTCAAAATTTAATTGTTTCTTAGACTTTACAACCGCTGTATCTTTAAAACGAAAGGTTGTACAAAAAAACCGACGGCCCATTCCGGATAGCAAATTTTATGGGCTACAACTTTGGTAATGTGAAATTTTTTGAAAATTAGACCGATTTTCCGGAAAAGCTGAAAATAAGGAATAGAGTGCAAAAACAAAATTTCCTACAAATATTGTTTTGTATTTAAAAATGCTTTTAAAGAGAGTGCGATTACGTAATTAAATGATGGAGGTCATTTTGAACAATTATTGAAGTAATTTTGGGGTTACATGTTAATTTTATTGCGTCCAGATGGATTTGCATTGTTTTGCATTTTATCGTTTTCGAAAAACAAAAACTCCCGGTAATTATGATATTTTGTATTTAAAAATGCTATAGCATCTGCAACATTCATAAAATTATGTATCTCATCAGTTTCAAAGCTTTTTATGAAGTTTGAAATTCTTCAGAAAACCACCCCTTATCATTTTTTTTAAGGAGCTAACGAACAAATTTAACAAAAAATTGTATAATTACATATAAATAAGTTATGTAAATTTTTAAAAACGCCGCATCTTTTTGACGAAACGTCGTAGAGCAAAACGGATGCCTATTGCGGATAAGGCATTTAACGGACTACAACTTCGGTAAATATGTTGTTCAATAAAACTAAATGTATCATAGAAATGTTTATAATAGTGAAAAGGTGAGAAAAAAAAAACGATAAAATGCAAATCCATCTGGACGCAATAAAATTAACATGTAACCACAAAATTACTTCAATAAGTGTTCAAAATGACCTCCATAATTTTCAATCACGTAATCGCACTCTCTTTAAAAGCATTTTTAAATACAAAACAATATTTGTAGGAAATTTTGTTTTTGCACTCTATTCCTTATTTTCAGCTTTTCCGGAAAATCGGCTTAATTTTCAAAAAATTTCACTTGACCAAAGTTGTAGCCCATAAAATTTTCTATCCGAAATTGGCCGTCGGTTTTTTTGTACAACCTTTCGTTTTAAAGATACAGCGGTTGCAAAGTCTAAGAAACAATTAAATTTTGAATTTTTTTTACATTTTTTTGTACAAACTGCTTTATAACTCTCAAACCATTGCCTGTAGACAAAAAATAAATAGAACTAATTTTGTAGAGAATTTCATGCTCTATTAAAAAGCTTCAAGATATTTTACGATAAAATTTATATTTTCGGCTACAGAGTCTTATAAATGCAGAAGTGTAAAAAAATCAAGTAAGTGTTGATATCAGCTTAGCATTTGATTTTTGGAAAAAAATTTACTTGAAATTTTTTCTTAGAAAAAGGTCCTCTATCACCACTTAAAATATTCGCGGTGATAACGGGGACACCCTGTATATCTAGGTGCAAAAATAAGTAATACCAGAAGATGTGATCATATGGTCTATAGCAAAGTTAATAGCGCCCTTAAGATTATTGAAGCGTTTAATTCAGCGGTTCCTAAACGTTTTCGGTTCACGGCGCACTTAACGTGTTAAGAGTTTTCACGGCGCCCCAGGTCAAACCGTAATTTATTCAATTCAAAGTAATTTGTGTACTTTTCACACTTAAAGTAATGAAATATTTAGGAACCAGCAATGGAAAACAATAAAAAACCTAAAATGAAATAAAAATGAACAAATATGGAACATAGAAGATCACAACAGGGAACTTAAAACAGAAACAGAAGAAATACTAGAAGTGTGAAGTAGATACTACGAAGAGAAATTTAAAAGCAACAATAGCCAACACGTAAACGAACAAGAAAAAGTAAATACGGACAACGAAAATGAGAAAGACTGAGCGGAAAATGTAAAACTAAAAGAAGAAGTAGCCCAGATAAAGAGATTACTAAAAACAGGCAAGGCAGCAGGTAGCGATGAAATAGTGCCAGAATTTATAAAATGGGGAGGAGAAATAATGGAAAAATGGATAACAAGGCTATTTCGCAAAGCATGGACAGAAAATAAGATACTTACCTGAAGACTGGGAGAAAAATGTAATTATAGCACTATATAAAAAAGGAAGCAAAAGTAAATGTGATAATTATAGAGCTATTTGTCTAGCATCAACATTATATAAAATGTACACAAATATATTAGAGGAAAACCTAAGAAATGAAGTAGAAAAGAAAATGGAAGCAGAACAGGCAGCCTTCATGTAAGGGAAAACAAACACAAGATCATATAAGTATAGTTAGAAAAATAATAGAAAGAGCAAACGAACAAAGAAAAAAATTATATCTAGCATTCGTGGATCTGAAAGTTGCATTCGATACAGTACCAAAAGAAAAATTGTGGAACTGCCTGGAAGAGCTGAAGGTCACGGAAAAACTTACCCGGGCAATAAAAAGAATTTACAGAAAAGTTAGAGGGGAAGTACGAATAAAAGGTAAATATTCAGGATATTTGCATTACAAAAAGGAATTATACAGGGAGATAGCCTAAGCTCCCTACTATTTAAGATATATATATATATATGGACAGAACACTGAAAATTTGTGAAAGAAACACACCGAAATTAACAGTCGGATACAAAGATCTAAGGCCCATTCAAATACACAGCCTATTATACGCAGATGGTATAGTAATAGTAGGGCATAACAGAGAAGACATACAAAAGTCATTGAACAAGTGGAACGAAACAATAAAGCAAATGGGAATGGAAATCAACACAGGAAAAAAAAAGAAAATAAACGATGTAGAAGACCAGCAATACATTAAGTGCGGAGATGACGTACTGGAACAAGTCACAACAATGGAGTAACTAGGAACTAAAATAAGCGAAGACGGGAAAATAGACACGAAAATTCTAAGCAGAACTAGAAAAACCTCCAGAGTACAGTACCAATTAAATATAACAATTCTTGGGAAAAAAGAAATCAGTACAGAAACAAAAACCAGAATCTACTCCACGGTTGCAATACCAACTATGTTTTATGGTAGCGAGACATAGCCCCCAACAAGTAAACACGAGAAAAGACTAACGGCAGCTGAAATGAAATTTTAAAGAAAAATTGCAGGAAAAGCCAAAAGAGAAGTGCAAAAACCTAAAACAAAAACCAGTAATCCAAAGTGTAGAAGAAAAACAAGTAAAATGGTATGGGCACGAACAGAGGATGCCGTCGGAAGCACTGACAAAAAGAGTAACGGAATCAAGGAGGTATAGGAAGAGGCGGACAGGAAGACCAACAACCAATATGGAAAACAAAATAGAACAACTAGCCCGCGAACGAGGGAGAACAGTTAAAGGATGAGGGCGATGACGGCAGGCAGGGAGGAATGGAAAGGATGGGTGGAGAACCCTCAAAAGCCGACGACGTAAGGCAAAAGGCGTTAGAAAAAGAATAAGAAGGAACCAGCAAATCTTTATTTAAAAATCACGAAAAATGATGAGTCCGTTGTTCCTTACAGATATTTATAAATCTCAGAATCAAATTGGATAAAGCCACCTTCATTTCCGGTTCCACGTTGATTTTTGCACGGTATTTGCTTTTTATAACAGCGACCGCCGAAAACCCAGCTGCGCATGAATATAATGTCGTCAAAGAAATTAAGAGTCGCTAAGCTTTACTTACTACTTAGCAGAAGAAATTATCTTTTACTGATAGTCAGGGGCGACAAGAGACGTCGTCGGGCCCGTGAGAAAATTTTTGCATGGCCCCTAGTACATCGCCCTGTCTCTCTCTCTCGACGGTCCTGTTGATAGTCAAGGTTCAGTAAGATTCATACTGCCAAATTTTACTTTGACCGTATTGTCGCAAGTCAACTCTTTAAGATTTACTTCTCTGCAGAAGTAAATTCAAATGGACCTTTGGCTCCGAATGGGCCTTGATACCTTGCGAATTTGTGGATATCATCTTCTTGAAAGCATTTTCCAAACCACTTAATAATCTGTGATAGCTGATGTTCAAAAACAGATTTCGTATTATATTAGGAATCAACTTCATTGGAGACCACAAACTGCCGCAAAAAGGGAAATATTTTTCCTTTTTCTTCTCTATAGTTGTATTTTTTTTGTTAAATCTGGAAACTGTAGGCCAGTCCGGCGAGACAGGGCGCCGCGGCGCACAGTTTGAGAACTCATACGGTAAAAAATACTAAAGAGACAAAAATGCGCGTATACGTTTGGTAGGTACAATAGTTAAAAGTACACTCACATACGGCTCCAAAGCCTAACGAAAATAGAAAAATTAGTAATGAGAAAATAAGCAACATAACAAAAAATTAAGAACCATAAAGAAAACATTTTAAAGAAGCATCTTGTTTGGTGCAAGCTTATCAACAGGATGGAAGAACAAAGGTTAAACAAATTACTTATCAGCTGGAGACCATTAGAAAGGCGAAAGCGAGGACGCCCAGAGAAACATGGATAAGATATATAAGAAAGACAGAGTTCCTAAGAGACTTATATGAGAGGAAGAGGAGGCAATGGCAGGAAGAAACCGGAAGGTGACTTAACTAAATTAATTTAATCCTACAAATGTCCTCATTGACATTTTTGAAGTATTCTAAAAGCAATATTTACATTAAAGCATGATAGAGTAAAGAGAACTACAAGACTTTCATTAAAAATATGAAGTCACAATAAATAATTCGGTTCATTTAATTGTAATACATTTTATAACGGAAAATTCAATTACATAAGTCACACTTTTTTTGAAAATTGTCACAATGACATGTATGATTCTACACAAAAAATGTAAACGTTTGTAAACATATATGTGCCAATTTAATTTTAAAATGTAGCCAAAATTGTATAGTTTGAAATTTAACGTTAAAATATTTGGAAGATGTCAAAATTTTTCAATTTTTACCAAAAGTTTTTGGGCACTTACCCTCATTTGACGCAAGGCATACAAACGGCGTTCTTGATGGCAACAAGTGACGTGATAGCACAGACCGTTGTAGAAAAAAAGGCAATAAAAGAAGTTAATTTTGTCAGAACAGCACAGTTTGCGAGCGTGGGACTTATTTTAGTGGTATGTTGGTTGTGATTACAAAGAAACCTGTAAAATCTGGCGTTTGTTATTTTAGGGTCCGGCACTCACTTCCTGGTATAGATTTTTAAACGAAAAAATAAAGGATACCACTCTGCCTGGTACCTTAAAAAAAGTTGCTCGTGATCAATTACTTTTCGCTCCTCCGTTCATTTCCATATTTATTTGCTCTTTGGGAATCGCCCAGATGCAGCCTGCATCAGAAATTGTTGATAAATTGCAGAAAAATTACACCGATATACTGTTGAACAATTATAAAGTGTGGCCGATGGTGCAAATATGTAATTTTAGTTTCGTCCCATTGCAGTACCAAGTACTAGTTGCGCAAATTGTTGCTGTGTTTTGGAACACTTACTTGTCCTGGAAAACGAAAGATGAGGATATGCCTCAGGTTCTGGAAAGCAATTTCTGAGGATAAGTCGGAGGCCTTAAAATGCAAGGAAACATAACCCTAAGAAATAATATTTTGAGATTATTAAAAAGAAAAAAGTTACATATCTATTTTGTTTTACAAAAGTTTCCAGTTGACTATTTAATAATGGACCAAGAACTTCTTGCAAATAAATAAACACTATCCTAAATGAGGGCATACACGTGACGTCAATCGATATGCCAGAATAAGAATGTTCAGCATACAGTATTTTCTAAATGTATTTATTTATTCAGCTAGTTTTTTTTAAATTTTAATGTAAGTAAGTTATTTTTTGAAATGTATTTGAATTTTTATGACACTGGTTAACTCACTTATTTTTAATTCGATTTAAGAACCAAGACAATTGTCTTATATTATGTTTTCGTTGCAAACTAATTACTAAAAATTTCATTTAACAGTGGCTAGTGTGGCAGAGTTATTTGGTGAAAATTTAATAAACGCATGCGTCGATTTATTTAATAACGTAACACAGATGCAAGCTGACTTAGACGGCTCGATTTAGATAGGCGTTCCCAACCTTTTTCTTGCATTTACCCCATATGAAAAATTATATTTTATAGTCGACCACCTTCTTAAAAATTTTATATTATTTTCCAAGATATTGGTCTTTGAATAAACTCAACCAGCTGAAGATTTTCTTTTCTTTAACTATACCGGGTGATTCAGTTTAACTGCCCCACCCCTATAACTTTGTTATTTTAAGGGGAAACCCACATAAATCTTATATTTTTGTTAATCGCAGGAAAATCTCTATCAAATGACGTTAAAATGCTTTTTCCTAACCTCTCAAGTTCCATCGACTCCTTTCAAAATTCCATCGACGCCCACATAAACAAAAAGGTTAATAATTACAGAAAGAAGCAAATAATGTTATTCAAAAACTCTTTGTATCATCACTTTTGACCTAATTTTAGAAACAATTAAAATTTGTCGTATAATTGTGTTATATTTTAAAACAGATTACCTTGGGTACAAAACTATGAGAATATTACTTTTTTGAAGCAATAACGTGATAACTATTTATATGAACTGATGAACAATCATGAAATCAGCAATAACTCCAGAAATATTATTTTTAGACATTAAACACCTTCAATGGTTTTTAAAGACAATTAACTTATCTACAAAAAAAGTAAATAAATAGAGGATGTTCTATTTAAAAGAAAAGACTTGTTCGTGTTTCAAATTTAGTTAAATGGACCGACAAAAACAAACACCCTGTGTATTATTATAAAAGCTTAATTATTCAGGAGGCACTATAAGAGTATTGTTAACAAACCTTTTGAGTTATTAAATCCTGGCGTTTTTAAAACACTTAATATATTATGTTGTTAAAGATCTTTATCCGACAATATTTTCAAAGGAACGTAAGTAAATCAAAAAAGATTGATTTTTAAAACAAAAACAATTTATGAAAGGGAATTTAATTTGAAATCTAAAAAGTATACAATATACAGGGTGTGTTCTACAGTAAAAAAGTTATATATGTCGGTGTGCGGAAACAAAACACTCGTACAAATTTTGTTTGGAAACTTCTTTCAATTTTAAATAATAGGTCAAATAGTCAGATATGAAGGAAATACGCACTAGGTGGTGTGTGTCGGTTAATAAAACCCATTTACGGTTTATAAAATTAAAAAAAAAAGACTTGTCGAAAATTGGATCCGTTGACGATACATTTGTCCCTAGCTGCGTAAGCTACACAGTGCGTTAAGTTGAGGTTTGGCGGTCACTATTAAAACCGGCGCCTTCTTCCGGTATGTTTCCGACAGATTGTTAACAACTTTTCAGAACGATGTTGTACAAATTTCCTTCATCCTTAAAGCCGGACGTAAGTAACAGTTATGGTATCAAAAATTGATCAACGATATCTGAATATTTAGTTTGTATCAGGGCAAGAAACCGGTATTTTAAACAATATTAAACGTAGATTTCCCTTAAGTTCACCTGTGACCTCGGAATAGGTGTGCTATTATAATAACACACATGGCATCCACTTTTGATAACGTTGATAATATAACTTTTTCTTTATTATTACAAAAATTATTTTGTTGTTGGGCACTAAAATACTTTTTTTTCTCCATTTCGTTATGTTTAAAATCAGTGGCGTAGCAAGAAGTGAATGCGAGCAGAGTTAATGAGCCCTTCGAATATATTAATACAAATAAACTAATTAAAAATTTATCATTGCATCAAAAGATCTCTTGTGGTAATATTAGACTATTTTCAAGTCTTTTGACTATTGATTTGTTAAGAAAGATTTTTTAAATATTTTATAATTCGAGAAATATTAATTTTAGACTTAAACATGTTGAATGTTTTTTAAAGACTAATAAATTATCTACAAGAAAACATAAAAATATAATATAAAATGTTGTGTTTAAAATAACAAACCAGCATATTGCTCCGCGGACATTTCAGTATATTTGAAAATAATTTTGTTTTATGCAGCTTGTGACTTGTGATGCCAAACAACTTTGTATTTTTTTTGTATCTCCTCCAACAACAACACTATGAAATAATTTGTATTGACTTAATTTTTTTCTACTCAAATCAAAGACATTTATTTTGATATTCTTGGGAGCATATTCGTAAATATACATATTTCTATTTCGTAAGTTATGGGTAGTTCACACGGTGACTTTTAAAGTCACCGTGTGAACTAAAAAGTCGCGACTTTTTAAAGTCGCGACTTCGATTTGACAGTTCGGCATTTGACGTAAGCCTACCATATTTTTATATTTTGACATAACAGACAAATAAGTTAGGTTAACCTAACCTAATATACATTTGTTTGTCATCGATTTCCAATTTATCATGTCCCCAATAGATGTTCCAACGATTTTAGAACATTATCAACAAATAGCAACTTCAAAATAATTAGTTGCTCTACTACACTCGATGCTGCAATTACAAGAGCGGCCATTTTTATTTTAAAGTCGCTACTTTTAATTTGGGTCGTTCACACGGTGACTTTTAAAGTCACGACTTTAAAAGTCACCGTGTGAACTACCCATTAATTGGTAGGTTTAAATGCCCTAAACGTGACAAAGAAAGAGAACCACTAGACAAAGATAGTACCTATGTGTATTACAAGGGCACATTTTTGAGTTCACTTGACCACAAAAGTTTCGAATTTAAATAGAATGGAACATGCCCAGCATAACAAACATTGATGAAATATCTCGGCCAATTGATGTATACTAGCACACCTACTCTGACGTCGCGGGTGAACTTACTACAATAATAAAATCATGTTGTCTACCCACCTACTCTTCTCATACTTAACCGTTTTGCGTTTTAAACTGACTTGATTTATTCCGTAATTTACGTGTACAAAATAAGTACACCCTGCCATGGTTAATTATCCAATTCCGCGAAATCGGAAACTTTCGCTATCAAGCGGCACAACAAAGGTTATTAGTTAAAGTCTAATTGAACTGAAGTATCTAAATCATTCTAACTTTACATCAAAAGTATACGACAACGTAACACAAACGTCGAAAATTAAACCAATTTAAAAAAAGAAGAGTAAAAGAGTGTTTCTAGAAATAAAAGGATGTACCAGAAAACATTGAAACATTCAATTTAATGAGTGTTGTTTAATCTGCGATTAAAATTTTGCCAGTGTTGCAAACTTTATTCAGTTAATTTGGGTTGAAACGGTGGAACAAGCAAGAGTTAAATGTTTGAATTGTGTGAATGATTCAACTGTTTAACTGTTTAATCCCATGGATCTTTTGTCGAAATGCCCAACTAGATTCGAGATTCTTGTTTGTTTTTTAGTGGCAATCTTAATTATTTATGTATCAAAAGGTTTGTTCCAGCAAGGATGTACTATCAAATTCTGTGTAGTCTGATAGTTAGTTCACCGGACGTTTAGTCGGCTGTTCCAGCAGTTATTGAATCAATTCATGAACTAGTTTGCGGAGAGTAAAATCAGTACATGAACAGAACATGAACGAACGCAAGAACTAGCGCTGGAATTTTTATATGCATGCGTTGTAAGCAACTAATGTGGCCTATGATGCATCGCCCTCCCAGTCTCATTAAGTACAGGTTTCTTAAGATGCTTACACTTGCGAAGCGTAAATTTCTATGAACCCTATAGGTACAAATATCATTTACAGTTAGGCATGTCGTTAGAGCGTTCCAGCATCGACAAATACATTTATTAGTCCTTAGTTAACGCAAGTGCATAAGCCAGCCCATGTATTAGTTCATGAGTTAGTACAAGATTGTCTGCTGGAACAAACCTAATAAATTTAAATGAATAAACTAGATACTAGCGAAGAGACGAGGGTCTCGAAACTGTTCTAGTATTTCTAGAAGTTTTTTTTTTTTTTTTTTTTTGAGAAAACCTAAGCGATGTTGGATTAAAAATTAACGAAGGGTTACTTGAATTTTAAATTGCTTTGTATACAGTATTATTATCTGTTACATTTATTGTTATTTCTGGTGGAATATTGATTAAATACGCACATAAAAATTACTCACAGATAAGACAAATGGTAATTAATATTAATAGCCTAAAGAAGAGAGACAGAAAGATTGTGACATCTCCACCCAGAGCAAGCACCAATACCTGATTTGTTTCAATGGCCGAATGCACACTGAAGTGTGACAATAGCCTGACGTTTTTACGCATTAATGTTAAACTTACAGAAAAAGTTAAATGCTATAAATCCTGTTCAGCTTTAAATACTCCAGGTTTGTGTGAATTCAGTCACTTACCAGTGGCGTCGTAATCACGTCACTGTCTTGTCCCTTCAGTGAGTGCCCGGCTTCATAAATTTCATAGATTGAGACGACCTATTGGTTAGTTAGTAAAACAATGAAAAATAAACTTTCTAGTTATATTTTTCTATTTATTTTGTACATGTTATACATTTATATGGGTAAGTAAATTGGGAAAACGTAACACAGCAATTGATAAATTAAATAACTTACAAAATAAGGATCGACATTTGTTATATTAACACTACAGGAGGTACTTAGGAAACATATACTGATCGTTGTACGCCCACAAATGTTAAATTGTTGGAATTTTAAAATCCACCCCAGACACAACCATATTTTTTTTTTATTAAGTAAACTTTGCAGTCAACGAAACACTTAAAAAAATATAACATTTACATGTGTGTTAGATATTATGAAGGGTTAGGGTTTAGGTACATGCACTCACTTTAATACTGTGTAGGCCATCAGCTAACAATACTGCTACAAAAATAAATAATAATAAAGCTACTTCCGAGCATGTGGACACGCCCTTAGAAATTCTTTTTTTTACTAATGACTAGCGTTTTTTTTTGTGAACTGTCGTTTAATTAGCAATAATTACTGCACAGTGTAGTTGGCAAAACATAGAAGATAGTATGTGTAACGGAATTTTTCTTTCAAAATTCCTCGTCTCAAATCTATTGTCTACTGATCTAATTAAATACTATTGGGAAGTTTGATAAAGAGATCTTTGAAAAGTTGCCAAATGTACAAGAACAAAAACAATGCAGGTTCAATTTAGGGCTTAATAATAAAACCTGCATTGTTTTTATTTGTTTTTTGACTTTTCAATTTACAAGTTACTGTCGTATCCGAGATCGTTTCTGTGGGTGAAGACGGTCCTCTTGCCAACCGACGACAGTAGATTTCTGTTGCGGCTCATTCCCTCGAGTTGCTTTTTCCTTGCGATTTCTAAGAGCAGTCTGTTGCGGAGGACGTCCAGGGAATTTACGATTGACAAGGAAGGACCGTTCGTTAAGCCCGTTCTTTTGATCCTTCCTTCTGGTGAATATGGATCCTGAAAGAAAATAACAACCGTTAAAGTATATATAATAAATTAGTAAAAAATATTGAGGACTTTAATTCTAGAAAAATGTTAATATTTTTTCCAAATTTTTGTATCTATAAAAAAAGTGCAACATATTTTTTGCTATAAAAAATAATAATTGCTATAAAAATAATTAGTTTGCTAAAAAAAACTTGAGAAACACCAAACATAATTAATAGATAAAGACTATAAAAATAATGAAATTTGTTTTAAAAAAATAGAAAAATTCGTGAATATTTTTATTTTTGCTCCAAAAAATTTGAGGCCAGGTTAGGTTAGGTTAGGTTAGGCTAGGCTAGGCTACGTTAGGCCAGGCCAGACTAGGTCAGGTTAGGTTAGGTCAGATTTTCAAGTATTTTGGTAACACCATTCTTTAAGGAGCTAAAGACGAATCTAAAATATTCTGATGTTTCTGATCTACAAACTGCAATTCCAAAACTTTGGAAAGATCGATAACGATCACTTGTACCTATCACAAGGACCGGAAATCCGTGCCAGTGTGGTTTATATGTTGCATCTGCAT
Organism: Elmis aenea; assembly: GCA_947652605.1. Lineage (NCBI taxonomy): Eukaryota > Metazoa > Arthropoda > Insecta > Coleoptera > Elmidae > Elmis > Elmis aenea. Next base: position 41,259,556 of record OX393580.1, on the reverse strand, counting down.
GTATATGTTCAAACAGTAATGCATTCTGTGAAAGCTTTTTTGACGACATAATAAATCTAAATTCTTTATTATCGTAACAAAAAACAAATCTCATAGGCGACAACGACAATAAATGGCTTAATATCATCTTCAGGTACAACTACGTATTCCGAAACCTTCTTTTTAAATTCGCCCAACAAAATTTTCGTTTGGCCAAACTTTTTATTTCTCAAATGTCGCAGGTAGTTATCTGACTGAATTTTTGTGGGCAATTTAAATTCTTTTTCAGCCAGACGTTCTAATTTATTCATTTATTGATTGTCATTCATATGAGTAAAGAAGCCTTTGGTAATTTCACTTTGTTTTAAATTTTTAAAATAGCTGTGGTAAATTGGGGGTATATGTGGAAGCAAATTCATCATTATGTCATATTAAAAAAAATAAATATTTGCACTTATATTGAACAATAAAATTTCTATTCACGAAAATAGTACCTACCCTTAATAATTTTGAAAGAAATAACAAGTAAAATGTTTAAAGATAAAAATACCACACATTTTTATAATCGTGAACAGCGTTAGATCATTTCAATTCATTCAAATAAACAGCTGATACCTAAGTTTGTTATTTAAAATAAAACAGGCTGTAGTTTTCGCATTTAAAAATTTAAATTCATTTTCTATAATTCATATACCTAAAAAAAGTTTTTGAGTAATTTGCGTTTTATTTTGAAAATGGTACAAATGCAGAACTTTAAAAAGTTGTTTACATTAATCACTTAACAATGCCAAAGAAGTTATTTTGGATATTTATTGTAAAATACTTTCATAGTGATTGTTTGCTATTTAAAATTTAAAAATGATATACCTACAGGGTATTTTTTACGCCCAGTCCATTTTTCTAAACCTTAATCACGGATATGTCACTTTTTTTAATAGCCTTCCGAAATTAAAATTGTATGTACATTTATTTATGCTACAGATTGTAAATCAGACATATCAAACTGTATTATTTAACAAAGATAGGATGGCAAGCAAATGTTAAATAAGATATACTAAAGAGTTTTAATGTTGATTTTTAAAACTTAAAAAGCTTTAATAGTAAATTGGACAACAAATATGAATTTTTGTTATTATAAATTAATAACATCTTTCACATAAACAATTACAGATTTAAAATGCTAAATGTTCATTTTATAATTACAACTGATGTTGATTTACAGCATTTTTAGCTACGGTATTGGAGGCCTTTAGAAATTATCAGTTTGACAAACGTGATTTTAATGTTTTACAACCTTTTGATTTTTTTTTGTAATGAAATTATTAAGCATGATCTTTTTATTCAGTAGTGAAATTCAAAATATATATTTTTTATTAACTTACGAGTCACTTAAAATATTGTCTGATTGCTTCTCGATTGCCATAATAAAATGCTCTAACCGTTTCTAGAACCTAAAGAAATTTGTTACTAATATCGATAGGCTGAATCTTAAAATTGTGTACAACTAATGTCTTAAAAATAATAATATATGCTTGTGTTATTTATTATTATTATTATTGTATTGTTTATTTGTATTTTAAATTAGTCAGTGTAAAATGGGTTGTAAAAATATGTATAGTTTTGTTGTGTATAATAAATATTTTTATTGATCAAGGAGAAACTTCTTCGGACAATATTTTAAATGAAAAATCACAGTTTTCATCAAAGTGGAAATGCTTTTATTTAAAGTGATACCGCATTACGAGTGTAATATTTAATCATGTCATATTAATTAGCTGTGATGTCAGCTGAAAATATTATTTTTGATCATGTTAATTTTAACATTGATTGATATTGTCTATATTTATTGTTTTAAAAATAGAATATCCCTGCTTGCGATTAAATTTAGAATGTGACTATTCATATATACAGTATGTATGAATAATTGGCTATTTATACATACAATAAACTTATTTCTAAGGCCCACCTTCTTATTTATATATATTTTTTACATTAGGTTAAAGGTTAGGTAAGAGTTTTTTTAAAGAAAAACTATTTCTTAGTTTCATTGGTTTATCTCAGTTATTTAAAAAAAAAGTTTGTATTAATAGTCAATTATTTATACATACTGTATGTATAAATAGCCTCATCCCTTAATTTACCTTAAAACTCTAGCTATTAAATGTTTAAAATTTTAAACACTTCACCAGCACTTTGAGTTATGTTGAAAATAATAACATTTGTATTTATAAAATTGCTATTAGTATTTCTCATATATCACGTTCAAGATCAATAATTTATTTCTGTGTTTGAAATTGGTTTGTTGTTTTCTTATCTGTCTCTAGAATAAGCCATATGACAACATTAAATGTATATTCGGCTTTTTTTAAATAACTAAGAAGTTTTATTGTGCCTTAATTCAATCAACTTCGTTGTTCTTTACATAATCGAAGTTGGCTGCATTGCTCAAATACTTTCGAATTGCATGAATTGTTTTCAGTAGATATTGAAATGTTATTTAAAATAGTACACAAGTAAGCAAAGACAGTATTTTAAGTGCCAATTATTTTATTTATACTGATCTGTTTGTAACAAATTGATGGTAGATATTTTTGTCGATCTGTTACAAAATAACATTGTTAAAAGAAGAACAAACAAGCTATATTCTACGTCAAATTGACGTGCAATAAACTTGGTTTATACTCACTATAATAAACCTTTTAACATAAAAACATTGAAAAAGTAATAGTACATAAGGTTTGTTCCACCAGCGATTTTGTACGAGTTCATGAACTGGTTATGGACATTCAACTATAGGCTATTAAAGATTGCTACAACAAACCTATAAATTCATTACAAACAAAGTTTGATGTCTGATTTCAAGCTTCAGAAAAAGTGCATTAATATGGACAACTTAAATCTCTGGGAGGATTTCATCCCGTTAATTTTACAAATACACTCTTCTAAAGCGCTACAACATATTATAACACACTTTAAACTATCTAATTTCAGTAAACTGTCGGTTTTAGAGTCAATATATAATTTAATATTAGCAGTACACATTACACCTAGCAATTACCTAACGTTTACCACATGATCGCGTTTTATTGACATCAATCGCCTAGTTTACAAACTTTACTGAGCTTCAAAAGCCCTGTAGGTAGGAATATTTAATACAACAATGCACAACTATACAGATACGATATTACATGCTGATTAGTGTATTTTGCAAGTGATAGCAAACTAAACAAGTTGTAAGCGATGTAATAGGAACGGTTTATTAACGTTTATTAAAATATTAATATGGCAGTTCCTCACAAATTTGTAAATACAGATTAAAATTTTAGTATATCATCAAATCGTTTGGAATTTTCTTCGAAGAACAACATCGCGTGTTCTTGACAGCAACATTAAGAACCGTTTGCGGTTATGCAGAAAAAGAATTTTTTTATGGCATCTAAAATTTGTTTTATTTTTTACAATTTTTATGTTATTGTTAGATTTTAAGTTTTATAATACGTTATTCACATGCTTAATGCATATTTACTTATTAAATTTTCTATCTAAGGTAGAAATATGGCCTTTTTTGCAAATATTTTTGTAGGAGTAAGTATTAAAAAATTAGAATTCCTATTCAATGAATAAAAAATTCCCAGCATATCGCATTTTTTTGCGTTATCGAAGTTCATTTATACGAATTTATTACGATGACAAGTAAAAGGCTTTAAAAAAATTTAGTTTGTTGATTGGTTGTCATGGTAACGACATAAACTACAACGACCGGCCTACTTGATTTATAGTGGTTGTTGTCCAAAACGAAATTTTACAAGTTTGACAGTGATTGTAGAAGTAAAAAACCATGTGTATTTAGTGACGTAAATGGCAAAAATTGCGTCCATAAGAAAAAATAAAGTTGGTTGCCACAAAACAAAAGCAAACCGATCTAGGAAAAATGTGTGATCACTATTTGATTTGACTTAAAAGTTGCTTAAGCAATTTTTTAGACATTTGAAATATTTTTTACTCCAAAGAAGTTATAGACGATTTTCAAAAATCGTATTTTCCGGTTTTTCCTCATTTTCTCGGATACTGTTTGAGATATTTCCAATTTCTTCTCGAATTAATAATGAGCAAAAAATTGTCAAATTTGCCAAGTGTAAACCTATAAAGCAAAGTCGCCTAATATGAGGATAGCTCCAATATGGTGTACCTCTATTTCTGCGCTTGCTTTAACTCTTTTCATTAAACAATGTACATACGTTAAGAAGTTTTCTGACGTAGTTTGAATTTGATAGGTAACTTCACTATCAAGAAACATAACCATCAGTTATTCCAGAGCTGTTGAATATTTCTGACGATTCCACAGAAATTGTTATTGAATGTTCTAACGGTAAGTTATTAAGTTAATTTTTGTATCAAACACGGCCCAATGGTCCATTTTAAGCATAATACTTATTAATTTCTCGTGTAGCTTTTTATTTACAAAGACTCAAATAATTTGTTAAAACTAAAACCGTATCATCAAAAACGCAAAATGGCACAGGCTGCGGAATATGGGGAGCAGCACAACTGAGACAGGGGCAAATCTGAAAGCCTTGGACATATTTCAAGCCGAGGTGTACGCTATGCAACTATGTGCAGAAAACCTATTAGAAAGAGATTTTAATAATAAAAGAATCTTCATAGTGTCCAATTTACGGTAAAGCTCTTGGCTCGCCGGAAGTAAACTCAGGACTTGTTCTGAACTGCATACGGGCACTCAACGTGCTAGGAAGAAGAAATAATGTTAAACTGGTATGGTGCCCAGGGTACACTAAGATACCATGGAACGAGAAGGCAGATCGCCTAGCCAAAATTGGCAGCGAGACACCTTTCTTCGGACCAGAACCCGCAGTTGGTACATCCTATGGAACAGCCAAGCGGTGTCTTAATGACATATCAATTAAAGGCATAATGCTCATTGGAAAAAAGTTGCAGGACAAGCCCATTGTAAGGCTATCCTGTCAATGGTCGCTAAAGAAAAGTCAAAAGAAATACTCAGGATGAGCAGAGCAGACAACTGAGCAGCCACAGGACTCGTCACAGGTTACTGTGGGCTAAAGAAATACTTTTAAATAATAGGGCTCTCAGAGACCGATATATGCAGAGGATGTGGTGAAGAAGAAGAAACTCCTCTTCACGTAATATGCCAGTGTGAAGGATTCACACCCTATCGGCGTAGACTTCTAGGGATGGAAAAAAACAACCAAGAAGAGTTAAGAAAAACACCCTTAAGGAAAATCCTGGAGTTTTCAAAAAACACGGGACTTCTTTAAGGGGCTATCACCAGAGGGTACAATAGACCAATAGATCGCAGTACAGGAACCCGAAAGGGGACCATCTCCGCGGAAATAATAAAACCCTATCATATTGTCCTAATATGGGGTATAGACAAAATGCTTTTTTTGGGGTACCCCATATTAGCTTTTAATAAAAATGTGAACTATGAATATCATTACTTGCGGTACTTTTGGCGTATACCCAAGTAAGTACTCATTTTTTTAGATGTTTATAATGTTTAAATGAAATAGAGAAGATAATTATTTATTTTATTGATTTTTATACTTTTTTCTTTTACTACCACAATAGAACTCGTGTATACCATATTCGGTACCTGCATTGCCTAATATGGGATTCAACACCTCTAAATTTTTAAATCTTTTAATAATTATTCTGTCATCATATATATAATCTGCTACTGAAATTAACTTCTTGAAATATCATTAAATATGTTATTCTAAATATTTTAAGTACAAATCAAATAGCTCATTTTTTTTCAATAAATTACAAAAAGTACCCCTTAGGCGACTTTTCCCCATGATTAGACTCGAGTTTCAAACCCCTTGATACACATTTTTGAAATATATTTTCATAATAAAACCACATACAACTTTGTTAAGAAAATACGCTAAAATATACAAATTCAATCATGATACATTAGTTTTGTATTTTACTAAAATACTTCTCGAACCCAAGTTTTAGAAAAAGCGTTAATGTTCCCATTTTGTCTCCACTCTTTACAAAATATGGGAAATATATATTTTAAACAAGGGTCCTTTATTGCCAAGAAAAATATCAAAGCTGTTAAAAGCACAATACAAAATTTTCATCGCGATTTTCAAGTTTAAAATACTTGTTTTAATGGAGCCAGAGTAAGCGCCGCTAATTTACCAACCCATGTAGAATTAATTGAAAAAAAGGTAGAAATGTCTAGCTCTTTTTATACTGGTCTCGTAATTGATCTCTTTAAGGGATGTTTTAGGTCATTGCTTCCTGTACCAATTAAGCAAATTATTGTGTGTCAGCCGGATTATTTTCGAATTCAGCATGTAATCAGCATTATCGGCGTACTCTAACAGTTCTAGTTTGTAATGCAAATACATCAGATTTCAGTGTTGTTAGATAATTAAACGCGACCCGGATCTAAAATTTGCATTACCGCGCTGCTCTAAATTCACTAACCTGGTTGTAAATGTCGTTCGAATCCGTTTCAGTGAGGACGTAAAACCGTGGATCCGTTACTCCGTTCCATTCGTTACTCGGCCTATATTTTGCTGTTAATTTTGGTAACAAATAGCTTACTGTTTCTTGATCTGCTGTTAAGTCGACTGGCTGCAATCGTCTGCCATAGTAATTTGTCGTTTCTTCACTTTTTACTGCTGCAACTAGCGCCGCGCATACCAGATATACGGGCACACGCATGGTACTGTTCCGATACTGAAACAAAAAAAAAGTTTTAGAGATAGTTGCCAAAATAACAAATTGTTTATATCTTGTACGAGGAAGGTGACAGCGAAGCGCAATCATAGAGGCGCCAGGTTCACATGTGTGTGTTGCGCTCGCGCGGCAGACTGCTATAGGGGGATTTACTCTCTCTTCAGCCGTTAGAGGTACAAGGATACTGGGTAAGGATGTGCATAGTCAAGGATGGGCAAGGATAGGTGGAAGTATTGCCACAGCATTCGCCTTAAGTAGGGGAAACCACCTGAAACCTCTACAATGACAGTCGGCCCTGGGATTCGAACCCATGACCTCCTTATTGCAAGTTAGGTTGTTAACCAGCCACCGAGCTCGGTCAAGAGGCATCATGGCACATGGGGAAGATACGTTTAGATATAGTGTTTAGACCTAGGAGAGGATGTCGAGGAAATACAAAAGGGATTTCGAAAAGGTGGAGGAACACTAGGGCACTTTTTATTTTAAGGAAAATTAGAAAGTAAGGAATAATTAATAAATAGCAAGAATAAGGTACAACTAAGATTTACTGATATGGTAAAGGAGTAGATACCTGGAAACTTTGATAATACTAAGAATAAAGAAGGACCTTACACAATGTTTAAAAAGTTTGTTTAAAGAACAAATGAAAGTAATGATATTATGATGTTACAGAAACTTTTATGAGCAACATAAAATTGAAACAAGGATGTATCTTGAGTCCCTTATTGTCTATTTTGATTATGGACGAAGCCCTAAAATATGAACACCGTAAGTGAAATATTACCGAAAAATGAAAAGGATTTTTTTTAAAATTTAAAATCTAATAGAGTGTATGACAATGCAATCTGGTCTTTGAGACCAATGAGCAGTTTAATTCTAGCCTAAATTAATATCTTTCAAACTAATTATTAACGTGCACTACCGCACAGTCTCTGCTTTTAAACTTTTGCTTAAACTAACTTAAAAGGTTTAACCCTTTTGTCTTCTGCTAATCCTGTAGTGTCCAAGATCGCCTCGACGTGTACATGTTGACGGAGCCTTTCTTCGTGGCTCTTGGCAAACTTCTTAATGGTGTTGGTTACAGTCCATGTTTAGGTCCCGATGTATGTCACTATTTCTACAATACCAAGGTGCATCAGCGATGTTCCTTAGTGTGGTGTTCTGGGATCTCTGGATGATCTGAATACATATTACTCTGTTTGGTGCAACCCCATAGCTGTATCCCATATGTCCATACAGGCTTTAAAATTTGCTTGTATAGCAAAAGTGTTTTGTGTAGGGACAGAGAGGAATTCCTACCGATTTACCAGTACATTTTTTTATGTTTGATACCTATTTCTTCCCTTTTTTCTTGACATGAGCGTAGCTTAGCGTTCAATGTAATACTTGGGTATTTTGCTGTGTTGGAGTATGGAATTTGTTTATTATTTAAGTTGATTGGTACATGTTCAATTCTCCTGTTGGTAAAATTGATATGTACTGACTTAGTTTCATTTAACTTTATACGCCATGTTTTTGTTCAGTTGTTGATCTGATTGGCAGCTGCTTATAATTTCTCGGATGATTCTATATTGTTTCTTCCTACTGCTAAAATAGCCGTGTCGTCGGCAAAGGTCGCTATAGTACTGTTTTCTAGATTTGGAATATCACAAGTATACAATCGGTATAAGACCGGACCTAGTACACTTCCTTGTGGAACTCCTGCTTTAACATTTAAGTTCTGAATAGGATTCTTCTTGCTTTATTCTGAAGTGTCTCTCAGAGATGTAGGACTGAAGAATTTGGGAGTATTGTTTTGGGTATAAATCTAATTCAGATAACAACAGATTAATAAAGAAAGATTATGAAATAGTAAAGGAAATAAAAAATAGGTGTATGCAAAAAAATAGACAGTTAAGAAGTTAAATGTGAAGAAATAATGAAGCTGGTAGAACTTAGATTCATATTAGGAAAAATTATATTTGGATTAAACATTAAGAAAAACCATTTCTTTGGACTCGAACTAGTTAAGTTTTAATAAACCGGTATAATATCAACGCTACCTTCAATGTTTATTGCCCTCCAAAATTTCCAAATTGACTTTAGCTATAAAAACATAAAACGAAGAAGTGTTTGCATGTTAATTCAAATTTACACAGTATTACGTTCGATATTTTCATAATTTTGGGTCATTCAACGTCGAAATTGTTTTTACAGTTGTTTTAACACTACAATTATGTTTTTATAACGACCAAGTGTCTGCGTTAATTAGCACCCTCAGACACTTAAGAAAATATTATTCCAGCGCAGAAGTGTCTTAATTACTTCAACTAATTTTATTTTCGTTGAAAGGCGAGAAAATTGTATTGCGATACAAATTTGGAAAGAAGTTTTAGAACAATATCGCAGTCTGGTTTCTTAAGGTATGAATGGGCATTGTCGAAGTCTTTTCCGATTCAGCGTAAATTGTTCATTGGAATTGTTACAAGTAAAGTTGTAATTGCTCTAGTTAACACTCCAGTGCTCGCGCGGGATACTATAGTATCCCAGTGATGTATTTCTGCAAATTTTTGTCAAATGGCACAATATTATGGCTTCGTCATTTCAGTACCTTTTCATCGTACTTTGTAGACTTAGTTAGCCTTATTGCTTATCAGTGACCAGTGCTATAAAAGCTGACAACTTAAAAAAATTACGCTTGGGATACCTCAGTATCCCGCGCGATCACTAACGTGATTTTTATTTTTATAGCTCGAGTTTTGTTCGTAAGGTATTTTTCATGTTATTTTTGTTTTTACTTACAAAAATAACTTTACTCACTGGAGAAAGAATGTTTTCAAAAAAATAAAAGAACAGCTGCACGTTATATAATCGCTGAATTGCCAGAAACCAGGAGTGAGGCGAAAAATGCGACTACCTGTTTAGAAAATTGTAATAAACATTAACGCTACTTTTTTTGGTAATGCATCTCTGTCATAATTGTAATGTTCATGTTAAATATATCAAACAACCAGAAGAAATTTTTTAAATGTCGTTAAAATCTATTATTGCGAGTGGGATACCATAGTATATCCCACGCGAGCAGTGGCGGATCTTGATTTTGTGGGGCCCCAGGCGCAACCTGATCTGGAGGCCCACTATTAAGATGGTTCACTAAAATGAACAATGCAGAAAAATCATAACATTTTTTATTTTTAGAACCAACAAAACATAAACACAAAAATCAAATACGGAAACAAAAAAATATTCTCAGGTACCAGAAAAAAAAATCACATTCCTATTTAAAAGAAAAAATCCCATCTCAGGTAAAAAAATCACAGTAAAATTCTGCATCATACAGTACAGGTGGTCCAAATTCGATGGGACTACAATGGGTATCTCGCTTAATAGTCAAGATAGAGAAACGGTTAAATTACTAAAAATGTGCAGTTGTTTTAGAACAAACTCAGAACAGTTTTCAAAAATATTCTATCATTTCCGGTTTTTGAATTATTAATGAAAAACTGTTTTTTTGTTATATTTATAATGTGTCATATCTCCTTTATTGTTTTAAATATCGAAAAAGTTTATAAAGATTATTTTTAGATATTTTTATGTAGATTTTGATAGTAGGTTCTAAAAAAAAAAATTACGCTCGCCGTTTATTTTCAATAATACGCAAGTTACAAAGGTTTTTAAAAATTTTTAAAGATGAGAAACAAAAAGCAGGTTGTGAAAACAAAGGAAAATCGGAAAAGATAGAATATATTTGACAACAATTCTGAGTTTGTCCCAAAAAACTGCAAATTTTTGGTACATTAACCGTTTCTCTATCTTGACTATTAAGCGAGATGCCTATGTAATCCCATCGAATTTGGACCACCCTGTACAGTACATCGGCTTGCAGTGCACTGTAATCAGATGCAAGCAGGGTTGCAAGTTTTGGCGATTTGGAAACAAATTGGCTATCATTTTTGTTTAATTTAACATGTTTTTTTTTTAAATTGGCATCAATGGCTATTACACAATACCCACTATGAAAATAGGTTTTAGAAGATATTACAATTTGCCTACAATTATTATTTTATAATTCTCATATTAACAGACAATAAAAATTTAATTTTGGTTTTTGAGGATGACGAACCCAACGATTCTGAGGCCCCTTTTTGCCAAGGCCCGAGGCGCGCGCCTCATGCGCCTGTGCGGTAATCCGCCACTGCACGCGAGCACTAACGTAACAAAAGTGAGCGCGAGCAACGGAGTGTTAATCAAGTTTTAACTAATATTTATTATAAGCCGATAATTTTACGTGAAAATAGCAGATTTTACTTCAGAAATATTCTTGATTTTACGTTTTTTACGTGCCACCAACGATTTAAAAAAAAAGTTACACAGTTATAGTATTATGTAAGCCACGTTGCATTGCAATCAACGTTACGTCACTTCATAATCGTATGATGAATTCGACAATAACTTAATTTTTTTTTCCAATGAAAAGAATACTCTACTCATTACGTCGGTGACGCCTACATATCTACTAAAATCTACTCGTATTTTTCGGAAGTCGAAGTTTCGTGTTGTTTTTTGTTTTATGTGTTACATAGTATACTTTTTATTTATTTAAAAAAATTAATTATTCCTAAATGTGATCCTTCATTAAAATTTTTGAGAAAATTGATTTTCGAAATTATTTATTGAGTAGTTTTTACAAAATCGTAGCAATCTTTGACTTTGACAAAACACACCACAATTAAATATTAGCAGTTGCAATTTAACTTATAACTAAAATGTACTGCAGACGGTCTATCTTCAATTTTATCGTTCACCAAATAATGGATTTTCGTCAAAAAATAGCAAAACACAATTATATTATATAAGTTATAAACTGTCAGTTACTACAGCGATCTTGTTTTGTCTTCTGAAATACGATTTTTATGTTCATCAAATCAATTTACATATTAACGTAAAATACTATTATGACAGAGTTATTATTTTAAAAGTTAGAAATTTAATTGTATAATTAAATAAAATGAAACAAGGGGTTGCTAAAGCCCCTACGCCAGTGACGTCATTGACATATTTTTTTTCGAGTTCATCAAATCAATTTACATATAAACCTAAAATGATATTTTGATACAGTTATTAGTTTAAAAGTTAGAAATTTAATTCTATAATTAAATAAAATGAAACAAGGGGTTGCTAAAGCCCCTACGCCAGTGACGTCATTGACATATTGTTTTTCGAGTTCATCAAATCAATTTACATATAAACCTAAAATGATATTTTGATACAGTTATTAGTTTAAAAGTTAGAAATTCAATTCTAAAATTAAATAAAATGAAAAGGGGCTGCTTAAGCCCCTACGCCAGTGACGTCATTGACATTTTTATTTCAAGTTCATCAAATCAATTTACATATAAACCTAAAATGCTATTTTGATACAGTTATTAGTTTAAAAGTTAGAAATTTAATTCTATAATTAAATAAAATTAAACAGGGGACTGCTTAAGCCCCTACGCCGGTGACGTCATTGGCATTTTTTTCGAGTTCATCAAATCAATTTACATATAAACCTAAAATAATATTTTGATACAGTTATTAGTTTAAAAGTTAGAAATTTAATTCTAAAATGAAATAAAATGAAAAAGGGGCTGCTTAAGCCCCTACGCCAGTGACGTCATTGTCATTTTTTTTTTCGAGTTGGTCAAATCAATTTAGATATAAACCTAAAATGCTATTTTGATACAGTTATTAGTTTAAGAGTTAGAAATTTATTTCTATAATTAAATAAAATGAAACAAGGAGCTGCTAAAGCCCCTACGCCAGTGACGTCATTGGCATATTTTTTTTCTAGTTCCTCATATCAAATTACCCATTACAGGCCAAAAAAATTGGCAAAATACAGTATGTGGTTAATGAAATAAGTTATTTTATAGAACACTATATGCGCGTTCTATGTTGGCTCTCGATGAGTTTCGCTGCTAGAACCGCTGCCAGTTTCAGCCCGGTTTTAAGAACGCATGTGTTTTTTTTTTTGTGAAACCTTAATATATATTAAACAGTTTTTTCGATATTCCCCAAAGTTAGGTAAAATGGACTTAGGTGGATTTTGCAATTAGCGATTTAAGTAATATAAAGTACAAGTACTATTTATTTTAAAAAAATAGTTGGCTATCATTAGTCTGATATATTTCAAGGCAGAAAAAATACATTTTAACGTCATTTTATGGAAAATTGTCTGGGATTTAAAAAAAAAACTTTTATAGGGGTTTCCTCTTAAAATAACAAAGTTATAGGTGTGCGACAGTCAAACTGAATCACCCAATAAATTGAACACAATAGAAGGGTTATATTTAACGAAGGAATACATTATTCATAAACAGTATAACAACATGAAAGCTGTAATGTTTTAATTGCTAATAACTTGAGACTTTTAAGATGCAATAAACTTTTCATTCATAAAATTAGTTATAACAGTTTCATAAGCTTCTTTCAAATATTCCATTGAGAACGTTTGTGCTATAACCGATAAAACGGATCCAAGTAACTTTTAATATACTTTCTTATCTATCTAAACAGCTCATTAATAAAACAACACGATGAAAGTTTATCGGGATGGCGCCACTGACAGTTTATGAATTAAATGTTCGTGTACTCAGTAAAATTCCAATGATGAAAGAACCATAATATTTTCATAACGTGCAAAATACATCACGGAGCTAATAATTTCGACTTTCTACATAACGTACAGATAATCGGAGTTCCGTAAAACGTAATATCCTTGTGATAATATTTGAATGTGTGTTTAAGCTCTACGATTTTGCTACAATTATTTGAAGTAGAGAAAATTATGTATCTATGAGAAATGCGGGGTTTAATGATCCTGCACAAACACGTAACTTTAATGTTATATTCAACGTTAATCAAAGCGAATAAAAATGCTTGAAGCAAAAGTTATTTTTAATTTTGTGTCGACATCAGAGAACGTTTAAATTTCTTTGGATGTGTTTTTATTTGGCGTTTCGCGTTTCGCTGAAAGAAACATTTTATTAAATATAGCGGTATATCAAAAATAATTTTGGTCAAAGGTGCTTATGAATTTTAAAATAATTATTATTGTCAGTATCTAAGTCATCTCCTACTACGACTGCCGTTTAAAAAAAAGTTGTTTTGTCAAATATCTCGCACGGTAATTAATAAATAAAAATCTTACTATCGCCATCTTACAGCAAACAAAATTTGCAAAACATTTTTCCTTTGGCGTTTTTGTGTATTCGCAACAATAGCCAAGATATTTAAGTTTAAAAATTTTGATCGATTTCGGTTTTTTCGTTATATCACGCAAGCCATGGAATTTTTAAACAAAACAAGATCTTGTTTAAAATACACTCCTAAATAGCTAACTTTTCTCCCATTTAACCAACCCTGTAATTTCATTATTTACGGAGATAGCAATAGTGTCCCATGGAAAAGTGAAACACCCTGTATAACCAATTAATTTTGAAAAAAGTTTATAGTTGCTATACTACAAAAAAACTTTACTGAGCCACTAAAAAACAACCATTGATTTAAAAAATGTTACAGGTGTTGCGTGTGTAAGCTATACTGATTACGGCACTGAAATATTTTTGCAATATTGTTTATAAAAAATTGCAATATGAACTATTTTTGCGTACACTGTAATCACAAAAGTTGTACAGGTAGAAGTTAATTATCTTTTTGTTATGTGAAATGAATATTACAAACTTTATTATGTTTATGGTCTTAACAATTTCACGTTTAAATTCGTGCACATTAATTTTATGGTAATGGATAACTAATGTAGAATACTCTAACGTAACGGTTTTAATATTCGTTGCTGTCAGCAACACATTTCAATTTTATATTTAATTAAACTTCGAATACTATTAGCTGAGTTAGAATTATATCGCACGCAAGTTAGTTGACGTACAAAATTTAGTGACATTTTTACGTGGACAGATTGTGAAGCATTCAAGTGGGTTTCTGTGCAAAGCGTTTATCTGTTTTTATAAAAATCTGTAAAAAATAAATTAGGCTTTTTTCGAGACATAGGTACCTATTCGTTGGTGGATTTTTTTAAAGAGAGATGGAAAACTCGAAACTAATCCAGTTTTTGTGCAAAAGAGATTCTTTATAGATAAAACAATAGGATAATGTAATATAATGTTCCTTAAATCATGTTAATAATTCAAGAAGCTTGAAAATTATTTAGCTGTACTTTATTTATGCTGAGTAATAAATGACCAGTACATATTCGATGGGATTACCTGGGTATCTCGCTTAATAGTCAAGATAGAGAAACGGATAAAGTGCCAAAAATGTGAAGTTGTTTGGTACAAACTCAGAGCCATTTTCAAAAATATTTTATCACTTTCGGTTTTTGAGTTATTAAAGAAAAACTGTTTTTTTTTGTTATATTTATAATGTGTCATATTTGTGTCATTATTGTTTTAAACATCGAAAATTTTATGAAGATTATTTTTAGATATTTTTACGCTCGCTGTTAAAAAGTTTTGACACACTACCTTTTTTTAAATGAAAGCTATAGTTGCTATGATCTATTTAAATTCCTTTTTTTTCCATTCCAAATATATAAGGCTTGATGAATTTATTTTCAATAATACGCAAGTTACAAAGGTTTATTAATTTTTTTAGAAATGGAAAACAAAGAGCAGGCTGTGAAAACAAACAAAAAACAAGAACAATCGGAAATGATAAAATATATTTGAGAACTGCTCTGAGTTTGTCTCAAAAAACTGCACATTTTTGGTAATTTAACCGTTTCTCTATCTTGACTATTAAGCGAGAAACCCATGTAATCCATCGAATTTGGACCACCCTGTACAAGCAGTTCCAATGAGTAATATACCGGGTGTCCCTAAATTAACTACTTATTTGGTGAATTTAAGTGTATTTAAAATAATTTTTGTACAAGGTTGTGTCCATTAAAGTACAAATTTATTTATTTAAAAAAAAGTATGATGTTTAAAGTTAGCTTTCAGATACATCATACTCTCAGTTTATTAATAAATTTTGAGATACTTTCAGCCCATTTAAAATACCAGGCCTGCTTAGTTTTCTCACATTTCGGTCGATAAATTTAAATATCTGTTAATTTGTTAGACAAATAATTTTTTTAGTCTGGTTTTGTTTACAAACAACAAAAAGAAACATTGTAAGGAACAAAACCTAGCAAGGAAAAACGAATAATCTCTCATTGATTGCGTAAAAAAATTAATGGTAAATAAAACGAAAAAAAGTATTATTTCCATATTAATAAAAACTTATTAAATCAAAAAAACTTACTTGACTTTTATACCAAAATAAACTCAAATTTTTCTTATACCAAATATCCCACTAATTAGATAACAAAAAGATTACTCGCCGTTACTGCAACGAGAAGCAGTAACGACGAAGTGTCTTTAAAGTAAGAAAGTTTAATACTAAATTATTTAAGCCCGTTATCGTTAAAATTTTGCAACATTTGTTTATACTACAAAAACAGCAAAAAAATAACGCCTTTAGATAATAAAGCGTTGGGAAAATTACTCATAATTAATAAGAATAATTAACGATATTTACAGATTAAAAACGTCGTCCAACATCAGTATTTAATGAATGAATTAAATTTTTTTGTTCATTTACAAATTATTTCCTAAATTTCTGATGAAATTTTTGAAAATTATTACCACAAAAAATTTGAAAAAATCACTCACTTTGAACTGAAGGAGAAAAATATCACAAGATAAGAATTCACTTATCAAAACTACACTATTATTAGCCAGAGCGGCTATTTTTAGCTTAACTCTTGCAGTACTTCGTAGAACATAACTCAAAATGATCCCGGTAACTAAAGCTTTACGATTATATCCTTATCGTCAAGATACAATAAAAGTGTCATGTGATAGCAGGCATAGAGTACATTATTTAAAAACGGTAAAGGTTTTCGGCGCTCATTGTAAACAAAAAACGCGTTAATTAACTATTTATTTATGTATATTATCGCGTGTTAATCACAGAGTACATAAATAGTCACAAGAGGGTTTTCTTGAGCAATGGTGTTAAACCTTGGGTTTCATGGAAGTGTTCCAGTTTTACCAGTTAAAAAATTTTATTACTCAATATACACGAGAAATTACGTAATTTATTGGTAGATTTTTGATAAATATTCGGCAGATCCGTAACAAGTATAAAAGAACTAAACGGTAGTTGGCTCGCAGTATTTTAACAATAAAAGTAATAATAAAATAAAATACTCGAAATGCTCACCTATACAAGGTGGCCCAGATTACATTTCCAGCATGGGAATCTCGCTTATTATAGGATATACAGGTTTGTTTAACTTAGATGAATTATTCCTTAGTATGACAGGAGCCACAATCAATTTTTAAAAGTACAAAATTTCTCGTACTTACTTTGAAAGTTATAGCAAAAAATATGAAAATGTCGAATTGCTTTCTTCTCTCATAACTTTTTTGCATTAATCATTTAAATCAATTTAATTTGTACATTCTGAAGGTATTTTTTATGTAGAATGTAACTATTATATTCGTTTTTTTATCGCTTCACATTTTTGAGATATTAGCCCCAACTTCAATTTTTCTTATGGGCCGTCAAGTTGGCTTTGAAATAGTTCAATGTGCTTTTTTTTCTCTTTCTAACCATATATCATATGCATACTGACAAACGACTTCCTGTTCAACCGGAAACGGACTCAAATTTTGAGATTTGAAATGGAACATTATGTATATTTTTATATTTTTGTATTCCTCTTAAAGTTTGCTTTTAAAATATATTAGGTTTTATGGGTCTAAGGTCAACAGTTTTCGTAAAATTTACATTTTTATAAAAATTTTGAGAGATACAGCACTTTGAAAATTAGATTGACAATAGATTAATTAACACTTTGCGCTAGATACCATAGATTCTAAGGTAACAGAACAATTACCCCCTCGGACAAATAAGCCCTCCTGTAACAAAAAACCTGGGCAATTGACCACCGTGCAAAAAAAGACCCTAACGACTAACTTGAAATATTGGTAAAGTGTTAAAAATGCAAAAAAAAATAAGGCATAAGAACAATTTAATCTACTTCTGGTGTTATCTTTGAACGCACAATTTTTCACTGTTATGGCCATCATGCAGCGATTTAAAATTACGTTAATATTATAGGATTAAGATTAAAATTAGTAAACTTGTAAACATTATGGTAAAACATTTGTATTTAAATAAGTAACTTACATTTGTGTATTATTCTAATCTTGAGGATAACACCGTGCGTGTCAAAACTATTAAAGTGAAATTGATAATTGCACGGGGGGTTAATTTTCTGTTTTTTTTTACACGGGGGGTTATTTATGCGGGGGTTATTTGTATAAGAGGTTATTGTCCGGGGCTATTGTCCGGGGTTATTGTCCAGGGGGTACTCGTCCTAAAACCATAATTCAAATACAAAAATTACACAGTTATTAACAAATAATTGAAACAAAATTACAACACCCAAACAATAGTTTCTTCGTTCCTTAATTCATCCTAATTGTAGAATTTTGTTTACACAAATATCGTCAGTATTTATTTGTGTATGTTTAATATTTTTCCTACACAGTACACATTACACATTTATGCAGACAGCGCAATGAACTGATGATAAAATGTTTAAATTAAAACACATTCATAATTTATCTTACGTTACGGATAACTTCTTAGTACAGTGTTACATAATTACAACCGTTGGATAATCACGTTTATGAGACATGACTAACCAATAATTATTCCTTACTATCAACAACTTAATATGGTTAGCGCTTGCTTTTTAAGGTTTTATGCACCTTTTTTTCAAATTAATATTAATTCAACGGTCACACGCACCTACCTACGTCAATCGCATAAATTTGAAAAACACATGATACGACTTATAGAATGTCCACAAGAACTTGCTGAAGCCAGTTTTAAATTCTGTTTAAATTCTCTCTCTTAAATGAAAATGCATTTTTTTTAATTCCATTTATTTACATAAAGTTGTAATACTTTCGCTATATTGCTAAATAAGGCAAACGTAACCATGGCAATTCCTAAAATCAAAAACAAAAATTTCGGAAATGTTGATACCATTAAATTTTATTTTATATTTCACACTTTATCAACCGATTGAACGTCCTAAATGATACATTTAATTTTGATAAAAAAAGAAGTAGCGGAGTAGAGGCAGTCAATATATTGACACAGGGTTTTTGCCTGTAAACACTGAAAATATTTAGTTCTCTCAAATAGAAGGCTGTCCGATTTGTCAACAACTTTGTGTGTTTGTTAGAGCTGGACTGGCCCGCCGAGATACCGGGAATTTTCCTGTGCCCGTGAACTGCAGTGAAAACAATATACAGGGTTATTCTTCAGGCTTTCGCGGCTATCGTCCATGTTACAATCTTCGTTCCCGGGTTTGGAACCGCGTCTTCTTGATTTGTGTGACGTTTCGACCATTCTATGTTGGTCTTTATCAAACGACTGATAAAGACCAACATAGAATGGTCGAAACGTCACACAAATCAAGAAGACGCGGTTCCAAACCCGGGAACGAAGATTGTAAAATATACAGGGTGTTTAAAATTCGTGTTTAAGCATGAATATCTCGCTTATTATAATAGCTACAGCATAATTTTACATTTGATAGTTGCTAAATTCGGTGCTCATTAATAATCCGAAGATAGATTGGAAGTATCCAAACGGATTCGAAAAAATTCGGAAAAACCGGAAAGTTTAATTTTTGAATATTTCGAATGTGTGAAAACATATCCGAAGCAAGTTTTTAAGCCAAATCGGGTGGCAATCGCTCATTTTTCCCAGGTTGATTCGGTTTTGTTTTATGACAACCAACTTATTTACCTTATGGGCGCAATGTTGACAAAATCAAATAGATTTTTTTTTTTAAAACCATTGGTGTATCACACGTGGTATTTTACTTCTACATGCATTGTCAAATTTAGGAAAAAAATGCGTTTTAGACAACAACCACTATAAATCAGGTACGCCGGTCGTTGTAGTTTTTGTCGTTGCCTTAACAACCAATCAAGAGACTAAAAATGTTTGAACTTTATTATACAGCGTGTCCAAAAGGAATGGAATATGCTATATATCTCAGTAAATATCCACTTTAGGGAAAAATGTTTTGAATAAAAGTTGTTTGGTCCTTAGTTTTCCACCATAAGCAAAATTAATTTTTTTTTTCGAATAACAAAAGCGCAATGAAAAACAATTGCATTTTTAAAAATGACAAGTTACCCCTATATTATACTCATTAGACAGAGAGCTTCTTTCTCTTTTTAATGATGCAAAATTTTAGTACCCTTACTTAAGCAACTTTTTGAGAAAAACGCAAAAACAATTTTAATTGATTGGTATTTATTTCTAACAAAAACATCATAAGAACTAAAATTTTTTGACGAAATCTACAATAAGTGTTCACTGTGAACCATTTACAGCTTGGTAATGGTAAACTCGGTTTTTAAACGCGTTTATAACATTCTCAACCATTTCAGGTATAATTTCTGTAATACGATCTTTTAAATTTTCGATATTCTCCAGCCTCTTAGCATAAACTTAATTTTTAAGGTGAACCCATCATTGAAATGAGAAAAAAATCTCTATCAAATGAGTATAATATAGGGGTACCGTGCCATTTAAAAAAATTCAATTGTTTTTCATTGCGCTTTTGTTATTCAAAAAAAATAATTAAATTTTGTCTTATGGTGGAAAACTAATACCAAACAACTTTTATTCAAAAAAAAATTCCCTAAAGTGGATATTTACCGAGATATATAGCATATTCCATTCCTTTTGGACACACTGTATGTAGTTCTCATTAAAATAAATTCGTATGATTGAACATTCTGGAAATTCCTTAAAGAGTAATTTACAAAAATCCCTTAAAATTATTTTGTTACAACTGTTTTTTTTAATATTATATAATTTACGTTTTAAGTCCTTGATGGATTTTGCAATAAGCATGCAAGTACTTGAACTTAAAATTAGCAACGCAGAACACTTGAATTACAATTAAATCGCACGTAAACAATTAGAGAAATACCGAGTTGATTGTTATAATTAAATTAACATATTACCCATAAAATATTGTAAGTACCACGGATTTATTAATACATTTTTTATTATTTCATAAAAGATTTGCATCCGTGAACCTTATTGTCCACGTTACCTCGAATTTGTTACCAAGAGACAATACAAATGGACATTCCTCTTAGATATTTAACAAACAATCCTCATTTATTTAATAAACAATAATTATTTGTAATAACGGCAACGGGTACAATACCCAAGGATTTTTAAAAGTTTATATAAATCAGATTTGTTTTGATTACAAAAATAGCGATGATAAAAAAATGCTAAGCACATTATTGTTTGAAATTACAAAATTTTAAACGATTTTGAATTATTCAAGGGTCGAATCTATTGAACAATCTTTGCATCTCTTACAATTTTCGAGTTTTTAATGAGTAGATTAATTTATGCACCCGCTGGATTTAAAAAACATTTTACAGTACTTGTAAGGACGTCTGCGTTAAATAATAAACATTAATAATGAACATACATGTTTGTTAAAGAGGTGATAAACTGGACGTATAAATTATTTATAAATAGCACCGTTGATAACACATAAATTATTTATAGATATTCCAGAGTCGTATCAAAATTAAACTGAATTAATAGCTTTGTTATGTCATAAAAATGAAACAAACTATTTTAGCACGTAATTTTGTGCTTAAATACCACATCCCTGTTTATTGAATTTTATTTAGTTTAAATTCCTACACTATTATAGTTAAGGAGAAAAAACATCTTGCTGATCAAGTAGCCTACATCTGTCAAACTATTCCAAATTCAAACAATTCAAACAAAATGCAAGAAGTAGGATAAAAGATTATTTTTATAACAATATGAAACTGTACCTATACAACATGAATCATTCAAATTAAATTAACATTTACCATTTATGAACTTTGTACAGGGCCGGCGCAGGGATATTGGGCGTCCCTAGGCAAAAAAAAATTGGGCGCCCCCATATATTGTCTAAATGTGCGTATGGGGCTATGTACAGGGTGATTTATAAATATTGCGACAAAATTTGGAAGGTAATTTCTTATCAAAAATTAAAAGGGGCTTTAATATATTTTTTTTCCCTAAAATGTCTTTCGGAGTTACACCCTTGTAAAGGGGAACGGTGAAAATAGGTTTTCATTTTATTTCTCTTTGGAGAAATGTAGAAAATAGACTTTTGGGAGATGTTTTTTTACTTATTAATTAAAAGGTTTTCCAGAGTAGTATTTTTCATTGAAATTAATTAATTCGCCTTTTTCAGCCCCTTATTGAAGGGTAGAAATTTTGCAATTTGAAATTTTTTTTAAATTTTTTGCTCAAAAACTGTAGGTTTTGCGAGAAAAAATTGACGAATAAATAAAGTTTCTAAACAAACCAAGGTTTAAAAAAAATTACAAAACTTTAACCCTTCAAAGAGTTTTCCAAATTTGAGAAATAAAATTAAAACATACTTTCACCACTTCCTTTAGGGAGTGCAACTCCAAAAGAAAACGTTTTCGGTAAACAGTTTATAAAAAAAGACCTTAATATTCGATATGTTAGGAATTACCTCCCGAAGTTTTTTGCAATATTTATGAATCACGGTCATATTTATAAAAATATAATATAGGTAATATATATAAATTTTTATAAACATTATAATTTTTAAAATAAATAACGTTTATACATTTGTATACATATATTATAGGAATTTTACCCTTTCTCATGAGGAAATCTGGCGCCCCCCTAAAAGGCGCCCCTAGACAATTGTCTAGACTCGCCTAATGGTGAAACCGGCCCTGACCGTATTTAACTACATATGATGAGCAAGTGTTGGCCTAATTAATATTAACGCTTTAATTTATGATTTTATATGTTTAATATAAGACCAAAAGCTATTTTTTTCAAACTAAAGTGGTCAACAGATAGAAAGTCAGTATTATATTGAAAAAAAAAATCAATTTGCTTGATTAATTTGGAACCTACTCGACCAACTAAGAGAAAGTTTTATCTTTAAGAACATTTGTTTTTCATTAGTAGTACACTATTTACTTATTGACAGCCAATGGTGAAGACGCTATTAGATGTATTAATATTTTTAAGTAAATAAACTTTTTTAAACTAAACTTTTAGAAAAATTTTAAATTAACGTATATAAATTAATATTTATAATGGTTTTTGTTTTAGATTTTCGCGGTTACTCCAAAAACCATATTAAAAATAATATTTATAACCATCTACAACGGCAAATAAAAAAATAATTGTTGATTTTTTTTGTTATTATAATTATTAAGTTAATATTCAGTATGAAAACGTACAAAGATACTATAAAATATTAATTCGATCATAAAAAAATTTAAAAATTACCTTCAAACTTTTGCCCAAATCTTGCTTATTATATTGGAAATCGCGATATGGCGGTATTTGATTATTTGAATCAACATAAATATTTTCACCTATTACTGGCCTGTTTACCTTGTAATTAGGAATAATTTGCTATGTTTACGATCGTTTCATATGTTCCAAAATTATTTGCCAAAAAAATTATATTGATCGTTTACTTTACCTTCTAATGACATATAAATAGACCATTGACGTCTAAAGCTAGCACTATAAACAAAATCGGAACGAAGACCTTTTTAAAACGGAATTTTAAAGCCAAATACCATCAAAAATTTGCTCACCGAATTATCAAACAAAATAGTAGGATTTTATGTGATAATGAAGGAGGAGCAACTCGTGGGTTGTCTTTTTTTTTCAATCTACGGACGTATTTCGACAGAGCTATTTTTACCCACCTAAATAATTCAACTTTTTTTTCAATATACCACTAAAAAATTGGATCCATGCGGCAATATTCTTTCACCAGAAAACATCACAAGTACCGGATATATGTCTTTGATATTATCAGTAGAAATAGAAAAGCTATTTATAGTGACAACGCGAACGTCAAAGCAAATGCCATCTTGTTTACCTTCCCATCAATACTGCATCGATCCCTTGTTTGGTCAAGTTACTTAAAATTACATAAGCAAACAAATGACAATCATGTGATGCTCAAGGTGTCACGTGACCGTTAAGTGTTTGCTCCAAGTCCACCGTGGACCACGTGTACGGGACACGAGCTCCGGCAATGTTCTCAAAATTAAAGCAAAAAAATTTGTGTCCAGCTAATTCGATTTGCAATGATAATTGCTAACAATTAAAATGTTGTTGTAGGAAGGCAAACAAACATGATGGGAATTTTGCGGATCGAACCTGTAAGATGTGGCTATATAGAGTTCTGGAAGACATTTCGAGTAACGTATTATCATGTAATTCCGCAACGTTTTCTAAAAAATTATTAAAGTTTAAGCTACGATTGCAGGCAAACTTTATTGAAAATACAAAAGCTGGTGGAGAGTCAATGAAACTTACATCCCCATGTACCTCCGATGTATCTATCCGCTAAGAAAGCCAAGCACGGGTTCACAAAGATGAGTAAACTCCAGTAATGACTAAAAAGTAGCGAGCATTGAATGAAACCGCTGGTGGAATCTAATCGTAAATTAACCTTTTAGGTGCGCAATGCTTTTAATTTTTCTGTGCCTGCAGTGCGCCTAACTCTCAAATGCGGTAACGTTCGGGCGAGTTAACTCGTCTCAAGCGAGCACCTTGGGCCGTGTAAAAATTTGGCGAGTATACTCGTCCAGAGCACCGAAAAGGTTAAAGCCCAAACAAAATGCGAGTTTCGGGTTTTGAGTTTCGGGTTTCAAAGTCAAACACACAGATTCATATGAAACTGAACAGAATACGGTCTTTGAGTTTCAACGTGAAGACGGTATTTGCTCAAATCGGGTTAGGGTTTCAAACATGTTCAACTTTCGAGACCGAAACTCACTCATACAAATACATTTTTTCTTACACCAATAAATTTCGTAGTTCATAATTATTGATTAATACAGTGGAGGTAAAGAAACGGAATTTGCTAAAATTAGGGTAGCCTGCGTAGTAAGAAAACACTGGAGTAAAAAATAAAAAGATGGAAAGGTATATCAGAAAGAGTAATGATGGTAGAAATACAAATTACAAAGAAAGAATTGATAGGGGTGGTTGTGGCTTATGGCCTGAATGAGAATGCGGCAGAAGAGGTTAAGGATATATTTTATAAACAACTTTATCAAAAGAAACGAAGACGCGAGTTGTCAATGTATGTCAAAAACAAAAACAAAGAATACAGGTACAGGAAATGAGATTTCGGAGAAAAATAGAGGGATGTAGACTGATCGATAAAATCAGGAACGAAAAAATCCGAAATAACCGAAGTAGGTAACAGATATTTAAAAAAAAATGGAAACGAATCAATTAAGATGGCTTGGACATCTACTACGCATGCCAGAAAGTAGATACGCAAAAATAGGATACAAAATGCAGATGGAGGGAAAAAGAAATAAAGGAAGACCAAGAATAAAATGGGAAAAAAAGTGAGGCAGAGACTAGAAGAAATGGGAGTCAGCTGGAGAGACGTGCCACAATTAGCTAACGATAGGCAGGATTGGAGAAACATAACACATACAGGTACATAGAAAAGCATACCTCGACACCGAAAAATACAAGAGGAACCAATTAAGAAGATAATTATTGATCTGAGAGCAGCACTTCTACAATTACGGTTGGCATTCGGCATCGAATTGTTTGTGTTTTGATTTAATGGAAGATTTCGAAGAAAGATTGATCGAGGCTGTGGCTGGTCATAGGGCTATTTACTGCTTTGAATCTGAGTACTGCAAAAAAGACAAACGAGCACATTTGTGGAAAGATGTTGCGGCGGTTTGAATGTATTTATTGGGGTCCGTATCGAATTCTTTTCCAGTTTATGATTTATCTGCCGTAATATACTATCAAAGTTGTTTGATGTCATTCGACACATTATGAAGAACTCGTCATGGTCGCTTTCCTTGCAGACTTTGATTATTTGTTTTGAATAATCCATGCAGTTCTCTCGTTCTGTATACTTCTCTCAGCCACCATCTACTATTCACACTTCATAGTTTTGTAATCAAATCGAGATATGACAAAAACGATTAATAAACTAGCAACAGAATTTACTCGGTCTCCATTTTAGTGTCAAATGTCAAGACGAGTTTTAGGTTTTGAAAAACTCGCATTGTGTTTGCAACGAGTTTCAAAGACCATTTTCAGTCTCCAACCCAAAACTCAAAACCCGAAACTCGCATTCTGTTTGGGCCTTTAAGCATTCACGAATTATCATCAGAAAAACTGGGGTCCACCACACAAATCCCAAAACAAAAATGTTCTGTTGTATATTTGGTGGAAGTGTTCTGGCATAATTCAAAATACATGTTGTTTGTTTTTTTGTTTAAACCAATATAAATTAAACAGTTCTTTAAATATTCCCAAAAGTTAGGTAAAATGGACTTATATCGGGTGATTTATTTTGATTGTCGCACCCCTATAACTTTTTTTTAATATCAGATTTGTCATTAATTGTTCGCGCACAGTCGTTAGTCATGATTGCATATCCTTTAACGATTTGCAACAAAAATTACTTCTTTGCAAAAAGACGAAAATAAGCAATCAAAGCCACAATTTTTTCGAATCGGAAATTTAATTACACTTTAGAGTTAAAATTACTTTCAAAGCAACTCAGTTTTTCCTTTATGATTTTTTCAATTTCGACTCCTAAACAATTTAAAAACTTTGCCCTCCTACTTTGTTTCAGCCAGGATAAAATCAATCTTTTTTAATTAAACACGTTAACTTACATAAATATGAATCACTCAAGTTAATATCAACGTTAGTTTGTATTTCACTCCCAACTTCTTACGGAAATAATCTTCCAGAAGTTATTTAACTCAAAGTGTTGGGCCGTAGATTAAATTAACAGTAATTAAATCTTTAGCAGAAGTGCACACTAGTGCAAACTGCTTAGTACCTTGACATGCTAGTCAAGTTGAATATAATTAACAGGACAGAAGCAGTTTGATGTGGTCTCCAGAATTAAGTGATAACAAACATGCAGACAAACTAGACTGGAAATTTCAACCGGGACGACTGTGTAATTCCATAATAAAAAGATGGCGTGATTACGTCATACAGGAATGTTCACTTCAATGCGATTTTCTGCTCAGCTTCACCGGTCCATGGTCCAACGTGTACTAAATTATAATTTAAACATGGAAATTCACAAAAATGGTAATTAGCATCGCTTTGTAGGTATATTATACGGGCATTTGCAATTTTTTTCATGGACTATTTGTCGTTTCATTGTTTAGCAGTATAAGGGAAAAAACTCTATACGAGATGAGCCAGCAAGAGTAGGTAGACGTTTTTTTACTTGTGATAGATATTCAAAGGATGTCATTGGATTTTTTAATTGCAAATTATAAAAATAGTTCTTTTATTCCCACTTTATTGTTTAAAAATGGTTTTGCAAAAGTTATAGCCGTGCTACATAAAAATCTAACTTGCTCGCTGCAAAATATTTGCAACAGTGTTTTATAATAATTATTGAATCGCTGATTGTAAAAACAACCAAAGTCAATTTTACCTAACTTTTGGGATTATTGAAAGAACTGTTTAATTTATATTACCTAAGGTTTCACAAAAAAATCAAATAACATGTATTTTTGAAAATCTACTGAGGTGTTATTAAAATTGATCCATTTCAATTCTATATTTTTTAAATCACTTAATTATTCCAATTAATAATAAATGGACTGACTGGTTGTTTTTGCAATAAATGTGATTTCAGTTTTGAGAATCCCTTTATTTCAAGGTAATATACCGAGTGTTTCTTAAGTATTGCAAAAAAATTCGGGAGGTGATTCCTTATTGCATATTAAGGGGGATCTTTCATATAAAACTTTCTCCTTAGACGTTTCCCTTAAAGGAGAGTTAGAAAGTTAGGTTTTTATTTTATTTCTCCAATTTGTATTAATGATATTTGGTATATGTTTTATCTTTATTAAAAGGTTTCCCATAGTAATATTTTTAAACATCTGCCACCTTCACAGGGAGTTGAAAAGAACGACTTCTGTTGTTTTTTTTAATCAGAACTTTTTGGTCGGTTGAAATTTCGATATTAAAAAACTTTTTTTAAAGCTTGATTTGTTTAGAAACTTTTTTTAAAGGTTGATTTGTTTAGAAACTTCTTTTATTCTTTAGTTTTTTCGTAAAATCTACCGTTTTTGAGAAAAAATAAAATAATGTACCATTAAATATTCCAATATAAAACGATTCATTTTGGTGGTTGCCATGGTTTGTTTATTTTATATTGGGTAGAACTGACGGGCGTTTTAGCGTTGTCGCCGCGTAAACGGTTTACGAGAAAAACTAAAGAATAAAAAAGTTTCTAAACAAATCAAGCTTTCAATAAAAAGGTTTTTAATTGCAAAATTTCAACCCACCATAAAGTTCTGAATTAAAAAAAAACAACAGGGGTCGTACTTTTCAGCCCCCTGTGAAGGTGGGAGATGATTAAAAATATTACTATGGGAAATCTTTTAATAAGTACAAAACATCTATCAAATATCATTCTCCTACATATATCCAAATTTGAGAAATAAAATAAAAACCTAAATTTACCCTTCGCCTTTAGGGGGGTGTAGCTCCGAAAGGAAAGATAATTTTAGTGAGGAGCTCTCATATCAAATATACAAAATCGCATAACCGTTTTTTTACTAACAGAATCTGTCTTGGGGAATAATCACAAATGAACGGAAAACCTATTCGGAGACGTCAAATAACATTTCGGACGCAATGAGAACCACGAACCCACAAGATAATACATTTATATGAATTCAATTTCATACAGATATTTTGCGCATCCTTTAAAGTTTTGTTTGCATATAGAGTGAGTATTATATAGACGTCATTCCGATGTATTTGGTGTCAGATAAGGTTATAAATGTCTACCCCGTTCACCTACACACAAAAGTAAATGCATGAATAGGTTATAAACCCTGTTCGCGTTTGATCTTATTGTCGACCGCGCGCAGCGCGGCTGATTTATTAACGGCATTTAATTTGCCGTTGAAAACTACCGTAGGTGGCTTGATAGACAAGAAACATTTACCACCTGTCGATTTGTGTTTATAATACTTACGTTATTACTTTTTCTTTTGTAATTCCAAGCGCCGAAGTCGTAGATATTTAACTCATTTTGGCAAAAACAGTTTTGTAAAAAGGAGAGATAGTCTTACTCATGTTATTTTAATTATTATGTTTGTTATACCGTGATATCAAAAATTATCTTGATCAAAGCTGCTCATGGATTTTAAAATAATTTTCGAAGCCAGTATCGTGCATTTGTGTTTATCATTTTTTGATTGTCAACATTTGTGAAGCACTTCTGATGAAGTTCCTTTTTCTATTGTAATCTTAAGCAGTTTTTGAATCATTTTAATTATGGTTTTCACCACATGACAAAATAGTCAGTTTATGTTTGGACAATTTTCCTAAGCTTTTTCCAGACAGCAGTAATAACAACGGACTTTTATGAATGTCTTTATTATTATTATTACTATTATTATTATTATTATTATTTCCGCGGAGGAGGTCCCCTTTCGGGTTCCTGTACTGCGACCTATTGGTCTATCGAACTCTCTAGTGATAGCCCCTTAAAGAAGTCCTGTGTTTTTGAAAAACTCCAGGATTTTTCTTAAGGGTGTTTTTCTTAACTCTTCTTGGTTGGCTTTTGCCATCCCTAGAAGTCTACGCCCGCCGATAGGGTCTGAATCCTTCACACTGGCATATTACGTGAAGAGGAGTTTCTTCTTCTTCACCACATCCTCTATATATATATCGCTCTCTGAGAGCCCTATTATGTAGAAGTTTGTTTAGCCCACACTGTCCTGTGACGAGTCCTGTGGCTGCTCTGATGTCTACTTTGCTCATCCTGAGCATTTCTTCTGTCTTTTCTTTGGAGACCATTGACAGGATAGCCTTAGAATGGGCTTGTCCTGCAACTTTTTTCCAATGAGCATCGTGCCCTTGTATTAATATGTCATTTAGACACCGCTTGACCGTTTAGACAATTTTCCGAAGCTTTTTCCAGACAACAGTAAAAACAACGGATTTTTATGCATGTCTTAGAAATTGTGTTGGTGAGTTCGCGAAACTGACTTTGTGAAAAGGTGCTGGCCAACCGTACGTACAGAAGAAGTGGTTTATGACGTTCGTCAACGTATGGAACCAGAGCCTACAAAACCTTTGAAACATCTCTCTCAAGAAATTGTACTTTCTTATGGAACATGGCGAACGATTGTAAAGAAGGGCTTGGACTTGCATCCACATAAGATGAATCATCTCAAGCCCTTTTGCCAGCAGACCGCCCCAGACGTCTTGCGTACTGTAGTGGTTTGTCAATAATTTAATGATGGGTTTAACATTTTTTTCTGACAAACATGGTTTCATAATTCGGAGTACTTTAATTATTAAACTTTGCGGATATGGTGCACTGATAATCCGCATATTTTTGTTAAATCTCCATTACATGCTCAGAAAATTGGTGTTTGGAAGGCAGTTTCTAGCAGAACAATAAATGGGCCCTTTATTTTTTCAT
Source organism: Elmis aenea (assembly GCA_947652605.1). NCBI lineage: Eukaryota > Metazoa > Arthropoda > Insecta > Coleoptera > Elmidae > Elmis > Elmis aenea. The sequence continues at coordinate 41,229,213 of OX393580.1, read as the reverse complement.
CGTCAATGCTGAGAGGTACAGAAAACATTTTGACTGAATTTGTTTAACAACTACACGATGATGAACTTTAGCATGGCTTTTTTTCAGCTCATACGGCACGAGAAATTATAGCTTTTCTTTACGAGTTAGTTTTCATACACACAGGTTAAGTTTCCTCTGAGAACCATTATGGACTATATTGTGTTGCCTTACCTAAAAATAGGATTTTTAGAACTCCTGTAACTGGAACAGAGAATTGTTGAAGAATGTGCAACCATGGCGCCAGTAATAATGCTTTTGATAGTATAAGGAGGCCCGTAAACTTGTTCATTGAACAATGGGAGGGACAATTTCAGCAGTTACTTTAATTTGTCTTTAGCTTGCTAATAGTCTTTTATGTTGATTTTCAAACTTGTAGTTTAATATATTATTTGGTTGGATTGTATTTCCTATTGACGAAAAATTAAATAATTCTTCATGTCATCTTTTGATTGATTTTTTATAAAGCACTCAATGTCCTGTGCATAATATCTACGTCGTCGTCGTCCCCTTTACATGGTTTAGGCCATCAGGCCTGTTCCGGGTCTACACTGCATCGCTTTCTGGTCTGCCAACATCACATCTTCCACATAGTCTATAGGAGAGTGCTTGCTTTGGAAGGCGTGTGTCGTTCATCCTGCTCATGTGGTGTTTTCATTCATTTCGGTACTGTATAACTTAGCATCTGGTGCCTCCATTTCTAGTTCTTCCCTTATATCCTGGTTCGATATTTCGTTCCAATCGCCAATAATGATGGCATAACTGTTTTGGTTGATCTTATTATGTTGTTGTTGCAGAGTTTTGTAAAACTGGCAAGTTTCATTTTATTCTTGAGGCTTTCGCGGCCGTTATCCATAATACAATCTTGGTTTCCGGGTTTGGAACCGCGTCTTTTATATTTAGAAGTAGTTGACGTTTCGACCATTGTGTCTTGGTCTTTTTCAAAACGACTGACAGTCGTTTTGAAAAAGACCAAGACACAATGGTCGAAACGTCAACTACTTCTAAATATAGAAGACGCGGTTCCAAACCCGGAAACCAAGATTGTATTATGGCAAGTTTCATCTTTCTTCCCCTCTTGTGGTGCGTATACGCCAAGAATAGTTACTGGTTTTCTGTTGATTGTGAGCTCGACATTCAAGGTTCGTTCACTTATATGTTCATACTTTCTTATTAATTTTTTTCATTTGCTATCGAACATCATTGCCATAATATCTACATACACTTAAAATATATAGGTGTAGGTGGTAATCTAATAAGCAGTAAAAGTGAACTGCCATTATCAAGATGATAAATACACAGATAACAGTATTATTTTCGAGACCCTTTTTCATTTTTGTTTTGTTTAGGACCAATTGTGGGTTACAGGCTGTAAAATGTTTATAGTCGTTTATTTCTTTTTCACGTCCTTTTATTTTATAGCCATACAATTTGAGCGTATTTTGCATCTAAAGTTTTAACGCATTTTTATAAAAAAAAGTATAAAATCTATCATTTTGTCTTATAGTACATCGATTTATGGTTTATAAACAGTCAACGTAAAGCTTTATTTTTCTGCTAACTTTCAACACTAAATACGAATTTACTTCGCGTACGCCAAATAAATCAGTAGAATTTAAATTAACTCGACTAGCAGTTTGTCTGTTTTTCTATTGGCCACTTCCTTGATATCATAAATAGGAAAGACTTGTCAAAATCAAACTTTTAAGATATTTTGTGTTTTATTCCGCATTTGGTAGGTAGGTACTAATTTGTAGGCAAGTTAATATTAAAAATTATTGTGGCTTGATGTTTAAGGTATCTACTATTATTGAAATCTTTTGGCAAGATCAAATTAATTCGTACTTTTTTTTTCAAAAACCCAGTTAAAAAATAATCAATTTTTTCATTGGAACTCCTCCGCAACTCTTACGAATTCATGAGAATTTTAAGTGGCCCCATAATTCTAGATACACTTGTAAATCGAGGTAAACGAAGACGCTGGTGCAATGGCACTCTTTTACATACCTGCCAACGATCAAAAAGTTAAAAGTAAAATATATTTTTCTGTTTGAATGCATTTGCTCTCCTTTGATAATAAATTATCAACAACGTATAGACAGAGTTTGAACACACGTTGATCTAGCAGTTTAACCAAAGAACAAAATTAGGTAAACCATTTCCTCCTCTATGAAGTTGTTGCGTCATACGATAAGGCACAAAACAGTTTTGTTTGAAACATAAAAAATGCGGATCTAATATTTAGGCATTCTTAATGAAAACTTGGACAACAAACTCATTTAAAACCAGTTTACAGTGCTCGCCCTATAGAAGGTCTAACATTCTTAAAAAATACTGTAGGACAAATTCTCATAGTAGCAATAACCTTTAACATGAAGGAGATACCTTCTCCCCAAGTTTGCTGATACAATTATGAAACAACCCGTATAAGTTTGCTCTTAGTTACTACTAAAATTCTGACCTAGAGTTAAATTTGAAGTAGCATGAAGTAAGTTTGACTTTAATGTGCTTAAATGGACTATTTAAAAATAAAACAAAAAGTGGTTTAACCTCAAGGCAAGGAAACAAAATTCCACAAAGCTCTTTGTAAGAACATTCCTTTATGACACCGGCATTTAGAAACCGCGTTTACAGCGTATGTTAGAGTTGCACATGTAACATTGTTTAGCAAACTCGGTAAGTAAATTGAAATCTTGTAGCCCACTGAATCTGACATTTTAAGACCGGCTAGAGCCAATTTTAAATCTGTGCATATTTGAAAACCAAACGAATAGGTAGGTATAGTTAAAAGATGTAAAAATTTAAGTGATTTCTTTTTAAAATTTTAATCCGCAAGAATATCTGGTTACTGAAGCGATATATTTTGGAAAATATAAGCATATTGGGGTTAAAAATTAAGTAACATAGGTACATATATAGATAAGATTGTGCTATGGCCAATCATAGCATACGCATCTGAAACAAGGGCTGAAAAGAGACAGATCTTTTAGTTGAAATAAGAAGACAATGCGAAAACAGCTTTTTACTGTGTAAGAAATTCAGTCAGATTATTAACCAAAAAAGTAATATTTTTGTTTTTTTATTGTGTAGTGAATCCAGTGGCTTAGCGAGGGGGGCAAGGGGATATCGATGCCCCGAGCGCCAGTTTTGGGTGGCGCCGCGAAGACAAAATATTTTTGCGTTTATTTCACTTATTTAAAGCCAGAAAACTAAAATGACCAAATTGAAACATTTTATGAAGTATTGCTTGCAAAAATGTAATTACATGAGAAGGTTAGCATTCTCAAAAAAATTTAATAAATACATTGTTAATAGTTTCTTGGTAAACATTTTCTGTCTTTTAAAAACGCATCTCAGTTTTTGTAAGTAAATTTCTTTATTTTGTATGATGAGACACACAAATTCATTACTTCATTAATTAATCAATCAAATAATTATTCAACTGTGTAATTTAAATACGAAAATAACATTGGCGATAAGTTTAACTACTTTAATAAATTTGGTATGTACTGTGATAATTTAGCATGATTCTTAAAAGTTGCAAAGATGTTCTCTTAAAACTATGTTATTAAAGCCATTGTGAATTCCTACAATAGAGGTTCGAAAAAATAACTCTCTGTTTGAATTTGTCTCGCTTTAAAACAATAAAATTTATTACAAACCTACACAAATTCTTTGCGATTGTAACAGACCTTTAAAAAGTTTTACAAATTATAAACTTTGAAAACGTTAACTTTTATTTGAAGCGGAACATGAAGAACTCGATCAACATTTGCATTATGTAAAGAATTTCAGCATTGCGAACAGAAAAAGGAGTTTTGATTGCCAAACGAATTCTTTACATAAGTTAGATGCAATTTTCTAAAAAGTAACCATTGTAGCAAATTATTTGATTATTAAATTCGCCATTTTGATTTTATAAAGTTACTTATTGTAATAACTTCTCAAGTACATACACTTTTAACTTATTAAGACATTTGGTTTGACGCCATTATAGGAATTTTAGAGCGAGCCTCCGGGGGTTCACGAACCACTGGTTATGAACCGCTCTTCTAAACCAGTACAAAACATTTGATAAAATTTATTTAAAATAAACACTACTGTTGTGTTAGTAGTTTTATTTAATTATTCCTCTACCGTCAGGTGTAGGACTGTTGAGTTGTGTTCTGCTGACTTTCTTCTGCTTGTGATAGCTTTTTTTTTAAAATTTTTCCATTTGATGTTTCTCTCCGTTGTCGCTTTTTTAACTACGTCTTGCAAGGTTTTTCTCGGCTTACTTCTTTTGTTTTTTTTCCTGTGGTCTTGCTTTATAGGCTATTCTGGTTAACCTTTCTTCTTTCATACGATAAATGTGACCCAACCATCCCAACTGTATTTTTGTTTCAACTCTTTTTATTTTTAATTGTTCTCTATATGTTTCAATTCTGATTCAATCTTTATTGGTTTTTCCTTGGATTATTCCTTGGATTTTTCTTAGAAACCTCATTTCTGCTGCATTCACATGGCTACTATTTTTGTTTGTGAGTGTCCGAGTTTCACTTCCGTATGAAAATGCCGGAGTTGCAACCTTTTTTACCACTTCTACTTATTTTTTTTGGTTTTTGGACTTTCTTATTTATAAAAAAAAGATCTTAAATTATTAAACGTTCTTCCCACATTTCCTGTTCTTTCGCTTATTTCCTTGATCACTCCTAAATATTTAAAGCTATGTACTTCTCCCAACCTTAGACCGTCTAAGGCAAGGTTGGCCTCAGAGGCGGATCTACATAAGGACTTATAGGGCTTAAGCCCTGGGCCCCCCAAGTGTCAAAGTCCCACAAAAATTGAATTACTATCATACATTTTTAATACTTTTTCATTAACAATGAGCACTTATGGTACAGTAAAAAACAATTAATATTAATAATATAATAAATAAGATATAATGTTTGTCATTCAACATCATTTCATAAATAAATACACTTCAACTCTGACTTTGATGTTATTAAAAATGAATTTTAAACCCCAATTTAGAGATTTTTAATTTAACAAAAAATGGGGCCCCATTGGACTTCAATAAGCCCTAGGCCCCGAAAAACCTAGATCCGCCCCTGGTTGGTCTGATTTAAATCACGATTTAAATCATGAATTTAAATCAGCTGATTTTTAAAAATTAAAATCATGATGTAAATCAAACTTTATTTTTTCCACGATTTAACGTCACATAAATTAAATGCACGTTTTACTCTTTCATCCGCTTAAACAACCGCTAGTAAAATACGCCGGAAATTTTGCCTATTGGCTTCTTATAGATCGGGGAGAAATAAAGTCTCTACAGGAATATTCTTGTTAGAGACGCATTCCGGTAGATTTACTTTGTAAATTTTCACAATAATTTTAATTTTAGGGTCAAAAGATGTACAGCCCCATTCAAAAAGTCTGTAACAATTGGAAAAGTTTTTTATTATCGATTTCTCAGAAAATTTTATTCTTGAGAAAAGTTGGTGCATGGCCTAAAACTAATTTTAAGTTAAAAAAAAACTCGATAAAAATCATACGACACTAGCTTAGCGATTTTAGAAATATTAGAAAGATTAAAGTGCCCTTATTTTAAGAGGTTTAAAAAAAATTTAAGAGAAAACGATATTTTATATTGAGTAAAATTTTTAAATTCTAAACATTTTTGTAACTTTTTTAAAATTTTTAAAATAAGAGTCCTTTTTGGATGTTAAAATTACTTCAAAAATAAAAATTTTAACGTCATATTTCACCTTTGGTCGTATTTTTGAATTATAAACAATCTTTTCCTAGGAAGTTTTTTTTGTAATCCTTAAAATAAGGCCCCTTTCCTCTTGTGAATATCTCTGATATCGCTAACATCTTGTATCGTATACATTTTTGTGAGATTTTTTTCGTCTTTTAAATAGTTTAGGTCATCCACCAACTTTAATCAGGAATAAAAGTTTCTGAGAAATTTTTAGGAAATTGCTTTTTGATTTGTTGATACTTTTTGAATGACCCAGACGATATAGGTAATGCAGCGTGAATAATGAATAAATTAGTTGTAAAAAGGGGTTTCTTAAAAAAAAAAATTTTGATTTTTTAAATAAAAATCAAATTTTGCCCAACCCTGGTCTAAAGTATCTAATGTTATTACAGTAGTTTTATTGAGTAAATTAATAATGTAGTACAGTCAAAATTGGAAAAAGCTTTTTGAATAAAAATAGCTGTCCTGCATTGCACGGTTTTCTTGAAAACCTTATAGTATAGTTCAATTTATATGCCCGAACCAAACACGTCTAAAAATAAATATTACAATGCGAATTTCCCACGAACAAATAATCTAAAAGCCAATGCACTCGCCGAACTAACCCATTTTAAAACACATACATCTCCGACTTCACTTCAAACTTCACCGAGTTTTGCAAAATTCAAATAATTTCATTTGCCATTCTAAGAAAATCCGTACCTATATTGGACAGAATCAAATTTGCAAACACATTTAAGGACAACGGTGAACATCCAAAGGAAAACTTTACAAGTTTATGCAAGTCAAAGCTTGTGTAGTTTTCGATCTTTGACCAATCAAACTTGCAATATAGATTTACTTTGTATTCTTAGGTCAATCCCTTATCATGCACCATCACAGTAGCCTTTGACGCTCGCTCGAATGACCACAGGCGAATCTGCATGCAAAAGCGTATAACAAGCTAGTTGGTTATGAAAATATTCTGCAAGAGAAGGAAAACGTAAGGAGATAGCTGAGAATCTAAGCTCCTTATAGGTTATTTGTTCATAAACGGGACTAGTCAAGAAAGTTATTAGGCGAGACTCTTTATTGAAACGTCTTAATGTTTGCGTGGAGAAAAGTCTCAGTTCCATTCACGTCATATTCGGGTAATGGAAGTTTTCTGATGTAATATAAAGCGGTCGTGAACATTCGCCAGCGGAATAAATGTGCCAATAACTTGGCGCAATATGAAATATTGCTTTTGTATTTTACGAGAACGAAATAAACATTTGAAAAATTGAGGTAAAACTGGTAAAAGTTAATTACAGAATTAATAAGAATCGTTCAATACCTTAACCCTTTAACTGACAAATGCATTTATATGATTATTTTACGACAAAAGTGTAAATATAAAAGTTGTCAAGAATCAAAAACTACATAAAAGTCTTGGATTCAATATTTTTTTAGCATTTCCGCTTCTTCTGAAAAACATGAACAAAATTGCCCAATTTTAAATTGTTATAGGTAGTTTTCACTTTTCTACTATTATTTGAAATTTTTATTGCATAAATCATTCTGAAATAAGAGTATAAGCGTTATTATGTCTTGCAAGAAGGTTAGTTTATTGTGATCCAAAATTTAAAAGTTCTAAAGATTTTATTACTCGGAAAATAATAGTTTAAAAAACAAAATCCACTATAGGATGCCACAAACACATTTATTGGGGCTTTGTACAATTATTAATTGCATTAGAAACCAGTTCTAATGACCGTTAGTTGTATAAGCTAAGAAGAATATATGTTTTTAACTGTAGCAGGAGCCTTTAAATTTTTTATCTATTTTTTATTTTTTTAAATTTGTGGTTTAATGACACTTCAACTGTAGAGGTTATTAGTGTCAGTGTAATGGAGGGGGAGGGGAACAAGGATAGCGTGGGTAAGGGAAGGGTAGGTGGAAGTACTGTCACAGCATTTGTCTATGGGTCAATCTAAATCTAAACAGATGAGTCTTCCTTAGGTATACACACATTTTACTGTGCTTACCTTTATTAATAACAATCATAATCTCAATGGCAACAATGGTAACCGTAATAAAATTTGTTTATACCTAAGGAAGATTCAGTTGTTTAAAATGATCTATAGTAGGCAGGGGTAACCACCTGAAACCCCTACTTTGACAGGCGGCCTCGGGATTCGAACCCACAACCTCGCGATTACTCGCTAGGCTATTTTACCAGCCATCCACCGAGCTCGGTCTTTAAATTTTTGTTTTCGAAACTAGAGAAGGTTAACTATAAACTAAATAAGGAGCCTCTTATTGCAATTTAAGAAAAAAATAAGTAAAAGAAGAAGCAATAACAGATATTTTAATAAATTCTTACAAAATCTTGCTTGCAAAGAATAAGATAAATATTTTTTTTCTTAATTAATCCCGAAAAATAAAATTTAATAAATTGTAAAGAAATGTGAAATAGATTCTTTGCTAGTTGTCAACAGTTAGATTTTGACGAATAAGATGTTAATAATGATGCAATCAATAAAAATGAAGAATTGTCTCTTCCAGGGCATCAGGGGCAAACTTAAATAAGGCGCGTTTTGGCCTGTTACAAATTTAAAAATCATAGAAAACACTTTTCGGTAATAAAATGCATATTATATCACAACAGTAAAAATACCAAAATATTATTAAAACACAGCAATTTTTAATTAGATGATTAACCCAGTGTTGCCAGATATATTGGAAATTGGCGCCCTGGACACGTGCCTCCTGCCCCTGTCTTTCCACGGCCCTGGTCTCTTTAAGAACAATTGAATTTATACGAAACAGAAAGTGTGAGAGAAGTGAAACCTGGTGTTACTAGCAAATATCAGATTATTAAAAAAGAATTTTATATATTGTAAAACGAGTACAAGAACAACAAATTTGGAACTACTTACGGATGCCTTTTTCAAGATAAACCCTACGTCTACACAAAATGAACGCAATTTTTCTATTGCTAACGATTTTGTTAGGAAGAAGAGAAATCGATTGTCCAAAACTACTTTGGATGCGCTATGTTTTTTTTTTAAATGAACAATAAACGCATTACATTTGTTTTGCAATCAATTTTTTATCTAGATATTGTATTTTGTGTTAAGATACTAAATAAAATACACTCCTATTAATTTAGTATTAAAGAGTGATATTTCTTTATCGATTTTAGTAGCAGGAGCCACTCAATGAAAGAGATTTTTCTATGTTTTCTAATTACTTAAACAATGGTTATAGGGTTTTTGTGAACATGTGTTAACTATTGGAAACTTTGAATCTTTAACACTGCAAACTCACAATTATAACAGGTTCACTAAATCCAATTGTTCTATTGAGCTAATTAAAACTGGCTAACTATTAATAAAAATGTCTGTCCCAAAATATTAATAGATATTTCGCACACAATTTAAGGCAAATAAAATTCAAGTTTAATTAGATTAAAAAAACACAATTTTTATGTGTGACTCGTAGATTGTAATTAATCGATTTGGCCAATTAAAAAAAGTTTCAATTAAAGTGATACAAATTGCATACAACAATCTGCAATAGCAACAGATGCGTTACGTTTAAATACAATGTATTTCCTTTAATGTTTTTAGGAATATTGCTGGTTAAATAATTCTCATTATGTTCGCAAAAAGACTCAACTTTTAAACGCTCGCATTTTTTTATTTAGATGTCCTGCATCGTAAATGAAAGGCGTTCTAGAAATTTGCTTTGATGGTTATATTTTGACGTAGCAAGCTGTCAAGAACACATGTACAATTTCACAAATGCGATCATTCTCATAAATTACTTTACGTTTTATCTTGTCAGAGGAGGCCAAAATTAGATAAAAAAATAAAATTGATGTACCTTTGCAAATATCACTCGAAATAATACACGTAATATACTCAAATGAATACTAAGGCTCTTTATATTTATGCCTAAAAATGGTAATACAAAATATTCTAGAGCCATAAATACTTGTTTTTTTTTTTATGGTTTAACACCAATTATTTAATAACGTTTTCATTAGAGTAGATACAAACAAGTTTTAAATACAAAAGTAGTTTGGCATCACAACTTTAATACTCCTGTATTAACTTTTAAATATACTGAGTGTTTAGTTTTCTAAAACCAACATGTCACCTTGTTATTTTAAATACAACACTTCTGCATATTTATACGTTTTCGTGTAAACAATTTAATTGCCTTTACAAAATGTTAGGCATGTTTTAAACAGAAAATTCACATTTCTCGAGTTATTACGAATTTAATAATTACTTTACAAAAATGGTGGAGGTCCGGGTATTGTTTAATGCAAATTAATTAATATCTGTTATTAAAGTAGATACAAAAATGTTTTAGAAACACAAGATGTTAGGCATCATAAGCTACATAGTCCAGCGTTATTTTTAAATATACATATATGTATATTAATTTTTTTTTTTTTAACTCCCACAATATTACAATATGTCCCAAATGAACATTCAGTACCTAATTTATATGAAACTTTAAAATTTAAGTGAGTTTTAGTTTCATTTAAATATACTGAGTGTTTAATTTTCGAGAACCCTCACGCAACTTTGTTGTTTTAAATGCAACACTCTGTATATTTTTGCGTTTTCTTGAGGATAATTCAATTACCTTTAACCCGCGAGCACACGCGTACCTGTCTTTTTGACCGGGTTTGTAAATATTTTAATAGAACTTCTACATTGAAGGGGTGAGGATGTTAAGTCTTTAGCAGTGTGTCATGCACAGTCTGTAGAGTGTGTAGATGTTTTTCAGGAAGTTACGTGTTGCCGTTTGAAAGTTGTAGGTGTCTTTTTAACACCCGGTCAATTACACCGGGACGCGTGTATAGACATCCACTCAATGCAGAGAGAGATGCAATAGATTAATTTGCCGCGAACATGCATTACAGTACTGCATTAATTGTCCTAATTTAACCAATGCGCCAGGTACTTCCACTTAAAAACGTTTAAGAATTAACTTTTTTAAATAAAGTATTACTTTTCTTTGTAATTTGCATTTTTATTTGGCATTAATTCACATTAATCCATACCCGGTCAATTTGACCGTGGCGCGTGCTTCCGTGTAAAATTTTTCGCGCGTGCTCTCACGGGTTAAAAAACGTTGGGCAAGTCCTGTACCTAAAATTCATTTTTCTCGAGTTACTTGTATTGCGATTTTATAATTTGTTTGAAGAAATGGTGGAGGTGTCGGGTATTTTTTAGCAGTAGGTAATGCAAATTAATTAATATCTCAGTTATGAAAGTATATTCAAAAATTGTTAACACGTTAAACAGCTTATTAATTAATAATAAATAAAAATCTTCAGCAAGGAATATTTCGATTACAAATAAAAACAACACGAGAAAATATTTTTTGTGCCAGAATTTTAAGATTTTTGCGAATATCGACAGCCATTCAATAATAAATTGATTGCTTTGAAAAATTTAATAATGAACTTAGAATTATTTTTTAGCTGTTAGGCACAATGTGAATTAATTAAAAACAAATTAGTAATCTTACTACTTAAAAGCCAGTCAAAGCGTGGATAAATTTTAATTAGCCTTTTATTTGTTAAAATCAATAATTTTTAATAAAACGTAAAATTTGTCGAAGCAACACCGTGAAGTCAAAGAGAAAATATGTTTTTTGTTTCAAAACAATTTCGCTAATAAGCAATTATTAAGACTTGTATCAAATTATGTTGTAAAATATTTAACACCTTTTAAAGAAATGAATAATTAAGTCTCTTTATTCAATGATTTAATTTTTTTAGATGGTATAAATGACGTTACCACATCAGGAGTCTTTTTTTTTCTTTAAAATTGTACTTAATATAATTTGTTGTACATTACAAAGAGAAGTGGAACACACTTTAGCCTCTTACAAAAGGACCGAATAATTCGAATCTATTTGATAAACCTTTTAAAGGAAAAGAGCTACCTTTTTACGTCTTTGTCAATTCAGCTCCATTACATGAAAGCAAAATTGTATCGATAAAATTACTTTCAGTGTTTGTGGTTCATCAGCAAACAAGAAGAAATTTCAGCTTTAGGTACTCTGAATTTAATCATTAATATATGTATATAACTTATAGCTCATATTTTGATAGCATCTCATGCCGACCGTTATGTCAACTGGATTTTATTTGTAAAACTAAGGTTGTTCAAACACAATAACACAAACGTAGCTAATCAGTTAATGTATTTATTTTCTATATAAAAAAAATATGATACAACCTTTAAACCTTTAAACCTGAATTTTGATCAAACAAGTATGAAACGACACACCTAAGAAATTTAAAACGTTTTTCATCTTTATGTGTGTAAACAACATAAAACTGCGCCTATGGGAAAGTAATTTTTATTAAAGTAATACTATTAAAAAATAGCCTACGAATCTGTTCCCATAAGTAAACTATGGGAGACACCTGAAAACCAAAATTTGCATTGGATTTATGTAATTGCCATTAAAAAACTTTACGAAAACGCAAAACACATATTCACTTCCGTTCGCTGACGATCACATAATTTTGGCAGAAGCCGAACAGGATGTTGACTACATGATAAAAAAATTAGTAGAAGAATTTGACAAGTTGGGTTTGAATATCAAAGTTAAAAACCGAAATATATGGTAATATTCCCAACCTCAATGTTTTGATAACGTATGCCTTCTTCTATAATACGTCTGCGGATAAACATTATTTTCTGTATCACGTATATTAATTCCTGTTTTTCTTTTTTAATCCTGTAAGCCCCAAATCGCACGCTATTACGATAAGCGTCGAAGCATCGTAACCAACATGTGTATCATTTACAACTCGCTGTAGTAATTTACAAAATGAGGATGCTATAGAAAAGCTCGATAAAAACTTAACTTAGTACATTGTGTTTGCGTGTGCAATGGGCCATTATTTTTATTGGCATTTTCGAAGATCATATAAATTACGTAGATACAACACTTTTGTTTTAAAGGTCAAAGAGTAAACTACAGATTTTTTATTATATTACCTTCTATAGTATATTTCTTTGTGTTATACCTATATAGAGGTAAAAATAATTCTGCTTTACCATTAAATCTTTTCGGTTTCCTAATTTGTTACCCTTAAATATCTATCAAGTAGCATAATGAATGGAAGAGTACAAAATGAACGTGACGCAAAAAAACTGCCTGTTTACCGTTTTGTCAGCCTAATTTTTTTTTCTAAAAAGATCTCCGCTCACCTATAACAATAAAAACTATATAACCACATGTTCTAAAAATAACGATCTTCAACATATTTTCTTTAAATATGCTTAACTAATGGGTTGTTATTATAAATTGGGTAGTAGAGATTTTTAATTAAAGCAATTGAATAACTTAATTAAAAGCAACTTTGTTTACTCAAAATAGATTTCATTCACTGCAATACATATTTGCCAATGTTTATTTTTTTATAAAGTTATCCAGATACTTGAAGAAATGAAAGTCTGTAAGAGCTAAGTCCGGAAAATAGGGAGGTTGGTCCAGAACCTCATATATTCATTTATTATATTGATGGTCTGTTTTGTCACGTGGGGGCATGCATTGTCGTGCAGCAGAACCACTCGGAATTTTCGACCATGTGCTAATGTTCCTCAATAACTTTTCGCGAACAAATTATATTTTTGAGCAAAGCATTTCCGAATTAACAGTCTAGTTCCGTTAAAGTAATTATAAGCAACTGATTAGCTTGAACAAATTTAGCAACTTTAACTGTTTTAAGTTTTATGGCGTTACTAGATTAAATTTTGAATTACAGTCAGTCTTTACGAAAAAGGGCCAAGATATATTTAAAATCCACTTTCAGATAACTAAAACGTTTTAAAACTGAATAGAGATTTAAATTACAAGTTATTTCTATGCAAAAACCGAAGGTAATCGATTTAAATTTGTCCGAAGTACCCAAATACCCGGAAGTCAACTATTCCTATTTGAATTAAGCAATTAAAGTAAAATACGATTAACCCTTTGCAGATTACAAGAAAAATAAATTAACGTTTGCAAGGATTACAAATTTTCAAACTTGCGCGCGTCGCTGTGTTGTTAAAAATCAATAAACACTCAACCAATCCGGTTCTGTCTGCGCGCAGTTCCACGACCTAACACTAACGCATTTTCTGTCGTGACAGTCATAGTTTTGTAGATGTTGTCATAACCTAAAATTACAAGCTGTCAGATGCACCCTAGTTATTTAAATAAATCGGTAATTAAATGATTTTAATGCCTATATTAGACTTATTTTATAAAACAACTATGTCGTGTAGTTTAAAAATGTGCTGTACATGTTTGGAAGCAAACGAAAACGAATTAATTGATATAAAGGATACCGATTCTGACCATTTAACCTACTTGGATAAATTAAGAGCCTGTATTCCGATAAATATGGTAAGGTTTATTGTGATAATTAAGTTACTGAACTAATTTTAAATAATTGTAGGACGACAATACACTTACAAAGATTTGTGAACCTTGTGTTAAACAGCTGCGAATATCGTATGACTTTCGTGAAATGGTTCTTATATCACAAGAAGCGTTCCAGAAGTTTTTGGAAAGAATTAAGCAAGAAGATAGTGGAGAAGTAGATAGAACAAGTAAAACAAGTGGAAGAGATAGCGGTGAGCTATTAGATACACCAATGTATATGAAAGACGAATATAGAGACGAAAAACAGTCTGTTCACGAACTAAGCTACATTAAACAATTACTAAAAGAGGTCAAGAGAGAGCGTTCTGTTAAATCTGAATTAAGCAACGGGAATACTAGTGATAATGACGATGATTATGCGATGGAAGAAAAAACTGAGTCGGAAGACGACTTAAATTCCACATATTTACATCAATGCTCAAAATGTAATGAGGAATTTTTAAAACTTAAAGAACTGAGAGCTCATAAATGTCCAGAAGCTGCCGAAAACGATACCAAAGAAAGTAAGTATAGTGAAAACGAATCCAAAACGAGACGAAGAAGGGGTCGCGCGAAAAAGTATGTCAAGAAGGTTAAACCGGATATTGACTATGAATGCGAATACTGTGCTGTGAAATTTAATAAACGATGGAAACTCCAGAAACACAAAAATAGGGTACATAGTGAGGATAAAAAATACATTTGCACTTATTGTAACAAAGCTTTTAAACAGTCGTATCATCTTCGTGAGCATTTAACGTCGCACACGGGAGAACGGAATTACACGTGTTCGTTTTGCGGTAAATCGTTCCAGCGTGTGTCGTCCATGCGGAGACACATACGGTCGCATGAGGCTGCCCCGGGGCAGAAGACGAAGAGAACTCCGTTTTTGTGCACGGTGTGTGGCAAGAGTTTTCCGTTCTCGAACGGCGTTCAACGTCACATGCGCATTCATTTAGGTATTAAAAATCATGAGTGTACTGTGTGCAATAGGAAATTCACCCAGTCCACCCATCTGCACGTACACATGCGCACCCATACGGGAGAAAAGCCATACATTTGCGACACGTGCGGTGAGGCATTCTCATTAAATGCGAGTCTCCAAAAACATATGGCTGTGCATGAGACTGTAGACAATAAAACTAGTTTATCGGAAGAATTAGCAGTCTTTTTAGTTCGAAGATGAATTCGTTTTAATCATAAGACTTTTCTTTATTCAGGGTTTTAGTGAATTGATTTAAAATTTAATGGTAAATTAAATGAATAAAGTATGTAATTATAAACTTTATGTTTACAAATGTACCTCAATACAAGGTATACCAACATTTTGAATATTTGAAATAATTTTATTTGCATTGTAGGAAAAAGCAAGTATTAAAGAGAAGTACAACATTTTCATAGTTTTTGCTATAACTTTTATAGGATGAGAAATTTTTTACTTTTTGAAAATTGATTGTAGCTCCTCTCATACTTACGAACAATTCATCTAATTTAACCAAGCCTTTATCTCTTATAATAAGCGAGATCCCTATGCTAGAAATGTTATCGGGGACACGCTGTATAACAGCTTGTTGTTTTTAGATAAAAACTTGTTACAGTAATAATATTTTTAATACGTTTTGTCCTACTTTACAAATTTGGAATTATTTCAAATATACAGGCCATAACTACCAGTGGCGTACGAATGGGAAACACAAAGGGTCTCTGCTCCCTGCTTGATATTAAAAGTTAATTTAGTTCACATGTTTTTGTTTAAATTTTTTTTAACTGGTCAAATCTTTTTTTTTTTGGTAATTTATTTTTTTGTTGACTTTAATTAACAATAAAAACTAGAACTAGTCGATGAAATAAAAAATTGGACACTTTTTTGTTGCAAAAAAGTGTCGTAATACCAGTTAAAATGTATACCATGTAAATCTCTCCTGTTAGTTGCTAATGTGGCTTATTTATTTTAACCCATAAAAAATGCATCATAAATTTTTTGAATTACTTGAGATTAGCACCAGAGTTACAAAACATGACATAAACAAGTAAAAAAAAAAAAAACTTCTTGGCCATGTCATTTTGTATACTAAGCTGGAGTGCTTATGAGCAAACTGCATTTTAAGACAATTTTTGCAATTTTGAATGTATTGTCATTTCTGTGGACTTTCCACCTTTTGCAGATAATACATTTTTGGTTGATCAACCTCAAAAAGTATTTTCAGTTATGGTGCATATTTTATGGTTAGATTTTGAAAACTTATTTAAACGAAATATTTTTATACAAGTCATTGTAGTTTTTTATGTATGTAAAGTAAATTTTTAAACAATTTGTTTTTAATTCACGTAACTGGTTTTATTGTTAGATTTAAATCAGTTTACATCGATTATTTGTACTTAACTAAAAACCTCTTTAAAAAAAACTGGTATGATCACTAAATCGCTTTTGCCATACATTGTATGTATTCGTGTGTAAAAAGCGTTTAAAACGCCGTTATAGGCATTCTATTATAGGTCTGGCGCGCACACACATTTCTTCGCGAAAATAGTCAAAACGGGTCCAGTGGACCCCAAAATGTGTAAATTCGTCGCAATCTCGAATTCATACCACGCATGGCAAAGGTTAACTGCTGAAATATTCTCTTAATATAAAACTATTGCTGTATACCTTTATTGTAATGCGTGAATTAAACAAAAATGTTTTATTTATACTTTATTGTTAACAGGTAAATATGTTATTAGAATGTTATTTTCGTAATCAAAATGATTTACAAAAATTTTAATGAAGTGTTTTATTTCCTACGAAGATATTTTGTAAACATGAATCAAAACCAATTATTATCTCATATAGAAACTATTTTATTTTATTGAAAAGGCTAAAACTGTACGAAAAAATGGATTTAAAATTTTCAACTACAAAATTTAGAAAAAAATGGGTTTTGAAGTGACTGTTGGTCTGTTTAAAGTTGTCCACTTTTGATTCTTAATCAGGCACGGTAAATAAATATAATACATAATTAAAAGCCGAGCAGTTTTTAGAAGTGCCAATCAAGACTGAAGCCGATAAAAACAAATAATTGTTTAAAATTTGCAAAAGTAGAGCTGTTTTAACTTTTGTATTGTGAAAATTGACCACAAAAGAATTATAAAGCTGCACAAAATATTTTTCTTACTTCGTCAAATATTTCGAAAATAACTTGAAGAGTCGAATTTGGACGAAAAAATTACTATTTTGTTATGACCACTGATGTAAATGACTCTTACCGTACGGCCTGCATGCATAGAAAGTGAGTCCTTACGCACGGTAAGCAAAAAGCACAGTTAAAAAAAAATGAACAAATTAGACTCGCGTCAAACACTTCCTGCATACCTAGTTAGTGAGTTATAACGCACAGTAAGCAAAACGCACACTTGTCTAGAAATGTCAAAGTACAGTTACGTCAAAATTGACAAGACAACGTAATTGGCCAAAAAATCGTATGTATTATGTAGAAAAAGTATGCTTCATAACCAGAGGTTTGGAGCAGTCCAATTTTTTAGTTGCTCCGCTCCGGCATCAAAATGCCTGCTCCAGCTCCGCTCCGCGCTCCAAATATTAATAAAATAAGTTTTTTTTATTTAAAAATTTGTTTTTTAAAACAAAGCTAAAATTTTATGAGATATGTGGAAATGGAACAAAAATTACAATATTTGACCCTAAGAAACAAGTGAAGTTAAATAAATGAACAAATTATTGATCTTCAAAAGTTAAAAAAAGAAAAAAAAAGTTCTTTAAAATTTTTCAAAATTCAAATACAAAATAATGAAAAATAATATTCAGAAAAGTTACATTATAATAATTTTACTTCAAACAAATCAAATTTAGTTTATTTATAATTTTATTAAATACTATACCCATGAGAATCATTCATTTAAAAAAAATATTGTAGTTTATAATAGTAAAGTGGAGCAGTGGAGCAATCAAAATTATTTGCTCCGGGCTCCACTCCCGCTTCGGGCAAAAACCCATTGCTCCACTGCTCCGCTCCAAACCCCTGTTCATAACACGAGTTTTTATAATTTTGTACGATTTATTTATTATATAAGCACATTTTTTAAAGAAATGATCAAATTAGACCCATGTCAAACACTTCCTGCATGCCTAGTCAGTAAGTTATACCCATTGAATAAAAAGATAATCTTTTTATTCAATGGTTATAACCACAGAACTTGTTATAACGCACGGTAAGCAAAACGCACACTTTTCTAGAAATGTCAAAGTAGGCTTACGTCAAAATTGACAAGACAGCGTAATTACATGTGTATATTAGCCAAAAAGCCGTTAAAATCGTAGGTATTATGTGATCGTAGAAAAAGTAAGCTACATAACACGAGTTGTAAAGCAATTACGCACTCGTGGAAACATGCACTTGCGGTTCCGTGCTCAACTTTTCCACTCGTGCGTAATATGCTTCTTACAACTCTTGTTATGTAATATACTATAACCAACTAGTTTTTAACGATAAATACTTAAAAAAATAAACACGTAAGTTATAATATTATAAACAATCATTTAATGTTTTAAATACCAAATTTATTGGCAATTTTTTTTGCACCTACCACAAACTTCAGGAATAGTTATATGCGAAATTATTTTGCTGTTTAAATAAGTGAAGATATTTTTAGGAACGATTTTTAGCGATATAGCAACGCAACCATTACCGGAAATTAGTTTGGAAATATGTTCTCAAATGGCTTTTTGGCGCAAATGTAGGAAACGAATGCAAGCAACCACAAATTCAGAATATATTGCTTGAAACCCGTTTGTTCTTGGGTAAAATTCAAACTAGGGGCGTTAAAAAATATGCAAAGAAAATTAACCAATTATCCGTTACATCACCTGCTTTCTGAATTACTCAATTACTTATACATTCAATTCAAAATGTGTAAGAAAATTACCTATTTTTCTCATTAAACGAAATACTTTAAAACATCACCGACGCTCTGAATCTAATCAGAACGTCTAAAACCATCATTCAATACCTTAACTTTAATTGGAGAAGACTAATTAAACTAATAACAACCTTTTTTGATCTAGCAGGACAAAAAAGAGTAAATAACGTCTTTGAAGCCACAGTGCGCCTTTGGGACCAACAATTATTGGTTCACAGAAACCTTTCATCATTTGTAGTGAAATAAATTGCCTTGCCTTAATTTTATTTTCGTTGGCCATCAAATAAAATACGAAATGCACCTACAAACGAGCACGGTGGTCTGTGAAATACATCAAACATACCAAAGACATGTTTAACAATACGAAAAGGACTAACAATGCGCACAGGAAAACACGTAATGCGTCGATTGAACTGCACAAAGCCACGGTAGAGGGTGATTATGTTCATTTGGAGGAAAAAGCTTCCACAAGAATTTAAAAAATAGGGCTACAAGCTTTAAAGACATGATAGCAAGCAGACCAGAAAATTTGCGCACTTCCACAACAGAACCATTATTTGTAATATTTTTCGCATATATTACAAATGAATTATCATTTTTAAAAAACTGGGCACAGCAGTTGGTACAAAAAATTCGTTAAGAAACGGTTCACTGAAAGATACTCTGAAATACTCACATCTAATGAACAAGCCCTACTCTCCAGCAAATTGAAACCGAAACACTGGTTCCGATACGTAGACGACACCTTCGTCATCTGGGAACATGGAAAAGAACCACTTCAAGATTTTCTAACACACCTGAACAACCTACACAAGACTTAAATTTACGATGGAGGAAGAGAAGAATGGCGCGTTACCCTTTCTGGACATACTGGTCAAAAGAGAAGCAAACGGAACACTTAGCCACAGCGTTTACCGTAAACCGACCCATACCAACCGATATCTAAATGCTGCATCACATCACCACCCGGCCCAAAAACAATCGGTGATCAACACATTAATACATAGGGCTAAAGAGATATGCACACCAGAAAACATCAAAGAAGAACTGAACATGGTCACGAGAGCCCTGCAAGAAAACGGTTACCAGCGTAAACAAATACTTCGTACCATAAAAAAACATGCCACGCCAAAAGAAGGAAAAGAAAAGAAAGAATGCATCGCTACGACTTACTTGCCCTACATCAGCGGAGTGACTAACAAAATATCAAAGCTTCTACAAAAACATAAAATCAAAACCGTTTTCAACGCTCCTTTGAAGCTCCCGAATAAATTAAGAAGAACACACGACACAGGACTACACCACGCGGGAATATATAGCATACCTTGCTCCTGTGGAAAAGTATACATAGGACAAACTGGCAGGAGTATACAAACGCGTCTCAAAGAACACGAAGGACAAACAACAAGAAAACAAGTCGATAAATCAGCGGTAGCAGAACACGCCCAGGGTACAGGACACAACATCCTCTTCAGATAAACAAAACTACTGGCCCGCGCAAACCATTTCTGACCAAGATTATATCGAGAATCATTGGAAATCATCAAGAACCCAAACAACTACCACAGAGACACAGGCATACAACTCCCAAACATCTGGAAACCAGTCATCACAAAATCACTGAGGCAGAACAAATCCATCAAGCGGAACGCCACGCCTCCACAAGCTGGATATATAAACCCAGCAACATCCCTCACAAATTAGTCGTTTTGAAAAAGACCAAGACACAATGGTCGAAACGTCAACTACTTCTAAATATAGAAGACGCGGTTCCAAACCCGGAAACCAAGATTGTATTAATGATTAACTGCTCTGTACAATTAAAAATGTTTATTATCTAGTCCAGCGGTTCTGAATCAGTGTCTATCAATGTACCCCTTGGCATTACTGTGAAGCGTCAGGCACCCCTTGTAAATTTGTTCATTTCAAAAGAACTTTATGCATAAAACATACGTATGGCACACCCGTCTTACGGTATTAATGCTATCATCCATATATGCGGTATATATTGCAAAACAGGTACCGACGCTTGGGCTTTTTTAGCTAAGTGACAAAAACGGCTTTGACTATGTTAGCTTAACATGCCCGGGTTATTTTACAACCATGATTTAATAATTTTCTAGTTATTGTATCATTCATACACGAGGCGTTGTTTTACTGTATTAATGTTATCATCCATATATGCTGTATATATTGCAAAACGGGTACCGACGCTTGGGCGTCTTTTCCTAAAATTGACAAAAACGGCTTCGACTGTATTAGCTTAGCATGCCCAGATTACTTTAGAATCATGACTTTAATAATTTTCTAGTTATTGTATCTTATACAAGGAAGTGGTTTTAAACTCGTTTCCATCAATGTACCCCTTGGCTTCACTGTGAAGCGTCATGTACCCGTTATCAGTTGGTCTATTTCAGAAGAACTTTATTTATTCGTAAAACACACGTTTTTTTTTTTATTATTTAAAATTTGCAATGCACCTAATCCAATAGATTAATAAACATTTTAACTTTAACCTAATTTACTACGTTTGTGTGAGTCTGGATGTCGCCAATGGTCCATCCTAGTCACTATTACAATCTACACTACACTACTGTGGCTACATAGCACTGTACTCTGTAGGGTTTATACAAAAACCGACTTTTGAAAAACCGGTTTTCGAATAGTTTTAAAAAAACAATTAAAACGTAATAAAATAATTTATATTTCATAACTTTATAAAATATAAAACAAATTTCAAATAAAACCAAATAATAAGATAACAAATAAAAATAAAATTCTAAACTTCCAACAAACCATAAATAGCATTTTTTTAATTTGCTCTTTTTTCTTTAGAAAACATGATTTTAAAAACACAAAACATTTACGGAATCATGACTTAATCTGGTTCGTATTTGAGATACAAAATTACCAGATACAGAAAACACTGGTTCGCTGACTATTGAGCTGAGTCTTACTGTTTTTAAAGCTTCAAACAGTGTGCCCAAATTCTTTATTCTTTTATTAGTTGATTCAAATACTGCAAATTCTGCCTTTAATGAAAAAAACAATCTCTTGAAAGAAGAGATGGAGAAATCAATTCTTAGATTTATCGAGGAACCTTTAACAAAAACAGCAAATCCAAAAACCCTTAATAATATCTTCATCTTCATCGAAATTTGTTTCCAATTCTATAGCAGAATTTGGGTAAATTCTAGATAATATTTTTTCCGATAACTTGACTATATCCATTGGTTCTTGAAGCCAGCGGAAATACGTTTGATTTTTTTGTAACAATGTTTTTTGGATTTTGCAAATGAAGCAGAAGTGTACAGATTTTTATGTAGATATTTATTTTTTACGTGTTAAATCTAGGCTTAAAAACCGGTTTTTTAGTTAAAAAAACCGGTTTTTCGAATACAACCGACAAACCCTAGTACTCTGCTTTTGTACACTTTAGGTCTACACAAGTTGAAACGGTTTAATCCGTTTGAGCCTACGCACTAGTTGTTGATTATCGAGAAGTTGGAGCACTTCAATGTTGGAATGTCTGTGGAGCATCTCCTCATGGCGTTTGGCAGCTTTTTTAATTTCTTCCTGGACAGATTCTACACACAACGTAAAAATATTTAATGCGAAAATTGTTGGTTTTTGCTTTCCACCAATACATTTTTCCGGTCATTGTATTTGATGCGTACCCCCTGTAAAAGTTTCAGGCACCCCTTGGGGGCCCATGGATCTCTGGTTTAGAACCCTTGACCTATAGTCTATGAAGTCCACTTAATAAATTTTGTGACTCTAGTTATTGCTACGTTAAATAAGGTCTTAACTTTTTTATTATCGCATACGATAAGTTTTCATATTGAACAGCCACCTTTGCGCATATCGTAGGAGTATTTTAAGTGGACTTGGTGCGGTTATGGTAAAATTTAACGCTCTGATAAACTCTTCCAATCTGACGCATTTTTGCTTCCATTAAAACCTACAGGCATGGAAAATCGCACAATAAAAGTCAATTCATATCAATTCGCCGCATTAATAACGCATGCAAATCGCTCATCATAAACATAAAATTGTGTCACGCATTACAGTTAAAATTATTTTTAAATGGAATAACACTGACATGTTCCATTGCACAATTTGATGAGCGCCGACATAAAATTATTATGAATAATTCAGAATCCGACTATATCATATAACCACTTCAAAAAAAATAACCGAATTTAAAAAAAAAGTAGATACGCGTTAGTCCAACGCCTCATGATTACAGGTTTGCAACTTTATGCTGTTAAAACTATGAACTATAATACGGACATTATGAATCTTACAAAAACGAATGATTTATTATTTAATGCATTGTCGTTTGAAAATTATTAAGGTTATTTCTAACTACATTTTCATAAAATAAAATATAATGTCAAAAACAACTCAAAAAGTATCAAAGAGACATTAAATGCTAACAAATGCTCGAATAATTTAAGTAGGGGAGACCGGGGATAAAAGTAACATTTTTTTGTTTTTATTTAATTTCTCATAGATTATTAAAAATTTTTTACATCCAAATTGGTTTAATGATAGATTGGACATTTGTCTTGCTTCCAAGATATTTATTTCGTGTGTTTCGTAAAGCAACTGTTAGAAAAAAAAAATTCTTTAGTAAGACAGCTGTTACTTTCAACCTCAACGTTGGGGCTAAAAGTAGCAATGATTGGGGTAAGTTGTAACGGCAAAATAATTTACACAGCTCATAAGTAGTGGGTAAATATATTAGTATTCATCAACAAAATTAATATTTTATTCAAAAATACACATTAGCAAAATGAAAAAAAAAAAAAAAATATCTTTGGTACAATACAAAATGATATGTGAACAGTATGGCATACCAGGTAAGGGCGGTTCCAAATTATTAAATTTATACTAGATCATAATAACTGTTTGTTTTATTTTAAAAAAATCTAACCGCTCTTTAAACTGACCGTCATTCATTAAATCAGTAAAAGAGGGCCAGGTTAAGTTGGGTTGGTTAAAGCTTTGTTTATATTAAGTTATAAATATTAAGGTAATAGAATAAAAACAATGGCGGCTGGTAGGAAAACCAAAAGTACCAGATCTTACCAATTTACATAGGTTTTATAATTTAAAATGCTTTTTAAGAAATGATTTAGCTTTACATACATTTCCATCATTAAACCGATATTATATGCTGAGTTTTATAATTTAATAATTTGGGACTGCAGTTACCAGGTTTGCCAAGATTATAAGTACATATTTAAAAATGTGAATCAAAAAGATACAACAAACTGGAAAATTATTCCGACAACTCTTGTATATTCTCATCTACGAAGAAAGCCACCAATTATATGCTAAGAGTGAACATTTGCAAGTGAAAACATTAATTGGGGTTGGTTGTAACACTTTGTTACTTTTGACCCCAAGTGTACACAAATTTTTTTTCAGGGAATCCACAATTAACCACGATTCTAACGTCAAATTGTATTGCATCCACCAATAGCCAACTAAATTTAGAACAAAATAATATAGGTACTTTTTTGTTCCTATTTTAGAGATCGCCTAAAAGTTACTCGACGGATGAGACAACGCAGTAACTTTTAGGCGGAAAATAGTGACTCTGGCTGGCAAAAAGTTAACCTCTATGACAGATGAAAACTAGCAATGTAGGTAGGGAGCTGGATGTAACTTAACATTGCAAAAGCGTTTAGGGCGATATAAAACAAAAATTAAAGAAACTATAGGCACTGTTACAACCTACCCGTGTTACTTTTATCCCCGGTCTCCCCTAATTTATTCAAGTATTGTATGAATTTGGAGAAAGTGGAGATGTTTAGTTTTCCAAAACCTGCCTGGCCATCTATTTGGTCTTTCCTTAGATTCTTCTTAGAAATCTCACTTCTGCTATATTCACACGGCCACTATTTTTGTTTGTGAGTATCTACGTTTCTCTTCCGTATAAAAGTGCCGGAGTTACTTTTTTTAGGACTTCCACTTTTGTTCGTTTTGGGATTTCTCTATTTCCAAAAAGTGTTGTTGTTAAGCTATTAAATATTCTTCCCACATTTCCTGACCTCTCGCTTATTTCCTTGTCCATTCCTCCATTTTTCTCTATGATCACACCTAAATATTTAAAGCTTTCTATCTGTTCCAACCTAAGCCCATTTAAAGTGATGTTATGCCCTTCATACAAGGAGAATTTGTAAATAGGTTTGCCTATTCAGGAATCCGATCGATGGCAGTTAATTTGAGTACCAACAGTGTTTTTGATAAAGTTTTGTTTATAATAAAATTTTGGCTTTTTAATTTTCAATCGTGTTTTGTTCCAATTTTTATTATACAGGGTGATTGATTGAGACCGGGCATTAAAAATATATGAAGAATGAAAAAGGGTATGGATCTGAAATTGTGGGTATGACCATAATGGCATCTGATCTGTTTAATGAAGTTGACGTCTACTTTCTTATTTCAAATACAATGGTCTATTTTTTATTGCGTATTTGGATTCAAAACGTTATTTTAGATGGACTTTTATTAGCATTTCCTATACCTAAGTGCAGTCATTTTTTAGATTTTTGGACTTTTTTGAAAATTTTTTGATTTTCAACGTGATGCTTAATATTATCTAACATGACCATTTTTAAAGAAAAAATGCTTAAATTTAGACCATGCCTAGAAGAAACCTTGGAGTACATTCTGGAATTTTTGCAATCGATGCATTACTTACAGGGTGTTCAAAATTTAATTTTCTTTTAATACAACTTCAGACCACTAAAACTCGTTTTTTTCAAATACAATGCCCAAACTTTTTTTTCATTTTCAAATGCAAAATTACATTCTGCATCAACCTGTATTAGCGTTTCCTATACCTATCTGCAACAGTTTTCGAGTTATTAAGAATTTTTGATAAAGTTAAGAGAAATTGCAACATTTTTACATAGTAAGCCTTGGAAATGACAGCAAATGCCAATATTAATAACTGTAAACCACTTTTATTGCGTTTGTCTGAAGCATCCATGAAAATGTATAATCAAGAGTATTCAAACATGAGTATTTTGAACTTATTTTATATTCATGAAGAATGTTACAAGATTATTGAAAGAACTTGGCGCATGTTCAGTGAGAGTTATCCTTATTTGACTGTAATGACCAGACAGAAATTTTAATGAATAGAATCAATTTTTTTTCAATTTAGAAGAGTGAAATCTGTTTGTATTCGACCTAAGCGTGTGACAAATGATGAAACTAACAAAGTTAACATCCTGAGATATTTTAATGACCATCCTCAGCGGGTTTAACATACTATGCTGTACAAGCCACATTAAAAATACACAACTATTCGTTCGCACTTTCAATAATTTTCTGAATTTGTCCAAGAATGTAAAATAAATTCAAAATATCCGTGTTTGAATACTCTTGATAGTCCATTTTCATGGATACTTCAGACAAACGCGATAAAAGTGGTTGACGGTTATTAAGTATTGGCATTTGTTGTCATTTCCAAGGCCTACTATTTAAAAATGTTGCAATTTCTCTTAACTTTATCAAAAATTCTTAATAACTCGAAAACTGTTGCAGATAGGTATAGGAAACGCTAATACAGGTTGATGCAGAATGTAATTTTGCATTTGAAAATGAAAAAAAAGTTTGGGCATTGTATTTGAAAAAAACGAGTTTTAGTGGTCTGAAGTTGTATTAAAAGAAAATTAAATTTTGGACACCCTGTAAGTAATGCATCGATTGCAAAAATTCCAGAATGTACTCCAAGGTTTCTTCTAGGCATGGTCTAAATTTAAGCGTTTTTTCTTCAAAAATGGCGGCGGTAGATAATATTAAGCATCACGATGAAAATCGAAAAATTTTCAAAAAAGTCCAATAATCTAAAAAATGGCTGCACAGGTATAGGGAATGCTAATAAAAGTCCCTCTAAAATAACGTTTTGAATCCAAATACGCAATAAAAAATAGACCATTGTATTTGAAACAAGAAAGTAGACGTCAACTTCCGGTATTTCCGGAAGTGTCGCCATCTTGACAATATTTTCATTAAACAGTTCAGATGCCAGTATGGTCATAACCAAAATTTCAGATCCAAACCCTTTTTCATTCTTCGTATATTTTTAATGCCCGGTCTCAATCAATCACCCTGTATAAAGAGCTAAATTTTTATACTGTAAAATATTACAAAAATCGAAGGCTGTACAGCCCTGGATACATTTTTGGGCCTTATAATACTAATTTAATGCTAATGGGGCACTGTGTATGATGTCATTAAAAGAACAACGTTAATACAATCAGTGACATCTTGATGAATAATTAATTTTTAAGTAAGAGCATATTCGGTTTCCACAAAAATGCTGATTAAATTTTGGTGATGACCAAATTATATTAGCAGCAGACAGAAACAACATCGATTTTATGTTAAGATATAGATGAGACGTTCAAATGAAAACCGCAAATGCATTTTTACTAAGTGTAAAATACATGGTATATACAAGGTGTTTCTTAAATATTGCAAAAACATTCGGAGAACGATTCCTTATCGAAAATTAAGGGGGGTTTTCATATAAGAATTTTTCCTTATCCGTCCCCTTTCAGAGCGGTAAAATTAGGTTTTTATTTTATTTCTCAAATTTGAATTAATGTAGGAGAATGATATTTGGTAGATGTTTTATATTTATTAAAAGGTCCCATAGTAATATTTTTAATCATCTCCTACCTTCTCAGGGGGTTGAAAAGTGCGAACCCTGTTGGTTTTTTAGAAGAATATTTGATAGTTCATGTTTACTTATTTTATTTTTTACTCAAAAACGGTGGGTTTAACGAAAAAAACTAATGAATATATTTTTTTTAAACTTAACATGCCTAAAAAAAAATTTAATTGTAAAATTTCAACCCACCAAAAAGTTCTGATAAAAAACCAACAAAGCTTGCACTTTTTGGCCCCCTGTGACGGTGGGAGATGATTAAAAATATTACTATGGGAAATTTTTAATAAATAAAAAACATCTACTAAATATTATTCTCCTACATTAATTCAAATTTGAGAAATAAAATAAAAACTAATTTTACCGCTTCCCTTTAGGGGGTTGTCACTCCAGAAGGAGACGTATAAGAATTTTTTTTTATATGAATGATTCCCCTTAATTTTCGATAAGAAATCACCTCCCGATTTTTTTTGCAATATTTAAGAAACACCCTGTATATATAAACGTGCAAATACATGTATTTATAATGTTTTATATGAGGCGTTACATTTTTATATTGCAATTTAGAGAATCAAAAGCCTTATAAGAATCGAAAAAAAATATGGGGGTTACCATTGAAAAAAATATTGTTGACGTTATTACTCAAAAACAAATGAAGATCAAGAATTGAGTCTAATAAAAAAATGTGTGTTCTTAAAAAATAAGGTTTACCAAAAAAAAAACTCTGTTCCAATTATTCCGAAGAGCTGAAAAATGCAAATATTATCCAATCGTTAAGGTTCCTTCCGCGTAAAAAACAAACACAAACCGCTTTTAAGATAACAATCGGTAGAGATTCCTGAACGTGTCTCGATGAGACGACGGAACATGTCTTAATTTTCACGAGCGAAGCCATAATAAAAAATTCCTTCATAAGTGTGCAGGTATTCTGTTCACTCTACGCCCACCCAACTCCTTATTGAAATCTCTAAGGAGCTCGCTAACCTGGAAAAAAAAGGGAATAAATTCTCGCGAACGCTAAACGTCGGTGAGGACTCGAAAATGAACTTACATATGCGAAAAAAATATGAAATATAAAACAAAACTTGTTGATTCAGAAAAAAATTTAATTTAGAACATATTAATTATTTGCCTGTCGGCAAAAAATGAATCCCGCTGGCCTTGTAACAAGCGCATTCGGCTTACTGTAATTCTACATTTTTTGTTTTGCTTTTAATAAATTTTATTTCACAAGGTGATATTAATTTTAAAAATATGCAATTTTGTGATGTATCTGGACTAATAATAATATTATTGTCTCCATTTTGTAGTATATAAGGATATTTACAACCGCTTTTTGTAATATTTGGACATTGTTCAACTCTTCAATAGTGGTAGAAAAGAGATTTTAAAAATGTATTTACCTCAATTTTTCTTCAATATCTAGAATGTCATGGGACATTTAAAAAAAATTAAACACCTTGTTCGCATTTAAGTATTAATTTGTTTAACAATCTCAAAAATCAGTTTTTAAACGTCGGTTAAGTTGACAACATTGCAAAATGGCAACTTTCCTATTTATTTTTTATTTCATTTTAGCAATATTTTTCTCACAAGTAGTAGAATCACGTCGATAGTAACAAAATTACGCCACTTGTCATTTATAATAAAGTTAATGGGCACAAAGATATTTTTTATAGTTTATTTTTAAAAAAACCTTTTTTATTTTAGTAACAACATGATATGCACGATTAATTTTTAAACAATCAAACTGGTATTTAGTCATTTTAAAAACAAAGCGATTTAAATTTAATTTATTATAATAAATTCACAGAAAAAAGGATGTTTAATTCAAACCAAAAGTAATTTGCTGCTCTCGACTACATCTCGGGTTGCAACTTTTATCGCTCTGGCTGCAAAGTATTACTTTTCGCTCTCGTCGTTCAAATACCTTTTTTGTGGGTACATTTTGCCACAGATTTACATAAAAATTTGCATTTAATACAAGGGAAAAGTATTTTTATCGTTCTCAATCCTCATACCTAGTGAGAAAAGTCTTACTTTTCCTTCTAGTTGCAAATCGACAGATTTTTGTATAGTTTCGTTTACAGTCAATTGTTCCCATGATATTTCTGTTTATTTCACAATTTATCTGAGTATTTAAAATTATAGTGGCCGCGTTAAACATTTCGCCATGTAAAAAAATTAGGTTTTTTAAAAATTTTTAATGAACATATTCCTTTGCTTTACAGTTTTACTAGAAGAAATTAATAATAATGTGGACGGGCAAATTTGCCGCTAAAGGAACTTTTTGACATCCAAGACAGCGAAATCAGTATAACATTTCATATCTCCCTTAGGAAATAAAACATCCGAAAAATCATTTGCAACACACAAAAAACGAAACCCCAACAACTTTACGGCGTTTTTTTTTATATCGTTATATTGGCCCAGATAGAATAAACCGATTGTATTTTAATCTATATATCTTCTTCTATATACATAAAAGAGCTTGTTTGTTTGTTTGTTTGTTTGTTCGCTATAGAATCCTAGGTCCGTTGACCGATCGGGACCAAATTTTGCACAGTTACTATTTAGGACCTTGCAGATCTAACGCCAAACTTTAAGTACAAGCACATATTACCAATTTAAAAAAAAAAAATTACTTGGACGGGATTCGATCTTACGTCGGCAAATACCTGGTCATAACACGATACGGCGCGGTGTATTCCACAAGTAAAGATTGTATTGTATACAATTAGCAATAAATGTACCTGAAGTATTATTTTTATTAGTACATTTTTAATTGAAACAAGACGAAAGAAAATAAATTTGAGTTATTATTCAAATTTTAAGCAATAAATAGTTATTTTTTAAGGAATTATAAGAAAATGAAAAGATGATTGATCAGAGTATGTCATTTGTGTCTGATTTGGAATTATTGGGCTTATTCAAGTTAAAACAGTAATTAAAATTGTAATCGCCCGTGCAACGCCGGGTAAACCATCTTGTGATTGATAAAAGAGAATTGTAATCACCCGTGCAACGCCGGGTAAATCGCCTAGTTAAAGATAAAAATTCATATTTATTTTTTGTTTAATTAACTTTTGTAGCTCTACTCTTTATTTTGTAACACATACGAGTAAACACGTAGTGTGAATAGTTTGGGTAAATAAATTTCTGTAATTCACATACACACAACAATAGTTATAAATATTAATGATATTCCAACTGTTTCTCTTATTTATTGCCGGAATTTTTGTTTTTATGATAAACAATGGCGTTAGTTAAGTTGTAACGCCACAGGGGGTTAAATAATCATCCCCAGCCCAGCTGGACGTCCGCAGGATTTCAATAGAGTGGATTTTCTCTGGTGACTGCTATTGTTTATCAGAAACTAAGATTAACGCCCTGAAAACCAGTGCATTGTTGTTTATAAAACGCCGAAAGTTGCATGTGTGTTAATATAAAAGTTTGAATTCCATTGTAATAAGCAGAAGAATAAAAGTTTAGCCGTATTTATTTGTTTATTTAAAAATCCGGAACATAACAGGACGAAACCAAACAATGTTTTCGTTTTAAAATTTAAAAATAAGATTAATGGTGCGTGTATTTTAACATGAAAATATTCAACAGTTAAATGTTCTTTAGATATTTTAGTTGTCAAAAAAAAATTATAAAATCGATGAAACAAAGAAATTTTTTAGGTTGGCTAGTAAGGGTTTTACACACACATATGAATCAATTTGTTGATTACTATCAAGCATTAAGAATAGTGCCATAATTTTTTTCACAATAATATACCAAAAACGGATTACCTGTGTTATATTAAAAAAACTGATTGATTTAATTAAATCCGACCAACAGCCAGCAACAGGTTCTATTTTTCCTGGCGTATCTCATTGATTCTCGGCGCTTTACTACTCAGCAAATAATTTGACGTGAAAATGAATAGATAGCACTTATCATCACTGATGAGTTTACGTTTTGTTTGTTAATTAATTAATTACTTACTATTGTCAAACGCATGACTGGCTAAAGATAAATGGAACGCACAATATTTCTTGAAAATTTCAATGGCAGATTCTAACGCACGATGCTTCTATACACGCTATCAAAATAAAAGGAAAGCTTGAGGTCGTTAACTCATCGCCAAATCACAAAAATATTTTATAGTTACAGTATTTGTATCTAGGGTCCTAAAATAATTATTAATACCTAGCCAAATATTACAAAGAAATTACAATAGTTCAAATTATTATTTTCTATTTTAGGGTGACGTACGTGTAATCATTTTACCTTTTGAAGATTTTTTTAAAAATAAAATGTAATACTGCTGGATAAAAACAAATCATAGTAAACAATCATGGGTGTAAAAAATACAAGGTTCCAACCAGTTTAGTATGATCGGCATGAAAGTAATATTCTATAATATTTTTGTTAAAAGAGGGGATTAAACAGTGACGCAGCCAGAATTTTTATTCGGAGGGTCCGAACATTTTTTTAAGTGTATGTAGGTATACAAAAATGGTGGAAAAACTTCATGATTTCAAATATACACTTTTCTTGTTTTTTATAAGGTGTACACATTCATAAAAAAATCAAAAATACGTAATATGAAATATATTTCAACTTGGAAAAATAGCTCAACAATAGAATTAAATATTAAATATTTTAAAGCAATAATCGTCTAGATTTGCGCCCAGCCACGACGTCCAAGACTTTCTCAGGACTAACTTCAACCTTCCAGTGTGTTGAAATTAGGACTAGATCGCTCATCAGTTCATAACCGGTTCTTTTTCTAAGTAAGGTTTTCACACTTTTCATTGTCGAAAAAGTGCGATCTACAGTGGCGGTGGTGACTGGCAGTGTGGCCAAAACAGTGAAAAGTTGGTAAATATTTGGAAGAAAGGACCTCTGGCATATCTTCAGAATCTTCAGAATCTTCAATATTTCTGTGTTTTCTTTAATTTCGGATACAATTCCGATCCAGATGGAGTATTCTCCTTCAATTACCGCAGTGGAACACTTATATTTGAAGTATTCAGACTAATCCTGTAACGTGAGCTTTTTCTGGAGAAGCATATCCAGGCAGAAGAATCTGAAAGCCGTTGAAAACGTCTTCGTGTCGCACAAATCTTTCCTCCAAACTCTTAATAATTTGTTCCAGACAAGGAATAAAAATTGTTACCGTAGCCTAGAGTATTCTTCGGTTGACTCTGTGTCAGGGTTTGTTCTTTATGTCTGCCTTATTCAAGGAGTCTGCAAATCACGGCCAAATATATTTCTGCTGAGTTCTAAAGCTGTTGTAATTATTCCATTAAATTCATGCTGGACGTTTTCTCTTACGCTTTTTAGCGTCGAAATAATTTTTTTACATATCTTAAGGATGACGACAAGTCATGCTGTGGAAATTAAAGGTACTGTGAAAGAGGAAGTGTGATACTAAATATCCTCGCACACACCAACAGAAAAATAAGAAATAGGCGTTTCTCTACTGCAGCTAAAAATATGGAGGCTGTTCCCGAACTTTGACGAGATGTTGTAGCAATTTCCTCAAGACTGATGCAGATACATTTTAGTAATTCCGCAAAGTTCAGTAAACTACTATGTGCGCGCGGTTGAAATCAGAGCTGTCAAAGCTCCAAGCAAAAGTATTTCAAATACAAAAATAATTTTGAATTACAATCAATTTCGGGAGGGGTCCAGACCCCCTGGACCCCCCCCCCGTTAGCTACGTCACTGTGATTAAACCAGCAGAAGATTTTCGAATCAGATTGGAAATGAACATGTTCTGCAGAATCAGTGTTAATTCGACAAAATAATTCGAATAACTTCGTGAATCGGTAATGGATTTGGGGTATTCACTAGTATAGGTGTTTGACTGCAATAATTAAAAAAATCGAACTTTGTTACATGCCGATGCTCGTCCTTGTAAACCGATTCCTATTTTTAACTGTTGCAATAAAGTCATAGTATTATAAATTATTTCTATAGGTAATTGGATTTATCACGATTTGATGATCATCCTTAGAATATTTCAAAATAAATAGTACAAAATTTATTGTCTTATAGTTATCACACCCTCACATCTAAGAATCTTTCAGTGCAAGTTATATTGATCGAATTTAGCACCGTAAAGGTACAATTTGGAAAGCAAATAACAGTTTTACTAGTTTTTTACTGTTTTACTTTAGGTGACACAAGAAACTAGATGAACGTCGAACGACTTACAAATATTGCTTAATTATGTAAAGTAACAGCACGTGGTAGCTTCAAAAAGTCCCAGGAATTCCTTGATGTTAGGTGAATCAGTAAAAATACCGCTGTTTACACCACATTTCCTGCAAAATAGTTCTCTTGGGGAATTATATACTTTTGTCAACGTCAGAAGTACTGTTGATAGCATTCCCGGAATCTACGCTTTGAAACCCAGTTCAGCTCCTTGGTCGCATTCTTGATGATGCCCTCAGCGTTTTTGATTCGCTGTACTTTCAGGACAGATTTTGAACGAGAAGTACTTTGCTCAGAAAATTGTCTTGATCAGCCATAGCGATAACGTCTTCTGCACAATTGCAAGTTTGTTAGAGACAATCGTTTACGAGAAAGTTTTGTGGGCGTTGCTAATGATCAACGTAACTGGCGCTTAACAACCTCAGAAAATGATGCAAAAACTTAGCATGTTGTTCCAAGCGAAAAAAAAAACGATTAAGGAAATAGGAAAAGATGATTACAGTAAAAAAACAATCATCTACTCGTGTATCCAGTTTATCAACACATTGTTCCAATGATGTTGACTTCAAAACAGATAGAAACGCGAATTACACTGGCAGCAGATGTAATCACTATGGTTGGATAACAAAACAATTTTCTGAACAACACAATTATCGTTTAAAATTTGAGCGGTTCGGGAATGTCGAGGACGTCCTGTAGAACAGTGGTGTGCAAATTATTTTCATTTCCGACCCCCCATTTTGTGTAAAATTTTGTCGCGACCCCTGGATAATTAGTAGACGTTTTTTTAATCGTCAACGTAGTTAAAGTGAAATTTTCTTTGGTATTTGCGCTTGTTTCTGCCTTATTAGAGGTCTGAATAAAACACACAATGTTATGACTCGATGGTTTTATTTATGCATAGATATGGGTATAAATTTTTTTTTAATGAAAAATACTTTTAAAAATCTTTACATCATAAGAATTCAATGTGAGGTATGCACTTGCAAAGAGGTCATTATTGCTTCTATCTTCGGAAAAACGCAAGCCGTATGTCATTCTCCGGATCCAATCGAGATCGATATTTTGTTTTAATGGCAACTAATTTTGAAAAGCCGGTTTCACATAAGTAGGTCGATGCAAACTGAATCAAAATATTGATTGCCTTTTTCTTCAAATCGGCATATTGGTTTCCAACCGATAACCAACATTTTTGGCAACTCAGAGACTTTTAAATTCAATGCGCAGTGTTTCGTCACTTGTAACATCAATTAACTGTTCTTTTTCATTTAAAGGCATATTGGAATTAAAAATATCAAACGAAAATGGGCCACTGATCTAACCTAATTCATTGTGGATTTTTTTTTAAATTTTTCGAAAAGTTTTCTACCAATTTTATCAAATGACGGGAAATGATAATTTTAAATAACAAGAAATCTATATTATTTTCTTTAGTAAATTTTGAAAAGCACAGGAACATGTCTGTGTTGTTTTTCATTCAATTCTCCTTGCCAAAACACCAGCTTATTCTTAAAAGCGTCAATTTTACTGCTCGATGTTAAAATGTTTATACTCTCTCCTTGTAGACTCAAATTCAATCGTCAAGTTTTTCGAAAATATCAACCATGAAACTGAGTTTTCGGAGCCAACCTTCATTAATGAATGCACTTGCAAATATACGTTTCTTTTCTACCAAAAAAATGTAAACTTCGTTTCTCAAATCGAAAATACGTCGCAGTATTTGGCCGTGTGAAAGCCATCTGACTGGTATGTAGTAATAATGTCTCATACGCAGAATGCCATGGTTTGTTTTTGTTCATATTGGGTAGAATTGACGGGTGTAATGCATTTTGAGGTTAACGCGGTGACAATATAACGCCCGTCAGTTCTACCCAATATGAACATAAACAAACGATGGAAACCACCAAAATGAGTAGTTTTATATTAGGTGTATTATATTGGAATAGTTGATGTTCATGTTGACTTGTTTTATTTT
Source organism: Elmis aenea (assembly GCA_947652605.1). Classification (NCBI taxonomy): domain Eukaryota; kingdom Metazoa; phylum Arthropoda; class Insecta; order Coleoptera; family Elmidae; genus Elmis; species Elmis aenea. The sequence goes on along the minus strand of OX393580.1, from coordinate 41,193,237 downwards.
TTACTCAAAAACGGTAGGATATACGAGAACAACTAAAGAACAAAAAAAGTTTCTAAATAAATCAGTCTTTAAAAAATAAATTTTTAAAATTGCAAAATTTCAACCCACCAAAAAGGTCTGATAAAAAACCAACAGGTGTCGCACTTTTCAGTCCCCTGTGAAAGTGGGAGATGATTGAAAATATTACTATGGGAAACCTTTTAATAAGTATAAAACATCTACCAAATATCATTCTCCTACATTTATCCAAATTTGAGAAATAAAATAAAAACCTAATTTTACGCTCTGCTTTAGGGGGGTGTAACTTCGAAAGGAGACGTCTAAAGAAAAAATTTATATGTAAGACCCTTTTTAATTTTCGATTTATGAAACACCCTGTATATTACGTGTTGCGGAAATTCGGCGAGAAACGGTATCTCTTAATAACGGTATTGTTTTTAAATCGTTACCTTATTTTTCTCCATGCATAATTGGTCATTTTAATTGCTGAAGGGAATGAGTGATTCTTCAATTATTGTATATGGTTTCAAATTTTTCCCTATTAAATATGAAATTTCTAAGGATTCCCGCAAAGCCTTCTCAGGAATTGTATATTTTTTCAAAAATACATTTTGATTTTTCATACTTTCAGCTCGTTTTTAAGAAAATTTTACTGGTATCTGATACTTGTTGAAAAAAAGCCTTATATTTTTATTGTCAAATAGTATATTTCTTTGAATTTTGCGACCCACAAAAACTCTCTCGCTACCACCCTGGTGGTCGCGACCCACGGTTTGAGCACCACTGCTCTAAAATTTGACGGAGCTGAAGGAGTCGTCAAAGAGTGTATTCTAAGAATGCTTCCAACAGTTTTATGGACGTTGTCAAAAGCGTGTGCTAACTCAGAGTTGGAAGAAAATATGATGCAAATATTGGTACCCTGGCTGAAATATCGTTTTTTTTTTTAAGAGCTACCACGCATCTCACCAAAAACATTCAAAAACCAACCAACATAACAAAATATATGTGTCTTACAGTCTTACACAACGGTATTTGAACACTAACAGGCGCGCATCGCATTCGTCCTGCGCACTTCATAGTTAACCTATATTTATAAGATCATAAGTCTCTAATACAATAACAACATTATGTAACGAATTTAACCTTAATTATTTATAAATTTAATCAACTCCATGCAAAATTGTTGATCAATATAGCAAATTGCAGACCGTTGTGGCGAACGTCATAATACCGTTTACTTATTTTATTACACGTGAACATCAATAAATTGAACGAATTAAGGTCCGAAACACGGAAAACGCAGTAAACAAATTAACATTTGCACCCGCAAGCACTAGCATAAATTTCTCTAGGGAAAAATTTACTGTGAATTCAAGGATCTAACTCATCGCAAGGGCGACGAATTCAACTCGAATTATTGGCAAACATTTGCTTTCCATTCATCTTCCCAACAGGCGTTGTGGGACATTAAAACTCAAACTATAATTGGAAAGATACACACTTAGGCTGGATAGTTCACGAAATTAAAGTGCATTCATGCTGGATATTTGAAATCTAAAATATGATACACATTAACGTGCGATTTTAACAAATTTCTGCTACCTGATTTCATGCATCCATAAACTCGATAGAGTTTAATCGTGGATACGAATTTCGAATTGAAGTTAATGACATATTTTCGCGCTTGTAATTTGCACAAATTAAGTCAGTGAAGCGAACGTGTGTACCTTTAAAATAACTAGATGCTAAATTTATTGGTCCAAAATCTAGCTGATTTTAAAAATATCTGACTAATACGATGATAGATCTTGTCCACGTTAGTAAATAATGTTTATTTTAAATTTTGAATCAAAAACATATACATAATAAAAATAAAAAACACTATACCTATATTCTTTTAATAATATAAATAAAGTTCATTGGAAATTACCTTTTTTTTAATTTTTAAAATTTACCTCATCGCCCACTCCTCACCTCCCCCTCACGGCGGCCCTGAACCGATTATTGAGTGGAGAGTTGGCAAAAGACAGGATGAGCTGGAGGGAGTTATACAGAGTCCACATGCATAAGAAGGAACCAGGGCCGGCGCTACCATTAAGGCGAACTAGGAGGTCGCCTAGGGCGCTATCCGGGGGGGGCGCAAAAATGTGTAATCACTATTATTAAAAAATAAAATTTTATTGTTTATCGATTATCGTACTGTCACAAATATTAATTTCTGTGAAAATTTGTGTGAAAGGGGGCGTTATAATCTAGTTTTTTTTGGAAAAGTCACCAGCGGTCTAACCTAACTAGTTTTTTTTTGAAAAAGTCACCAGCGGTCTAACCTAACTAGTTTTTTTTGGAAAAAGTCACCAGCGGTCTAACCTAACTAGTTTTTTTTTTTTGAAAAGTCACCAGCTGTGGTTTTACACCCAGTGGTAGAGAGAAGTAAGATTAAAAAGAATAAGAATACATAAAAGTTGATGGTCCAAATCAGATAAAACTTTTTATACTAGACTTTTGACTAGCAAAATATAAATTCTATCCTAAGGTGTGTTTAATTTGCCGATATTTTTTAATATAAGTAAACCAGGGACTGAAAACAGAACGAAAACGTTAGTCGAAACTTTTTGAGAACGAAAACGAATTATTGTTTTTCGTTCAAAAACGAAAACGCAATAAGTAATTCCTAAAACCGGTTTAAACCGGTTTCATCACTATTTAATCTTTGTTCATTGAATACAAACGCGAATTTGCCGTTTATGCTTGAAAGTAGAGGCAGTAAAATATCCAAAATATCTTGCTTGAAATATAAATTGTATTTACAACTTTATTGCTAATACTTGCAATTTCGTGTAAGACAAGTAACGGCACATTTATTGTCTCTTTTTAATTTGTTGATTGGATCATCAATAAATAATATACACTTGGCTGGGGACAACAAAGGGGCGCGTAATAATCACTTCATTTTTAACAGTTTAATAACATGACATTTGACGTTGATGATCTCTTGTTTGACAAACTAGTTATGTTTTTGCACCTGACGGTTGTTATACTAAATAAAATGCACCACATTTATTTGGTTATATGTTAAATGTGTTTAATAATTTGGTAAATTTTTTATGGCGATTCGCTAGTCTAAATTATGCTTTCCATAAAGATTGCTAAGAAACAGAAACAAAAATGTAAATAGACTTTAAAATTCATCACAAACATTTTATATCTCACATGTATTACTAAAAGTACAAAATTATTACGCCAAATTTGTTTTTATTTAAAGGAGAACTATGTATATTAAGACATACGAAGTATTTATAATCTGAACAATCAAATATTCGAATAATAAATTGTGACATTTGGCGATAGTTCTTTAGAAAGTCCTTTAATTTTGTAAAAAGAGAGGGGTTACTAAAAAAAAAAGGTCCTCGACTTGTGACTAAAAAAATAAGGTAAAACCGGCTTTGCCCGTCATTGATTTGACTTTCGGTTCACGAAAACGAAAACGAAATTTTATGGGTGGGAACGTTAAGAACGAGAACGAAATATTTTGTTTTCGTTCCAATCAAAAACGAACGAAATATTTTTCGTTTTTAGTTCCTGATATAAACAAGAAAAATTTAAACAATTTTTTCAAGTTCTTGAACAATTACTTTACTAAGAAAGTTATGGTAATTATGTTTATAGAAATTAAATACAATGGAATTGCATAAGTTTGTATCGGTTTAAAACAACACTTAAGATAAATGAGATAATTATGTTAAGCCTTGAATCTGGAACACTCTGTATATCAATAACGTTTAGAAACATACCACTGCTAATTTTTAATGACAATTAAGTTTCGCTATTTATAACGTTATAATTTTTTGACAGATTTAATCTTGGATCATACATGGTAATATCTATTATCTTTATCTCAGTTGACAAAAATTATATTTTTTGTGCTTTTGTACAATAAAGCAACAGCCTTAACGTATAAAAATTGACAAATATCTCTTCCAAATTTTGGGCTTACTTAACCACAGCATACCAATCATTTGCCTCCTTAAATTTGCAAACATAAGCGACCAGGAGCTTACTTAAGTGACGCGTAATCTAACAAAATCCTGACACTTTCAAACAGTAACCAAATTTGGAAATGAGTTGGTACAGAAAAAAAACTGGGGTATTAAATTAATGTTGCTAGTCATCAACATTTTCTCTTCCAATAATTAAAGATGACAACAAATACTTAGTTTTGTATCAGATTAGTCGCCCCAAAATGACCTTATGTCACATCAGTACGGCGAGTATTCGGCCTTAGCTTAAGACGCAAAAATTGTATAATTTTTTTTCTACGACCACTAATGTAAATGACTCTTACCGTACAGCCTGCTTGCACAAAAAGTGGGTCCTTACGCACGGTAAGCAATAAGCACACTTGTCTAGAAATGTCAAAGTAGGCACGTCAAAATTGACAAGACAATGTAATTACATGTGTAATTAGCCAAAAAGCCGCTAAAATCGTGTGTATTATGTGATCGTAGAAAAAGTATGCTACATAACACGAGTTGTAAAGCACTTACGCACTCGTGGAAAGTAGACAACTAGACTATGCTTCTTTCAACTCTTGTTATGTAATATACGCGTATTTTTTGGAAACATAGCCATACGTTTCGTATATTTTTTATACCTCTACAATATATGCATATATTTTTAATCAGGAAAGGAACCAACTGACCATTCCTTCAGGCAATCATACTAATCAACGCTTTAATAAAAATTCAGGCATTCATTTTTTGCATACATTTTCCACCTTTTCCGGTTTAACAATTTGCTTCTTTGTTTCATTTCCCGCTGTAGAAGTTCCGGTATCGTACTGCGTACGTCATCAGCTCGTTTTTTTAAAGTAAAAACAGATTTACCTAAAAAAAAACTATACCAATATCCTATAGCAGTGCATTTGACTCGTAGTTTTAATTTAAAAAAAAAACAGTTCCAAAGTTCATAATTGTATTTTAAAAAAAAAATCATGGTTATAGTTGCTACGACTTAAATTGCGTGTGAAATTTCACATTTTCTTTCTGCTATTTAGGATTTGTGTTACGTTACCGGCACTAAACGTATTCCCCGATGTAATAACTTGTTATTCGCACTAAACTAATTATAAGTTTGTGGATGTCCAAGCGCGATTATTTATCGTAGATTTCGCAATAAACGAATTGGAACACTAAAAACAAAACATAAACTTTCAAAACTAAATCAAATTAATGCAATTTTTATTATGTTACGTCGCTTGTAATTTGTCAGCTTAAAATGATTAAAAATATAATGATTCGTATTTATCTTTTGTATTTGAAAATATTTTTGTTTATTTTTGATTTCTTTGAGTGGTCCATGTTTGTGTTTAATTTTACCTTTATTTCACTTAATGGGTCATTAGTGATAATATAACAGAAAATACAACAAAATTAGGAAACAACGGCATTAGAAGTTGCCGTTTCTCATTTTCTTCATTTAAAAAACTAAATTTTTAAGGTAAAAAAAAATAATTGGCGAAGAACACACTCATTTTTGTGTGCCGACGATCGATTTAGCGTTGTCGCCGCGTAAACGTCAAAATGAATAACATCTGTCACTTCTAGCCAATACATACGAACAAAAACAAACCATGGTAACCACGAAATTGAATCGTTTTATATTGGAATATTTATTTTTTACTTAAAAACTGTAGGTTTTACGAGAAAAACTAATGAATAAACAAGTCGCTAAATAAATAAAGCTTTTAAAAAAGAATTTTTTAATTGCAAAATTTCTACGCACCAAAAAGTTCTGGTAAAAAAACCAATAGGGGTCGTACTTTTCAATCCCCTGTGAAGGTGGGAGATGACTGAAAATATTACTAACGAAAACCTTTTAATAAGTATAAAACATCTACCAAATATCATTCTCCTACATTTATCCAAATTTGAGAAATAAAATAAAAACCTAATTTTACCGCTCCCTTTTAGGGGGTGTAACTCCGAAAGAAGACGTCGAAGGAAAAAATTGTATATGTAAGACCCCTTTAATTTTGGATAAGGAATCACCTCTCGAATTTTTTCGCAATATTTAAGAAACACCCTGTATGTATAGCTTGTATTTTGCTGATGACCACGTTATCTTGGCGGAATATGAGATAGATATACAACAGGGACCCGAACCGCAAAGAATAGCGGTTTAGTTCCGGTTAACAATTCAATAAATTTAAACTTTTCTGTTTACGTTCCGAACTACCGGTTTTTATTTTATAATGATTCGGTAAGCGTTTCGACCACAACGATTCAGTTCCAGTTCCGGTTCATTGCAAAATATGATGACAATGCATATTTATTAATTGAACTATCTGAAATTTTACCATTTTTGGTAAAATGTAAGGAATATTACGAAGGTAAAAAATGTACAATGTCATTAAAAAAATATTTGGTCCAATCCGTTGTGTGAACCGATTGAAAGGGTTTAAACCGGTTCACACCAGTCGGTCGGTTCGAATAGCGGTTTTGTGATTTTTTACATAAAAGGTTCAGTTCCGGTTTTTGTTCCAGTTCCGGTTCGGTTCGGGTCCCTGATATACAATACATGCTTCGCAAGCTAAATGAAGGAGTTTCCTTACTAAATGAGTATTAATCAGAGAATAATATTTAGAACATTAGAGCTAGTTTTAAAAATTAAATTACAAAAAACACCAAAATATCTGTATGAAAATGTAAAATTAGTCCATAAGATCCACAGTTATAAAACTAGAAATAAGCTTGATTTCGTTATAGAGAAATGTACTAAAAGTCAAACTGCTCGTTCGTTATTTTATCAAGGTTTTAAAATGTTTAATAATATGCCGCATCAAGTCAAAATATGTAATAATCCTAATAATTATTATAAGAAGGGTATTAAATTAATTAAGAAGTACGTATTAGAACGCTATTAAACTATTATTTTAGATATTTAGAATTTACAAGATTTTTAGATTTTTATTTTATTTCATTCTATTTTTATTTTTATTATATTTACTATTACCTATCTAAATTATGTTACAATGTAATAGCAATTGCTAAATAAAGCTAACCTAAATTAACTAAATAGGTTGCCGACGATTTTTTAAAAGCATTTTAAGATACGAATGATTTTTTGTAACGGCACCAACGGAAATTAATTCTCCAACGCAAGCTTTTAAACAAATAACATTTTCACCTAACTTAAAAATTAAAACGCATTATGTAAACGTTCAAATATCAAAGTTGAACCGTTCTCCCTTATGATTCAAGTGTTTTTATTTCCTGTGTTTTACCACCGAACGCTGTTAAGTAAATAATACAAAAACGAAAACATAAATAAGGCAGATTTCCATTTTCAAGCGAAACCACCTGTAGATATACGCAATGACGTCATACGCAAAGCTTTGTGCTTTAAAAACCACTTCTCGTTTAGGCGATGAAAGCAGAGGGCGACAACATTAAATCAGACGAATATTTCATGGGCGGATGACTACATCTCTTGCTTTAAACACAGTTTATCGAGGTAGATTTAACTTTCAGTGTTTGTCGTTGTAAATTCGTAGTTTGTTCGTATTCAAAGTTATTTACAAAATAAAGTTTAACCAGGCAAGTAAAGCCGTCTTAGAGATTTCTACAAGACGACAGGTCGCAACTGTTAGTTTGTGGAAAACGACGATTTTATTTGTGAAAAAAGTAATATGCAAACAAATTTTTCTTTAAAATGTTCTGAAATTGACTGCAAGCTGCAGAAAGTACAGGGGATGAAGTAAAAAAAATTAAAAATATAATTGCGCTTGTCTTAACTTTTATTCAGAAGCCAACAGAATAAAAGAAAAACACAAAACGCCAAAATTCTGAATTTTCTCCAAGACAACGCTCAGTCTCATACGGTTGCAAAAACCATTGAGGAAATAATAAAACTACAGTAAGGCCCTTTAAATAACTTAGCATACAATTCAAATCTTGCTATCTACGACTTTCATTTGTTTGGACTCCTTTTACAGGAAAAAAATTTAGTCAAGTAATGAAGAAATTAAAGTTACTCTGGAGTGGGTAAACATGCAGCCAATAAGCTCCTTCCAGCAAGGAATCAAAGAGTCCTGATCGATGGCGCAAGTGTATTTAAATAAAGGGGGACTAAGTATATTATACAGGGCGTTTTTTAAATATTGCAAAAAAAATCATCAGGTGATTCCTTATCGAAAATTAAGGGGGGTCTTTTATAAAAACGTCTTCTTTTGGAGTTACACCTCCCTAAAGGAGAGCGGTAAAATTAGGTTTTTATTTTATTTCTCAAATTTGGATGTATGTAGGAGAATTATATTTGGTAGATGTTTAATATTTATTAAAAGGTTTCCTATAGTAATATTTTCAATCAACTCCCACCTTCACAGGGGGCTGAAAAATGCGACCCCTGTTGTTTTTTTTTATCAAAACTTTTTGATGGGATGAAATTTTGTAATTTTTTTTAAAGGTAGCTTTAATTAGATTTTTTTATTCCTTAGTTTTTCTAGTAAAACTTAGTTTTTGAGTAAAAAATTAAATGAGTGTACATGAACCATTAACTACCTATTCTAAAATAAAAGGATTCATTTTGGTTGTTACCATGGTTTGTTTTGGTTGTTACCATGGTTTGTTCTTGTATAACTCCAAAACGAGACGACTAAGAAAAAAAATTATATAAAAGACCCCCTTAATACTCGATAAGGAATCACCTCCCAAATATTTTTGCAATATTTAAAAAACACCCTGTATAGTGCGTGTTTTCTTCATATCTGTTGTTTTATTCAAAATAGAACAACATTTGTAGGACAACGATTGTAGGACATCATGAGTTAAAACAAAATTATTTAATAAGTAAGACATGGTACTTTCATAAAAAAAAACACATGATTTAAAGCACACGTCAGATAAAAAATTAAATCACGAAGACAATTTATCACTTGCACAACACTTTTTCGATACCAGACTTGTTAAAGTGTAATAAGATTTAAAAGAAGATGAATCACTGTGTTGGAAGACGTTAGAGGACAATTAACTTTTAGGATATCGTTTCAGAAAAATAGCAAGTTTAAAATCTTTTTAATTTTTTTAATTATTAGTGATGTAACAAAAAATTAATAGAGCATATTCGTCTCAAATTTATGAAAGCAATTTAACAATAAAACTTAAATATCTAAATCTGTTTCCAAAATATAGCTCAAAAACAAACTCTAGATGCTACTAAAAATATTTTTAGGATATATCAAGAAGTGGTCACAAATTGCTTATTTTTCAGATTTTTACTACGCAAGTAAAAACACTTCTTTGATAATTTACCTAAATTTTAATCTTTAAAGGTTTCCAAGAACCCATGTTCTTTATGTTGATACACAAACCACCTGTATATCATTATAAAATGGTTAAAAAACAACAATTTTACCGCCTTGTGACTTATAAAATAACGGTTTAGAGAAGCTAATTAGGAATTTTAAGCTTTCATTGTGCTAAATATTACTTAACTACGCCTTTAATACTCTGTTATATTTTAAAAGAAGATTTATCCAGTTTAAAGCTGATGTTTTTTTAAATAACCTTTGTTAACCAACCAGTCTTGAAAAACGAAAACAATTTGAACAGAATGATCACTAGTTTTTACATATTTCGTGCATTAAAAACAATTAAGTAAAAAAACTGCTACATCAATAAACTTCCAGTTTTACCCAAACAGCAAATTTTTAATACTTTTTCATGTTATTTTCTTGGTATCCTTTTTTAAACAAAAATATTATACCCGAAGTATATTTTAGAATTCATTTTTTCCCAGAAAAAGTCACACATTCTGCGTATCACCACTCGAAATCTTGATGTAATATATTCCTATATATGGACCAAGTGGATTTCAGAGGACGTCGTAATCCTTAAAGCAGTCCTTTGTCCATACCTTCCAGATTTCAGTTCGAACCGACGATGCGTGTATATGTTCTCGGGGGATTTGGCGAAACCAAATGTAGCCCAAATTACATACAAGTATTACGTCTGTTTTAGTTTGGAATCAGGTGAGATTATTATAAAGAAAAAGAAGAGACTTGCAGTTGAGCATCAATGGTATTTGATGTTTAATAGGAAAACTTCGTGGTTGGAAATATAAAAATCGCAGTGGTTATAAAAGTTTAATATTGCTATCAGGGATGGAATAACGTTTTAAACCGTTACGTTATTGTATAACGTTATTTATTATTTGTTTTCGTTACATAACGTTATAAATAACGTTAAAAAAATGAATTGTATGTTATATAACGTTATATAACGTTACATAAATTATGATATAAAGGGTGTTTCTTAAATAATGCGAAAACATTCGGAAGGAGATTCCTTATTGAAAATAAAGTGGGGTCTTTTATATAACAATTTTTTCTTAGACGTCTCTTTCGGAGTTACACCCCCCTAAAGGGGAGCGATAAAATTAGGTTTTTATTTTATTTCTCAAATTTAGATCAATGTAGGAAAATGATATTTGGTAGATGTTTTATGCTTATTAAAAGGTTTCCCATAGTATTATTTTCAATCATCTTCCACCTTCATAGGGGGCTGATAAGTGTGACCCCTGTTGGTTTTTTAATCAGAACTTTTTGGTGAGTTGAAATTTTGCAAAAAAATTTTTTTGTTAGTTTGATTTATTTAGAATCTTTTTTTATTTTTTAGTTTTTCTCGTAAATCTTAGAGTTTTGAGTAAAAAATTAAATGAGTGAATATGATGTTTATGTTCATATTGGGTAGAATTGACAGGCGTTTTAGCGTTGTCGCCGCGTAAACGTCAAAATGAATTACACCCGTCACTTCTATCCAATATCGTTTTATATTGGAATATTTGATGGTTCATGTTCATTCATATAATTTTTTACTCAAAAACTGTAGGTTTAACGAGATCAGTTAAAGAATAAAAAAAACTTCTAAATAAATCAAGTTTTTAAAGAAAATTTAAAATTGCTAGATTTCAACCCACCAAAAAGTCCTGCTAAAAAACCAACAAGGGTCGCACTTTTCAGCCCCCTGTGAGGGTGAGGGATGATTAAAAATATTACTATGGGAAACCTTTTTATAAGTATAAATCTCCCACATTTATCCAAATTTGGGAAATAAAATAAAAACCCAATTTTACCGATCCCTTTTAGGGGGGTGTAACTTCGAAAGGAGACCATAAAGAAAGAAAAAATATGATAGACCCCTCTTAATTTTCGATTAAGTATCACCTCCCGAATTTTTTCGCATTATTTAAGAAACATCCGGTATAAAAATAGTTTTTACTTGTAACTCTGAAATTATTTTTGGGATATGTAAATGTAAATTTGAAAAATAGTACCTACAAAATTACGTTGAGGCTGATATATTTTATTTTGATTTTAATTTCTAAAATACAAACAAAATATTATATCTTCTGAAAATAAAAAGATCGCCATATAAAAATTTAATTTATAGAGAATAACGATACAAAATAACTTTTAACGAAACGTTATCGGTTATTATAACGTTATATAACGTTACGTTATTGTATAAAAAATTATAGTTGAATCGTTATTATAACGTTATTCGGTATCGTTACGTTACGTTTTCCATCCCTGGGATAAAGGCCGACCGTTCATTATTTGCTCATGTTTGCGGTACGTTTTAACCCTTAACCACAGACGTAAGAAAATACTCCCGCTTCCACAGACGTGAGGTCTTGGAGACCGCTAATTTAAAAGGTCAAAATTTTAGTGATCTAATTTAGTTAAAATCGAACTTAACTTACAATCTTATTTTATAGACCTTTACTACACAGTCTTGCCATAAGTTCTGTCCCTACTTTTCAAAGACCTCTACATAATTTTCACTTGACTTTTTTGTATTTGTTTGTAAATCATAACTGAAGTTGGCCCTGAACTATTTTAAACAAAACATTTTATCTCGATATGTCAAACAGTAAACATGGAGTGGGGTGTCAAAGAGGACCGTATTGCGGTAATCGCGTTGCACAAGTGTAATAAAACACCACGTGAGATTTTTAACTTGGTGAAACTTTTGAAAATAACAAAAAACTTTATTTATCGAACCATAAATCGATTCAATGAGATGTCTTCTGTCAATGACAGACCAAGAAGCGGTCGGCCACGTGAGACAAGGACTACAGCGGTTATCAAAGCTGTCGCCGAAAGAATTCGCAGAAATCCGCTCCGAAAGCAAAAAATCATGGCAAGGGAAATGAAAATCCCTTCAAGAACCATGTCTAGAATTATTAAGGAAGACCTTGGACTTGGTGCTTATCGAAGAAGGACAGGTCAGCTGTTGACTGCAACTTTACGTCAAACAAGAACCACAAGAGCAAAGAGATTACATCAGCGACACGCGAAAGGGGATCATCGAAAAATTCTTTTTACAGATGAAAAAATTTTCACTGTGGAAGAAAAGTTTAACCGGCAAAACGATAGAATTTATGCTCACAGCTCTCGGGAAGCCGCCGAAAAAATTTCGAAGGTGGAAAGAGGGCATCACCCGGCTTCCGTGATGGTTTGGTGGGGAGTATCATACGAGGGCGGCACACAATTGCATTTCTGTGAACAGGGTGTAAAAACACGCGCAGTCAACTACCAAAGCGACATTTTGGAGCGGGTGGTGAAGCCCTTAAGCGATACTTTGTTTGTAGGAAAGCACTGGATGTTCCAACAAGATTCAGCACCGGCACACAAAGCCAGGACGACACAACGCTGGTTAGAAGTCAATTTGCCAGAATTTATCGCCGCTGAAGATTGGCCTTCTGGAAGTCCAGACCTCAATCCTTTGGACTACCGATTGTGGAATATTTTAGAGGAAAAGGCTTGCTGTAAAGTCCATCGAAATATCGAGGCGCTAAAAGCAGATTTGGTGAAAGCAGCAGCTTCGATACCGGTTGAAGTCATTCGTGCTGCGATAGATGAGTGGCCGGAACGTTTGAAGAAGTGTGTGAGGGCAAAAGGTGGACATTTTGAGTAGTTTTAATATTTTTTATATAGTTTGGTTACTAAAGAATAAATTACATAATATTAGCTTGCATCTGTTTTATTTCCTCTATAAATTAGGCGTCTTTGAATAAGGGACAGAACTTATGGCAAGACTTTTTACACAATTCAGGCTACATTAACACGTTTACCGCCGTGGTGGTCATACATGACCGGCACTGTAACTTCCAGTAGCGCCGTGGTGGTCATAGATGACCGGCGCAACCGACTTCAATAAAAATGCGTAAAATACGCAAATAATAGCGTTTATGATTTTATAAATGTAATTAATATGAAACTAATGGTTAAAAACAATAGGTACAGCCACGAACATGTCAAAATTTTTATTTTTAGTATTACAAAAATCAAATAGAAATAAAGCGATGTAATTTGTTAAATAACACGGTAGACAAAAATGTGGTTTGCCATCACAATCGGAACAAAATGTTGTCACTTTTTTGGTTCTATTTTTTGCTACCGTTCTACCATGTATTATGAAATTATGTTTGTAACAATTTTTGCAATATTTTCTGACTTTACACGCTTCTCCCTCCTTCGTGACGCAGTCTTGGCCTTAAAACTACGGAGGAAACGGGCGAGGAGGTTCATTTTGACACTGAGTCAGATGCGTAATTAATTTTTTTCTAAATTCAACAATTGTAATAGATTTATTACGTGTTACTCCTAGTTTTTATACAGTGTTAAGTAAAAGCTCAACTGCAAGTTTTCTATACCATTTTAGTTTTTCTCAGTGGGTTGCAATATGCAGACATTTGATCAGATAAATCGACGGCAGCTTTGCCTGCGTTTGTAATCTACAGGGTGGTCCACTTTTTTTGTAGGACTTATAACAGTCGATACAAAAACTTATTTTAAAACGAATACTCCATATCAACATGGGTTCATAAACGCCTCCTTTTTAAAGAAATTGAAATTTTTGAAAAATTAACGATAATGTTTAACCGTTTCTCAACCAGTTGATATATTTAAACCAAATTTGGTATACAGCACCACCTTACATGTTACCACATTCGGTGGGAATATCAAGCCCCACAAGCAACCAGTGGCGGAGTTGTGGGGGTTCAGTTTCAATAAATTTTATAAAAAACTAGTACGGCCCTGTTCAAAATCAAACTTGAAATTGTTTTTCCGTGTAACATTTTATTTTAAACAAAAAGTGTATTACGATTTTTCTTTGTATCTACCACCGTTTGGCGCGAAATTTGATTTATTTTACTATTCTCGCGAAAAATTTGCTCATAGATTCGATCTAAAAATATCGCTAATATTCGAAATAAAGAAGTAATTACCAATTTTTGCAGTTTTTAATAACAAAACATGCTTATAATGATAGAAGAAGTTTCGCTAAATTAACGATTAATGAGCATTTGTTCTGCAATTTGCCATTTTCAGCTTTGCGCAATATTTTTAGATAGAACTTATGAGCAAATTTTTCGCGAGAATAATAAAATAAATCAAATTTCGCGGCAAACGGTGGTAGATACGAAAAAGAGTCTAGAGACACTTTTTGTTTAGAATAAAATGTTCTACCCAAAAACAATTTCGAGTTTGATGTTGAACAGGGCCGTACTAGTTTTTTATAAAATTTATTGAAACTGAACCCCTACAACTCCGCCACTGGTTGCTTGTGGGGGTTGAAATTCTAATGTACCTATTTACTGTGAAATTAACCGTTTTACCGTGTGAATTATTGTTTTTAACCTTATATAATTTTTAGATGTAAATTTACTTTTGGTACGCTCCTACGCCGTGGTGGTCATAGATGACCGGCAGCGTGAGTAATGCACCACGCATAATAATTTTGAACTATACATTCTTATTGGATGTAATTCCTATTGGGTATGATTCCAATATTGACAAACTCTCACCTGCGTTGGATTCAACACCAGCAAAATAAACTCGGCAGTAAACGTGTTAATGAAAAAGATGCACAATTAATATGTATTTTATTCAAAAAACTGAAAATTCTAAATTATTGCGCAATGTTGTTTAATTATCTGTATTAAAATTTCTAAAAATAAAAATAAATTATTCTAATAAAAAAACATTAGTTTACACTCAAAATAACTCGAAAAAAAAAAACAAAATCATACATGAGATTACACATTACGAAACGTGCAAGAGGTACATAAGAGTCAAAATTTTACTAGATGCAGTCTCTGCACACCGTTCTCGAGCATTCCAAACAAATTGGTGTCTTACAGACGGCACAAAAATAGAAAGTTTTTTTTTTGTGCAGGACATTTCTTCCATGTTTTTCTGACGGATAATTTTTCTTCAGTTTGTTCCGCATCGCCTTCTTTCTGACCTATTTAAAAAAAATAGTTACATAGTAATAGTAATAGTCACTGAGACCGCTAACAATTTTTAATCGCCCCTTGTAAATCAACCACTAACAATTTGACACGTACACTTTGGCAACTGGCTCAATACTGATTGCTTAAAAGGTACTGAAGCGCACTAGCACATACACGATCGTAATCGGGGGTTTCCCTGTATTTGAATTATGCAGGGGGTCCAATAGACCTCACGTCTGTGGTTAAGGGTTAATGTCTGCTGGGTCTCTAAAACAAGATAATTAAAGAAAATTTTGTATCTCCAACAACTATAATCATACTATGAGTTCTTCATTGAGAACATTGTTCAATAATATCGATAGATATTTAGAAGCTAAAATTTCACACCTAAGGCGACTTTATTATTCAGAAAATTTCAAGGTAATTAAAACTGCACCTACTTTAAGCAAGCTAGTCTTAAGTTCCATAGAAATTCAAGGACAAAATGTAGTACTTTGTGTTAAATTGTTTGACGAAAAGAACATTACTGCTTTGAAACTGTTCCAAAATGAATGCTTTGGGTATAATCACATTTATGCAATTAATTTCTAATTGTAAATTCCAAAAATGTATATAAGGGGCAACGTTTTCGTGATTATTATGCAGAACCAATAACAAACTTGCAACATGAAAACTTAGCATTTTTGAAAATTTTTGTGGAATGGGTTAAAAAATGGGATCAGTTAAGACTGGTTTACATTAGTCGAGTAAACGGGCAAGTAGCCAGGCGAGTCAAGTTACTCATGTCTACTCGACCAGTGTAAACAGATGGTCGAGTAAATAGTCGAGTCGAGTAATAGTCGAGTCGAGTAAACAGGCGAGTAATTAGGCGAGTCGAGTAGTCGAGCGGAAAGGATAGTAACTCGCCCATTTTTCGTCTTCCCCACTACTCTGCGATGAAATCGCCTGGCAACTAGTTCTCCTGTTTAGCATGTAGCCAGTTGTGTACCAAAAATAAGATATACTTGTGAAAAATTTGCCTGTAAGTGAATATGAAGTTGACGGAAGTGGAAACTTTTAAATTCGTGCAGCTTTATCGTGAGCTTGAATGCCTTTGGATTATGACCAAAGCTAACTACAGAAATAAATCATAAATGGCATCCCAAGTTGGAAACAATGGCTTCAAAACTCTGAAAAAATGTTGCAGAGAACGGTAGCTATTCCAGTAGCCATAAAATACAAGGTCACTTCCAACTTCACTTGAGCTGATATTGCATCCTTCATCTGACATGGGAAGGTCACGATACGTTGTCGCTAAAATTTGATTAAGGCTGTGTTTATTGCATCATGAACATCACAACTAAATACTTTGCAGAGTTATATGTGCCACTAGAGATTTTAATAATGAAAGAATCTTCATAGTGTCCAACAGCCAAGCAGCGTTAAAAGCTCTTGACTCGTCGGAAGTAAACTCAGGACTTGTTCTGAACTGCATACAAGCCCTCAACGTGCTAGGAAGCAGGAATAATGTTAAACTGGTATGTTGCCCAGGGCACACTAATATACCAGGGAACGAGAAGGCAGATCGCCTAGCCAAAATTAGCAGCGAGACACCTTTCTTCGGAGCAGAACCCGCAGTTGGTACATATGGAACAGCCAAGCGGTGTCTTACTGACATATTAATGAAAGGACACAATGCTCATTGGAAAAAAGTTGCAGGACAAGCCCATTCCAAGGCTATCCTGTCAATGGTCTCTAAAGAAAAGACAGAAGAAATGCTTAGGATGAGCAGAGCAGACATCAGAGCAGCCACAGGACACTGTGGGCTAAACAAACACTACTACATAATAGGGCTCTCAGAGACCGATATATGCAGAGGATGTGATGAAGAAGAAGAAACTCCTCTTCACGTAATATGCCAGTGTGAAGGATTCACACCTTACCGGCGCAAACTTCTAGGGATGGAAAAAGCCAACCAAGATGAGCTAAGAAAAACACCCTTAAAGAAAATCCTGGAGTTTTTCAAAAACACAGGACTTCTTTAAGTGGCTATCACCAGAGGGTACAATAGACCAATAGGTCGCAGTACAGGAACCCGAAAGGGGACCACCTCCGCGGAAATAATAATAATAAATATGTGCCACTAGCCATTTCTTTCGAAAAAAAATGGGAAAACTGAAAAGTTGAATAATAAAAGTATTTTTTGCGACCGCGTTGGCCATAAAACCGTCATACAAAACGAGACCTTTGTTAACCCTATGTTAACCGCCTATGCAAGTCGCATAGATATAGATATACAGATATACCACAACTTCTCAAATCGTAGCGCTTATGCAGGGGTTTCGTTTTTGACGGTTTTCTCCGGAACCGTTCAAGATTGTTTCAAAAACTTTGCACCATTTTACTTGCATAGGATGCGCGTATTGGTAAATAGAAAAATTTAAAATCTATCTCTGACGGTTTTATGGCCAACGCGATCGCAAAAATGACCTTTTTATACCAATTTTTCAGTTTTTCCCCTATTTTTGCGAAGGAAATGGCCAGTGGCGCGAATAACTCTGGAAAACATTTAGTTTTGATGTCCTTGATGCAATAAACACAGCCTTAATCAAATGTTAGCGACAACGTATCGTGGCCCTCCCTTGTGAGGGTCCAGTTTTTGCATTTTAGGTGTAATCATTGCCAAAAGGTTTTTAAATATTTCGGGGGTCATTCGTAGACCTTGATATCTTCCGCTGCAAGTTCCATCAATAGGAGTGCTGATGCACCTAGGGCATCTCTCCTCCCTATCCAATTACGTACCCACTTTCTTTTTCTTCTGTTTTCTTCATCCTCGATAATTTCATTAATTTCACTTAATAAAACGTCGCAAATTTTTAAACACCTTTTTTTCACTATATAACGTAGATGTCGACGGGTCATACTTGTTATTAAAGCGACCAACTACTGTCATACTATAATTGTGTCGTGTAAACGCTCAACAGAAAATGAGAGGCGAGTCGAGTGCTGGGTCGAGTTACTGGGCCGAGTTTACTGGGCCGAGTTACTCGACTAATGTAAACCAGCCTTAAGAAATTAATAACATTGCTAAATGAAACGGAAAGTTGACAAACCATTTTCTTCATTAACACATACTTGCAATACGTGACTATTATTGATAAAATATTTATTTGAGCAACATAAAATACTATTTGTATTTTTGGGAAACTTTCAAACAAATCCATTGGAAACAAGATTTGGTCAATTATCAAAAGAGTGGAGTTTCTTACAATATAAGTGTAGTTAGTGTAGAACAAGTTTTACAATTTGAAAGAAAATTAACAACCAATAATCTGGTGAAGTTAAAATCAGCGATTTACGGTAACTTTGAAATAAAAACCTTTTTTTTTGAGTTATCACAAAATAACAATGAAAATTCAACTAATATTGACGAATTAGGCAAATTATTTGAGGACATACATCTGGGCCGTAGATACTAGTATTTTATAAAATTTATTTAAACTGAACCCCCACAACTCCGCCACCGGTTGTTTGTGGGGGTTGACATTCTCACCGAATGTGGCGACCTGTAAGGTGGTGCTGTAAACAAAATTTGGTTAAATTGCGTCTACTTGTTGAAAAACGGTAAAAAATTATGGATATTTTTTCGAAAATTTCAACATCTTTAAAATGAAGCCATGTTTATATGGAATATTCGCCTTAAAGTAAGTTTATGTATCGGCTATTAAAGTCTTGTTAAAAAAAAGTGAACCAACCTGTACAGGGTGGACCAAATTTGAATGTATCTCGGTTACCGCAATAGATAGCGAAAATCTGATTTCGGTCTCTTGGGCAATTTTTTTGAGAAAATAACGCCTATGCAATCAGATTTTTTCTATCGGATTCCATTTTGGTGCTACAGACGAAAAAAAGCATCAGTTTTAAAATTTTCTTATAACTTCTCTATTTATTAAATAAGAAGAAAATGTAAGGGAGGTTTTTTATACAGATTTTTATGCTTAATTGAAAACCAAAAGTAAATTTGTTTTAGCTATCTTGACTTTTATGAAATGGAGTAAACTTACATTTTATTAAATAGAAACCCTAGTTGGCCATGACTTTATGTGATAGAGTCCTTTTTACTTTTTAAAAAATATATAGTTTTATATATTTGTTGCAGAAATAAAACCGGACAGTAATATGGAGGAGGTAAAAGCTATGTTGGAGAGCATTAGGAAGGAGATAAGAGAAGGTTTTAATAAGTGCAATGAACAAATAAGGAAACTTACTGAAAAAATGATGGAGAGAGAAGAAAAAGGGGAAGAGGAAAAACAGGGCATGCAAAAGAGAATTAAAAGATTAGAATACAGACTGGAAGCACAAGAAAAAGAAAGGAAAATAAACAACATAGTACTCAAAGGTATAAACATACAGCAAGAAAAACTTGAAGAAGGAGTGCAAGAATTCATTTGGATGGAGATTGGAGCAAAAGTTGACGTGACGAAATCGTATAAGGTGGGAAAAAAGCCGGGGCAACGAGTCATAATAGCTAGACTGAATAACGGCAGCCAAAAGTTAGAGGTAATGAAAAACAAAAGCAAAATGAAAGGGAGGAAAATGTACACGACCAACTACATACATGGGATGGAGTGGAACAGAAATTGGCAAGAAAGAAGGGAAAACAAACACTCAGATTCAAAAAACTAACAAGCAAGTTTAAAGATGGGGTAATCTGGAATTCCCACTTGAGTACCCCAAACGGAAACATTGGGAATATAAATGACAATGAGCAACGGAAATGGACAGTAAATATAGAAACATGGCATACAAGAAGCATACAAGGTAAAGAAGTAGAATTATTAGAGGAATTCGACAATAGAAAATTAGTAATATTAAGATTAATGAAAACGAAGAAAAAAGGGAAGGAATAGTAAAGCTCGACAAAGGGCATATATTAATAAAATAGGATGGAAAATGCAGATAGAGGGAAAAAGAACTAGAGGAAGGCCAAGAATATAATGTGAAAAAGAAGTGAGGAAGAGACTAGAAGAAAAATTAGTCAGCTGGAGAGATGTGTCACAATTAGCTAACGATAGGCAGGAGTGGAGAAACATAACAGAAATAGAAAAGCATATCTCGACACCGAAAGGTTCAAGAGGAACCGTTTAAAAAGAACAAAAGATGGATATACGAACTAGTTAAGATGACTTGGACATCTACTACACATGCCAGAAAGCAGGTAGGCAAAAATGGGATGGAAAACTAAGTTTGAGGGAAAAAGAAGTAGAGAAAGACCAAGAATAAAATGATAAAAGAAGTGAGGCAGAGACTAGAAGAAAAATGAGTCAGCTGGAGAGATGTGCCACAATTGGCTAACGATAGGCAGGAGTGGAGGACCATAACACAGAAATAGAAAAGCATACCTCGACACCGAAAGGTACAAGAGGAACCGATTAAGAAGAAGAAGAAGATATTTGTTGCAAACAATAACCAAGATATGGCAAATTTTGTAAAAATTCGATCATTAAAGTTTGCCATGACTTCGTAAACAAGTGATGTTTGCAGTGGCGGATCTTGATTTTGTGGGGCCCCAGGCGCAACCTGGTCTGGAGGCCCCCTATTAAGATGGTTCACTAAAATGAACAATGCAGAAAAATCATAACGTTTTTTACTTTTAGAACCAACAAAAACATAAACAAAAAAATCAAATACGGAAACAAAAAAATATTCTCAGGTACCAGAAAAAAAAATCACATTCCCATTTAAAAGAAAAAATCCCATCTCAGGTAAAAAAAACACAGTAAAATTCTGCATCATACAGTACAGGTGGTCCAAATTCGATGGGACTACAATGGGTATCTCGCTTAATAGTCAAGATAGAGAAACGGTTAAATTACTAAAAATGTGCAGTTTTTTTAGAACAAACTCAGAATAGTTTTCAAAAATTTTCTATCATTTCCGATTTTGAATTATTAATGAAAAACTGTTTTTTTGTTATATTTATAATGTGTCATATCTCCCTTATTGTTTTAAATATCGAAAAAGTTTATAAAGATTATTTTTAGATATTTTTATGTATATTTTGATAGTAGGTACTAAAAAAAAATATTTTACGCTCGCCGTTAAAAAGGTTTGACACAAACTCACCTTTTTTTAAATGGAAGCTATAGTTGGCTATGACCTATTTAGATTCCTTATTTTTTCTCTTTCCAAATATATTAGGGTTGATGTATTTATTTTCAATAATACGCAAGCTACAAATGTTTTTAAAATTTTTTAAAGATGAGAAACAAAAAGCAGGTTGTGAAAACAAAGGAAAATCAGAAAAGATAGAATATATTTGACAACAATTCTAAGTTTGTCCCAAAAAACTGCACATTTTTGGTACATTTACCCATTAACCGTTTCTCTATCTTGACTATTAAGCGAGATGTCCATGTAATCCCATCGAATTTGGACCACCCTGTACAGTACATCGGCTTGCAGTGCACTGTAATCAGATGCAAGCATGGTTGCAAGTTTTGACGGTTTGGAACCAAGTTGGCTATCATTTTTGTTTAATTTAACATGTTTTTTTTTAAATTGGCATCAATGGCTATTACACAATACACACTATGAAAATAGGTTTTAGAAGATATTACAATTTTCCTACAATTATTATTTTATAATTCTCATATTAACAGACAATAAAAATTAAATTTTCGTTTTTGAGGATGACGAACCCAACGATTCTGAGGCCCCTTTTTGCCGAGGCCCGAGGCGCGCGCCTCATGCGCCTGTGCGGTAATCCGCCACTGGATGTTTGGAATTATTAAACAACTAAACGTCATTTCGAAGTACATTTTTCAACTTTAAAGCAAATCCGTGTATTCTTTTGTATTTTATAACTGTTTATTGTGGTATTGTAACCATGGCTAAATTTGAACTTTTTGAAAAGTGTAATATGTTAGAATATTACTTTGTAAGTCATAAAAACGTAGCAATTGCTGCAGAATTTACTTGGCAGTGACGTTTAGTTGTTTAATAATTGCAAACATCAGTTGTTTACGAAATCATGGAAAACTTTGATGATCGAATTTTTACAAAATTGGCCATATCTCGGTTATTTTTTGCAACTAATATATAAAACTATACATTTTTAAAAAGGTAAAAAATACTCTTTCACATAAAGTCATGGCCGACTAAGATTTCCATTTAAAAATATATAAGGTTACTCCAAATCTCGAAAGTCGAGATGGTTAAAAAAAATACTTATGTTTTTAAATTAAGCATGAAAATCTGTATAAAAAACCTATATAACATTTTATTTTAATTTAATAAGTAAAGAAGTTAGAGCAACTTTTCAAAAATGATGAAATATAATTTTTCGTCTGTAGTGCCAAAATGGAGTCCGATAGAAAAAATCTGATTGCACAGGCGTTATTTTCTCAAAAAAATAGCCCAAGAGACCGAAATCAGATTTTCGCTATCCATTGCTGTAACCGAGATACCCCGTAAACCATTCAAATTTGGTCCACCCTGTATAAGCCGTTTATCATTCACTCCCCGTACCTTCTTTCTTTAGAAGTCGTTTTATTTTAAGAGTAAGCATTAAAATAAAAAATCGTAAGAACAAGTTGAGGTTTAGTTGCCGTTCTGAATATTCACTTATTGCCGAAAGGAACTCACATTTTGAAAATCAATATATGAACTATCAGATAAGGTTCGTTCTAAAAAGAATGTGATGCACATGCCACAAAAACGCTCCAACTCTAACGGCTGTCAGATGCAAACGAACAGTAATTAATATTGATTTATTTAAAGCCCGAGTAGATTTATTTAGTTCAAAACCAATTTATATAGAATAATATTGTCCTTGTGGCAATGAAATGTAATTACTATTGTGTGTTCTGATAAACATTATAAATAAATCTGATTCAAATTAATCAGGTTATGAGTGACGATTAATAATAAATTTAAATTTTGCGTCTGAACTGGTGAAAAGGTGATTAATTGAACGTTTATTCGCATCCAGTATGACGTCATATGGAGCAGTGGTACATTCCGCAGTTTGAGTAACGTAGTCAATTAAAAATTAATCAACTTGACTTTGATTTTTTATTGAACGAGCACGCGACGAAAAAGGGATGTGAGTTCTTAGTTCACGTACTGAACTGCATGATATGACTGTTGTCATGACTTCTGAAAATTCCCAGCTATCGTTTCGAGTTGTTCTTTTAATTTGTGGTTATTGTTGCTTTTTCATAACGTTTTAACAAATCTGCCATTTTCATAGCTAAACAATAGTTATTTACGTATCAAGGCCAAAAAATGTAACTTTTTCAGCCGCGTCTGGTTTGCTGGCCAAGACGTAGTCGAGGCCACCAAACAGACAAGGCCAAAAAAGTACGTTTTGGTCGAGGTGCATATTAGATTTTTTGTGCGATCGAATTAAAAACAATTTAAATTTTTAGTAATTTTCAAAATTATAGGTTGGAAATTACGTGACATTCTGTCACTGACAGATGACGGCGTATGTACTGCATTACCGGCCCTCTCCTTAGCAACGGCCGTAAAAGTTACTTTTTCGGCCGTTGCTAAGGGTAGCGGCCTAAAAAGTAACTTTTACGGCCGTTGCTAAGGATAGGGCCGGTAATGCAGTACTTTATGGTTGCTAACGCGTCTGTCAAACAGCTGTTTCTAGTACGATCGCACAAAAAGATTTTTTTATTCTTTAAAAATTTTGCAATTTCTCTTAACTTTATCAAAAATTCTTAATAACTTGAAAATTGTTGCAGATAGGTATAGGAAACGCTAATACAAATTGATGCAGAATGTAATTTTGCATTTGAAAATGAAACAAAAGTTTGGGCATTGTATTTGAAAAAAACGAGTTTTAGTGGTCTGAATTTGTATTAAAAGAAAATTAAATTTTGAACACCCTGTAAGTAATGCATCGATTGCAAACATTCCAGGATGGACTCCAAGGTTTCTTCTAGGCATGGTCTAAATTTAAGCTTTTTTTCTTTAAAAATGGTGGCGTTAGATAATATTAAGCATCACGATGAAAATCGAAAAATTTTCAAAAAAGTCCAAAAATCTAAAAAATGACTGCACTTAGGTATAGAAAATGCTAATAAAAGTCTCTCTAAAATAACGTTTTTAATCCAAATACGCAATAAAAATTAGACCATTGTATTTAAAATAAGAAAATAGACGTCAACTTCCGGTATTTCCGGAAGTGTCGCCATATTGAAAATATTTTCAATAAACACATCAGATGCCGATATGGTCATAACCAAAATTTTAAATCCATACCCTTTTTGATTCTTCATATATTTTTAAGTACCGGTCTCAATCAATCACAAAGGTACATGTACCTTTGCCGCCTGTTACGTTGTAAAATTATGCGGCCTGACGAGAGTTAAACGCACCTGCTATGTTAAGCATCGAAAAGGAAATTGCCAAAAATTGTAATTTTTCTGAAATGATTATTGAAATAGCAAAATCAAAATCGCATATTTAAATATTACGTATTACCCAATATACAAACGTTTCTTTCTAATCCCTGTATTTTTACTTTAAAAAATTATTTAAGGGCCCCAAAAAAAAATGTTGCACCCGGGCCCCTTTATAGAGAAGGCCGGCCCTGACACTAGACGATACAGTAATTGTAATATGTAAAACATTGCTTCAAATCGATTTGATGAAAATCTAAGATTTGCAGTGGGTAGTCAATTTCTACAAAGTGCAGTGGTTCAACAATGTTTTTGATTTCAAAAAAATGTGAAAAACAAATGATTTTCTTGCGGACCCCTTTAAATGTTAGGGCGAACCATAGTTGGGGAACGGCTGGTCTGGGTCGTTTAGCTAAAGGCTGTTTTATACTATACTATTTTTTCGTTTAAGAAAATCGTATACGATTTTTAATACAAAAATTTCGTTCAAGAATTTAGCATGGAAAATATGAACCATTTACATTGTACTATTTTTTGGTACGAAAACGCCAATATATTTTGGTTACTTTTTAGTAACTTTTATCATATTTTGTTGGCACCTTGAGTAACCATGTCAAATGTTCAATTTGATCACAGAACAGAAAGCGAATCATTTTAAAATTTAACGTATATTTAACGCTTGTTCCATTCTACATATTTATTCCTACAAAATAAATTGTGAGGGATAACGGTAATAAGTAGTAGGAGTATTTAGAATAACATCGTTTGATTGTTTCAGTTAACCTAATCCACAAATGACATGCGATCAGATACAGTTACAGTAGAATACGCATGAGCCCATGCTAATTGGACGCATTTAGGGCAGGTAGTAATTTCGTACGAATTTTTCGTTCAAGATTTTTAATTTCTGATTGACACCGTCGTATACGATTTTCTTAAACGAAAAAATAGTATAGTATAAAACCGCCTTTAGATCCATGCCGCTAGTAGATTGTTGTGGCATTAGTTTCTCATTTTCCTACGGCACGTATTAAACACTTATGTTGTTTGGTTTTTGTGGCCACGGAGCTACGCCACTGAATAAGCGTCTAAGTATCACGAGCTAACCGCATCAGGATTTGCTTTTAGCGGGATAACTTATCTTGCTGCATCTCAAGAGCTAAAGTAATTCGTTTTGCTGGTATTTCAAATGCTGATATGGTGTTCTAAACGTCTTTGCCGCTAATGCTCCATACTTAGTTTTCCTTGATGAAATATCACAATTTGTAAAAGCATTTGTTACTTCAGTGAGGCGGTTTTATTGTTACAGGAGTGCAGTTGTTTTTATATTTATACAGGGTGAATCATTCGTGCGGAATCGGTCGATTGTGGCTAAACGGTTTGAGGTAGAAAGTTGATTCAAACGCTATTTCATGCAGTTTTTTCCAAACACGATAAAAATATTATCAAATATACAGGGTGAGTAACCTATCTGGAAATAATAGCAACTTTCATATTTCAAGTACAACACCCCATTTTTTATTTAATATTTTTGACCGCCTTTATCTTAGCTTTGCATCAATATAAAATACTCCAGGTTTTTATGCGGCTTTGTTACAAAAAAAAAGGTTGTGGCTATTTGCACCTACAGTAGGTACGAATACTTGGCTATTTGCACTTACAGTAGGTACGAATAATTGGCTATTTGCACCTACAGTGGGTACGAATACTTGGCTATTTGCACTTACAGTAGGTACGAATACTTGGCTATTTGCACCTACAGTGGGTACGAATAATTGGCTATTTGCACTTACAGTAGGTACGAATAATTGGCTATTTGCACCTACAGTGGGTACGAATACTTGGCTATTTGCACTTACAGTAGGTACGAATAATTGGCTATTTGCACCTACAGTAGGTACGAATAATTGGCTATTTGCACCTACAGTAGGCACAAATAATTGGCTATTTGCACTTACAGTAGGTACGAATAATTGGCTATTTGCACCTACAGTGGGTACGAATACTTGCAGGGCCGTGTTGAGGGGGGGGCGAAGGGGGCGCTCGCCCCGGGCGCCGAAATCAGAGGGCGCCAAAATTGCCATTGACGTCTTATTTTTTTTTTGGAGATATCTACGTTACGCAGTACCAGCGCGAAATTATTTTGTGTCCTAGGCAAAGTTTATTGGCGCGTCCCTTCTTCCTTAAGTCCTTTTATCTAAATTGTAGAGTGTTATTAACAAGTAAATAACGTACGGCGTATGAGGTATAGACAGCTGACGTAGCGTGATAATGAACCCAAGTAATAGTGATAGTGTAAGTAAGCACATTAAACTAATAACTGTGTAGTGAATTAAGTTTTAAAATATAATCGTATAAATAAAGTTAAATAAAATCAAATATTATCCATGGAGAAATTTTTTAGAGCGAGTGGTAGTAGTTATAAAAGGAAAAGAGACAAGGAAGAGAAAAACAAAGAAGAAGGCGGAATATCCAGAACGTACAAACTAGTAATCAGATCACCAGATCAAGCAAAAACCAAAGGTTCAACGGAAGAAAAACAAATGGAGGCGTTAGTAAAAGTAATTAACCAATTGGTGGAAGAAGTTAAAAAGATAAGGGAAGAACAAAAAGCATTTAGGGAGAAATTTAGTGCAACAAAAAAAGAAAACGAAGAGCTTAGAAAAAAGATGCTTAGCTTAGAAAACAGAATAGAAGAACCAGAAAAAAAAAGAAAAGAAATATAAAATTGTGATAAAGGGGGCAAAATTTGATGAAAGTAACGGTACAGCAGGTTTCGAAGAATTTCTAGATCAAAATTTAGGAGTCAAAGTAAATATCAAACAGATGTATGTGGTGGGTCGAAAATATGGCAAAAGTATGACAATAGCAATGACAAGTAAATAGGAGTAAAATAAAATAAAGATGATGCAGTATAAGAGCAAATTAAAAGGTCAAAACGTTTACATAGACAATGACCTAACAGTAAAAGAAAGAGAAATACAAAGAAAAATCAGAGAAGAGGCAGAAAAAGAAAGAAAAAAGGGCAAAAAAGTCAGAGTAGCTTATCAAAAACTCATTGTAGATAATAACATCTGGCTATGGAATAAAGAGAAAGAGGAGCTACAGCAAAAAACAGACCCAAAAAACTAAGGACGGAAAACAAGTTACGGAAAAAATGGCACGATCACTACACGAAAACGGACATGAATAAGGAAAAACAGATAGCAATCAAAGCATGAGATACTAAAAATGAAAAAAATAGAGATAAGAAAGACAAAATGAGAATAGGTACTTGGAATACCAGAAGCATAAAAAGAAAAGAAGAAGAAGCGATCATGGAAAAAAGTCAGCACAACACAACTCAACAGTCCTACAAACAGTAGAAAGACTCACGACTAAAAAAAATAATGTTCCTTAAGTTAAATGTTTAACTATTGAAGTATTTATTTATTTATTATTAAAAATATTACATGTGCATATTATGTTATTTTTTACCAAATTGTATGTTCCTTAAGTTAAATGTTACCTAATTATTTATTTATTATTAAAAATATTATATGTGCATACTGTGACACCCCGCCTGTGATCAATTATTTTATTTTATTTCAATGTTATTTCATTTACTTTTAAATGAATAACATTGCAACAAATGCTGATGCATCAGTTACTAAAACACGTAACACTTCAAAGGGGCCAAGTTATGAGGATTTCTACTTTAGTAAAAACACATTAACGTTAAAATATTGCGGTCATAACTTGGGTCCTACACGCCAGCATTTGGGTTTCGTCAGTCAACAAACGATTGGTTGATGAATTTTTACATTATAAGTAGAACAAACTACTCGCACAAATATGTGTTTATAGGAAAGAATGACAAAGATGCAACGACAG
This sequence comes from Elmis aenea, assembly GCA_947652605.1. NCBI lineage: Eukaryota > Metazoa > Arthropoda > Insecta > Coleoptera > Elmidae > Elmis > Elmis aenea. Next base: position 41,164,669 of record OX393580.1, on the reverse strand, counting down.
TAAAAAAGGGACAGCAACAGGGAACCAAAAACCTTCAGGCGGTCGCACCGATAGTTAAGTTCCAACCCCCGAGAAATGTACAGCCAGTCGAAAAATAAAGGAGTTTGTTGTTAAAATTGTTGTGTTTTATTTGTTCTTACTGTGTACTAATTGCTCTAGACCTGTGTACTACGTAAAACAACGTTTGAGGGTCCAACCACATTACAAAGACGATCACGAGCCATAATTAACAACAATAAATATAAGAGTAATAAGTACTCTTCCACAACAGTGCGGCCTATGTACAGTACGGTCCGTCACAGATGTTGCCGCGAGACCAGGATGGAGTTTTAAAATTCACACACAGTAAGAAAATTTAAATATTTGTGAGTGAAAATGTAGTCCGAAAAAACCGATTATGGGGGGGAAAAAAAAAAAAAAAAAAAAAAAAAAACGAATGAATTCCGAAGAATGGTACCTGTTGTGAAGTTTAACCGTTTAGGGTTTTGTAATGTTGCTAAAGTTGACAAATTAATATAAGTGCAAAATATGGAAATGGATTGAGATATAACAATGTCGTTATTTTCGTCGAGTGAAGTAAAATGTTATCGATGTTCAGCAATCGAGGGCAAAATTTGGACAGCAGCACCAGTTCAGCTCCAGGTGAGCACCAGGTCAGTAACAGGTCAGCAGACAACACTAACCGGTAACGCCGCTAATTGAAAAAGGTAGGTCAGTGCGCTGTTTGGTGCGAAAAGAAAATAATAATTGTGCAGTGCAGAATCTAGAATGAAGTGAGTGATGTGCAAGGTTTATTTTAAAACTCCTATTGAAAACTATTGTTAGTTTACTTGTTCTACAAACTTGATGATTTTATTAACATCCGCTAAATAACCGTAACAAAAGAAATGCTTATTGTAAATACGAATTCCTATACATCTATGTAGTTGGAATCCGTACGCCATCTTTTATAGCCCAAAATGCTAAACCTGTGTGATTTTGTTTATTTGTGAATAATTAAAAGGTATATTAATGTGCATTATTGAAAATGAATTGTTTGAAACAGATCGAGGGTGTTTCGAAATTTTGTGCATAACTGTAACAGCCATGTGTGTACAGTCATATTTCTTGTCAGTTCACTGTTGTTTAATGCTTTAGGGTACAAGAATTGGAGTTGTAAAAAAATATACTATTTCAGAAACATTATCGGTCTGTGTTCCAGGTCAGGTACTAAGTTTTAAAGCATTTTGTGTAGAAAAACATCTGTTTTCTTTAAGTAGGACACAAATTAATGTAAACATTACCGAAACTAGGAATTTTAACTGTTTGAAAATAATTAAGTTAAGAGAATATTTATTTCACTGATTTGTAAAAGTTATAATTTTACTTTAATGGCTACAATGTTTTTATTATGAATATTTTAACAAATTACAGAACCATGTAGGTATTTAGAGGTACGAGGTCCCAACAATATTTGGTAAAATTTTTGCGATATCTGCGTGCTTGGCGTTTATTGTTCGACGTACAACAAGGTGAGTTTATAAAATGATTTTGTGTAAATGTGTGAGCGAACGATTTTCTAATCCCATTTCATTTAATGTTATTTTGATTGCAACACGATTGTATCAGATCTGAAGCTATCGGACAAACTTGCAACAATGACTTACTACCAACGGCTACTGCCACCATCAGAGTTACTTCTGAATTGCAAAAAAAATATATCGTGTGCATTCTGTACACAACGAGGGATAATCCAGTGTGAATACCCATTGTGATAACTTGAAAAAAAAAAACAGATGCATAACGAAAAAAAAAAAAAATAGCAGTCAGATGTAGTCCTGATGCGACTTTTAACCACCAACAAATATCAGATTTATTTCAGATATGCTACAAAAAAAAAAATCGGATGCATTGATATGTTAAAAAAAAAAACACACAGCGAGGGATACAGTGTGAATACCCACTGATACATATAACTTAAAATAAAAAACAGTCAGATGCATTGCGAAAAAAAAAGGGAGTAGCAGTCAGACTTATTTCTGATGACAAAAAAAAAAAAAAACTTTATTTTTGATACGATCAAAACAAAGGAAAAAAAAACAGTAAGAGTGAAAGCACACCCGCAATGGATTCGGCGGTATTGCTAAATAGCAAACCACCGAACCCAGGGGGGGAATGTGACACCCCGCCTGTGATCAATTATTTTATTTTATTTCAATGTTATTTCATTTACTTTTAAATGAATAACATTGCAACAAATGCTGATGCATCAGTTACTAAAACACGTAACACTTCAAAGGGGCCAAGTTATGAGGATTTCTACTTTAGTAAAAACACATTAACGTTAAAATATTGCGGTCATAACTTGGGTCCTACACGCCAGCATTTGGGTTTCGTCAGTCAACAAACGATTGGTTGATGAATTTTTACATTATAAGTAGAACAAACTACTCGCACAAATATGTGTTTATAGGAAAGAATGACAAAGATGCAACGACAGTAAAAAAGGGACAGCAACAGGGAACCAAAAACCTTCAGGCGGTCGCACCGATAGTTAAGTTCCAACCCCCGAGAAATGTACAGCCAGTCGAAAAATAAAGGAGTTTGTTGTTAAAATTGTTGTGTTTTATTTGTTCTTACTGTGTACTAATTGCTCTAGACCTGTGTTCTACGTAAAACAACGTTTGAGGGTCCAACCACATTACAAAGACGATCACGAGCCATAATTAACAACAATAAATATAAGAGTAATAAGTACTCTTCCACAACAGTGCGGCCTATGTACAGTACGGTCCGTCACAATACATATGTGTGTTTTATAAAGTGTTTTTTAAAACGAGCCCCATTTCCCAAGCCCGAACACAGTAGGCCCGGAGAAACTTTTTTTTTTTTTTAGAAATGGGGCGCAATTTTTCGTTCTTGCCCCGGGCGCCAAAACACCTAGACACGGCCCTGAATACTTGGCTATTTGCACCTACAGTAGGTACAAATAATTGGCTATTTGCACCTACAGTAGGTACGAATACTTGGTTATTTGCACTTACTGTATAGGTACATACCGGTTGGAACTGAGTTCTGGTATAACCTTTTTTTCTTTAGTTTTAATTTTACATAAATAAACGTTTAGACATATGATATGTGTAAATAACCGGAAGATTTTAACAAATGTACACTATTATTTCATTTCAGGTTTCGCCGCAAATTACCCTAACTTTGTTATTTCAAATAGAAAACCCTATATACAGGGTGTTTCTTAAATACTGAGAAAAAATTGTGGAGGCAATTTCTTATCGAAAATTAAGGGGGTTTTTTATGTCTCCTTTCATAGTTACACCTCTTAAAGGGTAGGAGAATGACATTTGGTAGATGTTTTATACATATTAAAAGGTTTTCCATAGTAATATTTTCAACTATGTCCCACCTTTACAAGGGGCTAAAAATTGCGACCACTGTTAGTCTTTTAATCGGAACTTTTTAAAGAGGTTAACCATTTTATAATTTTAAAAAATGGTTTAAAAACTTTGTTTATTTAGAAACTTTTTTATTCTCTAAAGTTTCTTGCAAAACCTACAATTTTTGAGTAAGAAATAAAATAAATGAACATAAACTATTAAATATTTTAAAATAAAACGATTCATTTTGGTGGTTACCATGGTTTGTTTATGTTCATATTAAGTAGAATTGACGGGTGTTTTCATGTTATCATCAAATGATGTGGAATTATACGGTTGGGATATTTTTCTTTAGAAAGACACCTGGCTGCTAATGAATTACCGTTAACAAGACCCTAAACCAAATACATATCGCACATCTTAACATTTGTGGAATTCATTTTGAAGAACAAGAGTTTACAACATGAAAACACCTGTCAATTCTACTCAATAATTTTTTTATAATAGTTTGTCTTTGAGGCAGCTTTTCCATACAAATAAGTATATGTTATTAGCCAGAAAATACTCTATTACATAATCGCGTATACCACTACCATTGCATTCAAAAAATTGACTTTCAGTCAAAAAACCGATTCTGCAACCTTCAAAGCCGATTAAAGTAACCTAAATGTTAATTAAATTGTACAAAAAACGTTTTCGGACACTTGTTGACGTTATAAAATTCAATTTATGCAGGCCACCGGGCCACCGCAAATAAATATTTTGTAACGTTTTAAAAGACGTGTACAGATTTGTCAGTTAGAATAGACTACTTGAATTTGAGATGAATTATTAGAAAAGCGACAACTCAGCATTTGTCATTCAAATTATGATTTAGACGTGACAACGTCGCTTCTTTAAATTAAAATTGTTGAGTCAACGTGAGAACGTCGCTTTGTAAATTTCTCAGCCTAGCAGGCACTTCCCGTGTGGCTGAGTTAGCAAAACGACCCGGTCTGTGGGAGGCGTGATTATACGCACGTGGTGCAAGGCAGCTTCCAGTTGTAAAGTGTGCTGCATTGATATCTGCCATCGGTAGACTTTATTGAAATCTATAATTGTAAATGTACCTGTAATAAAAAGATTTGAGTGTTTGTACGAATATTTACTAGTGATTGTAAATGTAAGGGGCAGTGCCTCGTCAGCTGGTGTAGGTAGTGTTGGAAGCATTATCTAGTATTTAAAAGTGAACTGTGATAGTACAACGAAACCCACCAATAAAAACGCCACATATCTGTTGGCATCACAACGATTATCCGCACCGTACAACAACCATCACGTCATCTTCCAGCCGGCATCACAACGTGCACCAACGGCTAAGTTAAGGTTAGATATTACGGTTAAGGTATTTTAGGTGTAAACTGTTTTAATTGTTTGTTTGCATGGTATTACAAACAATGTTAGATAGAAATTAAGAACATTTCGTTCTTGTTGAGTTTTTTTCTCTTTTAACGTTTGTACTAGTTTATGTTATTAAATATCATATCCACATTCAGATATTCTTTTGTTTAGTCATTTGTTAAATTAATCAAATAACTTCGCGCCCTTTTTATTTTATTATTTTTTGAAGCTAATATTTTTAGGACCCATGGCCCTTGCCTCCGACCTAGGGTAAAGGGGCAGGCTGAGAAACTTATAATTTGTCCAAAAGTTATTTGAGGTTATTAAAATTAATCAAAATAGTGCAGTTATATTCAAAATTGCCTCTTCTATCCAAAAATGTAAATATATACATGTGACATTTGAAATAACAAAGTCAGGATCATTTCCGGCGAGCCCGGAAGTGAAATAGTAGTATATATACATTTGTTAAAATATTCCGGTTATTTACACATTCTATATGTATAAAGATTTATTTATGTAAAATTAAAACTAAATAAAAAAAAGTACCAGAACTCAGTACCCGGTATATTCCTTTACAGTAGGTGCAAATAGCCAATTATTCGTACTTACTGTAGGTGCAAATAGCCACAAAAAAAATCCAAAATTTTCAATGTTTTAAGTCTCTATTTAAAAAATTCTCCTGAAATTATTTTTCGAAGTACAGAGTTGTAAATTGATAAGGATATGCAAAAAACATTGCTCTATTCGCTCGATATGAAAAAATTTGAATCACACCTACAGGGTGCTCATAAATAGGTGACAACTTCCATGATTTTCACGGCCAATTTGTTGTTGATGTTGATATAAACATCAAAAATTCTTGGGCATAAGATAAACAGCAATATACTACATAACTGCTGATTCCGATTGCGTTGTAGTTATCTTATGTTTAAATATTTACAATGTTTATTTCAACAACAAATTAAACAACCTTGGTAACTTGTACGACATGGGTTTTAAAAAGTTTTACACCTTTTTTTTTGTTTTCACAGCTTCCTATGATTTTCTTTAAAAAAAAAACAAAACTAAAAACCTTCGTAACTTGCGTATTATAGAAAATGAATACATTAACCATAATATATTTGGAATGAGAAAAAAATAAGAAATTTAAATAGGTTACAGCCAACTTGTAATGGGTGCATTTTGACCTACTGGTTGTTTCCGTTAAGTTTTGTTACCGAGATGGCCGCCAGGGTGCGCTATCTGGGGAAATTTGTAGTTGCTAAGATTAAGAAAGGTTGGCAGTAACGCAGGGGGCAGAAATTAGAGGGCAGCCATTAGGTGGTTGCGAGACACCTGCGTAGAGTAGGAGGTCGGCAGAATTAGCCGCGAGACGGAGGTTGTATTGTAGGTTAAGTTAGTGAGTTACTGGCGAAACGAAAGGGTGATTTCAAGACATCGGTTTGTTGTTTTACCTGTGCGTCGTTAATCTGGTATAGAGAAGTGCCCTGAAAACCGATGTATATAGATACCTACGAAAAGTGAACCGCGTATCTACGAGTGCGCCTAGCGAAATGTACAGTAAATGAACTCGACATAGTAATAGGTGTCCATTTTGCTACGCAAAAGTGCAAAGCACATAGTTTGGCATTCGCCAATAAAACAAGACCTGAAACAGATAAAAATTATGGTCTAAAGCTAAAGTACAAATTGAGAATACGAAACAACGTGGAAAGTTCCTAAATTGTTAAAAGGCAATACCCGGTAACACCGGAGAAATAAGTCCACGTGTTCAAGGTGCAGTGTTCGTGCAACTTGGTGAACTACGAAACAAGACCACCGTCACACCCACGGACGTCGATTTCCTTAAGCAAACAACAAATTGAAATAACATCAAACCATCGTTACCAATAAGGGCAAATGTACCAGCGAACCAGGGACTTGATCGAGGTTTGGTAGTACGATAAAACAATTTTCGTTTAATGTTATCACATTGTACAATACATTTGCTATGTAGGTTGTAGGACGCTAGAGTAATTTTCGTTTAATGTTATCGCGTTGTACAATATATTTTCTGTATGTTATATCGTATATATAACTACTATCTACTAACTACTATCTACTAACTACTATCTACTAACTACTATCTACTAACTACTAACTACTATCTACTAACTACTATCTACTAACTACTATCTACTAACTACTATCTACTAACTACTATCTACTAACTACTATCTACTAACTACTATCTACTAACTACTATCTACTAACTACTATCTACTAAATACTATCTACTAACTACTATCTACTAACTACTATCTACTAACTACTATCTACTAACTACTATCTACTAACTACTAACTACTATCTACTAACTACTATCTACTAACTACTATCTACTAACTACTATTTACCAACTACTATCTACCAACTACTATCTACCAACTACTATCTACCAACTACTATCTACCAACTACTATCTACCAACTACTATCTACCAACTACTATCTACCAACTACTATCTACCAACTACTATCTACCAACTACTATCTACTAACTACTATCTACTATCTACTACGTTTATTGTGAACGCAGACTAAGACATTCGAATTTGGTCAACCCTGTACAAAGTAACAAATTTGAACTCCGACGTACAACAGTGAAGCCAAACAAATTGCAACTTATGTTTCCAAAGTGATGAATGAATCTCCATTTAATAATAACATCCATAATACATAATCTCGACGAAGTAATCTCGGTCTGCTATTATTCTCGCGGATCTAGCAAACTCATTAACCAATCACACACGGAAAACAAATTGCAAAGCGCCAAGGCAGCGCAAATACACGAAGAGATCGATCGAATATCGTAACGAGAACAAATTAAAGCCGTAAACAAATATCCATAACTCACTTGAGCCATCGTCGCGATAGTTCGGATACTACTTTTTGCTGTATGTTTGAGAGTGCTGCATCCAATTAACGTCTGTCGTCAACACCTCCAACAACCGTGATAAAAGCGACTCCGGGAGTTGAAAAGAAAACAAAAACTCGTCCTATATTAAAAGCGGTCTGCGTTTTTCTGTTTTAATGCAGAAGTCGAATATCTTCTTTTTTTTGAGCCAGAGTAATAAATTATACTTTTAATTTTTTTGAGCCAGAGTAATAAATCATACTTTTAAATCTACAATATTAACCCTTTCAATGCGATTTTATTATTTCAATATTTTTATATTAATTCAATCTAGGTAAATTTTGTTCTGTGACACCAAAGAACATAAAAATTAAAATTTATACAGGGTGATTGAAATTCAAGTTTAAGCATGGGGATCTCGCTTATTATAATAGATAGAGTATCCCAATCTCAAGTAGCACTTATTGTGCAATATTATTTATTGGCGTAATATTGGCCAAATACTGTCACGCGTGCCCAATATTTGCAACATTTAGCCAATATAGGCTTTATTTAGTTCTTTAATGAATCACCAATATCGGAAAACTCTATGTTAATATGTTATTGATCCAATATGTTTATATTGTTTGCTGATTATTTCCAATTTATTTTTAATGGCTAGAAATAAACAAAATATATTTATCCTGTATTGTCAGACAACATTTAGCCAATATAGACTTTTTCAGATTTCTTAATAAACAGCCAATATCGGAAAATTTAATGTTAATATGTAATTGGTCGAATATGTTTATGTTGTTTTGTAGCAGATTATAAGTTTAAAATTTGAATTTGGCGCTCCAGGATGTAAATGGAGTTAGTGTATAGCGTATGTTCGTTACCATTGTTGAAAGTGTAGGTATTGTAATTGAATGAATGAGAGTGCGAATAAATGTTGTTACTGTTACCGCTCGTTAAATGTTTCCATCTTAGAAAGCTTAGAACAATTTATGTGGATTTATGTGAGCGATCACCACAGTTTTCAGAAGTGGGATCAGGAACTGATGAAGCGATTAGTTTATAGTGTTAGGTTAACAGGTTATTTTAAAGTATTTATATCATTCGTAGTGTAAACGTAAAACAAATTTTTGAGGTTAAGTTTTACCACGTGCTTTCAATTTCAAAAATGAGTGAACACGAAAGCATTAGCATGTCGGTTGATGATGATATAGTAGCCAATGCAGTAAAATCTAGACAGTTAGTGAAAACGCTTTAATGAAATCAAAAGAAGTGGCGGCTTTTATACCAAATTTCGATGGAAGTCTTGAGTCGGACGTCGATGTGTGGTTTAGTCGGCTATCAATAGTGAAAAATACTTATCAAGTAAAAGATATTACCCTGCCTCTAGTTGTTGTTGGAAAACTTTCAGTTTAGTCTTGAAGTGTTACAGTTATGGCATGAAATTGTCGGCCAAATACAGACTTGTAAGAAAATTATGGTTGGTTTTCTGTATTTTCTTTATATTTTTAGTTTAAATAAACTATTTATACAGCCTTATTGGACTATCATTGGATATTAACATTTCTAAACCATAAAAACATATGAAGAAGATTTATGGAACAATATTGGTTAAATATATTTTTAATTGTTTATAGCAGCGATTCTTAACCGGGGGGCAACGGCCCCCACGGGGGCCGGGAGAGATTTTAAGGGGACCGCAAAAAATTTATAAAACGTTTTTACTTTTTAAAATATTAAAATCTTAAAAATAATTTTTTTTGCTCCCTATTTTACCATTTTACCCCAACCATCGGAGAGATGTCTTAAATAATTCGTAATATTTTTGTTACTACAAACTAGGGGGCCGCGAAAATATTTTAGGATATTTAGTGGGCCGCGACTACTAAAACGTTAAGTTACAGTAAGTATACATTTCACCAATATCGATATGGTATATTAATCTGATATTATTTTATAATATTAATCCTTTTTAAGAAAATGTTATAGGATTAATATTAATATAAAATATTTCACCATTATGTATGTCAATTTTAAACCGATGTTGGCCCAATATTTTGTGCTACTAGGATAGGTTTAAATTCGGCAAAGTTGCTAAATTTCGTGCTCAATAATATTCCAAAGTGAAATTGAAAATATCTCAAACGGTATTCGAACCGTTAGGTGGCGATAAGTTTAAGGACGCGTGCTTGCACTAGATGGAATCTTATTTTAAACAACTCACTTAAAAATTTGGTTAAAACATTTTTATATACATCCTCTGATTCACTAAATCCAAATTGTTTTAAAGTTTTAAAACGAAAGCTTATGAATTTCGCTGACTGTCAAAATCTTGTGCACGAACCGGTTCTTAGACATCGCAGCGATAATTTATGGCGAACGGTTCTTAGACTTATCGCCATCTGTAGGATAAATTACGGAACTAGTTACCGGCCTCAATCGGTTTTATGTGGGAGTATCCCAACCTGTGTAGTAGACCGTGCTGCTAGGGTATGTTCTGACGTTGTCTGTGCCTGTCAAAGTCACTTCAGGAGACTTCAACAAGAAACTCAATATGGGTGACGAATGTTATTATGAACGTGTTTGGCGTCTGTGTTTTGATACCAATAAATATTGTTTGGGAATAATGGTGCTTGTCACAACTTGCATAATGTTTGTACCAATTGGAACTAAGCCAGAAATGGACATCAACGAAGCACAGTATTATCTGACTGCCATAGGAGTTATAATAATTATTGCGACTTTGGAGTATTACGTTGGGATTTGTACCGGTAAGCCAGGCCTGCTTGTACCTTTAGGATTGGCTCTAATCTTGCAAGTGATTGGAACCATTTGGATGATAGTCATTCTTGATAAATGGACAGAAAAAAATGACCGACAGTGGGGCTTGTCATTTGCTGCTTACATGGTGCTTGTCTTGGCAATATTTCATTTATTAGCGTTAAAAAGGTTGTATAATAACATGCAAAAAAAAAAAAACAATTATCAGTAAAAAATGTGTATCCTTAACCTATAGCTCGCAAAGTATTTTGTGTCACATAACTGGTAAGATGGGCTTGAACGAATCTCAATATAAATTAAATGTTTTTAGGGCATTAGTAATGAAAAATATTTGTTATCAACTCTAAAATAATTCCAATTTGTACAAAGCTACTTATAAAAACGAAAAATAATAATTTTCTGATAGTGTAGTTCATTTAAAACAGTAACACTTTGAGCTGCTAACGCTTGTAGTCACTTGAGAGTTGGCCAGATTGATTCAAAACCTTTGTGAAATGTATGAATCTGATTTCATGAGAAATTTTATAACGCACTAGTCTCGAATTTATCTCAAAACAATCTATTTACAAATCATGAAATTCGGTTCGAACCCGGTTAAGCTCAATACACATTATAGGTACGCTCTCGCTCCACTCCCGGTCCAGTGTATTCACACTGGCCGCGCTCTAGCCGCAAGCTAGGCGCGAGCTAGACGCAAGCCAGACGCAATCCAGACGCAAGCCAGACGCATGCCAGCCGCGTTCCAGCCGCGCTCCAGTAGCGGTCAGTACTCATTCGCTACAGTGTATAATAATACATGGCTGCAAATTTAAGCAATAAAGACCTTTTGATAGTGGCGTTATTGCTTGACTCAGATGAAAAGCATACCAAAAAGATAAGAAAATGGGTACATCCTTTTTCCGACGACCACTAGGGTAAAACCCCCAACCATTGGCACTTTAAGGCTATAGAGACAAATAAAACCGTTTATTTAACAATTTATCATGTAAAAGCCCTAAAATGAATTTTTATTACATTCCGCAAAGTTAGTTCTTACTTTTACAGTTGCATTTTTTTCTTTTTAAGATCAATTATGTTCCTTTTTCCTCAAATTTATAAAATTGGTCCGATTTTCTAGCCATTGGCACATTAATACCAATGATTGGCACTTGAATTATTCCAGTAATTGGCACCCCTTACTGTTCGTTAGAACCATTGGGATGTAGGGTGGTATGGTTGGTTGGGAGGGTAGTTTTATTTAAAATATAGTTTTTATGGTTACCTTAGATACATAGTATAATAGAATAAAATATAACTTCCAAATAAAGTTTATTGTTGAAAAATCTAGATTATAAAAATATATAAAAATTAAAAAAATTCTTCATAAAATAATACTTATTAACCGAGGAACAAAAATATATAATACTGCAGTGTTACAGGCCCAATATTGAGCCACGTGATGCGCATGTTTGACATATAAAGTTTTCCTTGAAGTTTTGGCGTTACTTTAGGCATTGAACATGATAGGTTCTACGACATTTTTGACATCCGATCCCTACATTTGTCAAGTAGATATTCTGGGTACAAATGAAACAAAGGCCTCTACGTATGACAATATTGTTTTTTGGTGGTGAATAATGCACGCTACTTGTCAAGGGAATATCTGAGTCCTCATCTGAATCACTATCCTCAAATAGATTTCTTATGTGACGCTCTTTTTCTTTCTTCTCAGATTCAGATTCGCGTCTACATGAATCTCCTGGATTTACTTCGCGATTTATCTTGTTGAAAATTTTATTAGAACTTTTAACCTTTTCCATACTGCTGGTATATATATGTATCACCGAAAGTTTGTAAAATACTACAACTGTAATTTATCATTGCGAATGGTTCTGATATGTACCAGTCAGTTTTATAGGTCTACCTAGTGTCAAATTGTACAGTTTACGCTGCAAGTGCGCCCACTAAAGTATTTTACACAACACAACAACAAGAGAACTTGGTTTTGTTAGACACTGGTGGTACTATATATACCACACTATAACCACATATAACCCTAGTGGTACATATGTACCACCTTCTCCAAGAGAATCTGTTTGAAAAAAAAATGTTTTTCCAATAAAGCTTCTTTTTATACTTTATTAAGCCAAAATATTACCGAAAATATTTGAAAACCTTATTCTTCAAATACCGTATTGAAAGGGTTAAGTGCAATTTTCAGAGATTGACTTTCAGGACTCTCTTTAGCATCAGTTCCAATTTTAACATTTTTATCTGCAAAAGTGTTTCTGTTTTTCAGGTTTTTCATGTATAGAGTTGAGTTTTTCTTCGTTGTAGTTGAGTTTTTTTTCCGCTGAAATTATGTTTTTCTTAGCGTCTTCTTTGATCAATTTCTTTTGTCTGTTCTCTTCTTTTCTTCTGTCTTTGGCCTTTTCTTTTACTTCCATTTCTTTTTTATACTGTTTAGAGGTGACGACATAAGAAGATCTTCTAGACTGGTATGTTCCTTTTCTTTCGGGTGTTTTAGGGTGCAAGAGATATTCTGCTATATCCGTTTTTAGTTATGTTATATCAATGATTTCCTTGTATGTTGTTGTTAAATGGGTTTGGCCTTTGCTTTGCATCTAAGAAAGCCTTGACTGAACACTGAATGTCGATTTTTCTTCGTGGAAAGCCTTTCTTATGACTTTCCAGGATATACTCAACAAGTGTATTTTTCTCTTCTTTCGTGAGATAAGTATGCCTTCCAAGTTCGGGTTTTGTGAACTTTGGCCCCAACCTAAACTGGAGAATTGACCTTGGTATTCCGTATTTTTTTGAAACTGTTTTCTTAGGTATGCCAGACTTGACTTCATTCAGAGCACTTTGAAGAATCTGTTCAGAATATTTCTTCACATATTTTTTATCTTTCTTAATCTTGGGCATTTGGAAAAAAAACACATTACCCTGGAGCCTATTCCTAACTTTGATAGATGTGCCAATGTTTGGCGAAATTCAAAAATTATCTTACCCAAATGTTGGCACCGGGTGCCAATATTTAGCGGGAGCCTATATTGCTATACCAAATGTTGGCACCGCTGTTTTTTTATTAAAAAGTTAACCAATCTTATGTTTTGTACAAGAATTATCAACAGAAAATCATAAAATACTATTACTAAAAACTTGCAAATAATACTACTACAAAACTAGCCAGTAACCCAACTTGTTTCTATAGCCTACTACTATGAAAATTGATAAAAACTTACTTTTATGAAGAAGACGTCACACATTTAACCGCATAATTCAGCCATCTTTGAAACAACGGCATGCGTAATGGTTCGAGGATGCACTTCGATGTTGTCAGATTTCATAAAAAATATTCCTAACAGCTGAATTAACTTACTTTTTTTATATATAAAGGAAGTGCCAATCATTGGTGAAGTGCCAACGTTTGGGGGTTTTACCCTATGTAAAGCGAGTAATTTCGCACGACTTACTACTACTGAAAATGACAAATTGCGCATGACACCGGAAATTGTGTGCAAAGTGCACTTTGCGTGTGTAAAGTGACGATTTCCGCTACATTACACACGCTAAACGCGCTGTCAAGTTAACGTGAAGAAAATCTAACCTCACAAATGTCAAGTGTCACCAACGTCAAAAAAATGTTATTTTCACAATTTTTTTGCAGAATTAATGATTATGTCTAAATGGTCGTCGGAAAAGCATAGTGTACAACTCGTGCTGAAAGAATAATTCACACTCGTATGACTGAGCCACTCGCCTGACGGCTCGTGGCTCAACTGTCATACTCGTGTGAAATATTCAGCTTTCAGCACTAGTTGTACAATATACTATTGTTAAAGCGTCGAAAGCTGGAAGAATAATTTTACACTTTTTCCCGCATTTGGCTGTATTTGTAAAGTTCAATCAAAATGGCCATTGGAAAACAAAACATAACATCACATAAATAAACTAGCTGTACTTAATTAGATTTAATAGTAATAGTAATTGAAAAATCATAAATTAGTATGTAATTTGAAAATCATCTTAAGTTATTTTGGTTTCTTTGTGTTTAATCAAGTACAGCTAGTTTTTAATTTTGTATCAGTGTTGCCAAGTGATAACTTTTTTTCCGAAAAATCTTAAATAAGCTAGCTTAACTTTAAAACATTGTAGCGACCTCGCTGTTTCATGTTAAAAAAATAAGTCTTAGCAATAATGATAGCCCGGTTAAAGAGCAACATTTTGACAATAAGGTATTTGAATTTTGTGATACAGGGTGTTCACAAAAACTGCCAAACTTTCCAAACTTTTAAGTGACATGTCTCATTTTTTTTTTCAAATTTAACTACATACCTCTATTTTACACCGCATTTTGATAATTTTTCCCCCTCTTTAATTTTTATAGGGGTTGTCTTATGTCTAATCCCTGTAGTTGATGAGATATTTAATACTTTTTAAATAAATTGGTGTGGCCACCTAATGGTAATGACATTCGCCATAAATATTGTATTTCTGGCCGTATGTGTGTTTGTGTATTAGTGGGTATAAAAACTTTAAAATGCCGCTCCAGGCGCTCTACATAACCTTATTTGTGTTAATGACGTCTGTTAACATGACGTAAACGAAGTCTGTCAAAATGAGGCTCATGGGAATGTTTATGAGCAACACCAGCGTTCTTAAAAAAATGTGTTAAATTTTTTTTAAATATCTTTTTTTTTCACAGAAATTTAAGACAGTTGAAACAAATGGCATTTTAATGAGAGAAATGAACTCTTTAACATACTAACATTAGAAAAAAATTGTTGGAGCCGTTTTGGAGAAAAAAAATCGAAATTTTGAACTTTTTAAACAATTTAGAAATTTTAAATATTGTCAAAAAAAGTTGTGTTTTTTTTAATGGACATTAACATAGACTACAATCCTACATAACCAAAATTTTTTTATCCATCACTGTTTTTATGTAATTTAGGATTGTCTTGTTAACTTGATTAGTTTTTATTAAAAAAATTAAATATTTGCACGCGCTTGGTAAAATACTTTTAAAGGCTCTATCGATAACAATGATCAAAGTACAAACATCAAAGTACATACATACATACACACACGCACGCACGCCAGCACACACACACGGACGTCATCGCAAAAATAGTCAAACCGGGGACCTCAAAACGTCTATATCCGTCGAAATCTGGAACTCCAAAATTTTTGCGATCACAATACTTTCTTCATATTACCTACGGCGAAAATAAAAAGTAACCATTTAATTACATTTTGATGCACCGAAGTACCGCGGTGATGCTAAACAAATGCCAAAATGCAAGCAAGTGTCAATTTGGCATTTAAATAAATTAAGAATGCAGTATGCGTTAGACTTTTATGGTTTATAATAAAAAAATAAATACACACAATAGTTATTTATGTATCAAGGCCAAAACGTGTAACTTTTTCGGTCGCGCCTGGTTTGCTGGCTGAGACGTAGTCAAAGCCAGTAAACAGGCAAGGACGAAAAAGTACGTTTTGGCCGAGGTGCATATTACATTTTTTGTGCGATCGAATTAAAAACAATTTAAATTTTCTGTATTTTTCAAAAATGTAGGTTAGAAACTACGTGACATTCTGTCACTGACATATGATGGCGTATGCTGTTAGCGGTGGAAACGTACTTTCATAATTCTGTACATAATTTAAATAACTTTTTTTTGGTGCGATTGTAATGTTCTAATCATAAATTTCAACATTGATTAATTATTTATCACATAACGTAAAACATATGTAAATTAACACTATTTTTTTATTCAGTAACAGTATCAACACAAAAATATTAGGTTACATACTACCTGACAGTTAACAAGCTAAAGACCTCTACATCACTACCCTTAGCGGGGAAGCCATAATCTCCGAGAACTTATATTCAGACACGCACATGCGCTTTCTGTTCTGCTTAATGCAATTGTTTTTTTTTCGTACGCTGTAGCGGCCGAAAAAGCAAAAGTCTGTTTCGGCCGTTGCTAAGGATAGGGCCGGAAATGCATTACTTAATAGTTGCTAACGCGTCCGTCAAACAACTGTTTCTAGTACGATCGCACAAAAAAATTATTACATAATTCTGTTTTTTGCAAAAGCTCCATCAAAAAAGCACGAAAGATTAATCTTTAAACAAATCGACAGAACTTTTCAAAATAAACGGTTTTCACCGATGCATAGTTTTTAAATTAATCAGACAGTTTTGTAAAATAAGTTCGCCTGGCGTAGTTTATATCCTCTATTTGACCTATATGAATTGATCCATTAATACAGTTTCAACCAGCTTGTTTGCCAAACGTTTGTGAGGGTAATTTAGTGGCTCTGTGCTCTAAAAACAATTTAAAACGTTTTTAATGATGGTAATTCACAATTTTTTGCTTTTAATTTAACGCTGTCGGTTAGACATCGCGAAATGAGGCAGAGCTGCATTAAAACCATATAGTGAATTCGCTGATGCGTATATAATTTTAAACAAATATTTTTTGATGTAGAGGTTTTAATGTGTTGGCGAAGTCTATTTAAATAATGTTATATGGTGCAATAATTTATTCGTTAATTAAAGCTTTCACGTGGTGATGTTCTGTGTATCACAATTTGTAAACACATATTCATTTTAACTATACATCACAAACTCTTCAACGGTTATATTAGGTAGGAGCAAAAATATTTTCGTTTTTTAACATGATATTTATTTTAAAAACAGTGAGCTCGCGTTATAAGCAACTAATGGCGGCCAATTCCAATCTAAAAGTTGCTTATAACGTGAAAGTTGCTTATGTGATAGAAATAGAAACGATTCGATTTTTAACATAAATAAATCTTGTTTTTAGTTACAAAACTAAAAATAAAAGTTCACCATAACAACGCGATCGCAGTCGCGTTGTTATGGTGATCCGTGCGCTACCTATGTCAAACGATATACGCGCGTGCCACGTACCTTCAGTCGTGATCTATGTACTTGTACATCTCTAAAATAAAAAAATATGATGTGATTTCATGGCAAGTATACAGAGCAGATGAAACGGCCTTATTTTACAAGTGTTTACCGGACAAAACTGTAGTTCATTCACGTAAGAAAAATATTCCCGGGAGAAAAATATCTAAACAACGAGTTACTATTATGCCGTGTGCTAATTCCACCGGCAATCATAAATTGAACTAGATGGTCTTTGGTAAATTACATAAAGCCAAAAAATGTTAGTAATTTCACATACCAGTTTATTATATTATTATACAGCGTCATTCAAAACGTCTGCAACAAATGGAAAAAAAAATTATTAGTTTCTCAAAAAAATGTATTCTTGATAAAAGTTGGTGTATGGTCTAAAACTAATTTAAGGGGAAAAAAAGTTTGATAAAAAGTCATAGAACACTAGATTTTACCGATTTTTGAAATATTTGCAAGTGTAAAGGGCCCTTATTTTAAGAGTTACAAAAAAAATGTGTAGGAAAAAGTTATGTAGAATCCAAAAATAAGTCTAGATTTAAATTTTGACGGTCAAATTCAAATTTTTATTTTTTAAGGAATTTTTACATTCAAAAAATGGAAAAGTTTTTTATTATCGATTTTTCTAAAAATTGTATTCTTAATAATAGTTGGTATATGGGCTATATCTAATTTTAAGATGAAAAAAAAATAATAAAAAGTCATATGACACTAGATTTTAGTGGCTTTTTGATTTCTTGAATGCTAAAATTTCGTAAAAAATAAAAATTTGAATTGAATTCTTAATTGTTGCAGAGTTTTTGAATGTTAAAGTTTCTTAAAAAATAAAAATTGAAATTTGCCGGTCAAAATTTAAATCTAGCCCTATTTTGGGATTCTTAAGAAGCCGTTTCATAATTTTTTTTTTATCTCTTAAAATAAGGGCACTTTACTCTTGCAAATATTTCAAAAAGCGCTAATATATAGTGTCATATGACATTTTATCAAACTTTTTTTTATCTTAAAATTAGTTTTAGACCATGCACCAACTTTTATCAAGAATAAAATTTTCTGAGAAAAAAATTATAAAAAACTTTTCCATTTGTTGCAGACTTTTTGAATGACGCTGTATATTAATAATCTCCTAAAAATAAAATAATTGTTAAAAAATCTATTGTTAATATAATTTTCAAACGATATTTTACTTCCCTTTTAAGTAACCTGAATGTTAAAAAATACTGAAAGTGCTATATCACTCAAAATTTTCGTAAAAATGTAAATTTTACGAAAACTTTTGACTTTAGACCCATATAACCTTTTACATTTTATTAAAGTAAATTTTAAGAGGAATGCAAAAATGTAAAAATATACAGATGTTCTGTTTAAAATTTCAAAGTTTGAATCCGTTTCCGGTTGAACCGGAAGTCGCATTACAACCTTAATATTTCCATCGAATCCGAAAAATACTATAACGCTTAGACACAAAATTTCATTTTTATATCTGCAATAGTATTTTAGATATTTGTATTTTTAACTGTCACACTGACAGTTGCATATATCGTATACTCCGATACGATAGTCGCTTATATCGAGTGTTGCTTATAACGCGAGTTGCTTATATCGTGGGTTGCTTATAACGCGAGCTCACTGTATTTATAACAAACTAAATCAAAAATCTTAATCCATTTTATGCGCCAGGTTTTCAATTCCCCTCCGGTACCATTCTTGGGACTTGGAGTCGAAGAACTCGCGACACCCTTCTTCTACTTCCTGAACCTTATCAAAGTCCCGCCAATCAGGAAATGAGCTATTGATCGAAACGTGGTAATCCGATGGTGCTAGCTCGGAACTATATGCAGGGTGTGGTAGCACTTCTATTCTATCAAGGACCTCCAGTTTCCATAGGGTCATTTGGGACATCTAGCATTGGGCGCGTTAAGATAACCACAGCGCTGGAGTTGCTGAGCATCAAAAATGAGTTACAGCAAATGTTACGTGCCGCTCGTTTGACCCATCAGAAATTATTTTCGCTGTGTTGTGTTGTGTTGTGTGTAAATATTAGACTCAGCGGTCGGTTCAGAAAATTTGGGCGCTGGTAGTCAACTACACTAATCACATTTTACGCTGTAACTTATCCGCTGTGGTTATCTGAACTCGCCCATTGCCTTGCTGGGTATTTTTGTTGTAAGGATGCGTACACGCGATTAAGCTGCTCGCAGTAGAGTTCCGCGGTGATCACTCGACCATCAGGAACCAACTCAAAGTTGACCACATCTTCGTAATTCCACCAGTCGCAAAGCATATTAACCTTGGTTTCGAATCTTTAGCGCTTTACCACAGGTTCTCCAAGCTAGCCCCTACTTAACCACCGGTTTGATCTATTGGGCTTACAAAGGAGGAGCAATCTTTCAAAACGCAGTATTTGACAAAAATCAATTTTCGAGATAATCAATAATATTTGCCCTAGTGTTATGAACTGCATATTTT
Source organism: Elmis aenea (assembly GCA_947652605.1). Taxonomy (NCBI): domain Eukaryota; kingdom Metazoa; phylum Arthropoda; class Insecta; order Coleoptera; family Elmidae; genus Elmis; species Elmis aenea. The sequence goes on along the minus strand of OX393580.1, from coordinate 41,144,845 downwards.
TATAATTTTTGCCTTTACTGTATAGTTAAAACAGAAAAACTTATAATGATACATTACTGGAAAATCTTCAATTAAAATTTACTGCCAAGTCATTGCAACAAAAAAATTAACACTGCGTTTTGAATGTTACTTGAAAAAAAACTGCGTGATGAAAGAAATCAAATGCAAATAATGCGTTTTGTAATTTTATTGGAAATTTAGTAGAAATAAATTAACACAACATTTTCTTAAAAGTAAAAACAAACAAAAATGTAATTCTTAAAAATAATCTTAAAAAACAAACGACAATGTCATCCTCCGAAATAAAAACATATTCGATCTTGAAATATTTAAATAGTAGAAAATTCGCACAAAACTAACCCAAAAAAATCACAACCACAATCTGTGATCGTCTTCTCCACAATCGCAATTTTCATCTTTATCCTGCTCTTCCTCATCATTTTCTTCGCTATCACTGTCGTGTCTATTGGTGTTATCAATAAGGTCCTTATACCAGCTTAATTTTTCGACGGTCCTCCAGCCAATTTTTTCATTGTTGTCACCTTGTCTTGAAAACGCTTTGTCTAACAATTCGTTCACGTCCTTCAACTCTTTGGGTTTGACTAGTCTGCCCAATTCGACAGGTTTTAATTTCAAGGTAGCTGTCGATTTTCCTTTTTTCAGAATTGTTTTTTTTTTTGTTTCTTACGCACACCTGAGTTTACAATTTGCACTTCGATTTGTCCTTCATCCATTTCATTCATCGCACAAAAACTAGGTACAATAACTACTTTATCAAAGCTTAGTGAAATTGTAAACAAAAACCACAGCAAAAACTGCGTTCTCAAAGTAACATTAAAAAACTGCGATTTGAAAGTAACAAAAGAAGTCAAAAACTGCAGTTTGAAAGAAACTCTTTTTTTTAATTTTAATTTTACGCGGCAATTACTGCAGTTAGGAAGAAACAGTATAGTGCATGCGATTCAGGTGCTTTTTGTGCATGTGATACCATCTTTTGCTCAATTTCAGTACTTGAGTCAAATACTGCGTTTTGAAAGATTGCTCCTCAAAGGTAGATCCACTTTTCGTCGCAGGTCACCATCCCGTGAAAGAACCGATGGTTTTGGGGGTTGCTAAGTAGTTCTTTGCATACACTGACCTGACGTTCTGCTTGTTCCGGTGACAAATCATAGGGTATTTCTCTACAGCGTTTTTTTGGACTAACCTAGCTTATGTAGGTAGCGATCTCTCTACGGCTTGAACTAGGGCTCCCTGGTCTACCATGGAGGGCCGCCCAGAACGAGATTGCTTTAGAAGGCTGGTATCGCCGATTTTGAATTTTGTATACCAATTTTGTAATTTATTTTGCTCTGCAAAACTCGAATTTTCGGGTTTATTGCAGGTGAAAATTAAATTACGTACTTTCACACATATAGAAATTTGGAAAAAACATTAGAAGAAAATGGAATGGAAATAAAACACAAGAAAACAAAAGTGATGACGACAAACGAAGAAAACGAGAACATAAACAGAAAAATTGAAGGAGATAAAATTTAAACTTTACAATATTTTGACTAACTTGGAGTAGCAATCGAAAATACAGGATTACAAAAAGTGGAAATTAACAAGAGAATAGAAAAAGCAATGAAAACCTACTATGCTATCGACCTATCGACAAGAACGGACAGAATAAGAAACGAACAGATTAGAAATGAATTAGAAGTAGAATCTATCTTGCAATTCATAGAAACTAGACAACTGAGTTGGTGAGGACATCTACAGAGGATGGACACAAGAAGACAGGTAAAAAGAGTGTAGGAAGCAAGAATACAAACAAGGAGGATGAGAAAATGACCGAGAGAAACATGGGAAAAGGCGGTATCAAAAATCTTGGAGAAGAAAGGAAATTCAGGGCGCGAAGCGAAAGAAATAGCACAGAACAAAAACCAATGACGCAAATTCACGTATAATACATAGATATGCACACATCCCTACACCTACTGTAGAAGGGAATTTGATTTTATGAATACCAATTTGGTGCAGTACGATTAGAGATTTGTTTTCATTTCAAAGGCCTACTATTTAAAAATGTTGCAATTTCTCTTAAATTTATCTAAAATTCTTAATAGGTAACTCGAAAATTACTAATTGCAGATAGGTATAGGATACGCTAATACAAATTGATGCAGAATTTAATTTTGCATTATAAAATGCAAAAGTTTGGGCATTGTATATGAAATAAATGAATTTTACTGGCTGAAGTTGTATTAAAAGGAAATTAAATTTTGGACACCCTGAAAGTAATGCATTGACTGGAAAAATTCCAGTGTGAACTCCAAGGTTTCTTCTACGCATAGTCTAAATTTGAGTGGTTTCTCTTTAAAAATGGTGGCGGTAGATAATATTATCTAAGCATCACAATGATAATCAAAAAAATTTCAAACAAAAATCTAAAAAACTACTTAACTTAGGTAAAGGGCAGGGAATGCTATTAAAAGTCCATTTAATATACATATGTGTTAATTTCAAAAATGCAATAAAAAATATAACATTGTATTTGAAATAAGAAAGTAGACGTCAACTTCCGGTATATCGCTCATAAAGGTTCGTTAACTAGATTTCGCAATTTTACGGAAAATGTATCCCTAAAACACGTTACGCCACTGAGATCAAACTGATCTCTTTCGCTGGGGTGATGGTATCTAGAAAATTGAAGCGAGTAAGTAGGTCTTATCATTAGCAGGAAAAGCAAAAGTTCTAAAATGTCGAGTATGTGTGCTTAGTGAGTTTATCGATCGGCACGGAGATCTTAAAAGTAATATTATACAGAGAGAGCTAAACGTACCAAAGCGCACCAGGCTGCCTTGATTGTGTCAGTAGGTTATCTTCCGCCTTCCACCATTGCGAGGAAATTGTCTTATTTATATTTTATTGTCTTGCTTTAACAGAACGTTCGGCAGTTTGTGAAACTTTTCGGAAGGAAAACCTATTACGAGTGTGCCGGAAATAGAAGGTTATCCTGGTATGTGTTGTTCAATATAAACAGCCCTAGATAATTTAAAGGAACATTATTTGTCCTAGCACATTAGGAAGATATTAAAATATAAGATTTGTTAATTAAATGTAGTATTATGGTGCCTATCCACGTGAGAGTAGACTACTCTCGATAGCAGCGCCGCCAAGGATACAGCCAATCGCGAGTTACTCTCAGGGGCTGTATCCTTGGCGACGCTGCTATCGAGAGTAGTTTACTCTCACGTGGACAGGCACCATTAGGCTAGTTCTCGGAGACAGTTCGGAACTAGTTCAGAACCAACACATACGTCACAGCATTGTTAGGGCGGAGTTAAGTCCACGAATTTCGCCGAATATACTCGAGCTTTTTAAGCTGAAATGTTTTCGATCTCCACGAACGTCAGCTTTTTTAAAAATATGACATTGGTTTCGTATGTGGCAAGAAAAAGCCGTGCTGTTATTTTATGTCCACTATGCACCATACCAATCAAGTAGATATCGCAAACAAAAATAAATCTGATGTAAATCTATATTATATTGGAGTTAAAGCAAATGGCTGACAACGTGGTAACCGAAAATATCGGCCCCGTTTCAGAGTGATTAGAAAGTGAGTAAGTGGCAATACTTAGTGTGGAAAGAAGGTATCCAAGTACAGTGATAGGCTGGTAATCCCTATAAGGATTCCAACCAAGGAAGGAAAATAGTACTAACAAGTAAATTTAAAAATAGAGATCCAGTGTATAGTCTAGGTTAGGAATTGATAAGAGTATTTACAACGGAAAACGAGTCCTGCCCAAAAATACGAGTCAGGCAACCAAAGATACACAGAGCGGTATATAAAGCTGCCGGAAAACAGGAAACAATACAGGATCAAAACCCCACGTTTTATTTAATAGAGAATAACACAAAGTAAGTAAATAAATAACCGTTATATTTATTTCGCCATAAGTAATAGACACCGATAAAGATCAGGCTTTTGACGGGTCGACCGGGGCCTGGTCTTTTTGCGCGGTGTGTATGTTTAAATGCTGATTATAATATAAATAACAAATAAATAAAAGTACGGAAAAGGGTAATGAACGATAGATACAAAACTGATTCGGAAAGCGAAGAAAATAAAAGAAAAAGAGAAGACGAAAGCCCAAAAGGTATTTCTAAACAGCGCAAGTTAACGAAGAGAACACCAGTAAAGGCAAAACAAAAAGTAAATACAGAAGAAATGGAAGAGCTAAAAGATATGTTCACAGAAATGATGAGCGAAATTAAACAGATTAAACAAAATCAGACGGACCAGACCAATAAAATGGAAAAAATGGAAAATAAAATGGAACAAATTTTGAAAGAAAATATAGCACTGAAAAACAATGTACAGCACCTTGAGACTAAAATCGAAAAACTCGATAAAAAAGTAGAAAAACTGGAAAGGGAGAAGAAGAAAAATAATCTGGTAATCACTGGATTTACGCCACAAGCAAAAGATAACAATGAACTAAAGTACGAACTACAAGAGTTTACAAAAGCGGTGCTAAAAATCGATACAAAAATAAAAAACGCAAAGAAAATTGGAAATAAAACGTGTTGGATGGAGATGGAAAACTGGGAAGAAAAGTTGAAGGTGCTTAAGAACAAAAGTAGTCTTAGACAAGTCAAAGAAACAAAAATATATATCAACAATGACCTTACAGAAAAAGAAAAACAAATGCAGATGCGTATAAGGGAACGCGAAAGAAGTGAACGAAACAAAGGAAATACAACCATAATCGGGTACCGAAAACTAATAATAAATGGAGAGAGATGGGCATGGGATGATGATCAAGAGGAACTAAGGAAACCCCAGCAACCATCTGCAAAAAACTGAATAAAGAAAAAGGCAAACAGATGACGACACAGGCAAAGGACAAGGGCTTACATGAGGAAAGAAACAAAATTACAAACATAGGAATATGGAATGTGAGGAGTTTAAAAGGAAAGGAAGAAGAATTAGTAGAAGAAATGATAAAACAACAAATTGAAATTCTAGGAATAACAGAAATAAAAAAGAAAGGAAGAGGTATAGTTAAAATACATAAGGGATATTGGCTACTATGGTCCGGAGTAGAAGAGAAGGAAAGAGCGAAGAGAGGGGTTGGTTTAATAGTAGCACCTAATAGGTTGAAAGACATAGTAACAGAAAAACTCATAAACGAGAGGATATTGACAGTTGAAATAAAACTAACAGAAGATGAAATATACACAATGATGGTGACATACGGAGAAAATGAAGATGCAAATAAGGAAGAAAAAGATAAATATTTTACAAGTTTGCAGGAAGAAATAGATGCAGCTAAGGATAACATAATTATTATGGGAGATTTAAATGGAAGAGTAGGCAACCAAAATACAGGAATAGAGAGAGTGTTGGGAAAAGAAGGGGAAGAAACTAGAAATAATAATGGCCAAAGAATAATAGAATTATGCATAGAAAATGAGTTGATAATCGCTAACACAAAGTTCAGACATAAGGAGATACATAAATACACGAGGGAAGAACACAGTAGAAAAGAAAGATCAATAATCGATTACTTTTTGGTAAAGGCACATAAATGGAGATCCATAAAAGATGTAAAAGTATCAAGACAAGCAGAAATTGGCAGCGACCACTATTTAGTGAAAATGAAGATAAAAACAAAAAAAGAAGAGCCAGATAAAAGAAGAGAGAAAGTAAAGGAGAAAATAAAGAACTACAAGCTCAAAAATAGTTCATGCAGAAAGAACTACCAAGACATAGTCAGTAAAAAAATACGAGAACATAAAGAAGAAACAGATCTAGAAGGAAAATGGAAGAGATTCAAAGAAACAATACTAAAGGCCGCAAAGGAAAGCTGTGGCACATCGAAAGTAACGAACAAAGACATAAAAAGAACAGAATGGTGGTTCAAAGAATTACAAAATACTATTAGAGAGAAAAAAGAGATGTGGAGAAAATATCTCACGACAAAAACAATAGCAGACTACGAGAAATACAAAGAAAAGAGGAAAGAAGTGAAAGAAGCAGTAAAAGAAGCAAAAAAAGAATCATGGAGAAAATTTGGACAAAGCATGAATGACAACTTTAGGGATAACCAAAAACTGTTTTATGGCATATTAAAACAATTAAGACAAAAAAAAGAGTTTAACATGAATAATATAAAAGATAAAGATGGAACGATAATTACAGAGGAGGATAAGATATTAGAGAGATGGAGGCAACATTTTATGGAACTAACAGAAGCAAACGAAAACCACAAAAAAATAAACGAAGAGGTAGAAAGAGAACACCAAGAAATGGCACCAATCACAAAAGAAGAACTGGAAGAAGCAATAATAAAGATAAAACTAGGCAAAGCTCCAGGTATCGATAATATTACTCCAGAAATGATCAAATACTTGGAAGAAGAAGGAAAAGAAGCCCTGAGAAGCATAATAAACGAAATTATTAAAACAAGAAAAATGCCAAAGGAATGGAACATGGGAATTATTTTACCACTCTACAAGAAAGGGGATAAAAGGAACTGCGCAAACTATAGAGGCATAACACTAATAAGTATACCAGCAAAAATACTAGCCAGAATAATAGAAGGCAGAATAAAGGAAAAATTAGAAAATACGTTAGAAGAAACACAATATGGTTTTAGAAGGGGAAGAAGCACGCAAGATCCAATTTTTATATTACGACAAACGATAGAAAAAGCAATGATGAAAAACAAGGAAATACATATATGTTTTATTGATCTGGAGAAAGCGTTCGACAGAATACAAAGGAAGGATGTGTGGAAAAGCCTAAAAACCAAAGGTATAGACGAGGGAACTATAGACACACTAAAAATAATGTATAAAAAAACGCTAAACGTGGTAAAAACACATAACGAGGAATCATTAGAGTTTGAAACGAAAGAAGGATTAAAACAAGGTTGCGTGCTTAGTCCATTGCTATTTGCAATCGTAGTAGATGAGGCAATGAAGAAAGCAAAAAAGAAGTTCAGACCACTACAGTTGGGGTATTGGAGGATGGAAAAGGTTGAGCTGACGGAGTTATTATTCGCAGATGATATGGCGATGGTAGCAGACTCGGAGGCAAACCTACAGTATAATATGGAAAGACTAAACGAAGAACTAAAGAAAATTAATATGAGGATAAATGTACAGAAAACAAAAAGCATGATAGTAACAGAGAAAGAAAACTCACACAACATTTCAATAGAAGGGCAATATATAGAACAAGTAACACATTACAAATACTTGGGAACAATCATAGAAGGAAACGGAAGACAAGACAAAGAGATAAACGACAGACTAGGAAAAGTAGGAAGAATATATAATACCCTAAAAACGACCATCTTTAGTAAAAGAGAAATATCCAAAGAAACAAAAGTAGACGTAGTTAAAAAAGTAGTCACACCAACTTTATTATACGGAAGCGAATCATGGACACTTACAAAAAGAAACTTAGGTAGAATAAATGCAGCCGAGATGAGGTTTTTACGAACAATCGAGGGAAAGACAAAACTAGACAAAATAAAAAACGAGACATATAGAGAAAAACTTAAAATAAAATCAACAGAAGTTAAGATATGGGAAAGACAGTTAGGATGGTTAGGCCACATTAATAGAATGACAGATGAAAAATTAACAAGGAAAACGTACGAAGCAAGGACGCAGGGAAAAAATAAAAGGGGCCGACCAAGAAAAACTTGGAAAGAAGGAGTAAAGAAGGCAGCGCAAGAAAAAGGTATTAAATGGGAGGACGTAAAGGAGCTGTCTCAAAACAGAGTGGGGTGGAAAAGAATAGTGAGGAAGAAAGAAAGTTAACATAATAGTGAAGCTCACATTAAATATTATGTTAAATGTACTTTTATCGAACTTGTGTTTAGTTTTTATCTTAAATTGGTTTAGTAAATTAATGTAGTCTTACACCTAACGGTAAAAAGACAAATGACTAAATAAAATATATTTTATTGTCTTGCTTTAACAGAACGTTCGGCAGTTTGTGAAACTTTTCGGAAGGAAAACCTATTACGAGTGTGCCGGAAATAGAAGGTTATCCTGGTATGTGTTGTTCAATATAAACAGCCCTAGATAATTTAAAGGAACATTATTTGTCCTAGCACATTAGGAAGATATTAAAATATAAGATTTGTTAATTAAATGTAGTATTATGGTGCCTATCCACGTGAGAGTAGACTACTCTCGATAGCAGCGCCGCCAAGGATACAGCCAATCGCGAGTTACTCTCCGGAGCTGTATCCTTGGCGACGCTGCTATCGAGAGTAAACAACTCTCGATAGCAGCGTCGCCAAGGATACAGCCAATCGCGAGTTACTCTCAGGGGCTGTATCCTTGGCGACGCTGCTATCGAGAGTAGTTTACTCTCACGTGGACAGGCACCATTAGGCTAGTTCTCGGAGACAGTTCGGAACTAGTTCAGAACCAACACATACGTCACAGCATTGTTAGGGCGGAGTTAAGTCCACGAATTTCGCCGAATATACTCGAGCTTTTTAAGCTGAAATGTTTTCGATCTCCACGAACGTCAGCTTTTTTAAAAATATGACATTGGTTTCGTATGTGGCAAGAAAAAGCCGTGCTGTTATTTTATGTCCACTATGCACCATACCAATCAAGTAGATATCGCAAACAAAAATAAATCTGATGTAAATCTATATTATAACGAGACAAAAGGCGGCGTCGATACGCTTGATCAAACGGTGCAAGAGTATACAGTTCAACGCAAAACAAATGTGGCCAATGGCAATTTTTCAAAATATCATTGATGTTGTTGGCGTTGCATCATTAATTTTATGGAAACATTTACATCTCACTTGGAATCAGCGAATAACAAATTCTAAAAGAAAACTATTTTTACGAGATAATGCAACCCAATTGGTAACACAATCTTGGTTTCCGGGTTTGGAACCGCGTCTTCTATATTTAGAAGTAGTTGACGTTTCGACCATTGTGTCTTGGTCTTTTTCAAAACGACTAATTTGTGAGGGATGTTGCTGGGTTTATATATCCAGCTTGTGGAGGCGTGGCGTTCCGCTTGATGGATTTGTTCTGCCTCAGTGATTTTGTGATGACTGGTTTCCAGATGTTTGGGAGTTGTATGCCTGTGTCTCTGTTGTAGTTGTTTGGGTTCTTGATGATTTCCAATGATTCTCGATATAATCTTGGCCAGAAATTGTTTGCGCGGGCCAGTAGTTTTGTTTGTCTGAAGAGGATGTTGTGTCCTGTACCCTGGGCGTGTTCGGCTACCGCTGATTTATCGACTTGTTTTCTTGTTGTTTGTCCTTCGTGTTCTTTGAGACGCGTTAGTATACTCCTGCCAGTTTGTCCTATGTATACTTTTCCACAGGAGCAAGGTATGCTATATATTCCCGCGTGGTGTAGTCCTGTGTCGTGTGTTCTTCTTAATTTATTCGAGAGCTTCAAAGGAGCGTTGAAAACGGTTTTGATTTTATGTTTTTGTAGAAGCTTTGATATTTTGTTAGTCACTCCGCTGATGTAGGGCAAGTAAGTCGTAGCGATGTATTCTTTCTTTTTTTTGGTAACGCCTCATATACAGAGACAAGGACAAAAAGGGTTAACTAAACACCACATTGAAGCTGTGAAGAATGTTGCAGGGCTGTCAACAAGTTTCAGTCCAAAAAAAAAATGAATCTGTTGTAAAAAAAAAGCGGTGCCATATTTGCCCGTCGAAAATATCTAGAAACACAAAACAGGGTTGCAATGAATGCAATCAAAATGTCTGTTCGTAACATTTCAAAAAAAGTATTACTGGTGTCAATTGTTTTAATAAATAATAATGTTTATTACGTGTAATAAAATAAAAATAAATAAACGTTTTTCTACTTTCTACTTTTAATAAAATATTGAAGATTTTCAGGTGCGTGTCCATTGGACACTACTGGGCAGTTACGTTATTCTGTGCTACAACTTTTTAAATATTTTAGTTAACCAATAAATACAATCTTTAAAATGAAGGAGATCCAGCCAGTGGCAAGGAACTGAGTATCAGTAGTAGTGTCACGTTGTTAGTTGGTCTCATAAAACACATGCTAAATTATTAAGGACTATTACTAGGATAACGACATCGTGCACTTTCCCTTAAGAGCGGAGAAATTCCTTCTAAGTGTTTTCTGTGTCCTAGCGTGTAATATTTTGTGTTAATAAACTTCATAATTTTAAATTGGAACAGTTTTCGTGTTCGCTCTAAATCCATGTCTTGTTATAGTTTTAGAAATTGTTTAAACAAATGGACCGTTTAGTATAAAAGCGGTGTAGGTCGGTTGTTATTTTTTGTGTCGAGATATTTAACCCATTCGCTATGACAATCCTATAACCTCTAGACTTCTAGAGGATTCTAAGAGAAACGTTGTTCAAAATCAATACCCCTGGAAGAGGTTGGTTAACTTATTCTTGTACAAACTTTTTATATTTACGTAATGTACACTCATTATACTAATTAGAAATGTATTTTTTGTTTAGAATAAAGCTATCATTTTGCAGTAACGATTTTTTTTTTTAAAGTGGGGCGTATTTCACCGTTTTACCCTATGCGAATAATTTTATTAAATGCATAAAAAAGCAGGAAAATATAATTCAAAAGGCGATATAATGTCGGTCGGCTCTATTTGAAAGGAATACTAAACTTAAGGAGATAATGTATTCCTAGATATCTGGAGCCACTTTTTCTTGTAAGGGCCAACCCTAATATATTCCGAGTCTAACACACAGTGAGGTCAGCAGTCATGATTTTTATTTACTTCAGACATCCCGACTATACTTTTCTTTAAACGACGTTATTTATTTGCTTGGGTTAATGTATTTTTTCTCTGTAAATTTTATTTTTTCGTATAAAAAAAGCAATGAGACAAATTACAATCCGAATGTTCATTGATTATACACGGTGATTGATTGGAACCGTGCATTAGAAATATATGGAGAAACACATGCGGTATTGATAAAAAAATTTGCTTAGAGCAATAATGGAATATGATCAGAGATATGCCTCTACAGGGTGATTGTTTAGGACCGGGCATTAAAAATATATTAACAATGAAAACGGTTATTGATCTGAAATTTTGGTTCTGACCATAATGGCATCTGATCTGTTTATTAAATATAATTTCAAGATAGCGGCTCTTCCGAAATACCGGAAGTTGGCGTCTACTTTTTTATATAAAATACAATATTATGAAAACGCTTAAATTTAGACCATGCCTAGAAGAACCTTGGAGTACATCATGGAACTGGCAACTTCTTACGGTTTATATTTTAAAATAAGATACAACCCAACAACGTTTCGTCTCTTCAGAACCACCATCAACTCCATTTTTTTAAATACGGCGAAATATTTTTAATCTCATAGTCGGATAACATTTTGTCTTCTGATTTCAATGATATATGACACTTAACCCTGCTGTTCTGTTCGCATTTGCTGCGCGCTTGTCCCGTTCGGGTACATATGACCCGATACCTAATAATATAACAAAAATAGCTTTATAACAGATTTATTACTAAATAAATAAACATACACACATTTTAAATAAATGAAATAAATTTAAACATATTTTAAATGCAATAAATAAACTTAAGCTCATTATAAATATAAAAAAATAACAGTTCAGTGTCTGAAATATATGCTATAAAATGTTACATTTTCAATTTGTTTTGCAATTGGGGCAAATATAAGTGACATGTACCTTGCAAATGTATTTATTACAGTAAGAACACAACATATTTGTCTTATGATCATTTTTCGATGAACAGAATTTACACCGTGTGCGTTTTACACCACTAACCGTTGCTCCAGTAGATCCCGAGGCCGAGTTTTGATTTGTACTTTTCTGCATGTTTTCGACTATTTTACGTGATTCTACAGTTCTTGGCATGTGTGTCTTATTAACACATTTTGTGCGGGTAGCGCGCAAAAGTAACTGGCATGTATAGCGGGCCAAAAAAATTAGGTGGCGAAATTTTTTATTTAAATTTTTGTAACTAATACATGTTTTTTATTAAAATTGGAAAGCCTGTTCCGTACTACAATGTCGACTGTAGAAGATATAAAGGTCTGTTCCAGCAGGGCCATATACGATCCATCGAACGGTCAGGAGCATGCGTAGTATCGATATAGCGTGCTATGAGAGCCTATAATTGTCCGCTATATCGATACTACGCATGCCCCTGACAGTTCGTTGGTCGTACATGGCCCGCAGTGGCGTAGCTAGAGTTTGTGCCGCCCGGGGCGGTCCCTGAATTTGCCGCTTCTCTAAACAGAGGTTGCTAACTGTTTATTTTTTTAAAAGCCAGCGAAGATCGACACAAAAAAGTGGAGGGGGGTTAAAATGCGCCGCAGGCGAATTTTTTTGAATTTTAGATGTTTAAAGGTGTTTCAATTGAAAGTTAGATAATGTAGAGTATTTTACCATAATCCAAAATTACAGTTTTACGGCAGAACTTTTTCTTATTTCTATTTTTTAATCAGATCGTCCCCTACCCCCACGAAATTATTTTTAATCGGAGTTAAAACTTTCACTGATAGTTTCCATATAGGTAAAGGAACACATACATAATACAGGGTTTGTCCCAAAAGTAGTCGGACTAATTCGACAACAAAAAATGTATTTCGTACAACGACTTAATATTCTTCACTTTTGTGCATCAACACACTGCCTCCAGCGGTTCTGCCACTCTTGGTAGGCCTTCTGGAACGCGGCGACTAGAGTGCTGTTTAGTTCCTTCGTCACGGCCTGTTGTACTGCCTGGACCGTGCCGTGGCGATGTCCTTTCAGCGCCGACTTGAGGTGGGAGAAGAGGAAGAAGTCTGGGAGAGCGACAACTGGGCTGGCTGGGGCAGCGTTACCACGTTTTGTTGAGCCAGGTACTTTTCCACGACGAGCGCGATGTGGCTCGGCGCATTGTCGTGGTGAAGCTTCCAGGAATTGGCAATGTCTGGGCGGATGCCGACGATTCGTTTTCTCAGTCGCTCAAGGACTCCCACGTAGAAAATCAATTTCACGGTCTGTCCAGCTTGCACAAACTGGCTGTGAATCACCCCCTTCGAGTCAAAAAAGACAATCAACATGGATTACATCTTTCTTGCTCATGCGAGCTTTCTTGGGGCGAGGCGAGGCGCTGGTGTCCCATTCTGAGCTTTGGCGCTTTGTGTCCGCGTCGTACTCGATTACCCACGGTTCGTCGCCAGTGACAACATTGTCTAAGAAATCTGGTTCATCACGCACACGATCGAGAAGTTCTTGACAAATCGTCACTCGGTTTGCTTTTTGATCGTCCGTCAAAACCCTCGGCACCAACATTGCACACACTTTCCTCATTGCCAAATTTTCAGTTACATTTCGATGTAGGACGTCCTGAGCGTTAATCGTATTCAACAAGCTCTATTCCTTCTCGAAACAAATTGTGCCACTCAAAAACTATGAATAGTTTACACGATTCAAAAGTGGTCGTAAGTCAGTTCAAGACGATCCTCGACCAGAATGGCCTTCTACGTCAACTGATGACACTAACTCAGAAAATCAATGATCGATTTTGATGGCGTTGTGCATTTTGAATTTTTGTCCCAATGGCAAACAATCAACCGCCAATACTACGAAGGGGTGTTGAAAAAGTTGTAAGAAAACATTTGCAAGAAGGGACCAGCGTTGTGGCGCGACAAAACGTTACGGCTACAAGACGGACTATCTCCAACTCTTGAATAAGTTGTTTCATTTATTTGCTAAGTAATACAGTCTACGAGGTTGGCATTACGGAAGAGTACGCAATGCCGTAATGCGCAGCCTCATAACCTCAGTTCGAACCACAAAACGTCATTCATCATCCATCATCGCTAATAAGTGTTGTTCACCAAGGGACTTTCCCCGACCCGGCGCCTCCACTTTAGCACCCGTCACCTCCGCCATTCGCCTTTTTCCCTCTGTGACACCACCACGACAACGCTCCTGCCCACTCAACCTCGACAATTTGCGAGTTTTGTTCAAAAAATCAAATGTCCTCCCCCAGCCTCCCTACTCACCTGACCTGGCCCTGTGTGACGTATTTTATTCCCCAAATTAAAAATCGTGCTCAAACGACGTCGTTTTGGCACTATTGACGATATTGAAGAGAATTCGGCACGGAAATAGATGGCCCAAATAGATACCCAAAGAAACATTCCAGGACTATATGGCAAAGTGGAAAAACCGCTGGAATAAGAGCATTTCTAGAGAAGGGGGCTACTTTGAAAGTGCTGAAGACCAATAAGTTGTAAATACTATAAAATAAATGTATCTACAAAGAGTTCGGTTATTTTTTGAACAGACCTCGTATATAGCGCATTTAAATTATCCTCTTCGTGTTTTTATTAAGTTCAACCGTAGCTGACTATAAAATTATTGAATTTCTTATTTAATAATGTAGTTAATTGAAAAATACAACAGTTAATATTTTTTAACAGTTTTTGATTTTAAATCATTAACCAATACATAAACCATATGTATTTAATATATAAGCAGTTGTTATAATTACACAAATACATTATATTACTAAACAGTAGGAGAAACTTTATAAATCAAAGTCAAAAAGGTTACAGATAGTTTTTTTCTACTCTATATACAATTTAGTTGCGACTGTAACAGTTACCAATATAACGGCAAACGCAGAAATATTTTTTTAGTACGATTCCTGCAGTTTATAAAAATTCTGCATAAAAGGTATTAATACGCTTCCCGCCGGAGACCGCCGGTCGCTTGAACGGGTATTAATACGCTTCCCGCACGAAATGTGTTAACTAAGCTTTATTTGATAAGTGACATTCCCAATTCCTCCAGAAATAACCTTCGTTTCGTCATTTTTTTTTCGTGCCATCCTGGATTTATGGCAGTCCATAAAACAAATTTTTATTTTTTTTAGGAATGTAGTTTACTATTGTCGTGTCCTTTGTAAAATAAAATGATGAACTATGCACCTTATTACACAAATTTTGAGGAAGTTCTGGCTTATTTTTTCTAATTGACAAGCTTTTAGTCGATTCCCCGTATGATTTGTAAACTCCTGCTAGTAACAATAGTCCAATGTATGCTTGAAAATTGGCACTATCTAAACTTTTCCATTTTTGGTTAAAAACTCGTTCACCTTCAATGTTTGTCATTTTTATAATTTCTTTTTCAATTTTTGAATTGAAAATTGTTGTAAATGCACTTTTCACATCTGTTATTCTTGAAGTAGCGTACCTCGTAACCCCTGGAGTATTTTTTTATAACATTTGCTGTGGAGGTTCTAATAACCACTCTATGGGACCATTCTTTGATTGAATTGATTGAATGCACTGGATAGCAGCAACAGGCAGTGCAGGAATATTGATATCATTGTCAGAAGTACTACTTTCACCTTCGTCACTAGTGTGATTTTTATATTCTGATAAATCTTCGTCGGTGTCAGATAATTCTTCAAGCAGTTCAGCATCAGTCAGAGGTCTTCGATTTGCCATAATTTGCAGTAAAACTATAACACTTTACTTACTACCCAACTAAAACTGAAGGCGTATATGCGAGTTCGTTTATTTTATAGCTGGGGCTAATAAACAAGTCAAAACTTGTCGAAACTTGTAAAGTCTGAGCACATTATAACCGACTAGTATCAACGTCAGTAAAAACAGCCTCGTAAAACACACAAACGTTTGTATAGCTATTTAAATTCAAATAGATTTTCACATCGGGTCATATTGACCCGAACGGTACATTAATAAAAACTTCGAAAAGAAAAAAAAATGTTGTAAATAAAAAATGCATTTATGCAAAATAATAGTGCTTAAGTATAAAGTAACAAAGTCGTAAAAACTCAAAATAATATCTCCATTGGATATTTTATTATAAGCAATTAAAATTCATTTTGGGTCATATATACCCGAACAGTACAGCAGGGTTAATATCTAAAATGATGTTTTACCACAAAAATTTGAGGAAAACTCATTTTGTTCAATTTTTGAATCAAATGATCTTGTACAAAAAAAAGCCCAATACAAAACAAAAATTTTTTTTTGTTTTTTTGTCGTTCTGTTTTGACTGTCACTTTGACATTAATATGATCGTGATAAATTGTGGAAATTCTTTGAATTTGTGCTTTTTTTTAATTAAATATGACAATCAACACTTTTTAAGGAATTCGAGAAATGTCATAATATGCACAAAATTTTGTTCTCTCATGGCATGCTTTTTATTTTTCAACAGTTTATTCAATACTTCAATAAAATCAATGACAATATCATATTTGTGACAACTTTTATTTTCCATAATTATTGACCAACATTATTTTAACAATACTCCGCAATACACGAAGGGATAGCGAATAAATAAATTAATTAAAAATGTAGAGGAAGTTGGGGTAAGATGACTAGGTTAACAAGAAAATTAAGTTTTGGCCAAGAGAAAAATGATATAATTAAATAAAAATGACGAATACATACATTGGTGAGTTGCTTTTGAATTCCCTATGATTTTAAACTAAACAGCGCTTCCAATATTACAATAAAAAAACATAAACAAAAAATGTCATTTTAGTCATCTTACCCCATATTGCGGGTAAGATGACGAACATAATGGGGTAAGATGGCGCCTACATAAATAAAACACAAATAAATTGTCCTTGGCCATCATAAGTGGTGCAGTCTTCATGGCACCACTCTTGACATTTGCAACACTGAATCCAGTCTGTCGCTGGTGGTTCTGTATAAGGTTTGTGGCAGATTAGACAATAATAGGATAAAGATTCAGTTGTTTGAAAAGATATAGCAGTTTTTTCATTAGGCCCATTTCCTCCCTTCTGTTTTGCTAACCTGTCTTTCTCTTCTAATTGATTTTGTATGGGAGTGCCAGTAATTACGCTCGCTGAGAGTTTTTTTTATTATTTTGAACAGGACGATTAATAGTTGGCAAGGGTCTGATTTACCACAGTGAGGTGTCAGATTTCGACTTTGAGCAGCTAGGGCTTGTTCCTTTAGAGGTAAATAGTTTGCCCTTTACAATCCTTGATGATGAAGAAGGTTCAGGTTCTCCATCATTTTTTAAAGGCATAAACAAAGCATAGCTTTTTATTTGCTTCAACGGAATATTGCCATCTGAAGAAAAGTCTGAATCATCTGAGTTTTCATCAGGAATCTCCCTACCAATGTTACCATTGATATGGTCAGAAACATTCAGCAGCAGCAGCTGCATTGCAGGATGTAGTTCCTTCTTCAATGTCGTGCATAGCAGCTATCATTGCGCCTTGAGACCACTGACCACGATTAATCTTTTTTTTGTGGGTTCTTGGCATGGATGTTCTGGATGTAATAAAATTTTATAACCAAAAACAGGGCTTACTGGTTGTTGGGGCAAGATGACGAATCGTTATCTTACCCCTGTCATCTTACCCCACTACATATTAAAAATGTTTTTCTAATTTACATAAAAAACTACAAAAATATTTATAAAATTTTAACAGAATACCAATACTATCACAGGTAATGTACAACCTACAGCAAAATTCAATTTATTTTTACCCGAGTTTTCCAAAAAAACACTAAACACCGGCAATAAATAATGTAACCGAACATGTGATGACAAACAATTGCTTTTAACGGAAGAAATTTGAACTATATTAAAATCTTATCAGCTAATATTAACTTCGTCTACTAACCTCCAGATGGTAGTGAAAATTTTGAATTTGCGTTTTTGATGGATTTGCTTGTAAAAATCGTTCGTCATCTTACCCCGTTCGTCATCTTACCCCAACTTCCCCTACTACCCGAACATAGTGAAAATAAAAACTGGGAACAAAAGCTCAAATATCTAAGAATTTCTAGCTGGTTGCAAATTATACAATTAATCACGATCATAATGATGTCAAAGTGACAATTTTAACAGAACAACAAAAAAACAAAAAAATTGTTTTGTTTTTTATATTGTTTTTTTTTTGTACAAGATCTTTTGATTCCAAAATTGGACAAGTTGAGTTTTTCTCAATTTTTTGTGGTAAAATATCATTTTAGATATTATGTGTCATTATCATTGAAACAGAGAGACAAAATGCTATCCCATGAGATTAAAAATGTTTCGCCGTATTTAAAAAAATGAAGTTGATGATGGTTCTGAAGAAACGAAACGTTGTTGGAAATTTTATGTTATCTCAAAATATAAAACGTACGAAGTTGCCATAAAGAAGTGCTTCCAGATTGTCGATATCCTAAAAAATGTAGGAAATAAGACCAAAAAACGAAAATAAATTTTTTCAGTTTTTCATCAATAACTTTTGAGCTAAGACAGCTATGAAAATTTTCTTTGCGGATATTTGATGAGAATCTAAATTCGCAACTTTGCCGTACTTTAGCCGACCTAGTAGCTCTTAAGATAAGCGAGATGCATTTACTCGAATTTGGTACACGCTGTATAGTTACTAAATACATGTCGTCCCATCTCCATTTTTTAATCTGGGGATTATGGTGGCATTTTCCCACTTTTTTGGCATTTGTTCTTCTTGCCAGATACACCAACCCTTGCTCACCAGGCAAGGGTTGATGTATGCAAGTATAAAAGTTTTATAACTTTCGCTTTTTGTCATTGCCTTATCCAGTATTTGCGTGCAGATCACTACGTCTCAAAAGACAAAATCATGTTATGTTCGTAAACCATATTTTCCATAACCGCGTCGTAAAAGTTAGTTTGGGGAGGTAGCGGCTTCGGGGCGCAGATTTATAAATCATGTTACGGCCATGTTCATTATCTATCTCAATTTCACCCGCACTCTAATACAGTAAGGTAATAATAATAAAAATTCTAGTTTACTTGTATATTCTCAAAAGTAAAGTTAGCAGCCCCAGCTTAATAACGGAGTCAGGAGGGAAACCTTGTGGGAAATAACACTGCAACGCCGTTATGCCACAACTGTTGCTGCTGGTATATTTGATTATGACAATCTTGCGGAGTGTTGGGAGTTGGTATACTTAAAACAAGATTGGTCTGCCCTTGCACACTTAGATTAACTTTAATTTGGATCACAGTGACCTTCGCATTATGTCTGATGTCGTTTGTATTGTCGATACCGCGCATGCAGTTAATAATTATGTTTACAGCTCTAGAGCTGTGGCGGATTATGCCTTTGAGGGGCCCTAGGTAGAACAGAAGTTGCCCCCCTTG
Organism: Elmis aenea; assembly: GCA_947652605.1. NCBI lineage: Eukaryota > Metazoa > Arthropoda > Insecta > Coleoptera > Elmidae > Elmis > Elmis aenea. Next base: position 41,125,667 of record OX393580.1, on the reverse strand, counting down.
TTCCGATTTTTTATTTCCTAAATTAAGAGGGGAACTAATACAGGGTCCTGCAACAATGCGCCGGGCTGCCCGAACGCAAGTTGAGCTGAAAAAAACCACTTCATTTACACCCGGTATACAAAAATACACAAGATTACTCGAATTCTCCTCACCTTGTACAATTAACACTAGAACCGCAGCAGCGGTCAATTTGACCGTTCGCGTTCTTTAAATTGAGCTGGTTCGGTTATTCTTTTAAGTACAACTATGCGCTTTCATAAATTTTCCTAACTTCTTTTTATCTTATAATACACCAAGTTTCAAAATTTAAAAAAAAATCGTTTCTATGAAATTCAAATTCTACCTTAAATCGCCAAATACAGTCAATTTGACCGTTGTTAAAAATGTTTACATTACACACAATCTTTCATTGTTTTAGTGGTTAAGTAAATTTTGTTATGGTTATCAATAGTTACTGGTTTTATATTTCATGATTTTGCAAGTTATATATCTGCAAGTTTGACTTTTTTAGCGGAATATTGTTATACATATCGTGATAACCCTGGACCAACTCTTTATGCAAATAAGTTGGCTGAAAATGACCATAGTTGGCACCATCAAACGGACACGAAAAAAATTCCAATATCTTTGCAAAAACAATAAAATGCAATTACTATATTCTATTAAAATAATGAAACTGAAAATATATCAAGCAAACGATTTTGAGTACCCTTCATACAACTATAACAGTAAATCAAGAAAAGAAGAAAAAACCTGAAATAAATATATTATACAATGAGACAAAGTGTGGCGTTGATATTTTAGATCAAACGGCAAAAAATATCCCATAAATGCAGATTTACGAAGATGGCCTGTTCACAATTTCCACAATATCTTAGACCTAGCATTAACTAATAGGGTGGATCGACTTTTATTTTTTTATATTTTTTTTCTGGCGGGGTGCGGAAAAGATGCTCTAGGGGAATACAATCAGAAGTCATGAAGACAATATTTTGATATTATTAGTGAAAGTATTGCCCCAAGCCTGCTGAATTTTGAAAAAAAAATGCTGAATGTAGGTTATAGTTTATGCCCAATAAAAGTATTCAAGGTTAGGCTACAAAATTTTTATAACTTTTTTGGACAATTAAAAGGATAAGAAAATAGAACAGAATGTAAAATCACACAAAAACAATAAAAAAAAAAATTAAGATCACTCCAAAATTAAGCTAATAACTTGGTTTTGTAGTCTTAATATGATACGACAAGATTCTAATTTATTTCTGATCCGTCACCAATTTGACACATCTTTCAGTGGTTTGTGTGTGGCAAGGCATCAAACAAAATTTAGGTAAAATATCAGTTTCGACTTTGTCCAGATTTGCGATGGCTTCGGAAATGATGCGAACAGTCAATTGGAAATTGTTTTTGCGTTACTAGATTTCATAAAAATATGGTCAATGTATTGTGAGCCAGGTTTCTTCAATAAACTAATGTGCTCTTCGAACACAACTTTTCTGCAATAATCCTCATTGCTTTTCCTGCATATCAGCATTTGCTTTTAAGGGCTTAGAATTTGAACACTTAGTTTGAGACGTGGATCTTTGGGACTTTGATGTTTGGGAAGCTTCTTCATAAAAGTTTCGTTGCAATTTTTTGAAAATATTGGTTTCGTTTTTCCTTGTAGTCTCTCTATCCAAGGAACACATCATCGATTTTTTTGACGTCGCTGGTCTAACAAGAATTCTCTTTCTTTAATGAGTATCTTTCGCGATTTGTCACAAGAACTAGTCTCGAACGAACTACATTTGCAAGTGGCAATGTCAAACAGTCCTGGCGTCCATTTTGAACTTCTTCAATTTGTTTCTGTAGTTGTCACTATTCTTTCTACATTGATAGGGCTTAGGATTGCACGGTATTTGTCGTGATATGTTTTTATTCTCGCTAAGATTGTTCGATGCTCTACTGTAGGTAAGGACGCTCTTCTCCAGATTTGTTCTATGTCAGTAGTAACTATTTTACTAGTGTCTCTTACCAAATCCTGGAATCGTTTTCTAAGGTTTGCAAGACGTAAATAAAATATTTTATCATGCCTCCAATGCCTTCATGCGTTGGTAACAAACTATTCGGGAATTCTTTGCCAACACCAAATATAGGACAGTTTGTATCACTGCTTCGTAAACGTTTGTACTTTTATTACAAAAAAATTACACTATCAAATCTCAAATATTCGATATCAGAACAAAACGTGATCCCTTCCTGAAAAAAAAATTGAAACTATAAAGCGAAGAGGGATGCTAAATGACATATTCGCTGCACTGCCTGCGCACACCACCCGCACGTGACAATAAAATTACCCGGGAAAGTAAGAAAAACGGTGTGTTACATTGTTATTTTAATAATTAAGAGCATAAACTGTGATAATGTTCCAAAAAGTCGTGAAATTCGTTGTTAAAAATGGAACAAAGACATTTTAATTTAAAGTAACTTTTTTTAAATTCTCGAAAACTTTGACGACTTTGGGGCAGTACTTCCAATTATTATATTTTTAAAATGTTTTGCATGATTAATCAAAAGATACCAGAGCATCTATCGCGCACCCCCCGATATCGAAATTCGAAAAAAAAAATTCTCCTATATAAGAGCCATCCACCCTATTAATTAATGCGTGGGTTATTTATAAGAAAGTGACAGGTCAAAATACGACAAGAAGAGATATTATATTACGTATAGCTAAAGAACCTGGAAGAGAATATAGAGATTTGCAAAAAAGTGCTACTCCAAGATGCCAGTAAAGGCCAATCCAAAGCTTTCAAAAGGCACCAGTGCCAAATTTAACAATATAACTCAAACAAAACTGCAAATGTGCTGGAAGTGTTAAAACAACTGTAATTTGTTTAAATTGTGCTAATGAATATTTATGCTAAAATATTTTTTGTTAAAATATTTATTTTTAAGTACTTACACTTGGCGCAATATTATTATACTATTTAATTATGCTTTATTTGTGTTATTAAACGTTATAAAATTTTACAAACAGTAAGAAGGTTAATTTAAACACAGCGGTCAAAATGACCGGTAACGGCGGTTAAAGGTAGTAACATTTTCTGGCGGTTCTAGTGTTTCAAATACAACAGAATCTGAAATTTTAATATTCTCTCTCTTTACCAATCCCTATTAATTGAAGTAACGTTAATTTGCATCACACTAGCAGAATCTCTAAAACCGTTTCTTCTAATCGTTCCATCGCGCGCATTTTAAACGTTAATACACAAAGCCAGGAAACAATTTAATCCCTCAAGGGACGAACAAATCTCAAGACACAAATAAACGGAAAACTCACAAACTAGCAGCACACCTAGGATTACAAGAGAAACCGGGGCGGACACAGAATACAATTCTCCTGACTATCATATAATTGAAACAAATTACCTTAAAGATCGGAGCCCGAGATTATATTATCTAGGTGAGCGGAATAGTGGCAACAATAAGAAATATTAGTTGTGCAAATATTTCCCTAGATTAAACACGATTTAATTGAAATTCATACATACAGGATGAAAATGTTAAGAGGTCTGATATCTTGAGCGCACCTGAGGTTTAATGGAAATGACAAAAGCGGTTTCTTCTCGCGCACAGAGGGTGCGCTTTTTTGCATTTGTATGACTCGACCCTATTCGCTGTAAGTTAAAAGCTAAATTAAATTGTAGAAATATTTTTACTGTTTTTCGTTAATTTTTAAGTGGTTATAAACATACAGTGTGTACAGCAAGTAACGTAACAAGTAACGAGTCAATATCTAGTCTTGTGATAAATTGACAAAAAATGTTACGAATAAAAATTTCTTGTAGTCGTTTACTACACAGGGTGATTGATGGGGACGGGACTGGGCATTAAAAATATATGAAAAATGAAAAAACTTTGGTCATAATAGCATATGATCTGTTTAATAAAAATAGTTTCAAGATGACGACACTTCCGGTAATACTAGAAGTTGACGTCTACTTTCTTATTTCAAATACAATGGTCTATTTTTTTAGCGTATTTGGATTTAAAACTTTATTTTAGAGGGACTTTTATTGGCATTTCCTATACCTAAGTGTAGCCGTGTTATAGATTTTTGGATTTATAAAAATTTTTTGATTTTCATTGTGATGCTTAATAGGTATTATCTACATTTTTGAAGAGAAAACGCTAAAATTTAGACTATACATAGAAGAAACCTTGGAGTTTTACCTGGAATTTTTTCAATCGATGCATTACTTACAGGGTGTCCAAAATCTAATTTTATTTTAATAGCCGCATTCGTTATCTATAACTGTAGGTTATATTGTATTTTTAACCCAACTTCGGTTATAAAAATCGATTATAAGTAGCAGTTAAAACCGACATAACCTGATTTTTATAACTTTTTGTCATTGAAGGTTATAACGTTATAACATAGGTTATAACCACGTTATAACATAGGTTAATATGGATAAAATGAAAAGAAAAAGATTTCCAAAAAAAAATAAAGGAGATCGATGGCAAAGAATCTCGAAGGAGATATTCCACTGAGGAAATCACCACTTTGGCTCAATGGATAGCTGAAAATCCACTAAATGGAGAGGATAAAGGTAGGTAAACAAACGTTAATGCATTATTCAGTACCTATTCTTAATTGTTGTATGTAATTTATAGTTCAGTTGTTTAAATTTTTTGCAGGAGTAAATAAAAATAAAGAGACGACAATCTCTTATATTAGAAGGATGTTTTATATATTTTATAACCTACATCTGTCAAATTTTGGTTAAACCGTCTAATGCAGTAGTTTCCAACCTGTGGGGCGCGCCCCCCTAGGGGGGCGCGAGGCTATTGCTAGGGGGGCGCGCAGCTGTTACCAAAATATAATTTTTTAATACAAACAAACAAAACGAACTTTGTTTATACAGAATATGGTGTATTGTTTTGTAGTCCATTAAATAATTCTTATTTATCAGAACCGTATTTATGAAAATAGATTGTAACAAAAAGTGAGGGGGGCGCAAAAATGTTTTTTTGAAAAAGGGGGGCGTAGGTACAAAAAGGTTGGAAACCACTGGTCTAATGGGTCAATCTAAACAGATGAATCTTCCTTAGGTGTAAACAAATTTTACTTTGGTTACCTTTGTTAATAACAATCATAATCTCAGGAGCAACAATGGTAACCACAGCAAAATGTGCTTACACCTAAGGAAGATTCATCTGTTTAGATTGACCCATATAACTTTTTGATATAACATCTGTCATTCGTTTTCTAGGTTATAATTTTAGGTTATATGAACGGTTATACTACCTTTTATAACCCTCAGTTATAGATAACGAATGCGGCTAATAAAACTTCAGACCACAAAAACTCTTTTTTTTTCAAAGACTATGCCTAATTATTTGTTTTTTTAATTTTTTAATGCAAAATTAAATTTTGCATCAATCGGTATTATAGTTTCCTATACCTGCAGATAGGTATAACAATTTTCGAGTTATTAAGAATTTTTGATAAAGTTAAAGAGAAATTGAAACATTTTTAAATATTATAGGCCTTGGAAATGGGTTTGGTGAAAATTGCTCGAATACAATTACTCGAATGATTATAGTTTTCATTTTTAAAAAAAGGTAAGTTTGTGTCATAATTTTTTAACGGTGGAGCCGTTTTAAATATTCTCTCATTTTTGGTTTTTTAGTTATTGGAAAAAAAGTGCTTTTTTGTCTTGATTATAATGTGTCATATCTCCGTTATTGTTGTAAATATCAAAAACATCTTCTTCTTTCTTAATCGTTTCCTCTTGTACCTTTCGGTGTCGATGTATACTTTTCTATTACTGTATTATCTTTCTCCACTCCTTCCTATCGTTAGCTAATTGTGGCACATCTCTCCAGCTGACTCCTTTTCCTTCTAGTCTCTTCCTCACTTCTTTTTCCCATTTTATTCTTGGCCTTCCTCTAATTCTTTTTCCCTCTATTTAAATTTTCCATCCTATTTTCGCGTATCTACTTTCTGGCATGCGTAGTAAATGTCCAAGCCATCTTAATTGATTCGTTTCCATCTTTTTTTAAATATCTGTTACTCCTAGGTTATTTCGAATTTTTTCGTTACTGATTTTATCGATCAGTCTACATCCCTTTATTCTTCTCAAAAATCTCATTTCCTGTACCTGTATTTTTTGTTTTTGTTTTTGAGTTAGTGTCGAAATTTCTCTTCAAAAACCTGTATAAAGATAATTTTTAGATATTTTTATGTTATACTCGATTATACTAAAAAAAAGCTACGCTCGCCGTTAAAAAGTTGTGACACAAACTTACCTTTTTTAAATTAAAGCTATAGTCGGCTATGACCTATTGAAATTCGATCTGTTTTTCTTATTTCAAATATATAACGGAATGTAGCTATTTTCAATAATGTGCAACTTACAAAAGCTTTATTTTTTTTTAAAATTAACATAGTAGGCTGTAAAACAAGGTGTAAAACCTTTTAAAACGCATTTGGTACATGTTACGAAGGTTTCTTATTTGTTGTTGAGATAAGCATTATGAATATTTGAACATAAGTTAACAATATAGGCAGAATCAGCAATTATGTAGCTTGGTGGCTGGTTGGTAAAACAACCTAACTTGTAATCGGGAGGTCTTGGGTTCGAATCCCACGGCCGTCTGTCATCGTAGAGGTTTCAGGTGGTTCCCTCTACCTACTATAGACAAATGCTGTGACAGTACTTCCACCGGACGCTAATGGCCAAAGTAGTTGAAGCGTCCTTAAGCCAACAATTTAAAAAAAATAAAAAAAAATATATATATATATTTATCTCAACAACAAATTGAATAAATGTACATGTATTTGTAAATAAATTTAAATACATTTTTTTAAGTGTAAACAAATGTACATTTAATTATTTTGTATTTATATAAATGTAATATTTTTAAATTTTTCGAGCAATTTGTCTTTCGAGCAATTGCCATACGAGCAATTTATGAAACGTTAATAAAGATTGATGCAGAATGTAATTTTACATTGGAAAATGAAAAAAAAATTGAGCAATGTCTCTGAAAAAAACGAGTTTTACTGGTTTCAAACTGTATTAAAAGAAAATTAAATGAAGGACATCCTGTAAGTAATAGATCGATTGCAAAAATTCCACGTTGAACTACTCCAAGGTTTCTTCCATGCATAGCCTAAATTTAAGCGTTTTCTCTTTAAAAATGGCGGGGGTATATAATATTAACCATCACAATGAAAATCAAAAACATTTAAAAAAAATCTTAAAAACGACTGCGTTTGGGTACAGAAAATGCTATCAAAAGTCCCTCTAAAATAACGTTTTAAATCCAAAAATGCAATAAAAATAGACTAATGTATTGGAAATAAGAAAGTAGACGTCAACTTCCGGTATTTCCGGAAGCGTCGGCATCTTGAAAATATTTTCATTAACAGATCAGATACAATTATATGGTCATAACCAAAATTTCAGATCCATACCCTTTTTCATTCTTCAAATATTTTTAAGGCCCGGTTTAAATCAATCACACTGTATATGGTTTGTTGATGGTTAAATCACAACTGAAGTCCCTATAGTCTTGGGCTCATTTTGTAGAACGGACTGTATATTTTTAACCCTTCGTTACTACTCATGGGTCTCTATGACCCTATTAAGTTTAGAAATAAAATTTTCAGACAATAATTCTTAACCAACGCAGTCCCCCGTCCGTGTATTTTCAGTATTGCACTCGAGCTTGCGTGTGGTGGGTGTTTTCAGCCACTTTGTGTTTGTTTCGCGCAGGGGCGGACTGGGTGCATAAAACTGACCGGGCAATTTCTCCAAAATCGGCCCCCATAGGTAAAATAAACTTTCGCGATATCGTTTTTATGGCATTGATTGTTTTTGCCCCTCCCCGCGTCTTCGATATTAAATTTGCTTAAAGGTTGCCAGTAAGTTATTGGATTCGCATAAGAAAATCACGTATAAAAAATGTACCCTGACTTACGCTTTTCAACTTACAATAACGGTGTCGAAACCACCCATAGTGTAATTTAGAGGTATTACCTGTAGACAGTACAGGGTGGCTTATTTTCGTTGCCTATACAGGGTATTTCGGTTATTATCCAAGATAGAAAAACACTAAGTACGTAGTCTCGATTTCTTTTTTCGAGAAAAATTTATTGCCGTAAACAGATTTTTGATATCTCTTTTAATTTTCGATATATGTATAGCCAAAAACCGATTTTTGGCACTTTTCAAAAATGTTAAATATCTCGCTTAAACGAGAAGATAAAGAAAAACTTAAGACATTTTTTGCATCGTTTTTTGTCCTTAATAAGATAGCTTTATTGATTTTTTTTATACCCATACGAATATTGATATATTACACCTAACGTTCTTATTTTAAATAGCAACCATAGGTAAATTATATATTTTTGAAAAATGTAAAAAATAATCTTTCGATTGATGTCAAAGCCGACTATGGTTGCCATTTAAAATAAGAAAGTTAGGTGTAATATATCAATATTTGTATGGGTAAAAAAATTTAACATTGCTATTTTATTAACGATAATAAACCATGCCAAAAATGTCTTTTAAGTTTTTCTTTATCTTTTTCTTTAAGCGAGATATTTAACATTTATGATATCTTTTTTCATACTCGAAATATAACTATCTAACACCATTTTTGGTGTTTTCAAAAATGTTAAATATCTCGCTTAAACGACAAGATCGAGAAAAACTTTAAGGACATTTTTTGCATGGTTTCTTGTCCTTAATAAGATAGCGATGTTAATTTTTTTTTGTTCATACAAATATTGATATATTACGCCTTTCTTATATTAAATGGCAACCATAGTTGGCTTTGACTTCAATCGAAAGTTTATTATTTGCGCTTTTCAAAAATATATAATTTGCTTATGGTTGCTATTTAAAATAAGAAAGTTGGGTGTAATATATCGGTATTTATATGATTAAAAACAAATTAAATATCGCCATCTTATTAAGAACAAAAAACCATGCCAAAAATGTCTTTAAAGTTTTTCTCTATCTTTTCGTTTAAGCAAGATATTTAACATTTTTGAAAATTGCCAAAAATCGGTTTTTGGCTATATTTCGAAAATTAAAAAAGATATCAAAAACCTGTTTACGGTAATGAATTTCTCTCGAAAAAGAAATCGAGACTACGTACTTAGTTTTTTTCTATCTTGGATAATAACCGAGATACTCTGTATGGGCATCGAAAATAGGCCACCCTGTACATATTGAAATTTGTATCCAAACAAATGTATTTAATAATTAATTATAAATAATTAGAAGATTAAAAATAGCCAAGTAAATATATGTATATTCACAGTCATTTAATTAATTAAGTACATATTAATAATACAAATTTTGGATAATATAATAATAATGCAGTTTATGCTGCATGCGTATAATGTCCAAAATTTATTCAAACACAATAATCTTTAAAAAATTTAGTGATACGTGTCCAGTCTAACTTCAGCTTATATCACTTATAATGTAACAACGAAACTTACTTGGTTAATTAATCATTAATCTGTCTTTAATTTTCACACTGAACAAAAAATAAAGAAACTTGTATTGGTACTATTGGTAGCCTGTAGCCTCCCCAAATGCTGTCAACAGTCTCAGCAGACATCGACCGTACACCTTAGGGTTTTTTATTTATGCGCTGACGTAATCAGTCACTAAAAAAAACACTAACACCCGGCATTTTTTTATTAAGTTGGTAAAATAAAGCTGATTATAGTAGTAGAAAAATTCATTTAGATTTGAAAATGATTTGGTGTTAACGCCACCGACATCGGCCCTTGAACCCAGCTGCCCACCGGGCATCTGCCCGGTTGCCCGGCGGGCCTGTCCGCCCCTGGTTTCGCGCTATTACAGCATTCTAAAAGAAAGCGTTACGGCATTTGTCCCTATAAACCCTATAGAAAAGATCGCAAAACGAACAGTGTTTGTTCTTCTTGTAAAATCCCTATTTGCAATACTTGCTCAATAATTGTATGTCGTATGTCCTAACTGTTCAGAAAATAAGTAAATGTATAATTTTATTCCTAAATATATCCTTTTTCATATGTAGTGTGTTTTAATTAATTATTTTATTATTTTATTTATTCATTTATTAATTTATGAGATGGTCAGATTGACCCTTAAATAGTCTCAATGTAAAATTTATTTTGAGTAGTAACACAGGGTTAATACAACGTTTCCCATATTCGCGATTGTGTAAGTCAGAATGCAAGACATAATTTAGTAAGTGTCGGAAAATATGGGACTTGACAGGAATGGCCCCTTTAATTGTAACGCCAAGGTCTCAGATAAGGGTTTCCTGAAGCTAAGCGGAACTTCCTTTTGTGTTCTATTGTGATACTTAAGTTGGAGCTGATATCGCCTTTATGATCAAGTATGTAGCTACTAGTTTAATTTAATCCCAGAAGTCGTAGGGTTGAAATGGACCAACGGCAATTTTGGCGGAATGAATTTGATGCTCCTCGCCGGCTCTGATAATTTAAGTTTAAACACGCATGTTGCACTGTTTCCTGAGTAATTTTGGGGCCTGCTTGTTGTGTTCACGTCTGAGCTGTGGAATAATTTAATTTCATCCGGTTGTTTATGTTGAATAAATGTTATGCTGAATAACGTTGCGTGAAATTTAGTTTTGTCATCAAAATAAACTTTAAGTTTTTATTGTTGCCATACCCAGATATTTAGTTAGAGAGTCCAAACTCGATGATATTACATGGGTATCTCGCTTAATACTTAAGATAGAGTAAAGCCTAGTCCAGATTGTAAACAAATGTTTCGGAACAATATTGAACACTGTGCCTAAACAGTTGCGAAACATTGTTTCGGAACAATCTGTATACGTTGTTCCGCGTCCAGACTAAAGCCAGTGTTTCGGTGTTTCTCAAGTGATTATCATGTACAGTGAGACTATTGCAGGAATTTGTGCTGCCAATTTATATATTTTACTTAACGGCCGAAGGAATAAAGAAAAGAAAAGAAGAAGGTGGTGGATACGGAAAGCACTAATGTAAGGCACCAGTTATGGCAAAGAATAAAGAATGGTGAAGAACCACTTTTCTTAGTGCCTTGCAGTTTTTTGTGTTCCAGTTAAAATTGCGATTTTAGCATGTGCACTTTCTTTTCAACTTCAGCAACTGTTACATCACATAATTGCGCAATATTTCCGGAAGCATCCCTCTTTGTATTCCTATTTTTGTATTCACCACATGTGACATCCCACAAACAAGATGTGTTATGCACTTTTTCCATCAGTTGTAAAGTTTTTTCATGATTCCACATTGTAATAAATATATAACCAAGAATCACTCTAACCAAAACTCTGTTTGACTGTACCGTGTTTGACAACAGACTTGTTCAATGTTCCAATGTTTCCCATATAAACGGGAAACAAGGAACAGGCCTTTTTGTGTTTCGCAACATTAGTGAAACAGTTCCGAAACAAGCTAGAAACAAATTTGAGCTGTTCCGAAACATCGGGAACATTGTTCATGATCACTGTTCCGAAACATTTGTTTACAATCTGGACTAGGCTTAACGGCTAACCTGCCAATAATGTGCAGTTTATTGGGACAAAGTTATAAACCGTTTTCAAATCGTCTTCTATCATTTCCGATTTTTGAGTTATTTGACAAAAACTATACCACACTGACGTTTAAATAACATTTGTTGATTAAGATTTTTTTGTTTTCCACGGCACGCTAGAAAATTTTGTGAAACCTAACGTATTTCTGTTAAACTTTTATTTTTTATTTCTTATTAGTTTAGCACTAAAATTAACCTATGATTACATCGTTGAACTCAGAAAAAAAAAAGTCTACCAGATTTCGTAAAGAATAATAGATGGTGCAATTTGGAAAAAAAAAATTGACTAACGTTTGACATCTAAGTTGAACTTGAAAAAAATTGGAATCCAATTCAGTTTATAGTATTTGAGGAGCCATTTCATTTACTCTTTTGCTCACCAAAATCGGACCACTAATTACGGAGTTACAGCTAGCGGCGTTTTTTTGTGTGACACCCTGTATAAGAAAACTATGAATGTTCATATGATGTTAGTTTATGTAATAGATTTTGTAAAAAATATATTTTAATAATATAAAAAAAAGTTATTGTTATTTAACTCAACAATTTAAAATACTTGTTTTTTACATCTGCTATTTGAACTTTTATATCAATTAACGCCAATTTTTAACTAGCGCCATCTATTAATATGAAATACCACCAATAGACGGCTATATTGGATGAAAACTTAAACAACAAACTTGAAAGGTGCCGACAGCAGGTGTCCCTACTGTATGATCTCTATACGGGCTGGCCTATTTTCGATGCGCATACAGGTTATCTCGGTTATTATCAGAGATAGAAAAAAACTAAGTACGTAGTCTCGATTTTTTTTTAAGAGAGGAATTTATTGCTGCAAACAGATTTTTGATATATTTTTTAATTTTCGAAATGTAGCTAAAAACCGATTTTAGGCACTTTTCAAAAATGTTAAATATCTTGCTTAAACGAAAAGATAGAGAAAAACTTTAAAGACATTTTTGGCATAGTGTTTTGTTCTTAATAAGATAGCGATGTTCTATTGTTTTTTACTCATATCAATACCGATATATTACACCTAACTTTCTTATTTTAAATGGCAACCATAGTTGGCTTTGACATGAATCGAAAGCTTATTTTTTGCGCTGGATCCACATCAATAAAAATTTGCGTTGTGCGTTGTATTTGACACAAATTTACTCGTGCTTGTCGAAATTTTTGTTGGTGTGGACTGTGCGCCGCATAGAAATGCACGTAAATAATTTCGTGACGAACAAAGCACGCTATCCATCGTGCTGTCGGTTTTTAGCCAACTTCAAAGAGATTTGCGCCGCACAGTCATGTCAATGTGGACTTGATTTTGAGTGCATTGTTCTGCATAAACAAAAGTGCACAAGCGGATTAGGCCGTTCAACGCACAAAATAACTATTTACGTGGTAAAATACTTAACCAGATTTAAATTTGCGCCGCAAATGTTTGTGTTGAATTTGAAATACAAAATACAACATACATTTTTATTGATGTGGATTCAGCTTAACCCAATTTTTCCCAGTGTACTCATTTGAGTACGGTTCATAAAATATTTTTTTAAAGTTCCATTAGTTACATATAGGTGGGAATGTTTAGTACCACTTAGAAGTACACAGAATAGGGAATAGTAGATTAAAATTTTAAACCTAAATGTTGCTTCTACATAGGAAAAAACGTCACTTTACTTTGTTCTACAACTGTGCTATTGTCACTGTGTACTTTGTTATTAATTTTTATCTTTGTTTTAAAATATAAATTAATTTCTCTGCTGAAATTTGTTACTCAGGTATGTATGTTTTACAGTTATTCATGCAAATATTAAACAAAATACATAGTGTGATTTTTTTTCATAGTTACTTAATGGTGTACTCGTATGAGTACACTGGGGCATTACGTTGTAAGGGCTAAATTTGCCCTTAGGATCTAAAGTTGTATTGGACTTACTAAAAGTAGTGATAAAACCGGCAGACCATATAATATTTGTCGACAACTTGTTTACAAGTCATGGTTTGATGAAAACTCTTATAGTTAATCGCACAAAAAAAAATCCTTTTTTTGATCAGCAACAAATGAAATAGGAAATTCGCGGTTGTTTCCAATATAAATATGACAAAGAACATTTATTGCTTCTGGTAAAGTGGAAGGACTATAATAACAAATTATGATAGTATACATCCTCTTTCCAAAGTGAAACAAACGTTGGTCTAAGTAGCAAAAAGAAAAAAATTGATGTGCCCCAACCTTGTCTCTTTGCCAATTATAATACAGCTATGGGGGATGTAGACTTGCTAGACAAATCTGTAAATAATTATCAAGTGTCCATCCAAGGTAAAAAAAGATGGTGGATTCTCTGGACCCATATGCTGAATATTACAACAGTGAACGCCTGAAGGATAAATTCATTAGCAGGTAGAAATATTGATTTACTGAATTTCATACGAAGTGTATTAAGACATCACTTAAGAGTCTTTGAGAAAGCTCAACTTTCCGGGCATCCACGTACGGTCCCAAAAAGTATTATACAGGATCAAGGAGGACATTTTCCTAAGAAATAATTGATAAACAGTTGCGCTGTAGCATATGTCATCAACGAGCAAGGTGCATTTGTATCAAACGCCATGTCACACTGACTGTTTGGAAAGAGAATGTTTCATAAAGTTTCATAGTGAATACCAGTTTTCGATTGTAAATTATTACAATAAATTAGTAAAAAATAATATAATTTTTATTTTCTTTGCCGCCGCTATGTTCCCGTTGTACTCATAAGAGTACGTGCATTTTTTTCACTTGTTTTTGAAAAACTTGCATAATTTGTAGTTTGGACATATTTCTAATAATAAAAAACGTTTTATTTAAAAATTTGAAAAAAAAAAATGTTGTAGGAACAAATGGGTTAACCAGATTTAAATTTGCGCCGCAATATTTTTGTTGAATTTGAAATACAAAATACAACAAAACTTTATATTGATGTGAATCCGGCTTTAGACGTGGACGCAGCTTTGGGCAAATTTGTTTCTATAGAAACATAAACGAATAAAATACAAATGAACATTGGCCGTTAATAATTTTCGGAAATTGCCAATGTCACACGTTCAACAAACACACTAAATGCACACATTAGAACAACTAAGACAGAGAATAAACGTAATGGTCTCGTAAAGTTCGGATATGAGGTGATGTTTTATAGGGGGCGCTGTGCTAGATGGGCTCGGAGACACTTCCAAATAGGAATGACAGTAATTAAAACCGAGTTAATGTGTTCGCTCTGACTCCAATATAGCGTTGGTTATTCAAGGTATTATTTCATTCTAACCGGTAGATGAGTTTGTTTCCCCCACAGGAGAATTGCTTAGCTCTCGTGCCCATTTGTACCGACTCTTGACGGTTATTGTTGTACTAACATTTCTTTGGGTCGGTTTAATTATTTTTTTAATGGACGACTATAAACAATGTCCTAAAAGTAAGAGACTCAATATGAAAATCTCGCCTATATTTGCGTCATTTGGTTCTGAATAAGAATGTCAAAACGAAATTGCCATTGCCTTCTTATTTTAAATTACTCAGAACAAACTAAAAAGGTTGATATCCGTCCAAAAATAATAAAAAACCATAAGACAAGTTATAAACTGACAATTACCACAACGATCGTGTTTTGTTTAGTCAAAAACGATTTTGTGAAGAAATAATAAATAAGTTTTAAACTCATTTTTCTCAAAATGTTTTAATATACAGGGTGATTCAAATTCGAGGGCGACCATAGGAATCTCGCTTATTATAATAGCTAGACGTGCTAGAGCAGAGGTGGCCAACTCAAATGATTTTGCGGGCCACTTTGGAAATGCATCATAACTCCGCGGGCCACATATAAAATTATACAGGGTGTCCCAGCCAAGACGAATTATTCGATAGCTCTGTTATTAGTAATAATATTAAAAAAAGTTAAATATAAAAGTTGTTTGTAATCATTTACTACATAACCTAAAATTATTTTCAACTATACACAGTGTTTTGTTTTTGCGCTCTGATACCAGACATAGTTTTTTTATATGGAACACCCTATATATTTTGTAATTTTTGGATGTAAAATTAAATTTTCTTTCAAAAATATTATAGGCTGTTTATGTCTAAAATGAACCGTTTTTGAGTTATTAACGTTTTTTTGAAAATTCTGATAGATGCATACCTTTATAAAAATATTTATATTTATTAACATAAGAACATCAGAGCAATTTACTTTCGTAATTTATTAGACAATAGTGTCATAGTGATCGTTGACGAGTTACATTTTTAAAATAATATACAGGGTGTTCGTTATACTCGGTCCTTTTTGCTAAACTTTAAACGCAGGTAAGTCAATTTTTTTAAATGGAACGCCAAATATATTTTTACATTTTCTTGTAGAAAATTTAATTATCTTTCAAAGTTGTAAAGGGTGTTTTATGTCTAAATATAATATTTTTGAAGTTATTTCGTTTCTTATGATTATTTGTGAGTATTTTACCTAAAATATCGGTAGTAGCCTTTGAAAATTCAAAACAATTTGTATGAACTGTCAACCAGAACAGTTAAACGGCAAAATTTAAACTATTATGCCACTAAAAATCCACATTTTTTAATAGTTGTAGATACACAGCATAAATGGCATCAAATAACACAAGAATGCTGTGTATCTACAACTATTAAAAAATATGGATTTTTAGTGGCATAATAGTTTAAATTTTGCCGTTTAACTGTTCTGGTTGACAGTTCATACAAATTGTTTTCAATTTTCAAAGGCTACTACCGATATTTTAGGTAAAATACTCGCAAATAATTATAAGAAACGAAATAACTTCAAAAATATTATATTTAGACATAAAACACCCTTTACAAATTTGAAAGATAATTAAATTTTCTACAATAAAATGTAAAAGTATATTGGGCGTTCCATTTAAAAAAATTTACTTACCTGCGTTTAAAGTTTAGCTAATTGGACCGAGTATAACGAACACCCTGTATATTATTTTAAAAATGTAACTCGTCAACGATCACTATGACACTATTGTCTAATAAATTACCAAAGTAAACTGCTCTGGTGTTGTTATGTTAATAAATATAAATATTTTTATAAAGGTCTGCATCTGTCAAAATTTTCAAAAAAACGTTAATAACTCAAAAACGGTTCATTTTAGACATAAACAACCTATAATATTTTTGAAAGAGAATTTAATTTTACATCCAAAAATTACAAAATATACAGGGTGTTCCGTATAAAAAAACTATGTCTGGTATCAGAGCGCAAAAACAAAACACTGTGTATAGTTGAAAATAATTTTAGGTTATGTAGTAAATGATTACAAACAACTTTTATATTTAACTTTTTTTAATATTGTAACTAATAACAGAGCTATCGAATAATTCGTCTTGGCTGGGACACCCTGTATATCCCCATATTAGATTTAGATACGCTATAGACATTTTTTTGGAGTGAAAAATTGAAACATATTGAGTTATTATTATTATAATGTTTACTATTATTCTTACATGTAAACGTAGATAAATAATAATAATGATACTAAACGTAATTGTAAAGAAATACATAACACTAAAAATTAAATATAAAAAAGTATAAATATAAATGAAATTAAAAAATGAAATCATTAAAAAATATTTATTTTACTAGTGCGATATTGGTTTCTCCACTCTTTCACTTAGCTTTTGCAAATCGATCTCAATTTGGGTTTTTGCACATCGTAATTGGTGTTGCAGGTTAGCGCCTGTTATATTTGAACGTGTTTTGTGTTTGGTCAATATCATTTTCGAAAAAAACGATTCGCAGGTGTAAGTTGAACCAAAAGCGCCAACAATTTTTTGTGCCAGATTTCTCAAATTGGAAAATTCTGGTGTTATTTTCTGCCATTTATGCTGTGTATCTACAACTCTTTAAAAATGTGGATTTTTAGTGGCATAGTAGTGGAAATTGTGCCAACTAACTGTTCTGGTAGACAGTTCATCCAAATTGTTTTAAATTTTCAAAGGCTTCTACCATTTTTAGGTAAAATACTCGCAAATATTCATAAGAAACGAAATAACTTCAAAAATATTATATTTAGACATAAAACATGCTGAATAACTTTGGAAGATAATTAAATTTTCTACAAGAAAATGTCAAAATATATAGGGTGTTCCATAAAAAAAAAGATTTATATGCTTTTTAAGTTTAGCGAAATGGAGTATACAGTGTGGCTGGTTTTTCATTGTCCAGCTTATATCTGCTGAAATATTAATGTTACCAAAAAAAGTTAAATGAGAAACTTATTAAACAAAAGCTGGTCTACAAAATTGTGCTAAAAATTTTGTTCCATAGCCTACCAGTTTTTCGGAAAAATATCCAACTTTTGTTTTTTAAATAGAACACCCTGTATATTTTTATAGAATCACATTCTAAATCAATTTCTCTTCACAATGATACTATCATAAGTACCATTTTGCTTTTAAATTATGCTCAATATTAAAAAAAAGAGAATTATTATAGTCGGCTGTGGAAACAGCACAGCATATCAACTTTTTCATTATTTGTATGGTACATTTTTCTTAATTATAATTACACTTATTTTTGTGTGATTTGACAAGTGTTTGCTAATGTAAACAAATTTGACAGGTATTTGCAATAAACAAAACAATATCACAGCCGACTTTAATCATTCCTTTTTTGAAATATTGTGCATAATTTAAAAGCAAAATGGTACTTATGATATATCATTGTAAAGAGAAATTGATTTAGAATGTGATTCTGTAAAAATATACCGGGTGTTCTATTTAAAAAACAAAAGTTGGATATTTTTCCGAAAAACTGGTAGGCTAGGGAACAAAATTTTTAGCACAATTTTGTAGACCAGCTTTTGTTTAATAAGTTTCTCATTTAACTTTTTTTGGTAACTTTAATATTTCAGCAGATATAAGCTGGACAATGAAAAATCAGCCACCCTGTATAGTATAACGAACACCCTGTATATAATTTTAAAAATGTAAGTAGTCAATAATCACTATGATAATATTTTCTAATAAATTACCAGAGAAAATGGCTCTGGTGTTGTTATGTTAATAAATGCAAATATTTTTATAAAGGTCTGCAACTGTCAAACATTTTCAAATAAACGTTAATAACTCAAAAACGGTTCATTTTAGACTGAAACAACCTATAATATTTTTTAAAGAAAATTTACTTTTACATCCAAATATTATAAAATATACAGGGTGTTCTACATAAAAAACAATGTTTGGTATCAGAGCGCAAAAGCAAAACCCTGTGTAAAGTTAAAAATAATTTTAGATAATGTAGTAAATGATTACAAACAACTTTAATTGTTAACTTTTTTTAATATTATTACTAATAACAGAGCTATCAAATAATTCGTCCTGGCTGGCAGACCCTGTATTTAATTATGAGTAAATAAAATTAGTTTTGGGTCATAGACCCGAACAGAACAGCAGCGTTAAATGTGAAACATCAGCTTGACAGTGTCATCTTATCAGGGGTTATTTAATATTGGAAACATTAATATTTCTTGGCCCTTCTAGCGTGATTTTATGCATGATTACGTAAACGCCTTTTGCAAATAAATAACCTTCAGTTTTACAGGTCACTCCATTTTCAATTTCTTAAGAAGTATAGGTCGGTCTTCATTACGGGAAAGCAATATCAGTTCGCCTTACCGAACAAATTAAGTGAGGGTTTTTGATTTGAATTCCTCAGTGCTCATAAAATGTAACTAAAAATTCCTTCATTCTTGTAGCGTTAAACTGCGAGAGTTTACGATCTCTAATACGCATTCTTTAAGAAATATTCGGTAGGTTATTCTAATTAAGTTTCAAAGTGTTTTTCAACCGATATATTCCTGGAAGTGCATTTTTAGAGGAGGTTTTTAAGTACACAGTGGTTAAGAGGGATGATAAATAGTATTAGCTCTTTTTCCCGTAAGGAATAAAAAAAAGTGCTATTAGCCTCATAATTTCGTCCTTCGTTCGTCCGTTGTTACTCTCTTTTTTTTTTTTTTTTTTTTTTCATTGGGTTACGTTGCCCCCCAGTAAACATGGTCACGTCAGTTTCACGTAAAACTTTGGTCAGCAATAACGTCATATGACCTTAGAACATGACGTAATAGTGACGTAAAAATGACGGGTTAATGTCACATCCCATAGACGTCATATTATAACGTCCAGTCGACGTCAAAAAAGACGTCCCTACAAACCTTATTATGACGTTATTAAGACGTGTTCTATCTTGTCCCATAGACGTCATAATTTAGTCTAATTGAATTAGGGGTTTTAAATAAAATCCTATAAACACTCAAATATTTATTAATACATACAAATTATATACTAATTTAAATGTACAGACGTGTATGAATTTCACATAATACATCTTAATCTATAGAATGAATAAAAGGAAAAGAAACAAAATATTCTTAAAGTGGAAATCCAAGAAATTTGGCAATAATATTATTAACATAGTCGACTTTTCAAAAATCATGTAAATAATTAAGGATAACACAAATCACTTTTAATTCAAGTTCACTGGCACTGTAGACTGCAATGACGCATCATGGGCTAAACAGTGTTCTGGGCAGGGTATGCGAAGCGGGATACACGACCTTGTGCCGTCACTTTTTTTATACGTTTTTAGTTCTTTAAGACATGGTGGAGATGGCGCTACATAAAAAGTTGAAATTTTAGCAAAGAAGACAATCTTACATCACAAAACAGAAATCGAATCCCAGAAGCGAATCATTTTCAAATTTAACGTATATTTAACGCTTGTTGCATTCGTTGCATTCTACATATTTATTCCTAAAAAATAGATTGTGCGGGATTATAACGGTAATAAGTAGTATTTAACATCGTTCACCATTGTGATTTAATTATCCTACACCCAAATTAGTGGCCTAACTGTGATATTAACAGTGAAATGGAGATTATAAATAGTTCTAGGAAATGTGGAATGGATTCTCAAATCTGGAAACCAAGAAATCGTTTCAAATGTAACTTGCCGTTAACGAAATTGAAAAGATGGTATAAAAGGGTAAGTGTTTGTATTGTTTTTGTTTATTATATAATGTTTTTGGTGTCCGAAATATAAATGTAACGTGTTCAGCTTTTAGGCCTTATTTCAAAACGTTAATCATAAATAATTTTTCCAGAATACATTCACCAGGATCCAATTGTGAAGCTGATAATTGTCAAAGCTTCCTCATTCCACTACAACACTCAAGGGGTCCAACAGTCACCCGAGCCTGAGGATTGGGTACCACCTTTCGTGCCCGAAACCTTCGACAAAGCCAAACCATTAGAGTTGGCTGCGATTGACTGTTAGTGACTTCATTTTTAAGTGCATCCTAAAATTTGTAGACTGCAGGGTATGTTTAGCTAATATTTTACATTCAGGTGAACTTTCCGTTGCACATGCATTTGTGGATTTAAAAAAATATGACGAGGAAGTTCAGCTGAATTATTGTTCGGACAAATTTATTTCATGTTTACATTCTATATACAATGATGTCAATTTTTTATTACCGTATATTTTATATAAAAAACAAATTTCAGTGATGTTAAAATCTGTTGTTGTCTATCATGTAAGTTTTCCATTTGACAAATGCATTCATCGCGAAGATTTGATTGAAACTCTTTAATCAAATTTTTGCAGACTTTTAATTTTCAATTATATTAATAAAGTAAATGGGGTCATGTTAGGAAAGCAGAGTTTGCCTGTTAATCTAAATGGCAAAGGCAGCACACATTACTTATGACAAGAGATTGCGTAAGCGATTGTAAATTTTTAATTTTAAGTATTTTTTGTAATACAGTAAGCGCTTGATACTGTGATCACTGGCATTAAAATCAACCATGTTACGGAATCTAATTTAATACGTTGAAATTATAATAATCGTTTATTAGAATCATAATTTCTAATATTAGAGTCACTTTTTGATGCATTTATGTTATTGTGTATTCCTTGGTACTTAAACAACAATTAAAACCTAAATTATCCAGATTTTTTAATTTTATTTTGTTCATTTGGTAAGCAAAAACATACCTAAACACATACTTTGTATATTTTGTTTTTGTTTTTCTCACGTGTAGATTATATATTTCTAATTTTTTGTTATTACAATCGCTGTTTAATATAATCATTTAATGAAGGTGATCACAATAAACTGCGTTTACTGTAATAATTTATATTATTTTTATTTATCTTGATGGTGTGTTTTATAATTAATTGTGCAATGTTTTTTCAATCTTTATATTGCTTATTAATACATTTATAATTATAATTTTTTCTTTTATTTCATCATCTTTACATATAGTTACTATTCAGTTTTGTTAGTATGTTTTTAATTAAAAATAAAATTTTTAAATAAAAACATGCCAACAAAACTGAATGGTAACTTTTAATAGTGAATTTATTTGATGTTTTGAAGCTGTGTCGACTTTCGAAAGTCCCGCTTAACCCTTATCCGGGCAAGGTGAGTCCAATGGACTCTTTTGACTATTTGAAAGCTTATTTTGTGAAAACTATATAAGATGGTGTACTGCCAATTTTTTACTTTGTTTATTATAGTATAGCCATTACAATTCTACCATAATTAATGAAATTATAATACGATGTTATAAATAAAAAAACTTTTTGAAATTGCAAGCGTAACAGAACCGCGGAGTCCATTGGACTCCAATCGTCTACCGTAAGGGAATTACCGACGTTCACGTGTGCTATCGTAATCCAGACGCGTTGTGTTTAGACCAATTTTGTCTGTGCTTGCTCGTTGTTGTGTTTACACTAATTCTGTTGGTGCTGTTATTAAAATAAGTTTATTTATAATTTTGGTTTTTTGCAACATTACATCTGTTCTCGTTTGGTATGTAGCTTTTATTAGTAAGTATTTTTTAGTAAATCTTGCAATTTGTGTTTTAGTTATTAGTATCACTGCTAATTACTATGGCTAATAAAAAGTTATCAGAAAAAGAACTTGAGGAAATTCTACTCAATTTGTCGGACAATGAAGACGATGTTGATGTTGATAAATATACTGATTCAGAATCAGATTCAGAGGTGGACAATTACAGTGTAGCAAGTGAACTTAGTGATACCCAAAGTGAATTTGAAGATATAGACGCAAATAATAGCGCAAATAATTCTGAAAGTAATAATGCTAACAATGATATTGAAACTGAAAGTGATAATCAAGATGAACCAATAAAGTTTTTTGGCAAAGATGGGACAGAATGGTCGCGTAGTGCTTTTCCAACTGGACGTGCTCGTGCACATAACATAATAAAAGGATCTTTGAGTAAAGTTTGTCTTCCACAAGGTGTTCTTATCGAGGAACCTGTAGATGCATTTTTGTTATACATAAATAATCAAATTGTCGACAAAATCGTTAACTATACCAACCAAGAGGCGATTCGGGTGATAGGGCCTGAAAAGTGGAAAAATTGCGACTCCATTGAGTTATACGCGTTTATAGGACTTCTAATTACAGCTGGCCATCTAAAATCTAATTATACAAATTATGATGTTCTTTGGAATCGAATTTATGGACCACCAATATTTCGGGCAACAATGGGACTAAAGCGTTTCAAACTGCTATTACGTTTCATCAGATTTGATGACAAAACAAGTAGATCTGAAAGGCGAAAAAAAGATAAACTAGCCCCAATTCGCGACATTTGGAATCTTGTGAATACTAATTTTAAAAAATTTTATACACCTGGGGATAACATTACTATCGACGAACAACTTTTGCCATTTCGTGGCAGATGCTCTTTCAGACAGTATATGCCTTCCAAGCCGGATAAGTACGGCTTAAAAATCTGGTGGGCTTGTGATTCAGAAAATTATTACCCACTAAATGGACTTCCATATGTTGGAAAAGAAGGCAACAATGTTGCGAAAAACTTGGGAAGACAGGTTGTGGAAACTCTGGCAGAACCTTTTTATCGATCAAAAAGAAACATTACCTGTGACAACTATTTCACGGATTTGGATTTAGCGTATAACTTGCTATCAAATGGACTTACGCTGGTGGGAACTGTAAGAAAGAACAAGAGGTTCATTCCAAAGGAGTTTCAGCCACACAAAAGTCGCGATGAGAATTCTTCAGTATTTGGTTTTACCAAGAAGGCTACGTTAGTATCGTATGTCCCAAAACCAAAGAAAAGTGTGATTGTATTATCCACCATGCATCACTCTGAAGAAGTCAGCGAAACCGATAAACATAAACCAGAAATTATCCTCAAATATAATCAAACTAAATGTGGAGTAGACAGTTTAGATCAAATGGTCCATGAATACATGTGCAAACGTAGAACGAATCGTTGGCCTTTTGCGTATTTTATGAATATATTAGACGTGAGTGGAGTAGCGGCATATGTCGTGTGGAAAAAATTGTTTCCTTCCTGGAACAACAAAAAGCACGAAAAGAGACGTTTGTTTCTCATAAATATTGCAGAAAGCTTAGTAGTGCCTGAGATACAACGCCGAAATCTGCACGGTGTATCTAAGACCACTAAGACGTGTATGTTACAATTTGTACCATCAACATCTACTGCCACTGAACCACGTACTATTCCAGAAAATAAAAAGAGAAGGTGTCATATTTGTCCTGCAAAAAGAGCTAGAATGCAAAGACAAACTTGTGATAGGTGTAACATAAATGTTTGTAATGACCATTGTAAAACTACAAGAGTTTGTTCGAAATGCGAACAAGAATAAATAAGATTTGTTTTTTTAAATGTTCGTGATTAATGTAAACCAATTAATAAACTTGAATATCACATGTTTGTATTACTTATTTATTATTAACTATCATATTTATTAACCAAAACCAAATTTCGTACCTGTATTATGTAATATAAATGCCTAGGAGTCCAGTGGACTCTCAGGTTCTGTTACGTTACTAAAAACAACTGCCCGGATAAGGGTTAATTTAGTTCACTAAGACATGGACGAGATGGCGCAGCAATACTGCACAAGCAGTTACCTAGGCACTTCGTATTCTATCTTCTTCTATGCTTCTGGGTTTGTGATAGCGGGGCGGGACGGAGACAGTATTAGCAAGCTTGTGAATCCCCGGAACCCATCTTCGTCGCATCGGTGCACGGTAAATAAAATTTGTGCTAAAGCAAAAATGGTTAGATTAGTTATTCATACACCTAAGGTATTATCACAATTACATAGAATACTAAGTATTATATTTTGAAAAAATAATTACAATATGAGACTTACCACATTCAAAGAAATTTCTTATTATGGAAAAGGTTTTCCAACTTTCGCATGGTGCCTCCGACGAAACCAGCGCTTTGTCAAAAGCAGGCTGATATTCATATGGCGGCCAACACACCTCCCGCTTACATAGAGTAAGCCACAATTTGTTAACAAGCGCAATTGTTTTATCTGCAAACTGTACACCGACGAAGACCGGCGAATTCATACTTATTACCAGTAACTATCTGATTCCGAGTTCGCCAAGAAACGCAACGCGTGTTAAAACTGTTGTAGCTTCAGCTTCGTCAGTAGATTGCTTATCGGGTAGGGCAACGTTGGCCACGTGACATGTTTATTATTGGTTAATAAAAACCGTTGGAATATTCACGATTGGTAAAAGAAGAGCGCTAAAATCAAAAATCATTATACGCATCGTGAAATACCTAATATCTTATTTCATCATGATTATTATGCCTATACTATAAAGTATAAACTATAAATAAATATTTCCTGCTCTATATTTTGTGTATATTGGACAAAAACTTTAAGGTTTAAGCTTAAAAGAAAATTTCAGATGTAACCATATCTAATTTTATTGTGATAAAACTTTTTTGCTTGTCAGGGGACATACTATCAACTGTTACAATTAGGGGAGGAAATCTCCGTACTCTGTATGTATAGTCCCAGTTTTTTGGCCGACGGTTAAACCTGCCATCTGTGCAATAAGTACGTACCTACATAAACGTTAAACAGACGTTGCCATTATGACGTGAGATTGAAGCAAAACTATGTCGTTAAAACAACGTTAAATAGACGTGATTTTTATGACGTGATAAATAAGTCAAAAATGGGACGTCATTTTGCCGACATTTATTGGGCATTTGACGTCACCGACGAAAAGTGACCATATAATGACGTGAAATAGACGTGACCATGTTAACTGGGCCTAGATGTACAGAATCACATTTTTACCGCCTAAGCACACCCTGCCCTCAAAAAAGTTTTATAATTACAACTAGCTCACCAAGAGATCTCGTTTATTTTGCGTTGGGTTACGTGTTTGCCCTAAATGTGCAACATTATATTTTCTTCCGCCTAGACCCACTCTGTTATCCCTAAAAGATTTTCATCTTTGCAACCAGGCCACCTAGCAATTTTAGGATTTTTGAATTGAGTTAGGTACCTACTTGTTTGCCTTGAACGTACAAAATCATATTTTTTTCCCCGCTTGTCCCCCCTGCCGCCCAACATTTAATCTTTTGCAACCAGGCTACCTAGTGATCTCAAGTTTTTTAGTTTTTTAACGTTGGGTTATATTTACTCCCGAAATGTGCAAAATCATAATTTTCCGCCCAGCTTTCTTGCTCCCACACCAAAAGAATTTAATCAACAAGCAGCAAAGCCAACTAGCGATCTTGTTTTTTTCTAGAATAAATTTTATCTACCTAATGCTTGACGATATTACATGTCATCTTTTTTCTTTTATTATCGTCCTGCACTATTCTTATCCCGCGACGACGTTTCGATTTAAATCAAAGGCTTTTTCAAGTCTTTCTTGCAGTTAAAAAATTATATAAAACACTCTGAAATAGGGGATTTATATATTTATTTATAAACTTATTTGTTTGCTTGTCTGTGTGTCTATTTATTTATTTATGTTTTATAAAACGTTTTCACTACAAGAAAGACTTGAAAAAGGTTTTGATTTAAAGCGAAATATCGTCGCGGGATAAGGATTGTGCAGGACGATTATAAAAAAAAAGATAAGTACATTTGATCTTTTTTTTGTATTGAGTTACACTTATGCCGTAAAAGAGTAAAATCACATTTTTTTCGCTCAGTATCCCCTTGCACACCTAAATTTGTTTACCTTGAAACCAAACCATCCAGCGGTCTTGGATTTGTTGCATTAGCTTACGTTTGTGCTCTAGATGTGAAAAATCATATATTTTTCAAACAGTTTCTTACCTATCCCCCATAAATTTAATTCTTTGCAACTAAGCCACCTAAAGATCCCCATTTTTTTTACATTACTTTGCGTTTATGCCCTATTTGTGTAAAATCAATTTTTTCCGCTCGGCCCCTCCCAGGAGGTTTCCGATACTAATTAATACTTTGACATAATTTTAT
Source organism: Elmis aenea (assembly GCA_947652605.1). Classification (NCBI taxonomy): domain Eukaryota; kingdom Metazoa; phylum Arthropoda; class Insecta; order Coleoptera; family Elmidae; genus Elmis; species Elmis aenea. The sequence goes on along the minus strand of OX393580.1, from coordinate 41,098,705 downwards.
CCCATAAATGATACCGCAATGGGAAAAATGAGCTTTGAATCATTTGAGTTAGCCAAGAATTAAAGTCTTGTTTTAATTGTTATATTGATATTTGCCAGATTAATACGAAAATGTTCAGAGGACTGAAAATGGTATATTTAGCTAATCACGGGCAAGTGCCGCAAGAACGTAGAAATTAAGTATCTGATCGCCTACTTGATTTGCCGCGATACTAGTCCACAAAAACCACGACACTAACCTTCACCTTACAGCTAATTGGCAACAGTGCAGAGGTGAATTTGACGAGGAGGCAAGTTTGTACATCAAATGTCTGCACGAGGCCAGTTTGTCACTCTTTGCCAAAGAGGACAATTTACATTCTAAAGGAATATATATATATATATATATATATAGATGATAACTCTCTGCATTTATAGCATTATTAAAGATTTTTAACTGTACAGTCAACAAGCACGGAGCACCTTAAACAGTTGTAATTTATTTTTTCTACGACAACTATTGTAAACGGTTGTACAAGGTGGCCTATTTTCGATGCCCATAAGGTGTATCTCGGTTATTTTCAGAGATAGAAAAAAACTAACTAGGTAGTCTTCATTTATTTTTTCGAGAGAAATTCATTGCCGTAAACAGATGTTTGATATCTTTTTTAATTTTCGAAATATAGCCAAAAACCGATTTTTGACACTTTTCAAATATGTTAAATATCTCGCTTAAACAAGAAGAAAGAGAAAAACATTATAAACATTTTTGGCATGTTTTTTTGTCCTTACTAAGATAGCGATGTTCAATTGTTTATTACTCATGTTAATACCGATATATTACACCTAACTTTCTTATTTTAAATGGCAACCATAGTTGGCTTTGACATGAATTGAAAGCTTATTTTTTGCGCTTTTCAAAAATATATAATTTGCTTATGGTTGCCATTTACAATGAGAAAGTTACGTGTACTATATCGGTATTGATATGAGTAAAAAACAATTGAACATCGCTATCTTATTAAGGACAAAAAACCGTGCCAAAAATGTCTGTAAAGCTTTTCGCTATCTTTTTGTTAAAGCAAGATATTTAAAATTTTTGAAAAGTGTCAAAAATCGGTTTTTGGCTATATTTCGAAAATTAAAAAAGATATAAAAAATCTGTTTACGGCAATGAATTTCTCTCGAAAAACTAAACTGAGACTACGTACTTAGTTTTTTTCTACCTCTGCTAATAACCGAGATACCCTGTATGGGCATCGAAAATAGACCACCCAGTACCATAAAAGATGCATTGTAAGTGGGTCTTTACCCCTGGTATGCAAAAAGCACTGTTTTTTAGAAATGAGCAAGAAGAAGCATAATATTAGGCGCGAGTGGAAAAGTTGCGCACGGAGCCGGATAGCGGAGTGATACAAAAGTGGGTCTATACCTTATTTATTTCTTACATTAAGCATAACGTAATAAAAATTACAAATACTGAAGTCAACGAATTTTCGACAAAAAAAAATGATAAAGTTAAGACCCTGCAAGGCACCGAACTGCGTTTTGCATATTGGTAGTAGTAATATTGCCAAAGTCGACGTTAAACAACACCACACACTTGACTGTGATTTAAAACAGAATACCTAGTCCATGAAAACATTTCACTTTTCCGTTCCTAAAAGTTTTTATTGACCACAAAAGAAACAGCATTACCAGTGTTTTTGTTTTGTTAAAGTTTGTAACGTATCCTTTACCAACAAAACGACGACACATTTATTACTAGAAACAAAAGTTTGTAAGTTCGAACTCCCAGAAGTTTTTCCTGTAAAATATGTTTCTAAACTAACCAGCAAAAATGTCCTGTAAGAAAGCAAGAAGCAGAAGACATGGAACTTTTGAACCGGAGTTGAATTTAGAACGTATATTTAAATGAACTTTTTGTTATGGACGTTATATGAATTATTAACGCGCATTATTGGAAGGATAAATAGTGGGGACTGAGAACGGAACGAAAACGAAAACGATAAACGAAATTAACCGAAATTTTTTTAAGAACGAAAACGAAACCGAAAACGAAATAATTATTTTTCGTTCAAGAACGAAAACGAAATAAATATTTTCCAAAACCGGTTTTAACCGGTTTTAACTGGTTTTGTCGCTATTTCAATTGTATTTGTTAAACACAAACGCGAATTCACTTTTTATGCTGCGGAGACTCCACGAGGCAGTAGAAAAATCTCACTTGAAATAAGTAAGCTTCACTTTTCTCCATATATTTACGTGAATATGTATTAACAATTTTATTGTTTATATTTGCAATTTCGTGTAACACAATTAACGGTACAGATATTCTCTATTTCTAATTTGTTTTTTAGATCATCAATATAGAATATTACACTTGATTGGATATATATTATCAATGTGTATGTTTTATTTGCGTTTAGACATAATAATAGTAACATTTATTCTTGCTTCGAAAAGGACTAATGTAAAAGAAGATTTATTGGAAGATGTGTTGCTAGTAAGATTTAACGGAATGTGAAAATGTATATTGTATGGTATGTACAAACTATAAAGTTAAAGTATATTTCAAGTTAATATAAGTTTTTTTTTAAATATCTTTTTTATTTATAACATTCAGTAAATTATCCACTTGAATTCATTCTTTTGTCTTTTTAAATAATTACAGCAGGATCTTATTTAATTCAAATGCACAGATTTTTAGTTCTAAAACAAATTTAAAACAGCACTTGCTATATTTTCATATTTTTAAATAAAGATCGTGTGGTCTAATTTAACCTAATCACGATGTGTTTTTGCACCTTACGGGTGTTAAACTTAATAAAATGGTTAAGTGTTAATGTGTTTAACGATTTGGTAAATTTAATATGGCGATCGATGGTTCGCCAGTCTAAAATATGCTGTCCGTGAGCATCAAACCACATCGTCATCGTTTATATTTTAGTTGAGACGCAAATATTGTTATCGTATTTATAGAGGGTTGTGGTGACTTAAAAAAACATTGATTTTTTGATGACAAAAAAAAATATTGTGGAACCGGTTTTAACCGTTATTATTTCGGTTCACGAAAAACGAAAAAAGAATTTTTTCGATTAGAACGAAAAGAACGAAAACGATATATTTCGTTTCGTTCCGAACAGAAACAAACGGAATTTTTTTCGTTTTTAGTCCCTGATTAAATAGTAATGTGTACAAATAATTTTTTCATTAAATCAATATTTTTAAGCTATGCACTTTCAATAATTGTTCTGGCTTCCACACTATCGCGGGGATTTTAAAATAAAAGAATATTTTTAACGTTATTATATTTAGTCTGTTTCTGATCAACCATTTCCCATATTTTCCCATAACTTTCGCATTATAGGCGGGTGTATCAATTTAACCAAGGGTTGAGTTGGACGAACGTGCTT